>OY728140.1:1725148411-1727548411 GCA_963277665.1 Viscum album
TGAGGTAACCTTGGGACGAATCCTTGGGAGGTAAGGAGTCCAGAACATCGTTGAAGACACTAATACAAATATGGCATTTATCAGCGCTAAAAATGTCCATTAACAGTGCTAGAAAAAGCGCTATTAATCCCGGCGAAGATAGGGGGGGTCCCCTTTATCAGAGATCCAAAAAGTGCTAATAAAGACCCATTTTATCAGCGCTAAAAAAAACGCTGATAAAAGGGGTCTTTTATCAGTGTGAAAACGAAGCGCTTTACTTTTATCGCTGATAAATGACCACTTTTATCAGCGCTTGTTTTTAGCACTGATAAAAATAAAAAAACTGCAAATCTCGGGGGGGGGGGGGGGGGTGGGGCTTTTTACAGCGCTTGAGCCCCCCCTTTATCAGCACTTTACCGCACCTCCAGCACCTGCCCGCACGTCATACACCCTTTATCAGCGCTATCCCTTTAAATCAACCTTGCGCGCGCACTCGTGCCTCCACCCGGATTTGATCCCGAGACCTCCCCCCAGCGCACCTCAAGCCTTTGCCACTACCCAATATTTATTTGTTCTCTTATTCATGATATATCTATTTATTTGTATATATATTTAGTTATATTTATTCGTATAGTAATATATATTTATATTAATATATATAGTTATATTAATATATATATAGTTATATTAATATATATATATAGTTATATTAATATATACATATAGTTATATTAATATATATATAGTTATATTAATATATGTATGGTTATATTAATATATAGTAGTTATATAAATATTCATATATTGGTATTTTAAATAAAATGGATATTAGTTATTATTTAGATAAAGCTAATATATTTTATATGTAAATATGTTTAATTAATTATTTAAAAAATTAATTTTTTAGGTGTGAATATATAAAAAATATGTACATATAGTTATATATTTGATTATAAATAGCAGTGAAATATAAAAAAGGATAAAATTTTAAAGACATAATATCAATATGAATGTAATACCTTGGAATAAATTCAGTCCCCACCAAAAAAGCCAATAATACCCCCTTAAACGAGGCTGAAAATCCACAAAATGTTAAAAAATCTGGGTACCCCGACTAAAAACTCAGTTTTGGGGGCCTTCTGGGCCTCGTTTGGCATCAAAACATGCTTGACCAGGGATCCCTCGGGTCACATCGATGTAGAGCTCGTCACAGGCTTTGATTTGATATGTATTAGAGCTCAAACGGACACCCGGATCAAAAGTTATGGTCGTTTGAAGTTCGAGTTGCGTTTTCAACATATTTTTGATCTTTTTTAAATTTTTTTAAATTTTTTTAGTCTTAAAATTGTTATTAAATGACTATTACTCCATAATAATTAGCAAATTATTAATTAAAAATTTTTTTTAAATTTTTTAGGAAGCCATTTTCACTAAACAACTTATATATTATGTATAATAAGTGTAAATGTACATTTATACTTATCTAAAATATATTTAAAAATTATATATTATATTTATATCAATATCACTATATAACTATATTTATATATTAATTTTTTTTTAATTTTTTTTTGAAGTCGACCCTTTATCAGTGATTTTTAAAAAAGTTCTGATAAAGGCCCCCCTTTATCAGCGCTACTAAACAAGCGCTGATAAAGGGGGTCCCTTTATCAGCGTTAAAAAAAAGCGCTGATAAAGGGGGCCTTTATCAGGGCTAAAAAAGCGCGGATAAAGGGGACTTTTATCAGCACTTTTTGGAGCGCTGATAAAGGCCCCCGACTTTATCAGCTCTTTTTCGTTAGCGCTGATAAAGCGGTGGTGCTGGCCTTGCCCAGTTTTGTGGTAGTGGGAGGAGTTTGGAAGGAAATGAATGAGGTAAATGGCTTGGTATTTATAGGAAAAGTGAGGGAATAAATTTCTAATTTCCAAGGGACACCTCATCGGTGGTATTTGGAAAACCAAGGGGCCTTACCCTAGTATTTTCTTATGGTGTTGGACAATTAGGACACCTAATAGCATATCTCACTATTCATAAGTCGACCATAATTCTTACATCATTATTACATCATTAATGACGTCATTAAACACCCAAAACTCATAACAGTATTTTTACTATTCATAGAAAATTCTACTATTTCAGAAAAATCCCAAAAATTCACCCAAACCTAATATAGTTGGTCTGAATTAAAAAATGAACTCCATTTTATGAAAATAATTTCTTGCATATATTTAATTTATTTTTTAAATAAAATCATTATTTATTCCAAAAATACAACTTGAAAACTATAACACATTTTGTAACATATTAAGAAATTAATCAAGGTCCCATAAAATTATTGTATAGCCATATGATAATAAATTAACAATTTATGATTAAATTTTATAAAAATAAAATACCATTTTAAATTATTAAATTAATTATTAAATTGTAAATAAAATATTTATGACATAAAAAATACCAAAACTTATACTATGATCGTTTTTCACTTTTAAGATGTCTAAATTTTATTTATACATTCATGGGAGAAGAATCTATTTTTTGGCCAATTTATTTTTCATTACTAGTCATTACTATTCATACGTGTATGTTACTATTCATAATTTATTATTCACTAAAAACAATGTTGATCATATTACACACTAAATTCTTTACTGATCACAACTGTAGAATACCATTTTTTGAAAATCATTTCACAAAAAAAGTTATTTAATAATAAAATATTTTTATACTATTCTTAAAAAACACTATTCATTAAATACAATTCATTAAATTAAAACTTCTTAGAAATTTTTTAAAAATTCATCCTAAGTTAATTTTGACATTTGGAATTCAAAAATGATGTTTATTTAACCATAATAATTATCTACGTATGAGAAATTTGACTTTTAAATATGAAAATATTTAGTTATTGAAAATAATAGCAGATAGAAAATGAATAGTGAAATTACAGAGTGAAATTTATAACATAAAAAAAGTAAAATTATTTTATCATTTAAATTTTAAAATATGTGTTTTAATCATACTATTTAATTAAAATAATCATTATTCCATGTTTTTGATATTTTTGTAAAATGTGGGGTTGAATTAGGGGTGATCATTTTAAATTATTTGATTATATTTAAAATTTAGCCCCAGTATCTTATTAGAGTAATTTTTCAAATCAAATTTTACAAAAATATCAAAAACATGCAGTGATAAGAAATTAACAAAGAAGATAAGTTTTATATAGTCGACCTCACTGTGAGAAGATACATCATTTCCATGGAAACTCTAATGGGTCCATGGAATCCACTATAATAGAAAAGAAAATTACAATAATTTAACTCCCATTAGACTCTTGATATCTCCTTATAAAATTGGTTATAATGACACCCATTAGTTTACATGTTTTTCTTAAATAATTATCAATCATTGAAGATATAGATTTATAAAAACTGCTACAAAAAATTTCATTCAGAAAATGGTCTGTCTAATTTCCTTCATCAGGTAGATGTTATTATAGTGAACATTTATTTTATCCAGTGAAAATATATTTTTTTCACCTCACTAATGTACACATTTTCTAATATGAATCTATTTATGACTAACAAAACTGTTTTGTCTCACTATTTATAGAAAAACTCTATATGGTGTTTCTGATAAAAAATCTCTATCTGATGACACTAATGAAAAATCAATGTTCATTATTCGGACCCAAATCTCAATCAAAAACCTTTTCTTCATCCTAAATTTAATCACAATTAAAATCTCACTCTAACCCAAAAACATCACCATCTCAGATTTTTTATTAGTGAATAGTGTTACATATAGTCAAACTTATCACTTCCATTAAATAGGTTCTCCAAAAATACTAATGGTAGGAACTCAATTTCATTTTCCAACTCAAATGAATTTCTAAAACCAAATATATCGATCAATAATAATTTCTCTAGATTCTTATACAGTGTTCAGGAGTCATCCTAAATATTCCTAATCCATCTATAGAACTGTCAATTTTACACCCTTGTTAAAGTTTCATTAAGCTCATATGTTTAAAAAACACCACACTTTATTATAATCACCATGATAAAAAACCACTTGAAAATAGAAACATATAATCTTCTTATTTTGGTATTTAAAAAAGTAATGAAAACTTTCTCATCAAAACTGCATGCTCTCATTTTTTTTTGATGACTTCATAAGAGCTTCTCTATACATATCTGCTTGTTGTGACCAATCTTACTCATATTTAATTAAATAATGATTTTCTTAACCATACTCTAATAGATGGACTTACTGATGTTTATCAAATAGACCATATATTTCTCTATATATAAATTTTATTCAACTTAAAACTTTAAAGACCACGTGTTAAAAAATTCATAGAAAATTAAATCCAATGGATTTCCTCATAGAGGTTCATCTAACTAACTCATTTAAAAAAGTTTTTTTAATGGGATTCTTTATAAATGTTATTCAAATGGAATTCCTTTATAAAAGTTATTCATGTGGATTTACCTCAATTTTTGTTTCATGAAACCTCTCTAAAAAAATGGATTCAATATTCGAAAATCCCCTTGGTATTTTTTAATTCAAAAAAAATGAAATTTTATTTATCATTTTTAGAATTATCCCTATTTTTATTCATTTAGTTCGCAAAACATTAAATAGAGATAATCGCAGGAAAAAATTCATCTGCACATTTCTCCCCATGGAATTCTTATAAAATTAACATCCCCCCATTATATTTATCTCTTATTTTATAAAACAGTACAAAATCAGAAGAAAATCATCATTAATTCTATTTTATTTGGTTAATCCAATGATCTAACTATGTTTTTTTCAAAGAAAAAAAGTGCAAGATTAATTAAAAAAATTCATCAGGAAAATCATCCTTAGTTCATTCAGTTATAATGTATTACCTCTCTTACCTTACACAAAAATGTACCATCTTTATCTTTGATAATTAATTGTTTATGATGATAGAAACATTGAATAATATCATATAATATTCTTACTTTAACAAGGTTTTCCTAATAATGTAATGTAAAACATTCTAAACAAAAACATACAACAACACATTCTTCATTGTTTTTCAAAAAAAAATCATTACAAATGTGAGTTGTCTAAAAATTAAATACTTTGTTTGAAAACATCATAAAGTATCTTTATTTAAAATAATATTTAATGTTTTTTCAATGTTTAAACACTTTATAAACAAGCCTATCATTATTGGTATTGACTAATATATCGATGTCCACTTTCTTCATGAATACCCATTTACATCCAACATGCCTTACATCCACTAGACTATCTACCAAAATTAAAACATTGTTTTGGTACATTAGATATATTTTAGGATTCATAGCCTCTTTACACCATGCAGATTATGAGCTACATACATCCACCTTATAGGAGAGAGGTTCATTAATATCAACTAATAATGTGTCACCTTCCTCTTTAAATAGACATATAAATATTTACTCAATACATTAGTAACAGTTATTGTAATGCCTCGACCCCAGTTACCCAGAGTTGGTGCATTATTTTAACACATTGGCATGATTACAAGGAATAAAGTCTCGAAGGACCGATCAGTTTAGCAGTTTTGGAAAATAGATTACATACATGAATGTTACATTAAACATCATAACATACAAAACAACATAAATAATCCTTCACGAACGTCATTATTACCTTGGCTTAACCCTACATATTAATCACAATACACGTCTTGGAATCCTGGAAAAAATAAAACATAGAAAGGTGTGAGCACAGATGCTTAGTAAGGATAACAATATAGCGGAAACCTTCATAAATAATCACAAACATTTAAGGCAATGTATAACTAAAACAAAATCCTTTTAAACTTGAACATTAGCATAATATGGAAAAAATAAAATGAAGTAATTCCATTTACTCGTTCACAAGGATATTCTACTAGTTGAATAATCAAATGCAATATCACTAACCACTTTCATAATGATTGAATGCATAATTCCAAACCATAATTTCTGTGTCAAGGCCTCATGACAAGACCTAAGGGAAAACTGTAACCAGAACCCAACCTGGAGAGCCTCTGTAACTGGACTCCAACATGGAGTGACTCTAATAATCGGACACCAACCCAGAGTGCCTCTAATAAAAGAACACTAACACGCAGTGCCTCTAATAACCAGACACCAACCTGGAGTGCCTCTAATAACTGGACACCAACCCAGAGTGCCTCTAATAACTTCACACCAACCCCGAGTGCCTCTAATAACCGGACACCAACCCAGAGGGTCTACTGTAACTGGACCCCAACCCAGAACATACTAGTCCAACACATTCATCTTAAGAAAATTTTGAAATGTAACATAAACATTCGTATTAAATCTAACTTACGAAATGTCAATAATTTAACTATAAACCATGAATAACATAAAAATTACTTATCCACAATCAAAAATATCACAACAACTTCATTACAATATAGATGTTTTGTATCATAATAATTCAACTTCAAATAAGCTTAAAATCCATCCAGGGATATTGACATAGATGAAATCAAAACTATTCGAGAGAAATATCTCTTTCTTTGAAATAATTTAAAAGTAATATAATTATATAGAAAACATTTATTTTGAAAATATCCTTATAATATTGTAAGGTAAGATTCAAAGGTGTATTAACGACGGAGAATAACCGCACCCTCCATATAAGTTAAAAAACATTCTTACCTTAATTTTGTCGAAAATGTTATAAACTACCTTGTTTGGAAAACGACAGAAAGATTCCTTTCAAAAAATTTTTATAAAAAGTAAAACAAGGGTATAAATGACTTTAACCCATTATCTAGTAAATATTAAAAAAAAATTGAAATAAATTTTTAAGAAACATGGATGTGGATGATAAAGAGGTCCCATTAGATACTTACGTAAAAGTAACCTCGGATAATAAAGAGATTGTGAAATTAACCCTTACCAATTTGGTAACTTACGAATCATACACCCCTTCAAAGAGGTATCATACAATGAATATGTAAATACACATAAATTAATGCTTATTACACAAATAATACAATTATGGGTAGTACATACATCACACAAAAGGTAATAGTGGAAATATGTCATGAATCTCATGGGAATAAGTAGTGAGATGAAAACCCCTTACCTTGTACTTTCCTTTACTCGAGGGCACATTTATCCACCTGTATGAAGACTATAGTATGTTATTAAATTATAAAAGAACCATATTAATATTTATGATATCATAAATTATTCATTTTTGACTTTATACTACCCATTTAATAATAATGTCCATGTTATATTAATATTTTTTGTAATAATTGCTTTCTTTATCATACGTGTTTTAACTTGTTACTCTTGATTGTATCACATATATCATGATTTAAATACTTCCAAAATATAAAACATGACTTATATATCATATATATTTAGAATATAAATATGTGTAATAGACGTATATAAGAAATCGAAAACACCATTTATGGAGACGGTAGTCCGTACGTACGCATAAACGTTGTTTCCGTTTTCATATAATATTGAACGGAAGTAAGTGAATAAGATATATGTAAGTACATAAATAATTATATATATATATATATATCTCCAGTAGAATTATTATGTCATATATTACATACTTATTAGTAATATATATTTTTATAATCATTGATGAATGGTGAACTTGGAAATGAATCTCATCGCGTCGTGGAGACGGTAATCCATATGTACGCATGTGTGAAAATATCATTCTTTAGATGTTAAAATAACATATAATTGGATGGTATATCATATATACATAATAATTATCATGTTATATTTGTTATTTATATTAAATACACATCATTATTATACCCATCCAAATAATAATGTATTCAATAACAATTACACCATGACTTGGAGACGGTAAGCCGTACGTACACACGTATGGTGACATGTCATTCAAATGCTGGATAGAATAATGAATATGGTTGTAACATATTTATAATAACATCACAGTATGAAGAATATACTTGAGTTATTATTTTATAAAGGAAATAACAATGAATGAAGAAGTTGAAGAAGAAAGGAACTTGAAAAAGGGTGGTGAAAACATTACCTCTTCTTCGGGTTCTTCCTTTTGATTTGATGAAAAGGGCTCCATAGGTTGGATTTCTGATCAAACTAAAGCCTCTAGGTTGAAGTGAGGTAAGTTGAGAGAGTATTTGGGAAGGTGTTGGCTAATCCAAAAGGCTTTTAAGGTGTGAAGAATTGGTTAGAAGTGGTGTCTTTTTGTAAGGGGGAGGAGGGGATCTTTAGGAAAAACATAAAGTATTATTTTATAATAAATTAATATTAAGTTTATAATGGCTCCAAGGTAGATTATTAAAATTATAAGGTGGGTATAGTTCTAAATCATTTCAACCAATATATTGTAGACAAGTTAGGGTCATTATATTAACCTTATCTTTTAGTTTAAACTCAGTTAATTAGTTTGACATTTACCATGTCACTTTGTATTTTTATATTATATAGCTAATTAACTTACAATAGACTTCCAAAAGACCCCAAAGTGGTCAATTAATGATACAAATATAGTGATATAAGTCCTTTGGCTGATCCTTAGATTTTTAGGAATATTATATCAACCAATAATATAGTCTTTCTTTAAAATATTAATTTATGTCAATTTTGACACTATTTGGTATTTTGTTTTTGTGAAAGTCATCACAACTTGATTACTTATAACAAGATACATTGAATCATCCCTAACATGTCATTGTCACCTAGAAATATCCTGTATGTCATAAAAACTTTGAAATTATATTTATGTTAATATTTATAATACCAATTATTTGATTCTTTCATTAATAAGGTAATTACTGCTTCATCATTGTGTCATAAATAACTTTAATTATTAAATGTATAAAAATTATAAATAAAATACCATTATGTATGAAATATTTTTATCTTTCTAATTAAAATTTATAATCTTATTTATCTTATGTATAACCCTATATTAACAATGTTTTAGTTATTAAACATTGATTTTAACTCTTTTAACTCTTATTTGAATTAAATAATAATTAATGTCTTAATGTAATCCAAGTGGACCTAAATGATTATATTTTATTCCTAAGGTTGTTTTGGGTCGAGATAAACTTGTCCAATGGAATTTGGACATGGGTTAGGGAAATATTAATATCATTTTTACCCTTAATTAACCTATTTACTTTTAGCCATGGTAAATAAAAGTAAAAAGTTACTATACACCAAAATTATGTTTATCTTATTGAACCACATTTTGATCCTTGATATTAACCGTGTCTCTACTATTTATGAAATTATACTAATATAAGTGATAAAATTATGTTTTATGTGAATTTTCAAATTCTCCTAGGAGGTGGGTAAAAGATGGTGAAAAGTTCTATAAAGAATTTTATATATCTAAAATTATTATAAACTGACTCCAATTAATTACATTGAATTTATATTTATATTATGTATCTATTTTTACCTAAAATAAATTTAAATAAAATAAATAATTATTTAAATAAAAATTCGGTTTTAAATGATAACTCATTGTTTTTTACTATTCATCAAAAATTGAACGCTTTCAGAAAAATACCAAAAATTCACCCTAGGTTAATTTCGATATTCCGAATCCAAAAATGAAGTCTATTTTACCAAATTCAAAACATAGAAATTTGAATTTATTAATTTAAAATTAATTCCCGTTGTCAATACCAAAAGGCGTATTTTTAAGAAACAATATCTATCAAAAGATTGACACTTGTTTATGTCCAATCTCAAGGTGAAATTACTTACAATGACCATAATTTGATTAAATGGGAGAAATATAATCTAATTATACTTCCAAACCATTAAACTGTATAATTCAACACTATAAATTATTTTGAAAAAAAACGTAGTTTTCAGTTAGAATATAGTATTTTTCACTATTCCCCCATGTATACAATTTATCAAAAAAACACCAAAAATTTATTGAAACTAAATTATTATGTCCCAGTTCTAAATAAGAAGTTTATTTTGTCAAATTGAATATATTAATGTTTCAAATATTGGATTTAAAAAGGGTTCTCCATTAAAAGGCGGTAAAATTGCATTTTTTGAAAAATACCTATTTTATCTGAAAAAATGTATTTGTTCTTACATTATGCCTAAGAAACTCATAATATGGATTCTAAAATTATAAGGATAATATATAGTTCAAAATTCAGTTAATACTATTCATAACCGCTTTTGAACGACTAGTTTGGTAAGTCGTGATGCGCTTGAACTCAGTGTTGCGAGTAGTGCAAGTTATTGCATTACTTTGAAGAAATAACGTACTATGAAATCTTGGGGTGTTACATTCTACCCCTCTTCAATAAATTGCGTCCTCGCAATATGAAATTGTTCTTCAAAAAAAAGGTTACAAAATGAAAATACCTTTGTGGGAATTCCCACATCGTAAATTGGGTTAATAAAATTTAGTCTTAATAAGAGGAAAATGGGAATGAAAAAGTCATCACCAAATTATGATCTCGTTTAGGAGAAAATTGGTGGAAATTATAGGCACATAATTGGAGGAAAAACGTAAATATTTATAGGGAGTGATTGAGGACATCAATCACAAAAAATTGTAGAATTTTTGGCCTCAAAGCCACCAATCTATGATGATTTAAAAAACCACCGGTTCCACAAAATGCAAGGTATTAGGATAAGACATTTTTGTTTTTAAGATCCCTTCCCTAAAGTTTGATAATTAATTTATCCATAAAATAAGAGGGAATATATATATATATACTTGACAAGTAGAGTTTCATCTTTCAACTAATTCCTACCACACATTCATATTTCACTTTAAAAGATTTCAAAATTTATATATATATTCTATTTATCCTAATCGTATTGGGTTCCAAAAATAATGAATTTATAATTCACATATCAGACCCTTTAAAAAAACTACATTATTCAATCCAGGACAACACGTGGGTCGCTGATAGGTGATACACCCTTGCCTCCCTTCGGTTATGGGTTCAAGTCTCACGGCCTTGCCGGACAAGACGGGTTGCCACCCGACCACCAGGTTGTCCTTTTTATGGAAATCCACAACTAACCTTAACAATAGTATCCAATTTCAAACTTAATCCATTCCAACCTTTAGAATTATCCAAAATACTTATATCCAAACTCTCATTCCAATGTTTATAAGGAAGTTAAACATAATGAGGATCCTTTTTTCCAGGTAATAACTTGTGAACTCCTTCATCGTGTATTCTTTTACAACACCACAACATCCTGAACTACCAAAATCACCCATCCCTTATTCCAAAATTACTACCTTAGTATCAAGACCATATAATCTCAAATTCCCAATGAAATAGTACTTCAATACAATCCATATTTATCTCCATAATTCATGTAACCAGTATACTGTTGATACAACACTCAAATGAAATAATTCTATAATAACAACATAAGAACACTAGTCATTTTTCTTCATCTGTTGTAGTGTCATAACTTTATTATTATCCAATAGCATCATTTGCGGCATAGTATGATGGCTTGGACATTGGTTCGAGTAGTGTCCAAACTCCTTGCAGATGAAGCATTGTACATTTGAAACCATTTTCTTACCCTTGGAGTCACGTACTTGGTATCATTTTTCTCCACACTTATAACATACTCCCATTCCCTTCAAGTATTTTCCAAGGTGATTCTTTCCATAGTTATCACATATGGGAAAATCCTTCTTTACCTTCTTCCCTTTATATGTCATTCTCTCTACCTTCCTTTCCTTCTCTAGCTTCCCTTCAAAGCCATAGGACTCTGAAAATTCTTTACTTATATTATCAAAACATGATACTATTTCTTCATATGATGATAATACATGGGATACTATTTCCCTTCTAAATTATAGTTTAAGACCATGAAAGATATTATCTTTCTTACTCTTTGGATCATGCGTTTTATTGGAGTTCTCATTCCTTCAAATGGGCGCCATTTATAAACATTGGCATACATTAAATTAGTTTATGAATAGAAATACCTAATACCAAACTTTTAAAACACTTAACATAAATTAAGTAGTTTATGGATATAATCCATAGTCATAAAAATTTCTTCGTTGAAGAAGTATATACTCCTAAACCCTTTATAATGGTCTATAAAAAATGAGAATTATCCTAAGCATATCCCCCGGGAGTGTCGTAACCAAGAGTGCAGCAAGGCCCATTGTTGTCTACCAGTTCCCATTCGAGTGTAGCTCAAAGCGGTGTTTTCGGGTTTTACCCCTATGATACATTTGTGCCAGATCCCCCTCTACCTGCTCGTATCCAGACAGAGATTTATTTGTTTGATAAAACACTTACTCATTGATTAACAAAACATAGGGATGTTTTTATTATACTTTGTCTTGTATCTAAGGATTTACTAGGTTTTTCTAGTCCTAATCCCCCTTTGATACCAACTATGACAACCCTAATTTTATTACAAACTTAAACATGATTTATTACATAAAACATAACTTGATACAACAAAGAAGATCAATAGGTTTAGTGTCATTGGGGCTTAGGATCATTACATAGAAACTTAAAACATGAAATACAACATCTTTATTGAAAACTTCATTTACATGACCACTACATTCCCTCATACTTAGCATTTCATGGGATAACCTGAGGACATGCATAAGAAAAGGGTGAGCTATAAAGCCTAGTAAGGGAGTACACATGGAATAACATGAGGAGTACAATACATGTTAGACAATAGGAATATCAATAGAGAATAAGAGAAACATGAACATAAAGGCATGATAAAGCATGATAATCATAACATGGAAATGTGGCAACAACACTTAACATGGAATTAGTATGAGCCAAGGCTCATTGCACATGGAGCATGAGTAAATCCTCATTTCACATAAACAATTAGTAAACCCTCATTACACATTAATTATCATGATTCAACACTCATTTCACACGACGTATCATGATACTATACTTTACCCCGTGCATTGGAGCGCTATAAGGGCTCACCCTTCTTAAACATTTCATTTCATACATAAGTGTGCCACATGGATCATAAAACATTGATTCCTAAAACATAATCATTTATTCCATGATAAATTATTGTGGAATTCGTACATGAAACTTTATAATCAATAAGTGAATGTGCATAAATGTGAATACTTGTATCCAGACAGGGATGTATTGCTCAGAAAACTCACAAAATCTATACAATATCCAAATTATAGTAAGTTCTTCTATACTAATCCTCAAAGTCTATCTTAGGGCTATCTTCTCTAATCAGAGTTTATCTAAATCTAGCTTCCAAGGTTATTTCTAAACTTCCTGTGATACCAACTGTAATGCCCTGACCCCAGTTACCCAGATTCGGAGCATTATTTTAATACATTGGCATGATTACAAGGAATCATGTCCCGAAGGACTGATCCGTTTAGCAGTCTTGGAAAATAGATTACATACATGAATGTTACATTAAACTTAATAACATAAAAAACAACAAAAATAATCCTTCACGAACGTTATTATTCCCTTGGCTTAACCCTGCATATCAATCTCAATACACTTCTTGGAATTCTGAGAAAAAAACATATAAAGGGGTGAGCTCAGATGCTCAGTAAGGATAAAAATATAGCGGAAACCTTCATAAATAAGCATAATCATTTAAGGTAATGTATAACTAAAACAAAATCCTTTTAAACATGAACTTCAGCATAATATGGCAAAAATAAAATGAAGTAATTACATTTAGTTTTTCACATGGATATTCTACTAGTCTAATAATCACATTAAATATCACTAACCACTTTCATAATGAAGGAATGCATAATTCCGAACCTTAATTTCTGTGTCAAGGCCTCGTGCCAAGACCTAAGGGCTAACTGTAACCGGAACGCAACCTGGAGAACCTCAGTAACCGGAATCCAACCTAAAGTGCCTCTAAAAACGGGACACCAACCCGGAGTGACTCTAATAACCGGACACCAACCTGAAGTGCCTCTAATAACCGGACACCAACCCGGAGTGCCTCTAATAACCGGACACCAACCCACAATGCCTCTAATAACCGGACACCAACCCAGAGTGCCTCTAATAACTGGAGACCAACCCGGAGTGCCTCTAAGAACCGGACACCAACCCGTAACAACCGGACACCAACTCGGAGGGTCTACTGTAATCGGACCCCATCCTGGAACATACTAGTACAACATATTCATCTTAAGAAAAGGTTGAAATGTAATATAAACATTCGTTTTAAAACTAACTTACAAAATGTCATCACTTTAACCATAAACCATGAATAACATGAAAATAACTCATCCACAATCAAACATATCACAAAACCTTCAATAAAATATGGATGTTTTGTATCATAATAAATCAACTTCAAATAAGCTTAAAATCCATCAAAGGATGTTGACATAGATGAAATCAAAACAATTTGAGAGAAATATCTCTTTTTTTTAAATCATTTAAAATTCATATAATTATATAGAAAACATTTATTTTGAAAATATACTTATAAGATTGTAAGGGAAGCTTCAAAGGTGTAATAACAGAGGAGAATAACCACACCCGCCGTATAAGTTAAAAAAACATTCTTACCTTAATTTTTTTGAATAGGTTACAAAGTACCTTTTTTGGAAAATTATTAAAAGATTCATTTCAAAACATTTTACAAAAAGTCAAACAAGGGTATAAATGACTTTAACCCACTCTCTAGTAAATAGTAAAAATGTTTTTAAATACATTTTTATGAAACATGTATGTGGATGATAAAGAGGTCCCTGTAGATACTTACGTAAAAACAACCTTGGAAAATAAAGAGATTGTGAAATTAACCCTTACCAATTTGGTAACTTACGAAACATACACCCCTTGAAAGAGGTAGCATACAATGAGTATGTAAATACACATAAATTTATGTGTATTACACAAATAATACAATTATTGGCAGTATATACATCACACAAAAGGTAATCGTGTCAATATGGCATGAATCTCACGGGAATAAAGCGTGAGATAAAAACCCCTTACCTTGTACTTTCCTTTAGTCGAGGTTATGTTTAACCTCCTGTATGAAGACTATAGTATGTTATTAAATTATACTAGAACCATATTAATATTTATGATATCAAAAATTATTCATTTATGACTTTATACTACCCATTTAATAATAATTTCCATGTTCTATTAATATTTCAGGTAATAATCGCTTTCTTTATCGTACGTGTTTTAACTTGTTAGTCTTGATTGTATCACATAGATCATAATTTAAATGCTTACAGAATATAAAACATGATTTATATATCATATATATTTATAATATAAATATGTATAAAAGATGTATATATAAATTTAAAACACTGTTTATGGAGACGGTAGTCCGTACGTACGCATAAACGCTGTTTCCGTTTTCATATAGTATTGAACGGAAGTAAGTGAATAAGATACATGTAAGTACATAAATACTTATATATATAAATATATATATCTCTAAAGTTGAATTATTATTTCATATATTACATACTTATTAGTAATATATATTTTTATAATCCTCGATGAATGGTGAACTTGGAAATGAATCTCATCGCGTCGTGGAGACGGTAATCCGTACGTACGCATGAGCGAAAATAACATTCTTTTGATATTAAAATAATATAAAATTGGATGGTATATAATATATACAGAATCCTTATCATGTTATTTTTATTATTTACATTAAATACACATCATTATTATACCCATCCAATTAATAAAGTATTGAATAACAATTACACCACGACGTGGAGACGGTAAGCCGTACATACGAACGTATGGTGACATGTCATTCAAAGGGTGGATATAATAATGAATATGGTTGTAACATATTTCTAATGAAATCACAGTATATATAATATACTTGAGTTATTATTTTATAAAGGAAATAACAAATAAATAAGATGTTGAAGAATAAAGGAACTTGAAAAACGGTGGTGAAAACATTACCACTTCTTCGAATTCTTTCTTTTGATTTGATCAATATGGCTCCTTAGGTTGGCTTTATAATCAAAATAAAGCCTCTAGGTTTATGTGAGGTAAGTTGAGAGAGTATTTGGGCAGGGTTTGGCTGAGACAATAGGCTTTGAAGGTGTGAATAATTGGTTAGAAGTTGTGTCCTTTTATAAGGGGGAGGAGGGGCTCTATAAGAAAAAACTTAAAGTATTATTTTATAATAAATTCATATTCGGTTTATAATGGCTCAAAAGTGGATTATTCAAATTAGAAGGTGGATATGGGTCTAAATCATTTCAACCAATAGATTTTAGATAGGATTGGGTCATTATATTAACCTTATTTTTTAGTTTTAACTCTTAGTTAATTAGTTTGACATTTACCTTGTCACTTTGTATTTTTATATTATATAGTTAATAAACTTACTATAAACTTCCAATAAACCCCCATGTGGTCCATTAATGATAAAAATATCATGATATAAGTCCTTTTGCCGAACCTCAGATTTTTAGGAATATTATATCAACCAATAATATAGTATTTGTTTCAAAAATTAATTTATGTCAATTTTCAAACTATTTGGTATTTTGTTTTTCTAAAAGTCATAACAACTTGATTAATTCGAACAAGATACATTTAATCATACCTAACATGTAATAGTCACCTATAAAATTCTTTTATGTCATAAAAACATTGAAATTATATTTATTTTAATATTTATAATACCATTTATTGTATTCTTTAATTAATAAGGTAATTAAAGCATCGTCATTGTGTCATAACTAACTTTAATTATATAATGTCTCAAAATTATAAATAAAATAACATTATGTATGAAATATTTTAAGCTTTCTAATGAATATTTATAATCTAATTTATCTTATCTAAAACCCGATATTAAAAATGATTTAGTTATTAAACTTTGATTTTAACTCTTTTAACTCTTTTTTGAATTAAATAATAATAAATGACCTAATCTTATCCAAGTGGACCTAAATGATAATATTTTATTCCTAAGGTTGTTTTGGGTCGACATAAATTTGTCCCATAGAATTAGGACATGGGTTAGGGTAATATTAATATCATTTTTACCCTTAATTACCCTATTTACTTTTAACTGTGGTAAATAAAAGTTAAAAGTTACTATTCACCAAAAATTATTTTTATCTTATTGAAACAAATTTTACTCCTTGATATTAACCATGTCTCTCGGATTTTCAAAATTCTACTCACATAAGCGGTAAAATTAAGTTTTATGTGAATTTGGATATTCTTCAAGAGGTTGGTAAAAGACGGTGAAAAGTTCTATAAAGAATTTTATATATCTAAAATTATTATAAACTGACTCCAATGAATTACATTGAATTTATATAGGTATTATGTATCTATTTTGACCTAAAATAAATTTAAATAAAACAAATAATTATTTAAATAAAAATTCGGTTTTAAATGATAACCTTGTGTTTTTTTACTATTCATCAAAAATTGAACGTTTTCAGAAAAATACAAAAAATTCACCCTAGGATAATTTCGATATTCAGAATACAAAAATGAATTCTATTTTTCCAAATTCAAAACATAGAAGTTGAATTTATTAATTTAAAATTAATTCCCGTTTTCAATACCAAAAGGCGTATTTTTAAGAAACAATATCTATCAAAAGATTGACACTTGTTTATGTTTAATCTCAAGGTGAAATTACTTATAATGACCATAATTGGATTAAATGGTAATAATATAATCTAATTATACTTCCAAAACATTAAAATTTATAATTCAACACTATAAATTATTTTTAATAAAAAAGTTGTTTTTAGTTAAAATTTAGTATTTTTCACTATTCACCCAAATGTGAAAGTTATCAGAAAAATACCATAAATTTATTGAAACTAAATTATTATGTCCCAATTCGATATAAAAAGTTTATTTTGTCAAATTGAATTTATTAAAGTTTCAAATATTGGATTTAAAAAGGGTTCGCCCTTAAAAGGCGGTAAAATTACATTTTTTAAAAAATACTTCTTTTATTTGATAAAATTTATTTGTTCTTACATTATGTCTAAGAAACTCATAATATGGATTCTAAAATTATAAGGATAATATATAGTTCAAAACTAAGTTAATAATATTCATAACCGCTTTTGAACAGCTAGTTTGGTAAGTCATGATGGGCTTGAACTTAGTGCTGCATGTAGTGCAAGTTATTCCATTACTTTGAAGAAATAACGTACTATGAAATCTTGGGGTGTTACAGTTATAAATTATAACTATCTAACCCTTAATATTATAGGAAATTTTCTACACACACACATCTCTAATTCAATTTAAGAATCTCTATGGACCTTTCCACAATTCCAATAACTGGTTAATGGACTATATTCCCTAGTAATTAAAAATGATATAAAATAAGTTGTATTAGTTTGAAAGAATATAATAGCTAATTGATGTAATTTTATTTAACACGTGTTGTTTACATGACCTTGTCAGTGAATCCACAACTAGGTGTGACTTTAGTTACACGAACTAGATTCATTTTTAATTTCTAGGAACTTATTTTTGGTATTTTAGAAAATAAATTACAATTTTTTAATGTTTTACACCGTAACATTCCCCCTATTTATAAAATAATTATCTTTAGATCCCAAATTTCAAAACAAAATCCATAAATATACATCTTGGATACATATATAATATTTTTTGGTTACATTTGGAACCTAATAAAATTTGTTAATAACTATAGTCAATCGTATCAAAAATGTGATATGATAGTCTCCAGTTAAAATAACAACAAGTTGTGCTCCATTGGTGGCTCATAGACCCCCCTCCCCTTGTGTAAATTTCTATAATAAACATGCTTGATTTATTTATATTCAAATGTGATCATCCAAAGTTTTTTTAATAACTAAGTTATATAAATAAATATATTACACTTGATAGTAAACACAAATAAATATTTCCATTTCTTCTTCGATGAGTCGTTGTTTGTCTTCTAGTGTCCCTTCTTTCCACATGAAAAATAAAAAACATCCTTCTCTATTTTTTTACCCCTTGGTCTTACTATTATTGGAAGGGAATTGGGAAAATGTTTTATAATATGACTTATTCTTGGATATCATTTCCCGAACCATTCCATTTATTCACCATTAGAACTGAACGCATTTCATACATAATATCCCAATAAATCTAGAGAATAATAGTGACTATATATGAGAGTGGTTTATCAAAATTTGTATATTAAAATTTCTATTAATGTTAGATAAACTCTAAGGTAATGAAGCATGAATGAGATCTATACATAGATCATTAGTTATTTTCAAACCCAATATATCTAAATGATCAATATAGTTAATAATATTGACCATCTTAGGTCCTTTTGGTTAACCCTCTCTAATATTTCTTGTGAAACATGCCTTGAAAACCCCATAACTATCAAATCTATCTCGTTCCTGATAAAGATATTAGATATTAAATAACATGTCATATTCGTTCTGGAATTTATTTAAATTTCAAAGGTCACCCAACATAGAATATAAAATTAATCATAGAACATCTAAATCATCATAACAATTCTTCTATAAGAGACTTTTCTCAATATCAATAGCTTGCGTAGTAGTCTCAGTAGGCATCAAGGACTTCAACATATATAAATTTCTTTACTAGAATATTATAATGGTTTTATTTCTATAAATCTCTTAGAATATTTAATATTTGAGAAAATTGACATTATTAAAAATTTATCTCAGTGATATCATGGTTGATGAACTTTTAATTTTTCTATATAAAAAATCATTTTTTTTGTACATTATATTAATTATTTAATATATGTGATGTAAATTTTTTTTGATTTTTTAATCCCCCATTACTAATTAAAGTCCTAATATCCCTCACAATTTGACTCATAATGTCATATAAAATGTATATTCTACTGGAAATTATGCATATTTCTGTTACAAAACCTAGATAAAGGTCTAGTCAATTGCTAAAAGGTATTTAGGTAGGTGGTCTAATAAATTGCTAACATAGAGATCATTGATTTTTTGTGGAATCCTAAATCCTAAAATCAGGTGTTTTATTTTATCAAACCTTTACTCTAAGGTACCTTAAGTATATAGTGGGATACTTACCTTGATTTTAACTTGTTTTGTATACCCAAAACACTCATAAGAACTCCTTGATAATAGTATGTGTTCGGCTGAGGGACAAAATATCACATAGTTCTATAATTTTATTATAATTCAATTAATGAAATGTTTTTGAACAAAATATTTTCTTGATGATTTATTTTTGATTTATGAACAAATTTATTTATTTTATCCTTTTTAGGACTTGTTAATATTTAATGGATTTTAAATAACTAATTCATATTTTCTTGGCAAACTATTTATGCAAAATCCATTAATTATTTTCATCATGCATGTTCATTATCTTATTTTTTTATCTGATCATGTTTTAAGAATCAAACAATCAAAAAAAAAATAATCATACACTTGTCATGACCCTTCCCTTAGGTCCCATTCCATGACTACCCCAAGCCGCCCCCCATAGGCCTGGGGCTGGCGACTAGCATAGAGTAAGAATATATCAAAAAAATAGGAGGCATTTGCACATGTACCTATAAACACGCACGCTAATCCAAGCCATAGATACTAGAAGGTGAATACAATAAGTAAAAAAATACAATGTATGAAAGTTGAAAACTAAAGTAAAATGGGTTCGTAATATAATCCCAACTATAACCGAAAAGTATAAGTAAAATTATTTGGAACTCCGCAGCAGAAAACCCTACCAAAAGGGTAGGTACCAAAACAACTCTCTAAGTCGTTGAAGCACATCTCATCTGTCAGGTCACCTTAAGAACCACCTGGCCCCAGTCAACCAAGCTCTCTGTCAAATCATCGATCACCTGCACAAGACATGAAACATGTGGTCAAAGCCTGTGTTGGGTTGAGTAAAACATTAATCTGTAGGGAACAAAAACCACAACGTTATAGAAAAAATCAATACAAAAATTAGACTATTAAAGAGGTACACGAAGTGTAACCTCCAATAAGTACAATTAAGGGAGTTACTAGTGTCAACTAACACATGTATAACCCAAAGTATTGAAAGTAAGACAATTAGTCATATGGATGAACATCATGAAATGCTAAGGGACTCATCCTCGATGAGCCACCGAGGTCTGTCATGCCACTGAGGTCCGCCCGTCTGCCGAGCCACTGAGGTCCACTCAACTTATGGGCCACTGTGGTATGCTCATCATCTGGGTCACTCTGGTTCACTCGGCAACCAAGGCACTAAGGACATCTTGTTTTTGGTCTAATAAGGCTGCCTCAGCAACTAGGCCCTTAATGTCTGCTGGTCACTTCCTTCTTGTCATAGCCTGCCACTGGAATTCTTCTCATAGTGTGCTGGATTACGGGAGAATCTACTTTTCAATCCATCCGTCCGATATCAATAACCATATAAACTGAATTGGAGTATGAAAAAAGAAAAATATCATCACAATTGACATAGGTCCATAAACAGATCATCAACTAGACATACGGTTTAAAAGTTATTACTATTTTACTTAAAAGGGGAAGGTTGGGTCTAGGCCCGGTCTGACCCAACACGATCAGATCGACCCACCCCACCCAATTTTTCTGACCCAACCAGACCCAATATGGTTTGTGCCAACCCAGTCTAGTCCATCGGGGCACCCGATGGCCCAGACCTCCTTCATCCTAGCCTATATCAGCGGGCTGGTTTCTACACATCCGGGCCATCCAATGTCCCAGTTTCTTGCGAGCCCAACTCACACTAGCAGGTCGGTTGGATCTAGAATAGATGTGGATAGTGTCGTGTCTCCTCTAAATCACACAATGGCTTGGCCAGCTGCCTCTTCTACACATGATCCAGTAGACCGCGTGCCCTCACGAACCCGCGGCCCAGCCATAGGTCTCCCGACCTGACACGACACCCTACTGGTGTCGTTGTTCCGCACCGACGTGGATTCCTGGCCAGACGTGGCACCCCACTGGCAAAACCGAACTACACCACTACAGACCACTGGTTGTGGCCTACTCCACTGCGGTGCACGCCGTCTCCCACAAGTGGCTGCTATCACATGCCGCCACCACTAGTCGCCTGTCGGCGACTCATTCTACGGGCCACCAGACTGGCTTTGGTGGTCTGTTTACCAATTTGCAAGCACCTCTAGAATTCCCAGGTCATCTTCGTCACTAAAACATTCTCCAATTCATCTCTTTTTCAATCTTGGGGTTTGGTCGCGCTTAGAACCTCCCAACAAAGTTCAACATGACCACGTGGGTCCATCAGTGAAGAACAATAGGATGAGGATAATAAGAGAACTAAGAACACCTGAGGGACAGATGATGGCCTTTTCTGTTCGACCTTGGATCATCCTGTTAGAAGGAAACTGAGAAAGGAGAAACTACCATGTTTCTACCAATCATATAAATAAATATCTAACCCATCCTTCATGAATGAATGACCCATGAATCAACCTATCATCGGGTTGATCCACATTCATCATTTGGAAAGAATGAATGAGGAATCTAGATAATAAAGAATCAAACCCCTTCCAGGAATCAAATCACACATTGAAGAAGAATGGATTCACTCCATCAGAGTTTTTCAATAATCGATCTGAAACTATTGTTGATGATGGGATCCCATTAAGGGGAAGGAACAAACTTTTGGTGATCCATCATTCATCACTATTCACCGCTTTCCAACAGAACTCCTCCAAAACTTCCAAGCCAATCCAGTATAGTTCCAAAAATCCCATATCTATATTAAACAATTAAATGGGGGAAATTAATTTCCAACTTTCTCTTAAGCTGATTTTCCTCATCATTACACAGTATAATTTATGAAATTAAATAGTTTCCTCATCACTAAATTCTAGAAAAACATTTTCAAATAAAATAAACATTTTAGGTTTATTTTTTTCGTTTAAATGCCTGAAAATTAACTTTTACCCTCGACTCATGCCTTTAAAGGTTAAGCCATGCCTAATGAAAGAACATCTTCATGAGATCAACAGAACTCTGGGATTTCCTATCAGAAATACTATTTATGAGTTATTGGAAATAAAATAATATTTACATAATTATGTTTTTTGAAATCACATCCCAAAAAATACTTTTCACAGTTGGTCCACTTCGGGAAATGTTAGGCTCTACCTACAAAAATCACACGCCCACGAGTTCAATGGTCGTCTCAGATTTTCAATCCGAGTCACCATTCGTGAGTTATAAGGATTTGAAAAATTAAATAATATCTTTTAATTATTTTATTTACGATTATTCAATTTTCATGTTTTCTCATTGGAGCATCACACTGACTAAACTTAAGTCACATCTAGGGTATAACCGCCATCCTAAACGAAATTATGCCCTCATATTTTTTATCTGCTCACAGGTTTTAGAGTTATTCATGTTTTTTAGGAAAAGTGCTAACACACGCTATTTAAAAACATAACATTCTTTGATAGACCATTTTGGGCACATCAGGCCTCAGAATTGCACACTGTCTCAGTGATTAGTCTAGAAAATTTTGCATAAATATTCTAATAATAACACCCTGAAAATAAAAGTCATTACATGTTCCCCACCTTAAGAAATTACATCCCCAAAATCCAAACCCAGGAATTCCCAAACAGATGAGGGTACGAGCACGAACCTGAACCTCCCGCACCCATGTGCTCTCATAGAAATTCTTATGCTACCACAAAATGTGAACTAGTGTAATCGATCTCCCATTGAGGTACCTATCCTATCAATCCACAATCTCCAATGAAAAATCCTCAATAGTCACCATGTCATCAATGTCCAGCTCGCGCCAACCAAATCTTTGTACCCCATGTCAAGGAGAGACCTGAAGAAACACATGGACTTCATCATAAAAATACAAGGGTCCCCGTCGCCTATCAACATTTAAATTATGACAGCTCTGTGCAGTCTTCATCCACTCCAGAATGACTTGCACCTTCTCCACAATAGCCTGAACAAACTCCATGCCCATGAGTGCTGACTATCTAAGGTCATTCCAAAAAAGTGGTGACCAACACTGTCACCTGTAGAAGGCCTTGAACAGCTTTATATTGATAGTTTAGTGGTATCTATAATTGTATGAAAACTACACAAGAGGTAGTTGATCCTCCCACTTACAACCAAAATCTAGGATGTAAGCATGTAGAATGTCCTCTAGGACCAAAATGGTATGCTCTGTATGGTCGTCTGTCTATGGGTGGAAAGATGTGCTCAAGTGTAGTTTAGTCTAAAACACCTCCTGCAATCCCTTCCACAAATGGATAAAAATCATTCACCTCGATCCAAGACTATCATTGATGGGACTCCATGGAGTGGAAATGACTCCTTAACATAGAGGCTTTCCAACCTCTCTACGGGATTTCGTTCCTAAAAAGATACGAAGTGACCGACATGGTGATTTGGTCAACAATTATTCATATGGTACCATGTCCCCTATGAATACATGATAAACCCATCATGAATCCTGTTGATATCATTCCTCACTACTTTATTATCACCCTAAAGAATAAAAGAGAAACACCTACTAAGAACAGGGGCTCTACATGGTGTGATGAAAACCAAGAAACTAATTAAACAAGCACTAAACATTTATATCAATAGGTAAGCCCGACATCAACCAGTTCCATCACCCCCAGTTTCCACATTGACACCCACATGCATTTCCATGTGCATCTCATCACTCTAGGCATCTAGTACTAATATTATGCATTATATAAAGGGAATGTTGTGTAGTATTTTCATCTATTGATACTGAGTTTGGTGAGTACCCTGATCTTGGGTTGGTAGTGGTAGTCTATCCAACGGATATGTGGAAACAGTACCTAATAGGAAAAGTAATTACCGACCAATATAACCATAAGAGTCTCGAGTATATCTTCTCTTAGAAGTATTTGAGCTTGAGATAGAGATAATGTATAGCGGTTTTCCAATACTATGACTATGATGTAGACTATACTCCTAGTAAAGGGAAGGTGTTAGCGGATTCTTTTAGTAGGATATCTATTTCTATGTTTTTGAACTAGGAAACTGAGTAGTATGCCTCATTGCAGTTATCGTTCATGGATATAGATGATTCATCTTACCTCCAATCGGTGTTTTTAAACCCTTTCGCTCTTAAAGTGAGTCGGGGAGGCACAACATGATGATACTGATGGTGGGTCTTTATGTGTATAGTTTTCTAAAGGGAATACCCCTGATGGATATTCGAAAGGTGGGGTAATCCTAGAAACATCTTCGGAAAATACATCCTCATACTCTGCCAATACTAATGGGAAATTAAAAATCAAAACATCCACATCCATGAGGGTAAGTATGGTCATATCAAGTGTGATCGGCTAAACCCTCCTATGCCTGAGTTTATCGCGTGCTTCCCAAGTTTCATTTTTTGCCGATGAAGGAAAATACCATTCAACATTACAGACATACCATATCCTTTTTCCTAAAATAGTCAAAATGATCATGAAATATGGATGACTAGTCTATACCCAAATAAAATCACAAGGCCTTGACACTACCACCAAGAGGTTCCATCCAAAAATCTCACCTCAAGGGTAAGATCACATTGTCAGCTTAAGTGTTATTATTGAGTCTTTTCCCATAAGAATCTTCCAATGTAAGGGTCAAGTCAATGGTTTAACTCAAAATTCTAGGTCTCGAACAAGATTCAGGATAAGAAATAATGATTATCACATATTTCCACTAATAAAAAAGCTAATAGTAGACACTGATAGTGCCTTGAATCATTTCTGAGATCCCTTAGCCCATATGCCTTGACTACATGTAGTTACCCCATTCCTTGTCCTCCAGCTCCCCGATTTTGGTCTGGACCACGTGGGGGTAATGGTGATAACATGACGAAATTTATTCCATATCCTTCTACTCTCCCTGCTCCTTTCCCACATTTGTCGCCCTGAAGATTCATCAATTCCTTTCACTGTCTCTGCCCTAGTGGCCCATCCACCGTTTCACTATTTGGACAATGGGCTGGAAAATCTATAATGATATTCCCCTACCGTATTTCTAAAATAGTCACCTCTTTCAAGGCTAACCTGACTCAACCTATGGGACTTGATTAGTATATCTCCTATCTTTGTTCCTCCTCTCAGAATTCCTGTCAAATCCAGGTCTCTATGATTGAGATCAGCTTCCTACTTTCCCACTATGGACATCCATAGGATGTATCTGCTCATCCAAAGGACATTAAACCAAAAAGGTTCCCTCTATAACCCTTGTATAAGTAGGAATGCATGGAGGAAAAGTCCTAGCTCGGATGTCCCTAAACATACCCCACATTATGGTCTGATCCCCGAATCACTGGTCTTATCATAATCATCGAGTACCTGGAAAGGTTGGTACGCCTCTATGAATACTCAGCTACTGACTTGTCTTCCTACTAAAGCTGTAGAAGCTCTTGGGAATGCATATCCCTTAGATTTTATTGAGAGAGTCCCTTCTCTAAGAATGGTTCTCAAGATCTATACATATATGAGTCACCTCATCGTAAGATCAGGTAATCTAAACCCCACCATTTCCCTACTGAGCCACATAGAAGGCTCGCTACTAGGACCACCATTTGATATAATCGTGTCTTGACTAGATGGAAAAAATGGTCACCACCTCATGCTAGTCCTTAGCTGCTTTTGATTTTGGCTCATCTTGAAACCTGAGGGGTATCTATCACTGAAACTCATCAAATGCGCTTAGTCCATACATCTCATCCACAGGTACTACGAGTACCATGTGCCACTCCAAATGTGGTGGAACAGCTGGAACACCACCCAATGGTTCTGTCTCTAGTATGAACCCCTGTAACCATCTCTTCACCTCGTATATCATCCTCATGATCATGTGGTTGAATCTTGGTTGGCTGTCTACATGGAAGGATCTTGAAAAAAAACAAGATGCAACCCGATCAATAGAGGATACCAGGTGAGATGACTCAATAAGGACATGTAAAACTCAACCCATTCCTATATGATGCATGTACCATCATTGTTTCCTTTCAACTAGGTTTTTTTCATTTACCAAGTCAAAAATCATAATTCAGGGTCCTGGTGTATGGATACATCACCCACCACACCAAAACAAGATTATATGGCCAGAAAAACAAACTCAAAACACTTAACACTATTGCCTCAAAAAAATTTCATAGACTCTAGGTTCTTAAGGAAAAACCTACCTTCCTCTAATACAACTCTATCATGACCCATCCCCTGGGGCTAGGGTCGTGACTACACCAAGCCCACTTCCCATAGGCCAGGGGATAGAGAATAGGACCGAGTAGGAATATCCCAAACAAATGGGATGCATTTTCCAAAGAACCTAAAAACATAGAAACTACACCAAGATATAGATACTAGAAGTTGAATACACTTTGTAAATAAATATAAGGTACGACAGTAGAAAACTGAAGAAAAATGAGGCCATAATTCAATCCCAAATGAAATAGAAAAGTAAAAGTACTATTATTTGGAACACCTCTACAAAAAACCATACTATAAGGGCATGTACATAAAAATATATCTAAAGTCATAGAATCATGTCTCGTCTGTCATGTCACTATGAGCACCACCTGGACCTGGTCCACCATGGTCTCCATCAAAGCATCGACCATCCACACAAGACACATCACAAGCAGGTGATGCCCGTGCCGGGGTGAGGAAAACAATACACACTATGTACCCCAAACCACATAGGTACACCACAATTCAATACACAATGAAGACTAACAAATAGGTACATGATTTCTAACTTCTAAGATGTATAGTAAAGAGAGTTACTAGAGTCAAATCAAAAAGGTATAACCTAATGTATAAAAAGTAATACTATCATTCATAAGTCTAAAAATGTTTTGATGCAACGAGAATCATACCCAATGAGTCACTGAGGTTGGTTGAGCCACTGAGGTCTGCTCCACTACCGGGCCACTGAGGTCTGCTCATTTACCAGGCCACTAAGGTCCGCTCGGCTCCCGGGCCACTGAGGTCCGGTGGTCTGTCGGTTCACTGAGCATCACTCTAATAATGGGCCACTGAGGTCCCCTCATTTTTTAGGCCACTAAATTCCGCTCGTCTACCTAGATACTAAGGTCCACCTGTCACTTCCTTCTCTTCACTTTTAGCCACTTGATTTTCACTCATAGCGTGCGTGATTATGGGAGAATATACTCTTCATGGCATTGGTCATATATCAACCTCCCTAGAAACTCACTTAGAGTATTTCATATGGAAAATATCATTTCAAGGGTCCCAACTCCAAAAAATTATCTTCAATCAGATGTATGGTTTTGAAGTTATACAAATTTTACTGAAAAGGCCCTGGTTGGGTCGGGGCCCAGTCAGACCTGGTCGAACCGACACGACCCAAGCCATTTCGCCAGATCTTACCCAACCCAGTCGGGACTTGGATGAAACGGTCTAGCATGGTTCAACATCTAGATACATTGGGCCTACTGTACCCATCATGTTGGGTCGTTGTACCATCCCACTGGGCTGCCTGGAACCCAGTCCTCCTGCCCAGCCCGTGCTGGCGGGACAATTCTTGCCCATTCAGGCTGCCCAGTGGCTCGATTTCCCCCTCTCCTGGCATTCCCTGGTGGTCCGATTTGATCCAAACTAGACAGGGTAGGCACTGTTTCACCCTACACTGTGAGACTGACTCAGTAGGTCGCCTCCCCTGCTCACGATCCTGTGGACCATGTGCCTGTACCAACCGACATCCTATTGGCCGCGGCCTCCCGTCCTGACGCAGCTCTGCCATTCATCCCTACCGCAGTTCACAGGCCATAGCCTTTTCTACTATGGCATGTCACAAACATGTGTAACCTCATGCAGGTGGATGATTGTTGATGGTTCATTCCCAGGGCCACCATACATGCTCTGGTGGTCTGTTTTTCGACACGCACGCACCTCCAGAATCAAATTATCATTACCGTTACTACTATATTCTCCAAGTCATCTCGCCATCAATCTGGGGGTCCGTTCACACTCGAAACCTCCTAGAAAATTCGGACATGACCATGTGGGTTCATTGGAAGAGAATGATAGTAATGGTGTAGAAAGGGAACTATGAACATCTGAGTGAAGGATGATGACCTTGTTCATTCGACCTTCGTTGATCCCGTTAGAGGGAAACTGGGAGGGGAGTGATTTCCATGTTCCTACCCTTAAAGTACCACAATATTTAACCCATTCTGTATGAACGAATGACCCACAGATCAAATATTAAGTGGTTTATCTATGTTCATCATTTCGAAATAAATAACGGGGAATCCATATCATAAAGAATCAAATCCCAACCTTGATTCAGATCGCTCATCGATGAAGAACAGAGTCGCTCCATCAGTGTTCATCAATTCTTGATCTGAAACTCTCATCGATGATAGGATCCTTCGAAGGGGAAGGAAGGAACTTTTGGAAATACTTCATTCATCATAGTTTTCAACATCCCAACGCCACTCTTAAAGAGCCTCAGAGCCAATCCAAGATCGTGCCAATGATCTCGTATCTATGTTGAAAAACTAAATGGAGGAAACACGTTTTAGAGTTTCTGTTACATTAAGACACCACAACATTACTCTATTTCATTTATGAAATGAAATCATTTACTTCTCACTACATTGCAACAAAATATTTTTGAATAAAATAAAATTATTAAGGTTATTTTATTTTTACTTAAAAGACTCGAAAATTTACTTTTACCCTCAACCTGCACCGATCGAGGTTAGGCACCGCCTAAAGAAAACACACCCTTATGAGATCAATGGTACTCTCATATTTCCAAACTGAGTTACCATTTATGAGTTATCTAAAATAAAATAATCTTTATATAATTATTTTTTTTATAATCACGTCCCAAAAACAACTTTTTTCAGTTGGCCCATGCTAACCAATTTTTGGCTCTGCCTAAGGAAAGAACACCCTCACATGATCAATGAGGGTATCAGATTTTCATTTTAGGTCACCATTTGTTACTTATGAGGATTTAAAAAATCAAATAATTTTATTTAATTATTTTATTTATGATTATTTCATTTTTTGTATTTCTCACTGGAGGACCGCACCGATTAAAATTAAGCTACACCTACGGTAAACCCGCCATCTTGAAAGCAATGGTGACCTCAGATTTCTGATATGGGTACCCTTTTTAGAGTTATTTAACAATTTTTGGAAAAAATTTCACACACACTATTTAAAAACTTATCTTTCTTCGATGAAACATTACAGGAACATCATGCCTTGCAATTGCACTTCTTCTCAGTGGCTGGTCTTGAGAATTTTCCCATAAATTTTGTAAAAATAAAACTAGGAAAATTCAAGTCATTACAACACTTTGAAATGGTAAAATAATTAATGTGATTATAATCAATATAATTCTATTGAAATATTTATCAAGTGTGTGATAAATAAATCTTTAACTCTAGGGGAAATTATCTTTTTGATGGTCTTAGCCCAAGTTATAGAATTATACAATTTTCAATAGTATCTTCTTGGTTTTTATCACCTCAGCTCATGTTTTTAACCACCTCCATTCCTTGGATGTCTATAAATTACATGTTTTAATCACATGTAGTTTAGGGGAACCGTGTGTGTGTGATACATAAAATAAATTACTAATACACATGTTCAACATGATAATGTGGTAAGGAAAATGCATAGAACATGAAATTTAATTTAATAAAACATTATTTAATAATAAATCCTATTCAATAATATTTACTTAAATAGAAACCCGATGCATAAATTGGATGATCAAATATAACGATCAGTCACATACAAGAAATGGAATCATATTTTTTAAAGATATAACACATTTCAAATTACTCTTTTAATTAAGATAAATTTATTTCCAATTAATAATTAATATCTTTACTAATTAATTAATTCATTATTTACATTATTAATACAATAAGTCCTATAGATAAATAATATTTCCATATAATTTAATTTTAAATATATTAAATAATTTAATTCTATTTAAAATTACATATGTACATGATGTGTACTAGAGTAAACACAACGTGTACCCATCCAAAATCCCACACACTTTGTGTGGTCCTTTCCCTATAGTGTGTACCCACATGACTTGTGGTGTATAGGGAATATATTGATATTAACCCAAATTTTGTTCCATGAGTCAATCCAAGTATTCAATTAGGAATTTATGACATAAAGCATATGTTAATGTACACAACATGATCCACTAGAAAATCATGTGAAGTACATGACATGTGAAATATCATACACAACCTAAAATTCCAAATTTTACATGGAAATAAATTGGAAATTTAATTATCTATTAAATCCTCTCACATGATGTTGAAAATTACTACACGCCATATTTTTGGCTTCATTCTGCAATGAGTTTTTATTTCACACAAGAAAAATTACATGGTTTTCAAAGGAAATCAACATGTTTTCCATTTAAATCGGCATGTGTTATATGGCAAGTGCATAGGATACATGACATGAAACCTTTATTTGAGCGTACCACATTACAAACCTAGGTACATGGTGTGTAATTTGGGTGGGAAAAACTATTTCATATAGCGGGTATACTAGCTACACACCATGTACTTATGGTTAGACCATGTTTCTAGGCTAGCAGTCAACACATGACCCATGTATGAAATACAGACAACTTCTATTGACCACATGGCCACTAAATATTGTAGAATTACATTTTTTGTACATTCGTTTCATTCTATATGACACAACATTAAATGTTCCACCCTGATAGTAAATAAAAAATGTAATTACTATGTAATTAAACACAGTGTAAATATCTCTCACACAAAAAGACATGATTGGTGAAACCTCAAATGTGCGTGGCTGATCAAGATTATCTGGTATGTATTTAGGTATGTGATGTATTATACAGTGGATAAGGATGAAACTCCAAACCTTCGTATAAGATCTCCATAACTTCTTGACATGGTCTTGGAATGATCTTGGTCTTATAAATTTTAATGAACATGTTATCTCAAATTTATGAATTGTGAATGAAATGTGAAAGGAAATAAACTTAAAATTGAATAATGAAAACAATAAAAAAATTAATTACAAAAATATTAACATAACCATTATGATACGACTTAATGGATTCAAGTAGAGTGGAAGTTGATTGGATATATTCCCAATGAAGGTTTTTCAATAGATCTAAAGAATAAAACACACGAACACAATGAGGAACGAAATTTCTCTTGATAATATTTGAATAAACATCATAAAATAATCCTAAACTAGATAGAGGACATTTCATATTAAATTTATAATTAATTTAATGATAAGAAATAACCTTGATATTGAGATCTTTCCTCAATAAAGATGTTGATCATTCAAACAAGGAATGAGTTTCATAGTAGTTTTCCTAAGAGGAACTAATATGGAATCCCTATGGTGGCGATCCACACATTTTTATTGATCTCGAAACATCACCCATAGATCACAAGGTTCTAGTATGAAGGTACAAGTTTCGATGAATCATTTATGTTGATCAAAATAGATATACAAAATTTCTTGAAGATGGCATTGACTAATCTCTTTGTATGGATATAGGGGAGGAATTGGTAGAATATCTCTTATTCCTGAGAGATCAAACCCTATAATTTTCATTATTCTTGAGAGACATCTAGGGAGAGAAATGTTGTATAGAAAAAATGATTCACACATGAATATAAGAATCCACACCATATAAAATGATATAAGTTGGTATAAATAAATATTGGGTTTAATATTAGAAAAATCTATATAGGAAATTAATCAAATAATAATCATATTATATTATCCATGCTAATATAAAAAGTTTTATTATTAATTCCTATTGTACGCTAACCCACCCACATTAAATATCATTTTATTAAATAAATATATCAATATTTATTAATATGATATCTAATGTTAATACCATTCTAGTAATTATGTAAATGAATTACCATGACATTCATAATATACATTTATCAACTCTAAAATAATAAAGAAATATTATTTATTCTGAAAATAAATAAATATTATATTCATGGTCTTGTGAATAAATATTCACTTCAATATTGTCATAAGACGAGAGAAATTATTAAATAAATATTACTTTTTAACTTTCATATAAAACAAGTGATAAATAAATATTATATTAGAATATATTTTGAATAAAAATTTAGTTTAAATTAAACTAACATATATATTCAAATTAAAATATACCCAGGGGATAAATATTTACTATTGGAAAAATCATGAATTGATATCATTCCTAAGTCTTTAAAATGATGTTTATTACAACTATTAAACTCAAATATAATTCAATTAAGATCATGGATACACTATGTGTATGACCTTGTAGGACTCTTTCACAATAGAATTAGGTGGGATTTTATATAGTCTAAGATTTTTGTTGAGAAATTTCCCATGTAACTCATAAAGAAAGTGATTAGTGTCATAAAGATAGAAACCATTGAAAAAATGGTCATTATTTAATATAATCTATGTATTTCAATATCGCTTAATAAGGAATGTGAAAATTCATGCCATTAACTTATGTTCTCAATTTATCATTACATAACTGTGTTATATGTACTCATAAATACAACATGGACATGAATTTTTGTTTGATTATTTTACTATAGTCAGATGACATGAGAAATAGTCTTTTGGTCTAGGAAGGGGAAATTGCTTTTTTGCTTATTCATTAATTTAATTTCACTCATGAAGCACCCAATATATTCTAATTTCCTTTGAACATTGAGCACCATGGTTTTAATTGATACATCAATGTTTGTGACCTATGATTTATATTAATATGAATATTAACCAGATTTTGATTCATTTAGGCCTTTCTAAAATAGGGAAAAGTCATTTTTATCTTGTCTCATGTCTTAGTTCTTCTTAATGATTCCCTGAAAGGATAAATCCTCTCTTCTAGGGGGGTCATACCAAGCTTCCCTCCTCTATTATTATTATATTATCAAATTATAAATATTTCCCCAACATTTTTCTTACAAATAAAGTTACTCAAAATAAGAAAAATCACATCCATGATGCATGAGGCCTTATCGATTCCTCTCATCTCATAAATGATGATGACATTATACTTTTCATTTAGGGGAAAAGGGAATAATAATCTTATTAAAGATAACCTCCTACATTATGTAAGAGTCTCTAGACATGTTATCTTTTGGGAGAAAGCTTTTTTTTACATCAGGAGGAAACTTCCTCTTATCAGGAAGGTTGGAATCATGAATAGTCTTGTAATTAGAGAGGGAGTCTTTCTTTTTATATATATTAGAGTCCCCTAGTTTTTTGATAGCCCTAAAGTATGTTATTTCAATAAATATGACAGAGAAATTTAAAAATGGTTTTCTACCAGGAAAGTAAAATCTTTTTTTTATGGAATGAATAATTAGTCTTGGGAAATGTATCCATTTATCCAAAATCATAAACTATTTCATGGTGTATATTTGAACTCATGAACTGATTAAATGGATAAAAATAAGTATCACACATTTTATTTGGAGAGGGTAAATCCTTGAAAGATTTTTTTTCCTTTTTCCTTGGAAAAAATCTTATAAACCTCTCAAGGATGGGGGCATGGGTATTAAAAGTGTCATGAATTTCAATGAATCCATTCAAGAATATTTTACATGGATATTTATAAATGAAAATTATGATTCTATAGGATTTATAATATCCTAATTTTTATGAATACTAATGATTATAAATTTCAAATACCATGACTCATCTATCTTTACTTCCTTTAAAAACTCATTTCCAAACATTTACTCCCACTCTAGATGGATTACGGTGGAATATTCCACCCTCATCTTTTGGTTGGTAAACTGGACATGGCTCCCCCTTTTAAACCTTTTATATTCACTTGATCATTCCATTGATACTCATATCTCAATTAATGACCAGCTCTTGTCTCTCTCATATATACCCTAATATGTTGACAAAACTATATGGTATTACCCCTTTGTACCTATGGATGGCATTATTTTGTCGGAACCTTCAAAACATGGTTAGTTAAATACCAAGAACTATTATTCATTCATTTATAGCCCATCTGAAATTGAATCAGCGAGGATATTCAATTTCAACAGACCCGTAGTTAAGCCCGCTAGATTCACCCTCATATAGATGCTGGCTCACAATAGGTTCTCATCTAAATGTTGTCCATATTAATTTGGTATTTATCTATGTTATACTTTGCAGCTAGCACAAAGATGATGTTGATCACTTATTCCGGAGTTGTGCAATGACTTTCATTATTTTTCCTTCTCTATTTGATTTGTTTTATGTCCATTGATATCCAACAATATCTATTTCCCTCTAGAATCAACATTGATCTAGGATTAATATTTCCACACAACCAGTCAACATGTTTCATGCTGCTACAGCAGAGCTACTGCATATAATCTGGTTCAACTAAAACTCAACAGTCCACCAGAGACTCCTTTTAAATATTCAAGTTATTATATTTTTGAATTATTATGGCTACCAAAATTACAAGAATAATTCAAAAGGATCTTTACCATAATTCCATACAATATTTCACAATCCTAAAGAACCTTGGTGTGATTGGTAATTATAAACATCCTATGGGTACTCTTAATGTTTATTGCATCCCCTTCTTCAAGTATGACCAAATTCATCATGGATAGATCCTCGAAGTCCCTTGATCTATTGAGGGTTTTTCAAGGACCACAACAGTAGAATTCTTGGATTATATTATATCCCTTTTGGAATCATCTCTTCCTTGGAGGATGAAATTTGGGGTATCATCAACGTTATCCTCCTCACCATGAAAAAAAGATGGTCCAACATAAGATTGAAGAATAACTCCACCATCATTGTGAAAGCTATCAAAATCTACAACACTCATATATTATGGATATTAACAAAAAAAATGGGTTCTTTGTACTTTTTTTGTAACACCCCAAGCATTCACGGTATGTTTCCCTTTGAATAATGCAATAGATTGCATTGTACGCAACTTTGAGATTCTAACACACCGTGACTAATCAAAGTAGCCGTTATGATTATTAATATGCACTTTTTGAAATTTAATAAATTTTATCTTTCATAATTTACTTCATTTTTGGTTTTGGAATATCAAAAGTAGCCTAGGGTGAAATTTTGGTACTTTTGGGATAACTTTTATATTTTGATGAATAGTGAAAATTACTAAATTATAATTAAAAACAACTTTTTTAATCAAAATAATTAATTGTGATAAATTATGAATTTGAGTTCTTTTAAAGTATATTTATAATATATTTTTACCATTTAATACAATGTTGGTCATTGGATATAATTTCACTTTTAAACAAGACATAAACATGTGTCAATCTTTTGATAGTCATTATTTCATAAAAACACAATTTTTGTTTTGACAGCGGGAATTAATTTTAAATTAATTTCTGCCACTTCTATGTTTTGAATTTAGAGAAATGGATTCCATATTTGGAATCAGGTTCTCCAAATTGTGTAAATAGTTAACTCTTATTTTTAGACATTTTGAATAACTACTTCGGTAAATATTTTATTTACCATGGTTAAATGGTAAATCTGGTAAATAAGGGTAAACAAATAATATAATAGTAATAATAAATTATCCTAAAACATATCCTAACCCAACTGGATGATACATTTCCGACCATGGGAATCTTTGGGTCGATTTTGGGACCCCATGGATCCACTTGTAAGTGATAATGACACATTATATTAATTAAGTTAAAGTAAATACAAAAATTACACAAGCATATATCGTTTAGAAAAACAATTTTCACATATGGTTATATATGTTATATTTTACACTATAAATATTCATTAGAAAGATAAAAGTATTTCCTACATAATTTTTTTTTATTTATAATTTTTAGATATTTAATAATTAAATTTATTTATGACACAATAATAATGCAGTATTTTACTTATCAATGAAAGATTCAAATAAATAGTATTTTAATTGATAAAATAAATATAATTTGAAAGTTTTGATGACATAAAAAAAAATTTATTGGTTAATATTACATTTTAGTATTTATTAAATGAATTTTATTCGAATTAATAAAGTTGTTAAGACTTTAACAAAAATCAATTTTTAAATATTTTCAAAATTGATATAAATGAGTTTTTAAGACAAATATTATATTATTAATTGATATTCTATTACTAAAAAACTAAGGTACGGACAAAGGACTTATATCATGATATGGGTATCATTAATAGACCACTTTGGGGTATCTTTTACGTTTATAGTATGTTTATTGACTATATAATATAAAAATACCAAGAGACATGGTAAATGTCAAACTATTTAACTAAGAGTTAAACTAAAAAGATAAAGTTAATATAGTGACCCAAACCTATCTAAAACCTATTGGTTGAGTGGTTTTCAACCTATCACCACCTTAAACATTAAATAATACACTTTGGAGCCATTATAAACCGAATATTAATTTATTATAAAATAATATTACTAGCTTTTCCTAAGGTGCCCCTCACCCCTCATATAAAAGGGCACTCCCCCTTATCTAAAATTCATACCCTCAAAGCCTTTTGCTTCGGCCATCCCCTGCCCAAATATTCTCTAAACTTCCCTCACTTATACCTAGAGGTATTAGTTTGATCAGAAACCCAACCTAAGGAGCCCTTTTGATCAAATCAAAAGGAAGAACCCGAAGAAGAGGTAATGTTTTCACCACCCTCTTTCAAGTTCCTTTCTTCTTCAACTTATTCTTTCATTGTTATTTACATTCTAAAATAATTACTCCAGTATATTATATATACTGTGATGTTATTATAAATATGGTACAACCATATTCAGTATTCTATCCATCCTTTGAATGACATGTCACCATATGTGCGTAGGTACGGCTTACCGTCTCCACGTCGTGGTGTAATTCTTATTCAAAACATTAGTAGTTGGATGGGTATGATAATGATGTTTAATTGATGTAAATAATAAAAATAACATGATAATGATTCTGTATATATGATATACCATCCAATTATATATTATTTTAATATCAAAAGAATGATATTGTCGCTCATGTGTACGTATAGACTACCGTCTCCACGAACGCGATGAGATTCATTCCCCATTGTATCCACGCAAGTCTAATTCTCATTTGATGATTAAATAAAATTTTTAAGGAAATGATATCATTCTCTATATGAATAAGATACAACCTATCAAAAACAAACACGACTTATGTAACAAAACATATAAAATAAAACGAGTAAGTTAACACCCGAAACGATGATAATAATAAGATATTATTAACAAATCAATGTTAAAAGATCATATATGATATCCTATTAATGTATATGATTCTTGTATAATTTTATAACAATTATTTCACCATTATACAGAAGGTTAACCTATCCTCAAACAAGGAAAAGTACAAGGTAAGAGTTTATTTCACAATCTTTTCATTATTCGAGGTTGTTTATACATAATTATATATTGTGATCTCTTTATCATTAACATCCATGTTTCTTGAAAAGTTATTTTAAATCATTCTTAATATTTTACAGACTATGGTTTAAAGTCATTTATAAACTTGTTTGACACTTTATAAGAATTCTGTAAAGGAATCTTTCTGTCGTTTTCCAAACAAGGTCATTTTTAACCTTTTAGACATATTTACGGTAAGAATATCCTTTTTAATTTATACGGAGGGTGAAGATATTTTCCGCTGTTATAAAATCCTCGAAACATCCCTTACAAACTTATAAGAATATTTTCAAAGTAAATGTTTTCTTTTATAATTATGTAACTTTTTAATGATTTCAAAAAAGAGATATTTCCCTCAAATAGTTTTTATTTCATCTATGGCAACATCCTTTGATGGATTTTAAGATTATTTCCAGTTGATTTATTATGATACAAAACTACCATATAGTATTGAAGGTTTTGTGATATGTTTGACTGTGGATGTGTTATTTTTATACCATTCATGGTGTATGGAGAAATTATTGACATTTAGTATGCTAGTTTTAATACGAATGTTTATGTTATGTTTAAACCAATTCATATGAGGAATGCATTGGACTTAACAAGTGATGGGTGGAGCCACTATTGCTTTTCGATACATCAGTAGGTCTCATGAGACAAACTAGTGTCTTGGCATATGGCCTTGAGAAAATCTTATTTGTAGTCTTGGCACAAGGCTTTGACTATGTGGTTATGATAGTCTAGTATTATGCATTCCATCATTATAAAAGTGGTTATTGATATTACATGTGATTATTAGACAAGAAGAATATCCATGTGAATATGTAAATGGAATTTTTTAAATTTATCTTTTCCATATTATGATGAAGTTAAAATTTAAAAGGATTTTGTTTTAGTTATACATTTACATAAATGTTTATATTTATTTATGAAATTTTCCACTAAATTTTTATCCTTACTGAACATCTGAGCTCACCCCTTTGAATGTTTTATTTTTTCTCAAGATATTAAGAAGTATTTTATGAATGACATGTAGGAAATGTATGAGGGGATATGAAGACAAGATGTTGTTGTAGTTTTTTTACTTTATTATTGAATGTAAGACTTATGGATATATCTAGTGTTACCAAGGATACAAAACTAATCGGTCTTTAGAGACTTGATCTTTGGTGATCATTCCAATGTTATGTAATAATGCACCGACTCTGGGTGACAGGGGTTGAGACATTACAGTTGGTATCAGAGGAAGTTTAGTACAAACCTTAGAAGCTATATTTATATAAACTCTGATTAGAGCACATAGCCCTAAGTTAGACTTTGTGGATTAGTATAGAAGAACTTCCAAGAATTTTGGTATTGTAGAGATTTTGTGAGTTTTCCAAGAAATACATCCCTGTCTAGATTCGAGCAGGTAGAGGCAGCTCTGGCATAGATATACCTAGGGGTAAAACCCGAAAGCACTGCTTTGAGCTAGACTCCAATGGGAACTGGTGCATGACAATGGTCCTTGCTGCACTCTTTGTTACAACACTCCCAGTGGATATGTTTAGGATAATTCTCATTTTCAGTAAAAATCATTATGAAGTGTTCATGAGTATATACTTCCTCAAAGAAAACATTTTTTTTATGATTATGGATTATATCCATAAATAGTTCCATTTATGTAATGTGTTTTACAAGTAAGGACTTATGTATTTGGATTCATAAACTGATATAGTTTATACCATTGTTTATAACTGGTGCTTAGTGGAAGAAATGGAATCTATATCAATGCACACACTCCTTGTAGGTATTTCCCTCCTGCTCAAGATAATTATAGGGGAGCTGGTGATGCAACTGGTGCTGATCAGCTAATCACCATACTGGGACAACTCACTTAGGTTATGAATAATAACCATACCCATGTGGATCACCCTGATCCGTAGCGTGGAGTATCAATGTTTAATCGCTTCATGAGGAAATAACCACCAACATTCAATGGGAGTACAATTCCTATAGTAGCTGAGCAATGGATAAATTCCTTAGAGAAAATATTCCACGCCTTGGGGAGTAGCGAAAAGGGAAAAAGTTTTCATGGAAGTTTACCACGTCACTGGAGATGCTGATCAGTGGTGGTCATTAATTCAAAATATGAAGGAAGATGATGAAGTATCAAATATGGAATGGAGGGTGTTCAAAGAGCTGTTTTTTGAAAAATACTTTCCTCATGACCATCGAGAAGATATGGAAAGGAAATTTCTGAGTTTGAGGAAAAAGGATGATGAGAATGTCGCAAAGTATGAGGCTAACTTCACATGGTTAGCGAGGTATGCTGATGATTATATACATAACCCAAGAATTAAGACTGATCGTTTCTTTTATGGGATAAAACTTTTTCTGCGTCGAGCATTAGTCTCAGAAACCTTCTCTTCGTACGAAGATATTGTCTCAGGTGTTATCAAGACAGAAAAAGAATTCTATATGTCTTATGACTTTATAGAAAAGTAAGAGAAGAAGAGATATGTTGATCAATATAGAAATGGAAATAAGGGGAATAAGGGAATTGTTGAATATCCATCCTATAGTAAATGTGGGAAGAAACACCATGGTTCTTGCTTAAAAGGAATGGGAGTCTATTACAGGTGTGGTAAAAAAGGCCACCAAGCTCATGATTGTAAGGGGAAGAAAGAAGTTACCGATGTTCAATGCTACAATTTCATGGAGATGGGACATTATTAAAATGAATGTCCTAAGTGTCAGGGAATCATACCCCAGAAAAGGGAAAGGGATCAAGGCCAAGCCTATGCTATCCCTACTGCTGAGGTAGAATCACGGAAAGATGTGGTGGCAGGTAATTTAATGGTTTCCTCAAGTTTAGAAAATACATTATTTGATTCTGGATCATTGCATTGTTTCATATATTCCAAGTTTTCAAAGAAAATTAGATATTTCCAATTTTATTTAACAAGGGAGTTTTCAGTCAAAACTCCTAAGGGAAGTATCATTGCTACAATGTTCTGTGAATCAATTCCCATTAGAGTATATAAATGTTCTTTATCTGGTGATCTCATCATCATACCTATGAAAAGGTTTGATATAATCCTCGGTATGGATTGTATTTTTGAACATGATGCAAATATTTATTATAAGAATTAGGAGGTTAAGATTTTTGATGATGATGATAAGGAACACCTTATCATTATAGTAGAATCGTCACCACTTGATTCTTATATAGATCCACCCCCAGTAGCTCAACTAAATTCAATTATCGAGGAGGAAGAGATTTAAATAACTGTGGGTGAGGAAAGGAATGTTCAAATATGGGATATACCTATTGTGAAAGAATATGTAGATGTGTTTCCGGAATATTTCCATGGACATCCTCCCGAACGAGAAATTGAGTTTTCCATTGATTTAATTCCAGGTTCAAGGCCTATATCGAAGACCCCTTATAGAATAGATACTATGTAATTAGTTGAACTAAAGAAACAACTAGAATAATTTAGTAATAAAGGATTTATTTTCCCGAGTGATTCTCTATGGGGAGCCCTTGTCCTTTTTGTTAAGAAGAAAGAAGGATCTATGAGGTTGTGCATTGACTACAGTGAGATCAATGTTATAACAATAATGAACAAGTATCCCCTACCTCGCATTGATGATTTATTTGACCAAATGCATGGAGCTCAATAATTTTCAATGATTGAACTTCGATCTGGATACCATCAGTTGTGTGTGATGAAGGAAGACATTTCGAAGACAATATTTTGAATTAGGTACGGGCATTACGAGTTTACAGTAACGCCTTTTGGGCTGACTAATGCTCCCTCTGTTTTCATGGATATATTGAATAGAGTTTTCAAGGAATACCTTTATGACATTGTAGTGGTATTTATTGATGATATATTGGTATACTCCAAAAGCTACGAAGATCATGAAAATCACTTGCTCATTATATTGAAGACTCTGAGAAGACATGAATTATATGGGAAGTTTCGAAAGTGTGAATTCTGGCTTCAAGAGACTTCTTTTCTTGGCCATATTGTCTCTAAGGACGGAATTTTCATTCATCCTTCTATGAAAAGAGCAGTCCACGAATGGACAGTACCGAAGAGTATAACTGAGGTACACAGTTTTATTGGTTTAGCAGGTTATTATCGACGTTTTGTCCACAATTTTTCCTGGTTGGCTAACCCATTAACAAATATCACATGTAAAGGGGTTAAATTTGTTTGGACAAAAGATTGTGAAGAATTTTTCGAATAACTAAAGAGAATATTCTTCAATTCTCCTATATTGACTCTATCATCGGGGAATGATGGGTTCATTATTTATAGTGATACATCAAAGAAAGGACATGGTTGTGTCCTTATGCAGAATGATAGGGTTATTGCCTATGAATCACGATAGTTGAAAAATAATGAGAAAAACTATCCTACTCATGATCTCGAGTTAGCAGATGTGATCTTTTCTTTGAATATATGAAGAAACTACCTCTATGTTGAAAAATGTGAGATTCATACTGATCACAAGAGTTTGAAGTATATTTTCTGACAAAAAGAACTCAACATGAGGCAAAGGAGATGTCTTGAATTACTCAAGGATTATGATTTCATGATACACTACCACTTGGGGAAGGAAAATAAGGTGGAATATGCTTTGATTAGAAATGATCATGGAGATTTGAACATTATGAGAATTGAAAGGGATCCTATTTTTATGGATCTAGTGAAGATGGACATGGGTATAACCATGGAAGGTGAAACATCAATGCTTTTTCAAATGGTTGCCAAAATATCATTACTAGAAAGTATTAAGAGTTCTTAGACTGATGATTAAGAGATTAAAAAAAAGATTAAAGATGTGAATGATGGGAGATTTAGTGACTTTGTGTATGAAGATGGAATTCCGAAATTTGGGAAGAGACTTTGTGTTCCCAATATACCTGATCTAAAAAGGGAATTATTGGATGATGTACATAGTTTGAATTTCTCTATACACCATGGGAGGACCAAAATGTATAGATATTTAAAGGAACATTTTTGGTGGGACAACATGAAGAGATAGATTGATGATTTTTTGTTAAGATGTATTGTTTATCAATAAGTGAAAGATGGAAGGAAACAGCCTAGAGGAGTCTTGCAACCTCTTCCCATACCTGAGTGGAAATGGGATAATATCACTATGGACTTTGTCACGGGATTACCAAAGACTCCTAGAAGGACCGATGCAATATGGGTCATTGATGATTGTCTTACCAAGTCAGTACATTTTCTTGCTATAAGGGAAGATTCACCACTCGGACGTCTAGCAGGACTATATATTAATGAAGTTGTGAGACTTCATGGAGTACCCCTATTAATTATTTTGGATTGTGATCCAAATTTCACATCAAGATTCTGGAAAAGTCTTTAGAAATCCCTGGATACTGAACATCGTTTGGGTACTACTTACCACCCTCAAACAGAAGGAAAATCAGAACGGACAATTCAAACCTTAGAAGACATGTTGAGATCATGCTCACATGACTTTCAGGGTATGTGGGATCAATATTAACATCTGGTAGAATTTTCCTATAAGAATAGCTTCTATTCAAGTATACGGATGGCACTATATGAAGCATTATACAGAAAGTGATGTCACACACCAAACTGTTGGGATGATGTTAGTGAAAGAAAACCCATAGGCCCAGAACTGGTGGAGGAAACGATGGAAAAGGAGAAGGTAATCCAAAACCACATCAAATAAGCTCAAAGTAGGCAGAAGAGCTATGTCGATAACCAAAGGAAGGATTTGAAATTTTAGTTAGGAGATCATGTTTTCTTGAAGGTATCTCAATGGAAGGGAGTTATACATTTCGGTAATAAAGGGAAATTGATTCCCAGGTCCATCAGACCTTTCTATATTCTAGAACGAATTGGGGATATAGCTTACCGTTTGGAAATTCCGCTAAATCTCTCTAAACTTCACGATGTGTTCCACGTATCACTATTGAGAAAATACATGCCTGACCCAATTCATGTACTCACCTATGAGTAATTTGAACTAGGACCTGATCTAACTTATTACGAAGAGCCTCTCGGGATTCTTGATACCAGAGAACAAGTGTTGAGAAACCGGACGACTCGTCTGGGAAAAGTTCTAGGGAGAAACCATAAGATGGAAGAGGCAACGTGGGAACCCGAGGAACTTATGATGAAGAACCACCCAAATATTTTTATGGATTAATATTCTAGAAATTTTGAGGACAAAATTATTTGAATGATGGGAGAATGTAACACCCCAATATTTCATGGTATGTTTCCCTTTAATAATGCAATAACTTTCATTGTATGCAACTTCGAGATTCTAACACACCGCGACCAATCAAAGTAACCGTTATGAATAGTAATACCCAATTTTTGGAATTTTATAAATCTTATCTTTCAAAATTGACTTTATTTTTTGTTTTGTAATATCAAAATTAGCTTAAGGTGAAATTTTGGTACATTTCGGATAACTTTTATATTTTGATGAATAGTAAAAGTTACTAAATTTTAATTAAAAACAACATTTTTAATCAAAATAATTAATAGTGATAAATTATGAATTTGAGTGGTTTTAAAGTATATTTTGAATATATTTTTACCATTTAATAAATTTTTTGTCATTGTACATAATTTCACATTTAAACTATACATAAACAAATGTCAATATTTTTATATTTATTATTTCTTAAAAATATATTTTTTGTTTTGACAGCTGGAATTAATTTTAAATTAATTTCTACCACTTCTGTGTTTTGAATTTGAAAAATTGGATTCCATATTTTTATTCAGGATGTCCAAATTGTGTAGATATATAACTCTTATTTTTAGATATTATGAATAATTACTTCGGTAAATATTTTATTTACCATGGTTAAAGGGTAAATCTGGTAAATAAAGGTAAAAAAATAATATTATAATAATACAAAATTACCCTAAAACATGTCCTAAACCTATTTTTTGAAACATTTGCGACCATGGGAATCTTTTGCTCGATTTTGGGACCCCATGGATCCACATGTAAGTGATAATGACACTTTATATTAATTACGTTAAAGTAAATACAAAAATTACATAAGCATATATCTTTTATAAAAATAATTTTTACATAGGGTTATATATGTTATATTTTCCACTATAAATATTAATTATAAATATAAAAGGATTTCTTACATAATGGTATTTTATTTATAATATTTAGACATTGTATAATTATATTTATTTATGACACAATAATGATGCAATATTTTCCTTATTAATGAAAGAATCAAATAATTAGTATTATAATTGTTAAAATAAATATAATTTGAAAGTTTTGATGTCATAAAAATTTTTATTGGTTAATATTACATGTTATTATTGCTTAAATAAATTTTATTCTAATTAATAATGTTTTTAAAACTTTTACAAAAATCAATTATTTAATATTGTCAAAATTGAGATAAATGAGTTTTTAAAACAAATATTATATTATTAATTGATATTCTATTCCTAAAAATCAATGGTTCAGACAAAGGACTTATATCATGATATTGTTATCAATAATGGACTACTTGGGGGTCTTTTGGAAGTTTATAGTATGTTTATTTACTATATAGTATAAAAATAAAAAGAGACATGGTAAATGTCAAACAATTAAACTAATAGTTAAACCAAAACGATAAAGTTAATATAGTGACCCAAACCTGTCTAAAACCTATTGGTTGAGTGGTTTTCGACCTATCCCCACCTTAAAATTTAAATAATATACTTTTCAGCCATTATAAACCTAATATGAATTTATTATAAAATAATATTTCTAGCTTTTCCTAAGGTGCCCCTCACCCCTCTTATAAAAGGGCACTCCCCCTTATCTCAAATTCATAGCCTCAAAGCCTTTTGGTTTGTCCAAACCTACCCAAATATTCTCTAAAATTACCTCACTTCAACCTAGAGGCTATAATTTGATCAGAAATCCAACCTAAGGATCCCTTTTGATCAAATCAAAAGGAAGAAGCCGAAGAAGAGGTAATGTTTTCACCACCCCCTTTCAAGTTCCTTTCTTCTTCAACTTCTTCTTTCTTTGTTATTTCCTATATAAAATAATAACTCCAGTATATTATATATACTGTGATGTTATTATAAATATGGTACAACCATATTCAGTATTCTATCCATCCTTTTAATGATATGTCATCATACGTGCGTACGTACGGCTTACCGTCTCCACATCGTGGTGCAATTGTTATTCAAAACCTTAGTATTTGTATGGGTATGATAATGATGTGTAATTTATGTAAATAATAAATATAACATGATAATGATTCTGTATATATATGATATACCATCCAATTATATATTATTTTAATATACAAAGAATGATATTGTCGATTGTGCGTACGTACGGACTACCGTCTCCACGAACGTGATGAGATTATTTCCCCACTGTATCCATCCATGTATAATTCTCATTTGATGATTAAATATAATGTGTAAGGACATGATATCATTCTGTATATGAATAATAGACAACCTATTCATAACAAACACGACTTATGTAACAAAACATATAAAAGAAAATGAGTAAGTTAGCACCCAAAACGATGATAATAATAAGATATTATTAACAAAGAAATGTTAAAAGATCATATATGATATCATATTAATGTATATGATTATTCTATAATTTAATAACAATTATTTCACCATTATACAAGAGGTTTACCAAACCTCAACCAAGGAAAATTACAAGGTAATGGTTTATTTCACAATCTCTTCAGTATTCGAGGTTGTATATACATAATTATCTTCTGAGTCCTCTTTATCATCCACATCCATGTTTCTAAAAAAGGTATTTCAAATCATTCATAATATTTTACAGACTATGGGTTAAAGTCATTTATACACTTTTTTGAATTTTTATAATAATTTTATAAAATAATCATTTCGTCATTTTCCAAACAAGGTCCTTTTTAACCTTTTTGACATAATTAAGGTAAGAATGTCTTTTTTAACTTATATGGCGTGTGCAGCTAGTTTTTTCCATTATAAAATCTTCAAAGCATCCCTTACAAGCTTATAAAAATATTTTAAAATTAAATGTTTCTTTTATAATTATGGTACTTTTTAATGATTTCAAAAAAGAGATATTTCTCTCAAATAGTTTTGATTTTATCTATGTCAATATCCTTTGATGGATTTTAAGCTTATTTAAAGTCGATTTATTATGATAAAAAAATTCCATATTGATTTGAATGTTTTTTGATATGTTTGACACTGTGTGTGTTATTTTAATACCATTCATGGTTTATGGAGAATGTACTAAAAAAATTTATGCTATTTTTAATACGAATGTTTATGTTATGTTTAAACCTATTCATATGAGGAATGAATTGGACTTAATAAGTGATGGTTGGGAAACACTATAGCTCCTCGATGCATCGATAGGTCTCATGAGACAAAATAGTGTCTTGGTATAAGGCCTTGACAAAATCTTATTTGAAGTCTTGGCACAAGGCCTTGACTATGTGGTTATGATAGTCTGACATTATTCATTCCATCATTATGAAAGTGGTTATTGATATTTCATGTGATTATTCGACTAGTAGAATATCAATGGGAATAAGTAAATGGAATAATTTCATTTTATCTTTTCCATATTATGATGAAGTTCAAATTTAAAAGTCTTTTGTTTTAGTTATACATTTATTTAAATATTTATGTTTATTTACAAAAGTTTCCGCTATATTGTTATCCTTACTGAGCATCTCAGCTGACCCCTTTCAATGTTTTAATTTTTCCTAGGATGTGAAGAAGTATTTTATGAATGACCTGCAGGAAATGTATGAGGGGATATGAAGACAAGATGTTGTTGTAGTTTTTTTACATTATGATGTAATGTAAGACTTATGAATATATCTAATTTTTCCAAGGATACTAAACTAATTGGTCTTTCGAGACTTGATCTTTTCTGATCATGCCAATGTTATGTAATAATGCACCGACTCTGGGTGACTTGGGTCGGGGCGTTACATTTTTCAGTTCATTGACTTCATTATCATCCATGTTTACCATGAATAAAACACCTTGGGGGATGGACTTTCAGACAAAGGTGTTTCCAATAAAACCCTTGAATGGGATGAAGATATACCTGTTAATTTTATGTATCACATTGCATGAGAATTGTATAAAATTTATTATTCTAGAATTTTATATATATTTCCACTTTTATTTTACTTTATGATATTTTGTCACTTGACCAAGAACATAACTTCCTGAAAAAAAAAGAAAATGAAATGATTTTTATTTTATTTTATGTGATATTAAAATTAGAAAAAATAATTGATTGATGGAAAATTATGGACTTCAACTAGTAGAACACACGTGAACCAAAAAACCAAGAAGAAAAAATCATAAAGGAGGGCATGAATACATGGATAACCATGAGCATAGTGGTTGTGTGGATTGGTGCACAAAAGAGAGGGTGGATGGCTTTATTATGGCGTTAGACTAGCAACCATAGGATTCCATGACCTCCAATAGATCTTTACTCAGCTATAGAAGGAACATGTTGAAATATTAAGAAGGTATAATATATGTTAATAACTGAAATTGAAGAGTTTTTATATGTTTATTGAAAAAATATATTTATTTAAATAAGGATATGTTAAAAATATCTTGAAAATTAATGCTAAAAGGAGGAATTGATGATGCCACATTTGGATTATCATGAATGGTAGAAAGGTTGGCACCTCTTTTTCCCTTAATCAACTCAGATCGTTTACATGGAAAAGAAATCATTACTTATACCTTCATTCAGTAAAATTTTGGTTAATGGTGGTATCAATGATGTCACCTATCAAGTATATTAAGGAGAAAGGAGGCATCGCCGATGTCACACTTTCCCAAAACCCCTATATTGGGGAACCCTTCCCAACCCCATATCCTCAATTAGTTTACCCACTATCTCTAATTCCACTCCCTCACTCTTTACACTTTTCACTTCTTTCTACATGGTGATTTTTATGGCCTAAATGGAGTTCCAAATTTTGTGAATCATAAGATAGAGTTATTTTTTCTCATTTATTTTAAATTTATTTATTTATCTAATTATTTCATTTTTATTTGGGTTTTAATAATAAACATTCTTAGTTTATTAGTAAATTAGATATAGTTTTGAAATAACAGTTAATATTAGAAAATAAAATATTACTATTTATTTATGAATTTAGAGTAAATAAATTATAATTCGTCTTAGTAATATATTTATTATTATTATATGATTATTATTTAGTATAAAATATTAGTTTTTTAATATTAGTGACATCATTATGAGTTAATATTAATTAGATAGTGAATAAATATTCGTAACAAAATGAGTATGGCATAATTAATTTAGTATTAATTATTTTTTAACTAATGATTATCTATTAATTAATTAATTTATAAAAATTGATTAACTAATGAATAATTAATTGTTAACTAATAATTAATTGATTATCAACTAATAATTAGATAATAATTAATTATAAATCAACATATTATTATCTATTAATAATATAATGATTAATTAGTGATTAATGAATGATTAAGGCATAATTAATTTCAGATTAATTAATTCTTAACTAACAATTAGCTAATAAATAACTGATTAATAATGAATGTTTAAGTAATTATTAAATAATGATTAAATAATTAATTAATTAGTGATCAACTAGTAATTACCTAATAATTAAATATAATGTAACTAATTCATAACTACTAATTTAGTAATGATTAATGAGTTATTAATGGACAATTAAGGTATAATTAATTTAGGACTAACTAAATCTTAAATAATTATTATCTAATAAATAACTAATTAATAAAAATTATCATGTAATTATTAATGAATAATTAACTAACAATTAACTAATGATTAAGTATTAATGAACTAATAATTCACTATAATGTAAAAATATAATATTTATTAATTACGTAATGACTAAAGAATGATTGGCGAATGATCAAGACATCATTAATATAGGATTAACTAATTCTTAACTAATTAGTAGGTAATAATAAGTTAATGAATAACATATGATTAAGTAATTACTAAAGAATGATTAACTAAGAATTACTTAATGATTAAATTTCAATTAACTAATAATTCTCCATAAAGTAACTATTTGATATCTATAAATTAAGTAATGATTAACTAATTATTATGAATGATTAAGGAAAAATTAATATATTATTAAATAATTCTTAAGTAATTACTAGATAACAGTAAACTAATAAATAATATATGATTAACTAATGAAATCTAAAAATTCCCAAGAAGGGCCCAAGAAAGGTGTGAGTCACAAATCCCAATAGGATACCACCATGAATTGATTTATGTATTTTAAGAAATAAACTATTACAAAGATAAAAACATATCTAAAACCACTTTATAAATATGATTTTAGAAACATGAAAACATTCTCTTTTCTTTTGGTAAGAAAATCTCTATAAAACATTCAGACTAGGAATGTTATTTCTTACATTCTAATAATCATAACATTATGCTACCCATATTTTATATTTATATTTTATAATTAATTAAAATATATTTCAGTTTTATACATTGAGATGTAGGATACTACTCTACACACTGATAAGTATTGGAAATTATTATGCGATGTGCTAGTGGTCCATGAGGTTCTACATATCCGAGTGCATAGATCCCACCATTATCATCACATTCCACCACCAGCCACCATTATACCATTTCTATTCCATGTTGGATTCAATTGAATTTATGTATCTAATTTTACATTCCTACATCACCACCTCGTTTTTGACCTCATAGAGAGACGGAGACCTAAGACACACACTTTCCACATTCTTGAGGGAGATTTGACCATCAACCTTGAATATTTTGTAGTTCTATTTGGTCTTTCGATCCACGAGATTATGTTATTGGATGCACCTGGGGAGATTGGCCTAATCATGTGAAAATATTTATATTCCATGAAAATATGTGGGATGATGATGCTATATATGGTTGGTCTATATCTATGAGACGACTTGAGATAAACTTTTCAAAGTTACCCACTGATGCCAATGAGTAGACTATCATGCATTATGCCCATGCATATATATAGTGGCTCATTTGAGGGACATTGTGAACCAACTACTATAGTATTCATGTGAACATAATGTATTAAGGGCCAATGAAATATTTTTATCTTTCCGATAGATACATATAGGTATCTGCAAGCTCGGTATACACTTACAGAGCATTATGTATGGCATGCCGATTAGATCACAATGATCTTGAGGGATGTTTCATCCTTATTATGATGTGGGAATGGGATCACATCCATCCCATCTCCATTATTATTGTGGGTTAGTATCTTCATATAGATGTGATTCATGAAACTCTACATGGATGTGGGTATGTGTAGGTTTGGGGACCAGTGGATGTGTGCGATGGGTTGTGCCCACCTTTTCTTTTTTCCATAATCGATGAACAATTCGAGATCTATATGATGATGAATGTCATGATCTATGGAATTGAATCAAATAAATATATAGTGGGTAATAACACTAGAACAAGGAATGTTCATTATCACATATTATCTATAATTGATTTCATTAAATAATGAATTTTATTTTCTTGAATTATTTCTTCATGATGAATCCGGTGACAGATCTACGGTGCACCATTTTTGTATATTGAAAAAAAATTCTATATTTCCTCTATAATTGTTACAAACATGTTCTATGAATCTTCAGGCTTTAACAAATGAATCTTATGGTTATAGCATGGCAGATCATTGCACTTGCAGAGTCCGCCTTTGATCACATCGAGATCCTCTTCCAAAATATTCTCATTGATGGAGTGGGGGAGGATTTCTCTCTATTCATGGGTGTGTTCTCGGAGAAGAGGTCTCTTTAATCTTGAGGGGATTCTCCAAATCCACTGTTCACAACCAAGAAAAATGAATGGTATTATTTATATAGTAAGATAATTGGGTATTTATATTACTGGGATTAAAATAAAAATAATTGCACAGGTTCCCTTGATTATAATATTTAATCCTAGAAAACCCCATGTCAAATAATAATAATAATATTATTATTTCTTAAAACATGCCTAACTTGTGAATTAGAATTAAATATTATTTATTTAAATAATATCCAGTATTATTATTTCTATTTGAACCATTAATCCCAGTACACCATTCTTCTACATCATTTATTGAGCCATGAATAATGAATATTTATATATTAAATAAATACCACTAGATTATTCACCAATAAATAAATAAATAAAATATTTACAAAATATAAAATAAATAGTTATTAAATATTCCTCTTACAATATATTATCTTCAATTACTAGTGACAATGTAAATTCGATCAAGTATACATGAATTATTATTAAACCATGTGGAGAAATAATATTTATTCAACCTGTTCAATAATAAATAAATTATTTTACTAATATTCTAGATACACATAATGTGTGGACCTCTAGGACTCTTTCTCAGTGGAATTACGCAAAGAATCCTAAATTCTAAGGTTATCATCTAACAACACGCCAAGCCAACCATATAAAAATAAGGTAATGATGCAATGACATGTCACCTCATACAGATGCTTTCCATTTAATGTAACCCCTATCACAATATCTCTAATCAATTAGTTTTCATATGAGTGACGTCAACCTATATGCTCAATATATCTTTCATTGAATTTTTGGAAATATAACACTCCTATAGAACACCATGACTATGGATTTATTTAGGCTATATCATTTCCATCAATGGTCCTAAGATACTATCTTTTGTTAATGAACAGAAGGGATAAATCCTTTCTTGCTTTATTCCGCAATGTGATATTACTCGTGACACACCAAACATATCCTACCTTAACACAAAAATTTATCATTACGGTTTTCATAAATACATCAAAATACCCGACTCGTAACATTAATTAATAATAATATTAAAGTTTAGGCAAAAATTCACACATCCATAGATAAGAACATCCAATGACATGTATAAATGTGGATTTCAGATAGCCAGGTCCCAATCCCATAATATCATAATAGATATTACCAAGGGCGTACACCCTGAGAAGGTGCCTCAATGTCCTATGAGTCTCTACCCTTGATCACCTGTATAATTTGTATCCCTCAAATGGTATTATCCAACTATTCTACATATATTCCTAAAAAATGTCATTGTAATCATGAGTTCTCATCATAGTAGGGAACTTCTATGACATTTTAGTGAGACAGATACTATTAGAACATTATCATGTACTATGTTACACAGAAGAACAATAATAATGTGATAAGTAGTTTGTAAATATTTCAAACCGTGTATATTAGGTTATCTGAAAGTAAACAAAAGTTGGATCTTGAGAACCACCTCCAACAAAATCCCACATTCCCTAGAGCCAAATATTAATAACATTCAGTTCACTAGATCTAAAATGATATTGAAGCTTCTAATGAGATTTGGATTTAGTTAAGGAGTCCACCACATTATCATACATGGGTAATCTACTTACTAAAACTTCACACCTATGATACAAATCCATCAAGAGGTGATAATTTTAGATTATATTTTTTGTCGTTTGGTGTGACCTTGGATCTTTCAAAAGATCCACCATTGTAGTATGATAACAATACAATGTGATAGGTTCATTACTTCTAGGTACCACATGAATCTCCTAGATAATGTTTTGAATCAAAACCTCTTTTCTGGATGCATAAAGAGTCACTATATACTCGGAATCCGCTATAGAATCATTGAAAATTGGCTACTTTGAACTCTTCAAGGTCACAATTCATACGTTGAGGTAGAAAGCATATCCTAATTGTGACTTCATATTATTCTGATCTATCTAAATAATATCATTAGTATAACCTCCGATGACCAGATCCTCATATCCTCCATACATCAAGAACATTTTGTTATATATTCTCAAATATATAAGGATTTACTTAACATCAATCAAATGTTCTTCTCAATGATCTTCTTGATATCTTCCTACCATGCTCAATGTAAAGACAACATCAGTTGTAGTACATAACTTTGCATACATTATTGATCCTATCACCAAAGTGTATTTGTTATTACTCATTATCTCTTTATCATATTGTGTATGAGGACACATTTTCTTAGAATGATGAAAACCATTTGATACTAGAACTAATACCTTGTTGGATAATTCCATTCTAAATATAGTTTTTATTCGTCCAACATATAAACATTGAATTCTTCCAATAATCCTCTTGGATCTACTACTAATGATTTTAATCCCTAGAATATTGGCTAATTCTCTGATGTCATTCATGGTGAAACACTTGTTTAACAAGTCCCTAACTGATTGTAAGATTGGTATTCCATTTACAATAAGTAATATGTCATTAATATATACTAATAGGATAACGACAAAATTTCCACTAAACCTCTTGTAAACACACGAATCACTTTCATTCTTAATGAAACCAAATTATTTTATGGATTTATTTAATCGAATGTTCCATGGACAAAATGATTAATTCAATCCATAAATGGATCTATATAACTTTGAAATATTTTTGGAATCACTTTGTGTCACAAACCCTTCTAGCTCTGTCATATAGACATCTTCATGAAGGTTCCAATTAAGAATATAATTTTGACATCCGTATGCCAAATTCCATAGTAATGGTAAGCTGCCATGGATTGTAAAATTCTGATGGATTTAAACATAAAATCTAGTGAAAAGGATTCTGCATAGTCAATTCCTTAATGATGTTTCAACCATTTTGACAATATCCTTTCTTTATAGGTACTTACATTACATTCCATGTCATGTTTCCACTTGAATACCCATTTTCATCCAATAGGCATTTCATAAACTGGCACATTGACCAATACAGAAACTTGGTTTTAATACGTCAAATCTATTTCTAAATTCTTGGATTCATTCCATATTATATCATCTGAGCTCTCTAATTCATAATTTTAAGAGAGATGTTCTTCATTGTCAAAAAATAATGAGTCACCATCCTCAGAGACCAAAATACCATATCTCCTTTAGGAAAACCCTTCCCTTTGTTACACATTGAAAAATGATTTATTACATAATCTTTCACTTAAGAAAACTCATAGGATGTAGAGGTCTAGTGTCTTGTGAAATTTAGAACATTACATAACAACATATAACATAAAACATAACATCTATATTTAAAACTTCTTTTACGTTACCACAACATTACTTCGCACTTAGAATTGCATGGGTTTAGCTGAGGACGTGCATAATAAAAGGGTGATCTATAAATCCCAGTAAGGGATTATGCAAGGAATAAATTGAAGAATATAGTACATGTTAGGAAATAGGCATATCAATGGAGCATAAGAAAAACATCAACATAATGTCATGATATAGCAGATTATCATGACATGGAAATGTTGCAACAACATTTAATATTATACTATCATGAGGAAAGGCTCCTTAAAGATGGAGAATGAGTAAAACATCATTTCAATTGAATTATCATCATTAAAAACTCATTTCATTTGATGTATCATGGTAATAATATTTACCCAATGCATTGGAGCGCTATCAGGGCACACCCTTTATAATCATTTCATTTCATTCATAAGTGTGCCATATTGATCATACAACATGGATTCATTAAATAGCATAATTTATTCCACAAATAATAGATTTGGAATATATAAATGTAGGTTCTCAATCAAAAAGTGCATGTGAATAATGTTTAATACCCTTGATAGAGAAATGGTTTTGGTATTCACTTACATGATTTTTTTTTCATGGGAAATTTTGGTGTAACTTCGATAGCATAACGACGTCAAATTGAAATATTAAAATGGGTTGATGAGAGATAAAGGGGTATCTTATAATTTATACAGGAAATGGAATGTTAGGGGTAATTGAACATAATATCCCAACAAATTTAATGGAATTTTCATTCATAATATAAATGAATGTCATGTATGTAAATGAGAAGAGAGAAATTCATTATGGAATTTCGGCATGGTAACAGTTGTATATGGTAGGAATCAATGAGAGAGAAAACGTTATATCATCTTTAAAACATAAGGATGTAATTATGGGGTATATTCTAAATTAATACCCATCATTTTTAATTGAAAATAAAAGGTTATAACAACATAATGAAATCTGGACAAAAAATGAGAAATGAGGAAATCCCTTACTTGGAAGTGTGATCCCAAAGGATCGAAAGGGGATTAAGAGAGGATTATTGGGATCTTGGGGAGACTATATAGGATTTTATAGAGAGGAGGAAAGATTAGGGATGTGATCCAAGGGCTTTTAGTTAAGATAAGTGGGACAATAGGTGGGTTTATATACGAAAATAGAGGGAATTCTTTATTATTTAGGTTTTGGACACTACACATTAAACTATTCAAAAGGGGGTGAAAATATTATTTTATAAGGCTATTGGAAAATCTTATTAAAATATTAGGCTTTATTATGTGTATGTGTATCACATGATCAAGGAAATCATTTTTAAAGTTAAAATGTTTTATAATTCTTTGAGGGTCCACTAAGGATTTGTAAAATGAAACAAAAAAATATAATATAACATAATTTTAAAGTTAAAACATATATTGGTTGAACATACAATTTACTGTTTTTTATAACATCACTATTGGGTCATTATGATGTCATAAAACACATTTTATATTTAATTACCCAAAATTTCGATTGTCTCAAAAAAGTATAAAAAATTTACCGTTGGATAATTTTGACATCCTGAATACAAAAATAATATCCATTTTATATAAATAATTTTCTAAATATTTGAATTTTTTATTTTAAAAATAAAAACCAACATTAATAAATCATTCATGGGCTTTGACAAAGATAACTTTCAAACCATATTAAAAATTACAATTATTTTCATAAATATTATTTGATAATTTCAATTTAATAAAAAGTAATTTCATAATAATATATTATTAAAATATTAATTAATTCAAAGATCCATTAATTCATCAAACTAATTTTGTTAATTGAATATTAACTAATAATACTATTTATAGATTAAAATCAATTTACAAAGTAAAAATAAAAAATAGAATTTATATTCTATATATAAATATAATGAATATAATCATAGTTATAGCGTTGGTTTACATAAATACTTAAAAAGCATTCATAATACCTATGAGTAAGGTGTGTGATGGTGAAATACACTTGGGGATGCTCAGATAACATTGCTGAGGTGGTACTCTCTATTAAATTCTACTTCTCCCGTAGGTGGTTCCGTTCAAGCTTAATGTGTTGAGACTCAGCTTGGGATTGGTGAAGAGAGAAGCCCAGTGATGCTACCTCCTTTCTGATCTCCAATAAATTGGCTTCATAGGGAGAAATTCTTCTAGATGAGTTCATCACATCCTTTGTCTGAGTAAATTGAATTTTTTAAAACCCTATTTTTATACTAATCACGTAGTCATTGTTCAACGACTATATTTTCAACGGTAAAAATTCATAATGGTGTTCTAAAATCCAAATTCATAAAACCGCATAATTTCATATGTTTTACATAACCATTTTACATAATAATATATTTAATCACATCAAGATGAATTTTCATTAATAAATGTTTGGGTCATTATAATATCCCCAAATTATGAAATTTCCCCCTATAAAATTTCTTTTTCCACACTAAAATAGAGAAGGTCAACTTTTCTTCATCACTTCTTCTAATTCCCATGTTTCCTATTCAAACATGTGGTTTCAATAAGAGAACCCCACACTAAAATAGAGAAGGTTAACTTCCTCAAGTGTGATTCATGGAATACATCAGGGACTTGAGATGGGTTCAGTGGGAATTCTAGTCGATAGGCCCCAACTCTAATGTGATCAAAGATCTCAAATCGATGGACGTACCATGGACTAAACATTCCCTTCATTCCAAATCTCATAACTCTCTTCCACAGTGATATACAAAGTAATACCATGTCTCTAACATCAAAATCTTGGTCTCATCGACGATTATCAGCATAGCTCTTTTGTCCACTCTAAAAATATTTAATGTGCTGTTGGATGGTCTTAATTTTCTCCACCATTTCATCAACCATCTCTGGAACTAGGAGTTTTTTCTCCCTATCTTCATCCCAACGTACCTTTATTCTACACCTGTTTCCATTAAAGTCTTATTAAGGAGCAATTTGGATGGCTGATTGTAAATTTTTATTGTAAGAGAACTCAACTAGGTGAAGTTTTTGATCTCATCCTCCTTTTATGTCCATTGAGGATGCTATCAAGACATCCTCAAGTGTTTGGATTGTCCTCTCATATTGTCCATTAGTTTGAGGATGATAAGTCATACTGAAGTTTGGCTTAGTATTCAGATCATGTTAAAGACTCTTCCAAAATATAGAGGTGAATCTTGGATATCGATCAAATACAATCGATAGTGGTAATCCATGTATAATTACCACATCTCTAATGAATATCCATGCTATTTGATCCAATGAAAAAACCCCACAAATTGTAATGAAGTGTGAAGTCTTTATAAGACAATCCACAACAACCCAGATAGAATTTTTTCCTTTGGAGGTCTTTGGAAGTCTGGTGACAATGTCCATGGTGATGTTTTCCCATTTCCATGTTGGTATGATTAATGGATGCATCATCCCTTTAGAATTTTACCTCTCAGCCTTCACTTACTAACACAATAGGCACATTGATGCATACTCTGTGATCTCCATCTTCATGTTATCCCCCCAATAATGCTCACAGATATCTCGATACATCATTGTGTTTCATAGAAGAATTGAGAAATTCAAACTATGTGAATCATTTAAATGGTCTTTCTTTGACTCCAAATTTGATCGAAAAGATAGTATTGACCCAAATCATACTATTCCTTCTTCATTAACATTGAAATCTGTGGATTTCCCTTTTCTGATAGTTTCCACTTTCTTTTGGACTCCTATATCATCCTTTTGAACATCCTTTGACCTTTTCTAAAGAGATTGTTGAGAAATCAACTGTTATAGGATTGATGATTTTTCCTGCTTTATGATTCCCATATCCATCTTCATCAAATCTAAGAATATTGGATCCTTTTAAATTTTCATCATTGATTGAATCACTATATCCTTTCTAGATAGAGAATCATCCACCTTGTTTGCTTTCCCAAGTTGGTAATGGGTTGAACATTCATAGTCTTTTCTCATCTCTAACCATCTACGTTGGTGCATGTTCAACTATTTCTGTGTGAAATATATACTTGAGGCTTTTTTGATCCTTGTATATTTCACACTTCTCCCCAAAAAGGCAATGCCATCATATTTTCAAAGTGAAGATTACTATAGCCAAATCCAGATCATGCATTGGATAGTTTGTCTCATGAAATTTTAATTACCATGAATAATAGGAAATGACATTTCATTTTTCAACAACACACATCCCAGGCCCTTCATTGAAGGAACATTGAATACCACAAGAAGTTCTCCACTTGTGGGTAGTGTGATCATGGGCACAGTGATAAGCATCCTTTTCAACTATTTGAAGCTATCTTCATATTCATCAAACCAATAAAAATTGACTCCCTTTCGAGTTATCTTTGTAAGATAGTTTGAAAATCGTGAGAAATAGATCACAAATCAGTGAAAATATCTAGCTAATCCCAGGATGATACGGTATCCGGCACAGATGTTCGACTCATCTATCCCTCAATTGAATATGTCATGGAGGGATCCACAGATATCCCATTATTGGTGATGATATTAACTATGAATGAGAACTCCTTCAACCAGATCTCACATTTTCGTACATTGCATAGAGATTCCCATTTCTCATGGTCTCTTGTACAGTTCTTAGATGCTCATCATGATAATAAATTTTTTTAATTATATTAGAATATATTCAACAAATAATACAAGTAATTTGTTGAGGTAATCTCTAAAGACTCTATAAATCAAGTCCATGAATATTTTTGGAGCATTAGTGTGTCTAAAAGGCATTACTATAATTCATAGTGCATGGATCTTGAACGAAAAGCAGTCTTGGGGATATCCTTTTTTTTCACCATTACATGACAATATTCAGACTGAAGATCCACCATGGAGAAGTATTGTTCTCCACCTAGTTTATCAAAAAAGTCAGAAAGTCATAGAAGATGATACTTGTTCTTTATTTTGATTTTTTTGAGCTCATGATAATCATTTCAAAGGCACATTAACTCATCCTTCTTCTTAACGAAGAGGACTGGTGAACCACATAGTGAATCACTTACGCATATAATCCCTTTATACAGATTATTCTATAGTTATTTTTTCAACTCCTACATCTCTACAATATAAATTCTATATAGTTTCATGGATATTGGAAATTCCCTAGGCATATGATCAGTTGATAATTCAATATCTCTTCTTGGAGGAAGACCATGCAATTCCTCAGGAAATAATTCAGTGAATTCCCACCCAATATGCATGTATTCAAGTATGGTTGCTTCCTTAGACTCAATCATCTAAGAAAAATATGCAATCACATAGGGAAGTAATATCCATTATTGAAATGATGGTGCCAAAGAATATTCATCATCAACCATGCACTTGTAAAAAATCAAGGGTTGATTCGCCATATGGAGAGTGATTTCCCTCTAATAACAATTAATGTTGGCTCTATATCTGGAAATCCAATACATTCCAATAATTTCACAAAATTACACCAGATGGTGCATGATGATATTCACTAAAAGTTCAATCCACAAATTATGATAGGGGGGAGTTATATTCATGGGATGCAATGATTTCCCCATTTCACATCCTCACCAATCTCTTTACTTCTATGATTTGGGGTGGTGTTGGGATTGTTCTACGAAAATTTTGGGGTATAAAATAATTCATATAATAAGAATAAAAAATCAAATTCTCTATTATTGAATGAATAACTAGCATACCTATCACCACTTCATTGATGGGGTTCTCTTATATAGTAGTGATGGAAAAAATCTCACCCTTGTAGCCTTGGAGGTTGTTGGTTTCCCCAAAAAACCCTTGTCTTAAGGAACTAGATTGAAAATTGATTGGGTTCATTGTAGTCAAAGCAATTAATAATTCATTGAGGGTCAAATGAAGAATTCATATCCTCTTTTGAAGTAGCGGTTTTTTCTTGCCAACAGTTAATAGCCATGTGCCCTTCTCTTCCACACAAAAATCATTTCCTCATCCCCGTCATGCAATTTCCGAGATTCTTCTTTCCGAACCTTTGGTGAGTGGGGTGATAGATTTTCATATCACTATCGGATTTATCCATTGGACTGAAAGAATTATATTCCACCTAACAATTCTTATCCCCATGATATCCCTGAGATTGTACAATCTCCATTTTGACTTTCAGGGCACATCATACAATTTTCTCATAGCTCTTAAAGTCACGGATCACTAGGGATTTTTGTAGGCTAGGTTTTATCCCACCAAAGAAGCAGTCAACCATGAATTAGGGGGTAAAGACACAGACAGAGGCATATCGTGCAGGGACTATGAAGTTTTCCTCGTATGCTCCGATGGATTCATTATCTTTTTACATGAGGGAAAGCATGTCCCTTTCCATTTTATGTTGGAGGGTGCGAGGAAATATTTATCAAAAAACAATTTCTATAAATCCTTCAATTTCCATTCCTAGATCTTCTCCTAAGGCTTCATATTTTTTATCAATGTACACCATTGAGAAACTTCACCCTCTATATGATAAGCATCCATAAGTACCTTATGTTGTTCATAACATTGAATGATGGAGAAGAGCTTTTCAATGGAGTTCGTCCGATGTTAGATGATTGAGGGATCAAATGATACATTAAAAGTAGGAGGCCTTTGTCACATAAAGTTATCAATTACTACTTTTTCTCAATTAGGGGGTTTTAACTTTTTTTGTGACCCATGTTTCTATTGAAAACTTTAGTTACGTATGAGAGTATCGTGACAATGATTGTGATTCCTGCTCCCATCATATTGGGCATCTCATTAGAACGATAATCACATTTATGTTCACATCGGTTGTTAGCCTGAGTCCTCCTTTTACCAACCATTATCTAGAATAAGAGGATATTTATGAGTAACAGATATATGGGATTCCAAATACAAAAACAAATTACTTATAAATTACTTTTATTTCCTTAACTTATGAATTTATTGGCTTCAATCTATGTTATCCACGATTTACTTCCCAACATATATTCTTAAGGGGAGTTTTTTATTTACATAATAATTGTTCTTACTAAGATTATAAATTTACCAATGCATTTCCCCCAGGAGTTTCGTAACCAAGAGTGCAATAAGGCCTATTGTCGTTCACCAGTTCCCGTTCGAGTCTAGGTCAAAGTATTGTTTTGGGGGTTTACCCCTAGATACATCTATACCAGAGCCACCTCTATCTACTCGTATCAATATAGGGATTTATTTTCTTGATAAACCACTTACTCAATACTCTAAAAAAACTTAGGGATGTATTTATTATACTCAGTCTTATCCTTAAGGCTTTCACTTTGGTTTTTATGAAATAATCCTAAAATAACTAAACTTATCCTCCAATACCAACTATGACGACCATGCCCTTTATTAAACATTTGTACATGATTTATTACATAAACTTTCTCATAAGAAAAATCCATGAATCAATAGCTTTAGTGTCTAGGTAAATTAAGAACAATACATAACAACTTAGAACATAAAACACAACGTCTTTATAGAAACCTTGTTTTACATGACCACAATATTCTTTCGTACATAGCATTGCATGGGATAACCTGAGGACATGCATAAGAAAAGGGTGATCTATAAAGCCTAGTAAAGGGGTAATGAAGGCATAAAATGAATAATATAGTACATTTTATGAAATAGGCATATAAATGGAGCATAATAGAAACATGAACATAAAAGCATGATATAACATGATTATCATAAAATGGAAATGTGGCAATGACATTTAACAAGATTTTACTTTGTGTCAAGGATCATTGCTCATGGATCATGATTAAAACATCATTTAACTTGAATTAGAATGATTAAAACCTAATTTGACTAGAATTATCAAGATACTAATCTTTACCCAATGCATTAGAGTGCTATTACGGTGCACCCTTTATAAAAATTTCATTTCATGCATTAGTGTGCCAGATGGATCATACAACATGGATTCATTAAACATCACAATTTATTCCATGAATAAGAGATGTGTAATATTTAAATTAAATTCTTTAATGAACATGTTCAGGTTCATTAAATTTAATACCCTTGATAGATAAATGGGTATTGGATTCACATACATGATGATTTTGACAAGTGAAATTTTGGTGTAACTTCCACAGCATAATGACGTCAAATAGAAAAAGTAAAATTGGACGATGATATAGAAAGGGGTATATTATCATTTATACATGAAATGGACATTTAGGGGGTCATGATACATAATATTCTAACATGTGTAATATAATTTAGATTCATAATAAAAAATAATTACTTGAATGTAAATGAGAAGAGAGAAATGTTTTACAAAATTTAGGCATGGTAATAGGTGTATATGGGAGGCATTAATGATAGAGAAAGAGGCATCTAATATTTAAAACAAAAGTATGCAAGTATGGGGGAGGTGTGAAATCATACCCCAACATTTTAAATTGAAAATAAAAATTTATAACAAAATAATGAGATTTGGAAGGAAATGAGAAAGGAATAAACCCCATACATGAAAGTGTGATCCCCAAGGCTTGGTAGGGGAATGTGAGATGATATGTTTGATCTTAGGGTGCCTTGGGAGGATTTTAGAGAGAGGATGGAAGTGTAAGGAAGTGATCCAAGGGTTTTCAGTGAAGATAAGTGGGATATTGGGTGGTTTTATATAGGAAAAGAGAGGGAATTCTTTATTATTTAGGTTTTGGATAGTAAATATTAAAATAATAAAAACAAAAAAACCATTTTTTTTGCCCATGGTTTTAGAAAATGGTTAGTGGAAAACATTATTTTATAACGACAATGGCTGAACTTATTAAAATACTAGGCTTTCTTATGTGGAGGTGAGTCATACTTTCAAAGAAATCATTTTAAAAGTTAAAATGTTTTATAAGTCTTGGAGGGTCCACTAAAGCTTTGTAAAATAAATCAAAGAAACCTAAAATAACAATATATTAAAGATAAAACATATATTGACCGAAAATACCATTTATAGTATTTTATTACATCACTATTGGGTCATTATGACGTCATAAAACACATTATACATTTAAACGTTATTTAATTTTAACCCAAAAATTCGACTGTCTCAGAAAATTATAAAAAAAACCATTGGATAATTTCAACATCCTGAATCAAAATATAATATTAATTTTATCTAAATAATTTTCTAAAATGTGAATTTTTTCTTTTAAAATAAAAACAGACATTTTTTGAAAATTCATAGGTTTTGACAAAAACAGCTTTTAAAACATAATAAAAATTAGAATTTAATTCATAAAAATTATACAATCATTTATATTTATTAAAAAGTAATTTAATAATAATATTTTATTAAAATATTATTTAATTCAATATTTCATTAACTCATCAAATCATTTTTCTTAATTGAATATTAACTAAAAATAATATTTTTTATTTAAAATCTATTTACAAAGTAGAAATATTAAAATGAATGTATATTATCTATACAAAAATAATGAACATAATCATAGTTCTAGGGTCTTGTTAGATAACCTCTTAAAACACCAGCATAATAACTAAGGGTATGGTGGGATATGGTGAAATACTCTTGGGGAGGCTATGATAACATCGCTTGAGTGGTAATCTATATTAAATTACACTTCTTCCATAAGAAGTTCTGTTCAAGCTTAACATGTTGAATCTCAGTCTAAGCTTGGTCAAGTGAAAAGCCTAGTGACACTACCTCATTTTTGGTCTCTAAAAATGGTCATCGTATCGAGCAATTCTAGTGTATGAGGCTATCAATTCCTTTTTTCGAGTAAATTGGATTTGTAAAGTCCTATATTTATACTAATCATGTGGTCATTGTTCAATGACTATATTAGAAATGATAATTATTCATAATGATATTTTAAAATCCAAAAACATAAAACCAAGGAAGATCATATGTTATACATAACCATTTTACATAATAATACATTTAATCATATCAAGAGGAATTTTCACTAATAAAAGTTTGGGTAATTATATCCTTAGTGTGCTTACCTATCTTATGTTCATATGAAATAATTTTGATTCAGGAACTAATTATTCCATGGGGACCTATGGAATATATTCATGAACCAACTCTTGTGTATCTTGAGCATCAACTTCATCAAAACCAATCCTTCTCATACTATCCTTATTTAGGATATTCTCCCTCTCAAGATATATGTATTTTTTTTGCGACAATCACTTTCTTATTATCTAAGGGGTTGTATAGGTAGTATCCATTTGATTCCTTATGATACCCTACAAAGATAAACTTCATTCCTTGGGGTGCTAGTTTGTTTCTTAATAAGGCATTTTCAAATTCCTCACAACCTCATACATGTGTATGTGATAAAATGCTTTATTTCCACTATATGATTCGTAGGGAATTCCATTTATCTCTTTAGTTGGTACTCGGTTTAATTTGTATTACGTAGTTTTTAATTCATATCCCTAAAAGGATAATGGAACATATGCATGACCCATCATTGACTTTACAATGTCTAACAAGGTAACCTTCCACATTTCACTAATATCATTCCAATATGGTGTATAAGTTGGAGTGAGTTGAGATAGATTCCCAGACTCCCATAGAAAGATGATGAACTCTTGGTTAATATATTCACCACATATATTTGATAGAAGATTACTTATCTTATTACAATGTTTATTATATACTCCATTCTTGAATTCCTTGAATTTATAAAACCAATTAGACTTCTAACTCATCAAGTATATATTTAAATATTTACTCAATTCATCAATAAAAGTTATAAAGTAAGAATATCCACATATAGATTCCACTTGAAATTTTCAACAGACATCAGTGTGTACCAATCCTAGAAGTTAGGAGGCCATTTCACCCTATCGATTGAATGGTGGTTTGGGCATTTTTCCTTGTAAACAAGCATGAAATCTATTATGTTATTTTAGCTTATAAGGGTCTAAATAACCATCTTTTTAGAGCTTTGTCGAACGCTTCTCATTTACATGACCAACACAGTGATTCCACAACACTCTGTTATATGATTCGTGTGAACATGATTCGTCATAGGTTTCCAAAACATGTTTTTCATAATTTAACATATAAATAACGTTAATTAAATGTGACATACCAAAACATATGTTTTCTATATAAAAGAATCAACTTTTATTTCTAAATTTGAAGATAAAACCATACTTATCTAAAGATGAAAAAATTATGTTCTTGTTAACTATAGGTACATAATTACTATATTTAAAAATAAAATCATTATTGTTAGAAAATAAAGGTGGTAGTCACCAATGGATAGGGAATCCTTCCTCACTCCATTGGTATCTCTCATATCCACCTCTCCTATAGAAATATTACAAAACCTACCTGGTTCATGCATTTGGATATAGATGTGAGAACCCAAAGATATATCTAATACCCAATGTGTTGAAAAAAAATATTGTACTCGATAACGAACACACCATTAGCTTTCCATTTCTTCTAGGTGAAATTCCTATTCCATTGGCCTGGATTGCCTCATGAAAAACAAACCGCCTCTTTTTTCTTGGCCTACCTCAGGATATTCTTCTTCATTGTAGGATGGTGCTCAAGAGATATAGTCTATTTATAAGTCTTAGGACCCTTTCCCTTTTCATTTTTTTCTTAGTCGCCTTAAGGAATTAATTTTTGTCACTCCCCATGTCCTTATCCACATGGATAATTAGTGTAATAGGATCCATAATACTCTTCTCATTGTTTCTCATATTTTAATTAGTAATAAAACTAGAGAAGGTATTAGGATGTGATGAATGTATGTGATCTGTATGCAACTTATCTAGGAATTTAATCACTATGATATACAAGAATTCAATGTAGTCGATAAGATTGACTACATGAGGCCCATATCGCATATAATCTTTAAGCTTAGTTTCAAACAAGGCATTTGAGATCTCATCACTATCATGTCTTTCCTTATCCGTATAGAGATCTTGAAGGCAAGACATAATTCTATAGGCTTCCATACTCTCATTTTGCTTCAAAATATCTTTAGACAGTGATGATAGAACGAATCACTGAACATTTATAGGATCATTCAGATGTTTCTCTAAGATATATAGCTCTTTATGACTTACCTCATTACAAGGTGCAACTGGTAAAGGTTATTCCAACACATACAATTACATTTCATGGAGAAGGATGACCCATTGGTGCCTTTTCCACTATTGTAATTTTTTTCTAGTGAGAAGGTTTTCCATCTCAAGTATGGATCAAAATGATATGTTTGAAATAATTTTAATGTTTTTTATAAAAAATAAGATAAGAATACTTTTAATACTTTATCTAATAAAATTTTAGACAAATAAATAAATATTATATTTTCTATTCTCCCACTATTTTATGAAAACCCAATATCCATCACCATTTGATCTAGAATATCCTATTACACAGTCAATATAGTGGAATGGATCCATATTTCTCTTACCATTAACTCAAATTTGGCTGGTCAAGAAAATCAGATGGTTTTAGGTAGGCATTACAAATTCCAACTACATTAACTCACAATTCCTTGATATGATGAGTGGACTCCCTAATCCTAAAATTATTAATTTTATATTTCTTCAACCATTGCCTCTCAATTACACTATGCCTTTCTTTGGGAGACAACACTTTAGGTAAACCAAGTTATGTCAACCCAAAACCTCATGTTATAATTCCAAGATAATTGATATCACCCCAACTTTGGCTGATCATGAACTTTGATCTATTGTTCGATTTTCAATGAAGTAATGAAATGATATACCAAATTATTATTTTATTGTTGTATTTTATCATTTTATGCATAAAAATTTTATTATTATCTCTATTTCTTGCTTTTTAATATTATGTGAGATTAGTTATGTCATTAACCATGTATTAGATAATATTTATGCATAATCTGGTTTATTTTAGTTCTATCTTGCATCATCGTTAATTCAATAATTGTGTGATCACAACAACACATCCATAATGAAATAACCATCCAACTAATAGAAATAAAATAATAAATTTGTATGATCATGATATCTTACTAGGGGTTAGTTTATCTTGTTGTTGAAAAACAAACCGTTGACCTAGGGTAAAAACACCTTGAACCAATTAAGGATTGTGTTGCAGCATTGCATCTGTCCACCTATGTATCTCGAAGGATTGGTTTGGCCTAAAATATGAAATTGAACTCCCTCTACTATCATGTGAGATCCATCTATTACATATTCCTTTTACACACATGAAGGTGAGAGGAAATGGGGGTTTACATAAAAGTAATCATCGGAATACTTGCCTTGAATAATGAAAGGAGAGAAGGCCCGTAGTCCAAAAATTTAATTTAATAATAAATTAAATGAAACTAATCTGATAAAAAATTTCTTGTTTAGATCATGGTCATCTACCTGCATGAAACAAATTACGCACTTAATAAAACTAACATTCAATTTTAATCATTATTATTTAAGTTAAATCATTCATGAATCAATTAATTACCATCTTTAATTAATAAATTATTTTATATTAATTCTCTTCCAAATTTCCTTGAGATTATCATCCATTATTATTTAAAATAAATTAAATATATTCATTTAAAACAAAGTGTGTACATAAATGTAATGTGGAGGGAATATAGTGAATACCTATCCAAATCTACTCAACATGTATTATACTCATATACTTGATTATTCATTGTAACGTATAGAATACACAACTTATCACATACTTTATGACATGTGATTAATGTATGAATACATGAATTACATGCGTTTTGGGCCACGTGTTATGCTTAAACTCTTGTAGAGTAACGAACAGTAATATGACTCATACATGACTTGATGATCTGAACATTTCATAGATTCTAATTAAACAATCAAATATGTATCTATATTAAAACCTATCACATGGCATGTCCTATATTTATGCCCACACTCAAGCACATGTATCAAGGTTTCTATAGTAAAATAAATAAAGTTTAATCTACATAAATTTGTATAAGTACACAGTGTGTTGATCCGATCTACATGGTGTGTACATCTCTCATTGTCTATCTAAGATACACACCTAGGTAATCAACATCTAATCGGTTCTTTGAAAAAAATTGGAGTACATAGTGTGTCCAATAGGCCATAGGACATGTGAAATATGAGTTACACGGTTACTAGTTAGGTAGGCCGGGTATGGAATACATGGCCCCTCTATCTCTCAAAGGGAATACATATTGTGTATGTAGGATGCACGGTGTGTAGTCCATCTGATCATGCCCCATTAAATTCTTGTCAAAACATGGTGAATTAAGTGTGTAATTAATGAAATAATAAAGGCATAATCTTGAATTAATTTCCAAATAAATTATGATGCGTTAAATGTGACTACAAGGAGTGTAGATCCGGTTACATGATATGTAGTCTGGTACTATCCATCTGGAAAAATTAGCACCTATGGGTAAGTTCCTCTATTTTATTTTAATCCTAATATTTAAATGTATTAATTTCAAAAATGAGAAAATAAGGAGGAAAAAAAATTTCATGCAATTCAGATTAAAAGAATGATTAAATTTGAAATGAAAAACTAAATTAAAATTTATAAATCACCCATGATATTAAATAATTATAAATAATTATATGAAACTATGATACCACCTATAGGTTCTAATATTAGTGGGAGTTTGCTATGGGTGGTACCCAACTTTTATTTTTTTCCATAATTGAAGATCAATATGAGATCTAGAAGATGATGAATATCGTGATCCAGGGAATTGAACTAAAGAATTTTAAAATGGGTATTAACACTGAAACTGAGAGTGTGGATCATCACATATTATTTATAAATAATTTAATTAAAAAAATAGTTCCCTTTGACCAATTTGTTTTTATTTTTTGATGAATCAGGTGATATATCTGCGGTGAACCACTGTTTCATTATAAAAATCATGTGTAGTTTTCCTCTAGTTTTGATCGACACATGTTCCAAGAATCTCCAGTCATTTCTCAGGATACATCCAGGTCCTATTATAAAATATCCTTAAGATTTATTCATCCTCCTTTGAGAACTTCGATATCCACATACCAAGCGTTCTCCCTGATCTAGTGGAGGAGTATTTCTCTCCATTCTTGGGAGCATTCTTAGAGAAGGGATCTCTCTGGGCTAGAGTGGATTCTCTAAATCCTTTTTTGATAAACAAAGACAAATGAATTGGCTTAATTATAAAAGAACATAATTGAGAATTTATATTTATAGGGTTAAAATAATATAATTCCACAAGTGACCTTGATTATTTTGTTTAATCCTAGAAAAACCCCAAGTCGAATAATAACAACAATATTATTATTTATCAACATGTGCTTAACATGAGAATTATTGTTAAATATTATATAAATAAATAATAATAAATATTATTATTTCTCACCAGACCATTAAACTTGGCCCACCATTCCTTGACAATATTTATTGGGCCTTGAATAATGTAGATTTATTTATTAAATAAATATCACTACCTTATTTGACAATGAATAAATAAATATTATATTCACTAAATATAAAATAAAAATTTATTAAATTTTCCACTCATAATATATTCACTTGAATAACTAGTGAAAAAATAAATAAGATCAGGAAAACATGGAATACTATTAAACTTGTGTAGGAATAATATTTATTCAACCTATTAAATAATAAATATATTATTTAACTGGGATTTTGGATGCACTTAGTGTGTGACCCTATAGGCCTCGTTTTTAGTGGCGTTAGGCGAAGAAGTGTAAAGACCAATGTTAACATCTGGAAATATTCCAAGGAACCCATAGAGAAATAATTTAGTACTACAATGACATGTAACCTAATAAGAACACTTACCATTTAATATAAAACCTTAATTACAATAACTCTTATTGAGTATGTTGCATGCAAGTGACATGAACATATATGCTCGGTATCTCTTTTTTTCACCTTCTAGAAATAGAACTTGCCTATAGAACACTATGGTCAATGATTTATTTAGGAAATATAATTTACATCAAAGGGCCTAAGATATTACTTTTTGTTAATGAACATAAGGGATAAATCCTTTATCACATTATTAATTAATGAAATATTACTCTTGACACACCTAAAATATATTACATCACACTGAAGATTTTCCATCACTATTTTCATCAATAAATCAATTTACGTTACTCATAATATTTATTAATAATAATCTTAAAGTCTAATGACCAATACACACATCCAAATATAGGAACTTCCCATGAAACGTATAAATGTGTATTTATAATTAGTGGTTCTCGTTCTCATAATATCCTCCTAGATATTACCTAGGTCGTATACTATGAGAAGTTGCCTCAAAGTCCTATGAGTCTCCACCTCTGATAGACTATATCATTTGTGTCTGTCAAATAATATCACACAACTATCAAACATATATTCATGAATAATTTTGTAGCACTTCCACATTGTCATTATAGTTGGGAACAACTATAACCTTTTAGTGGGAGAACTACTCTTAGGAAATTAACAAATACTATGTTATGAAAAAGAACTATCATGATCTGATAAGTAGTTTATTAATATTAAAAACCATGAATACAAGGTTATCCAAAAGAAAATAGAATATTGTTCTTGGGAACCAACTCCAATATTATGATCACTCATATTTATTATTATTTTGATGCTACTATGAGTTATTGAATTTAATTTCTTTATATATATCACTTTCTCTGTTTTATGTTATAGGTGGAGTCCAGAACAACACCTTTTTAGGGTGTTGAGGCAAAACTTTAGTGTATACCATATAATTTTGGACAGTATAGTACCCACTGATGTATGTATATATTATTTACATGAATATTAAATTTATTAATATTTTTATTCTTAGGCTTTTAGTAATAATTTTTTTAACAAATATTATCTTTAATTTTAGATTTCATTGTGCCATACCGAGCTCTATTTGTCCATATACTAGTATACTACACTGATGGGATTTATGATTTCTAGGTTTTAGTGTCACTCATTCACTTTAATATTGTTGATTGGAACCATCTTGAAAGATATATAAACTAGTTTAGATATGTTCAGTGTATTCCAATTACTCTTATAGATCCCCACATGCTTCATTCTGTAAAGTAGATAGAGAGGCAGGATTTCGACGGGTGCCAATGACATATAGGGTATCTAAAATTATGGGATAAATGAGTATCATTTTATATTGAAGGTATGCATATGATATGATTCCCTTTAGTAGAAAATACCAATTATGATCCATGGTATATATTGAGTTCTATACTATATCTTACTCTATAAAGAAAAGGACCTCAAGATCTGATATGTTAATAAATTTCCACTTCTTTGTTTGTTCTTATTTTTTTAATATTTTTTTTAATATTTTTAAAGAATAATTGATTAAAACATATTATCTTTCTATATGATCCAAAGGAGGATGATGTTTGTATCCAGGTAGTGTACCATGTTACAGGTAATGGGATGATACCAGTTAATCATGTTATAAATGGTAGTATATTTTATTGTCCACCCCATGGAGAAGATATTCTTTCTTAGGGAGTGGAGGTTCCTTCTTGGAAACCTCCTCTAGAAGCCGCTGATGCTAAGGAGCCACAATAGTAATGACATAGACTGTTCCATGCTGCATGTGAGGTCTCACCTATACCACGGGTAGAGGTCACAACTATTGTAGTCCAATCGTACTTAATTGGGGATCTGTATCAGAAAGCATGGGAACTATTTGTATTGTTGGGATATCCATAGTTTTATTTGGGAACAACTGATCTGAGATTATATCATGGGTCGTTTCCCATGCCTCCACCTTTCGTGCCCAATCATTTATAGGCTCTTTGGTTTCCCCAGGCGATGATGGTTGGTCAATCAACATACGTAGTGGTAGAAGGACTAGGTGCACATGATAACATCGAACTTACCTCTCCTCTTGATGATTCATAACTTGAGAATCTTACATTTGAAGTTATAGTGCGTGAGAATGATCCCTCTATAGATCATCATACTCTACCCTAGACCAGAGGTCGACGATTTAGATAACAACATCCCATTCACACCCCATATTTCGGGACATGGCCTCAACATAGATAGTGAATGTACTCATTAATTTATATTTTTTATATTGAATTAATGAATTTTAAAAAATATTGTATTCTATCATCTATATTATTTTTTGTCTATTAAATTAATGAAATTAATTTTGTTTTCTACAATTTTTTATATTTTTTTCTATTGTTTTAATTTTCATTTATATAGTAATTACTCTTTAAATATTATAAGATTTCAAAGTAGACTACTTGAAACATATGAAATTGATTTAATTTTATGTAGGTTACATTAAAATCTTATAAAATATCAACTATTAAAAAACATTATTAAAACAAAAAACACAGACTAAACATATAATAATTTTTTGAAGATAATAATAATTTCATTAATATATTCAACCAAAATTAATTTAAATGACACAAAAATTGTTGATTAAAAAAAATATTTACCCATTAAAATATATATGAACAAAAATAATAGTTTAACTGAAATCTAAAAGGAATTTGTAACATTGACTTAATATATATAAAATTAATGAAAATAAAATTAATTTCATGAAAAATTATAAATAAAATGAAATGTTTTCACACTAAAAAATATTGTGGCACTGAAATTATATTTCACTAATTATTTTTATGAAATACTTTTTATTTTAGACTACATTTTATATATTTATTAAGTGTGTTAAATTTCATTTAGATTCTATTTCATATTATTTATTTTTAAAATTTCAATGTCACCTACTTAAAACATTATTATGTTTCATGAAGATGAATTTAGAGTCTATTAATTATAAAAATTAAATAAAATCTAAATGAAATTCAATAGAGTAACTCAACTTATAATTTATAATTAAAAATAAAAAATCATAAATATAATAAACCGAATATTATTTACATGTCCTGAAAATTATTTCCGAAAAATAAAACATTTTCAGTTTATAATATCAGTGGAAAAATTCCTTTTAAGTGTTATCAAATTAATAAAATTAATATGATGTATTATTAATTAATTTGTTACAATTAAATGAAATTAATAACATTATTAATATATATTAATTATAACAATATATATAACAATTATACTGAAAAATCATAATACTGAGGAAAAAATATAATTATAAATGTAAAAAATATAGTAATTAGCAACGTATTTTTAAAATAAATATTTACTATATTAGTAATATAAAAAATTAAATTAAAAATAATAATGGTACTGTTAAAAAATTATTTGGATATATGTGTATCTAAATAAAATAAATTAAAAACAATATACATATTAAATATGCAAACAAATAGTGTTAGAAATTTTTAATGTTTTTTTAATTTGTGAAAAGGTGACAGCCGCTTTGTTCCCTATGGAATATAACCGAAAGGAATAAGGCCAATACTACGATTATGAATTATTTTTTACAATATTTTTAACCTTGTATTATTTTTATAAATATTTTAATAAATATATAGAAACTAGATATTAGACAGCCTTTATCATGGGGTGTTGTTCACTTAGGAAAATGTTTTATTTTAATGAAATGATCACATCATCCACCATATATAAGATATATGTATTGTAACCATCTATGTTGCAGTATAGAACTACCATGAACAATGATATGAAGCCCAATATGCACTTAAATTTCAATCATGTAAACACCATTAGTCTAGAATTAAATCGTAGTGCCTTGGAGAAGTTAATAATAAGTGAATGGTTTCACCAAGGGCAATTGTTCTATGAATTTTTTTGAGAGATGAAGGAGAGATTCCAGTGAAGGGTTTATAAAATAACATGGTGGAGGATATTTTCATTGGGATACAAGTTTCTAATTTCTATTTTCATAATAGAATATGGTTTAAAGTTAATGAATGCATCATAGGACACCAATGTGCCACATAGACAAAATATTAGATGAGGCTATTACAATATCAATTGTTCACTATGTCATAGCTGCACGCATGGGAGCTTATGATGCACTACATGATAGGATCATGTGAATTGTAGATATAATGTTTCTATTGGATTTAATTTTTAATAGTTTGTGGTAATGTAGCTAAGTTCTATGTGCATGTAATAATAGTTTTTTCCATAACAACACCACATGTTGATATTTTCAAAGTTATAGAATTACCAATAGTTTTTCTCCATGCATGTGATAAGGATTGATTTTTAGGGAGATTAATGAGGAGGAATGAATGTTGGATTTATGCCTACATATATGAAGTTTAATTGAACATAAATAAAGAAGATATGGTAGAAAATATATCTTGATATATTCATTTGAGATGCGGGATGATTTAAAAAAGATAAGGAGATACACATCAGTAGGCCTACCTCTCTCTTGGATAATTGAAACATACATCTTATGAATATATATTTGGAGTATTATCATATATTGAAACATAAATGATTCATATATTATGGAAGATAACAATTGATGATTAAAATATATTATACTTTAGATTTTTAAGAAAAAATATATATAATGTGGTTTCAGTCTATAAATAGAAGGAGATGCTGCTATACACAAATGGTACTTCAGCTTAGAATTCTCTATATAGATAACATAATAGGAAAATGTGTGGATATATATAGAACCATTGTGGTAATAGTTAAGTAATAGGGTCATCATCAACCAAGATATAACATATAACATATTTATTTTTCCTTTTTCAATTATGGAATAGTGGATCTCCAACATTGGTCGTGAGAGAAATTCAAGTAAGTGTTATAATTTTTTATAAAAGTTTTCTTTCACCTATGAATACTCTATTCAATATTTTATGGTCCAATTTAGTTTATCATTGAGGAAAAATATTCTATGGGTATCTAGGTGTTGTATGAGGGTGTGGCACTTGATTAACAGGATGGGTACCAATGTGTTTTGATTATGGTTTTGTTGTGGGGTGTTCATATTCATATGTAATTGCACTATTATTTATTACATATTTCATTAAATAGTAAATATCAATAGTTAGGATTTCTTATAGAGGATACCTATAATACCTACAGAATATAGAATATATTTCTCATTGATAAATTTGATGTTTTTGATATCTTTATTTACATACAACACCAAACATAATTAAACCACGATATATTATATCATTACCATTAGATTGGTGGGAAGGAATAATAGTAAAAAAACATGATATATATATATATATATTTAAATGTATCATATAATGAAAATGAACCTATCAATTCTTAGTAAATAGTATCTCAATTTATAGTAAAGTCAATTTATGTTCCAAAAATACATTATCAATAAAAATTGTTTCATTGAATTTTGTGCATGGGTATTATATTAAAGCAATAGAAATTCTATAACATATATTTATACACCATTTTTGAAAATATAATGTAAAAATTAACTTAGGGTTAATTTTTTGGATATTTCTAAAAATATTGATTTTCAGTGAATAGTTGAAAAAAAATTATTAAAAAATGTTAGTTATTCAATTTAAATTATGAAATTTAAAAGTCCCATTATGTTTTATATTTTCTAATAAACTAAAACAAGTCACATATAATTATTCATAATCTAATTAACTACAAATGAATTTTCATCATATTTTATTTCTATATAATCTTATTTTTAGGGTATAAATATATTTTTTCTAAGAACTATTATTCATTGTGTTCTAAGTATTTATATACAAATTGATTTCTAAAAATTCTCAAAAAATGAATCTTGAATAATGGATTACATGATTGGAATTACGTAGTTCAATTTTTTTAAATTTTCTCTTTTTTGCTTTTGATCATTATGAATAGTAACATTCATATAAATATTGTCACCAAGGTAGGGTAAAATGGGTAAAATAGGGTTAAAACAAAGAGATAAGGCATAAAGGTCTCCTGAGAACATTTATTAATTTCAATAAAAGATTTTTTTGAGTATAACCATACATTATAAAAAAGTGATTCAATTTCCTTTCAATTTTTAATTGATAATAACCACTATATTATTTTAAGTAAAGTATAATTACAAAAAATGACTATATATTTCATTTAATTTATATTATATGTTTCTATTGAGATAAAAAGTTTTTACTGCGGAATATATGTAACAATTTTTTTATTCTTCATTATGGTAATTTAATTTTAATTTTTAGTTATGATATAATTACCTAATACTCTTACACAATTCTAACACATTACTTTTGTAAGTAGTGTAAATATCAAATTAATTGAAATTAAAAACATTAAAACTTATATTTTGGGATGAATTACAGTCTTCCTTAAATTTTATGTTTATTAAGTATGTATAATTTTTTTGTGAAATAGTATAGATTTTAAACCCGTTATTATCTTCATGTCTTTAAATTGAATTTTTTTTTAATTATCCCAAAAATTACATTGATAATATTTATTGATAAATATTATTTTATTAAATAATTTAAAAATAAAAAAGTATATAAATATGAAAAAAATAATTTAAAATTGTCTAAAACTTACCCAATGTTAAATTTTAGAGTTAATTTATTCCTGGGAATTAAGTTTTTAACCCCTAATGATTAAAAAAGTAGTTACCATGACTAAAGATAAAAAGGGTTTATGAGGGTTTAAGCCAGAATATAATGTTTATAATGTCACAGAAACCTGAACATATTTTTTAATGTTTAACTATCCATACATCTAAATTGTGTCCATTAAACTCCACCATACATGGTTATGTAATTTATGGTGTTTTAGATTTCTTAAAAGTAACAAGTGTGTCATTTCCCCTCTTATAAAAGGACACCACATATCCTACCTTGTTCATAGTTCACGAGTCACTAATCTTGACCAATCCAAAAAAACATGTCCTTTACAATTCCATAGAAAAAATACATGGGTTCTGGTATTCGTGAAATACCAATCCAAGTGTCCTTAAAGGGTATATCTAAAGGAGGATTCCCGAAGAACAAATATAACTCTTAACCGAGGTCTATAATTTAATTTATTAATTTACCTCCATAAATTCAATCCAAAAAAAAATATACAATAAAATATGTATCTCTTATATATTTATATTTTATTTGTTTATGTATAATCATTTATTCCTCAACTTTACCATCAATTGTGAAAAAATCTTCATTCATGCATACGTATGGACTACCTCTTCCACATAGTGATGTATTTCCTTTTTCATCACCACCATTCATTGATTGTTATTGTGATTGATAATATATATATATATATATATATATTAAATATAATTATTATTTTTTAATTAAAATATATAAACCACTCTCTATGATTCTATCCAATGCAAATGATTGTATCGCTTGGGTGTGCGTATATACTTCCATATTCATGTAGTGAAGAGTTTCATTTTGCATCATCGTATTACATGGATATAAATAATGATAAATTTAAAGAAAATATATGATATTTATGATGTAATTATAACTATTTAATGATTTAATATTTCTCGAATTCCATTTATTATTTTTATTAGAAAATGAAATTGATGTTCATACGTTCATATGAACTACAATTGGCATGATTAGTGTAAATCATTTTTCTATTATCGAATATCATGGATGGTTATAAAACTATATATAATGAATAAATATGATATTAATACAATGTATAAGATTATTAAAATTATGGATCTATGGTCAAAATTCAAGGACCAAAGATACCAAACTGAAAGTTACTTGAAAAATGAAATAATTGACACATAGAAAAGATGATTTCAATAAAGAATTATTAATAAATAGGTGTTTAAATGTTATGATTTGGACATATAGGATGTTATATTTATCTATATGGATATATAATAAAATTATAATAAATATAAATTTATTATAAATAATTTTATAGAACTTATGAATCAACTAAGACTTGAGGTAAGGGTATGCCATCTCAATTTTGTTTTAGTGTGACATTTGTCATATCCAACAGCTATTTTTTCATGTGGGGTATTTAATTTCCATTTTTTATGATATATAATGAATATTTTTATATTAATTTATTTTAATGTTTTATTTGAAGCTATTTCTTTAATGGGGTTAATATTCAAATGTTACCAAATTGGTAGTGGGGTTATATTACAATCTCACTGTTTATCAGTATTGTTTATGAATAAATTTATGATAATGAAATTACATAGTCTATATCGTATAAATATAATTTTTTTTCTTATATTATAGTTATTTTTAAATATTAATTTTTATTAATTTCATTTTTTTCTATCCATATATTCATACCTTATAAAGAATGTTTTAAAGGAAAACCGTCTTTATTTATATATTCGGTTAGGATTACTTTATATTCCATATCCATGTTTTTTAAAATATTATAGAATATTTTTTCTATTATACATTGATTGATTAAATTAAAATTTACCAATATTTTAATTTCCATAAAATGGTTTAAGAAAAATATTCTTTTCATTTTCTGAACAAGGTTCTTTCTACCAATGGTGTAAGCATACTTTTTATTTTATCATTTCTCGCATGAACGAAATTTACCAACCTATTGACCATTTTTTACTTGAATATTTTATTATAAGGATCCATTTTCCAAATTAAATGTTTTCCTTATATTCTTGAAATTTATATATTTTAAATAAGTTATTTAAAAAAGGGTATTTTCCTCAATAAATTTGACATAGATTTTTTAATTTTATATTTATCTATAAAATCATACATGGATATTACTTGTTCTTACTATGGGTATGATCCAATGATATGAAAATTATTATTTCATAGGATATTTATTCATTATGATGGTGAAATACTGATAAAATCCATTTTCATTTCCTTGGGTTAATCTATAATGAAATGACATATGTTTTTATGATATTGTGGCATATATATGAATGGATTATGATATGTGATAGGTTGGTTTGTTATAGACCTATTATTATTTGGGTAATTTTTAATGTTCATGAGATAAAATTTTACATGATAGGATATCCTATAAAAAAAATAGTGTATAAGAGAGGTTATCCCATGCTTTAATCATGGAATATGGAGGATATATAAATTCCCCAAAGGGTACACATGTGGTTTTCCCAAGACTAACATTGGATGAATATATTTGTAGATTGGGTTGAAAAATGATTTATATAATTATGATTATTCAACTTCTTATTCTACTATCTTATGACATGTTATACTGCCAAATTCATATTTTCATGGATCATGACCTTCAACTCTCTTATAATTCATGTTCTATGAACATTGAATTATTTATGTTATGATTCATGATTATTATCAATAAATATCTGGTATGGTTTTATGAAGTTAATATCATGATATTATACCCTTATTATTATCTTATACTCAATTATGATGATCAATAGTTATCTTCTATATTTACCCTTAGTGAATAATTATGTTCATTATTTCGTAGGTTACTGTTTTCATATATTTTTAATAATTATGATAATTATGTTATGTGTGGAGACTATTATGGGAGATGATAATTTTTTTTCATGGAATTATAAAATCCCTATATAAGGAGAAAATTTATTCCTAAAAAACATTAGAATTTTTATGTAAGAGTTTTTTGCTAAATCTAAAAAACTCTAAACATAAAAATTTATTTGGGATCTTAGTGACTCAATATTCTCTTTGATGTATTAATGGATAAAATTTGGACATGTTTACTAGTATAAAATCCAATGTGTAAAGAATATATGTTTTAGCACTGAATTCCAAGTGTAGAGGTTTTGGGTTGTTATGGTCGATATCAAATCATGATTTAGATAACATTGGAGGTTGTTATTCTTTACTAAAAGGATAACCCAAGAGTTATGAATTTCATCATGGGTTTATAATATATAGGTTTACCATACTATTCAAAATCATAGATCTAGTTTTAAGGTCGTATGTGATTATTATTTAACTAGTTTTGAAAGGATTCATTATTATAGTGTAATTACTCTATAAGATCTCAGTAAAAGGTGATTAATGACCTTTTGGAAAACATGTTTTATGAATTAATACATAATATAGGGATAGATTATAATTGAGTTTATTATGTAAGTTTAACTTGATGTAAATATGGGAAATGATTTATTACATTTTCTGAGACAAATGTTGAATGGTACCAGTGGCCATAGAAAATAGTGATTAAATTTTGTTTAAATGAGTTCATTTTATTTGAAGGAAAATTTCTTATTATGATTTAGTATATGATTTTATGATTGAAACTACTTGAATAATAGATATTAAATTAATTTTCGGAAACATATATAATTTTACTGTGTTTTTATTTTGGTTGATTCCTGTTTTTGTATAAAATATCATCATATTTTGGATAATATATGATTAGGGTATATTCATATTTGATATTATTATTATATGATCAATTATTCATTAATTGTTTGGGTTTCACCCATTTTTATTAATATAGATTAAATATTTATGGGGTTTAGTTATTTGAGGAATGATCTTTGTTAAACCATTGGTGTTAATGATGAAGTATTTGAGAGAAATGTTTTCTTCTTCATATGAAGGTTTATTGAGTATTATCTTATCTTAAACATACCATACTTCTTTAGTAAATATATATGAACATGAGGAATAAAATTGCATTCTTTAATAGCTCTAAATACATATTAAATGTTTATTTTTGTGCTTCTAGTATGAATATTTCATCTTTGACATTCATCATTGGATTGTGATATGAATTAAAGGTGGAAATATATTGAAATAGAACTAAAGGATAAAATAGTGTATTAAGTAAGTATAACATATCATATTATTCTTTCCAATTATATTTAAATTCTTATGAATCAAATAAGATTAAGATAAATATATAGAGTCTTATATGGGAAACATAAATTGACCACCAATTTCTGTAATGGGAAACTCATTCATAGTATTTTCTAATAAAAGCATGGCTTCAAAACCCTTATTTTAGAAATGATTTGATTCTTGGTCATAACATAAAAATTTAAGTTCTTAAAGAATTTAGAATATTTTATTATTAAAAGATACACTAATTTATTATGATAAAATAAAATTACAAGGATGAAATTTCATTAAGGGTGAGGATATAACACCCTGAGATTTTAGGATATATTTTTTATTAATAAATTAGATTTCTTTGATATATTTTTTTACATGGAACATCAAAAAAACCCAAAATATTATATATTATATCATAGTAATTGAATTATAGTGTATGTATAATAGTAAAAAAATTATGATATATATATATATATCTCAGTTGATATAATTTTTTTGATCAATGCTTAGGAAATTAATCAACAATTTATAGTAAAGTCATGTTATGTTTCAAAAATAAATTATATTCAAAAATTATTTTATTAAATTTATTGTGTGGATATTATAATTAATTTTATGATATTTTATAAATTATATGTCAACATAATTTTTGAAATCAAAATGTCAAAATTAATTTTGGTTTATTTTTTCATTATCCAAAAATGATTTAGTTTTATAAAATATTGGAAATAATCAGAATTTTTTTCAATTATTTTATTTATTTTCATTAAATAATTTCATTTAAAAGTCCCATTTTGTTTTAGATTTGGTATTATGGTAACATAAGAAACCATTAATTATAAATTATCTAGTTATTTAAAAAATAATTAGCATCATATTTGATTTATATATAATCCAACTTTTAGTCTTAAAACACACATATTATTGAAACTATTTTTATTGCATTTTATACATTTCTAGTAAAATGGTTTTATTTAACTTCAATAAATTTAATCTTGAATAATTTAGTTTATATTTTGAATCATAAGGTTCTAATTTGGTAAATAGGTCCCTTTTTGGTACATTATAAAGAGAATCCTTGGTAAAAATGTTGTCATCATGGTATAGGTAAAAGGGAAAAAATACGGTTAAATCAATGAGATAATTCCTTTGAATATATCTATAACATTTAATTTTTTTTATTTCATTCCAACCAGAAGCATCCAATATTCAATGATGTGGAAATTTTATGCCACTTTCATTTGTTTATAACCCTTATATTTTTTATGTGAATGATATTTACAATAATTTCAGTTTATTGATTTTAATTTCTTTTAATTTTTTTAATTTGTGATAAAAATATATTAAAAATGAATTTAAAAAATTATTTTTAATTTAATTATTTTATTTTTATATTGGTAGTTAAATTTATTTTTAGTGATGACATAATTACCTTAAATTATTACACAACACTCACATGATGCATATGCAAGCTGTAGAAAAATTAATGAAAATGACTATAAAATTTTAAAATAATATTATTTGATGAATTTTGTTGTATCTTATATTTATGGTTACTAATAACATATAATTTATGTTGAAATATTATATATTTGAAATCCATTGTTATCTTAATGTCTTTAATGTAAAATTTTGTGAATAAGTAATCACCAAAATATTGAAAGAGGACAAGTGGAATGGAAAATTCTGATAAATTTCATCCATGGAACATTTTTTAGTTACTTTATTCATTAAAAGTTATCTTATGACCCTTAAATATTGAAGAATTCATTACCATGACTATAGCTAAAAAGGGTAAATAATTAGTTTAAACTAGAATATAATGATAAAAATGATAATTAAACCTATCCAAAATTTATTCTTTATATGGTTATTTATATTTACCTATCCTATATTTCAAATTATGGACATCTAGGTGCCTTTTAAAATTATTATGATATTTATTATGTTCTTGGAGTTCTTAAAAATTACAACTGTATCATTTCCCCACTTATAAAAGGAAACCACCTCTACTATGCTATTTATAATTATTTATCCAATTATTTACACTATCTCTTGAAAATAGAACTTTTATAATTCCCTCGATACATTATAGAGGTTATAAAATTGTTAAAAATATAACCCCAGATTCGTTAATGGGATTACACACAGACGAATTATCAAAAAAGTGGTATAACTATTAAATTAGATTTATCATCTTATTTATATCACTACATCCATTAATTCTATCCTAACTCTAATGATAAAAAAACATCAGTATATTCTATATAAAGATATGTTATTATTTCTGTGTAACAACTTTTATTCATCTCCATTTCAATTAAATGAGAAATGGATGCATCATTCATTAGTACGTGGGCACTACCGCCTCTATATAGAGATATATTTTGTTTTTCATCACCACCATTCAGAGATGGTCAAAATGATGACTATAATTTTTGTATATTATTTTTAAAAAATAATTATTATTTTTTAGTAAAAAAGTCAATTTACCTTTTATATTTCGATCCAATGGAAATTGAAATTTTTACCCATACGTCCATATGGACTACCATATCCACATAGAGAAGAGTTCCATTTTCCCTCACAATATTATATGGATGAACATGATGACATATTTAATGAAAATATATTCTATTTATTATGTAGTTATTATTTTATAATGATTAATTATTATTTAACATTATTTTATTCTTTTCATTAGAAAATGAAAACAACATTCATGGGTACGTACAAACTACCATATATGTGAATAGTGTATTTAATTTTTATATTATATCTTATTAAGGATGGTTATACCAATATATGTTATGAATAAATATGATATAAATAAAATTTGTGCTATTATTTAAATTATGAAACTATTATCAAGACATAAGGGCCGCAACTACTAAACCGAAACATATATGAAAAACATAATGATTGACACCAAGAAATGATTCTTTTAATAATGAATAATTTATAAATGGTTTTTGAAATGTTATATATTGGTATTATATGATATTATAAGTATGAATATAGTTATTATATATAATTATGAAAATATTTAAATTGATTATAAAATATGTTCGAGTGCTTATGATTCATGTCGGACTTATTGTAAGGGTTTCTTGCTTACTTTGGTTTTTGTGTGACGTATGTCATATTCACCACTAATTCTAAAATGTGGTGTATATAAATCCCCTTTGATCTAAAATATCATGAATATTTTTATATTTATGTTATTTAAATTATCATTTGATGTTATTTTTTCATGGGGGTTATGATTCAAAAGATACCAAAGTGGTAAGGGTTTTATATTAAAATGTCATTATTTATTAAGAATATTTTTCCATAAATTAAAAATGATAATATTATATGATATATCTCTCATAAATCTCATTTTTTTATTATAAAAAAGTCATTTTTTTGAGATTACATGTTTTTATTTCATTTTTCTACCACTATGCCTTCATAGGGCTGAGAGAATGTTTTTAAGAAAAACAATGATTATTTATTTCTTTGGTCAGGAAACATTTCACTTCCATATCGATGAATTATTAAATGATTCCAAGAATGTTTTTACCACACCAAAATTATTTATTAAATTCATTGTAATAAATATTTGAATTTCAATTAAAATTATTAAATATATAATTCATATCATTTTTTGAATAAGGTAATTTCTACAAAAGGTGTGAAAAAAAGTATTTGTTTTAACTTTTAAAAAAATAAATGAAATTTCCCACTATCATGACTATTAATTTTCATTAATATTTATTTAAAATATTCCATTTTTCTTTTCAAGGAAAATATTTCTCTAAATAATCTATACATTTTTATATTATAAATAAGTGATTTCAAAATAAAAAGGGTATTCTGCTCAATTAATGTTGTTGTAATCTTTTGATTGTATTTTCATTTATGGAAACATCCAATTATGTTTCTTATGCTTATATAGGGATATGATCCAATAATAAAAAACATATTATTTCAATATATTGTTATTTATTATGATTTTGAAATCTTGATGAGTCCCTTTATCCTTTCCATGAGTTATGCTACGATGTAGTGATAAATGTTTTCCTAGTCCTATTGAAAAAAATATGAATGGATTATGATTTGTGAAGAGTGGGGATATTATATCCCTCTAATAAATTTTTTAATGTTTAATGTTTAGGATCTCAAAGGGTATATGATATTTTATCTCAATCCCAAAAGAGGATATATAAAGGTTAGCCTTAGCTCAAAAGAGGGTACATTGGGGGTTATCCCAAGACAAATAAGGTTATATGACTGGTTTGATGAAACCCATTATGTGATGAATGTATTGGTAGATTGTCTTGAAAAATGGTATATATGAATATGATTATTCCACACTTTATTCCACTATCTAATGATATTTTATAATTCCATTGTTATATTCACATGGATCATGATATTTTATTCTCTTATGAGTCATGTGTTACGAATTACTAGAGAATTATGAAATGACTCATTATTATGATCTATAAAATGTTTATTTTTATTTCATAATATTAATATCATGCACACATAACATGATTCTCATGTTATGCTCACTTATGATTATCAATTATATTCTCCAATTTAACTCTTATTGATCATTTTATTTCACCCCTTATTTTGTTATGATTTCCATAGTTTATGAATAATGATATTAATTACATTATTTGTTGAGAATTTTGTAGGATATATTAAAAATTAAAGAATAAGAAAATATAGGATTTATGTGAAAATTTATCACTTATGTAAATAACTTTTGTTATATATGAGTTTTTTCTAATTCCAAAAAACTAGATACCTAAAAAGGTATTTTGGATGCAAGTGGATCAATATTCCATTTTATTTTTAATCAAAAAAATTTATGTCTTGTTTCTTTCTGTTAAATATGATTCATAAATAATATATATTTAATTACAAAATTCTAGGTGTAAAGGTTCAGGGTTGTTATAATACCTAGTAAAGTTAAGGGGACTAGGGGAGAGAGAGTTGAATCTAACTCCACCTTCCCATCAATGATTGATTGTTAATACATATATATTAGTTACATATTTCTTATTAGTGGGATTTAAGGATCTAAGTAGTTCTCATTGAGGCTGATAACAATATTTAGATACCCTAGGAAGTCTTGCACCTATTTTTATGTCTTATCTCTATGAGTAGGTATGCATTGATTGAGTTTATGAGAATCCATTAATATATTTATCTTCCTTTCCATTATCACCACTTTTTTATTTTTAAATCAATATAGTTCACACAATTTTTTTATTTTAATTTAGTTTTAGTAAATCAAGAAAAGGAATGTTTTTTGAATTCGGATGACCTATTCCCCTAGGGTTTGAACTGAAGACTTTAAATTAATATATTACTTTTTTTAGTTTTAGTTATTTATGGTTTTGTGTTTTTATTATTCTAAATTGATTCAAGGACTTTGGAAGTAAAGAAACCTATAGGACAAACCATTTTCTGGATCCATTGTTGGGTATGTAGTTCAATTTAATTCAATAGTTTGATAATACATTTCCCACATTTTTTTTGAGTTTTTTTATGTTAGCTTATGTTTTTTATTTACTTTTTATTCTCTTGGATATGTTTATAATTTTGGTTTCAAAATATCATGATGATAGGCCACATTTATTTTTTCATGAAATTAGATATCCTTGGATAGACAATCAACATAGTCAAGAGGTTATTTTAGAATCAGAGCATAGAGCCACATCTACACCACTCTAGAAGAACTGGATGAATCCATAAAACTAAATATGACTCCCTCATAAACCTAGGGATATTATTAAAATAAGGACACACACTCATAGAGACACCCACAAAGGTGTCCAACAATAAAAGGAGTTCCCTAATGATGATGTAAAATTTTTCACTAAACTTGGAGAGAGGTACGAGAGTGACCCCAAGTTAGAGATTGAATCTTAAATTTATTAAAATGATGAAGTTGACATCAATTTAAATCCAAATAATATTGACAAATCTACATTTTACGAAATGAAGGATGATGAATTAATGTAGGAATAATTAATAAGACTATAAAAATTGTTATAAGAAGAAGATGAAGTGGTATTTGAAATCATTAAAAATATGGAAGTGAGTCTATAAGAGAAGGATCTAAATCAATTGGATAAAATGAAAATGTAATTTATTTTAATGATTTCATATATATGGTTTTATTATTCTCAATGTTTGATGAATTTTTTATAGATGATGTGGATTAGAAATAAATCAGATGCACTACAAATTTAGAATTTGGTAAGTCTCATACAGTTAGATTTATACCGGAATCCTATCATGTGATCCAAAAGGTATGGTCAAGATTAATGACCATAAAAAAGATATTTATGGGGGGAAACTCTAGTTTGTTTCATTTATATCTCAGAATTTAGTTTCTTAGGAAAATATTTTAGGATGTTTTGAAGATTAAATTAAATATTTTTATCATTATTGCATCGATATTATGTGTTTTTGTAGATCTATGATAGAAAATACAAAAAAAACAATAAGATAGTGGGAAATAATATCTTCAGGAAGAAAGATGAATAATGTTTTAAATTATTTCTTTTTAACTCCCCTACATTTTTTAATTATGTTTTTGAATTATAATTGAAATTGAATACCCTACATTTTTAATTTTTTGTATAATTTTGAAAAAGGATATAATAAAAACATAAGATTTACATTGTTTCTTTTTTGATCTAAATTAATATATGATTGAATTAATAATATGGAGGGATGGGGGAGATAATTAGTTATACTTATTGGGTTTTTAATTTAATAAATCATGATTTTGAGAGGGTAGTAAATTTATTTAGATGCAATTTCCTATAGTTATTCATGCTTTAAATTTTTGAAATTAAAGTTGATTAGTTCTTCAATATTATGTAATCCATGAGTGATTTTTTGAAAACATATGTGATAATTCCTAAGAGGTATCTTATCCAATTATTCCAATTTTTTATAGTATACAATTTCATTAGAGATCATGGGGCATGTTTTATTATAAAACATTAATTGGTTCCTAATCAATGTTATGATTGTATGACATCAATTTTAATATGATTGAGTTAATTTGTTGAAAATAAATTATCCTTGAGACCCACCTTTAAATTTATCCATATTTTCATCCCTAAGAATCCATGAATATCCTTATTATTGTAGAGATACATTAAAATCCATTACATTCCATTCGTATCCTTTAGTTATGTTTTCTTTATGATATTCATTGATTCAAGTCTTAGGGATATTGTTAGGGGGAGGAAATTCATGGTGAAAAGTGTATGTACTACTTTCAGGAGAGAATGTGGGGAGGCGTTCATTATGATTTGGGGAGATTCCATGATTATCATTAATATTATTTCATTGTTTACACCTCTTGTAAAAAAAGGAAAAATTAAAAATGGAGAAAATAAAATAAAATAAAAAATATAGAGAAGAAAAACAGTTTGTGTCTTTGGAGGGTAAGAATTTACCATTTCATGACTAGTGTTATTGATCATTTTTCATTGATAATTGTAAGTGAGAGTTATACTTAGATCAATATTAAAACTAAAATTCAAAAATTAGATAAAAAGGGGGTAATCCACCATTATGTTTTTTATTTCTGTACGACCCTACATGGAGATTGGGGAAGTTAGGAGATATATTTTAAAGAATGATTTTTATTGTGATATATTTTTCATTATACTGCATTATGCTTCATAGATAAAACTCTATTTTAGCTTTAAATTTATTACATAATTACCCACCTACCTAAAGTCTCAATGTAACACCCCGAGATTTTATGAAAAATATTATTTTAACTTCATTAATGTCTTGTTTTGATTGCTACACCAAGATTACCTTGCGCGATACGCAACACTGTATTAGCTTGCAGTATATGCAACACTATTCTTGGATCGTGTTACACACAATTTTGATAACAGTTATTCTATGCAACATTGAGTGTGTGTATATATATATATATTCAATGTATAAATGAAATATGTTTGGATTTTGTTATACGAAACAACGAAGGATTCTTGCACAACACGCAACCCTAATTTGGCTTGCATTACACGCAATCGCGACCTTCCTCGATAGCGTGTGTTGTACGCAATACCGGGTTTTACTAAACAACGATATATTGTTATAATATTATTATGAACTAGCCGTTATGAATATTATTAACTAAATTTTAAATTTTATAACATTATTATTCATCTTACACATTTTCTAGAACATGGTATAAGAACAAAATAAATTTTTCGGGTAAAATAAGAATTTTGCAAAAAATGCAGTTTTGCCGCCTTTTGATGGCGCACCAACTTTAAATATAGTTTTTGGCATGTTTATAAGTTAAACTTGAAAAAATAAAAATTTTCTTTGAAATCAGGAAATAAAAATTTAATTTGGATAAATTTTTCAAATTATTATGGTAACTTTCATATTTTGATGAATAGTAAAAACATGCTATATTTTAATTAAAAAAAACTTATTTCATCGGAATAATTTATATGGTTAAATTATAATATTGAATGGTTTTAAAGTATAAATAGAATAAATTTTTACAATTTAATATAATTTATTTCATTAGCATTGATTTTACATTGAATTCGTAGGTTAAATCAATTCAATCTTTTGCAATGTTTTAATCAAAAACCCGTTTTCATTCGACAACGAGATTAATTTTAACATAATTTCTGAAACTTTTATGTATTGAATTTTAAAAAATTGACTCCATATTTGGAATCCTTGGGTCCAAATTATGTTAATATGCTACTTTTTATTTTTCAGAATTATGAATAGTAACTTCGGTAAATTTTATTTACCATAGTTAAAGGTAAATCGGGTAATTAAGGGTAAATATAATATTATAAAATTTCCCTAACACATTCCAAAATTCTATTGGATGGCTAAAAGTATAACCATATCACCTAAGGGTCGGATTAGATTCATTTTATGGACTATTGACTATGAAAATAATTTAATTATTATTAAAACCAAAGAAAGTGACAACATGTCACTCTCTTAAATCTTATAAGTATAATAATTTTAATTTAGTGATAAACATCATAAAACTTCAAACATGAATAGTTTCCATAAAGATAATATAATTATCTACATCATGATAATTTATTTAGAATTTTTAGGGATTAAATAATTGTCATTAATAGTGATACATTAATGATACAAAAATTATTTATTAAGTGAAAAATCAGTAATATAGTTTTTATTGAAATAATAATACCCATTAAAAGGCCCAAAAACCTGACCAAAACTTTTTGGTAGTGTATATATACACCTTAACCATCTAATTACCTAATATACAACCGTTTATGGTTTTATGAAAGTGATTATGACTCTTATATTATTTTATTTTAAATGATGCCAAAGTTGTCATCTTCATAATTTAATAAATATAACAATTTAAATATTGTTATTTTAAGATGATAAATTCTAGTAAAAGGTTTATTGTGAAAGGTAATAGATTTATCTTAATTATAGGATTCGAGTTTTAATTTTTATGCAACAAATAAATATATTAAATAATTATACAAAAATGTTGTAGTAATTATTTTATTAATAGATATACCAAATAAAGGGTTTTAAAAATAATAAAATAATATATATGAACTATTTAATGTTCTACACTAATTTTTTAGATACATATGAACTTTTATGAATCTATTAAATCTTTTAGTTCGAACATAACTTCTGTATAGATTTTATTTAAATTCAAATAAATGAATAGTGTCAAAAATGACACTATTGTTATTTTATAAAAATAACATATTATAAAATTGTTTAAAAATCACGAAAATATTTAAAAATTATAAATTTAAATTTATATGGTATAACATGTGATATAGTATACTATTATGTACAATTAACAACAAATAAGTAATTATTTGTTATAATTTAAAATTTATAATGTTATTACCACAAATAAAATTAAATTGATTAAATTAGGATAAATCAAGTTGATAATGTTGAAAATAAATTCCTAACATGTCTAGAATTTATTGGTTGATGAGATTACAACCCTATCTCATCTAATATTTAAATATGAGTTATTTTTGGAGGTTTTTAAGTGGGGTTATATTTATTATAATTTAATATTTTTAAGATTTCCAAAGGTGCCCCTCTCCTCCCTTATAAAAGGGAACCTCCTCCCTCCCTTCCTCACACCAATTTCTAGCCTTCATGCTCAGCCAAACCCTACCAAATTCTCTTCTCCACTTCCCTAGAAACATCCTATAGGTCCTGGTCTTCTTCAAAAACCAATTTTAGTGCCTTAAGTGGAGGTCTCAAAGAGGCACTTCAAGGAAGAGGTAATGTCTGTTACCGATTCTTTCAACTTCATTTCTTCTTCTACTTATTCTTCTTTAGTTGTTTCATTATGAAATAATAACATCCGTATCACTCATATACTGATATTTTATTATAAGTATGAATAAACCCTATTTCACCATCAATCCATCCTACGGAAAACGAAATCATCGCACGTGCGTACGTACGGAATACCGTCTCCACGCCGTGGTGTAATTTGTTTTTCCAACACCACCTTACTTGGATGGGTATAATGGTGTAAAGAATAACTATAAAATGTTATTATAAAATCATACTGATTATAATATATTGTATCATCCTATCCAATTCAATTCAATAATTATGGGAACGATATCATCGCTCGTGCGTACGTACGGACTACCGTCTCCACGACACGATGAGATTCATTCTCCATGTTATCCATTTAAGAATGATTATAAAGTATATATAAGAAATAATAATGAAATATATGACATTAAAAAGCTACTGGATTTATGTATATATATATATATATATATTTATGTCATCTACTTAATTCCATTCAACTCAATAAGGAAACGAAAACAACGTTCATGAGTACGTACGACCTACCGTCTCCATGAACGGTGTATTAATTTCCATTTATAGATCTACTATATATATGTATATTCTGAATATATATTATATATAAATCATGTTTTATATTCTGGAATTAAGTAATCACGATCTAAGTAATCATATGAATAATTACAAGTCAAAACACGAACGACAAATGAAACAATTTTACCCAAAACACTATTTAACATGGAATTTACAAAAGAACGGGTAATATAAAGTAATAAGTAAACCATATATGATATCATAACAATGAATATGATTCTGTAATAATTCAATGACATTATTTAAATCATTATACAGGATTTTTGGACATATACGAAGCATATCGGACATAAGGTAAGGGATAATTTTGCAAATCTCATTTTTATCCGAGATTGTTTATTCGTAAGTATTTACTGGGGTTATTTCAATCATTCATGTCCATGTTTTATAAAATTGTTTTCATGTATGTTTAAAGTCCTTTTTACCCATTTTTTACTTTTACTACATTGTATGTAAGGAATCTTTCTTTTGTTTACGTTACGAGGTACTTTTTGAATTTTCCGACAAAAGGACGAGAAGAATGTTTTTTTAACTTATACGGTATGAAAGGATTTTTATGGTTTTATAAATCCTTGTTTTCATGAAGATTCCTCCAAAATATTTCAGACTATTTTCAAAAAAATCCATTTCATTTAAAATTTCATGATGTTTTGTGAAAAGAAATAGATTTTGAAGAAGAAAGGATATTTTCCTCAAGAATTAATTTCAAGTGTTTTATCAAAACCATTTTCTATCTAAGATGACATTATTTAATATGTGTATGATTCAAGTATAATTTCTCTATGATACACATGGTTTAAATTTTCTTATGATGAAATATCCATTTGTTTTATATTGATTATGTGATGATGGGATGATGTTTATGAAACCCATTTTATTCTTTGGGTTATGATGAATGTTTTAAGTTTATTTTGTGGCACAAGAAATAATGATTTCACTATGATATGGGTGGGACCTATATCTACCTCTAATGGAATGGGTAAAGATTTATATCTCATGAGATAGACATGGATGGAACTGAAAGTTAAACCGGTTCAGTAATACAGGACTGGAACGAGGAGTGAACTCGATTCAGAAAGGGACTTTGTCCACTAAGATGGTCTTGGCAGTAATGCCTTGGACAATATGGAAATCATATCATGTGCTTAATGGTTTCCATAATTAAATGTTTTATTCCCATGCTATTTTATCATTCTTAATGTTTCTTTATGATCTATGCCTTACGTACTTCCATGTTTTATGTCATTGCTCAAGATTTTGATGTTTAAACATTATTTTCATGTTTATAAGTTCAAATGTATATGGTATGTTTTATTTTATCCATGCTTACCCTTACTGAGCCTTTGAGCTCACCCCTTTTATGTTTTCTTTTCCCCAGGATATAAAGAAAGGTTTTAGGTAAGAAAAAAAGGGGAAGATCTTTACTGGGAGATGTTGAAGATCTTTCACCACGATTAGAAGATTTTATTCCGAGTTTCCAAAGACACTAAACTATTACGATCCTTGTGTGTCTTTTTCTGTTATGTATTAAGTATTATGCAAAAGTAATGTAATGTCCATATACTTCCGGCTTCGGGTCTCTACAGTTGGTATCAGGGGAATGGTTTAGTCAACCTTTGGAAACTAGGATGCGAGAACATTAGTGAGATCCCTAGAGATATTTCTAAGGTATGTCTAGGGATGTCCCTAAGGTTAAGTATAAGTATAAGTTATAGTAATAGAATTACGGTAACCGAAGATTTTAGATATTGAAGGTACTCCCCTTTATTATATTGTTTTCCCTTGTGTGATTTTTTCCTCTCACACTATTCTATTGGGGTTTTAGAAAATGGCTGGAAACAAGATGATTCACGATAACGGGGAATATGATGGAAAATGGAATGATATTATTCACGAGCAACCAAATGAAAGGGGACTTGGAAGTCCAAACTTCATTATTATGCCGAATCAGGAATCTCATAATATGATCAATAAACTCAAATTTGGTAAATTTCCTGACTCGGTTAGTAAGAGATAGATGGAGTTTCATGATGATCATAGAGGAAAGAACGTTCAATTTCCCCTAAGTAAATCATGTCGGAAGAGGCATCAAGGAGAATGTTTCAAAGGAACTGGAAGATGCATTGGGTGTGGAAAAGAAGGACACAAAGCCAGTAAGTGAAAAGGAAAAGGTTCAGTTAACACCAGGGATGATGATAATGGTATTGCTATGACATCAACAACGGTTAAATGTTTTAAATGTGGAATGCACGGGCATTATGCAAACCAAAGACCTAAGGGAAAGTCTCATGAAGAGAATCAGTATGGTCGTATGGGTAGTATTTATATTGATAATGATGAAGAGTCTACAAATGATATGTGAGATGAAATAATTGTTGAAGCTCGGTCAATGGTTTAAGAAGGCAGTGGAATGATTACATGTTTATCAAGTGTAATGTTATATAAGTAATCTCATGGTACTATGGAATAAAGTGACATCTAAGGATTTTCACAATGTTGTCTTTCCTTATGTTTTGAAAGTGTATGATGAATGGTACCAGTAACAATGAAAGGTTATTCAGATATTTTTGGAAAGTAGATGATAAGTGCATAATGAAGGGATAAGGATATAATTAAATATTTGATAGTATTCAGGAGCTCATGAATGATATAAGGAGAAGGTTATATCATGGTTTGAGAATATAGAATTTTTAGATTTTGGTATGTGGAAAGAGTTAACTTTTGATAGAATTTATGTTTTCACTAAGGTTTAATGGGTATCCATTTTTCAAGAGAATACATGATTAAGGTATTAACATGATTGGAATGTGACCAACAAGATATATGGGCGATAAATGATGGTTGGTTGATGAAATTTCAGGTAATCGTTTTCTTTATACTATGAGCTTGGACCGAAGTATTTTAGATAAAGATTGGAATGGATTATGTTAGATATAAGTTATTATTGTTTAAGGATAGAACTTTTTTCGATATTATTGATGGGATGTTATGGAAATGTAGTTTTAGAAAAAGGACAACCTGTAGGATGGGCAACAGCCCATCGCGTCAGACAAGGCAGTGGGAATCGAACCCACAACCGAAGTGCGACTGGACTTTATCGACTACCACTGGCCTACAGGAAGTCCCTGTTTAGTAAAAACTATTTTTATTATATTAAGCAGTGTGATATATGAAGTATAAGTCCATTTTAGGAATCATATATGATTAATCTCAATATAGATCGACTTATGTATATTTAATAACTTTTCATAACCTTTTGTTTGAGACAGATGGAATGACCTGTCATTCTATCACATGATCTGCTAACACATCACGAATAACAAATTCAACATCATTTCTTTAAAGTATGAAGTGGAAATTGTTCAATTCACGAACAATAGTGAGATTGTACGAAAATCATGTAAGTATTTCTTTTAATTCATCAACTTTAGGGAAATGATCTTGAAAACCAAAAATGTTGTCCTAGTGCTCTTATATCTGATGAATCAGATGGTACCTTAGATCATCACAAATTTTTGGCTTTGTGATTTGCTGTCTTTTCCATAGCCATGTTCTCTACCACTCTCCATAACAAATGATGGTTAGATTTCTCTTCCATATCCATATTTTCACCTATGTTCTCCTACGTGGAAACCTAGTGATGAGTTAATTTGGGTAACCGTTACATTTCATACTTTAGTTTTTAAAGCCAAGTTTTGGTATTCCTTTTTACGATGTGGGTTTCTATTAAACAAACTTTCGAGTAGTAAACCATTTATAACCCCGATGAATTTCGAGGGCGAAATTCATTTTAAGGGGGGTAGAATGTAACAACCCGAGATTTTATGAAAAATATTATTTTAACTTCATTAATGTCTTGTGTTGAATGCTACACCAAGATTACCTTGCACGATATGCAACACCGTATTAGCTTTCATTATACGCAACACTATTCTTGGATCGTGTTACACACAATTTTGATAATAGTTATTCTATGCAACATTGAGTATATATATATATATTAAATGTATAAATGAAATATGGTTGGATTTTTTTATACGAAACAACGAAGGATTCTTGACAACACGCAACCCTGACTTGGCTTGCATTACACGCAATCACGACCTTCCTCGACAGCGTGTGTTGTACGCAATACCGAGTTTTACTAAACAACGATATATTATTATAATATTATTATGAACTAGCCGTTATGAATATTATTAACTAAATTTTGAATTTTATAACATTATTATTTATCTTACACATTTTCTAGAACATGTTATAAGAAGAAATTAAATTTTTCTGATAGAATATTAATTTTTCAAAAAATGCAGTTTTGCCACCTTTTGATGTCGCACCCACATTAAATCTTGTTTTTGAAATTATTATAAGTTCAATTTTACAAAATAAAATTATTCTTTGGAATCAAGAAATAAAAATTTACTTTGGATAAATTTTTCATATTATTCTGGTAACTTTCATATTTTGATGAATAGTAAAAACACGCTATATTTTAATTAGAAACACTTTTTTCATCGCAATAATTTATATGGTTAAATTATAATATTTAATGGTTTTAAAGTATAAATATAATATATTTTTACCATTTCATATAATTTATGTCATTATCATTGATTTTACATTGAATTCGTAGGTTAAATCAATTCAATCTTTTGCAATGTTTTAATCAAAAACCCATTTTCATTCGACAACGAGATTAATTTTAATTTAATTTCTGAAACTTTTTTGTATTGAATTTTAAAAAATGGAATCCATATTTGGCATAAGTGGGTCCAAATTATGTTAATATGCTACTTTTTATTTTTGGGAATTATGAATAGTAACTACGGTAAATTTTATTTACCATAGTTAAAGGTAGATCAGGTAATTAAGGGTAAATATAAAATTATAAAATTACCCTAACACATGACAAAATTATATTGGATCGATAAAAGTAGACCCATATCACCTAAGGGTCTGATTAGAATCATTTTATGGACTTTTGACTATGAAAATAATTTAATTATTATTAAAACCAAAGAAAGTGACAACATGTCACTCTCTTAAATATTATAAGTATAATAATTTTAATTTAGTGATAAACATCATAAAAATTCAAACATGAATAGTCTCCAAAAATATAATATAATTATGTACATCATGATAATTTATTTAGAATTTTTACGGATTAAATAATTGTCATTAATGGTGATACATTAATGATGCATAAATTATGTATTAATTGAAAAATCAGCAATATAGTTTTTATTGAAATAATAATACCCATTAAAAGGCCCACAAACCTGACCAAAACTTATTTTAAGTGTATATCTACACCTTATGCATCCAATTACCTAATATAAAACCTTTTTTAGTCTTATAAAAGTGATTATGACACTTATATTATTTTATTTTAAATGATGCCAAAGTTGTCACCTTCATAATTTAATAAATATAACAATTTAAATATTTTTGTTTTAAGATGATAAATTTGAGTAAAAGTTTTATTGTGAAAGGTAATAGATTTATATTCATTATAGGATTTTATTTTCAATTTTTATGCAACAAATAAGTATATTAAATAATTATACAAAAATGTTGTAGTAATTATTTTATTAAGAGATAAACCAAATAAATGGTTTTAAAAATAATAAAATAAATATTATATGAACTATTTAATGTTCTAAACTAATTTTCTAGATACATATGACCTTTTATGAATCTATTAAAGATTTTATTTTGAACATATATTCTGTATATATTTTATTTAATTTCAAATAAATAAATAGTGTCAAAATTGACACTATTGTTATTTAATAAACATAACATATTATAAAATTTTTTAAAAATCACAAAAAAAAATTATAAATTATAAATTTATATTTATATGGTATAAAATGTTATAAAGTATCCAATTATATACAATTCACAACAAATAAGTAATTATTTTTTATAATTTAAAATTTAGATTGTTATTACCACAAATAAAATTAAATAGATTAAATAAGGATAAATCAAGTTGATAATGTGGAAAATAAATTCCTAACATGTCTAAATTTTATTGGTTGATGAGATTAAAACCCTATCTCATCTAATATTCGAATATGAGTCATTTTTGGAGGGTTTTAAGTGGGGTTAGATTTATTATAAATTAATATTTTTAAGATTTCCAAAGGTTCCCCTCTCCTCCCTTATAAAAGGGCACCTCCTCCCTCCCTTCCTCTCACCAATTTGAGCCTTCAAGTTCGGAAATCCCCTGCCAAATTATCTTCTCCACTTCCGTAGAAACATACTAGAGGTCTTGGTATTCTTCAAAGACCAATTTTAGTTCCCTAAGTGGAGGTCTCAAAGAGGCGCTTCAAGGAAGAGGTAATGTCCGTTACCGATTCTTTCAACTTTATTTCTTCTTCTACTTCTTCTTATTTAGTTGTTTCATTATGAAATAATAACATCAGTATCACTCATATACTGATATGTTTTTATAAGTATGAAACAATCCTATTTCACCATCTATCCATCCTACGGAAAACGAAATCACCATGTGTGCGTACGTACGGAATACCGTCTCCACGCCGTGGTATAATTTGTTTTTCCAACACCACCTTACTCGGATGGGTATAATGGTGTAAAAAATAACTATACACAGTTATTATAACATAATACTGATTATCATATATTGTATCATCTTATCCAATTCAATTAAATAATTATGGGAACGATATCATCGCTCGTGCGTACGTACGGACTACCGTCTCCACGACGCGATGAGATTCATTCTCCATGTTAACCATTTAAGAATGATTATTAAGTATATATAAGCAATAATAATGAAATATATGACATTAAAAAGCTACTGGATTTATTTATATATATATATATGTATGTCATCTACTAAATTCCATTGAACTCAATAAGGAAACGAAAACAGCGTTCATGCGTACGTATGGCCTACCGTCTCCATGAACGGTGTATTTCTTTCCATTTATCGATCTACTTTATATATGTATATTCTGAATATATATTTTATATAAATCATGTTTTATATTCTGGAATTAAGTAATCATGATCTATGTAATCATATGAATAATTACAAGTCAAAACACAGACGACAAATGAAACGATTTTACCCAAAAGACTCTTTAACATGGAATTTACAAAAGAACGGGTAATATAAAGTCATATGTAAACCGTATATGATATCATAACAATGAATATGATTCTGTAATAATTCAATGACGTTATTTAAATCATTATACAGGATGTTCGGATATATACGAAGCATATCAGACATAAGGTAAGGGATAATTTTGCAAATCTCATTTTTATTCGAGATTGCTTATTCGTAAGTATTTACTTGGGTTATTTCAGTCATTCATGTCCATGTTTTATAAAAGTGTTTTCATGTATGTTTAAAGTCCTTTTTACCCATTTTTTACTTTTACTACATGGTATGTAAGCAATCTTTCTTTTGTTTATGTTACGAGGTACTTTTTGACTTTTCCGACAAAAGTACGAGAATAATGTTTTTTTTAACTTATACAGCATGAAAAGATTTTTACGGTTTTATAAAGACTTGTTTTCATGAAGATTTCTCCAAAATATTTCATGAATATTTTCAACAAAATCCTTTTCATTTAAAATCGCATGATGTTTTGTGAAAATAAATTGATTTTGAATAAGAAAGGATATTTTCCTCAAGAATTAATTTCAAGTGTTTTATCAAAACCATTTTCTATCTAAGATGACAATACTTCATATATGTATATTTCAAGTATAATTTATCTATGATACACATGGTTTCAGTTTTCTTATGTTGAAATATCCATTTGTTTTATGTGGATTATGTGATGATGGGATGATGTTTATGAAACCCATTTTATTCTTTGGGTTATGATGAATGTTTTAAGTTTATTTTGTGGCACAAGTAAGAATGATTTCACTATGAGATGGGTGGGACCTATATCTCCCTCCAATGCATTGGGTAAAGATTTATATCTCATGAGATATACATAGCTGGAACGGCAAGTTAAACCGGTTCAGTAATACAGGACTAGAACGAGGAGTGAACTTGATTCAGAAAGGGACATTGTCCACTAAGATGGTCCTGACAGCAATGCCTTTGCTAATATGGAAATCATATCATGTGCTTAATATTTGCCACAATTACATGTTTTATTACCATGCTATTTTATCATTCTTAATGTTTTTTTATGATCTATGCCTTACGTACTTCCATGTTTTATGTTATTGCTCATGATTTTGATGTTTAAACATTATGTTCATGTTTATAAGTTCAAATGTATATAGTATGTTTTATTTTATCCATGCTTACCCTTACTGAGAATTTGAGCTCACCCCTTTTATGTTTTCTTTTCCCCAGGATATAAATAAAGGTTTTAGTTATGAAAAAAGGGGAAGATCTTTACTGGGAGATGTTGAAGATCTTTCACCACGATTAGAAGATATTATTCTGAGTTTCCAAAGACACTAAACTATTACGATCCATATGTGTCTGTTTCTGTTATGTATTAAGTATTCCTCAAAAGTAATGTAATGTCCATATATGTCAAGCTTCGGGTCTCTACACTCAAAGTTGTTTGTTCCTTAATACTATGACCCCATGATTATTTATGATCTTAGTCTTTATTTGGTCGATATTCTAGGTCCCTTTCAAGTTTATAGATGAGAGAATGTATTCAATGCATGAGAAACTATCCATTAAATTGTAACCTTGATCAATGAGAGGTAAAATACTCAAAGTGAGATATATTATGATTCCCATTATTAGTAATAATTTATTGAGAAAGTAGATTAAAATTCAGAAGAAACTCATAAATTTTAGAAGGGGAAAAGTAAATTACATTTTGGATTGGTTTCTTTGAGAAACGAAGAGTTGGAGAAATATATTTATGTGATACTTGAATATTTACATTACCCATTAAAAATTGTTTATGTTTTTTGATAATTGAATTTGAATAATGGTAGCACGATCCTCCAATGAAATTTATGTTTAGATATATTCTCTAAGGAAAACATGGTTTAAGTGTTGGTGATTTAATCAACTAATTTTACGAATATTTTTTTCTTTAAATTTAGATACATTATTTCAGTAAATTTTTAGTGATTGGGCCAATATTTTAATTTTTTGATTCATTTATGGGAAATTGAAATTCAAAATCAATTTTGTGAAAAAGGAACAAATTTTTTTATATTTCTATGAATTTGAAGTTATTTTTAACATATAAATCATGATTGTTTGCAGGAAAAAACATGGATTTGAACTAGTCATACCCATATATAAAATTAAACAACCAAGTGTGAAAAATCACAAAGTATACCATGCACGCATAGATAACCAGGATCCCTGAGTTGGCGCATGTCAATATGTAAAGAAGAGGGTGGATATCTTTACTAGGGCATCCATTTTATGGTTGTAGGAGTCCATTGACAATATTTTTAATTCAAAGAGCTATATATAAAATGCATTGTAATATTAATCTATGGTTAAATGAGTTAAACTATGAAATAGGATAATCATTTCTTGTGGGGTATTGTGAACATAAAAAAAATACCTATTCAAGATGAGATCACATATTATTACTCACATAAGATATTTGAACCTTTTCCTTCACCAATATAGTTGGTGAGATGGATCTGGATATTTACTAGAATTTAAATCATGGGAATGCCCCCAGGTCAGGACTATGTCGCATGAGGAATTTGACATAAAGTGGACAACTACATAAAAGTATAGTGTGTTATGTCATTGGTTGAGTGTTGATGTCGATGTTGAGGTTATTGTTTTTTAGATGAATGTTGTTCCATTATGAACTATTCTATGGATCAAATTTATATATGTATAGATATCAAATGAACTAGTGTTTTTCTCTATGAATGTGCTAAGGATATATTCTGGGAAAGTTTCATAAGGGTCCAGGCTCATGAGACTCATGCCAATATCTATAGATTTTATGTAATATAATATATGGAATACAATGGAGACTACATATCTTGAGATATGTAATTTGGAATGAAAGGTAGATACAAAATAGATATAGAGATACAAATCAACAAGATTTCTTCTCCTATGAATAGTTCAATGTTATATCATTTGGAGAGATATAAAGGAGGATATTTTACCATGAAAAAATGTATTATTTAGATATGATGGAAGAAAACAATATATAAATAAAATAAGGTAGATTTAATATATACATGGAAATATTTACATAAAGATATTATTGTTTAGAAATTGAAGGAGATATTCGGGTGAAAAAATAGACCATCTATTGGGAATTCTATAGAATATTAACATTAGAGGAATAGTGGGAGATCTATATCTAATGATTGATGAATGAGTGGAAGAGTAAGGTCATTATCAACCATGATGTTGAGTATTTTGGATATCCTTTTCCTTTATTATTTTGAAATTATGTAATAGTGGACCTCCTACATTAGGTGTGAGTGAAAATCAAGTAACTGTTTCATTTTTTCAAAATATTTTTATTTTTTATCTTATTTATATAATCCTTAATATATGGTTTTAGTTATTTTATTGTTGATGAAAAATAATCTATGGGTGTCTAGGTCTTGTATAAATTGGTGATACTTGATGAAGTGGGGTTGTACCAATGTGTTTGGATTATATTTGTCTTGTGGGGTGTTAATATTCATTCTGTATTTCATAAAAACATATTCCCTATCTCATTCCCTAGTTCCTAGTTAGAGTGATCATTCTTATAGTAGGATGCCTTGTGAGTTGAGTGGAATAGGGGAGCGAGTTCCAAATTTAACTCCACCATTAATTTAGATATTGATATTTAATGAATCTATGGTGGTTATTGATTTCGTATTAAGGGGTATCAACAAGAATAGGTGGTTCTAATTGAGGTTGGGATGAAAAACTATTTACCCTAATTATCTTACGAATAATGATATAAATTATATATATGAGAAGGGATGATTTGATTATGTTTATTAGAAACCATCCAAAAAAACAATTTCTTTCCATGTGTATTGTATTTTGATTTTTATGTCAGTAAATTTCACACCCTTTGTTTATATTAAATTAGTTTTATTAAATAATTACTTGTCTTTTATATTGATTTTTGAGATCATATTTTTCATAGGTTTGACCATTGGACAAAAAATTCCTATATTAATCCATTTTTTGCTTTAGTGATCTATAGTTTTGTTATTTTTAATTCTAAACAAATTCCAAACTATAGAAATTAACATCAATTATAGGATAACACTAAAGCATAAATATTTTATGATATAGGAAGGATAAAAAGTGATCACTACTAATGTAATTTCTTGATAGGTTTATAGAAAAACCCAACACCATAAAATTATTTTCATGGGTCATATAATTTCACATGTGAAGAAAAAACTGCCTAAACCAATGAGGGATCACTAATATCTACTACATTAAGATGACACAGAACTCAAGATGGGAAAGCATCATAGAAATACTAAACAAGATTCCATCCTCTAGTTTCCAGTAAACAATAACACTGATCCATCCCTCCACCATGTAGTTGAAAGATTCATTATACTGTTCTATCCTTAATAAATCTTGGTCCTTCTGGTTTAATGATATCAATGGGGATGCATGTCAAGTGAAATTATACATTTCCCTCCAATAATATCCCAAAAGGATTAGGAAGCAATAAACCAATATAGTATTCATAGGTACTTCAAAAGATACCAATTTCTTGATCTTTGATGGATCCAATATCACTCACTACTGATTCAGTATGTGCCTAAGGAAGTGTAGCTCCCGCATCAAAAAAATAAACATTAATGTATTCCAATAAATATGATAGTTTCATAGGACATATAGATATATCTATGATGGTCAAAAATGATTCTCCACTAACATCAATTATACTAGAACATCATTGATTAGGACGACCATAAATATATATAAGAACTCACAAAACCCAAAGTTCATGAATCCCATGAAAATAGGTGGGGATTTCATGCAACTGAACCACATAACCATGGACTAGACGTGACCACATCGACACCACAAAGAACTATTTTGAATATATTCCTCTTTTACTATTATCTAATGATATATGGATCAAAAATAAATATTTTAAAACGAAATGGTTAACATAAATTTTTCGAACAAATCATTGATCCGTAGAATATGATTACTATTCCTGAATATCACCTGATTTAATCATCTGTAGCCTGTAAAAAACTACATACCACCATTTATTTTCTTAGAAAATAACATTAGAAACCTTCATGGTGAAACACATGACAAGATAAATCCTTTTTATATTATTTCGTCATCATGATTCATTAAATCCTATAACTCAGAGGGTTCCATGTGTAAGGATACATTAAAATCATAGTGGAACCAAGAAAAAACAATATCCCAAACCACATATCACATCATCTGTGTAAAGTTGAAATATTAATGGGAAAAAATTTATAAATTACTTATTGAATCTATAGAACCCTACTTCTTATTCATTAACTAAATCAAGGGATGAGGCTACGTACTCGGACATAAATTAATCCAAACATCTATGCCCCATATCATGATCTCAATTTTTAATGAAGACTATACATTTTACCTCCTCATTATACAATATAACTCTCATTAGAATATAATAAATAAATGTGTGCACATAATAAAAATATTTAATGTTAATAATTACATAATATGGTTGTATTTGAAAGAAAATTACTACCTATATGATTTATTTTTCTACATCATCATTTCACAACTCTGATACACATAAAGATGAATTTTATAACCACTAACTATCCTAATAAACACTAGGAGCACTAGAAGCCTTTCAACCATGAGTCCCATTTAATAGACCACGAAAATATTAAAAAAAATATGCTTGATGCACTGTAATCAAATAAATCACAATCAAATCTAGAAATAAAAATATAGTACCTTGGATGATATCTCGACCATTATGTGTTGGAACCTCCTTAACATGTAGTTGTACATGTCCAATTCCTTTACCTCATTACTAACCATCCCTATATAATCATGGTCAACCCTATATCCCAAAAAGGGAGGCTCCTCATGGGGATTACCTCTACCAAATCCATATCCTCTTAGTGTAATAAAGGATTATTATCCTTATATTTGATATGAACATTGTGTAATCTACTACTAGGGATGATAAATAATTTTATCGACTCTACTATACTAAACACATTGAATGGTCAAGCACTGGATGGTTGTGACCTCCATTGGAAAAACACTAATGGATATATCTTGTATTGTTTATGGTAACTGCGGATATATTGAAACCATCTTAACATAAATGGATATTACATCATTTTAGTTGGATATTCATAACATTAAAAAAGTACATACTTGAGGAAAATAATATTTTAGTTTCTTTGGAAACTAGAAACAAAATATTCTAACATGGTGAATATCTTCAATGTTTCCCACAAATATCTTACCATTTAATAATCCAACTTAAAACCTGTATTCATAACATAGGGAAAATAAATGTAAGGAAGGGTGACCTAATATGATCAGTACGTGTAAATAAAAAAGATGTGTAATAATAACATGTGTATAAGGGTAAGAGAAAATGCGAATAATATTTTAAGATCATACTAATAATATTAATGATTATATACATGAGTCCTGGAATTAATATGGGATGTTTATAATACATGAATAATAAAGGAATAAAGAGAATATCCCATGAAAGGATAACTTAGGAATAAGACATAGAATTATGATAGAAACAAAAAATAATAATTTTATAGTGGACAATGATTACTACCAAGGTCATCTTAGTGGAATGGGATAACTCGCCAAACTGTCCTAGTTGTTCAGGTTTACTCCCAAGACCATATTAGTGGACAAAGTCCTCTACTGAACTGGGTTTACTCTCTATTTCAGCCTTATGTTATTAAACTTGGTTCACTTCCCATTCCATCACTATATTACTGAATAGGTATCACTTCCCATTATATCCCGATATTATTGAACCAAGTTCCCTCCTTGTTCCATCATTGTATTATTGAACCGAGCTCACTCCTTGGTCCATACCTATATTAAAGAACAAAGTTCACTCCTTGTTCCATCCCTCTATTATTAAACAATGTTCACTCCTCATTATATTCATATATATCTATATAATGAGATATAAATAATTACCAAAGTAATTAGAAGGAGATAAAGGTCCCACCCATCACATAATGAAATCAGGTATCCATAAGCCACAAGATAATAAAACATTAATCATATGAGAGACCATAAAAAGATATGGGATTCATAAACACATTATGATAACCCATGAAATGAAATGGGTATCATAATATTTTAATCATATCATAACATATGGAAAATATATAGGTTCCGTAATCATATAATCATATAATAACCCATGAAATGAAGCGGGTTTCATGAGCGTTTCATCACGAGGTAACTCATGGAAGAGAAACAGGTTTCATAAAAAACTTGTCTTCTTAAACATAAACCATTAAAATAGATAATTATAATTTTTCCATGAAACATATTTTTACTGAATAATAACTATATCAAAGTATGTCATCTTATATGGAGAATTATTTTGAAAAATCACATGGGGAATTTCTTAAGGAAAATAAACTTTCTAAGAAAATTATTATTTTAATACATAAAAAAATTAATTTTTTTTTGAAAACTTATTAATTAATATTTAAATATAATTTAAAATATTTAATTAGGAAAAATCCTTTACTCTTTGAATTTTTTATCATAAAACATTTTAAAATCCTTTTCCTTTGAAAATAACATTGAAAAAAACAAAACAAATATTAAAAAAAAATTAAAAAAATTATAAAACATAAAATATTTGTAAAATATTTTTTTATTTAAAATTATTATAAATTATCTTTTAAAAAATTTAAAACAATTTTATAAATTATTGTTTATGAATAAAATGGATTTTTGACCGAAGAGATAAATAATGTCTGGTTTTCTTAAAAACATTTTCTTAATTATATTAAGTACCAGAGCATGGAAAAGTGGAACAATTACATGAAAATATCATGAATAAAAATAGGATAATAAACCTAATGAGTGTTATTGAGATATGGGTACTAATATTTCATAAATTGAAGCATAATCGTAAACAATATAGATTAATGATGATATTGTAGGAATAAAACATTAAAACTTTGTAATCATTAAATCATAAACCCGATGATTAGTAACATAAAATGATTCTAAAAATAGCATGTGGTTGAAAAAATTCATGATATTATATGACAAATTGTTTATATATATACTAAATTAACTAATATAGGTGCATATCATTGCATAATTCTCAAAGATAGTAAATTGTGAAAAAATTAAATTACTAATTTTATAACTTTTGAACTATAAACCCCATGAAAGATATTCCATAAAATGGATATTTAAATCCAAATAATAATTATTATATGAATAATATAGTACATCCATGGGAATTATACACATGACATATACTAAATTAGTGGTGAACATGGCTTGTGTCTCTCCAAAGATAAAAGTGAAACATAAATCCCTTAGTACATGAGTTTCTCATGAATTGTGACATTTATGAAAGAATAAAATCCATTGAAAAGATAATATGGTGAAATAAATGAAAATCATGATATAAAATTTCATATTTTATTATATACATCACAAAAAATTAACAATTTTTGAATATTCCCTAAGTCCCATAGAAATAAAAGTAAGACTAGAAATCTTTTTATCTTAAGTGTTGAACCTCATCATACTAGTTTAAAACACAATTATAATTAATATAATTTTATTATAAATATTTCAATGAATCATATTCACATATATATAATACCATATATGATTGAATTATGACATTGTATTACCTTATTATTAACAATTCATTGTTAAATATATGTTTTAGGTAATAAACACTTTGTTTTTTGTACATGTTTTGACTTATTATTATTGGTACAATTAATTATAACATGATTTCATTATTTCAATAATATTAACCATGATATAAATTTCTTTTATAGTCAGTATATATGAATTTATAATAATCTATGAAATATATAAATAGTAAATGGAATACAAAGTATGTGGAGATGATAGGCCGTATGTATGCAAGAACGTTGCTTCCAAGTTGTTGTCATATAGAATTAAAGAAATGTAAATGGTGTAGTATATATATATATATCTTATCATTCCAATAGAATTATTATTTCATAAATATAACATATTTTTAAAAAAATCATCATTAATATATACTATGTAATGCATGAATGAATCACGTCACTTTAAGGTGGTGGTAGTATTTACATAGACAAATGACATCATCATTTTAGCACAATATGAAAATCATGAATGTATGTGTTATATAATAATTACATAATAATAAAGACATTATAAATATTATATATATAATATAAAAATAGTATGCCCATTATTATTACCAACCTTGAGAGGCTTTAATGGAAAAAATTGACATCAGTTCGTGAGATGGTAGTATTCCATATATATGAATAATGATTGATTATCCCATTTTATATAAGTGTGAAGTTATATGTTTTACCCTTAAAAAACGTTCCATTTAAGTACGTTACCACTTTTTTTGGGATCTCATTTTTGGTTTCCACCAATGGACATACATGGTTTTCTTTTTACTAAAATTAAGACATCTTGGATGAGAAGACTAATATTAGAAGTTTATTTGGGTAGTTTATAGATCATCCAAATGACTTGAGAGGTGTGAAGGGAGGGGGATAGGTGGTGGCCTTTTATAAGGGATGTGAGTGGAAAACTTGTAAATACCAAATATGAAAACACTATTTGGAGGACTCCCTTACATCATGTTTCTATATTAACAATCCATTTTTGATCTAAGAGGTAATATGGCCTAAATATTTCTAGAAAATGGGTTTTGGATAAGTTTCTAGGTCCTTTTCCCATAAGTTTAAATTTTAACCAACGAGTAAACTCATTTTTACATTAATTACAATAATTGTTTTTAATTACATTCACTAATATTTTTTCTCAAAAACTATGTTGAACATAAAATAAATTATAAATTAATATGATTTCTAATATAAAATCCATTTTTTCAAATTAAAATGATAGTAGTGTCAGTATTAATAAAAAATTAATCATTCATAAATGACAAAACAATGTGTTCTTAAAGTAAAAAGTTCAATATTTTGAATTGTTTTTATATCTAATTTCAATTTGAAATTTATTTCAATGAACTAAATTGGATTTATTGATGTATAATTAAACTAATTATACTTTAAATCAAATTTAAAATCCAATTTAACTATATAAATAAATTAGACTAAGATGCATCTTCTAATTAAAATTCAATGTTTAGCACTAGTTATAAAAAAATGGAACTTCTCAAGAAAATAATCCAAAGTAAATTTTAATATTATAATTTCATATATTAAGTTAATGTTTTAAAATAAAAAGTATATATGCATAAAAAATTAGTTTAAAACATGTCTTCCATTTAAAGTATGTGAAACTACCTTTTAAAAAATTACAGATTTTTATGGATAAAATTGGATTTGTTATTATTTTATGCCCATAACACTCATCAGATGAATTTAAAAACAATTTTTTGGATTTATAATATATAAATTTCCATAGAATTTCTCACTATTATATATTAATCCAATTTATTAAGATAAAACACCATTTTGGGCATAAAAATAGTTTTTTATAAAAACATAATTTATATTAAATTGGTTTTTATTTTCATTTATAATTAATTAATAACCACATAATTATTTTTATAAAAATAGGTAAATTTTTTTAATATTTTAGTTTACCATTTTTATTTCTACCATTAAAATGTCTATGTGATAATTAAAATGATATCTTAAAGTTAATATTAATCGTATATTTTAGTTCGGTAAAACATAATCTTGCATGTACAGAAAACTGTCGAAGGAACCGAGTATTGTGTGTAATGAAAGCCAAAATAGTGTTTCATGTAATGTAATCTAATATTGTTTTTCAGTATAACATAATTTAATATCTTTATATCATGTTTCTAAATATTAACTACATGGTTTAGCGTAGAATGAAATCCATCAGAGAATATTAATTTTTTTGAAAAAAAATTATAAAAACTTAGGGTGTTACAACTAGATTAATGGAAATGGTAAATAAATTGATGATGATAAGGCATATCTCAAAGAAAACTTGATAGTATGGATTCATGACATCCTCCAGTAATGGCCATATTCTTCTAAGAACTCTGATCAATCCCTTCATGAGATGACCCTTGATGAACATGCATCCTTTAAATGACCCAAGCCTTCTTTGATGGCTAAAAATATATAGTTAATGTAAATTTGGTGACTAAATATAGAATAACCATTCATATATCAACCTCTAAAAATTGATACCGAAAATTATTATTAGGAAAAATATATACGGTGAAGTGAAGAGTTCCATTAAATTGAATACTAAAATTCGACACACTCAAGATCCCCTACTAATGGAAGAGAACTCCCCTGTCTTCATTTATCTCATTGTATAATAAAATATCTACTAAACTACTATTTTGAATCATCTCAAGAAACATTTTCCTCTTTCTTCTCTGTAAGTTGCATGATCCAACATTTTTGCAATGCTCACCTTGTCTAAATATTTTCCTTTAGAACCCAATTCCCTTTACTATCATGAATATAGCCGAACAAAATCTCAATTTCCCTGAAATATTGATCTGTCTAAAAATAAAAAACACACCCCTCATACATTGTCAACCCATGATGTTTTAGCTCACACAACTACTTCTTCCAAATATCATTCTCCTTTCCCCAATGAAACCTCCTATGATAAACTGAGTTGTTCTGCTGAACCTCACCCACATGAACCATGCATTTATGATTACTAGAATACATTTCTTCAAAACTGAAATAAAACTATTAATATTTAAAAAAAATCAATTAAGATTCATTTAGTTCAATTTATTTACTTTCCAAAAATCACCAAAATTAATGATTCATGTGTAAAACGTATAATTCAGGTATCTTTCCCAGTTATCCACACCGTAAGAAACCCCATTTCAAATACTCATTCAATAAACATAGGGTACTTGCATTAGATCATTGGGGATATAGAAGTGATTTTCCTAATTAATCTCATTACTCTATGATACAAACCAAGTGCAGTTAGTACCATTACTATAAAAACCCTTACAGCCTCATTATTGCATTCTCTAGTGTCCACCCAAACTCTCAAATAAAGGATTTGATGACATTTTTTCCCACCCAAACTATTAACCCCTCTTAGGCCTATAGTGAAGATGGTTGTAACCTATAAATACATCCTCCAACAGGCACCTTGTTATTGACAATCACTAAGAGAATAAACACATATATATAAGCATAGGTATTAGGAACAAATAAAGTAATAACCTATCAATGACTCAATATAAAATAAACTAATACATGAAAAATGAATAAAATTTCATGAAATTATAATTTATACAATAAAATATAAAGGCAACAACTCCATATCAATCCTGATCTTCATGCTAATATTTTCTATCTATGTCACCAAAATCACCCTGAAAACTGAAAAAGTGTTTACTTATATAGGTGTGAGCTTGAAATGTATACTATGTAGGAAAATACTCAATACATATTTTTATAATGTTAATAAATCATAGAAAATATTGAATGAGAAAAAAACATAATTTTAATTCCCGAGACCATCCTATAATAGGAAAATATTAAATCCCTTGAATATTATCCAATGCCCATCCTATTATTGTATCATTATAAAAATAATAATTTAAAATTATATTTAAAATAAAAATTTATAAATTTTTAAATTAAAATTTGACTAAATGGTTATCATTTTGGATTTAATAATTTAGAATTTTTCTCTAGGTAATGTTTTGAAATTTTTTAGAATTAGTTGATTTTTGGTTGAATAGTGAAAAATACTGCTTTTTGTAAAAAAAAATTACATTCCTTAGCATTATGTTTTATATTTTGTTTTAAAGTAAAATAAGATCCATATTGTTAAATATAATATAATTAATAAAATTTTAATTGACATTATATTTGATTGTAGAAGACGATAATATTTACGCTTAAAAAGACATATTCTGAAATAAACTATTTTTTATTTTTATTTTTTAACTTATATTAAAATTAATTTATACCAATAATATAAAATTAATAATGAAAATTTTATATAATATTAATTATTAGGATGTTAAAATGTATTAATTTTATCAATTTCATTTTTTAAATTTAGAATTATAATTTTCGTAATAATCCTATCATTACGGTAATGGTGTAAAATGGGTTAATTATGGTTAAAAACATGTGATAAAGTTATAAAATATCACTATAATTAATATTAGATGATGTATTTAGACCTTATAAAATTTGTTTTGAAATTTAATTGTTTAAGTGCTACTTATCAATGATTAAGAAACTTATAATTTTTAATAGTTAAGAATAATTACAAGTGTGTCACTCAACTCACATATAAAAGGAAACCTATTATCCTAACCTATTTACGCCTCATAATCCATTTATTTAGAATATTATCTGACAAAATATCTTCAAAAAATCCATAACTAAATACTAGAGGTATTATTTTCACCAAAAAACCAATCCAAAAAGGATTAAGGTAAAAAATTATTTTTTTAATGAAGAGATATAAATCATAAATGAGTGTTTTCATGTTTATTTATTCTTCCACATCCTTAAAAACATCTATATCCATGTTGATATGAAAACATCAGTATCTTTAATGTACATATATATTATTATGTTGATATAAAAATCCTTTATAATCTTTTTTTCAATCCTGTGTAATATGAAAACATCCTCATGCGTATGCAAGATGTACCACCTCCTCATAGAGGTGTAATTCGTTTTTTTTTCAACCACATTAAACAGATGGTTGTAAAGATTTATCTAATGAATATATATTATATATATGAAATTAATATTTTATTAATACAATATATCATCTACATTCTTATCGTGACACAATTTTAAAAAAGAGTAATGAATCTTGTGCATATGTATGGACTACAACCTCAACAAAGTGATGTGATTCATTTTTTATGTCTGAATTCCATGATTAATTATAAAATTTTATATAATATATAATCATTAAAATTATTTAATGAATAATATTATGGATATAATTTAACCATAAACCCATTGACCATTGTCAACACAATAATTTTATTTTGAGGTTATAAACAGAATGACCCCAAAATATCCAACATGAACTTAAATAATTTAATAACTATATTAGACAAAGAAAAAATGAAATAAAATTGATTATAAAAGGTAAATAAACCTAAAAAAAGTTTATGTATCCATTAAAAATTTAATAATACTTTGTTATACTGGTCTTAAAGTACGTATGTGGCGAGTCAAACACTATGTAATGGTTATTTCTATAATCTCATTTTTAATCAGAATTGTTTATGTTTAAACTTAAATTTTAGGAAATTATATGATATTTATATTTAAAACTACATAAAATAAATTATATTTTGTTTATCTATAGATATTTCATGTTTTATTTTAATTTTCCTCTCTTTGATATTTAAAATAACTAATAAAAAGTTTTAATGAAAACCGATCATATTTATACTTTTTTGTCATATATATTTATCCTCCAAATCCAGGTTCTATATAATGTTCTATAGAATGTTTCTAATATGATATAATTATTTTTTAAATACATTTTAAAAAATATCTGACATTCTAAAAAAAATTATAGGGAATCCATTATCTTCTTTTGAATGTGTCACTTTTGACTATGTACAAAATTTGTGAAAGGAATCATTATTTTAATGTTTATAGAATGAATAGATTTTTCAATATTTATATCTATTATTTGATTTGAATATTCCTTTTAAAAGTATCCATGATTATTTTCAATGAAAATAATTCTCTAAATATTCTGGAATATTTTGTTTGAAATGTTATTAAAATAATAAGATTTTTTTCTCATGTTTTCCATAAAAGGGTCAAATGTTATTTTAAAGGTATTTTCATAACTTTATGATTTATATAATTTAATGAGGATGTAATATAATTATACCATTCAATATATTTCTCTTTATGTATTATGATAATGTTGTTCTCCTTATTAAATGGTGAAAATATTTACATTTCAAATGTTAATTTTTCAATATGAATTTTTATGTTGACATTTATTGAATTATTATTCATATATTTCATATGATAAATTTATTAGACTTAATATGTGATAGTGGGAACCCATTATAGCCACTAAATGAATCGTTATGTCTCATGAGATAAAGTTATGTGGTTATTTGGATTAATACTAACTTATTTATGTATGATTTCATCGTATAAGGCTTTGATATAATTATTATGATGTTTGACATTATGCATTATATCATTATAATACTAGTTATTTTTATACATGTGCTTATTTGTGTTATTATTTCATCCATATATATATATTGAAAATTTAAAATATTTGTTATATAATAGTGACTGAATCAAAACATGACATATATAATACATAGATCTCATCATTTAAATAATAAATCTCACAAACAGTCACATTACCCAAATATTAAGAGTTTTAGTGTCTTTGAGTTTAGAAATATAAAAATATTATTTCATTACACTTGAAAAAAATACTCTATAATTGTTCTCTAATAGATGTATCACATTAAATAATCATATTCACACCCTGGGGAATGGAAACATAAGAACGGAGTGAGATCAGATGCTCAGTAGGGAAAACATATCATAATTTGAAGAAAACATGAGGGTTATATAAATATCATAGTAAAAGTTCATAAGACCATATAATATAATCAAAAATTATTTTATATCATTATAAGATCATAAAAAGGTCATTATATAAGCATAACAAATATGACATGGCTAAAAAAAATCAATAATTATATAACTTGTGAGCATGACAGAAAAGTTCAGAAGTCTTTAAAAGTAAGGAATAATCCTAAAAACCTAGAATTTTATTGAAATTAAATGAAACGTAAAATTTTATCTTTACATTGTGAACATCTTGGAAACATGGAATAAAAATAATCACAATAAAACATGTATGATAAGACTCATTATACCCATTCTTATGTGAAAAATCGCATTGTTTCCACACCGTAAAATGTGGTAAAACCTATCATGCCCTTACCTATGTAAGAAAACTCATTATGTTCATGACTTGCTATCTCTTGAGATATAATTTTAAACTAATGCATTATATGGTTATATAGACCCCCAACAAACATTATATATATATATATATATGTCTTCTACTTAAATTCAATCCTCATAATATCTTAAATAACCCATCGAAAATAATGGGTTTCTCAAAAATTCCAAAAAATCACATACCATAAACATAAAAAATAATAATATTTCAAAAAACTCCTCTTAAAAAATTTATTCATATCATAATAATATAAATTTGGTCATAAAATCATCAATTCATGTATGATAAACCTCATAGGATAAATATATGTGAAAATAAAATGTATTTCACTAATCCTTTTTAAAAATTGATCCCCCACATGGGTATTGGGGTGTGGGGAATTAGTCCTGGGGTTGTTTCCATGAAAATTTTTCTTATTGTATCATTAATAATAATTACATATTACCCACCATTTAAAATATTGATGTAAAAATTACTTTTAAAAACATATTTGTGAATAGAAAGAGAATAATTTTAATTTATTTATTATAAATAGTTCATAAAAAATTTGTTGAAAATAAATTAACGTTTCAAAAAGGATAACTGAAAATAATTTGAAAAATTTAACTTTTAAAAGAATCTTAAAAAATGGAGACTTGAAAAGACATAATGTTTTCATAAAAATTGAAAATAATTTGAAATCATTTAATTTTAAAAAAAATATTTAATGATGAAACATTGAAAAAATACATATAAGTTATCAAAATACCACTTGTAGCGGATGATAAAATATTTTATTTTTAATAGATTGAAAAACCATTTGATCATTTTTTTAATAAACTTATTGAAAACCCATATTGTGAAAATGACTGTGAATACTTTGTTTTAAAATGAATAAATGGGGTAAAATGATCATTAGAGAAAAGAATAATTTTATTTTACATAAGATAATGGATAAAATTCATTTTAAGTGATGTTTTACACCCAAATAATTTTATGAAATATAGTTTAAAATAATTTTATTTCTTTGATGGATTGTGTTGCACTCAACAAGACAACCCATGAAATATTATTAATATATTTTTTCCATTATATTATAGCAATTAAATTTCTGGGAATGAATAGTATTAACTAATTTATGAAATAAATATAAATTTATGCATCAAAATAAATTTATTAGTATATTTTTAGAAAATAATCACATAATTTTATGTAAATTCATTTTATTCGTAAAAAATAAGTTTTCATTAAAAATGAGTTTTTAATTTTTTTTGAGTGAATTGTAATTTATATAAGTTATTGAAAATGTATTTGAAAAAATAAATTTTATTTTTAGATTCATAATTTCAAGATTATCTTAAAATAATTCATTTTGTAATTTTTATGAATAAAGTTTTTTTAAGGAATAATGAAAATGCTGATTTTTATTGAAAACTATATTTTGTTTTAATTTTTTCACAATGTGAAATTATGTTTTGGATTAGTTAAAAATTGTAATTAGATAAATTATATTTATAATGACCTAATAATGGTTTTAATTTTTATTTTATTCTTGAATTTATTATAAAAACATTTTACATTTTGAAATAGATTGTTTTTGAAAAAACTGTTTCTATTGCGTCTTTTTCAATTTTATTTTAAATTAATTTCTAAAAATTCAATGTTTTTATTTTTTAAAATTTTATTTCAAATTTTTAATAATTGGGTACAAATTTAGTTAATAGGTTACTTTTATTTTTGGTTAATATGAATAGTAACTTTAGTCAATTTTGTTTCCTCTCTAAAAGGTAAATCTGTAATTAAGGGTAAAAATAACACAATAAGTACTATAAAGTTTCCCTAAATCATGTATCAATTTAATTTTTTGAATAATTTTAGACCATAATCATCCAAGATTCTAATTTATGACTTTTTTGGGGCCACTTGGATGAAGTTATGACCTTTATAATATTTTATTTAAAGAATAGTAAAAGATTTCATATTAATGTTTTTAATAACAATAAATTTTTTTAATATGTTGTAATATATAGGATATGTTTCACTATAAATACTATTCAGAATTATAAATGATTTATATCCACACTTGTATTTTATTTGTTATTTATTTGAATTAAATAATTACCCTAAATGCTTACACAACGTTTATGCATTAATTATTCAATTGAAAGAAAAATAAAATATATAATTTTAAAAATATTAAAAGTACCATAAATTGAGATATTAATGAGGTTAAAATAACTCTATATATTTAATTTACATGTTATGGATATAATAAAATATTTAATTGTAGTTGAAAATGTTTTCTTCATATTTTTAATTGTAAAAGTAGTGTATAATATCAATATTGACAATTGTGATATTTAATTGGATGAATATTTTATTAAATTATTTAAAAATTGTTAAAATATTTACAAACCAAAATATATTATTATATGGTCTAAAATTTCATAAATTTACAATTTATGTTCTAATTCACACTATATAAGTAATAATTACGACATTTTTATATTTAAAAATTTGATACTATAGTAAAAAATAAAATATGTTAACTAAGTGTTAATCAAAATGATTTGGTCTAAAATAATAAAAAAACATATCTATAATATATTGGTTTATGATATTAAAACATTATATTATCTTATATTCAAATACATTTTTATTTTTTGGCATTTAGATCGAAACCTAATTTACTATAAATTAATCTTTCCAGAAATTTCAAAACTGCCCCGCACATCAATTATAAAAGGGAACCTCCGCCCTAAATTAACTACAACGCTTTGGCCCCAATATCTAAACCATAACCTTATATTTTATCTTATAAATTTCTATATACACATTCTTGAGGTGATATTATTCTTATAAGAGAAACCCTATATCCATTTAGATGAGATCCAAAGGAGACGTTTCAATGAAAATGATATCACTCTATCTAATCAATTTCTATTAATACAATTCCATAAATAATATAAATAAATTATTTTTATCATAAAATTATTAATTAATTTTTATAAATGTGATTAAATGTTTTTTTAAACACTGTGATGCACCCTCCATTTCTATCAAATAACAAGCGAATGTATCACTTGTGTGTATGCATGGCTTACCTTCTCCACATAGTGATAAAATTAATTCTTCATAACTATATTTTATAGATGGGTATTATGATGATTTTAATTAATATATATGATATATATTATATAATATTTATTCAATAAATTATAATTATTATTTACTTTTCTTTCATTCTATAAATCATAAAATGAAAACAACCATCATGCATACATACAACCTACAGTCTCCATGGATGGTGTCATTAATTTTTCTAGATCAACTGTATATGAATGATTATAAATATGTATATAATTATTATATATTATTTTTATATCATTATTAACATTTTGAAAATTATTATACAAAATATAAATGAATCAGTACTAAGAATTCTGAATGGAAACATATTTGGAAAATGAAGCAATTATCACCCTAAAAAGTGATTTTAATTAAAAATGAATAATAAACAGGAGTTAAGATGTCATAAATAAATAATACATGGAATTATAGAATTAATTTTATGAGATAACTGTTCAATAAATCCATATTTACTACACGAGGATTTCATTTTAATGAAGAAATACAATACTTGAGGTACGATTTTATTTCACAATCTCATCATTATGTGAGATTGTTTTTGTTTAAGTCTTTATGAGTAATATTTATATTCCATGAACATGTTTACTAAAAATGCTTTAAAAAATGTTTTTAATATTTCTTAAAATATTTTGACTAGTTTTTAACCTTTTTACAAAATAATTTGAAGGAATCCTTTTTTGTTTTTTGAATAATTCTCTTTATGAGTTTCCCAACAAAAAATACGTAAGGAATGTTTTTTAACTTATTTGAATGATCATATTTTCCTTCCCTCAAGATGAATTAATTTTTTGAATAATCCTTTAAAATGTCACTAGGATTTTTTATATAAATTTTTTTCCTTTAATTTCATGGTTTTAAAACAAATGACGTCAAAATGGAAGGGATATTTTCCTCAAGAATTAATTCAAGTTATCATTCAAAATAATTTTTTATGTTACTCATTATTTATGAGGGATATGATTGAAGGATACCATCCTTAATCTTTATATGGGTGGTTTATATTTTTTATTTAATTATTTTTATGAATTTAATTGCTTTTCAATGTGTTATTCTATTATGAAATTGTTTTGAAATACATTTCTTTTTCATGGGTTATGCATTAATGAAATATTTAAGAAATAAATTTCTTTTAATGGGTTGTGATATTATAAATGATTTATGACACTTTCATCACACTTAATAATTTTTTTATGAAATTTTTGGGACTTATACCTCACTTAAATTCACTAGGTAAATCTTAACATATCATTTCATAAAAATGAGAAACATGTCGATGGGCTTGATCTATAATGATAAAATGGTTTAGCCTAATCAATAATTGGAAATAAGTGTGTCTTTATCCACTATGTTGATGGTCCTGGTAGTTTAAATTGAAATAAATTTTTTTCTATATTTATGAAGTTTCCACACTTTTATGACATGATATTATGGTTCTTGATTGATTTATGATGATTTATCACACTTATGGTCCATGTTTAAAAAAATTATAATGTTTATAAAAGGAATCATGTGTATGTTTTATGACATGTTTGCTATGAATTAAGTTATGTTCCTAATCACATTACATTACAATAATTGTATTCGTTCATATGAATATTGATTGATAACCCCTATGATTACCCTTACTGATAATCTAAGATCACCTTTAATTATGTTTCCTTCCCTATGTGTTGAATAATGATTTTGGTTTGGTATTCCTTGGAAGAGTACTATGTCATAATATCATTATGGTAGATTAGGAAGATCTTTAATAAAATAAAAATATTGTATATCTAATCTCCAAATCTAAAAATTATGGTTTTGGATTAGAAAGTATATTTATGTATTCAATATTCATATAAAAAATTAATAATTATTTATGAAATTATTGGGTCGTTATAGTTGGTATTAGAGTAAGGTTTATACAATATTTGGGGATTTGGGTTAGAAAATGTTTATGAAAACCATATGGATAAAACTAAGTATAGGATAAAATCTTAATGATTTGATAATGATCATTAATAATCTTGGTTAAACCTAAAGTTTCACAAAAGTGGGTGTCCCAATTTGGGTATTCTATAAATGATTTGTCAGTATTATCACGCAATATTTTATGGTTTAACCAACTATGATTAGTGTTTATCATGCAATATTTTATGGTCTTAGTCAATTGATGGAACCTGAAGGAAACATGTTAATGTTGAATTTGATAGAAAATGTAGTGATTTTCCTCTTGAGTAAAAATTTTTTATGGTAGTTGGAATGAATAATATTATAGCTATGATCATGCATCATTCTCTGGATATGAATCAAACAGTGTTTCAAAATGATCAATGGATGGAATAACGTACTATTTAATCTTTCATGGGAAAACATACACCTTCTTTTTGTGGGTCTACTAATCCACTAGAATCTAAGTGATTGATCAAAAATATTTAGACAATATTTTATATTTTTTAATGATCAGGACATGAAAAAGCTTCCTTATGTATTTATCAATTGGAAGGTGAATAAGATAAATGGCGGGATGTTATCAAGAATATGAGGTAAGTGGAGGAGATTTAATCCATGTTATTATATGAGTTTAAAGGGACACTATTCAAAAATTACCTTACATATATTTTACATACCAAGATAGAGATGGAATTTCACGAGCTGAAGAAAAAGGATTACAAATCCATTGGTACATATGAGGAATATTTTACAAGTCTTTCAAGGTATGAATATCCATAAAATTAAAATTGATTGATTCCTTGGTGGCTTAATTCCAAGTCTCCAAAAGGAATTATCTATAAGAGAGTTGATTAGCTACAAATAAATCATATGATGCCTAATTAAAGTAGAAATAGAAATTTGATATTTCCACCATTCCCAAAGTTTTGTATGGAAATAATCATCAAATCTCATGAGAAATCAAATAAATCATATGGTGAAAATAAATTCTTGTCATCTAAAAGTTAGAAATGTGGGAAGGCAAATAAAAGGGAGTGTTTAAATCGAACTTCTTGGAGCATTAAATGTGGAAAGGTTGGTCATAAATCTGATGAATGTCAAAATGAGATTAATGGTCTTATTATTTCAATGGAGGAGTGGACAACAACTAATGCACTGCCCATAATCCAATGTATCAAGTGATATATGTTTTGGAATTATGTGAATGAATTACCTTATTAAATGGTTAACATAGATGATAAGATACAACAACATCTAAGGAAAAATGAAAAAGAACAAAGGGAAATCTTATGAAATCACCATGGATGAAGTGAATCATGATAATTAGGAAGCCTTTATTCTCCCTGTCTTAGCTAGTAGTTCCATGTTCCATTTTTTATGAGTGATTCCTATGAGAAAAATTATCGTTCATTATTTATATAAATTTCATGTGATTATCTCCTTTTATAAGTATTCTAAAATGATGAAATCACATTTTATATTTTCTTGGTAAAAGGATGAACCTATGATTCCAATGAAACTATTTTTATATAAGATAAGAAATTGATTAAGAAATTAAAGTTGAATGAAGATACAAAAATAATTTTTTTGGGACCTGAGTAGGATGATTAGATGTCATGGAAGGTCAGAGTCATTCAATAACATATAAGGACAAGATAATGTTGAAGGAAATGTTATGGTGACAATAATTATTATGATATAGAATATTATATTAGTGAGAAGTTCTTTATATGAATTTCCATATGTAACAAAGAAGATAACATTAAACCCTAGGTATAAAAGACCCTTTGAAATACTTGATCATATCAGGATGGTATAATATCATTTTGGGATTCCACCCAAACTCTCTCAATTTTAGGATGTGTTCCATGTATCTCTCCTGAGGATATACATACACAATCCTTTACATGTTCTAATATTATATGTAATAATGCTAGAGAAAGATATATCTTATGAAGAATAATCTCTATATATTTTAGAATTTAGGGAGAAATATCTATAGAAGAAAACCACTCGTCTAGTTAATTTTTTATGATGAAGCCACCAACTTAATCTAGCTATGTGGGAACATGAGGATTTAATGAAGTAGATGTATCATCATATAATTAAATTTAAATGATGAATTTTGGGGGTTAAATTTATTTGGGGGGGGGTAGAATGTACCACCCTATGATATTTATATAATTACATTTAATTTTTTTTTATCATTATCTAATGTTTCACACAACGACAAGTTTAAAAGAACCACTAGATATTATTAAAATATTATATATCCATTATAAACTACTTATTAAATTAGTAGGAATGAATATTAAAAACAAATTTTTTAAATAAATATAATTTTCCAACTCAATATGAATGTATTTTAGTATGTTTAGAAGTAAATAACACAATTTTTTGTAAAGTCATTTTATTCGTCAAAAATTCAATTTCTTCAAAAATGGGTTTTTTATTTTTATCAGTGAATATTAATTTACAGAAGTTATATCAAATATATTTTAAAAAATTAATTTTATTTTAGAAATCCTAATTTTAAAATTATCTTCTGATATTTTTTTGAAAATTTTCTGAAAATATTTAGTTTTCAAGGAATGGCGAGAAATACTGATTTTTATTGAAAACTATATTTTACTATAATGTTTAAATAATTTAATACTCTATTTTGGATTATTTTTAAATTTTAATTATTATATTTTGGATTAAAATATTCTAATTGTGGTTTTTTATGTGGATTTTATACTTCAATTTATTATAGAATATATTATATTTTAAAAGGGGATTTTTTCTAAAAAAACTGCATTTCATTGTGTTTTCTCGGTTTTGTTTTAAATTAAATAATGAATATTATGTGTATTGAATTTTTAAATTTGATTAAATATTTAGAAGAAGTAGGAAAAAATTTATTAAATAGGCCTCTTTTATTTTTTTTTGACATGAATAGTAATCTTTAGTAAATTTTGTTACCATAGTAAAGGGTAAATCCTGTAAATAAGGGTAAAAATAATATGATATAGACTATATAATTACCCTAAAACAATCATAAATTTTATTTTGTGAATACTATTTGGCCATAATAATCCAATATCGAAATTTATTACTTTTTTAGGGCTACTTGGATGATATTATGAGCATTATAATATTTTATTTAAAGAAAAATCAAAACATTCTTCTGTTTATTAACTATACCATATTTAATATGGGGTTATCTCGAGTATATGTTCAACTATAAATATTAAATGTAAATATAATATATTTTTTATTACAGAAAATTATATATAATTTTAACTAATTAAATAATTTCCCTAAATTCTTACACAACACTAATACAGTTATTATTCAATTAAAGAAAAAAAATCAAATAACTGATATTAAAAAACATATTAAAATAATTTGATATATTTAAGATGATAAAATATTATATATATTCCTTTTAAATTTTAGGGATATAATAAAATATATAATTTTAATTTTACATGTTGTCTTGATATTCTTAAAAGTCAAAGTAGGTAATTTTATCAAAATTCAAAATAATGATGTTTTGTGTGATTAATATTTTTTTAAATTAATTTAAAAGCATAAAAATACTTAAAAAACATAATTATTATATTGTTTAAAAATTCATAAAGTTTCAATTTATGGTCCAATTTATGTCATATAAGTAAAAATTACAGCCCTTTAATATTGGAAAAATTGGTACCATATTTAAAATTAAAATAGGTTAACTAGGGATTATTCGAAATGATAAGGTTTAAAATAACACCAAAAACTATATGATATATAGTGGTTGATGATAATAAATCCTTATATTATATTATATTTGAATCCATTTATTTATTTTTAGTATTTGGATAGAACATGAATTTATTATTAATTAATCTTTTGTGATATTCCAAAAGAGCTCCACGCCTCTTTTATAAAAGGGAACCTTCTCCCTCACTTATTTACACCACATTGATCCCTTTATATCAACCATAATTTTCCAATTTAACTTTTAATATTTACTAGATACATTATATAGGTTATGGTATTCTCAAAATATCAACCCTAGTGTGGTTTAAAGGAGATCCAAACGAGATGCTTCGAAGAAGAGGTAATTTCTCTAACTAACCACTTTATTTTTTCTACAATTATTTCCTCTTATATATCTATTATGTTTATCATAAAATAATAACTTAATTATACTTATTATTCATAAATTTTATAATTATTATTAAAAAACCATTATACATCATGAGTTTCATCAAACAAGAAGTGAATGTATCACTCCTACGTACATATTACTTTCCGTCTCCACGTAGCGATACAATTAATTTTTACTCAGCATATGTAATGATGGGTATTATGAAGAGTTTAAAAAATATAATTATTTATATGATATAATTATTTATCTATAATATGAATTATAATTTAACATTCTTTTATTGCATCAATCAAAAAATTAAAACAATAATCATGCATACGTTTCACCAACCTTGTCCGTGATCAGTCTAATTCATTTTTCTATATATACATTCTATAAATGATTATAAATATGTATATAATTAATATATATTATTTTTATACAATTATTAACAATATGTAAATTATTATACCAAAGATCAATGTATAAGGAACATGACTTCTGAACTGAAACTTATTTTGAAAATGAAACAATTATTCCCCAGAACAACAATTTGAATAGAAAATTATTATCAAATGGGTGATAAGATGTTATAAATAAATAATACTTGGTTTGATAGAATTATCTTCATGTAATAAATATTTAATAAATCCATATTTATTATACATGAGGTTTGATCATGAACTAATAAAGGAAAGACTTGAGTTTAGGGTTTATTTCACAATCTCATCATCATTCGATATTTTTTATATTTAATTATCCTTTGGTGAATATTTATCTAACATGCCCAAGCTCTAAGATAATTTTTTGGAAGGTTATTTTTAATATTTTAAAAAAACATGTTTACCAATTTATTTTTACCTTTTCATAATACTTTTTGAAAGAAATCTTTTTTTTCATCTTCCAAACAATGATCTTTGTGACATTTCCATAAAATTGAATGGAATGTTTTTTTAACTTATAAGGAACTGGTGGATTTCCACTATCATAATTCCCAAATGGTTTTAAGAATTATTTAAAATTTTACATGTTTAATTTAAAATAATGTTTATTCCTTTTTAATTATACCACTTCAAAGAAATTATTCAAAATGAAAAATATATTTCCCTCAAGTATTATTTTAAGTGATATTTCAATATAATTTTTTCATGTTACTTGTGATTTAATGGGCATATGATCCATGGATAACATCCTTATCCTTTCTATGAATGTTTTATTTTTATGATAGATTTATTTTTATGAATCCCCTTACTTTTCCAATAGTTATGCTATAATGAATGTTTTTGAAATCCATATGCTTTCCATGGGTTATAAATTGGTGAAATGATTATGAACCACATTAATTTGCACAAGTTATGATATAATTAATGATTTATAATACTTTGGAAAAAACAAGTATGGGTTTTATTATGCAATGGGCTGGTCCTATATTTTCCTCCAATGTATTTGTTAAATCTTAATATCTCATTAGATTACAATGGGAAACTATTTGATTGGATTGGTCCATAATTGGAAATAGGTTCATCTCAATCTACTATGGGAAAAAGGTGTGTCTTGATCCACAATGTTAATTTTCTATTATTCTAACCATGAAATATGAAATATTTTTCTATATTTATGACGGTTAATTAATTTTGTGACATGATATTATGTTTTATTATTGATTTATGATGATTTCCACTCTTATGGTCCATGTTATATGAAATTATAATGTTTATGCCATGAATAATTTTTATGTTCTACGACATGTTGGGTATGAACTTCATACATTTTGTTCATGATCACATGAACCATATTCTTTTCTTATACTTTGATATGATCATGGATGGATATATCTTATTTTCACTATTACTAAGAATCTATGCTATTATTTTCTTTTGTTTCCTTCCCCAGGTGATGAAGAAAGTTTTAGGTAGGGTATTCTTAAGAGGAGTATTTTTTTATAAGATATTTACATGAGATGTTGAATATATTTTAATAAAACAATAATATTGTATATAAAATCTCAAAAGACTAAAAACCTTTATGGTTCTGGTATAGATATTGTCTTTATGTATATAATATTCATTAAAATTATGTAATAATTGTGTATAAAAATCTTGGGACATTTTAGATTCATATGGAGGGAAAATCAATTTAAAGAAATATGAATTATTCTTAACAAAAATAAATTTTAAAGAAACAACAGAAGAGTTGTGGAAGAATTTTTTTTGTGAATCCTGATTTCCCATGAAAATAATTTTGTAATATAATATTAAATAATCATGGTTTAAAATAGATCATTCATGAAAGAAAATATTAAAATAATGGTGATTAAGAACCAAGAATGGGAATTGTGTCATGAAAATAAATTAAAAATTAAGTAATATTTTAATTAAAAAATGGGTTTCCTTAAAATAATATGCATATACTAATACTATGAATTAAATATATTATTAACTTAAAATATATTTTTGGGATGTATATACACCATATAAATAAGAAATTGGTGTATTACATTAAAACATGTCACAATGAAGAGAAGTTGAGACGATGAACCCTTACATTGTTTCCTTTCTTAGTTGATGACACTATATGTTCCAATAAAATTAATATATCTAACTAAATCATTTATTTCATAACATTAATATTATATTCTACCTCTTATATCCCTAATTTATATAGATTTATTATAGTTATTCTTGTTAGTAATAAAATATTTTCATCCATCAAGTGTTAATAACTTTATCCATTTTCGCACATTATATAATGTAGATATCAATACCAATTATCTGATAAAAATTTAATAATTAATAAAATTTTTAATATACTATAATATATTACTTTTATCTATTTTTAATTCTCTCATAACATTCGATAAATGTTTCAGTTACACAGTGTAAAAATAGAATGGGTGTTGTCTTAATTCAATGATTTTAGTGAATGAAAATGGTAATTTGAGAATAATATTAATAATAAAAAAATATTTCAATATAGATATACAAGTTGTTATTTTATTATTATGTTATAAAAATAATAATTTTTATGTTTCTATAGTTATCCGAAATAGAGTTTTATTGCATCGTTCATGAAAGTGGTTAATCTGAACCAATCGCGAACACAAATTAAATCAATTAGTGGGTATTGTTAAGGATTTGTTTTGTTAAGTAATATCATTATAATAGAATCACAATGATATATTATTTTTTAGCTATATTTTATGATTTATTTTTAAAGAATTAAAAAATTGAAGAAAACTAAAAAAAAATCTTCAGGGAGGGGGTATTTTGTGCACATACATGATTAATGTTCCTTTATTTCTCATAGCAGATGGAAACATATATCTCTAGGTGGTTCCATTAATATAAAAACACATAATTATAATAATTAAACCAAGTTAATTATATTATTACGATGATTTGATATTTTTAATATTAATATTAATATGAAAAACCTAAGAAGGAAATAATATGTATTTTGGAGACTTGATATTTCAGGGGATTTCCCCTTAAAATTCAAGGCATTTATTTAACATTGAGTTAATAGTAGTTTATTTAAAGGTATATGGTTATAGTTAGAGTAAAATTATATATTTTAAACTACTCATTTGATGAAGATGATAGTATTGAGTGGTGGAAGTGTTTACTTCTTATAAGAGAAGAGAAGGATAGTTTTAGAAATTCTCATTGAATTCAAAAAATTTAAATTCACTATTAAATTGTCTAGGTATTAAAAAATTAAAAAGGAATAACGAGGGTGTCTTTTGGTGGATAAAAACATCAAATATCCATATTTAATTTCTAACATGTTTTGGCTTTTCCCCCTTAGTAAAATTCTTTTTTACCATTTCAATTGTTGTTGGGGTACCTAATTTTTAACATTAGTAATTAATTTCAATGAAAAAATTAAAATTGATCCAATTACCTAAATTAAATCTTGTGATATTAATTTATAAAACCATTTTAAAAAATAAAATTTCTATTTGAGTTAATATATAACATTAAAATAAAAATAACTAAATGTGTAATATCATTTTTTAGTAAAATCACATTATTAATATTTTAAATTTATATAGCATAATTTTTTCTTGGTTATAGATTTTATAAGAATAATTTAATTATTATGAACTGAATAAAATGTATGAGGATTCAACGGATATATAAAATCAAACCTCCCCATGAAAATACATTATTTAAATACATGATAAAAAATAAATATTTCCTTTGTATTAAAGTAACACTTTTTATTAGTTAAAAAATATTTGGAATAAGATTTATCTATAAAAATAATATTTAAAAAATATAATATTTTATTCCTCAATATTAAATTTTATTGATTTAATGGTTTTGAAATTATCTAGGTTATGATTACATAGTTTTGGGTTGTGGTTCTACTTGCATTGATATTCTAGAAGGTTCCATGAACATAAACTTACCTTATATACGGTTTTTCTCAACCATAATTTCTCAAGATTGGCATGGGATTTTCCAAGGATAAACCCTAGGGAAGTTACCTCCCATATGAGTTTGAAAAAATGTGATTCATAAAGAACACTTCTTATTTTGGATGTCATTTCTTCATACTTCCTTTATTGTTTTTTATACAATTACATTAGTTTATACTTGAAAATTTAATACCTATTTTTTAATGGTCATATATAATATCAAAAATATTCCATGTTTTTTTTCACTTAATTTTGATCCTTCATGTGAAAAATTATATTAAAAATATTTATTTATGTATAATATATAGTGAAATATAGGGTCATTACAATCTATCCCAATAAATAAATTGAATCCTCACAATTTTAATTATTTCTTATTATAAAGTTAGCTATGTGAATTTATAAGATGACTCAATGTTTTATTTTATAGTTATGTATCAATAAAATATATTTACATATAATTATCATAATCCAAATATTTTGTTCCTTCTAATATATTTGAGTTAAATTTCTCTCTTAGTTTGGTGTTAAATCCTATTTTATTTTTTCCATTCAGTTCATGGTTCATGTCTATACTAAAAAATTATTATAAAATATTTTAAGGAACAAAATTTGATTCACTATTTTTATAATAGATGAACTAAAAAAACCTTTCTCTTGTCTCCCGTGGTTCCATAACATTGCAATTCAAGTGGAAATTTGTGGTCGGGTGATGAATTCGATGAATATTTCTTTTCCTCCATGTAAGCTTATTGAGATCCATGTTCAGTCCCCACTCAGACCATTCCATATTACCCATATTCAATGTATCAGCCTACACTAACTTCATCTTATCTCTTTCCAACATTTCCAACCTCAACATATAGCCACCCATCTCTTCATCGTCCTGCTGAAATAATCATGGAACAACCCACTCTAAAAAAGCATCTTGGCTAATGGTTGATGGGGGATCAATACCATACCACATCCACTCTAGGTGGAATTTTTTTCTAAATGGGGAATTACAAGGCTTGGACTATTTTCAACACACACCACATGCGCTCACATGTTATAGGGAATCAAACATGAATCTCAAACTAGTCCCAACCTTGAGGACAATATGTAGAGTCCTTTTTCACCTAAAAACTTGTCACGTGAAACTAGTTGTAGTGGATGGGGATTAAATTCTAAATCCAAAAGTGAAATAGTTCTTCCAACATATTTGGAGATATTGAGACCTGGTGACTATGTCAGTTCATTGATGGATGATGACAAAGATGATCTATTGGTTCCATGTACAACATTAGTGACATGAAGATATCTCCATAGCAGCTACTAGTTTCTATTTACCCCATCCATTTTAAATAGTGATGATTTAGTGGTTAATATAATAATGATCTATGAATATAGAGTCCATATTGATATAGTTAAACCATTACAAAATATCTAATTAAATAACCCATACAATAATTTATATTCTCATAAAATTAAATTTTAATAATTAGTCATCATAGAATAGAAAATTTTATTTGATAAAAAATAGTATAGTGGTATAGTTAGAAACAAATATTGGGAAACATAGATTTTATAGAAAAAACATTCCATATTCATCATTCTAAATTGGAATATTTATTTTTCAAAATCCACTTCATCAAAAGACATTGAGTGAGCTCCACCTTTTTCCCATGATTGTGGTGGTTGTTTACAATAATAATTCTTATGCTAATATATTTGTAACACTAACTTAGGTAATGTTAAATATTTCTATACTTATGGAATCAAACTCTTAGTTTTTCCATTTAATTCACATTTCCACTCCCATCATGCTAACCGTACTATTAATTTTTCTAAGAAAGTTTATGATTGATGACCCCGTTTTGTATAAGTGAGGAATATTTCAATCTCATTGAGTTAATTAAATTTATGCTTCTTAAAAAAATTACATTAAGTAAATTAACCATTTTTTCCTTCATCATATTCATCACTTGGTCTTCCTTAATGCACCACGTTTATCTTCTTTAGTGTGTTTGGGGAATCAGATTTTTTTTCATTGTCAATCATATTACGTGATAACTAGTTTGAAAAAATCACAAGGTTTATCCTTCTATATCTCACTGTGATGGGTTTTTCATTGAGGAAATATCCACATAGTCCCCTACACCCATGGTTCCTTCTAGATCCAAACATTAACAAAACAAAAAGGGTTGACATTAGTGAAAACAAATTATAATATGGGTTTATTATCTTAATCATAAAAAGGGAATTCAAACTTAAAAAGAATTTGTATATTATATTTTCATGTTTTCCCATAATTATGTTAGTACAACCTATATAAATATTAGTTTTACATGAGGAACTCAAGTGGTTTATTGAATTTTGAATTGTGATGATATTGAATTTTTTAATAGTTGAAAAGTTTTAAAAGTTAATGTTTTTAACTGTGATGATTTAGGTTCTGGATGTACCCATAAGGGGAGTTGCATGAGAGGTCTCCCCGTGGCATCCTAGGGTTTCACTTCCTAGGGTTTGCGCCACTTTTATCCCTCCCGCAGCCAGCTTCACCTGAGACGGGATTGAGTCTGACTCCCGACCCAACAACCGCCCACTGGTTCCTGTCACCGACGACGACACCGCGACCTCCCCGTGTGGCATTGTCCACAACCCCACCCCGAGTGGCGCTGATCTCATCGACCTTCCTCCAGTATCCCTCCACCGCGAGGTCACTGCCATCAAGCACGCCCTCCGGCCCCCAGATCCCGTGTATGGTGCCCTGCGCTGTTTCTAGGGGGAGAGCTTTCGGGCGACTAGGTCCACCGCCGTTTGGCCCTGTTCACGGCTTCTACATCACGCGTGCGCTCCAAAAATCCGCATTGATGATTGATCCTGGATCCCACTGGCGACGTCAACCCTGCTCGTTTTCGACAGCAGGAATCCCAACACCGATCCCCATGACTCTTCCTCGAGAGCGTTGTCTGCCGCTGATCACACCACTCATTGATTTCGCAACCGCGAGGCCAACGTCGTTGAGCACCCTTCTTCCCCGGGATCCTATTTTTTCTTCTATTCCAGATCCGTTCAGATATGGTGTGTTCGTTCTCATCTTCTTCAACGCCTGGTTGGCTCTTCTGATGTGCCGGGTCATCGCCTAGTGTTTATGTGGGCATCCACAGTGTGAGACGCAGGCAGGCGCTTTCACAGACATCGGTGGTTCAACCTGGAACCAGTTTGTAGCTACTGCGGATGTCAAAGAGTTCTGTAGCTGGATGGTTTTTCATTTCCTTGGTTTCCTCTACTATTGCATCATGCTCCATCGTGCACAACCCCAATTTGGTTGGGTTTGATGGATTCCATGATTCTTTGGATTGTGCAGGTGGTTATGGTGATGATTGAACTTCCTGAGTTCTCTTTTGTTTGTTCTGTGTGTTGAGGTGCTTCTAGGGTGGTTTTGTTCCTCGACAAGGTTCTTTTCCCATCCCACTTATGGCTTGTGTCTGTATGCTAGTTCTCACTTTTCCTTAAAGTTATTCTTGTTGTTGTTGTCTGGTTTCTCTTTTGGGTGGGTCTGGATTTGGGCATCGTTCCAAACCCAACCTGCCTATGGTTCTTATTTCTTGTTCGGTTCTCACTAACCCAAAAAGTGACTTATTTGAAAATAAAAAAAGAAGATTCAGTCAGTTAATTGTGATGATTTGAGAACTATTATGAAGGTTCTAAACATGTGGAAGAGGTGTTGGGAGATTTCATGTTGCTTCTAAAACATTAAATTGATGATTCGACTGATGGACATGAAAATAAAATTCATTTTTTTGAATGAGGAATATTAATAGAAAATGGGGATTGGAATTTAAAAGTATAATTTACTTGTTGATATTGTGGAATTTTTCTATGAATCTATGTATTTCATTTTGAAAATTGTATGAAATTTTTTTACTCCTTTAATGGATGTTTAATAAAAAAAATCCAACCATTATCCAATCAAGGGACTTATTGAACCAAATATTTGGGTGTAATTTAGGTTAATCCTAACCAGGAATGGTGTTAGGATAGTATTCAAAGTGCTCAGGGGGGGATTGGTTGAGAATAGTGGATTCACAGCACTTATAAGGTGTGCACATCGATATGTAATGGGGAAAGTGGGTGAAACCCACCCCATGTATGTGTGTGTATTGAATCCTGGTGCCAACCCCATTAATATCTCAAAAGGAGGATAAATTAGCGAGTCTTATTAAACACTTCTATATTATTCACAAGACCAATGTAGGATTCATCCGATGTCATATACTTTTCATGCACCATTAAAAGATATTCAAAGAATGCTCTCCATATGATATTTGACATCTGATTTGATCGATAAATGTTATAGAATCATGATAGAGATAATATTTTAATAATTATTAATATTTTTTAAATGATTCAATCACTAAAAATTAGTCAATGTGTGCTTATTTGTATAATTTTATTATTTTTGGAGAGTTTTTAGCTTAAGTGTAAAAATTGGCTAATTCTTGACATTTAACGGGTTTTTATTGCCATTGTATTTTAATCATAGCCTCTTAATTTTTTATCCAATTATTTTTATTACTTTAATATAGGATTTCTATGTTTGTTGGATATATAATATTATTCTATAACCATATCCAATTTGAACTCCCACATTCCCAAATAATTCGACTAAGTTGAAGAATTATTCTTGTCGGGAGAATGGACCATACCTCATTCAGTGAGGCATATCATAGGATAAAGACTATCAAATGGGATTGTTCCAAATGTGATAGAAATAAATATTTCCTAGTAAGTTTCAAAATAAATTTCATGGATAAATTATGTCATTAAGTTTTCCCTTTAACCAGTGAAAGTTGGATTTATTGAATAGTGCTTGACGACCAGAAAAAAGTCAGGTATAGTAATGTGTCCATAAATATTTCTACACAGTTCCAATTTCTCTGAAATTTCAATGGTAACTATCCTACACCATTTCTCACATATTTTAAGAATGTAACATTTCATGATTCAACCATATTGTGGGAGAACTGAAGCTAATCTTCTGGAGAGCAGATTCTGAAGGATATTTTTTCTATTCTTCTTCTTTCCTCTTTTATTTATTTTAGTTTTGCAATGTATTATTCTCTTATATTATTTTAAATTACCCTTAACATGGTGGGGTAAATCTTTTGAGTTATTGGGGAGGTTTAGGTTTTCCATTTTGTATTGTTTGAGTTCATGCACTTAATGTTATAAAATGTTTCCTCTATTCTGCACAGTTGGTTTCATTTTTAAAAAACAGTTAAAATTATCTTGTGAGATTGTATTTGATTTTATATTATGTTGTTATTTTTTTTAATGAAAATTATATCCCTCACAATTTTTTGGACTATATATGATGGAAGAGATCAGATCTTAGTGGTGAATTTCATGATGATCGTCCGTACATGTTAGTGTTGTAGTGCATATTTATTGTTGTTTGGGATAAACAAGACCCGATCAAGAATTTCCTAAATCAATTAACGGTATTCTATATAACTATTTTACAAAAGGTAGGAGAGTAGAAAAAAATAAGATCCTTTTAATGCCTACTCTAACCAACACCATTGACCAAAGAAGTGAGAGGAAGCAATTCTGGAATCTCACTTTAATCAGCTTATCAAAAGAGGATAAAATTAATCCTAACTATGATAACATTTAAATTGGAACAATAACCTCTAACTGATCATCCAATTCATATAACTACTTCAATCACATGATTTTTCAATATGATTTCAATATTTTACGTAATTTATTATTTTTTTTCTTTTTAAAATATATCGTTTAAAAAACAACAATAACATCATTATTTAAATTGAAAGTGAAAAAATTTATTGTTGTGCGCTCTTCACTAGAGTAAAACTAGGTTAAATACTATACTATATTTTAAATTAGTAAAATATTGTTTTTTCCAAATCCCAAGATTCTCATGTGTCAAAACATGGCACCATTGCTGGGGAGGTAGTGCCATAATCTAATTATAAATACTTGACACTTTTCAAAAAAAAGTTTAAAAAAGTATTATAATGTTGTTTTCGAATGATTATTTCGTTAATTAATGGAATAATTACCCACTTGGTTTAGAACCAATTAATTTGTAAACATTTTCTATAGAGGATTGTGTTTATGTTGTTTTCAGAGAAGTGAAGTTATTTTTGAAATTAAATAATGGGGAGAATTAATTCAAAGAATTCATATCTGGCCTGAGGGAGGACAAGGAAATGATTTTTTTATGTGATGGGATGGGAAATAATAGGGTTCTCCCATTAATTTACATGATTTAATAATTTGGATGAGATCCAAGAATTGGTGGATCCTAACTACCTGTCTCAATCTCTTACTACTCACCTCTAAGAAGAACTTTTCACTGAAGAAGAAATTAAAGCTGAACAAACTCAATGAGATGGTCATTTATTAAACTCAATATCATATAATTTTGTTCAAAATGATTTTATTATCACCTCCCCTTGAAAGAAATTTTCATTTTTGGTTAACACATCTATTTCAATGGTGGATTAGGGTGACAAAGAATATGCACTCGAAGACAAACATATGAGTCTACATGGACATTATTAACAGTTATTTAAAGGAGATCCATGGTAGACCAAAATGGAATTGTCTAAAGAAGAAGAGGAACAATATTCTTACATTTAAAGGGAAGAATTTGAATTTGACTCATCATGTTTTAATTTTATTCAAATAGAATTAAACCATGATTCTCCCAACTGATGTTCTTTTGATGTATACTACTTTGAGAAACCACTAGACAATTAATAAGAGGTTTTTCAAGTGGAAACCAAAAAAAAGGAGGACTCATTATTTGTCCTACCCTCACCATGCACGTTTTATATTATTTTATTATGGGTGGATTTTGTGCACTATATGCATGATGTCCTCAAGAAAAAAAGAATATGTTCATGATGGATAGAAGATGTTATGGTGGTTCATATTAAAGAAACATCACCCACCATCAGATTGGGGATAACCAACTGGAACTGTCCATCTAGAGGAAGTCAAAACCCATAGCCCACTTGGAGGATTAAACCAATATATATCCATAAATTATCACTCTATTTTTTTATTTTTCTTCTAATAAATTTATTATGTTATTTTCTCTACTTTTGGTTGTAGGTTTTCATGTGTGTAGCACTTAAGAGCCTAACTCCACACTGTACTACCACTAATCCAGGTTGTACCTCTCCTTAACACTTTCATGAATGTTGTTATTAAATTAAAAATATAATTACATGTTAAATAAATTTTAATGAATTTATGACACTGCATAATTTATGTGTGTGGGAGGGAACCTGTTTATTTCAGTATTTTCAATTGAATATTTTTTTGTTTTTTAAATAAATTGAGTAATTTTTAAATTTTCCTATGATTATGAAAACTTATGAGGTGAAATAGTTTTAATTGCCAATTATAAACTGGCTTCCATGAGAAAAACAATTTATCTCATGAAACTGACCTCAAATGATTACTAAAAAGGACTTTTTTTCAAGTTCAAATCTTTTTAAATTTCATGAAAATTACTCTTATGTTTGAATCCCATGCCACATTTTAAAATCTTTATCTTTGAAAATCACTTTCCCCTGAGTCTTATGAACCATTTTTTTCATATTATTTTCATTCACCTCACTTCTTTATAGAACCGTATCATGCTTGATTTAACCAGAATTTGATTTATTTTTTTCCAAACTTGAGGGATTCAGGTATATTTTGTTTAAATTATTAAGGAATTTCTTTGGTTTTAAAGCCTCTTATTTCATAAGAATACTTCTTATAATGTCCAATGTTACAGATTTTATTCCTGTTATCCCTTAGAAGCCATAAAAATCCTATTAGGTTAGCCACATTATAATCCAATTTTCCAATCCAACATGATTTTGAAGTGAAATTCCATAATCTAGTTAAACTTAACGGTGCAAAAAAGATATCTTGTATTACACTACCGCATTTGGAGATAATTTGGGTGAAAATAAAATGTTGAATGGATTTGATTACTAATGAAAAAAATCCTTATGTTGAAATATGCGTCTTTTCTAGAGTTATCATGATTGGTGGATCTGTGCCTTTCTGGAGCTTCTAATAGTAAAAGAAAGTTGTACCTTTTCTGCAGATTTCAAGAAAAATTGTGTTTAAGAATATTGAAATCTATTCTTCGGAAATGCAGAACTATTTTAACACTACATGAGTTTTTATGATGATGGAGATCATTTTCTTCTATGATAAGTGAAGAGAAGACCATAACTGTGTTGAAATTAGAATTTTACAATTTAGTTTCCAAAAGAGCTAAGCCCCCTTATTCAGCTTCAGATTTTTTCACATCAAAATCCTACCTACCCAAAGCCACAGAAAAACCCTGAAAAGTATTCATAATAATCATATGTCCTTGAATCACATCAAATAAAGATGTGGGAATTTATCAAGTCTATGGTGACCCTTACATGAGTATTGGATGAGAAAGACATAGCAGAAAAATTGACATTTGTTGATAAGAGAAAATGAAAGTGAGGTAATTGTTTTTTGTTAATGGGAGGGTAAATGAATTGGAAATATATTGAGTTATTTAAATGGATAAATTTAAATAATGTTTTTTAAGGAGGCATGATATCTCTTGTTTGTTGGTGTTAAATTGTTGGATCTCATGGATTTGTGTTTTAAATTTTCTTTAACTATATTTTGATATTTACATGTCCAAGATTCCAAGGGATCAGTGTGGGGGAATGGATATAGATAATATTTTAATAAATATTAATATGATTTTAAATGATTTATTCCCAACAAATTAATAAATTTTTTCTCATTTTTATCATTTAATGATTTTTGGTGAGTTTTAAGCTTAAGTGTCCAAATTGATCAATTTTGGACATTTCACAGTTTTCTATTGCCTCTCTATTTAATTCCTAACTCCTAAAATTTTGATCCAATTCATGTGATTACTTTTTAATATTATTTTATTTTTCACGATATACAAAATATTTTCCTATAACCATACCCAATTCGAACTCCCACATTCCCAAATAATTCGACTGAGTTGAAGACTAATTATGGTTGGTAGAATAGACCATACCTCATTCACTAAGGTATATCTTGGGATAACGACCATAAAATGGTATTTTTTTACTATGATAGAAATCCAACTCGACTATGTAGTTTCAAAATAAATTTCATGGGGAAATTATTTCAGAAAGGCCTCCCTTTAACTACTCAATGTTTGGTTGGTGGAATAGTGTTTGGCAGCCAAAAAACCTCAGGTCTAGTAATGTGTTCATAATTCTTTCTACAAAGAGTGAATAGATATTAAATTTCAACGGTATCTATCACACTACATTCCTAATATGGTATAAAAAGATACCAGGGCATGATTCGACCATATGGTTGGAGAATCAAAGCTACGCTTTAGAAGATAGTTTCTAGAGGATATTTTGTCTATTCATCTTTTTACAAAATTTCATTTTTTTTAATTTTTTGATGTATTCTTCTTCCCCATTATTCTAAATTACCCTTAACATAGTGGGGTTAATCTTAGGAGTGATTTTTTAAGGTTAGGTTTTCCATTTTGTAATGTTTGAGTTCATACACTTAATGTTATAAAATGATTTCTCTATTATTCGTTGTTGGTTTCAATTTGTAATAAGGGTTTATATTATCTTTTGCGATTTTATTTGATTTTATATTATATGGTTATTATTTTATTGTTTAATGAAAATTATCTCCCTCACTAGGTTCTGGTCTATATACAATGAAATAGATTAGAGCTTAGTGGTGAGGTACATGGTGATCGTCAGTACATTTGAGAGTTGTAGGGAATATTCATGTTTGTTTGGAATAATCAAGACATGATTGGGAATTGACTAAATCTATTGAGGGAATTTTCTAAAAAATTAATTATATTAGTCCAAAATATGATCATTCTATGGTTTACTTTCACCAACACTGTTGACCAAATAAGTTATAGGAAGTAATTGGGGAATCTCACTTTAATCGATATAATAGAAGACGATTAAATCAATAGAAACTATGATAACATTTAAATTGGAAAACTGATATCTATTTGATAACCCAATTCATATAACTATTTTAAATCACATGCTTTTTCAATTTTATTTCAATCGTTTACTTAACTTATTCCTTTAGTTTCTTTTCTAAATAAATCATTTCAAAAAAATAACCACTACTTCATTATCTAAATTTAAAATGACATAATTGTATATTGTGTGTTTCTCTCTAAATACAACCCTGGTTATCCATTATACTATATTTTAGCTTACTATATAATGGTTTTTTCCACACCCCACAATAAGCATATGTCACATCATCTACAATGTGTACTACTCGAGAGGTTATTTATGCATTGACATTTCTTTATGTAGTATAGTCTCTTTAATTGGGATTAGTTTTTAATTTCAAAATGATTCAATTGATTTTATGAACACAATCTATGCATCATAAAACCTTATTTTTAGTAATTAAATGATATAAAAACTGGAACTGTGAAAAGGTAAAATAATTACTAATGTTGGTGTTCTCTTAATGTCACACAAGGCGAGTCTGTGCACATGAATAAGTGATTCAGTAAATGTTAAGGAAAGGATGTTTTCATAGGGTATCTGAGGCAGTGGAGTATGCCATTTTAGATGTGGTTATAAAAACCATCTTTCTTTTTCTTTTAAATTATGATCCAATTGTATATCGAGATAGAAATGGGACACCAACAACGAGAAAAGAAAATGATCTATTTTCACACAAGGGTTCCATATCATCGTGTTGTGTTTCTACCTTCATAACTATATTATTCATTATTGATTCTTCGATCTAGTCCTTGAGTAATATACACTCACATATTATGTAAATGAGATATGTGTCTTCCATGATCATAAGTTATTTATGAAATAATGTATATGAATATAAAATGTTATGTGAAGAATAATGTTCCCTACATAAAACCTTACACTTACACAATGAGAGATAGTTTTGCGTATACTACTACATGAATAAATTTAAATTGAACCATCATACTCAATTATTTTAACTATAATATTCAAATAAATAATTTTTATTGCATGTAGAATGTGGTTTTAGAGATAATATTTCATGAATATTGTTGATTATTTGAAAAAAGAAGAAGAGTATTCCATGCATTTTATATTCATTCATGAAGGAAGTGAGAACGCCTTTTGAAGTTGAATCTTTACAAAGGAGAATAGCGATAAATACATGAAATTAGAATAAAAAATAAGTTTAACTTATTTTAATTATAAAAATTATAAATTTTGTTCATATAATAATATGATGATATGAATTGAGAAGTTGAAAAGAATCATAAGCTACATTTCAGTAGTTTGAAGCGTTTTATATATAAACTATTCAAAACATATTAGATAATATTTATTGTAGTTTTTCTGAAAATATATGTTTGGTAAATTAGAATATAAAAATTCATAATTATAGAAGATGATAAAGGACACTAATTATTCATAAGAAGACTTGGTTGAGTGGAATTGATGTTGAACAAGACAAACATGTACACTTCATTAGTAGGATGAAGTATTTGAAGACCTGTTCACAAGAGTTTGGTAAAACCATTAAATAACTGGTAGGATACAAGTATAAGAAACTAGAGATTTTTGGTTGATATCTAAAATGGATGGTTCCATTATAAATAACACTTATTGTATTCTAGTCTAAATATCCCATTGAGAGCCGACCCTTTGTAATAATTAGTGATCAAGAATTATGGAAGTATTTATATGATATATTTTGGGAGATTATCTATATATGTAATCAATTTTCTTTAATAGTGGATAATTTTTATCTCATATCATACCAAACACATCATGTAAACAATCTCCCACATTGTGGGTTAACCTTATAAAAATACAATATTTTGTGCTTCATTTACTTTTTGTCTTGAATGTGGTATAATTTTGTTTGTTTAAAGGGAATATCTATTCATCCTAACATGTGAAAAGGTTCAAATTTAAATGGATTTAAAAGTGGAATAAAATAAATCAATAAAAAATTTACTCTGATTCACCCCAACCCCACCCTCACCCCAATGCTCTCAGTGTATTGGAATGATATAGCAGGAACTACAAATGGTATCAAAAGGAGGGTTCCACCTTTAATAAGATCTACCTTATTGTACTTATTATTTTTATCCTATATATATAATTTATAGATTTATATTTGCATATGTTTTAGTGTATCCTCATATAGAAAATACAGTTCTTATCTCCACAAGTTATGAACAACCTTTGTGATGTTTTTTTATCAATGTTTTGAATGTGATGACAACTAAATTATTTTGAATATATATTTTTTACTTGAAGACCAGACACAATCCATAGAAATGAGTTTTTTAATACATATAATTTTTTAGTGTTTGAATCTATAAAAAAGAGGGATACAATTCCTTGTATTTGAGAAAGTTTTTTTTTAAAACATGTTTTTAGATTGAGGAGTACTGGGCGTAGAAGGTGTAAGGAAGATAAAAGCTGGATGTTCTGTAGAGTTTTTTATTGGACACATGATAAGACTCTGATCCATTTCCATGAAGTTCAAGGATCATTAAACTCAGTGTTGGTCAGAAATTCATAATTTTTTTAGTTAAGAATAAGAATGTTTCTGAAGATGTTGAATGAATAAAGTGATCTCAAGAGTTAGAAAGTTCAATACATTCTAACCAAAAAACACAATATGATTATCTATTCATAGAGTTTTCAAAAATAATGAAACATTCTCATGATAAAATACTTTAAAGAAATGGAGGAATAATAATGATTTCAACATTTCAAAAAATAATGTCAAATTTTTCATTGGATCCAAAAGTATTATATATAGAAGTTTTCAGAAGTCGGAATGAGTTTTATCTAATATTGTTTGAATAATTTCAGATTTTCTTAGCGATGTAACAATTGAATACATCCCATTGTAATATGAATTCAATCATTATGAGAATTACATCAATTTAATGGTGAGGAAGTTAATTGGACTGAATCTAATGAAGTTAATCAGATTGATGTTAAGGAAGTTAATTGGACTGATGTTTAGGGTGTTAATTATATTATAGTAGAGGAAATTAAACTAACTAACTCTAGGAAAGAAATTCAATCAGAATTACTCTAAATATGTAATTAATGAAGACTAACTCTGACGAAGAATAAAATTAGATTTCAATGAGAAGTGGAAGATAAAAATATTTTAATGAACAGATAAATATAGCTAGATCGGAATTATGAGAGGCACAATGTCAGATCATGGTGAGATGAGGATGTTCCATTGTAATGAGGATGAGGAAGTTAAATTATTCTGAATAAAAGATAGAATGTTCGATAAGAATGATTTTAGAGAAATATTTTGATGGGTTGAAGTAGTCAAATTCGAATACAATATTTGACTGTTTTTTAGAGATTTTAAATTTTACTATGTGGTAAAATATTTTTAGTTTAACTCCTTTTCAATTTTGAGATTCCTATAAATAAATTAAATTCAAATAAATACTTTAAAAACAATTATGAATTCAGAAAAGATAGACTGATAAAAAATCAGAGTCAAAGTTATTTCTAGCTAGATATATCACTTGAAGATTAGATAGCATAATGTTTTCTTACTGGGCTGAGGAAGATCTAACTGAGAAGTTCAAACTATGTTTTGAGTAGATTTTAATAAGTTATTTTTTTATCCATAGGGAATACAAAGTTTATTTAGGTGCAGATTGAGAGTTGGAATATAATACTGAGGCAATCAGACTGATTAAATTGGACTAGCTTCATCAGACAAAAGGCCGTCAGAATGATGTCCATTAGACTCTGTGTCACCAAACCCAAGAACTATATAGAGAAGATTTAATAAAGTATTCATTATATTTTTGGATCATTTATTTATAAAAAAATTTATTAAATGTACTGGAATTATTATTATCATTCATATTAGGAAATAGAAGGTATCTAATGGAAGTTTGTACAAGTTTTATTGACTTCTTCAAATTAGTAAATTTAGATAGACCCATGGGAGTGGTTATGGAAATTGTGTAGGTTCTCACATTGAGGTTAAACCTTGTAAATATCACACACATTAAATTCTTTCATACTTTTTGATGCATTATTATTTACAAAAATATAATAAAGATATGAACTTTAACAGGTTTCAAGGGTTATGTTTTAAAAGAATTGAATCTTATAAAAAATGAACAACTTATTTAGCCACACCCCACCTTCTCAGTTTTTATTCGACCCTTTGTAACTTAAATTTGTATAAGATTGAAATAATCTCTTATTAAATCATTATTGTATATAATATATATTCTTTAGATAGTAGACAAATTCATACATTTGATGGAGACAATTATTTTGGATGGAATATTATGAAGATTACATATCTTTTATCCATTGTCTTAGAAGTTGATGGTTTTTCTATAATTGGGTTTTCACCTATTGAGAAAGATGTTCTGTTGATTTTTTTTAATAAGAGAAATATCAACGTTGATGGAAAATATAGAAATAATATCCTTTTTTTCTTATAAGAAATTTTTATATAAAGGTGATAAGTCTCAAAATATCAATGAGTATATGGGAGAAGTTAGAAATTTTTTTTGATGGGAATAATGATGTATAGGAATAAAATCTAAAAATATGGAATAATACTTATGAAGACATAATAATGAGAGATGAATAAACCATTGATGATTATTTGCAACATTAGAGGATTTGGTGATGTCTTGAAGATTCTTTAATTATGAAGAAACTTATGAGAATCTTTCCAAACATGTTTGATTCAAAAATTACCCCTTTATAATATAAGGATGATTTATATCTTAAATAATTATATCACTTTCTTTTTTCTTAAGAAATTAGAAAACCTCCAATTATAAAAAATAATATGAAAGATGAAATAGATTTTGAATCTATGAGAAAAATTAAAATTCAAGATGATGAATATGTTGATCCTTGTGACTATGAAGATAAATAGGATGATGAGTATAATGAAAAAATCATGGCTCTTATATCCAATAACTATCAAAGAGTAAGAGTAATGTATTGAGGTATAATTCCTATAACATGTTTTCAGCGTTGTGGAATTGGAAACTTCACTATGAATTTCCTCTATGAAAAAATTATGAGAATATAGAGATGATTCGAATGAAAAACATCGATGGAAGAAGTGGAATTTTTTTTATAAAGAATAATGTTCATCTAATACATATAAGAAGAAGTTCACTAGAGAAGAAATACATATGATGAGTAAGAAATATGAATTATCCTAAACTGAAAGTAATTATTCAAAAGGTTAAAGTACAAAGAAGGTTATAAAATTCATTGGAAAAGTTTAGAAAAGAAAATACTCATCAAATAGTGGAGAAGAAGGAGGTGAAGAATATTAAAGAGAGTGTCAAATTATTAGAAAACTTCTTGTATGTATTGAAAAAAAATCACTCAAAAAATAAATTAAAATGATAACAAAATATAGTCGAAAAGTTTTTAAATGTGACAAATAGCTTTTCAAGTAAGAATAAGTATACGTCCTAGAGATCTTATGTTACAAACCATGAATTTTTGAAAAGGGAAATATGATTAAATATCTCATTAAGAACATGGAATCTAAAAAATAAGAAGTTTAAAATTTTCAATCAAATCATCTTGAGTCCAAAATTATCTTGAGAAAGATGAATGAAAACATCAATAAATATTTATAAGTAAAATATGATACTTCTTAATGTTTTTGACAGAACTCAAACCAAGAATCAGCTAAAATTGTCACTCAGAAAAAATAATGTTTCATAAGAATTTTTTAACATTTTATGTTATCAAAAAAGAATTGGAAAATATTTGGTTGGAAAATGTTGTTAGAAACCTATTTTATCTATAAATTATGAAAAATAAATTAGGAAGAAAAACTGATCATGTGCATATATTTTTGGAGTATGAAGAAGTTATAGACCACAATAATGTTTTTACAATGATAGATCTTTTTTTATTATAAAATAAATATTTTATGTTTTTTATTGGTGATGTGTAATTTATGGTATAAAATATATAATTATTGGAACAACATATTGCTACCCAAAAGAACGTTTGAGTAGAGTGGAAAAAATAATGACTGTCGAATGAGTAACTTTACTAACTTATAGAAAGTTGAGAAATTGAATTCTCTAGATGTGAGAAACATTCAAAAAAATATATATTTTAATTTATTGAAGATTTTTTAGGAATATAGGATTAGGCTCGTCACCATGCCAAAAGATGTATTACACTCTTTCTGGAACAATTTTATTATGTTAGAAAATAAAATGAAGCTGTAATGAAGAAATTTGAAGAAATAACTTTTGATGTTGAGGCAAATTTGAATGATATTAAATAGAACAAATCATGGATAATTGATATTGGTTGTTCATCGCGCACGATAGGTGATTTAAAAATCTTGAGACATGTTGAAAACCATGATGAGGGTGTTGTTACTTTTCGGAATGATAGTTCTCAAAAAAATTTAGAAATCAGAATGACTGACATTGAAGTTGAAAAGTTGAAATCTAAGGATGCTTGGTTTTTTAGGGAAAAAACATAACATACTTATGGTAAGTTAAATTTGTGATGATGTAGAAGAACTAATCTTTATAAAATATTCCACTATTACCAAAAGTGTGATGGATGGCAGAGTTTTTACGAACAGAAAATGAACAAGTGGAAATATATTTCAAATAAGGTAATTTAAAAAATAGTGTTTCTTAACTGGAAAAAAACAAGAAAAAGAATCTTAAATTTGATGTTTTTTAAAATATTCCAAAATTGAAATTAAGTGAATAAGATGTTTTAACCACTTTTAAGAAAGGTATTCTGACTAATTATAAGACCCCATCCTTAAACATTACATAATCTTGAATTATCTTAATAATTCACATTGAGGATATTTTCAGGTTTAGAGATTTAGAGAATTAGGTCATAACATATACAAAATAGCTTGAATATTACATGCAGAAAATTCTACTCATTATCCATTTTTTCAGAAAATAAAAAGTCAAAAAAAATAAACATGTTTAGTTCCATGTTTTAAAAAGCATGACTTTTTATTGATCCCATCTTAACCCTCTTCAACCTTAATTACTATAATTTTATTTGAAAAATTAGGATGTGAATAAAAATATCCGTAAGGGATACACAAATAAGAAAATCTATTATTTTTGAAAACAACTTGTAAACCATGAAAACTTAATTATAAAGTAATACTTTTCACCTTAAAGAAGTATAAAAAATACCTCATTGAATATAATCTCATATATTGCCCTCTTTTTTAACCAAAATGTTACCATAAAGACCATATAAAACAACATATAACATATAAAGGTAACTTGAGACATAAACATACATAAATGGAATAACCATACGATTGACTTCAAACATATCACTAAATAGAATTGACATACGTCCGAATTCCATACCCAATGCATTGGAGGTTATAAGTTAACCATCCATCATTGGTTTATCATGGAAACACTTGTCATTTTGTTTATCACGTAACAACCTATCAAATTTCCAAGTACCATTATATAATCATCACAAATAATATATTGAAAATATCAACATTACAAAGAAAAAAAATTCATTTTCAATCACAAGAAATAATTTAAAGATATTGAAATAGTAAATATACTTTCAAAAACATTTTCAATTAAAAAATATGTAAAAATTGTATATGGTATTTATTTTTCATTTAAAAACTTCATGGATTATTAAGGAATCCAAATATCAAATAATGCTTATGGTGGTGGAAAGGTCATTATCACTATATAGGATAAAAACATTCCTTTTTTCATTTAGTGAAACACTACATAGAAAAACTTATTCCCTTTAAATTAAAATAAAATTCAATGGGGTTAATTATACATCGTGTAAAATAAAGAGGTGTATATTACCTAAACATACCTCAATAAAAGAAGATTGATACAAAGTCCCTTACAAAGATCATTTTATAAATCAAATATATCAATTATGTTTATTCAGTATTAGTACAAATAAGTAATGTATAAATACATGACATGATATTGAAAGTTAATTTCTCACATAATCATAGCATGACATAATCAATATGTATAAGTTCAACCCAATGAATGGAAATTGGGTAATGAAGTTCCCATACCTCATGCCCGACATGACTCATTTATTATTTAATTTCTTTAATAATAAACTTAATTTAATTTAAAATTGATCAATAACCTTTTTCAATTTTATTATTAATTTTATATCACTTATTACATTGGAATAACAATTAGTTAATTATTTTATATCATATCGGACATTTTGTCGATGTTCAGAACATGATTCAAAAATGAACTTGTTATAATTAAAAATTGTCCATGTGGTCAAAATTAAATTTTATCAAGAATAATATTCCTGATTTATATATCATATATATCATATATATCCATTATACATGTATTTATAATTTTCCATATCATTTGGATATAAAAAATGAAATGCACCGTTTATTGAGATGGTAAGTCGTACGTATGCATGAACGCTACATTAATTTATTTTTCCTATTTGAAGGAATGAAAACTGAATGATACATAGGTATAATATAGTTCTAGTATAATATATATTTTAAATATGTTACATAAGTTCATTAATTCCATCTTTTATATGTTCCATGTATATCATTAAATAGTCATATCACTTTCAGGGGGTGATAGTACACACATCCTCAAATGAAATTATCATATTTATGCAACATAAAAATCATAAAGGTATGTTAAAAATTCGAATTAATGAAGCATAGAGATAAAATAAATATCATTTATAATTACATTTACATCATAATGGTGAGAATAAGAGGTGGTAGGGGGAGATTGAATAATCATCGTTTTGTAAGACAGTGGTTCGTCGTCCAAAGAAACAATATCTTCTATACCCATTAGATGGAGTTGTGTGTAAGTGTAGTTTGAATAATTCTCATAAAAACAACCTAGTATATTGAGGATACTGTTCTAGATATGTATACAAATAACAAGAAGATCATAGGGAGTGGAGAAAGAAAAAATTATGGAATGAATCTTGAGAGAAGACGTTACCTCAAATCTGGTAACTTATTTTTATTTGAGCTAAAGAGCTCTCTTGAATTACATTATGCCTAGGAGAAGGCTAACAGGAATAATATAGAAATTTTGGGAGACTATTTGGGAATATTTTGGATGAGCTAACGGGATTGAGAGTTGTGATTAATGGGATAGAGTTGATAACCTTTTATAAGGTAGAGGAGGGGCTCTTTAGGAAAGTTTGAAAGTATTATTTTATTATAAAATGATTTTCGATTTCAAAATTACCATAACTCACTAAATTAAAATATAAGATATATAATTTTATGAATAGAACCATTTAATAAGAATTGGACATGTATTGGATATTTTTGTAATCCTTATTTTTTTTATTTAACTATTTTTAAATCGTACCATTTTATCAAGAATTTAATACTTTGTGAATCTAAAGTGTTACCAAAACATGAGAAATATCCAATGAAAGAGTCAATAATAAAATTTTATACTTATGATAAATTTTTTTTGAGTATTTTATTTTTTGGAATTTTATTATATTGTATAAAATATTTTATATTTTAAAATATGAATTATGTGAATTATAATTTGTTCATATCATGACTTATTTAAAAAAAATAAAACCGTGATTTGTTCAAAAAAACATCATTAATACAAATATAACATGTATATAAAATCCATAAAATTAGTGGATGACATCAAAATAACCAAATTATATTTATTTTAACATTTATAATATCATTTATTTGAATCCTTTATTAATGAAGTAATCATTGTATCCTTATTGGGTCACAATTAAATTTACTTATTTAATCTCTAAAAATTATAAATAAAATACCATGATGTACGATATATTTTTATATTTAAAATGACAAATTATATCATAAAATATCTCTTATATAACCCCATATAAAAATAATTTACCAAAAGATTCATGTTAAGGTTATATTTTCATTAACATTAAATTAAAAAAGTAAAAGTCATTTTCACACACAATTGGCTCCATGGGATCCTAAAATCGACCCAAAGATTCCCATATCCGGATATATCCAATCCAATAGGATTATGACATGTGTTGGGGTAATTTAATATTATTATAATATTATTTTTTAGCAATATTTACCAGAATTACCCTTTAACCATGATAAATAAAATATTTACTGAGGTCAATATGCATAATGTATAAAAATAAAAGTTACCAATTTACACAATTTGGAACTACTTATTCCAAATATAGAATCCATTTTTCCAAATTCATAAAATAGAAGTAGCATAAATTTATTTAAAATTAATTGCCTTTGTCAGAACAAAAAAGCGTGTTTTTAAGAAATAATAACTATCAAACGATTAACATGTGTTTATGTCTAATTAAAAAGTGAAATTACTTAGAACGACCAGAATAATATTAAATGGTAAAAAATAATCTAATTAATCTTTTAAACTAATTAAAAAGATAATCTGACCATATAAATAAATCAGATGAAAAGATAGTTTTTGACTTAAAATGTAGTAATTTTCACTATTCATTAAGAGAATGATCTTTATTAGAAAAATACTAGTAATTTACCAAAAGTAAATTATGATTCCCCACTTCTAAAAAATAATTTTATTTTTTCAAATGGAACATGTAAAAGATACTAAAACTAGATTTAAAAGGGGTTCTCCATCAAAAGGTGAAAAAACTACCTTTTAAAAATATTATATTATTTATGGTTAAAATTGGATTGATTCTCATTTGAAGCCTTTAAATTGTATTGGATAAATGTAAAAACATACAAACATGTTTAATCAAAATATTGCTAGTTCCATTCATTCACGCCAATACATTTTCTAGGCATTAACTACTATTAAAAATAATAATATTATGTTATTATTTTTCAGTATGACTCAGCCTTGTGTGCAACATGAGATTTTGGAGATTCCAATTATTGTGTTCTTGGTACGCCATCAAACATAGAACCCAATTTAATGTAAATTTATTGTCATATTCAAAAGTATTAATAGAAATAAAAAGTATTATTCTATAAATACCTGGGTCGTTACATCCTTCCCCCATTTTGTGAATTGTGTCTTTGAAATTCTATTCCCTTATCAAATTAGTGGGTGTATTTATCCCTCATAGAATTTTCATATTCCCATGTTCCCTCTTCAACCATATGGGTATTCCATAAAACCTTTACCATATTAAATACATTATTCCACAATAAATTCTCTCTTTTGTCAAGAATTTGGACTGGTTGTTCCTTATAATAATGATTCTCTTGCAACTAAACCACCTCTGGAATCAAAATATGAGATGGATCCAGAATATACTTTATCAACATTGAAATATGGAAATCATAGTGTACCTGGGATAAACATGGAGGTAAATCCACTTTGTAGGAAGCTAATCTAACTTTATCCAGAATTTCATAAGGTCTAATGAACCTCGGACTCAGCTTTCCCTTCTTAACAAAATACATCACCCTTTACCATGGAGAAAATTTGAGAATTAAATGACCACCTTCCTCAAAAGAAATATCCATCCTCCAATTATCTTCATAAAATTTTTGCCAGCTTTGTGCTATCCTCATGTGCTTCTAAATTATCTAATCTTTTTCTACCATCTCTTCTTCAAATTCTGGTACCATCAACTTTCATTCACCAACATCAATCCAAAAAGATAGAGTTTGACACTTATTTCCATATAATTCCTCAAATAGATCCATATATATAATAGAATAAAACCTTTTATTATAAGAAAACTTAACCAAAAAAAGATTCTTGTACCAACTTCCCTAGTAATCCATTGAAGAATAACATATCATATCTTCCAATGTCTGAATCGTTCGTTCTGACTGCCCATCTGATTGAGGATGAAAATCTTCACTGAAATTTAATTCATTATCTAATAATTTCTAATGTCCCTTCAAAAAGTAAAAAGTGAACATGTGATCATGATCAAATACAATGGGGAGGGGAAATCCAAGTAACCTGACTATCTTGTTAACATACAACCGAGAAATTTGATCTTGAGATAGAGTATCTCAAATAAGAAGGAAATGAGTAGATTTAGTTTGTTGATCAACAATAACCCAGATTGTATCATTACCTTGATATTTATTTGGTAATCCCACAATAAACACCATGGATATATTTTTCCACTTCCACTCTCGCCTCGGTAAAGGCTGAAGCATCCCATTCGGTAACTACCGCGCTGCATTAACTTGTTGAAAAGTCAAACACTTCACAATCAGGTCAAAAATATCTCTTTGCTTCAATCCCACCAGTAATACATCTAAATATCTTCAGACATCTATGTACTACCAAGATAAATAGAAAATATAGAATGATGGTCATCATATATCAACTATTTCTTCAACTATGAATCATAAGGCACACATAATCTCTTCCGAAACCTCAAAACCCAATCTTTATCAATGTAAAATTCAGGTAACTTACCATTCTTAACCAACTCTACCTTTTTTATAAAACTCACTATCTCTTTTCTGCACTTGCTTTATTTTTTCTACTAGAGATGATTTCACTGCAGACTGAAAAAAATAGTGGAATTTCCTAAACAACAAATTCTATTCCAAAGTTCATCAAATCATTAATTAACGAATCTTGTTCCAAACATGGACTGGTTAATGTATCATTACTTATTTTTGTCTCAAAGAGTCAGCCAAATTATTTTTCTTTCTTGGATGGTAATGGATCGGTAAATCATAATCCTTGATTAATTCTCACCATCTCATCTGTCTCATGTTTACATTCTTCTGAGTGAATATATACATCATTTTTTTGTGATCAGTATATATTTCACAATTTATTCTATTAAAATGATGCCTCTAAATTTTTAATGAAAAAATAGTAGCATATAATTCCAAATCATGTGTATGGTAATTTAACTCACGAGGTTTAAACTAAAGTGAAGAATAAGAAATTACCTGATCAATATGCATTATGACACATCCAAATCATTTCAATAAAGCATCACTATAGATAAAAACACTCCCCATTTCTGGAAGGTAATGAAAATACGTGAGCATTAACCAATATTTTTTTCAATTATTGAAAACAATCATCACATTCTTTTGCCGAGATAAACATAACACATTTTTGAGTTAACTTAGTCAGTGGGCATGATAACAGTGAAAAATTCTCAAAAAACCTTCTATAATAGCCTACCAAACCATGAATACTATAAATCTTGCTTATATTTGTAGGTCTTGTCCATTCATCCGAAAATTTTCTTTAGCAGGATCAATAGTTATGCCATTTATTGAGAAAATGTGACCAAGGTATGAAATTCGTTATAACCAAAACTCACACTTGCTGAATTTCAAATAAATATTCTATTTTTTATGGTTTTCAAGACAAACCTTAAATAACATTCATGTTCCTTTTTACTTTCTTAATATACCATTATTTCATCAGTAAACACATCCACAGACTTATCTAAGAACTCACGGAAAATGCTATTCATAAGATCCATGAATACAGCAGGTGCACTGGTTAACCCAGAAGGCATAACTAAAAATTCATAATATCCATATCTAGTATGAAACACGTTCTTCAGAACATCTTATAACTTTACATTCAACTAATAGTACCCTGAACTCAATTCAATATTTGATAAATACTGGTTTCCCTAGAGATGATAAAAAAATCATCAATATGGGGAAAATATAATTTTTCTTAAAATTGATATTATTAAAGGCTCTATAATCAATGAAAATTCTAATTGAACCATATTTATTTTTATCAAACAATATTGGAGCACCCCATCGTGATGTACTAGGTCGAATGAAACCTTTATCTAAAAACTCCTACATTTTTTTCTTTACTCTAAAATTTCAATTTGATACATTCGATAAGGTGGTTTTGAAATTTTCTTAGTGTTAGAAACTAAGTCAATAGGAAATTCAACTTCTCAATCCAGTATAATACCAAAAAACTCCTCTGTAAAATCATTATGATACTCATTTACTACTGGCAGATCAATAATATGAACAGTTCATTTATTTTTAGCAATATGTGCAAGGTAACATTCATTTCCATCTTTCACTAGTTTCTCAGCTTCTTGATATGTTACCTAAAATAATTGTTCATTATTTTATGAAAAATGAAAGTATTTCTGAAAAGAAACCTCTATAGATCTAAATTAAATCATAACATGGTAAACAGAAAGCCAATACATTCCCAAAAGAAATTCGAACTATAATAGATGAAAAACAACAAGGTTTGAAAGTACATTATCTCAAAAAATAAGGATAGGAAGATTCTTATAATTTCTTTTTACCTCAGCATTTCCCCCTGGTGTTTTTACCAAATTTTCAAGATTCATATCTTGATATCAAATTCCCAATTTACATGAAAATTTCTATGAAATAATAGATTGTGTAGATCTTGAATCAAACAACACATTGGAATAATCAGAAAATGAAAACAAAGTACCTAATACCACTTCATTTTATGGTCCCCCATCAACCATAGTAGTAGAAAAATATTTTTCACCACCCTTTTTCTTTTAATCTGTCTAGTTTCCACCATGGGTAATCAACTTTGGACACACATTAGAATAATGTCCAAACTCATTGAAACAAAAACAACTTACCGTTGGCTTTTCACTGTCTGATTGAACATTTTTATTATAGTTACAAACAATATAACTAGTCTTACCACACCATAATCACCTTCCAGATTTCGAGAGACATTTTCATGATGTTTTTTACTACACTTCTCACAAAAAGAAAATTTAATTTTCTTAGCTCCTATATTTTTGATAAATTCATTCCCTTTGCATTACAATTATACCTCTTCTTTTTCTCGTTCTTTGTGGAACACTTGATCATCATAAAACTCCATTTCTACCTTGTCAGCACATCTAACAATTTTATCATATCTTTTTAATTCACAAGAGGTTAATTATATTCGATATCGTGGCTTCAGTCCTATGAAAAATCAATTTATCTTACTATCAAGATCTTAGATAAAATTTTGAGAATACATTGCCAGTCAAGTGACCTTTTCTTCATAAGTAGCCACTGCGTCATCCTTCTGCCTCAATTCCATGATTTTTATTTACATCCAAAGTCGAATAGCCTTAGGAAAATATATCTCAAGATACCTTTTTTTTAATTCTTCCCAACAAAGATCATCAATCGCCTCCCTATCCCTAATATTTTTAACCATCAACTACCACTGATCTGCTTATCCTTTAGAATGATAAACTGAAATACTAACCTTTTGATTGTCTGTAAAACCCATGACATCAAAAATCTTTTCCAGTTCTTTGATCCAACCATTATTTTGAACAAGGCCAGATGATCCAATGAATGATGGGGGATGTTGCCTCATGAAATTATCCAATGTAGACATGTTGTTCTGGGGTTGATCTGGTTGATCTCGTGTGTGGAAACCACCACCATTTATAGATTGAGTAAACTGTTCCATCACTAAAACAAACAATTCACTTCTGATTCCAACCATATAAGGTTGCTAATTTGGATGGTTGTTTTCCTATTGATTTCATTCCATCATTTCTTCCATATCTCCTCTACAAAAACGATTTTGAACATAGAAATATATTAGGTGAAGAAACATGGTTCCCTTCAAATGCTTTATAATTTTCATCTTACCAAAAAGTAAAATTAATTTATCAATTTTCTATTTACAATATTCTAGCTCATAAATCTTTCTAAATTGACCTCTAATAAAATCTAAATGGCCCCAGCCTTATACATTACGTAATCATGAATTAACTTAATAATTCAAATTGAGAATATTTTCAGGTTCAGGGATTTATATAATTAGGCCATAAATTATACAAAACATGTTGAATATTATATGTTGACTCTTCTACTATGTATCCATTTTTTCATAAAATGAAAACTATTAAAAGAAAAGAAACATGATTAGTTACATGTTTTAAACAGTATGACTTTTCCTTGATCCCATCCTTGACATTATTCCACCTTAAGTCCTTTGAAAAATGTTTCAAAAACTATGGATGATAATAAAAATCTCATTAAGGGATACACAAAAAAAGGAAAGCTGTTACTTTTTAAAACAACATGTAAACCATGGATACTTAATCATAATGTAATACTTTTCTCCTCAAAAAATTAGAAAAATAACTTCACTAAATATAATCTCGTTTATTACCCTTTTTGTAACCAAAATATTACCACAAATCCTATGGAAAACAAAGTATAACATATAAAGGTAACTTGGGACATAAGCATAGTTAAATGGGATAACCATACGGTTGACATCCACACATATAACTAAATGGAATATCCATACTCTGGACTTCTATACCCAATGCATTGGATGTTATAGCGTAACCAATCATCCTTGGTTTATCACCGAACCAACCTTCATTTGGATTATCACATAACCACCAATCAAATTTCAAAGTACCATTATATAATCATCACAGATAAAAGAATTTAAATGTCAACATGTAAAACATAAAATTTCATTTGAAATCACAAGAAATAATTTTAATATATTGAAATAGTTAATTCACTTTCAAAACCATTTACAATGCCCAAATATTTAAAAAGGTTATATGGTATTTATTTTCCATTTAAAAATATCATGTCTTTTATGGAATCCAGATATCAAATAATAATCATGGTGGAGGAAATGTCATTGTCACCGCGTCTGTTAAAAAATCCTTTTTTCTTTCAGTAAAACACTATGTTTAAAAAATGATTCCCATTAAATAAAAATTAAATTAAATTTTGTTCATTATACACCATGTAAAAGAAGGAGGTGTATATTACCAAAACATTCCACCAAACAAGGATATTGAGATAAAGACCCTTACAAAGATAATTTTGTAAATTACAAAGATTGATTATGTGTATTAGCTATAAATACGAATAAGTAATCTATAAATACATGATAGGTTATTAATATCTAATTTATCACATATTAATACTATAACATAATCAATAAGTATAAGTTTAACCCAAAGAATAGAAATTAGATTAAGATGTTCCCTTACCAAGTGTTCGACTTGACTTTTTCATTCTTTAATTTCAAAAATAATAATCTTAACATAATTTATACTTTCTTTACAAAAAATTTCAACTTTATTATTCCTTTTATTTCACTTATTACCTTTCTATAACAATTAGTTAATTATTTGAGTTCATATTATACATTTTGACGTTGTTCGGAACTTGAGTCGCAAATGAACTTGTTATAGTTATAAATTGTCCATGTGGAAAACATTCCATCATCTCCATAATGATATTTAGGGTTTAGATGTCATATATATCATATATATCCATTATATATGTATTTATAATAGTCCATAGCATTTGGATATTAGAAATGAAATGCACCGTTCATGGAGATAGTAAGTCATACGTATGCATGAACACTACTTTCTTTTCTTGTTCCTATTTAAGGAATGAAAAAAATGATAAAATTGTATATTATAATTCTAGTATAATATATATGTTACATATGTTACTTATGTTCATTAATTCCATCCTTTATACATTCAATGTATAGCATGGACAAGTCATATAACTTTGAGAGGATGGTATTCTGCTCTTCCTCAAATAAAATTATTGTATTTATACAACATGAAAATCAAAATGGTTTGATAAAAATTAGTATTATAGAATCATATATATAAAATAAATTTCATAAATTTCATATATATTTATAGTTCCATGATAATGTCCACCAAAATAGGTGGTAGGAGAAGATTGAACAATCATTATTTCGTAAGGCAGTACTTCATCGTCCACATAAACGGCATATTCTATTCCCATTAGATGGAGGTGTGTGTATGGGTCGTTAAAATACTTATCATAAATATAACCTAGTATGTTTAGGACACTGGTGATTTTATGTAAACAAATAGAAAATATATCATAGGGAGTGGAGAATGAAAAATAATGGAAAGAATGTTGAGAGAAGACATTACCTCCAATCAGGTAACTTCTTTTTATTTGATCCAAAGGGCTCTCTTGAATTTCCTTCTACCTAAAAGAATTATTCTAGGTGGAATAGAGGGATGTTGGGAGATTATTGTTTTAGAGGATGGATGAGACAAGGGGTTTGAGAGTTGTGAGTAATGGGTTATAGATGATGACCTTTTATAAGGGGGGAGGAGTGATTTAGGAAATATTGAAATAATTATTTTTTTATTAACATATTTTCTATTTCAAAAAGTCCAAAACTCATTAAATTATAAAATAATATGACTATTGTTCTAAATAAAACAATCAAATAATAATTTGACAGGTTTTGGATATTTTTTAATCTTTACCTTTTTTATATAACCCTTATTTACTCTTACCGTTTTATAAAACATTTAACCCTTTGAGAATCAAAATAGTTACTGAAACATGAAAAATATACAAATAAAAGAGTCGATAATAAAATTTTAGACTTATGATAACTATTTTGACTAATCTTTGATTTTTTTTAATTTTATAATATTTATTAAAATATATTATATTTTAAAATATGAATTATTTTAATTTTGAAACTATTCATATCATACTACTAATTATTATTTTATTTTTTTATTAAAGAGAACAAACATTGGGTGCAAGCAGAAAATAGGAGGCTGTGGAGGTCTGAAGTAGTGAAGCCCATGGGAATCCCCACTATTTATTGGATCACTAAAAATTATAAAAAAATTACATGATGTAGGAAATATTATTAAATTTATAGTGACTATTTATAGTCAAAATGATCTCTTATATAACCCCATATAAAAATTGTTTTTCCAAAGGATACATGTTTAGGTTATATTTTCCCTAACATTAATTTAGAAATAATTAATTATCATTTTCAGACAAAAGTCACTTCATGGGGCCCTAAAATAGACCCATGGAGGCCCATAGTTGGATATATCTCATCCAATAAAATTAGTACACATGTTAGGGTAATTCAATATTATTATAATAATATTTTTTACCCTTATTTACCATATTTACCGTATAACCATGATAAATAAAATATTTACTTAGGTTACTATTCAAAATATCTAAAAATAAAAGTTAACTATTTACAGAATTTGGACCTCCTGATTCCAAATATGGAATCCAATTTTCCAAATTAAAAACACATATATTTCATAAATTATTTTAAAATAAATTCCTGTTGTCAAAACTAAAAAAGCGTGTTTTTTAAAATAATAACTATCAAATGATTGGCATGTGTTTATGTCTAAATAAAAATTCAAATTACTTCCAATGAAAAAAACTAGATAAATTTTAAAAACATAATCTAATTACACATTAAAACCAATTAAAAAGATAATATATCCATATAAATAAATCATATGAAGAGATAGTTTTGACTTAAAATGCTGTTTTTTCACTATTAATTAAAAATGAAATTTTTCAGAAAAATACCAAAAACATATTGAAAGTAATTTTTTTTGTCTTTCATCTAAATAACAAGTTTACTATCTCATATTAAATATATAAAAGTGAAAAAAATAGATTTAAAATGGGTTCACCATTAAAAGGCAGTAAAACTACCTTTTAAAAATATTAGAGTATTTATGATTTAAATTCGATTCATTCTTATTTTAAGCCTCTTAATTTAGTCTGATAAATTTAAAAACATTTAACCAACACATTTAATCATAATATGGTTAGTTTTATTTATTCTCACAAATACAACGGCTAGGCATTAAGTACCATTTATTATAATAATATTAGTTTATTATTTTTTAGTAGGACTCAACCTTGTGTGCAACATGAGATTTCAGAGAATCCTATTTTTGTGTGTCTAGTATGCCCTAAATCCTAGCATACCCATTAAGGTAAAATTAATATTTTATTCATAAGTACTAATAGAAATCAAATGTATTATTCTATAAATACCTTGGTCATTTCACTAATAAAAGACACAATAGTGTTGAGATTCAATGTACCTGAGCACTTTTACTTATTCATACTGATTTATGTGGTGTGATGAGACATCAGTCAATAAAAGTGGATTTTTACGTTATAAATTTTATTGACGATTTCTCTCAGATGAAATAAATATTGTGTCTGAAACAAAATACATAGGCTATGGAAATGTTCAGGTTTTTTTGAAAAGATGTTGAGAAATAAATGAGATTCAATATAAAGAAATTGAGAAATAATAATGATACAGAATTCACAAAAAGTTCTTTTGAAACATATCAAATAAACATTGGTATAAAAAATCAGAATATTTATCCCTTTGCTCCACAATAAAATAGAGTAGCATAAATAAAGACTAGAAGATAGGTGGAAGTGAGAATAATAAAGTTAGTATAATAAAAACATTCAACATTTGAATAGAGGGAAGATGTTAGTAAAGTTGTACATGTTTAAAATATATACATGTTCAAACCAAAAACCAACATGAATTTTTCTGAAATGGGTTATACCAAATAAACTTCATTGACATGTTTCAAATTTTTGGATGTCCATGTTTACATAAAATAGAAAATTTATATATGGTAATTTTTGATGAGAAAGATGATGAAGGAACTTTATGGGTTATGCACCTAATGAAAGAAGTTAAAATTGTTGTAACAAACATTTTTAAATTTTTTTGGACTCATGTTATGTGAATGTTACTGAGAATCTCACATCATTAACAACAGTTTCCTGGAATTATAAGGAGAATAAAATGAATGTATCCAATAAATGTGAAAATGATAAAAAAATTATATTGATTTAGAAGAATAGGGTGATGAGGAAAGACCTCTTGGAAAAATGTTTAAGTTTCCTACCTTAAAAAACATTTTGTGACCTAAAATAGTATTTGGAATCATAAGTCTCTAGTTCATACCATATGAATGTTTATATTTGAAAATAAAACTTCACTCATCTCAAAAGATGAACTAGAATCGGTTTTAAAATCCATCTAACACAAATAGTGGGTGTATTATATGAATGGATATTTGGATCAAATAGAGAAAATTGAAACATGGGAAATTTTTCCATGATGGAAAGCTAAATATTTTGTCCGAACAACGCATGGTTAATTAAACAAGTTGAATAAACATGGATAAGTTTTAAGAAACAAATTTAGGCTTGGTTGTAAAGGCTATACACAAGTGAAAGTGTCAATTTTGATGAAAACATTTCCACTGTTGCAAGGTTAGAAACAATCATAATGTTTCTAGTAGTAGATGTTAATCATAATTATAAATTATATTAGATGGATGTAAAGTCTCCATTTCTCAATTGAGAAATTTAGGAATAATTTTACATTGAACAACCTTGTGGGTTTCATCTTGACGAGGATGATTTTTTTTAAATGAAGAAATTTTTGTATTGGTTGAAATAAAATCATTATTCTCAGTATTCAAAATATGATTTTTTAATATATTGTTGATTATTTTTAAAGGGAATATTGATATAAGATTATATGTGAATGATGTTGACTCTAGAACTCTAATTGTAATTTATTATGGGAATGATATATTTTTTTCTAGCGATAAAGAATATTTTTTTGAATCATTTTATGAAGAAATTAAAATGATCAATGAGATGTCAATGTTGGGAGAACAAACTTTATTTGTTTTATTACAAGTTCAAGAAAAGGGAAAATACTTTTTTCAATATCAATAAAAGTATGTCAGGAAATTATTACAAAAATATGGCTGTAATGACCAGGAATCTCCATGGAATTTTTTTTCTTAAATACTTGGGAATTTTACGAGTCTACAGTTTCTAACGGCGCCTGATTCTGAGGCCCGGAGTACCTGGAATGATCCGTCGATGTTTTCTTAAACTTAAATTAACGAGCATTTGCAGTTTTCTAGAAAAAGTGGAATAACACTAAAATGGTTACTCATATCAGAAATATGAGGCCATCGTTGTGCTCAGGATAGCGGGTTTACATTAGGCATGACTTAAGTTTAATTGGTGCGGGCCTCCTGGGAGAAAACCTGAAAATGGAATAACCATAAATAAAATAATAAAATAATGTTAATTTATTTTTCAAATGCTTATAACTCACAAATGGTAACTTGGATTAAAAATACGAGACCACCACTGAACTCTTGAGGGTAGTATTTCTTTAAGAAGATACTAACTTGGGTTGGCGAGGGCCAGCAGAGAAAGTTATTTTTTGGCTGCAAATAAAATAATTAAGTGATAATTATTTTATTTTAAATTCATAACTTCTAAACAGTAACTCGGATTGGAAATATGAGGGAACTCTTGGATTCCTTTGGGGAGCATTTCACCTATGCAGAGGCTAACCTCGACCGTAGTGGTTTGAGGGTGGCTCTTATTAAATTTCAAACCTTTTTTTTCGGGTACGTTCAGTAAACCTGCGAGCGAAGTTTTCATATCTATTGAACTGGTGCTCAAAATTGAAATCTGTGGGCACCATTGAACTCGCAACGCCGGTATTCTCTTAAGGAGACTCTCACCACAGTTGCGTTCTATCAACATTGGATGTTAATTTTTGGGGTTTCTAAACAAATTAAATAAAAATATGTCTAGCATATTTTTATTTGAGTGGTGGTTTAATCTTCCAAGGGGAGGTTGGAGGTGGGGCCCACCCGCGCATAACCTCGCATGGGAGGATATTGTGTGGTGGGTCCCACATGAGCTTAAACCCCCTTTAACCCCTTGAGTTCCCCATTAATGGGGAAAACCCTTGAACTACCCCTTAATAGGGATAAATCCCTCTTTATTAATTGAAACTCTCCACCTCCCTTATTTTGAATTTAAATTTTGAATCCATTCATCCACATTAAAATAAATGTGTTGTCACATTTAATTAAGGAAAACCCTTGTGTTGTTGTCCCATAAAAATAATAGAGAACTATCTCTATTATTTTGGTTTAGTTAACATTGGTGGAGCCTTGGAGAAATAGAGAGAGGATCCTCTCCAATGAAGAACACCCATCTCCACCGAGGAGTGATGATGTTGTCTTCTCCCTTTTCAACCGGGGCATGAAAGGGAAGACGCCACCCACGAAGAACGTCGCTAATGATGACATCATATCCTCCCGATGTCAATGGAACAACGCTGCCTTCCTACGACTCAACCGAGCGAACACCGACTACAAGGTAAGGGGATTTGGTTATTTTAATGTGTGAACTATACCCTTGTACTTCGTCGTTTATTTTTGGTTCGAAGGTGGACAATTGTTGTCACATAATGTGGAGGGCGCGGGCTGAACAAACATGGAATGACATAAGTCTGTTGATTCTTGTTTGGTTGGCGTCAGAGGCGGAGCCGGAAGGGCGCGGTGCCATCACACCGCGCCGGAGAAGAACCCCGGCCGGAAGGGCCTTGAGAGACGAAAGAGGTGTGGCACCATCATGGCGCACTGCACCGGAGGTACGGAACTACGGCTAGGTCGGGCCGCGAAAAAGGGGGGCAACAAAGTCACCCGGCACCGGGGGGGAACCGTGGCCGAGTGGGCCGCGGCGGATGAAAAGCGCAACACCGTCGCGGCTTGCGGTGGAGCCGAAGGCCACGTCCATGTCGAGCCGCAGTGGGGATGGTGTGGCGCTGGTGCGTAGCGCGGAGAGAAGGAGGACCGCGGCGTCGTCGCGCTGTGGTGGAGGTACAGTGTCGGCTGGCCGGACCCGCTGCCATGAAGCTGGACACACGGGACCACCCGGGTCCCGCAACCCCTGAACCCGCACAAGGCTCTGGTTCTGTTCAACGAACTGCGAAGGGGCGCGAAACCCCCACCCTTGCGGGGCCGACCTGGCCGCCACGGGTGGGGCCGCCCTCAGTCGGGCCCCCCAAGGCTGGGCCGCCCCTTAGCCCCCCCCCCCTAAGGCCTGGCCGCCCTTGGTCGGGCCACCCACGGTCGGGCCCTTTTTGGCCGGGCCGCCCTCAGCTGGGACACCCCTTGGTCGGGCCCCCCTCAAGCCAGGCTGCCCTCGGGCCAGGCTGTCTCTTCTGGTCGGGCCATCCCCTCGGTTCGGGTCACTTCCTCAGATCGGGCCGGACCTGAGGATCGGGTCAGACCCCGTTTCAGACCGGGTCTGGCCGGGTCTGTCCGACTGGGTTGGACCGGACCCGGACTCGCTATGGCCATTTACACCTTTTAACCCACATCTAGGGATATGTGTGTCCGATTGACGTACCGCCTATGGCGATAGAATTCTTGGAGAAAGATGATTCTTTTGGCATACCCTGCTTGAGGTTTGGACGCATTTGGGGTATGGTCGAGTTGGTTTAAACCTAAAAACCAATCGGGCCCATGGAACGGAAATGCTAATAACTCTCAGACCATGTGTCTCATTGATGCGCCGCCTATCGCGTTCAGTTCCTTATGGTGAGACGGAACTATGGGATACATAAACTTAGGACTTCGTGATAGTTGATGTATCGACACTTGGATCAAGGAGCAGACCCTCCCGGAATCGAGCGTGCTGTATGCAGGAACCCTAGCGCTAGCTGTGATGAGACTGTACCATAGTCCTTCGTGGATTTGACAGTGATGACTACATTACCAGAATCCTCCGTGGGATCGACAGCGATGAATACTATACCGAGATCCTCTGTGGGTTCGACCATTCAAACTTCTGCTCCTGTATCATTTGTGGGTCCGACAGAATAGATAGTCATGTATCCTGTGTGGGTCCAACATCTTATCTGGTCTTGTATCATGTGTCGGTCCTACATCTTAGATGAATAGAATAGCTAGTCATGTATCCTGTGTGGGCCCAACAGCTTAGCTGGTCCTGTATCATGTGTGGGTCTGATAGCTTAGATGAATCAGTGACTACATCTGATCATCTCTATCACTCTACAAAATATGTATACCTGTGTGAGCTGATTCATGTCTTTCAACCATTATCATCGTGGGGATTGACTTTACATCCTTTGTGGAATGGTTTTTTTTTGGGTTCGAGAGTTGGAGCTGAACTGTGATTGATTACTTAGGTATATGTATGGGCATATACCTAAGTAGGGTTGGTTGTACTTCAGGATTGTATCTTTCAACTGTGGTTTATCTTTTTTGGATTCTGGGAGACCTTCAGGGGTCTCTGGGTCCCCTATTGAGTATTTCTATACTCACCCATGCACAGGCATCGCTCGCACCTTGTTGTGTTCTGTGTAGATGACTATTAGTAGTAATTGAGATTGAGGGTGACAGATGGGAGGCTGCTCGGAGCTCGACTAGACGGGACGTACCTCAGGGACAAGTTGTTCAAGTTCTGTACCTACCCTTCAGGTAGGATTCCCCAGTGGACGATCTAGGAGATATTTTCCCTTTTTACATATATTTGTTCTTGTTGTTTAGTTGTGTTTGTATACTGGCCCATTTACTTTCAGTGCTACCTTTGTATTCGGTTTTACATAGTGTTTTGCTTCCAGTTGTGTGTTCTGATTGTGTGTGATTTCTTTTTATAAATGAAATGCCTTCCTAGCTTAGGGATTTACACCTTTGGTGTTTTCACCAGCCCCTGGCCTATGGAAGGCGGGCTTGGGGTAGTCACGGCATGAGTTCCGAGGATGGGTCCTAAGAAATTAGTATCAGAGGAGTCAGTTCTACCACAAAACTTATAACTCGGATCTGTTTTATTTTGAAGAAACAATGTTAAGAGTGTTGAGTGTGGTTTTCAGTCCAGGGAGTCCAGTGTCGGTGCAGTGGCTGACGTATCCATACACTCGGACCTTGACTTCTGATTTCTAACACAGTGCACGAAAAAACAGATTGTGAGTGTGTTTTCAAGAGTCTTCTTGTGAACTCTTTGATTCAGCTCACCAGGTATTACTTATTGACTGTGGTGCATATGTTTCTTATAAGGATTTCATTGCCTAGAAATCCAACTAGGGTTTCCGAGAGAGTACACGATGATGGCCCACCGAGTGACGAGGCTCCGGTTTGGGGTTATCTTAATATGTTGTCACCTTCGGGTGGTGTACCAGCACCACCACCACCCATTGGGTAGCATATTCCACCAGCTGCATTGGAAGACGGTTCACACTGACTGAGCGCGTTGCATGAGTTCTAGTGGCAGAGGCCTCCGAGGTTTCGAGGTGAGACAGATTCCCAGGTAGTAGAGGACTAGATTGAGGTGATTACTGGAGTTTTCGGCCTAGTTGAGACACAAGTAGAGTAGATGTTGATCATAGCTACTAATATTTTTCAGTAAGATACCATGAGGATTGTCACGACCCGTCCTCGGGGCTCGTGCCGTGACTACCCCAAACCCGCCTTCCATAGGCCAGGGGCTGGCGACTAGCACCAAGGCGTAAATCCCGGTAAAAAGGGAAGACATTGCCTTTGTAAAGTAAACAAGCACCACAGAGTAAGCAAGCGGAAGAAGTAAACACTGAGTAAAAACTGAGTACAACAGTAAGTGCGGAAAAGTAAAGGAGGCCGGAAATACAAGTCCAACTGTAAAGTACAACTGAAAGGAGAAAAAAGCAACGGAAAGAAAAATCCACAGCGTCGAGCCATCCTCTAGATGTCCCACCTGAAGGGTGGGTACAGATAGCCTCCACAGCTCCTCGGGCCAGCCATCCTCTCCGAGTACACCCCGCCCAGTGGTCCACCTCCAGGTACCGTCCTGCTCCGCCAACCTCAACCACGATCAGCGCTGTCTGTCGTCTGCAACCAACACAACGTACTGCGGGCATAGCCCGTGCAGGGGTGAATATAATCTACTCATAAGGTACCTCGAGACCCCCGAAAGTCTCCCAAAATCCAAAAAGGATAATCCACAAAGGAAAGATACAATCACGAAGTAACATCCGACACTGCTTAGGTGTATACCCATACATATACCTAAGTCATCAATTCTCGTTCAGCTCCAACATCCGAGCCCAAGTATAACCCAGTCCACACAGGAAAGTAAAATGTAAATCAACACAGGATAGCACAACACAATCCACAATGGAAAGAAAAACAGGGTTTCAGCTCACACAGGTATACTTCTTCGAACGACGATTGAGATGATCACTGATCCATCTAAGTCATCGGACCCACAAAGGATCGATAGGTACTAACCCCCGCAATGACCCACAAAGGATCTGACCCACACATGATCGATAGGTAACTAACCCCCGCAAAGCCCCACACAAGATCAGACCCACACAAGATATGTAGGAGCTGGACCACACAAGACCGCTGAGCACTGACCCACACAGGATCAGACCCACACAGGATCGGTAGCACTGACCCACAAAGGATCGCTGTGTCTTGTAGTTGTCCCCGTCGAGTCCACTGACGATCTCTGCACAGTCGAGTGTCTGATTGATGCGCCATCTACGACGTTGAGTTCCTGTTGTCGATATAGAACTTGTGGATATATGAACTCTGGATTATGTGTCAGTTGATTTATCAGCCTCTCAACTCGTGGAGTGGACCCTCCCGAACGAGCTTGTTGTGTGCGGGAACCCTAGAGCTGGCTGCGACAGCTACTGTGATGACGATGACTATGAAGAGATCCTCAGTGGATTCGACGACGACGACTAGAGCACTCAACGATACTTTGTGGATCAGTGCTACTGATCCTGTGCGGGTCCGATCCTGTGTGGGTCAGCGCTCATCGGTCCTGTGTGGGCTAGCGCCTACAGATCCTGTGTGGGTCCGATCATGTGTGGGTATTTGCAGGGGTTAGTTACCTATCGATCCTGTGTGGGTCAGATCTTTTGTGGGTCATTGCGGGGGTTAGTACCAATCGATCCTTTGTGGGTCTGACGACTTAGATGGATCAGTGATCATCTCTATCATTATTCGAAGAAGTATACCCGTGTGAGATGAAACCGTGTTTTTCTTTCCTTTTTGGATTGTGTTGTGCTATCCTCTGTGGATTTACGTTTTTCTTTCCTTGTGGATTGTATTGTGCTATCCTGTGTGGATTTACGTTTTTCTTTCATGTGTGGACTGGGTTATAATTGGGCTTGGATGTTGGAGCCAAACGGGAATTGATGACTTAGGTATATGTATGGGCATATACCTAAGTAGTGTCGGATGTTACTTCGTGATTGTATATTTCCTTTGTGTATTATCCTTTGTGGATTCTGGGAGACCATCGGGGGTCTCGGGGTCCCAACTGAGTAACTTATACTCACCCCTGCACATGTTATGCCCTCACTACATTGTGTTGGTTGCCGACGATGGACATCGCTGATTGTGGTCGAGGTTGGCGGAGCTGGACGTTACCTGGAGGTGGACCACTGGACGGGGTGTACTTGGAGCGGACGGCTAGCCCGAGGAGCTGTGGAGGCTATCTGTACCCACCCTTCAGGTGGGACTTCTATAGGATGGCTTGACACTGTGGGTTTTTCTTTCAGTTTCTGTTTTTCCCCTTTCAGTTGTACTTTACATTTGGGCTTGTATTTCCGGCCCCCTTTACATTTCTACACTTACTGTTGTACTCAGTTTTTTATTTAGTGTTTACTTCTTAATCTTGCTTACTCTGTGGTGCTTGTTTACTTTACAAAGGCAATGCCTTCCCTGTTTACAGGGATTTACGCCTTCGTGCTAGTCTCCAGCCACTGGCATATGGAAGGCGGGCTTGGGGTAGTCACGGCACAGGCCCCGAGGACGGGTCGTGAAAAATTGGTATTAGAGGAGTTTGGTTCTACCGTAGACTCTGATCATTATTCTATGTGAAGCAATAGTGTTTAGCGTATTGGGTGCGGTTATCAGTCCAGGGAGTCCAGTGTTGGTGCGGCGGCCGACGTATCCATACACCAGGACACTGACTTCTGATTTCAGACATAATTCACGAAAACATTGATTGCATGTGTGTTACAAGTTTTCTTTGTGATTACTTTGTATCAGCTCACCAGGTATACTGTTCTGACCATGGCGCACCTGTTTCCTTTTCAGGATGGCCCCCCGACGGAAGCCAACTAGGGTTCCGAGAGTTGAGCATGATGACAGCCCACCGAGCGATGAGGCCTCGGTACATGGCCCTTTGACAGCTGCGGCACCGGCGGTACCTTTTCCCGCCGAGCCATCGTTGCATCCAGCCACAGTCACTGAAGATGCACGTCGCCTCAGTGCACTGCATGAGTTCCAGCGCCAGCGACTGCCCAGGTTCCATGGGGAGACGGACCCCCAGGCAGCCGAGGACTGGCTGGAGGCAGTGGTACGAGTTTTCCGGTTAGTGAGGACACCAGCAGACCCCCTGGTGATCCTCGCAGCAAGCCTACTACACGCGGCAGTGGGCCGTTGGTGGAGCTTGATGCTCCAGGTGCACGATGAGGCATCTCTTCTCTGGACGAACTTTGAGAGCCTCTTCCACTCGGAGTTCATCCCAGCCACCCTCTGTGCGGTGCACATCTAGGAGCTTCTATAGGTGCGGCAGGGCAGCTTGATGGTCGCCCAGTACTCGGCGAGATTTATCGATCTCTCCCGCTACTCGACCGACATGGTACGAGACCCATTCTTCCGGGCCCGGACCATTGAGAAGGGATTGATACACGAGATCAGGGCATTTCTAATCTCCCTCAGCATTCTGACTCAGGCAGGTGTACTGGAGAGAGCCCTTTTGATCGAGAGCTTCCTTGTTGATCCTTCATCAGCAGCGAGACCTACCACAAGGCGGCAGGTAGCGGTGTCTTCCGCACCAGGCAGCCAACGGATGACTCAGGGGTCCATGTAGACCAGACCCTCACGTAGACGACCTCAGGACACTAGCTCAGCAGTGCGGGGCACACAACATGGAGCCAGTCTTTCGAGAGGCAGACAGTGCTACACTTGCGGCGGGCAGGGTCACATGGCTCTTGACTGCCCGACCCACCATGCCGTGAAGCAGCAGATGTTTGAGGGGCCACCCAGGAAGAGGCAGAGGGTCGACCGTGGCGGTCCGCAGGGAGGAGGCGGACGAGGTAGAGGAGCTTTCCGAGCAGCAGGTGGTGGGCGACGCTTTGAGGCTCTACCACCACCACCACCAGGAGGTCCACCCCGGCCACAGGGAGCTGGAGGAAAGAGATAGGCACAACTTCAGGCAGCGGAGGCCTATAACCACGGCGCGCCTGAGATGATTCGAGGTACGATCGGTGTCTATTCCAACCTTGCTGCAGTTCTTATAGACCCAGGAGCGAGTCACTCTTTCATAGCCGCTGCCCTTGTTCGGAGCTCGGAGATTCCGACAGAGCCGTTGGCTCGATCCTTATGGATATAGACTTCTACAGGAGCAGACTCGACGACTAAGCACTAGTGCCAGCAGTGTGAGATTACTATAGGAGGCAAGAGCATCAGCTGTTATCTTCTTATTGCAGCGTCGAGGCCTTACGACGTCATCTTGGGCATGGATTGGTTATCTACAGTCCATGCACAGATTGACTGTATTAGGCACAAGGTGTGATGTGTACGCACCGCCGGGAGAAGGTTCACCTTCACCAGTGAGAAGGGAGCCTTCTCAGCATAGGATGGACTTCCGCAGAGGAGAGGATAGCCCATCACTCATCAGTTCGATAGCCTCATCCTAGGATCAGTTGACATGTGGAGTCCTAGTTATCTTGCAGTGGTGGATCAATATGCGGACGTCTTTCCCGACGACGTTCAAGGACTACCTCCTCGCAGAGATGTAGAATTTTATATTGACTTGTACCCCAGGATAGCCTCGGTATCGACTCCAGCGTATCGGATGGCCCCCGTTGAGCTTCGAGAGCTACGGGTATAGTTGGAGGACTTGCGAGGCAATGGATTCATCTGACCCAGTGTTTCACCCTGGGCTTCCCCGATATTGTTTGCCAAGAGGGGGGATGGGAGCTTGAGACTGTGTGTCGACTATCGTCACCTGAACCAGGTGACAGTGAGGAACAACTATCCACTACCGATGATTGATGACCTCTTCGATCAGCTCAATGGAGCACGGTGGTTCTCGAAGATAGACCTCAGGTCAGGCTATCATCAGCTCAGAGTTCGGGACGAGGACGTACAGAAGACCGCCTTCAGATATCGGTTTGGCCACTATGAGTTCTTGGATATCCCATTAGGCATAACCAATGCTCCAGCAATGTTCATGGGCCTCATGAACATGATCTTTCAGCTATACCTCGATCGATCTGTCGTAGTCTTCATCGAAGACATTTTGATTTACTCGACGACTGAGGAGGAGCACGCCTACCACTTACGGGTTGTACTAGACACACTCTGAGAGCACCAGCTTTATGGTAAGCTCTCAAAGTGCCAGTTATGGATACGTGAGGTCCACTTCTTGGGACATGTCATATCTGAGGCGGGAGTTGCAGTGGATCCTGTGAAGATCAAGTCAGTGCTAGCTTGGGAGCCACCTAGGAGCGTGACGGAGGTGTTGAGATTCTTGGGAATAGCTGGATACTATCAGAGATTTGTGCCAGACTTATCCAGAGTTGCGGAACCACTCTCAGCTCTTACAAAGAAAGGTAAACCCTTTGTGTAGTCATACAGATGACAGCAGGTCTTTCAGGAGATGAGATAGAGATTGAACAGCGCACCTCTCTTGAGGTTGCCTGAGGAGGGAGTAGGGTACGTAGTCTACTGCGATGCATCAGGGACCGGACTCGGATGTGTCCTGATGCAGGAGCGGGTAGTGATCACTTATGGATCACGTCAGTTGAGGCCGCATGATCAGAACTACGCTACCCATGACCTGGAGTTAGTAGCAGTGGTCTTCGCCCTGAAGACATGGTGACACTACCAGATGGACGAGCACTTTACAGTCTTTTCTGACCATCAAAATCTCAGGTACATCTTCTCTCAGAAGGACCTGAACCTGAGACATCGGTGATGGCTTGAGTTCCTCGAGGACTATGACTTTGAGATAGTTTATAATCTTGGGAAGGGGATTTTAGTAGCTGATGCTCTCAGCAAGAGGATGGGAATTCAGCTACTCAAGGAGGCGACAAAGTAGCTAGCCGCTTTGTAGATATCCTTCGTGGATAGAGATGGAGCAGCCTTCCTTCAGTCACTCACAGTCTCTCCTCCACTACTACAGCGGGTCAGAGAGACACAGCGTGGGGACGCTGACTGTGAGACGCGGCATGCACAGATATCCTCAGGACATGCATCTGATGGCTTCTCCTTTAGAGCAGAGCACGACATCCTTTTCAGAGGACGTACCTTGGTACCAATCGCTTTATGTGAGGAGGTGCTAAGTGAGTTTCACACTTCTCGTTTGGTGGTACATCCTGGAATGGAGAAGATGTACCAGGATCTCAGACGACAGCACTGGTGGCTAGGCATGAAGAATGTTGTGGTAGAGTTCGTTTCTCGATGCCTCACCAGACAGCAGGTAAATGCATAGGATCAAGTACCAGCAGGCTTGGTACAACCCTTGGAGGTCCCGGAGTGGAAGTGGGATGGGAGATCTATGGACTTCGTGACTGGACTTCCACGCACTTCCATAGGTCATGACTCCATTTGGGTGATTGTCGACTGACTCACCAAGTCGGCTCACTTCTTACCCATCAGAGAGTAGGGCTCAGTGGAGAGCTTGAGATGTCTCTACGTTCAGGAGGTTGTACAACTTTATGGTGTTCCATCATCTATCGTCTCCGATCGAGATGCTCTCTTTACTTCCCGACTTTGAAAGGGGCTGCAGGACGCGTTCGGGACGCGGCTACGTCTGAGCACCGCCTTTCACCCTCATACGGATGGTCAGATGGAGAGGACCATTCAGACTCTCAAGGAAATGCTCCGCGCATGTGTCCTCGACTTTGGTCGTAGCTGGGGGGACCACCTACCCTTGGTGGAGTTCGCGTACAACAACAGCTACCACTCCACCATCGGGATGGCACCATACGAAGCGTTGTACAACAGACCTTGCAGATCTCCTTTTTGATGGATAGACCCTGGGGAGTCAGCACTTGTGGGACCATAGATGGTCCAGGCCACGACAGAGAAGGTCCAGGTCATCCAGGAGTGGATGAGGACATCTCAAAGCTGGCAGAAGTCTTATACTGACAGGAGGTGGAGGCCACTAGAGTTCGATGATGGCGACCACGTCTTCTTGCGTGTCTCACCTCGACGTGGATTACGGAGATTTGGCCGAGGAAACAAGTTGTCTCCACACTTCATCGAACCTTTACAGGTCCTCAGCAGGATAGGCGAGGTGGCTTATCACCTGGCTCTACCACTTCAGTTGCACCGGGTGCACAACGTCTTCCTCGTATCTCAGCTGAGGAGATACGTGCACGACCCGATGCACATCATTAAACATTGGGAGATAGACGTTGATGATGGGGCGAATTTTGCAGAGGTCCTGGTGGAGATCGAGGATCGACTGGAGCGGGTCCTACATGGATGGTTGATTCCTCTGGTGCTCTTCATAGGGCAGCACGGGAACCTCCAGGAGAGCACTTGGGAGCGGGAGACTCAGATGCATGCTCAGTACCCACATTTGTTTCCCTAGCATATGATGTATCTTTATGGGGATGTAAAGCCCTGAGGTGGGAGTAATGTAAAGACCTGTAAATTTCAAGTAATTTTTTTTTCTTAATTTTTCTTTATAATTTTACAAGAACGCAGTTTCTGACGACACCTGATTCCGAGGCCCAGTGTGCCTGGAATCATTTTCTGAAGTTTGGCTCGGGTACGTTTAGTGAACGAACGAGCGGGTTTTTCTGAATTTTGAACCGGTGCTCGGAATCAAATTCTGAGGGCACTGATGGAATCGTAGCGCCAATTTTTTCTTAGAAACGCCTCTTCCGGAGTTGCATTTGCTCGGGTGTGGTTTTTAATTTTTGGACTTTAAGTTAAGAAATAAAATAATGTCGTACGACAAACTTTATGTTATTTAACTTAAAGCTGCTTAAAGCGTCTTAAGCTGAGTTGAAGCAGATAGGGTACAATTCAAAATATCCTACCCTCTTGGTAGGATATTTGTGAGGTGGGGCCCGCATGAGCCCCACCATTTCTTTTCCGCTAAGTAACACACCCGCGAAAACCCCTCTTAAATGAAAGTCAACTGACGCATTTTCTAAATTCTTAATGCTCCGATTAATTGGGCGGTTAATCCATTGAAATTAATTCTATGAATTAATGGGTCGTTACTTAGGTTGTTTTACACTTGTTGGCATGTTAATAAAATATGACCAATGCTTGTCTTCTTGAGGATTGCTTGTTGAGAGGATTTGGAGAAGACTCGAAGGCTTGATATCTTCATCCTCCTTCACGAAGAGCGTGAAGAACGCGAAGAACGCCAGCCTCCGATGAAGGGCGACGAAGAACGCTCGTACCCTGGAAAATGACAACGTGACGCTGACGATTATCCCACTACGGCGCTTCTTCCACGACGATCCATCCCTGCGACAATCTTCGAACGGTATCTTGAGGTAGGGGATTGCGGTCCTTTTTAATTATTTGTGGATTATAACATCAACATGGATTTAATTGTTATAATTAAATTTGTATGTACTTGATCCTCGGAGTTCGTCGACGCGATGCCTTATACCGCGAAGATGCGACGCCCTTACGCGACGTGACGATCATCTTCTACCGCGATGGTCAGTTCCGCGAAGAACTCGTCCGACGACTACGACGAGGTAGGGGTCGTTTTGAAAATGATTTTACCTATGCTTGTTTTCCTCGAAGGGAAGGATATTAGTGCGGGTCAAGGTTTATCAATTGCTGGGAATTATGGTGTTGTTTCAAACCGCTAATGCGGTGGGTGCGGACCAATGAACATGTCCGAACCCACCGTCCTTTTGTTCTTGGTGTGCGGAATGGTGGACGACGTCAAAACGGGCCACAGAGACGATTTGTTGATTCTACAGTGAAGAACGGGACCCGGGATGAGCTACGGCGCAGATGAAAATGAAATCGGACCACCGGAGCAACTCCGGTGGCCCGCGGACTCCACCGGCGGCGGCCGACAGACCCGCGACCACGCGGGTCCAGCGAGACACGGGACGCGGCCCTGCCGCGTCTGCTGACCAAGGGCGGCCCCACGCGGGGCCGCGATGTTCTCACGCGGGGGTAGCATGCCCCCCACGGTTTCCGTTGCTCGGCCGCTCGGTTGAGCCATGCCAAGCCGACCCGCCAGCCGGGTCGTGCTCAGGTCGGGCCAGGATGCCCGGCCGGGCCGAGTCACGCCCAACCGGATCGGACCCGGACTCAGGTCGGGTCGACCCGGTTCGGGCCGACCCAGGGGGGTTGGGCCGGGTCGGTCCGGGCCTAGACCCCCTATTTCCAGACCTTTTTGGTCTTTTTCTCATAACATGAGCTACGGACCTCCGAACGACGCCCCATCAACGGAGATGCGATCCTTGGATCGAGACAGTCGTTTCAGTAAATCACAATCAAGGTTTCGGAATACTTTGGGTTCGGCTGGGTTGGTTTGTACACGAAACCAACCGGGCCCTCGGAGCAGAAACGCTCATATCTTGAGCTTCAGACGTCCGATTGACGTGACAGCGACTTTGTTCAATTCATCTAAGTGAGACAGATCTTTTGTCTTACTCCGCCTGAGATTTGGACGCAGGTGGAGTATAGTTGGGTTGGTTTTACCTTAAAAACCAACCGGACCCCTGGAACGAAAAATCCAATAACTCTCAGACTGGGCGTCTGATTGACGCACTGTCTGCGACGTTGAGTTCCTGTTGTCGATATGGAACATTTGGATACATCAACTCTGGACTATGTGTCAGTTGATGTATCAGCCTCTCGGCTCGTGGAGCGGACCCTCCCAAACGAGCTTGCTGTGTGCGGGAACCCTAGAGCTGGCTGCAACTGCTACTGTGATGACGATGACTATGCAGAGATCCTCAGTAGATTCGACGGCGACGACTACAGCACTCAGCGATCTTTTGTGGGTCAGTGCTACGGATCCTATGTTGGTTCGATCCTATGCGGTTCAGCACTCAGCGGGCCTGTGTGGGCCAGCACCAACATATCTTGTGTGGGTCTGATCCTATGTGGGTCTTTGTGGGGGTTAGTTACCTATCGATCCTGTGTGGGTCAGATCCTTTGTGGGTCATTGTGGGTGTTAGTACCTATCGATCCTTTGTGGGTCCGACGACTTAGATGGATCAGTGATCATCTCTATCGTCATTCGAAGAAGTATACCTGTGTGAGCTGAAACCCTGTTTTTCTTTCCTTTGTAGATTATGTTGTGCTATCTTGTGTGGATTTACATTTTCATTTCCTTGTGGATTGTGTTATGATATCCTGTGTGGATTTACGTTTTTCTTTCCTGTATGGACTGGGTTGTACTTGGGCTCAGATGTTGGAGCCGAACGAGAATTGATGACTTAGGTATATGTATGGGCATATACCTAAGCAGTGTCGGATGTTACTTTGTGATTTTATATTTCCTTTTTGGATTATACTTGTCGATTCTGGGAGACCTTCGGGGGTCTCGGGGTCCCTACGGAGTAGCTTATACTCACCCCTGCACGAGCTTTTCCCGCACTACGTTGTGTTGGTTGCAGACGACGGACAGCGCTGATCGTGTTCGAGGTTAGTGGAGAAGAACGGTACCTGGAGGTGGACCACTGGGCGGGGTGTACTCGGAGCGGGCGGCTAGCCTGAGGAGCTGTGGAGGCTATCTGTACCTACCCTTCAGGTGGGACTTCCAGAGGACGGCTCAACGCTGCAGCTTTTTCTTTCAGTTGTTGTTTTTCCCCTTTCAGTTGTACTTTACAGTTGGGCTTGTATTTTCGGCCCCTTTACTTTTCCACACTTTCTATTGTACTCAGTTTTTACTTAGTGTTTACTTTTTCCGCTTGCTTACTCTGTGGTGCTTGTTTACTTTACAAAGTCAATGCCTTCCCTTTTTACCGAGATTTACGCCTTGGTGCTAGTCGCCAGCCCCTAGCCTATGGAAGGCGGGCATGGGGTAGTCACTACACCGGCCCCGAGGACGGGTCATGACAAGGATGGTCCACATAGTGATGAGGTTTCAGTACTTGGACCGTTTTCCGAGATGGAACCTTCGGGCAGTGTGCCCACTATATCACTATCTGTTGGTCAGTAGACACTACCGGTGGTACCGGTAGTGGAAACATGTAGGATTAGTGCCTTACATGTGTTTTAGCAACATATATCACTCAAGTTCGGAGGCGAGCCCAACCCACAGGCGGCTGAGGACTGTCTTAGGGAGGTGGCTAATAGTTTTCTGGTACATATACAGCTTTGGTAGAATGGTGTTTCGGTATCTGAGTATTCATTAAGGCATACCGATCTTTCTGGTACTTGATGAGTATGATACGATTAGTGCTTTAGAGGTTAGACCTATGAGTGAGGTGTGTTTAAGGATATCTGAGCCATCACTTTTTCCTATATGCATTCCTACTTATGTTAGGGTGCTAGAGAGAACCTTTGGGGTTGAATGTTCATTAGATTAATGGATACAACTAGTGAATGTTTGCAGTTAGAAAGCATGAAACCGACACCAGTCTCAGAGGCATGAGCATGTTAAATGTTTCAAGAAGAGGAAGTGTTAAGGACAGATGAATCTGCAGGGCAGTAGAGGTGGAAGTAGAGCTAAGAGAGCAGCATGAGGTGGTGAACATTTCGACATGTTACAACCACCTGCCTTTGTAATCCCCACTAGGCTCAGGGAGTTGGAGGGCAGGGGAAGAGAATAGCTGCATGCGGTCAAGGAGTGTGACCCAAGGGCTCTAGGAATGATTTGAGGTATGTTCAGTGTCTCCTACTAGCTGCCGTATCAATAGACATAGATATCAATCACTTCGTCCTTCCACGAATCTCGTCCCAGACCTAGAGTTTCCGGTTAAACCGTTGACTTGACCCTCACGTCTAGAGATACCTTTGGGAGGAGACTCGATAATCACACATACGCCGATGGTGTGATGTGACCCTTGAGGATAGAGTTTCAGTTGGATAATCTTGGTGGCAGTGTCGAGGCCTTATGACGTTTGTTTGGGTATGGACTAGGAAACCACAGTTCATACATAGATTGAGTGTATTAGGAAAAAAGGTTGTGGTTTAACAACAACGTTGAAATGAGGTTTTCCTTTGTCAGTGAAAAGGAAACCCAGGTGGCACATGTTAAACTCCTACATATGAGGTTGCATTTGATCACACTTTAACCAACCATCCTTACCCTCGTGGTAGTAGGAACTCTGAGTTTTTAGATGATGTTTCCAGAATTACCCCCAAAGGGGGGGGACGTCTACTTTGACTGGATACTACCGAAAGATCATTCCAGACTTCTCCATATTTGCAGCACCACTATCAGCCTTGACAAAGAAGGGGAAACCCTTCATGTGGTTGGATAGATTCCACAGAGCTTTTAGGAGCTAAGGTATAGGTTGACTAGTGCTCCCATCTTTAGGCTACTGGAGGAGGGCGTTGGGTACATAGTTTACTACGACGCATCAGGTACCAGACTCGGTTGTGTCCGGGTGCTGGAGCGAGCAGTGATCATGTATGGTTCTTGGTAGTTGAGACAACATGAGCAGAACTACGATACCCATGACATGGAGTTAGCAACAATGGTCTTCGCCTTGATGATATGGAAGCATTATGTTATGGGATAGAATATTGCAGACTACTCTAACCACCAGATTCTCAGGTATATCTTCTCCCAAAAGGACCTAAACTTGAGAAATCAGCATAGTCTTCAGTTTCTCCAGTACTATGACTTTGAGATAGTCTATAATCCTGGGAAGGGGAACATTGTAGTAGATGCTCTTAGCAGAAGATCAGGCATTCAGCTGCTCCGAGAGGTGCCAGAGCAGCTGTCCGCATTGAAGATTTCTTTTGTGGATTGGGATGGAGCAGTCTTCCTTCAGTCTCTTACTATCACTCCCCCACCTCTTCAGCGAGTTAGGGAGGTGCAGCGTGGGACGCTGATTTTGAGACACGACGTGCTCAGATATCCACAAGGCAGGCACCTGATGGATTTTTTGAAGGTGGGGAGCACGTTATCCTCTTTGGAGAACATACTATGGTGCCAGTGTCACTTCAAGAGGAAGTGTTGAGGGAGTTTCACACATCCCCTTTAGCGGTACATCCATAAGTGGTGAAGATTTACTAGGACCTTCGACGACATCACTGGTGGCCAGGTATGGAGAAGTCAGTAGCGGAGTTTGTCTCTCGATGCCTCAATTGTTAGAAAGTGAAGGAAAACCATCACGTACCAGCAGGCATGAATCAGCCTTTAGAGGTCCCCATGTGGAAGAGGGATGAGATATCCACGTACTTTTTGATGGGTCTTCCACGTACATCTAGGAGATGGAGACCTCTAGAGTTCGAGGATGGCGACCACGTCTTTCTATGCGTCTCACCTCGACGAGGTCTCTAGAGTTTTGGCCGAGGAGGAATGTTAATTATGAGGTTCATCGGACCTTTCTAGGTCCTCAGTAGGGTAGGCATGGTGACTTACTGCATGAATCTTCCACCTCAGTTTCATTGGGTGAATGATGTCGTCCACGTATCTCAACTGAGGAGATACGTGCATGACCCTTCTCACATCATCGACCATGGGGAGCTGGACATTGATGACAGGGGGACATTCACAGAGGTTCTATTGTAGATTGGGGATTTATTGGATCAGGTCCTACGTGGGTGGTCGATTCCTCTGGTGTGTATTCGCTAGTAGCACGAGAACCTCCAAGAGAGCACATGAGAGCGGGAGTCTCATATGTGTGCTTAGTACCACCATTTTTTCCATTAGTTCGAGTTGTAACTTAGAAGGAAGTAAATCCCTGAGGTGGGGAGAATGTAAAAACCCCAAATTTCTGTGGAATTTTTTTTCTTAAATACTTGATAATTTTACGAGTCCGCAGTTTCTGACAGCGCACGATTCTGCGGCCCGACGTGCCCGGAATGATCCGTCGAAGTTTTGTTAACCTTAAATTAACGAGAGAATTCAATTTACCTAAAAAAGTGGAATAACTCTTAAACAGTTACTCGGATCCTAAATCTAAGGCCACCATTGCGCTTAGGATGGCGGGTTTATCCTAGGAGTGACTTAAGTTTAGTCAGTGCGGGCCTCTTGTGAGAAAACCAAAAAATGGCATAACCATAAATAAAAGAATTAAATAAAGTTATTTTATTTTTCAAATGCTTATAACTCACAAATGGTAACTCATATTAAAAATCTGAGACCGATACTAAACTCATGAGGGTAGGCTTTATTTAAGAAGATACTAACATGGGAAGGTGATGGCCACTAAATAAAGTTAGTTTTTGGTCGCAAAAAAAATAATTATGTGAAAATTATTTTATTGTAAAATTCATAACATCTAAACTGTAACTCAGATTGGAAATCAGAGGGTACCATTGGGTTTATTGGTGACTATTTCACCAAGGCAGAGGCTAACCTTGACCGAAGTGGGTCGAGGGTGGATGGTATTAATTTTCCGACAATTTTTCTGGTGCGTTCAGTAAACTTGTGAGCGATGTTTTGATGTCTTTTGAACCGGTGCTCGGAATTAAAATCTGATGGCACCGTTGGACTCGCAGCGCCTGTATTTGCTAAAGGAGACCTTCATCGCAGTTGAGTTTTATCAAGATTGGATGTTAATTTTTGGGGTTTCTAAATAAAAAAAATATGTCTAGCATATTTTTATTTGAGTTGCGATTTAATCCTCCAAGGGGAGGTCGGAGTTGGGGCCCACCCGTGCATAACCTCCCATGGGAGGATATTGTGAGGTGGGGCCCACATGATCTTAATCCCCCTTTAACCCCTTGAGTTCCCCATTAAGGGGGGAAAACCCTTAAACTACCCCTTAATGGTGCCAAACCCATCCTCATTAATTGAAACTCACAACCTCCCTTATTTTGAATATAAATTTTGAATCCATTCCTTCACATTAAATTAAATGTGTTGTCACATTTAGTTAAGGAAAACCCTTGTGTTGTTGTTCCATAAAAATAATAGAGAACTATCTGTATTATTTTCGCTTAGTTTACTTTGGTGGAGCCTTGGAGAAATAGAAAGAGCATCCTCTCCAACGAAGAACGCCCGTCTCCACTGAGGAACGACGACGCCTTCTTCTCCCTTTTCAATAGGGGAAAGATAGGGAAGACGCCGCCCATGAAGAACGTCACCAACGACGAAGTCCTCTCCTCTCAACGTCAACAGAATGACGCCGCCTTCTCACGAATCTACCGAGCGAACACCGATTACAAGGTAGGGGGATTTGTTTATTTTAATGTATGAACAATACCCTCGTTCTTCCTCATTTATTTTTGGTTTGACGGTGGCCAATTGTTATCAACTAATGCGGAGGGCGCAGAACGAACAAACAAGGCCCGACATCCCTCAATTGATTCTTGTTTGGTTGGCATCGAAGGCAGAGCCGGAAGGGCGTAGTGCCATCACACCGCGCCGGAGAAGAACCAAGGCCGAGAGGGTAACAGCGGACGAAAGAGGCACACCACTGTCACATCGCGTCGCATCGGAGGTATGGAACTGTGGGCAGGTCGGGCCGCGACAAAGGGGTGCAGTGCCATCGCGCCACACCGGAGAGGAATCGTGGCCAGGAGGGTCGCAGCGGATGAAAAGTGTGGTTTCGTCGCACTGCGCGGTGGACCAGAAGTCCGCGGTCAGGTCGGGCCGTGGCATTAAGGGTGTGACGCAGTCATGCCGCATTGGAGGTGTGGTGGCGGCCGGCCGGGCCGGCCGCCTTGGTGCCAGACACGCAGGACCACCCGGGTCCCGCAGCACCTGAACTGGCACAAGATGCCAGTTCTGTTCGACGAATCAGGGAGGGGCGCGGCACCCCCCTCCCTCGCGTGGCCGGCCGGGCCGCCATGGGTCGAGCCACCATGGACCGACCACCCTCGGCCGGGCCACCCCAGGCCAGGCCGCGCCACACCTCGACCGGGCTGCCCCTCTGTCGGGCTACCCTCGGTCGGGTTGTCGTCGGTCGGGCCTCCCGCGATCAGGCCACCCCTTGGTCGGGCCGCCCTCGGACCGGGCCGCCCGTCGGTCCGGGTCGTCTCGTTGGGTCGGGCCATCCCCTAGGCTCATGTCAATTCCTCAGATCGGGTCGGACCGGCGGACTATGGCAGACCTCGGTTCAGATCGGGTCAGGCCGGGCCAGTCTGACTGGGTCGGACCGGACCCGGACCTACTATGGCCATTTACACCTTTTAGCCTGCATCTAGGGCTATGGGTGTCTGATTAACGTACCGCCTATGACGATGGAATTCATGAAGAGAGATGATTCTTTTGGAATATCCGGCTTGAGGTTTGGATGCAGTTGGGGTACGGTCGGGTTGGTTTGAACCTAAAAACCAACGGGGCCCAATGAGCGAAAATGTCAATTACTCTCATACTGAGCGTCTGATTGACTCACAGTCTGTCAAATTGGGTTCATTATGTTGAGACAGAACTACAGGATACATCAACTCAGGACTTCGTGATAGTTGATGTATCGGCACTTGGCTCGAGGAGCAGAACCTCTTGGAATCGAGTGTGCTGTGTGCGGGAACCCTAGGGCTGGCTGCGACGATACTATGTCGTAATCCTCCATGGGTTCGACAGCGATTACTAGTGTACCAGAATCCTCCATGGGTTCGACAGCGATGACTACTCTACCAGAATACTCCGTGGGTTTGACAGTGATGACTACTCTACTGGGATCCTCCATGGGTTCGATATTTCTGACTTCCGTTCCAATATCCTGTGTGGGTCCGACAGAATAGCTAGTCTGGTATCCTGTGGGAGTCTGACAGCTTAACTGGTCTTGTATCCCATGTGGGTTTGACAACTTAGATGAATAGAATAGCTAGTCATGTATCTTGTGTGGGTTCGATAGCTTGGATGAATTAGTGAAGACATCTAATCATCTCTATCACTTAACAAAATATGTATACCTATGTGAGATGATTTATGTCTTTCAACCATTCTCATATTGGCAATTGAATTTACTTCCTTTGTGGAATGGTTTGTGATTGGGTTTGAGAGTTGGATCCGGACTGTGATTGATAACTTAGTTATATGTTTGGGAATATACCTAATTAGGGTTGGCTGATACTTTGTGATTGTATCTTTCTACTGTGGTTTATCCATTGTGGATTCCGGGAGACCTTCGGGGGTCTCGGGGTCCCCTACTGAGTATTGTTATACTCACCTGTGCTCGGGCTTCGCCCATAACTTGTTGTGTTCTGTGCAGACGACAGTCAGTAGTGATCGAGGCTGAGGGTGATGGACTGGAGGCTTCTCAAATATGGACTAGATGGGATGTACCTCAGGGACGAGTTGTTCAAGTTCTGTACCTACAGTTTAGGTAGGATTCCCCGGTGGATGATCCAGGAGTTGTTTTCCCTTTTTACATGTACTTGTTCTTGTTGTTTAATTGGGCTTGTATACTGGCCCATTTACTTTTAGAACTACCTTTGTATTCAGTTTTACTTAGTGTTTTGCTTCCAGTTGTGTGCTCTGATTGTGTGTGATTTATTTTTATAAAGGTAATGCCTTCCCAGCTTAAGGATTTATGCATTTGGTGCGAGTCACCAGCCCTTTGCCTATGGATGGTGGGATTGGGGTAGTCAAGACATGGGTTCCGAGGACGGGTCGTGACAATGGCATTGAAGAATCCAATGTACATTCTACTCCTATCTTACTGGGGATGAATTTTTGTAAAGATAATCTTGGTAAAATTGTGAATTAGAAATAATTTTGGAATATGATAGGAAGTTCACTTTTTCTGATAACCATAAGGACTAATTTTTTTTATATTATAACATTGTTTATGAGGTATCAATGTAATCAGAATGAATCAAATTTGTTGGAAATAAAGAGAATTCTAAGATATTTCAAATGAACAAATTCACATGGTTTGTTATAAAAAATAAATTGTGATATGAAGATTAATTGTTATACTAATGCTGATTGGGATATAGATTTTAATGATAGAAACCCAGCCTTATGAGGAACATTTTTCTTGGGGGAATGTTGCGTATGTTATAATATTAAGAAACAAAGTTTAGTAACTTTGAGTATAATTGATTCAGAAAATGTTATGGCTATATAGGATTTTAATCAGTTGTAATGGATGGAATTTCATCAGGAATATTTGGAAGTAAAATTTTCTAAACCATTGAAGAATCATTTTGATAATCACAGTATAGTTTATATTTCTAAAAATCATGTCCAATATTCTGGATAAAAAAGGATATAATTGTTCTCCTTATAAAATTTAATGTTTCTTCTGGAGATGTTTTTCTACAATATATCTCATTGATGTATCATATTTTTTATATCATCACAAATGAAATGCCAAAAGGAAGGTTTGTGGATTTTAGGCTGCAACACCATGTTTATACTGCTCCAATGGCTTTCTAAATCTTAGAGGGATGTCCCCCACCATGCATTGGATTATATTGACTATGGGGTGTGAAATTATTGAATTATTACTTTGAATAAATTTATTACTTACCATTATTTTATGAATCTAATGGTGTGGTTGTCAGATAATGGGGTAGAAAAAAATTAAGGGGAAGAAACAAAATAAAAGTGAGAGAAGATAAAAGTGATGGGGGATTATATTTACATGGATGGAAAATTTCCCTGTAACTAAAATATGGATGTCCTTCAAAATAATTATATTATAAAATAGTGTGATTTTAAAAAACTCATTTTTGATAAAGGATATGTTTTGATAAAATATGAAAACCTTGAGTTATTTAAACAATTTGAGATGTAAAAATTTTCTAAGAGTTGAATAATTTGTTAGTGAGTATTTTCCATTAATCCAATGGGGGATATTGAATAATCATTAGGATGTTTTGTTTTAGAAAAGTTTTTTATTTGTTTAAAAATATAGTTTTTTTGAACCAATATTTTTGTTCTTTAGGATCAAAAAAAATCCATAGAAATGAGTTTTTGTATTAAATATTAATTTTTCTAAATGTTTGAATCCAAAAACAATGTGGGATAAATGTTTTTTACATTGAGAAAGTTATTTTTTCCAGAAATAGGTTTTCAGACTGAATAATACCATCCACCTAATTTGTAAGAAATATGGAAGCTAGATGTTCTCTAGAGTTGTTGATATGATGCACCATCGGACTCAGATCCATCACTATGAAGTTCAAGATTCATCGGACATGGAATTGGTTATAAATTCATAAGTTGAGGAGTGAGGAATACAAAATGTTGGTAAATATTTTGAATGAAGATAGTGTAGTCTAGAGTTAGAAATTTCCTTACTTTATAACCTTAAAATATATGATTTTTTTCTGGTCATGGAGTTCTCAAAAATCCTGAAACATTATCATGACACAATATTTTGAAGAAATTTATGAATTATAAAGATTTCATCAATTATATAAATCAATAATTTTTTTCATCAAATCCATAAGTACTATACATAGATGTTTCCAGAAGTCTAAATGAGTTATAGTTGACAAGGTTTTAATAATTTCAATGTTTCAAGGTGATTTCACTTTTCAATACATTCCATCATAAAGATAATTACATCATTATGATGATTCCATTGTCCTGAAGCTGAGGATGTTAATTTGAGTAAATATGAGGATGTTAATCTGATTGATGTTGTGGATGTTAATTAGACTAAAGCTAATGTTGTTAATTATATTGCAACCAAGGATGTTGATTACACAGACTATAGGAAGGAAATTATAATAGCCTAGTTCTGAGGATGAAATTTAACCAGACTAACTATGTGGAGGGAGATAGTCAGATTGTAATGAGTAGTGGAAGATAGAAAATTCATAATGAGTAGAGTAATGTTTTTAAAGCCTAATTATAAGAGGAATAAATTCCGATCATTGTGATTTGTGAAAGTTCCATCATAATTAATATGAAGAAGTTACATCAAACTGATGAAAATTTAGTATATTTTAGAATATTGATTTCAGAGAAATATTCAGAAGTTTTGAAGTACTAGAAGTTAAAATTTAAATGAGAATGCTTTTTAGTGATTGGAAATTTGAGTAAGCGGGAAACGATTTTCAGTTTCCCTCATTTTTCATTATGAGATGCCTATAAATAGAATCAACTCACATTCATTATTTTAAAATTTTTTATATTAGTGGAAAATGTGGAGCGCTAAATAATTTGAGTCAGAGTTCTTTCCGGGATAAGATCTTGTTATAAGATCAGAAAACAGAAAGTTTTTTTACCAGACAGAGGAAGACCAGACTAAAGAGTATCAGACTAAGATATGAGTAGTTTCTAAGGAGCGCATGTTTTTTTAGAAATAAGATAATGTTTCTTCAATTTCATTTTGAGAAAGTTAACATTATATTTACTTGATCAGACTAAGCCAATCATACTGGGTTCATTGGACTCAAGGCCATCAGACACTTGGTCATCAAACCCAAAATATATTGTGATTCAGTTTAATAAATTATTTATTCTTTTGGTTTTATCAATTGCTTGCAAGAAAATATTATAAAATGATGGGAGCCAGTATAATCATTCCTATCATGAGATAAAAGGTGTCAAATGGTAGTTGGAACAAGATGTATTTACTTTATCAAATTAGTTAATTTCCATAGATCCATAGGATTGGCTATGGTAGGGATCTTATTCCTCATTATGTGGTCATTACTTATAAATACCATGTAATTTACTTTCTTTCCTATTTTTTATTCATGATTATTTACTTAAACATGATAATCATATGAACATTACAAAGTTTCAAGGGTTATGTTTTAGAAGTATTGAAAATTATAAAAGTAAACAACTGAATACACCCCTCTCACAACTCATTTTTTATTCATTCCTTTGTAACATCAAGTAAAAAGAAGGATGTTTCTATAAATTCTATAAATTGAAGGAATATATAAGAGGCAGTAAAGTTGAGAAAGAGTTAAAATTACAATTAGGGTACACCACAAACTGAATGTAGTCAAATTTGTATCCTATCAGTAGTATCCCTTAAATCGGATGATAACGGCCCTTTTGATGATTTTATTTAAAAAAGTGATGATTAATAGTTTATTAAATCTAACAATTAATTGTATTTACCTGTCAATGATTATCTATAGAATGTTTCTATCAAGGTTTTAAACTACATATATTTATTTATCAAGGGACTATATGAAAGGAAATGTGTTTGAGAAATTAGTGACTGAAATGTTTCTAACTGAGATGATCCATACACATGAATAAGCCCATAATGTTACCATTATAGTTCTTGATTCTAATTTGGATTTCATATATAAAGAAATATCCACTCTCATTGATGTTGAATTAAAATGGTATATTTTTGAAGAAAAATGTTTTTGGGAATGTTTTATCAAAAGTGGTCTATGATCTAGTGAGACAAAATAGAACCTCTTTTAATGTTGAAGTAGCTCAACTAGTTGTAAATCAAAATAAAATTAAATTGTTATATAATTATTTATTATAGGAAAATAAAATGCAGGATTATCATATTTATAAAAATAAGATTCAATGTGAATAATAATTTAAATAAGTTAAACATGAGAATATTAGTCCACCCCTAAAATGTATTGAATTAGAAGTCAAATTGAAAAATAAATAATTAACATATGTAGAGATATCCCAAGCTACTAATAATAGAAAGGATTATAAGTGTAATTAAAAAATAACTATTACTTCTATGAATACTCATTCTAGTAGTAATATGATCATTGGACTATTTAATAATAAATTTACAATAATCTCAATTAAAAAGGTAACCCTTGTCTTAGACTATTTTTTACTAATATTGTTTCGTCAAATAGTACAGGTTCGAAAAAGAATTTTTCAAACATTGGTGAATAAGTCTTATGGAAAGTACAATGTATCATTAAATGTGTATGTGAAAAATAGTAGGAATTATCCCCCCCCCCCAATATCAAATTAAGAATCATATTATCCAAAAATATCAACAATATAAATCCATACAAATTTTACCAATGAAGAGGAAATCAATATTTTTTACCATTATTAGCATCTTAGGAAATTTCGGTATCATTACATTTATTGTTTTCATAATGTTTCAGTGTATAAATTCTAAATAAGAACAATATTAATGAGAATTAGATCTAATGTAAATAGAGATCCTATAAACTAAATCAGAATACACTGATGAAGAAGAATATATCTATGAGGAATAGTTTTTGGTATCTTAAAGACTTCTATAAATATTTCTACATTTGTGGTCATATTAATGATGGGTGTTGTTTTACACCAACCATGCACATGGTATATGCTGATATAAAGAAAATACCACCAGAACTATAGAGTCAAAAAGAAAAAAATAGAAAGCCATCCTTGGTGTATAAGAAGAAGAATACTGTTAAGAAAAATTTGAAATTGGATATACCCAATATGGTTGCTAAAAAATATTCTACAAAAAGGTAATTATACTATTAAATAATAGAAAATATCATATAACTTTTAAAATAATTCCTAAAAACTATTGTTAGTGATAGTATTCTAAAGAAAAAAAGTAATCAATATTGGAAAAAATAAGAGGGTTGATTTGGTGTATAAATCTAAGATGAAAAATTCTAATTTCATGAGAGGTTTTCTAAAAGGTATAACCATTTGAATACTAAATATCTGTTTGGAAGGTGTAAAATGTTAGGGAAAATTCATAATAAGTTTATGACAAGGATTACTAGACAAAAAATAACTAGGGAATTAAAAAGGGAAAGAATCAGTGGTCTCTTAAGAAAAAAATGATATTGTAGAGAAGGATTATACATACAAAAAGAAGTCATAGAATGTACCAAAATAATGCTCATTAAAACGTCTAGATCAATTTGAATTGGATAAGATGTTTGAGTAGAAATATAAGACTGACTGTGTAGTGCTTTCAAATGTGAAGAATCAAATTCCATCTAATATAAATATTGAGGAGATTAAGAAGTATATGATTCTGATATTCCTAATTGATATATATATATATATATATCTGTGTGTGTTCATCATTTATCCATCTCATTCATTAGAATATTCTAAAATTCTATTGGTATATGTCTAATTTTTTTTTGGAATAAGTGATTCATATGTTTCTAAGGAAGAAGGGAAAGAAAAATTGCTTAGATGACCATGTATACGTCATGATGCCTATATTTAAATCGTGTACCTGAGTATCACTGCATAACCCAAGACATGAAGACAAGCTGGGACCATCCCACAAATATAGAAGGAAAAATCCTATAAACTTAATGTATATCCTTACCACATCATGATGCCTGTCAAACCAGTTAGAGAGAAAGCCACAAGGATCCCCTGAAAAATCCAGCTGGACGTAGAGTACACGTCCATAAAAACTGGTACACATCGTGTACATCGCCAAACCTCTTAAATTCACGAGAGACCCGGGTTCCAGGATGCAGATATGAAATCAATGGAGAATGAAACAGATCAAGGATAAATGTTGTGTACCTATGGTATATGTTGTGACAAAAAAATTCCTATTTCAGTAGTAGAGCGACATAACATTTAAGCCACTTTGGGACAAGCTCTTCATCCCCATATTGATTACATATATCTTCTTTTTCCATTCTCTTTTCAAACTCTACATTTCTTCATGGTCTCACATTTGTATTAATTAAGGATATTTGGAATTTACATTCTTCATTGCTCTCCATTTTTTTCTGCATTTAGATTCAATTTATCTTATCATCTTCTATGAAACTATTTTTTTTGCAATTATGTTTTACATTTATCATGATTAAACCCCTTTTTCCAAACTCTAACCCTTTTATGATTTCACTTTAATTAATTAGCAAGTTAAGAATATTCTATTTTGTGTATTTTTTTCCTTCCCTAATGTGTAGATAAATCTGTCCGGTGTGGTGATCAAGCCTGAGGAATCTGTATATTTAAAAACACCATTAATCCTAATCATGGAATGTCTAATTGAATTGGTAATTAGGATATAAACCAATGGTCCATCGAATTTCTACGAATGTCCCTAACCACAGGACAATCAAAATAATAACACTATCCTAATGGGAGAAGACTAATCTATGAACACTAGATTAGGAAACTTCCTTCCCTAAATAATACAATCCTAATTCACATAGGATATCACTAATCCCGATCACGGAATAAATACTTCCTAGGTAGAACTAGGAGACTAAGACCAAAGTCAACTAGTGAAGCCACTTTTCTTTGAAGACTAAGACATAATACCTTTCGAAGGATTGAAGTAAAGTTCATCATTCACCTAGATACTCAACATGATCAGGAACCCTCCATTATCATTTTAATTCACCTTAGTAATAGAAAATTGATCAAAACTCCAAAAAAAGACCTCTTGAAATGAATCCTTTACGAGAGTTAAAACCATATTTCCAAAAAAAGGTTGTCTCCCTATGGATTTGACCCCACACTCCCACTGTAGTATAATATTGTATTTATTGAAAGTTTGGTACAAAGTATAAATTATATATTAGACCCGACGCCCAGAGGGAAGTAACGATTCCCTTTCGGGGTGGGGGTCATATTTTGGAACTATTGCTGGGAGGAAATTCAAATGTTTAAAATAAGAGATCTGGTTTTTACCCTAGGATTACCTTTCCCCCCCATCCTCTTTCTTATTTTCTATAATCCCTTGTGTCCCCTTCTTTTCATTTTAGTGCATGTACCAAGTTCCCATGACCCGATCAAGGAAGTTTAAAGCACACTTTCCCTTGTCTATTGATCCTGAGATCTAAAGGCACATATCTTCACTTTTACGGTCATTAATGGCTGACCAAAACCACCCTGTGTGACCCAACCCACCAAACCATCAACTCATACCTGTAGAACCTCATATGCACACAGAGATGACCATCGTGGACTATGGATTACCATTAATCCGTGGTGTGATTCCCAGAATAGTTCTCCCACATATTCAAGTATATACATTATAAATAAAACGTGGACTCATTCATATGATCTATAACATGGGTCAATTCAGTGGTCTTTAGGGAGAAGACCCAAAAAACATATCTATAAATTCCTAGAGGTCTGCAATATGTTTCACTATTATGGAGTTTCATCTGATAAAATAATCCATCATTTATTCCATTTTTATCTATAAGATTGATAAATACACTAGCTCAAAAGCCAAGATCTTGATTCAATAACGACTTGGGATGAGCTTTCGGTAAATTTTCTTGACAAATAATTCCCAAAAATCTAAATAAGGAAACTCTGGAATGAAATTCCGAACTATGCACAAGTTGATGAAGAATCCGCATGGGAAGAATGGAATCAATTCAAAGAACTCGTGAGGAATTTTTTGTATCATGACATCTATACAAGGATTCAATTACATACTTTTTATCAAGGACTCTATCACAAAGCAATAATAGTTGTTGATGATGCCACTAATGGATGTTTGAAGTTTAAAACCCCCGAAGCAGGAAGAGTTGTTTTGGATGAAGTATCCCACAATGTCAATATATAGAAAAGTGATCTTGGAACACTACGAAAGTTAATCCACCATGTTTGTGAGACCCCCTGCTAGCAGAACATGTTGTAGTGCTAACCATTAAGCTTGAATAATTTTGGATACCAATAAAAAACCTCCCTACCCCTGTCATGGAAATACAGTATTTCGAAATTTGCGGTGGACCTCACCTATATCAAGATTCAAGGGAGGTATATGAGAAACCAAAATATGGTAATTATGTTAATTAAAATTAAAAAATAAGTAAATTATGAAACAACAACAAAAACCATTTTATCAGAAGAGGCCTACTCAATAGTATCCTCAAAACAATCAAGGATATATTCAGTAGTGTGGTGGTCATGCATAGTTTCGAAAAAAGGTCCACTGGGTTAAACACTAATGAACCTTTTCCTAAGACAAAAATATAAGAAATATCAATAGAAACCATTTTCAAGGCCCCAAAACAACAAAAATTTCAACTCACCCAGCCAAGACCACAAAAACCACCACCACCACTACAATGTGACTTGGATATTCTCCTAATATCCTTCGTTCAGAAGTTTGATCAGTGGATGAGCACACAAGAGAATGAAATGAAAAATCAGTGAGAAGCTTTGAGAAACTTGGATATTCAATTGGGTCAAATCTCGAAGACCTTATCAGAAAGATTACAAAGTACTCTAACTAGTAATACTCAGACATGCATGTAGGAGGATGCTAAGGCTATAGTGATGAGGATCAGAAAAGTAATGTACATTCAACAACCAAAAGAAGAAAGGCTACAAGAAGAACCTAAGAAGAAACAACAAGTAAAAGTTGAATAAATCGTTCCCACATAATCACTAAATGTAATTCCAACTAAGAAGAAACATTCCCTAAAAAATAGAAGAATCCCATTTATGTATCCCCACCTCCACAAAAGACTCCTCTTCCTATTTTTAAAAGAGATAGGCAAGGTTGGAAGGAGTCTCAGTACAAATATTTCCTCAAAATGTTCATAAAGTTTAATATAAATTTTAATTTTCCTAAAGAAATCACCCAAATTCCCATTTATGAAAAATTACTCAAATACATGCTATCAAAAGAAATAAAGATAGAAGATCTTGGAGTTATCACATTAAATGAAGAATGATCCATTATTTCAAAATAAAAAATCCCACACAATATGAGAGATCCTGGATTCTTTCAATTACTTGTGAAACAGGAGAGTGAAAATTTGGTAGAGCACTCTATGATCTTGGAGCCAACATTAACCTGATTCCAATGAGTGTTTTCCACAAGATCAGACTCCAAGAACTCAATAAAAAAATAGTATAATTACAGTTAGATGATCTTTTAGTTAAGAACCCATGATATATTCTTTAAGGTGTTCTAGGTAAAGTCATAAAATTCATTTTCCTAATATAATTTCTCATGTTAGACATGGAATAGGAAGAAGATATTCAGACAATTATCAGAATTCCATTCTTGGTTATAGGAAAATCACTGATTAGTGTCAATGAAGGACGTATCATCTTCGGAATCAGAGAAGAACATGTATATTTTAATATCATAAAATCTTCACAACACTATAATGACACTGTGTACTGCAACACCATCTCTCTCTCTCTCTCAAAAAGGTGAAGAGTACATGGCTATTGAGAAAGAGACTGATTAAACAACTTTAGAGAAGGAAAAAGACTACGACATTGATGAGTATAGCTTTACTAAGGGACTCAATAGAGACATTATGCCAAAAATTATTCCATACATCATTCATCCACCCCAATTGGCCTTCAAACCTCTACCCATCACATTAAAGTACTCAAACATAGGATATTCAGTCCCTTTTCCAATCATCATTAACTTCAAACTATCCCTAAATCAAGAGGAAAAATTGGTTGATGTCATATAATGGAAAAATAAATCAATTGATTGGGGAGTGGAAGACATCAAGGAATCAATCATACATAGTTCCCTCACCATGTATTATTGTGAGAGGATGAAAATCTAAAAAGGAAACTTTAGAGGTGACTCACACCACCAATGAAGGGAGTTTTCAAGAAGGAAGTGCATAAGCTCATGGATACTGGAATAATATTTCCTATAACAGATAGTGATTGGCTGATTCCCCTCCACATTTTTCCCAAGAAAGGAGGACTCGTAATATAATTGGCACATGACAATGTCCTCTTTCCTGCACACAAAATAACATAATGAAGATTTTTCATATAAGACGTATGTTTGAACACAGTAACCCAAAAAACTATTTTCCATTTCCTGTTATGGAACAAATATTATAAAGTATAGAGGGGAATGATTTCTAATATTTCTGGGATAAATATTTAGGATATAAATAAAATGCAGTCGACTCCACTGGCAGGCTGAAAACAACTTTCACCTTCTCATTCGTTATTTTCACGTACAGACGCATGTCATTCGGTATGTGTAATGAACCTGCGACATTCCAAGGATTCATGAAACACTCATTTCAAGATATGGATGAATAATTTAGTGGAATATTCATTGATGATTTCTAATTTTATGGGAGATAATTCAATGTCTATCAAATCAATCTAGAAATGGTTTTCCAACATTGTCAGGAGAGAAGCTTAGTACTGAACTGAGAAAAATGTCACATCATGGTGCATGGAAGAATTATTCTAGGACACAAGATTTATAATTTTGGCATTGAGATTGATTTAGTGAAGATCAATGTTATCAAAGATCTACTCTAAATTTCAACCTTTAAATAAATCAGATGTTTCTTTGGGTATTCTGGATTCTATAGGTGCTTCATGTAAGATTTCTTTAATGTCACACATACATTGACTAACTTTTTGTCAAAAGATATTACTTTCAAATAAAATGAGGAATTCCAAAAATCTTTTGAAACTCCTAAAAATAGTCCAATTATGTCTACAGTTATCATTACACCAGACTAGGAAAAATAATTCTATCTTATGTGTGATGCCAACGACTTTGCTGTAGGAACTGTGCTCGGAAAACACATTGACATCATCTTCTACCTAATCTATAATTCCATCCACACATTGAATGAATCCCTGATAAATTATATGACTATGGAATAAGAGATCCAATCCATTTTTTATGCCTTTGAAAAGTTCCATTAAAACCTGAATCTGTCAAGATTCAATGTTCATATGGATTATGCTACCCTTGGATTCCTATTGAACATGAAAGATGAAGAATCAAGTTTGATATGCAGGATTATTTTGTTGCAATAATTCGACGTCATGTTCAATGACACCAGAGGATCAAAAAATGTCATTGAAGACCACCTCTCCTGATTACCTATTACCATAATCAAAGAAGATAATGATACTGATGTTGAAGTAGATTTCCATGGTGAGACATTATTTAGTGTCAATACGCAGACCTAGTTCTCATACAATGCCAACTATATTGACACATGATTTCTCTAACCTGAAATCTCATATCTATAGTGGAAAATGTTTTTATTTGATGCCAAGAACCACTTCTTGAAAAAACCTCTTCTATTCCAGCGCTATGTTTATGGACATATAAGATGCCACATTCTAGAAGAAGAGACACATAATTTGATCGAAATTATCCACAAGTCACCAACTGGAGGGCATCATGGACCTAAGTGCACAGTGGCCAAGATTCTCCAATTATGAATTTTATGGCCCTCATTAAATATCGATGCCAGGGGATTAAACCTTCAATGTGATAGATGTAAAAGAATTGGGAATATCATTAGAAAAAACGAGATTCCAAAAAACCCCATTATAGAAGATGATGTTTTTGTTTTATGGGGCATCAAATTTATGGGACCATTCCGCACATCACATAGTAGGAATTACACTCTGCTTTCAGTAGATTATGTCTCCAAGTGGGTTGAATCCGAAACAACATATCACTACAAATATAAGGTAGTTGTGAAATTACTTATGAAAAAATATTTTTTCCAATTTTGGATCTCCGCATCTACATATCATCAATCGAGGAAAAAACTTCTCAAATCAATTGATGTGGAAGATGCTCGAAATATATGGAATTCGCTAAAACACTGGAACTCACTATCACCAAAACATAAGTGGGAAAGTCAAATTTTAAAGTAGAGAGGTGAATAAAGTATTAGAAAATACTTCAAAAACAAGAATAAGTTACCAGAGTTGGAATTTGGATGATGTAATATGGGCGTATATAACTGCATACAAAACACCCATAGGAACTACCCCATTTAGACTGGTTTATAGAAAACCCTGTCATATTTTTGTGGAGTTAGATCATCATTAATTCTTGGAAATTAAAAAGATGAATATGGATATATAAAATGATAGAGCGAAATGGTTATTTCAATTAACCACATTGGAAGAATCAAGGAACGATGCATACGATAATTTTAGTACTTACAAGGAAAAAAACGAAAAAGTGGCATGACCATCAAATTCAAGTCGCACCTTCATCCCAGAGAATAATGACTTTCTATTCAATTCATGATTAAAACTGTTCCTAGGAGTGTTGAATCCCTGATGGTCTCATCCTTTTGAGGTTTTCCAAGCTTTTTCTTTATGGTTCAATTAAAATTCAACAAGTTGAAGGACCACTATTCAAGGTGAATGGTTTGAGGTTAAATATATTTCATGAACAATTCAGTGAAGGATTTGTTATCAACCTTGAGTTCCACTATGATATCAATGAGTCAAGATCCCACCTTTAAATGAAGAACTAGTTTGGAGGAAACCCATGTTTAGAAATAATTAGATAAGATATACTAGGATTTTGGTCAAAGAGTCTCAAATTTTCATGAGCAGGATACTGGGAAGGATCATCAAAAGGGGACAAAATTAGCATATTATACGTCATGTACACTTGTTACATGAGTTGTCCCCTTTTACCAGAAAAAATTCATTTTATTTCCCCATACACAATGTGACTCACCTGTACACATCGTGTACATGGTTGGTTCTGTTTTTTAAAGCCCAAGTCACGAACATCAAGTCACAACCCGAACATTATTTTTCCTTGACACCTCATCTCCCTCATCTTCCCCTCTACCATTCGACTGAACCAGAAAACCCTTACTTCCCTCACACCCACAAACGTACTCTCACCATTCATATTACCTTTATGTGACCTACCATCCCCCTTTCCCTACCCGCACAACCACACTCCTATCCCCACGAGCATTCTACACTACCCCTTTGAACCACCCTTCTACAACCATGGCATTCACCAAGTGACCCTAGCATAAAACTTCTACCTCCACTTATGACTCCTCAGATATTGAGAGCTAACAGAAGCTAGCTGCTAAGGACATACGCACTACATATGACTCTCATGATGAAACCTACATCCCATCAACAAATAAGATCATGCACCTGTACCCATTGCTCTGATTTAGCTACCCACAACATCGGGTTAACCTCCTCCACCTGCTGTCCAAGCTAATGCGTCCCAAAAAAACATTGTACGTAGACGTCTTCGGCAAGAATTATGTTTCTGAGGATTTCCTAAGACTCCTGGAGACCTTACACATAAACAAAATTATAGAATGTGGGAGGAGACAGATCAAGAGTTACTCATGGAATTCAAGGCCACTTTCGAAATCACCATAGAATACCTATATATTAGGCTTAGCGGAAGATCTCACCATCTTGGTTTTGTTGAATTTTGAGTCGGGCTCTATATCTGTACTGAGGAGTTTATCATTTCTGATATTTATCCCATGCTATATACCCGACTTTCCCATGAGACTGCACCAGACCTATGTCCCCTCATCGCCTGTGACCCCCAGTTTCACCACAACCATCGAATCATGAAGTCAAATCAGTTATAGGGCACTAAATTGCGCATCTTGCATTGATCCATGGTGCATGACTAGTTTGAACACGGAGAGACCCATGGCAAGGTCATCCAAATTGATGTTTTTATACTCACAACTACCATGGGTGGGCCAACCATCCATATGGCCACCCAATTCACTTCATACTTCATGGTCGTAGCATAGAGGATGCAAGGCATACTCATGGGTGGATCTTTCATCACCTACTTGGCCTAGCAGCATGGAGTTTTTGACTTCTTGCAGCCCCTCACAAACATTGGACAATTCGATCTAATAGATTTTATGCTACTCCACAAGATTAAAATGACGTTGAAGGAGGATGATCAATATTTCTGGGCAGCAGGCTTCCAGGAGGCTGCACCCTACGAGCATCCAACCAAAGCAGCAACAGTAGCCCCACACAAGACTCATCATACATTCACACATACTCCATCCATACCAGCCACCACCATAGATTCCACCCCATAGACCATAATCGCACCATCCGTTAACACCCTCGCCGATCTCCAAGCCAATATCAAGTGAATTTTGGAAAATCTAGGCCAAATATAGACCCACCTCATCTCCCATTCATTGTGACCACTACATTTACCCCTTCACCATCCCTCAACCCAAATAGACCTTTGTCATCTAAAATACCCTTACCCAACCTGACCAGATTGACCTACCTCTTGATCTCACTGACCCAACCACCCAGAAGGAGTTTCTAGAGAAGTATGCCCATAGAGTCAAGGGAGCTTCCACTAAGCCCATCCCTGAAGTACCACTCATAGATATAGCTTCCAGAACAACAACCCCAATACAGATTGGTACTTCCCCACCACCCACCCCAGACCATCTCCCTACCTCCACTACCACACCATCCACTATAGTGACCCATCTATCCTCTACTTCTACAGCTAATTCTGCTACTGATGCTGATGCGGCCGACCAGTTGGTCGAGACACCGGGCAGTGGGATGACACTCAAGGGGTTTTTTTGCATACATCCTGGATCTGACTTTGATCTAATTTTTAGGATTTTTCGTAGTTTTTCATGTATTTGGTCTTTTTATAGTTTCATCATTTTGGTTCCCTCTTTTTTCTGGACTTTGGACATTTATATACATAGAATTTCATTTTTTTTACATTCTATTGTGTTTTTGATTTTTGTGTCTTTTTTTTGTATCTTTATCATGTTGGTCTCCTCAGAATCATCTTGCATCCTCAATGGTCTAGTCTGACCATCAATCTCAGAACAAAGGGTACTAAAGAAATTCATAGACTTTTACCAAAATTTTCACGTGCTTCCACCCAAAATCCAGAAGAAGTAGCAAGAATGACTAATGATTTCATTCTTACCACACCTGATCCATGCTCACACGGCTTCACCAGAACTGATTAACCCACCAAAAAGACCATGCGAACATAGGGACGCAACCTCTAGTATTTTTAAGAAGAAAAGGAGAAACTGAGCCAGTGGACCTTTTGATAATAATATTTGTCCCCCTGTCTGAATGACGACCATTAGTTAGCTCTTAATGGGGGAAACCCATAGTTCATCACTTGTGTAATCGAGTCATTATTTTCGTGTCTTTTTCATTTCATTTTCATTTTTTATTTAGTATCATTCATCGAGCTTTATTGTGAAATTGTTACCATTTGAATAAAATGAGTATCACTATTTCTAAATCTATGCCCTTCCCTTTTGTTTTATCTACGAATAATACTTTCTTATCTCTATGGACTAATGTTTGTACTTTATGCATTTTTTTTATTTCCAACAACATTTCAGGTGCATTGGACTCAGTACTACGATAGCTTCAAACTCCCCCATAGAATACCGCCTTTTACCAGGGACCTCTCGATTATCTCTTATTTCAATTCTTTCCAAATTCCATTTGCATTCATTTTCAGTAAAAGAAGGCATACCTACTCCCACCTATATTTCATTGATAGTGGGGAAATTCAATACGGGGAAAAGGGCTTTTTGCGACGGGCCTTTTGTGACGGGAATAAATCTCGTCGCAAAAGGTCCGTCCAAGAGGTTATTTGCGACGGGGTAACGACCCGTTGCAAATAACCAACTCTTTGCGATGGAATTTCATCTCCTATCGCAAATAGTTTGGCACGGATAGCGCGCCAAACCGCACTAAGGTAATTTGCAACGGTGGGATCCCACCGTCGCAAATAGTAAAGTATTTGCGACGGGGCCTGTCGCAAATAACCGGCGGCGGTTTATAGCCTTTTGCGACAAGACACCTTTTTCGACGGGGCCCGTAGCAAGTAACCGGTGGTGGTTTATAGCCTTTTGCGACGGGATGTCATCTCGTCGCAAAAGGTGTGTTGGAAGGGACTATTTGCGACAGGTCCCATCACAAATAAATTTGTTACAGCCAACATTAATTAATGCGGGTGTAGGTATTTGCGACGGGTCTCGTCGCAAAAGATATTATTTGCGATGGGTATCCCATCACAAATACTCTTGTCACAAATAATCTAACCTATATAAACCACAATCAGTTTTTCTTCTCATTCCTCTCAAATTGTAGATTATATTTATCTCTAAACTAGGATTTTAGAGAGAGTATTTTTCTAAGTTAATTTTGTTGTTCACGAAGAAGTTGTGAAGCCGTCTGCATCAATAGAAAATTAGTCTTAAAGGTATTTATGCTTTTTTAATTTATTATTTATTTAATTTTTTATGTTAATTTTTTTATTGTTCATTAGTTATAATTAAGTTAAATTTAAATTGTTTTGTCATTAGTATTTATTTGAACTAATAAATTGAAATTTTTAGTATTATTTTTTAATAATTAGTAGTAATTATTAATTATTAACTATAATTAGTAATGTATATAATTAATTTGTAGTGATTAATAATAATTGGTTATAAATATCAATAAATAGTAATAATTAGGAATAATGAGTAATAATTAAGAATAATTAGTAATAATTTGGAATAATTAGTAATAATTAAGAATAACTAGGAATAAATATTAATAATTAGTAATAATTAGGAATAATTAGGAACAATTAGCAACAATTAGGAATAATTATCAATAACTAGTAATAATTAGCAATAAATAAAAATAAAGAGCAATAAATATCAATAATTAATAATAATTAGTAATAAATTGTAATAATTACTAATAAATTGTAATAATTAGTAATAAATACTAATTATTACATATAATTACAAATAAATTCTAATAATTAACAATAAATACTAATAATTAGGAATAAATAGCAATATTTAGAAATAATTAGCAATAAATAGAAATAAATTAAATAATTTGCAATAATTAGGAATAATTACCAATAATTAAGAATAATTTGCAATAATTTGCAATAATTAGGAATAATTAGGAATAATTAGCAATAATTAGCAATAATTAGCAATAAATAACAATAATTTCTAACAAATAGAAATAAATAGTAAAAAATGGGAATAATTATTAATAAATTGGAATAATTAGTAATAATTAGGAATAATTAGTAATAATTAACAATAATTAGTAATAATTGTCTATAATTAGTAATAATTACTAATACATACTAATAATTAGTAATGATTGCTAATAAATACTAATAAATAGGAATAATTAGGAATAATTAGCAATAATTAGGAATAATTAGCAATAATTAGCAATAATTAGCAATTATTAGCAATAATTGCAATAAATAGGAATAAATTGTAATAATTAGCAATAATTAGAAAAAATTAGGAATTATTTGAACTAATTAGCAATAATTAGAAATAATTAGAAATAAATAGAAATAATTAGCAATAATTAGGTATAATTAGAAATAATTATGAATAATTAGCAATAACTAGGAATAATTAGTAATAAATTGGAATAAATTGTAATAATTAGTAATAAATTTTAATAATTAGTAATAAATTGTCATAATTAGTAATAATTAGTGATAAATAGTAATAAATAGTAATAAATAGTAATAAATATTAATAAATAGTAATACTTAGTAATAAATAGTAATAGTTAGTAATAAATTGTAATAGTTAGTAATAAATAGTAATAATTATTTATAAATAAGAATAATTAGTAATAATTAGGAATAAATATTAATAATTAGGAATAAATACTATTAATTAGTAATATTTAGCAATAATTGGTAATATTTAGCAATAATTAGTAATAATTATATATAATTAGGAATAATTAGCAAAAATTAGGAAAAATTGGCAATAATTATTAATAATTACTAACAAATACTAATAATTACTAATAAATACTAATAATTAGAAATATTTAGAACTAAATAGTTATAATTAGATATAATTAGATATAATTAGATATAATTGGTAATAATTAGTAATAATTAGTAATACTTAGTAATAATTAGATATAATTAGATATAATTAGATATAATTAGAAATAATTGGTAATAATTACTAATAATTATTAATAATTAGATATAATTAGATATAATTAGTAATAATTAGTATTAATTTGTAATACTTAGTAATAATTAGTAATAATTAGTAATAATTAGATATAACTAATGATAATTAGAAATAATTAGATATAATTGGTAATAATTAGATATAATTAGATATAATTAGATATAATTAGATATAATTAGATATAATTAGTAATAATTAGAAATAATTATATATAAGTAGATATAGTTAGATATAATTAGATATAATTAGTAATAATTAGTAATAATTAGTAATAATTAGTAATAATTAGCAGTAATTAGAAATAATTTTTAACAATTAGAAATAATTAGACATAATTAGTAATAATTTGTCATAATTAGTCATAATTAGTCATAATTAGTAATAATTAGTCATAATTTGAAATAATTAGTAATAATTAGTCATAATTAGTAATAATTAGATATAATTAGATATAATTGTCCTTGCTTGGTTGATCACCTTGCAAGTAGTGTTGCAATAGGAAAACCCAAGTCATGCCCTTCTCATCTATAAGAATTATCTCACATGACCCTTTATATAGACCATTCTTCCTTGAAATTTTAAGGGAAAGATACTAATGTCCCCTCAAATTTTTAAGGATGAATGATCTATGTAAAGGGAGTGAGTTGATTCTTAGAGACGAGAACGAAATTACTTTGGTCGTCCTATTGCAACAGTACTTGCGAGGTGATCAACCATGCAAGGTCAATTATAGAGTTTACATTGGACATGGCTGAAACAAACTTTTTATTGCGCATGACTTGAAAATTGGTGACCCTTTGAGATTTGAACATGTTATGAATAGAGCAAAGCCTGTTTGAATATTGATAATTTTTATATTTTATTAATTTTTTTATTATTTTAATAATATTAATATTTTTTTCATAAATATTAATAATATAATTTTTTATTAGTAATAATGAGATATAATAATAATTAGTAAATGAAAAATTCTTGGATAATGAAGGGAAAATTTGTAATCATCTCCACAATGATGATTACCAAATTTCCTATCATTATTCAAGCAGTTTTCATTTTGTTAAGTATTTCTAAGTATTTATAAATTAGTTATAATTAGCAATAAATAGTAATAATTATTTCGGTACAGTTAGAAAGAAATTTTAATAAATATTAATAAATTCCATGAAGCTAGCATAATTTCCAATGGATTGACGACACTCCTCTTGCTCGATGACTTTTCTCCTTTCAACTCTCACCGACTTAAAAAAATATGAAAAATGTGCTTCTACATAGGCATATTAAATATCGCATACACGAGATTGGATATGAATTTGTAGGATCGTATTTTTTATAATGTTTTTAGGTAGAGATAGTTGGAAGAATATGATTTATCGACAAAAAGGGGGCTCTTTTGTCCGACGGATCATTTACTTGCATATTTCTCACACTAAAATCACAATGAAGAATCTGGTCAGAGATACGTATATTTATTCTAATGAATATGAGAATGAATATGTGTACCTCAGACCAGATTCATCATTGTGATTTAAGTGTGAGAAAGATGCATGTTAATGAGCCGTCAGACAAAAGAGTAGCTGTCAATCCACTGGAAATTGTGTCGCCTTTAATTAATGGTAATTATTAAGATGTAGTTTTTATTATTTATCCTCTTTTTTCATATAGTATTTTTATAATTTCAAATTATTCCAAAACAGTGATGATTTTATATTTTGTAGAAAAATATGGAACAAGGAAGTTGACATCAGTCATTATTAGATTATCGCGCTTGGATAAATCAGAGAAAAATTCCAAATGGTTCTGGTTTAAATCCTATATATATTGAGGGTGTTGAATCTTTCTTAGCATTTGCATCATCAAAACCTGAATATGTTTCAGAAGGCACAATTAAGTGTCCTTGTAAAAAATGTTCTCTGAGAATGTTTGACACATTTGACAAGGTTGAGGGACATCTCTTGCGGTTTGTTTTTCATCCAAATTGAGTATTTTGGTATCAACATGGTGAACATAGTTCCAGAGAAGATACTAATAACTTGCTTCTAGATCCATCATAGTTCCAAAATTTAGTACATGATGTTGCAGGTCCATCTGTTCAACAAACTGAAACTCACGATGATGTTGATTTAACTCCTAAGTTGGAACCATACAAATTTTATTAGTTGTTGATGTCTGCTAAGGATGAATTATGTCGTGGATGAAAGATAAAAAAATTAGAAGCAGTTTCAAAATTTAGGGATATTAAATCCGATAATGCAATGTCAAACAACTATTTTCATCATATATTTTCTTTGGTCAAAACACTGTTACATCAAGGAAATGTGTTGCCTGTAAATTACAATGAGAGAAATAGGTTGGTTCATAATCTAGGCCTTAGTTATAGGAGGATTCATGCATGTGAAAATTATTGAATCTTATATTATGGTGAAAATGAGTCGTTGGATAGTTGTCCATCATGTGGACAATCGAGGTATAAAGAAGGTCAACCGGGGAAGTTTGGATCGATTCCTGTAAAACAGTTGAGATATTTCCCCCTTACACCCAGGCTGCAACATTTATTTATGTCTCATAACATAGCATCAATGATGTCATGGCACAAAACCAATATTTCAACCAGTAAAACCTTGAAACATCCATCTGATGGTGATTCATGGAATCATTTTGATCGCCTGCATCCGTCTTTTTCTTTAGAAGCCCAAAACATGCGATTGGGTCTTTTTAGTGACAGTTTCTATCTAATTGGTTCTTATGGTAGTTAGTATTCATGTTGTCCTATCTTTATAATTATGTACAATATACCTCCATGGATGTTGATGAAGGATCCCTATATCTTTTTGACCTTATTAATCCCAAGACATCCGAAAACAAATATTGATGTTTATTTGAAACCATTGATTGATGAGTTAAATAAATTGTGGAGTAATGGTGTTAGTACATATGATGTTGCCGTGAAAAAAAAATTTCACATTAAAAGCTGCAGTAATGTGGACAATTAGTGAATTTCCAACATATGGGATGTTATCTGGCTGGAGTTCACATGGTCCAAAATCATGTCTTTACTGTATGAAAGAAAACAAAGCTTTTATGCTCGTCAATAGAAAAAAAAAACCTTTCTATTTTTACTGTCATCACAGATTTCTTCCAAATGATCATCCTTTTCGAAGGAAAAAATTGCATTTCTGGAAAGGAACAATTGAAAGGGATGATCCTCCAAAAATGATCTTAGGTACAGAGTTAAAATAAATTGTATTTTCATTACCACCCATCACATTTGGTCCAACAGTAAACCAACAGAAAATTCATTACTTAGGGAAAGAACATAATTGGATAAAACGAAGCATTTTTTGGGATCTCCCATAATTGAATGATTTGTTGGTCCGCCACATGTTTGATGTCATGCACATTGAGAAGAAATGTTTTGATAATTTATTTCATACATTTTTTGATACCCCAGGTAATACCAAAGATACTGTAAAAGCACGATAGGATCTTACCAAAATTTTCAAGCGACCAGAACATGAACTATATGAAAATGTCAAATCACAGAGTTTAATGAAGCCAAAATCAGTTTATACACTATAAAAATAGAGTCATTTATTATTTTTTCAGTGGATTACAGATTTAAGACTTCTAGATGGATATGCTTCCAATTTGGGTAGATGTGTTATGAAGGGTCATATTACCAGATTAAAAAGTCAGGATTGTCATTTTATTATGGAAATACTTATGCCGATTAGATTAAGAGGTCTGTTGAATTCAATGATTTGGAATTCAATAACAGACATATCATATTTTTTTCAAGACATTTGTACAGCGACAACTGACTATGATGCGCTAAGAAAATTGGAAGAAGATGTTATTGTAATTATATAAAAACTAGAAAAAATCATTCAACCTGCTTTATTTGACTCAATGGAACAACTGATATTACATTTTCCACATGAAGCTAAATGTGGAGGTCCAGTACAGTTTCGATGGATGTACCCATTCAAGAGATGCATGCAGAAATTGAAGAAAAAAGTACGTAAAAAATCATTACTGGAAGGATCAATTGTTGAAACTTATTATCAAGAGGAAATTTCTTTTTTTGGATCTCACTATTTTGAATCTGAATATCCCTCAAAACAAAACTGCATAGGACGAAATGAGGGAAATGTTTACGATGAAATGTAAAATCATTTATTAGTTTTTAATTAGCAAAATCTTGGCTTCGGTAGAGTTCAAGAATGATGGCTTTTAGATGATGAACATCACAGAGCTCATACATATGTTCTCCTCAACTATGAAGGAATGACAACATTTGTATTGTGAGTGCTTATACCACTTATTCTATAATATATTTTACAGTATATAAACATATTTTATTTGTAGGTAATATAATAATCATAATAAAGAAACAAGTTTCAAAAATTACAGCAGCTGCTCTTGAAGAACGCAGTCCAAAAAAAATTTCTCAGTGGTTTCAAAAGATGGTAACATAAATTATTGATGGTTTAATATTAATTCACTTTAACATTTATTATATTGATAATTGTTCTACAAATTTTCAGGTCTCTCAACATACTGATAAAATTGATAATCGACTGTGTATATTGAGTATCCCACCATCCAAAATGGGGAAATCTTATAATGCATATGTGGTGAATGGTTTTCGATTTCATACACGTGCATATGGGGAATCAAAAAAAAAAAGAACAATGGAGTTTGTTTGAGAGGATCAAATCATAAAGAAACTGAAGTTGACCTTTAAGGAATTATTGATGAAATTATTGAGCTATGTTATCTTGGAAAAAATTACATAACGATGTATAAATATCGGTGGTTGGGTACTGAGAGAGGCTTTCATGTTCATCTAACTCATAGAATCGTCGATATTAAATATAAAAGTCTTCTTACAGTAAATGAACCATTTTTACTAGCTCAACAGGCACACGAAATTTATTACGCAATGTACTGTGCTACTTCAGGAGACCTGGGTGATTGGTGGAGCATAATAAAAATTAAATCTCAAGAAAATAAATTTACTCAAACTGAATGTGGTTCCAATGAAGTTTAAGAAATTGAAATTTTTCTAGAGACTACTCAAAATCCATATTCTTCACAAAGAAACATAAATATCGATGAGGACAACCCACAATTAAGGGTCCATGGTGACGAAGATGTTATTGATGTTACAAATGAAATTGAAATGACAAGGGTTGATGAAAGTGAAACTCATGTGGATATTTATGATGCCGAGGAAGAATATGAAGACATTAACATCATTAAATATGAAGATGATGATGAAGGTGAACATTGGCCTAGTTAAATGCTGGTTATAATCAAAACTAATATATATATATATATAATAGTTTTTTTCAACTATCTGCTAACAACAATCATTTTGTGTTTCATATGGACTCTGATCTATGGCGTGAGTTAGAGGAGGATGAGCTACCTTTGGATGAGGGGATGTGGGATCATCTGACCCTCAGCCTACTGGTGGTTCATAAGGTACGCGGAGGGGGCACGGTCTGGCATGATTGATGATTCCTGACCCTATCCCTGAACGACGTCCACGTCTTGGCTTTGATCCACGCACACAGAGGTATGGTAACCTATATATTTAGAGTTATATTTCATTAATTTATTTATATATATACTAATTGTTTTATTATTTATTCTTTTTTCACAGTTTTGCGCATGTTGCTGTTAGATAGGGGAGGGCTATCTTGCGCAATTATTTTTCTCAGCCATGGAACACATGGGAACAGATTCCCATTGATGTGAAGCTTGACATGTACAATCATTGGCCAGTACATAAATAAAAAATATTTATTTTGAAATTTATTTTGTTAATAACTTGATATTATAAATTATTTGTAAGGTTGATGGTATCACATCGATGATAGCCTGAGTGATGATATCCATGAAGCATGGGAGGTGGATATTCGTGAGCGTTTGCGTCAGTTTTTAATCAATTTGACAAAGACGACCATTAAGAAAGAAAGAGCGACAATGTTTGATGAGTCGTGTAGAGACCACCGACCAAAGTACATTACATCTCAGGTTTGGGATGAATTATATGCACACTGGTTGTGTAGTGGATTTCAGAGGTGGTCTTCATTGGGTCGGAAGAACCGGGGGAGACAGGAGGTGACACATCGAGCTGGTAGCTGTACATTCAGTATGCATAGAGAGAATAAGGTAAGAATTTTTTTAAATATATCTTATATAAATTCGAATATAAAAAGATTATTTTATATTCATATAGGCAGTCGAGCATCCCGATATTACAGACTACGATTTTTATCGGAAGATGTATAGTGATCCAGCCACCAGAGAGATTAGAGGTGATCGCCTACGTCAGATTGTGTTTAGTCTGCTTTTTTCAGTTTGACTATTAACTGCATATAATATTTTCAGAATTCTAATTTCAAATTGGAATTGAAGGATTCATAGGTGGCTGCAACTTCTCAGACACAGGCTGAGGGTCAGGACGAGGCAACTGATCAGACCAGTGCCCACCATTTCGACGAGGCGACATGGATGCAGGCGACTCAGTGTGGCTTTGAGAAGGGTCGAGTAGTTGGTATCATCTCTCATGGGACTCCTGTTACTTATTATGGTACTGCTGCGATATCAGCGTCCAACTCGAGATGAACTCGTGGAGAGGCATCATCCTCTTGCTCACAATATCAGGAGCAGTTCCAAGCTCAGAATGACCTTATAGAGAGTTTGCAGAAGCCTTAAGAAGAGATACGTCAGCAACAGCAGCAACACAAGGAGGAGATGCGTCGATGGCAGCAACAGCAGTAGCAGCAACATGAGGAGGAGATGCATCGATGGTAGCAGCAGCATCATGAGCAGATGGAGTACATGCGTCTTCTGACTCGTAGTTTAGGGATGGAGTTTTCTCAACCAGCTCCTTCAGCTCCTCAACCTCCTCTAGAAGATGACCCCCGAGTGATTTTTTATGTCAAAAACATTTGAATTTAAATTTTTGTAAAATGAACTATTTACAGCTTCTGTCTTTCATATCTGTTCGATTATTACATAATTTAATTTTTAATATTTTATGTTTTTTGGTGAATATTGATAATTTTAATATTTTTTTAATTATTATTTTAATAATATTAATATTATTGTTTAATTAATCATAATTTTGTTGAATATATTTTCTTAGTATTATATTTTGTAATATTTTTTTTATTTTACTAATAATAATAATAATAATATTTAATGATTTTTTATATTTTTTCATGAATATTGAGAATATTAATATTATTTTTCTTATTATTTTAATAATATTAAAATTAATTTTTCAATAATCATAATAATATTTTATGATTTTTTTATATTTTTTTGGGAATATTGAGAATTTTAATATTTTATATTATTTTATTCTTTTAATAATATTAAAATTAATTTTTCAATAATCATACTAATATTTTAAGATTTTTTTATATTTTTTAATGAATATTTATAATTTTAATATCTTTTATTTTTTTTATTATTTTAATAATATTGAAATTAATTTTTCAATAATCATAATTTTATTAAATTTTTTTCAAATTTATTTATTATTTGCGACGGGATACCGTCACAAATAGTCTAAATAATTCGTTCTGAAAAAAGGTATTTACAATTGGATTACTGGCCAGTCGCAAATACTATTTGCGACGGGCCCATCACAAATAGTTTACAAAAATATTTTCAAAAAACATTTACGATGGGATTATGGGCCCATCACAAAAAATAATTTGTGACGGCCTCGTCGCAAAAGAGATTATATATATATATAAAGTATATAATCAGAGACTTATTTGCGACGGTGAAGTTTCCCGTCGTAAAAAATATTATTTACGACTGGCCCGTCGCAAAATAATATTTTTTGCGACGCCGGTTTCCGCAACAGGCTATTAGCGATGGGGCCCCATCACAAAAGCCTATTTGCAACGGGATCCTGTTGCAAATACCTTGAATTCTAGTAGTGATTGTCTCATTTTATGGGTTTGTGGGGGGGGGGGGGTTCTCACAGTTTCACTGCTGATACACATGAATTTTTTATTGTTATCACTTGATTAGGATACATTTTTTCAAAATAATAAGCATTCTTTAGCACATGAGTATTACCCTAGTCGGTGAGGACTCTCTAAGTGCATCTAAGAGACCCGAGATCAAATCCAGGTGGAGGCATATCTCTAGGCACTATAGCAGTACTGTAGTCGGCACTGTTCGGTATTGTAGTAGTTGGAACTATTCATCCATCTGGGCCTTCGGGCCACCAATTTGGTCCTTGGGTCCTACAAGGCTTTCGGACCACCCAAGGCCTTCGGGCTAGTTGATTCTCAAGGCCTTCGGGCCAGCTTAAGGCCTTAGGGCCACCCCAAGGCCTTCAGGCCACACGAATGCAGGCCCCAGACACACTACAAAAAAGGAGCAGCCCCAGAAGAGGATATAGAGCAGGTGTACTCACCAGAGCATAGCCAAATGAATTGTCAGAATGAGAGGGTATAGCTATGCCATTGGAACTATCCTATTCTTGCACGGGAATCCTAGCTAGACGGTCATGCAAAGTTGGAGGGCTACTATCCGGATGAAGATGCTGGGGAGGGGGATTTCCTTGTAGATTGTCTGGTTGAATTACCTAAGACATTTGGGTCATGTAATCTCTTAAGCCTATGGGCCATGTAATCTATGATACTATGGGCCTTGTAAGGGTTCCCCCTCATCACTTTAAAGGGGGGTTATCAAAAATCAATAAAAATGAAGGCCTTCGGTCCATTCAGGATAATAAGCATTCTTTAAACCTAAAAATCATTAGAAAATTGTAATAAAAGAAAAAGATAAGTGGAAATGTGTTAACAACCATGTTTTACACCAGCATAGCCTTCTTCAGAATTATTGTTGAGTTTATAAATTTAATTAAAATTCAAAATATTTGAAATTATGATTTATTGACCCACTAATTACGAGTGATCCCCTTTGTGATTAATAGTTTTTATTTTATTCTCACCACCCGAGAGCACACTAAGACTTCAATTTCATACACTTATTGTATAATATTTCTTAAGAGATACATTGGGCATGTAAATTTACTAGAACATGCACCATGATCTTATTAAAATGATGAATGATCAAGTATAAGTTTAAAATTATTGAGACACTCTTGGATATTCATTTTCCCTAATACCCACCTAGAATCTATCCTTGATTTGACCCATAGTTTCCATGAATTATCTATTAGAATGAATCGATATCAATAACATTTTCCTTTCTACCGTACTCCTTGTACAATGATCAAAGTTACCTTTGAACAAGTTTAATGGATGCATTCATATTGCATGGGATGCTTCTACTTTTAGAGATAGATGTATCACTCACCTGACTAAATGAATGTGATCCATTTTTAATGACATACATTTAATTTTTATTCTATTACTTTTCCGAATATAAAATGAAATGAATGAAAAATTAATATGGGTTATATACAAGGAAGGTCAAAAATAAATATTTTCTAGACTGATTAATCCATCGTAGGATCATATGTGGCAAGGTGATGGATGTGAGATCTATCATATGCAAAACTTTTGAAAAATAAAAAAGAAAAAGAAAAAGAATGAAAAAGGAAATGAATTGAATAATTTCTTCTTTCACATAATTTCTATACATTTAAATCCAAATCGAGGTGATGGAGTATGGATTTGACCGGCCAAAATGAGGAATGACATCACACTCATCCATTCATGTTTTTCAATATACTATAGAGCTTACCGTCCATTTTGAGCCCAAATTTTAACATTTTAACTAGCTACCCACAACCACATAGTCATTATAACTCAATTTTTAAGCCCTCAAGATTATTAATAAACATGTATTTACACCATGGAGAATATAGATTCAGTGAAATCCAATATTTAGGAACATGTATGTTGTTTATGAGCATACCAATAATTATATTTTTACCTTGAACTATGAGAGAAAATAATGGCGAGGTAAATTAAAATTGAGCATATAACATAAGGAATAGTTAAAAGGTTGTAATTAAAATAATATATGTTGTCTTGAAAAGATAGGCTGTGAGGCCTGACTAACTTTCTATGTAAGGATAATTCTGGTACTTGTCCCTTTTTTCTTAGACCTAAATATTGTCTCATCAATATAATGAATATTTCATTCCTTACAAATTTCTTATCCTTTGTGAAATACTTGTCGAGGTGTATTTCATGATGATAAGAAACCATTCAAGTAGGGGGGGGGGATTTCACAACTAGAATTCAGGGTATTTGCGACGGGATATTGTCGCCAATAGGCTTTAGCGACGGGGCCCCATTGCAAATAGCCCATTATAGAAAACGCCGTCGCAAAAAATATTTTTTGCGATGGGAAACTTCACCATCGGAAATAAGTATCTGATAATAAACATTATATATATATGCTCTTTTGCGACGGGACCGTCACAAATAATTTTTTTGCGACGGGCCCGTAATCTCGTCGCAAATGTTTTTTGAAAATATTTTCAGACTATTTGCGATGGGCCAGTAATCCCATCGCAAATAACTTTTTTAAGAAAAAATGATTGAGTCTATTTACGACGGGATCCCGTCACAAAATATCCAGTCGCAAATAATAAAAAAATTTGAAAATAATAAATAAAATTATGATTATTGAAAAGATAATTTTAATATTAATAAAAAAATAAAAATATTTAAAAATATTTAAATTCTAAATATTCAAACCAAAATTAAAAAATAATTATAAAATATTATTATGATTATTGAAAAATTAATTTTAATATAATTAAAATAATAAAAAAAATAAAAAATATTAAAATTCTAAATATTCACAAAAAAATATAAAGAAATCATAAAATATTATTATAGTTATTGGAAAATTAGTTTTAATATTATTAAAATATTAATAAAAAATAAAAAATATTAAAATTCTAAATATTCACAAAAAAAATATAAAAAAATCATAAATTATTATTATTATTATTATTATTAGTAAAATAAACAAACATTAAAAAATATAATACTAAAAAAATATATTTAATAAAATTATGATCAATGAAACAATAATATTAATATCATTAAAAAAATAAAAAAATGTTAAAACTCTCAATATTCACAAAAACAAATCATAAAATTTAAAAAAATAAATTCTATAATAATCGCACTGATAGAAAAGACAGAAGCTGTAAATAATTCATATTACAAAAAATTTTAATTCAAATGTTTTTGACATAAAAAAATAAATGGGGTCGTCTTCTAGAGGAGGTGGAGGAGCTGAAGGAGCTGGTGGAGGGAATCCATCCCTAAACTATGAGTCAGATGGCGCATGTACTCCATCTGCTCGTGATGCTGCTGCTGCCATCGATTCATCATCTCCTCGTGCTGTTTTTCTTGCTACTGCCATTGACACATCTCCTCCTCGTGCCGCTACTTCTGCTGCTGATGTATATTTTCTTACTGCTTCTGGAAACTCTCTATAAGGTCATTCTGAGCTCAGAACTGCTCCTGATACTATGATGCATAAGATGATGTCTCTCCATGATATCCTCTTGAACTGAAAGCCGACATCACAACAGTACCATAATATGTACCAGGAGTCACATGAGAGATGATACCAACTACTCGGACCTTCTCAAAGCCATACTAAGTTGCCTGCATCCATGTTTCCTCGTCTAAATAGTGGGCACTGGTATGATCATTTGCCTTGTCCTGACCCTCAGCCTATGTCTGAGAAGTCGCAGCCTCATATGACTCCTTAAATTCCAATTTGAAATTAAAATTGTGAAAATATTATATGCAGTTAATTGCCAAACTGAAAAAATAAGACTAACCACAATTTGACATTGGCGATCACTTATAATCTCTCCGGTGGCTTGATAACTGTACATCCTCCGATAAAAATCATACTCTATAATATCGGGATGCTCGACTGCCTATATGAATATAAAATAAACTATTTATATTTGAATTTTTATAAAATATTTAGAAAAAATAATTACCAGTTGCTCTCTATGCATACTTAATGTACGACTACCAGCTCGATGCATCACCTCCTATCTCCCCAGGTTCTGCCAGCCCAATAAAGACCTCCTCTGAAATCCACCACCCAACCAGTGTGCACATAATCCATCCCAAACCTGAGATGAAATATACTCTGGTTGGTGGGCTCTACACGACTCATCAATTACTGTCTCTCCTACTTTCTTAATGTCCATCTTTCTCAATTTGTACAAAAACCGATGCAAACGCTCATGCATAGCCACCCCCCATGCTGTATGTATATCGTCACGCATTCTATCATCGTTGGGTTACCATACACCCTACAAATAATTTATAATATGAAGTTATTAATAAAAGAAATTTCAAAATAAATATTATTTATTTATGTACCAGCCAATGATTGTACATGCTGAGCTTCACATCAACTGGAATCTATTCCCATGTGGTCCATGGCTGAGAAAAATAATTGTGCTAGATAGCGCTCCCCTGTCCAACAGCTACATGTGTAAAACTGTGAAAAAAGAATAAATAATCAATCAATTAGTATATATATAAATAAATTAATGAAATCTAACTAAAATATACAGGTTACCATACATCTGTGTGTGTGGATTGAAGGCAAGACGTGGACGTCACTCGGGGATAGGGTCAGGAATCATCAGTCATGAAAGACCGCACCCCTCTGCATACCACATGAACCACAGTAGGATGAGGGTCAGATGATCCCACTTCCCCCTCATCCAAAGGTAGCTCGACCTCCTCTAAATCACGCCATAGATCAAAGTCCATCTGAAACACAAAATTATTGTTGGTAGAAAATAGTTGAAAATAACTATTATATATATATATATATATTAGTCATGATCATAACCAACATTTAACTATGCCAATGTTCACCTTCATCATCATCTTCATATCTAACGATATCGATGTCTTCATATTCCTCCTCGGCATCATCAATATCCAAATGTGTTTCACTTTCATCATCCCCTGTCATTTCAATTTCATTAGTAACATCATTAACATCTTCGTCACTAGGGACCCTTAATTGTGGGGTGTCCTCATAGATATTCATTTTTCTTCGTGAAAAAGATGGATTTTGAGTAATCTCTAAAAAAAATTCAATTTCGTCCACTTCAGCGGAACCACATTTAGTTTGAGTAAATTGATTTTTATGAGATTTCATTTTTAACATGCTCCACCAATCACCCAGGTCTCACGATGTAGCACAGTACTTTGCGTAATAAATTTGATGTTCTTGTTGAGCCAGTAAAAATGGTTCATTTAGTGAATGAATACTTTTATATTTAATATTGACGATTCCATGAGTTGGATGAACACGCAAGCCTCTCTCAGTATCCAAAAACTGAAATTTAAACATTGTTATGTAATTTTGTCCAAGATAACATATCCCAATAATTTCATCCAGAATGTCGTAAAAGTCAACTTCAGTGTCTCTATAATGCGATCCTCTCAAACAAACTCCACTGTTCATTGTTTTTTTTTGATTCCCCATATGTACGTGTATGAAATTGAAAACCATTCACCACATATGCATTATAAGATTTAACCATTTTTGAATGTGGGTTACTCAATATACACAGTTGCTTAACAATTTTATCAGCATGTTGAGACACATGAAAATTTGTAAAACAATTATTAATATAATAAATAGTAAGCTGAATTGATATTACACCATCAATAATTTATGTTACCTGCTTTTGAAACCATTGATAAAAATTTTTTTGTCTGCATTATTCAAGAGCAGCTGCTGTAATTTGCAGAACTTGTTTCTTGATATGATTATCATATATCCAACAAATTAAATAATTTTATATACTGTAACAGAAATTATAGAACAAGTGATAGAAGCACTCAAAGTAAAAATTTTGTCATTTCTTCACATTTAAGAAGAACATATGTATGAGTTATGTGATGTTCATTGTCTAAAAGCCATCGTTCTTGAACTCCACCGAAGCCAAGATTTGGCTGATTAAAAACTGATAATTGATTTTCCATTTCATCATTAGCATTTCAATCATTCCATCCCATGCAGTTTTGTTTTGAGGGATATCCATATTCAAAATAGTGAGAGCAGAAAAAAGAAATTTCCCCTTCAAATAAGCTTCAACAATGGAGCCCTCAACTGATGCTTTTTTACGTAGTTTTTTCTTCAATTTCTACATGCATCTCTCGAATGGGTACATCCATCGAAACTGTACTGGACCTCCACATTTAGCTTCATGTGGAAAATGTAATATTAGATGATCCATTGAGTCAAAGAAAGTAGGTGGAAATATTTTTTCCAGTTTACATATAATTACAGAAACATCTTCTTCCAGTTCTCTTAGCGCATCATAGTCAGTTGTCGCTACACAAATGTCTCGAAAAAACATATGATATGTCTATTATCAAATCCCAAATCATAGAATTCAACAAACCTATGAATCAAATTGGCATAAGTCTTTCCATTACAACATGACAATCATGACTTTTTAATCCGGTAAAATGACCATTCTTAACAAATCTGCCCAAATTGGAAGCATATCCATCTGGAAGTCTCAAATCTACAATACACTAAAAAAATAATAAACTACTCTCTTTGGATAGTGTATAAGATTCTTTTGGCTTCATTAACCTCTGTGATCTGACATTTTCAAATAGTTCAAGTTCTGGTCTCCTGCAAATTTGGGCAAGATCTAGTTGAGATTTTACAGTATCTTTGGTCTTACCTTGTATATCCAAAACAGTATAAAATAAACTATCAAAAGAGTTCTTCTCAATGTTCATGAAATCAACATGTGGCGGACCAGAAAATCAGACCAATATGGGAGATCCAAAAAATGATTCGTTTTATCCAATTATGTTCTTTCCCAAATCCATGAATTTTTTTTGGTTTACTATTGGCCTAAATGTGATGGGAGGTAATGAAAATACAACTGATTTTAACTATATACCTAAGATCATTTTTGGAGGTTCATCCCTTTCAATTGTTCCTTTTCTGAAATGAGATTTGTTCCTTCAAAAAGGATGATCAGTTGGAAGAAATATACGATGATAGTCAAAATAACAAGGTTTTTTTCGAATGATGAGCATAAAAGCATTGTAGTCTTTCATATAGTATGGAAATGATTTCAAACCATGTGTGTATTCCATCCAGATAACAAGCCACATGCTAGAAAGTCACTAATCATCCACATCAATGCAGCTTTTTATGTGAAATTTTGTTTCACCGAAACATCATATGTACTAACACCATTACTCCACAATGCATTTAACTCATCAATAAATGGTTTCAAATAAACATCAATATTATTTTTTGGATGTCTTGGGATTAATAAGGTTAAAATGATATAGGGATCTTTCATCAACATCTATGGAGGTAGATTGTATGGAGTTATAAAGACAGGCCAACATGAATACTGACTAACATAAGAACCAAACGGACAGAAACCATCAGTAGAAAGACCCAATCACACGTTTTGGGATTCTAAAGAAAAAGACGAATGCAGATGATCAAAATGATTCCATGAATCACCATTAGACGAATGATTCAAGCTTTTATCGGTTGAAATATTGGTTTTGTGCCATGACATCACTAATGCTGTGTTATGAGAAATAAATAAACGTTGTAGGCTTGGTGTAATTGGGAAATATCTCAACTATTTTGTAGGAATCGATCCAGACTTCCCTCGTTGAGCTTCTTTATACCTTGATTGTCCACATGTTAGACAACTATCCAACGACTCATTTTCACTATAATATAAGTTGTGATCATTTTCACATGCATGAATATTCTGATAACTAAGGCGTAGATTAAGAACCATCCTCTTGCTCTCATAGTAATTTGCAGGAAACACATTTACTTCAGGTAACCGTGTTTTAACCAAAGAAAATATATGATCAAAACAGTTTTTTGACATTGCATTATCTGATTTAAAAGCCATAAATTTTGCAACCAATTCTAACATTCTTATCATGCAACCAGGATATAATGTATCCTCAGCAGACCTCAACAACTCATAAAACTCGGATGGTGCCAACTCAGGAGTTAAATCAATATCATCGTGAGTTTCAGTTTGTTGAACAGATGGACCTCCAACATCATGTACTAAATTTTGGAACTGTGATGGATATGGAATCAAGTTATTAGTATCTTCTATGGAACTGAGTTCACAATGTTGATACCAAAAAACATAATCTGTTTGAAAACTAAACCGCAAGAGATGTCCCCCAACCTTGTCAAATGTGTCAAATTTTCTCAGAGCACATTTTTTACAAGGACACTTAATTATGCTTTCTGAAACATATTCTAGTTTTGATGATGAAAATTATAAGAAAGATTCAACATGCTCAATATATACAGGATTTAAACTGGAACCATTTGGATTTCTGCGCTGATTTATCCATGCGTGATCATCTAATAATGACTGATGTCAACTTCTTTATTCAATATTTTTCAAAAAAATATAAATTATCACTGTTTTTGAAGAATTGGAAATTATAAAAATACTATATGAAAAATGAAGATAAATAATTACTACTACTTCTTAATAATTTCCATTAACTAAAGGAGACACAATTTCTAGTAGATTGACGACTACTCTTTTGTCTGACGGCTCATTTACTTGCATCTTTATCACACTGAAATGAAAATGTAGAAACTGGTAAGAGGTACGCATATTCATTCTCGTATGCATGAGAATGAATATACGTATCTCTTAAATGATTATTTATTGTGAATTCTGTGTGAGAAAGATGCAAGTAAATGAGCGGTCAGACAAAAGATCCCCCTTTTCTTCGATGAATCATGTTCTTCCAACTGTCACCGCCTGAAAAAATTATAAAAAATATGATCCAACAAATTCATATCCAATCTCGTGTATACGAGATTGAATATGCCTATGTAGAAGCACATTTTCCATATTTTTTTGAGTCGGTGAGAGTTGAAAGGAGAAAAATCATCGAGCAAAAGGAGTGTCGTCAATCCACTAGAAATTGTGACAGGTTCTTGGATTTTATTAATATTTCTTAAAATTTCTTCCTACTATTCCTAACTAATTATTATTATTTATTACTATTTATTTCTAATTATTACAAATTTAGCAATACTTAGCAATACGTAGAAAAATGAAAACTGCATGAATAATGAAAGGAAATTTAGTAATCATCATTGTGGAGATGATTACAATTTTTCCCTTCATTTTCATTTTCTAATTATAATTATATCTAATTATTACTAATAAAAAATTATATTATCAAAATTTATGAAAAAAATATTAATATTATTAAAATAATAAAAAATTTATAAAATATTTAAATTATCAATATTCTCAACAGGCTTTGCTCTATTCTTAACATGTTCAAATCTCAAAGGGTCTCCAATTGTAAGGTCATGCGCAATAAAAGGTTTTTTCCAGCCATGTCTAATGTAAACTCTATATTTGTCCATGTATGGTTGATCACCTCGCAAGTAGTGTTGCAATAGGACGACCAAAGTAATGTCATTCTCGTCTCTAAGAATCATCTTACTCCCTTTACATAGATCATTCTTCCTTAAAAATATGAGGGGACATTAGTATCTTTCCCTAAAATTTTCAAATAATAATGGTCTATGTAAAGGGTCTTGTGAGATAATTCTTATAGATGAGAAGGGCATGACTTGGGTTGTCCTATTGCAACACTACTTGAAAGGTGATCAACCAAGCAAGGACAATTATATCTAATTATATCTAATTATATCTATTTATTACTAATCATGACTAATTATGACTAATTATTTCTAATTATGAATAATTATGACAAATTATGACTAATTATGATGAATTATGACGAATTATGACAAATTATGACAAATTATGACAAATTATGACTAATTATTACTAATTATGACAAATTATTACTAATTATTACTAATTATTACTAATTATTACTAATTATTACTAATTATTGCTAATTATTACTAATTATATCTAATTATATCTAATTATATCTAATTATATCTAGTTATATATAATTATTACTCATTATATCTAATTATTACTCATTATATCTAATTATATCTAATTATATCGAAATATATCGAATTATATCTAATTATTACCAATTATATATAATTATTACTAATTATTACTCATTATATCTAATTATTACTAATAATTACTAATAATTACCAATTATTACTAATTATTACTAATTATTACTAATTATTACTAATTATTACTAATTATTACAAAATATATCTAATTATATCTAATTATTACTAATTATTACTAATTATTGCTAATTATATCTAATTATATCTAATTATATCTAATTATATATAATTATATAGGCTTATTAATAATTATTACTAATTATTACTAATTATTACTAATTATTACTCATTATTACTCATTATTACTCATTATTACTAATTATATCTAATTATATCTAATTATATCAAAATTATTACTTTTTATTTCTAATTATTGCTAATTATTAGTATTTATTTGTAATTATTAGTATTTATTAGTAATTATCACTAATTATTGCTAATTATTACTAATTATTGCTAATTATTCCAAATTATTGCTAAGTATTACTAATTATTGCTAAATATTACTAATTATTGCTAAATATTACTAATTATTAGTATTTATTCCTAATTATTACTAATTATTCTTATTTATAACAAATTATTACTATTTATTACTAACTATTACTATTTATTACTAAGTATTACTATTTATTACTAAGTATTACTATTTATTAATATTTATTACAATTTATTACTATGTATTACTATTTATTACTAATTATTACTAATTATTATAATTTATTACTAATTATTACAATTTATTAATCTTTATTACTAATTATTCCTAATTTTTTCTAATTATTCCTAATTATTGCTAATTATTCCTAATTATTTCTAATTATTGCTATTTATTTCTAATTATTACTTATTAGTTCTAATAATTCTTAATTATTCTTAATTATTACTAATTATTACAATTTATTCATATTTATTGAGAATTATTGCTAATTATTGATAATTATTTCTAATTATTGCTAATTTTTGCTAATTATTCCTAATTATTCCTAATTATTCCTAATTATTTCTAATTATTAGTATTTATTAGTAATTATTACTAATTATTGGTATTTATTAGAAATTATTATTAATTATTGCTAATTATTACTAATTATTCCTAATTATTACTAATAATTTCCATTTATTACTAATTATTCATATTTTTTACTATTTATTGCTATTTATTACTAATTATTTCTAATTATTGATAATTATTGCTAATTATTCCTAATTATTCCTAATTATCGCTAATTATGGCTAATTATGGCTAATTATTTATAATTATTCATAATTATTCCTAATTATTCCTAATTATTGCTAATTATAACTAATTATTTCTATTTATTTCTAATTATTTCTAATTATTCCTAATTATTGCTAATTATTCAAAATTATTAGTATTTATTGCTAATTATTAGTATTTATTAGTAATTATTTGTAATTATTAGTATTTTTTACTAATTATTACAATTTATTACTAATTATTACAGTTTATTACTAATTATTATTAATTATTGCTAACTATTGTTATTTATTCTCAATTATTGCTAATTATTACTAATAATTGCTGATTATTCCTATTTATTGCTCATTACTCCGAATTATTACTAATTATTACTAATTATTAATATTTATTCCTAATTATTACTAATTATTACTAATTATTCCTAATTATTACTAATTATTCCTAATTATTACTAATTATTCCTATTTATTACTATTTATTGATATTTATTATCAATTATTATTAATTACTACAAATTAATTATATACATTTCTAATTATCGTTAATAATTAATAATTACAACTAATTATTAAAAAATAATACTAAAAATTTCAATTTATTAGTACAAATAAATACTAATGACAAAACAATTTAAATTTAATTTAATTACAAATAAGAAACAATAATAAAATTAAGATAAGAAATTAAATAAATAATAAATTAAAAAAACATAACTACATTTAAGGCTGATTTTCTATTGATGTTGACGGCATCACCACTTTTTCGTGAGCAAAAAAATTAACTTAGAAAAATTATTTCTCTAAAATTCGTGTTTAGAGAGAAATAGGATCTAAAATTTGAGAGGACTGAGAAAAAAACGGAAGGGGGTATATATATAGGTTAGATTATTTGCGATGAGATTATTTGCGACAGGATACCCGTCACAAATAGTATCTTTTGCGACGGGACCCGTCGCAAATAACTACGCCCACATTAATTACTGTCGGCGGTTAAAAAGTTATTTGTGACGGGACCTGTTGCAAATAGTCCCTTCCGACACACCTTTTGCGACGGGACTACATCCCGTCGCAGAAGTCTATAAACCACAACCGGTTATTTGCGACGGGCATCGTCGCAAAAGGTGTCTCGTCGCAAAAGGCTATAAACTGCCGCCAGTTATTTGCGACGGTGGGATCCCACCGTCGCAAATAACCTTCACGTGGTTTTGTGCGCTATCCATACCAAACTATTTGTGACGGAAGACGAAATCCCATCGCAAATAGTTGGTTATTTGCGACGGGTCATTACCCTCGTCGTAAATAACCTCTTGGACGGACCTTTTGCGACGAGATTTGTTCCCGTCGAAAAAGGCCCGTTGCAAAAAGCCCTTTTCCCCATAGTGTTTGATAAGCATAATTTATTTATATATTTTGCTATCATTTTCTATTTTTTTCATTAAAATATTCGATAATGCATATGGTATGTGTCTAATTTTGGAAGAATAATAGTTTCACATGTTTCTAAGGAAAAAGTGCATAAAAAGTGAAAAAATGACAAGTACACGTCGTGATGCCTCAGAACACATCGGGAACCTAAGGATCACAGCCTAACCCATGTTGTGAAGTCAAGAGATGACCATCCCACGAAGCGAGAAGTAAAAATCCTCTACATGTCATGTATTTCCCGACCACGTCTTGATTCTAGTTAAACTAGTTAGAAAGAAAGTCGTGAGTATCCCACACAAGAGAACGATGGATGCATAGTACACGTTGTGAACAACGGGTACACATTGTTTACCCTGTCAAACCTATTAAATTCATGAGAGACCCATGTGCTATGCTGGATAGCCAAAATATATGGAGAATGATAAAGATCACGGTAACATGTCATGTACCTACGGAATATCTCATGATGAACAACACCTTTTTAAGCAGTAGAGCGGTAGAGCATTTGGCCAAATTTGGGTCGAGCTCTTCCTCCACCTCTTGATTTACTGCACATTCGTTCTCCATTCTCCTATCCAAACTCTAAATTTATTCAGGATTTCACAGTTTCATTAATTCACAAGCCATGGAATTTCTATTCTTCAATGATATTCCATTCTATTCTGCATTCCGATTCAATTTATCTTCTCCTCTTTGAAGTAAGTATTTTATTTTTAATCACATTTTTTATTATTCTTGTTTCGCCTCCTTTTTCATCCATGAACCCTTGCATGATTTCACATAATGTAAGAAGTATTTAAATAATATTAAATTTCAATTATTTTTATCCTTCCCTAATGAGTAGTTAAATATCTTAGGGGTAGAGATCAAGCTCAATGTATCTTCATATTTAAATACACCTTTAATCGTAAGATTAGGAAAGTTTAATTGAATTAGAAATTAGTATATAAAACAACGGTCCATCCCATTTTTGAGAAATTCATTGACCACATGAAATTAAAACAAATGACACTATCCTAATTGGAGTAGACTAATCTATGACCATTTTATTAAGAAGCTTCCTTCCCTAAAAAAGCCAAACCTAATGCACCTAGGCTATCACTATCTCCATATCACGGAATAGTTACTTACTGTGTAGAACAAGGAGACAAACACCAAATTAAAATAGTGACCCTAGTTCACTTTGCACACTAAGACATAAGGCCTTTCCCAAAATATATGTAAGGGTCATCCTTCACCTAGATAATCGACTTGATCCTGACCCCTCCTTTATCATTTAAAGTAACCCACGTAATTGAAAATATATCAAAACTCTCAAACAAAGACCACTTGAATGGTATCATTTATGGGATTAGAAACCATAATTACCCAAATAAAATGGTAGTCTCCATATAGATTCAACCCCTCACTTGCACTATACTAAACCTTTATAGTTAGTGAATGATTGGAAAAAATTATAAATTCTAAATTTGACCAGACACTTGGATGGATGTAACGACGCCCTTTTAGTGGGGCATCAGTTTCCCTTAAATCATAAAATCTATAAATTCCAAGAAGGGTAAATCATGAAGTGTTTTCATAACCCTAGAGCTGAATTGAATGGAGTTACCAGGTTTAGAAATAATATATAATCCCTACTCCTCTAACATAAATTTATTGAACAAGAACCTTATTCCCACATATATTTTATTTGTGTTTCTTCTATATAGGGAATTAAAGAGGAGGAATATATTCAATGAGTGACCAAAATAAATTAATGTTGTGAAAATTTATATATAATCATGTAAGATATCCATCGTGGAGTACCTTACTTCAATAGGTTTCAAAATTGAGCTTAAAGTTTAGCAATGAAAAAATATAACCATGATAAAGAAGATGGACGAAGTTCATCACTCTAGGGGAATGAAGCTGAACCACTATAAGATTTGAATATCTCAATTGGTATCATGTCAATATATAAATTTTTATTAAGGGAAATTTATTATGATTTGAAATTATGAAATTTAGGAAATTGATCCTTTTCGTTGAAGATGTTTTTTCTTCTATCTTTATGTAAAAAATAAATCTGAAACAGAAGGGGAGAAATAGATTATTTGATAACACAAATAGAATGGTTTGATACCGGGTAAGTATACTCTTTAAATAGAATTTTTAATCTATTTGTGTAGATTATTGCAGGATATTAGTTTAAAATCTTTTGAAAACCCCCTTAAATAAGTTTTCCGGTTTGGGATCTCATACTGAACTGTAATTGAAAATATTATTGGTAAAATTGACAATTATTATTTTCTACATTAAGAATGTCTCATGTAGACATTGATTTGGTTAATTTTTCCCATTTCATAGATTTTGGTGATGCCTGTCTTCTTTGTAGAAAATAAAACTATAAGTTTTTGTAGTTGAGAAGATGATGTTAATAAATTTTTGAAGATGGTGATGAGAATTTATTTGTTTACATATATATTTTGTATTATTATCAATTCGGGTGTGAAGACAACATTGAATTTATGGATAAATTGGCAATTAAAATAAATCCAAAGGGGGATATTAATGACCCCAAATGGTTTATTATTGTTGGAAATATACGGAAGATGAATATGTGGTCAATCAGTTATGAAGTTTGAAAATTCAATATGTTTTAATGGATATTATTAAAAAAATGTTCCTAATATTTTCAATATTTGAAAGCCAATGTTGAAGACTTCTTATTATTTCTATGCTATTGAAGTGATGAATTGATTTAATTTCATGAAAATTTTATTCATATTTTTCCATGAGGAATATTAAAAGAAAACATGTTTTGGGATTATATGGTTTAAAATCTATGTTGAGATTGTGGATTTGGCCTTGGAATTTGTGTATTTAACATGTAAATTGTTTGACATATTTTTTAACTCTTTTTATATGACTTTAATAAAAAATTAGACTACCATTAAACCACCAAAGAACCTATAAAATAATTACTTATTTGGGAATTCATTTGAACCTTGACCACCAATAGTGGTAAAAGTGGATGCATAGTGTCCCCAAGGAATGAATATGAGATTAGTTGAGAATGGTGGACGAATAACACCTGCAAGGTGGAATTAGTATTCTACATCGGGGAAAACCAGATTGGACCATCCCTTTTATGTGCATGTGGTGTATTCATGTTCCAACCCTAGTGTCAGATGAAAAGGACGAATAAGCATCAAGGCTTATTAACCACTGCTGGATTTTTTATGAGACCGATTTTGGACTCAACTAATACCATATAATATTTCTCCAAAAATAAAACAAATGTAAAAAAAGGTTTTTTTATATTCTATAGTATCTAATCTATTCAATCAATGCTACATCATCTTTTTTAAACATAACCAACTGAGGTCTCTATATGCATTAATATTTCATCATGCAACATGGACTATTTTATTGAGTTGAGTTTTCTATTCCCATTTGATTAACATATAGTTTCAAACAAAATTTATGTGTAGAAGAAAATTTTAAAAATGAATAAAATGAAGTCCAAACTCATACAGTGAAAAGGTAAATTTGTTTTTCAGACAAATGACTGTGTTTTTACAAAGTCAACTAAGGTGTGTCAGCGCACATGAAGAGGTGAGTAAGAGTTAAGTAAATAAAGGTGATTCACATAGGGTGTATGAGGTGTGGAGTATGTCTATTAGTCTGTGGATATAAATACCCATTGTGCATTTAATTTTCTAGTATGATCTAAACTTTAATTAAGAGAAACCTCGGAGACAAAAACCAAAAATGGAAACATTTAGTATTCATGCAAGGGTTCCATGTCATTGTGTTGGGTTTATGCCTTCATGATTGTATGATTCATGGTTTATTCCATTCACCGGTGCTTTAGTAATTCAATTCCACTAAGTTATGATAATTGGTTGTGTGTATTACACAAGATTAAGAGATTCCTGAAATTTACTATTTTTGTATAAAAAATTATGTGAAGATGAATATGAACCTCATAAAATAACTACACTTACTCAAAGAGATATGATATCATATAAACCGCTACATGAATGGATTCACAAGGAACCCACATACTGTATTACGTGTACTATATATTCCACATTAATAACATCTACTATGTTGAAATGGTGTTTTCATTGATAGTATTGTGTGGATATTTTGTATTATTTTAAAAATAGATGGGTATTCCATGCATATGATATACATCCATAATGGAAGTGAGAAAGCCTTGCGAGCCTGATGATTTGTGAAGGAGATGTGAAATTGACCTAAGATATTGAGAGATTGTGAAAAATATACAAGGTGATATTTAGGCTTTGGGAAGAATAATTATAAATACATGAAACAGTAAATTGAATACAATTTGAAGAAAAAATGAGTTTAACTTGTTTGACTTATGCAATGTAGAATGTATATGCATGTAACATGTATTACATATGAAGTGATAAGTTAACAATAATAAGAAGAATCATTGTATTAGTGTGAAGAAATTTGTGCATTCTACTTTGGAAAGAATAATATAGAAGAATGATTTTAGTGTTTCTAAAAAAATATTAGTGAGAAATCATAAGATGAAAATTTCTTATTATTGATGATGAGAAAGGTTAGAAATTAATCACAAGAAGATTTCATTTAGTGGATTTCATATATGTGGAAAAAGCCAACATTCACACTATATCATTGGGAAGAAGTAGTTAAATAATTTTCTATAAGATTATTAGAAGGAATTTGAATAATTGGTGGGATTAAAGTATAAAAAACTAGATCTTTTCAAGAAATAGTTGAACTAGTGGAAGTTGGTATAGAGAACAATGGTTGGATTTCAATTTAAAGATATCATTTGGAGACAACCCATTATAATCATTTGTGACATGAAATTTTGAAAAAAATTATGTCTTTAATTTCAAGAGATTATCTATATCTATAATCAGTTTTCTTTACTACTGTAGAATCTATGTCTCAAATCATCCGATACACAACATGGATGCAGTCACCTACATGGTGGGTGAACCTTGTAAAAATTGTATGTTTTGTTCTTTATTAATTTTTATCTTGCATGTTGTATAATGTTTTTTTATTGGTATTATCTCTTCATAATAACAAGGATAATACTCCATATGGGGATTCAAATTAGGCGCATTTACTAGAGAAGAAGCTTAAGGGGATATTTCAGAAAGAGAGGGTGTGTAATTTACCATCGGGACCACCCTGTTCTTCCACAGGATTCCTAGACAAACTAGCCATGAAAAGGTGGAGATATAACATCACAATGAAGAATCTGGGGAGGAGTAGTTCCATGTAGTTATAGCCTATTGATTTTGTAAGATCTACGAGTCATGTATTCTATATGCCTACAGGCCTTGTAAAGGTTCCCCCTCATACAGTAAAAGGGGTGTTATCAAAAATAAATAAAAAATAAGGCCTTCAGGCTATTTGGTATAAATTTAAAATGGGGTAAAAGTAATGGAAAATAAATCAATAAATCTGGTGTTCAATTATTCACTCTCATCGTAGTATATGTGCATGATCCACTAGGTACTTCAATTGGAATCAAAGGAAAGGTCACCCCTATGATTGAATCTACTATATTCTCCTAGTTATTTTTATTATAAAATATGAAGTGAATATTTGTATTTTAAGATGTATTGGAGTTCCCTTGGATGGAAAATTATGTTATTTTCTCTGTTAGTTCTAGAATGGTGGTTTTCGAAAAAAATAATTAATGAAAGACATACAAAATAGGTGAGAATGTTGAGAATGTGGTTGAATAAGAAAAAGGGTTCACCAAAAATTGAATGTATTCAGTGTGGTTATATATTAATAGAATTTGTTAAATCAGTTGATAATAAACCTTTTGATGGTAATAGTAGAAGAATTTATTAAGTAATGTTTATTTAATCAATAATTTTTTTATTCAAAAGTCAAATATTAACTGAATAAATTTCCTATAAACTTTTTCACCTATAAATTTTCATTTATAAAGGGACTATATAATGAAAAATAACTACTCAAAGTGGAATTTGAGGATATAGATAAATCATTGGATAATAAAATTAAAAGTTGAAAACTTCTCCCAAATGTTTTATGAAAAGGATAAACATTATTACATTACAATGAAAATATTTCCCAATTTAAAGAAGCGATGGAAAGAAATGTTTTTGAGAATGTAGTGATTGAAAAAATATCTTAATAAGATGAACCAAAAAATTAAATAATCTAATAAAAAAACTTGTATTATTTAGTATTATCTATTGTAAATCAAAGATAAATAAATAATTACTTTGGTTAATGAAAAAGTACAGTGGGTTGTTTGTGAAAAATTTACAATTGAGAATGATTTAAAACAAGTGATCGATGCATTGGATAAAAATACTCGAATCCATATTAATATTAACTAATCACATCTACAGATTATAGAAAATATAATTATAGATTTGAATAATTATTTTAAAAAGAAAAATTATATTCATGAAAAATAGATTGATAAACTAATATCTAGAAAGATCTATTGACTAATGTTTTGTATCTAGATTGTGCTTCATGGATGTTGTATATTTTGGGATAGTAATTGGAATATGAGCATCAAATAATCTTTAACTTATGATTACCTAAGTATTTGGGAATATTAATTTTATTTTTGTCATTCTCCCCCTATTTTATGTTTCACATGCCATATGTACGTTTCCTTTTATATAATAGCTTTATATGGACAAGAATGGTTAAACATTTTGTGTTTTCTATTTTATTGTTTTCATTCAGTTGTATTTATATTTTACTATATATATTATTCATTCAATGTGTATATTATCCCCACTTTACCTCTTTTAGACCCTCTCTACAAGTTAGTATCTATTAGCGTACGGGGAGGTGAACATGAGGCCATGTCACCAATCGGTTCAGTTACAGTTCTTAGAGCGAGTTAGGCTGGGACATTAAAAAGTTAAAATATAGCCTTATTTTCATATTTATTACTAATTTTTGATTTTATAAAGGCGACTATGAATGTGTTGGAACTTGGTAAATAGATTGTGTATGGTTCCAAAGTACCCACATGTTATGGAAAAATCATATTTCAATGCATGAGACTATTATTTATGTTATTTGTTATTAAAATTGATTATTTTTTCACCTTGAGTGATTTATGTACATCCTTTTGATACTGATTTATGATATTTACCTCTTAGTCCAGTATGATAAGACATAGTTTTCATTCAGGAATCATTTTAGTCATATATTATTTACATGACATTAACATTCTTACTTGTATAACATGCTTGTCTGGTTATATATAATTCTTTATTATATAAGATGATTGTGTGATTATTGTTCCATAATTATTTATGTACCATTTTGGGTGAATATTTTTTACTCATTATTATAAAATATAATTGTTTGATTATATATCATACTTTTATTTTACTATGATTGAGTAATAAATTACTATGTTCACTTATATTTCATAGTGATGTGGTAGTTTTTCAGTTATGGATTAATTTGAGGTTTGTTTATATAAAATGTTTTAATCAACATAAATGGCGTTTTCCATATATATTTATGATGATGTTATATTTAAGAAACCTAAAGATAATTAATTAGAAGAAATGGGTTTAAACTAGTTAATAGAATAACCTATATGAGGTGTTAAAATTTGATGATGTTGGTTTTTTTTTAAAAATCTACTAACTACTTATATGATTGAATTATCCTGAGTAGGCCAGTTTTAGAATTGTATGACTATGACATAAACTCATTAATAGTGTGTTAAAAATTAAAATGATTGACCTGATGGGACCCTTTTAGTTCACCTTTATTTTATATGCCTCGGTACTTAACCCCATAGGGGTATATTTATGATCAATCAGGATGTTTATTTAAAGTGTAGGTAGCCAATAATATGTATTACATATAAATATATTGTGGATTCTTACTTAACTAACCCCCATTGAAATGAAAAATATAGATTAAATGAAATTATGGGATAATTTACAAAATATTGTATGGAGTCAACTAAATTAAATGATTTTTAAAGATTCCTTTGTATTTAAAATATGATATACCTCATGCGGGATTTAATTTAAATATTTTAATAAATTAATATCGATTAAATTAGTTAAAGGATGCCTTTAAAGGTGTTCATGTATTAGATTTTCATGTATGGGTTGGGTTTAATTTTTCCTTGGGAGATGTCACAAAAGGGAACATGAGCATTTCCCCTTTGTCTTAGATAGCTTTTTATTCCATTGTGTTAAGCATTGAGAATAGGCAGTAGAGCCCAGTTACTTTTTAGGTGCGATTGAGGTTATATAATTGATGACCTATAATGGAGTGAAGAGTTAAATTTTTTTGGTATCAACCCATAGAAATGTGAAATTAGAATACTTTTGATATTAGTCTTTAGGAATGGTAAGTACTGTCTATTTTCATGTTTGAGTTGGGTTGGACTCTAAGTTGAAGGAACAAAACCCCTGATTAGGCATGTAATTGTTTGCAAATTTGTACCTTGAGTGTGGGGCCTAGTGGGTGTCAACTATTTAATATTTAGGTGAAAATTGTGACACTCCAGGGAGAACATCCCCAAGTAGGATGCTCAGAGGCGATAAGGTCCCTCATAGGCTGACGCTTGGCAGGTGATGTCGTTATTCTTGCCTTTATAGGTTTTATCCCTTGAAGGATGATGATCACTTACCTTTATTCATTTTTTACCTCTTATGAGAGAGTTTATAGTCCTAATACATGTCATACAATTAAAGCGTTTTAGTGGGTTATGGTTCTTGTGTGAGACACCTTAGGGTCAAGTCAATGGACCTAGTAGCCCTATTTCGATACGTGACTTGTTAGCCTAGAAGGATAGACCGAGACCCCCTTAGTTTGAATAAAAAACTCATAGGTAAATGGTGATTTGTATAATGGAATCATACAAGATAGGTTGGAATAGGGTTTTATTATTCTTTTAGAGGTGTCGATATTGGTTATAAGATTGGTTATAGACCGATGCACGGAAGGTGGTCGGGTTATGTGATATAGACATGGTGATTCCTACAGTTTTTGAAGAATCACATGAAGTGAATGAGTATCAAAAATGGACTCAATAGGAATTATTATTAATTTTCTTGTATATATTTACAATTGGTTTCACAATTGACACAAATATTTTTTGAAATGATTCTATGAGACGGGAAGTCGTTCTATAAATCATGGAAAGGGTAAGGTGTCCGTTGTGAATAGGGGTTCTAAGGGAGATCCAACTTAAAGAGGTTGGAATTCCGAGTAGAATGTTCATATTATTATTTCTAATGGTTGATTCATATGAGTGATTTGGATTTAAAATTAGGTGGTATGGGAGTGTACACCGACATCACTATGCAATATAGAAGTGGTTTGTGCATGTTTCATGCAGTACCATTTAATAGTTGATCGGTGATTGTCCAAGTGAAAGTGACAGGATGATGGTTTAAAATAAGTTATGTTTTTGTATAACACCCCAAGGCATTACTATTTTTCCCTTTTAAAACAAATTAATTTTGTTGATAGCTTGAAATGCACGCAACATCAGGTTTAAACATAACACTATTTAGCAACGTTTTGCACAATTAATTATATTTTAACTCTTTTAATATTTTTTTTGAATATTTTATATATTATACATCCTGGAAAATGTTTTTATATTCATCAATATATTTTACAGGCATAATATAAAAAACCAATTTTATGCATAAAATTTATATTTTTCAAAAAGTTTGTTTTTACCTTTAAATGAAAAGCCTATTTTAAAACTCTGTTTTTCTACATTTAAAAATTTTATATGGAAAAAGAAACATAATTTTTGAAATTTTATTTTCAAAATTATTTTAGAATGAATTTTTGTTATTATTTTGGGAATTTTCATTTTTTGGGGAATAATTATAAATAAAAAAAAATTTAATTAAAAACATATTTTCCATCTAAATAATTTATATTGTAAAATTATATTTTGGATTAGTTTTAGAGTAAATTTATTTATATTATAAATATATTCTTACAATATATATCACTATAATCAATTTATATTGAAATAGAATATAAAAACATTGCAATATTTGGATCAATTTCTCATTAAATACTCTTTTTTTGTCTTGTCTATGAGATAAATATTAATTTAATGTATGATAATTCAATCAATAGAATTCGGAAAGACAAATTCCATATTTATAATAATAATAATTTATATTGTATAGTATCAGCCACTTATTTTTTTTGAATAATATTAATGAAATAAATTGAAATTAATTGTGATGGTTAAGGTAAAATAGAGTTTATATAGTGGTTAAACATTAATCTTAATGAGTCAAATGAAAACAAAACTTATCTAAAAACTATTTTAAATACATATTTATACAATATATACTATTTACTATAATTATATGTGGTATTGTGAAACAATTCCTTGAAATTGAATTATATAATAAGTTAAGTAAGGAAAAAGTCAAAAAGGGAACCTTCTTTTCATTTAACATTTAAAAAGATTTGAGATATGGAAACAAATTATATTTTCAGTTATAAATATCCTTTTGAAATATAAATGATTTATTTTTATCATAATAATTTGTCTTTTATTTTTAGAGATGATATAATTATTTTTTAATGCTTTAGAAATGCCAACACAGTTACTATTTAGTTAATAATTAACTAAGATAAATGATACAAAAAATATTATAAGTGATGAAAATTGAGATATTTTTTTAAAAAAGTAATTTTTTAGATGAATATATCATGTTACATAGGTTTTCACTTAATATATTCTAATTATATTATTTTATTGTTATTTTTAAATTCAAATTGAATTAATTATGTCAGAATTGACATTAACATTATTTAATAACAAATGATATTTTATTAAAATAGTTAAATTTTATAAAAATAATATAATCTATAATTTGATTTTTAAATGTTATTAAATATAAAATATGATCCATCAATAGACCAATTAATCTATTATAATGAATATTTTGACCATTAAATGGTAAACAAGTCTCTTAGTATAGATATAGTTTAACTTGTATTTTTTCACGTTACTTGCGCTTGGGTTAAAATTAATTTAAAACCCACATGGGATTTTTATTTTATAATTTTATAAGTTATTTAGATTCATTGGGTAAAAATATACATTAAGGATTATTTTATTTTAGTCTTAATGGTTAAAATACTTATGTTTGGAAACTAGCTACCTTAATTATATCTAAAATGGTAAAAGTGGGGAAACATAGAAGTTAAGGATTTTTTTTAAAATGAACATATTTTGGTGTGGGGGGAGGTTTTCATTCACCATAATTTCTCTAAAATCCTTTATTTGTAACATTGGAGGATCCTGATGTAAGGGAGAGCTCCCAATAGTGTTTACCTTTTGGTATTTACAAGAATGTCACTCCTCCTCCACAATAAAAGTGTACTCACTCCCCCTAGTTATTTACACCTCAAACACCATTTGAATTGATGAAACCCTAATAATTTCTCTTCATAAAATCCATAACATCATCCTATAATCCACACTATAGGGGAAAAACCAAGAAAGTACATTCATGCAAACCAAAAGGTGTTTCGTGAAGCAGAGGTAACATTTTTCAACAAGCACATTTGTTTTTATTTCATTATCCACTCATTAAATTATTCTTATATATTGAAGATACAATAAACTCAGTAAATTAAATAAAATGATATGTTTTTAAGTCAAAGTTAAAACCTAAAACTTACACACTTCCATCAAATGGGATATATAATCATTGCTTATGTGTACAACGGACTACCGCCTCACGAACTGATGTCATTCATTATTCCATTAAAACCTTTAATGTTTGGGTATAATGAAGTATTTATATATTATATATGATATATATGATATTTAAATTGTATTTATTCTTCTATAATTATTATATAACACAATCCTTTATTCTTTTGATTTTTTGGGAATACGATAACCTCGTTTGTGGATGTGTGAACTATTGCCACTCAAAGAAATGTGATTCGATCACAATTTACATGGAATGTATTAAGTATGGATTTAATGAATATATATTATAAAAAAAATTATGATATTAGTTAAATAATTAAATTTCTAGTAATATAATATATATCATTTTCTTTATTAGTCATTCACACACTAAAAAGGTGATAACGTTGTTTGTGGAAGTGTGGACTACCAACTCCTAGAAGTGATATGATTCATTTTGCATCAGAATAATTATATATATAAGTATATATCTTTAAATAATATGTAATTTAAATTTAATGATTATTATGGAAATATAAATGTTACATACCTTATTTCAGTATTGATCATTAAAAAATAGAGACGTTACGGATTAGTACATACGACCTACAGTGTCCTTGATCGCAATGTTAGATCATTTTTCGAAACAATGTTTCATGATTGGTTTTAAAAATTAAATTTATTTACAAATTGAATAAATATTTCAGGATTATTACTTTATATATGTTTATATAATGACCACTCTGACTAAAGTCTACCTACCAAAGTCGTTTTTGACACATAATTTGAATATGGTAAAAACATCTGAATGGAAATTAATTTATAAAGTAATTTTATATAACATGTTAATGGGTGGAATAAAAGTAATAATAAACCTGAAAATTTTTCTCAATCATGTAAATAATTATCATATTTTTATTATTCTGGAATAGAATGACAAATGTAACACATCAGATTCAATGTAAGGTATTTCATCTCAATTTATATTCCATTGAGTCTTATTTGTTATTATAAACCAATTCACATAAATGTGCTGTATATATTACCCATTTTAATTTAATATCATGACCCACTCATACATATTTATATTTAAACAATCACTTTCTTATGATAATTTTTATTTTACATTACATTTATCTTAAATATCCAAATTCATGTGTGATGGATATTAATATTTCATAAATTGTATATCATTTTTACATACAGTGTTTATATTGAATGTTTTTTGATTGACTAGGAAAATATTGATAAATTGGAATCTTTCAGTCAATATAGATATTTTATGATAATTCATGTTTTTTAATTAAATATATTATTCTATATATGAGAAATGAGTGGGACTAAAAATACATGGGTTGGGGACCTTTGTAAATAATCACCTCGATGCATCAATAGTATCATCAGACATAATTAGTTATCAAAAAACCCATTTTGATTGTTTCCAGTATGAATTAGATAGGTTCAAACTAAAAAACATAAACTACATTGAGAAATTTATTGATGGTATAGTGGTTCATTTTCCAGATACATGACATCAAATAATTAAGCATTAATTTCATTCAAAATTCACGTAATATTATCTAGAGAATTTTCCCTATGATAAAATCTATAGATTCATTTCATTATAATTTTACTATTTAAATGGAATGTGTTTTCATTTTTTTACCTTTGTTTATTGTTTATTAATTATTAATTTATGATATATTCCTATTTATATAATCCTTACTGTGTATTTGATCTCTCCCTAATTTTTTTTGTTTTGAGGTTATAAAGAAGAGATATTTGAATGTGTTTTAAATGATACAGCTTATTTGATTATGTTATATATTATGATTTAGTTTATATTCCCAATGTAAAATGGGTTCCATTTAAGTATTTTGTTTTCCAAAACACCCAAATAGATCGATCCTTTAGGATTTGATTCCATATAATCAGGGACATATAATAACGTAATGCATCAGCTACAGGATTCTAGGGTCGGTTCATTATAGTTGGTATGAAAGGAATATTATTAGAAAACTTGGAAACTAAATTAATGAACAAATAGATTAGAAAACATAACCCTATGATATAATTATAGGATAAGTGTAAAATAAGTTCACCAATGAATAATTCATTTGACTATGAGGTTAGATATAGATAAATGTTTCAATTAATGTTATGTATTTAAGTAGTTTTGAAATTATACATTATGTTTTCTAATGATATAAAATTATATAGTGTATTTAATCATTTATAAATGGTTCTTAGAAGAATTAATTTGAACCTAAACAATGCACATAACCCAAAGAGTAAGAAGAGTCGTATATTTTATGGTCTTCATAAAATCTTTCAAAGATAACTGGTCTCTCAAACATTCTCCTCATATGAGTTCATTGCATCATGTGCTAATGAGACAAATATTGAATTTTAAAATTATTATGGATTTATAAGGGAAAAAAATAAAAAAAAATAAATCTGGGGAAAATATTGATAAATAAAAGAAGAGAATGAATTATTTTTTAACTTGTGATAATTGTGGAAATAAACACCTTGGTACATTCATAAAAGGTATAAAAGTTTTCTAACATTGTGGAAAGAACGACCACTATACATATGATTTCAAGGGTAAGAAAAAGGTTTCCAATGTACAATGTTGCAAATATAAGGATAAGGGACACTATACAAATCAATGTATCTATATTTAATGGAATATACCCCTAAAAGGCTTGTGGAGCATGGTAAAGATTGTAAAACTACCACAGACAAAGACAAATTATTAATATTCCCTTGTTTGGATTAAAGAATTATTTCATTTGATTATTTTATTAGTTATGTATTTGTTACCAAAATTATTAAATATAAAATTATTTTACTGATGGTTCTTGGAATAGTGGATGTTTAGGAAGGTGATCCAGATGTACTCCTATGATTACAAAGAAACACCACTCTATCTATGGGTTCTATCTCGATGAGTCAAATGTATTGTGTTTTTTGTTACTGATCTCTCATACTTCGGTCTTGAAGAAATCTCTATTTAACTTCTCATTATTTAGAGGGCGAGAGAATAAGATATTGAGAGAGAATTTTTTCTGCCCACTAATTCTGAATCTCAAATTTTGGATTCTCTACCCAATATACATAGCCATTTATTTATATAGTTAGGATTTCAGTTAAAATATTATTTATTTATATACATTTAATTAAATAATAGGTATTAACTGCAATAAACCCCATTACACATAATAATAATTACATTATCATTATTTTTTTGGTTTGTGACAACTTACATAGTAACCCATATTGTGTAATGGTATTGTTAATTAATATTTTTCAACAGTCTCAGTCATGGTTTCCTCAAACTGCTCTATAATTTATTGAACAAAAGAACAAGTATATTATTCATAGATAATTATTTTATTCCCTGTGTAGTAAATCAATATTAATTAATATATTCCATAAATAAAATAAAAATTATATAAAAAAAAGTGAATAAATATTTATTTAATTTATGAAATCAATATAACATGAATAAACTTATTCCTCAGACTTGAGAATATTATTTATTCCATAAATTAAACTCAAATAGAATTTATTCAATACCAACAAAAATAATTAGTTTCTAACCCTTTAGGATTATTTCTCATTGGCATTAGATGGCCTTTCAAAAATTCTATGATTACTATATAGAAAACGGTCAAGGAACCCAATAGAAATAAAACAAAGTCTCAACGTCGAAAATCACATATGAATATGTAAACTAATCTGTTTTTCACTATATCTCATCAAGCAGTTTCACACCAATGTCACCAACCTATATTCTTGATATGTCTTTCTTTGACTATATTAAATAAATCATTTCATTACAAAATGTCCATGGAATTTGATACCAAATTTCTATACCAATCAAAGGGTTAAGATATCAGATTCCATAAATATGGAAGATAAAAATCCTTCCCCAACTTATTCATTAATGACATGTCTCTCATGATGCACCTAATGTATCTAACTTCTTCATGATTTTTATCATCATGGTTTACAAAATACATCTAATTACATGAGTTTTAACATGAACTAACAAAAATCTTAAATTCTAAAGACCATTACACATGCTTGTATAAGGGAATATTTGATAACAGAATAACCCTTGGAATTCCTACTACCAGGATTGTTCTTAAAATCTACTATCTTAAAGATTACAGAGTGTAAACTTTAGCAGAATAATCCTTATCTTCTTATGAGTAACAACACTTTAATGTATATTTACTATGTGTACTATTAGAGTACATTTTCCAACTGTAGAACATTATTTGAGAATATTTTCATAGCACATCAAGGTTATCATCATATCAGGAAACTTCTATGAACTTATCATTGTGATGTATACACTAGGAAATTATTACATTAGACTCATGTAAAACAAAAAATGTAATAATATGTTTTATTAGTATTCAATAAATCTAAAATGCATGTAATAAAAGTAAAAATAGTTTGTCAATAGACACCAACTCTAACAAACTCCCATATGGACTATAGCCACCTTCCTACAATGTTCAGTCCCCTAGAACTACATTTATAGTCATATTACTTATAAGTAATGGATTTATTCAAGGGGTCTTCCATGTAGTCTTCTATGAAAATATTTCTCACCACAACTTCACCACACTTAGAAAAATACCAGAAGATATGATAGTTTTGAAGTATGTGCTTCATCTATTGATGTGACCTTGGCTATTTTTTGAGAGCCACCCCTACAATATTTTCATGACAGAGTGTGATAGTATCATTACCTCTAGATACCATATAAATCTATTGAAAAAATATTGGATCCACAATTCCTCTTTATCTACCTAATATTCTACAATATAGTCGGACTCTATGGTAGAAACTGTATCCAAAACCTACTTTGAGGTCATCCAGCTCATAGGACCTCCATTCCATGTGAATATGTATCTAGTTTGTGACTTCATGTCATCTTGATCGGTTTGGAAACTGAAATCTACATATTCTATGAGGATTAATTTCTCATATCCTCCAAAAACTAGGAAAATATTCTTAGTACGCCTCAAATACTTAAAGATATTCTCGAATCCAATCCAATGGTAGTCACATAGATCAGCTTGATATGTCCATGTCATACCTAATATATAGTTGACATCTAGCCTAGTACATAACGTAACATACATGAATAATCCAATCACATATTTTTTTTGAATCCATTCCATTTTTTATTTCTTCATGTGTTTGAATACACATTTTCTTAGAAATAAGAATTTCATGCCACAGTGGAAACAATCCCCGCTTGGATTGTTCCAAACTGAATCTCTTCAATATATCGTTAATGTATATACTTTGAATTAGGCCAAGAAACATATTGGATCTATCATTGTGGGTCTTGATCCCACAAATATATGTTTTCTTTCCCAATCAATTCATAGGGAATCATTTATTCAACCTTTCCTTAAAAGACAGTAAGACAAATATTTCATTTCCACTGAGTAATATGTTATCAACATGTACTATTAATAAAATTACTACAATTCCACTATAACATTTATAGGCACACAACTCGCATTCTTTCTTAAAGAAATAAAATTCCATTATGTCTTTATCAAAATGAATGTTTCATGACTTTTGTGCTTTTTTTGACCCATAAATTGATTTTTGAAACTTTTATACATTATTGTAATACATGGGAGTAAAAACCCTTTAGTCTGTGTCCTGTATATATCTTTCTAAAGGTTCTCATTAAGGAAGTATATTTTGACATCAATTTTCCAAATCTTATAATCATGGAAATCATTAATGGAAAGTATAATTATAATAGATTCCATCATTTCAACTGCTAGTATTTTTTCTGATTCAATTCCTTGACATTGTTTAAACTATTTGCAACCATTTGTGCCTTATAGGTACTGAAGATTCATTACATGTCCAGTTTTTTCATCAATTCCCATTTTCAACTGATGGAATTTATATCAACTGGAGGGTCTACCAAAATCCAAACATAGTTTTGGTACATGGAATCTATTTCAAAATTCATGGCCTCTTGACACTTGGAATGATATGTGCCACTTACTGCATCCTTGTAGGTTATAGAGCATTATTATAACAAAATAATGGGCCACCATCCTCAATGAATAAAAAAACACAGCATTATGGTTCTATAATGACTTGAGTACTTCTACATAGTTATTGTGTCTAAAGGACAATTTCCTCTTCAATTGCTTTTTTTTGGAATTTTTTATGGTGCCAACTCTTATGTATCTTGATCCTAGACTTCATCCATGTATATCTCTCTCTCACTCTCTATTTTAGAGATATGATCCTCCATAGGAATTATAGGACATCTATCAACCACAACCATTTTGTATAAAATATTGTATATATAATATCCATTTATTTCATTCATATATCCTATAAATATAAACTTTATAGATTAGGGTGAAATTATGTTACCTAAAAATTCCTTAAAAAATACTTCTCAACCCAATACATGTAAGTCAGACAACATCAGTTTCCTTCCATTCCATAATTTCTATGGTATAAAATATATTTATTTAGTTGTCACTCAGTTTAGTAACTATGTTTTTATTTTCAACAAGTATCCCCAAAAGGATAATGAAAGACCCTCATGACTCATTATTGTTGTCTCTATATCCAACAAGTTGTAGTTCCACCTCAATATTACACCATTCCACTGAGGCGTATAAGGTGAAATCAGTTGAGATTAAATCCCACACTCTTGATTATAATCAATGAATTCATGATTAAGGTATTCTCCACCATGATCTAAGTGATATTTCATAATATTATTACCAACATGGTTCTCAGAATCATTATTTTATTCCCTAAATTTACTAAAAAAATAAGACTTATACATCATTAAGTATAAATATCTGTTTCTACTAAAATCATCAGTAAAAGTTATAAAGTATGAGTACCCACCCCCTTTTTTTAAGGAAATGGTCCACACATATTGGTATGAACTAATTCAAGAATCTATTTATTCTGTTAATCTTTCCCACTAAATAGGGATTTGGTCATTTTTTACTATATACATACATGACATACGCCAAGTGGTTTTATTTCAAATAAATCTATATATCCATATGTAATTTAGTCAATAAATTTTCATATTCATGACCTAGATAGTAATTGCAATGTTTGGTGTGGTATGAGTCAAGTGAAATAAATTCTTTATCAATTTTTATTATTTATTCCATGTAATCAAGAACATAAATACCATTATTTAAATGTGACTCACCATAAAAAATAGAATCTTTATAAAAGAAGAATAATTTAATCCCAAATTTGAATATAAATACATCTTTATTAATTCTGGATATAGAAATAATGTTTTCAGTAACTAAAGGAACATAATAAAAACCATTTCATACCAATATTATTCTGGTTTGAAATGTGAGGTGGATGTCCCTGATAGCTACAAAAACATATTTAGCTCCATTGGATTTTGGAGGATCAACCTATCCCCTATAAATCATTATGAATCTATATGTATCATGTATTTTAATAAATATTTGATCCCTACAAGATGTATCATAAACCCAATTTGTAGAAATATATAAATTTCACTGGACAAAAAATTCTCCTGAACCTTCCCCTTGCTTCTTTGGTTGGTTGCAGTTTTTCTAATAGTGGAATTTCATTCCATTTAAAAAATAGTCAAAATAATATTCCCTTTCATTCCCACTGACCTTCCTTTTCTTGGAGGGTGTAAATATTCTTTGGGATTAAATATATTAAGTTTCCCTTTTTGTTTGTTCATCATAAGGACAAATGGTTTTTCAGGATTCATATCATTACCAAATTGGTGAATAAGAGAAACAAGATATGGAAGAGACTTCTTAAAGTTGTTCATATTAAAATTTACAACAAATAAGGAAAATATTTGAGGGAGTGATGAAAGAATAAGGTCTGTTACCAGTTCTTTGGGGGAGATTAAATCCTAGAACCTCTAAGCACTCAATGTAACCAATGAGATTTACTACATGTGGCATAGTTGGGAACCCTCTCCAAACATTCTACTAAATATAACTTTGGAAATATAAAACAGTTCTTATCAAGATATATACAAGTAAATACAATTGAGGTTATCAATCATGTTATATGCATCCATGTTTTCATGAGACTTAATGAGTTCAATAGATATCGATGAAAGCTTCAAACATTGAATGCCAACCCTATCACTGAAATGTTTTTCACAGACAAGGAACTCTTCATCACTCACCTATTTAGTAGGTAGATTAGGAATTGAGGATTCTAACACATAATATTTCTTTTTATGCAATAACACAACCTAAAATGATCAAAACCACTCCTGAAAGTTACTACATGTTTGGTGGTTATCTTTCTCTAATATTGATCATATGGATAGTGTGGATTAGGTACTTGTAATTTTATTCTACTATTAAAAAGTGAAGATTATTTAAACCATTCTAGATTAAAAAAATAAGTGATATATAATAAATTAATTTTTATTTATTTATTAAATATCCCACTATTTTATCAAATATCAATATCCTACACCATTGAACTCAGAATTTTTTGTTTCTATAACATTCTAGTAGGAAGGAACCTCATAAATCTTATTAATGACATCTAATTTGGTCATGAAAACAATAATAAAGTAATTAGGTATGTGTTCTGGAAACTATAGACTTGTATCTCCTGGATCCACTGTGTATATTCCACTATCCATAAATCCTAACATGGATTTCCTCAACACTTGCCTCCAAATTTGTATTGAACAATATTTGGTCATGAAATTCAATACAATTTCTGTTAAGTAAAACCAAAACACTAATGATAACTTCCTGATAAAAGTATGACTCCATACATTGTTCATGTACTACACTTAGTTCCATGGTTTGATTCTTAATCATGTAATTGAAGGATTAGTCTGACTTAATATTTAATTGGTGGGTTTTAATTAATCATGAATAAATTTTATCTTTTTTTTCCTTTACACATCTTGTGAATATAAAGTGGTTGTTACATAATAAATTAACCATGTTGGATAAAAGATCCACACAAAATTCATTTATTTAATTTATATCTTTTCAAATTAATTTATTTATTTATAAGATCATGTTCTTGTGTTCATAAAATAAATAATTTCATAAATTAAAATAAACAATTAATTAAATGACTCATTCATGAGATTTATCTAATGGTTTATTTAATGAGAGAACATTATATGAACTATTGACCTAGATGAAATAAATACCATTGTCAGTATTTTCATGATTTATAGTATTCCACCTATCCACCTATGTAACACCACAATTGGCATCATTATGGTTATGTCTTGAACTACCTCCACACACCTTGGGATACTCGATTAATTACAAATATTTATTACTCATGCGTAGGAGAGGGGAACCAAAGGATTGGTTAAAAGGGGATTAAATAAATACCCTTGGATACATAGGTTCTACATAATAATGGAGGGAGGGATGACTCTTAAACCAATATTTAATTAAATATTGAATAATTAAAAATTCATGAAATAAATTAAATTAAAACATCTAACACATACACTGGTCTAGTACAAGATCATTAATGTCATACATGAAACAAATTTGAAAAAATAAATGGATATAATTTATTTCATTATTCATTCTTTTATTTTTTATGATTAATGAACTTCTGTTAATTAATTAATTAATTTATTTGTTTTCATCTAAATGATCATTTGATCTTATTTATAGATGTCCATCATTAATGGAATCCATGGAAAATAAACGGAAGAACCAATACTGACATATTAATTACAATGAATTAAATTATAATTTATAATAATTTAAACCGATTATTAAATTTTCAAACACATACTGGCATGAAAATCAATAAAATAAGGTTTTAATTATTCAAATTTCAAATTTAATGTAATTTTATTTTTTTATATTAATGGGATACACCACGGCATGTACATCTAGATACCTGCCATGTACCTTGATTTCCATATATCCATGTCACATGACTGGGGATTCAGTGTGTTAACTCGACCAGACTACACTGATTATATGTACAAGCTACACACTAAGTATATGATTTCCTTGTTCCAAGTTGTCCCAATCAACATAAAATGTTCAATAATATTACCTTGTGTAATTAATTGATCGGAAAATCTAGATACAATGAGGATAGGTATACAACGTGTTCTCTAAATGCACGCCGTTTAACCCAGTTTTACTAGCCAATGATTTGGATCTTTTTGATGGAATCTTTGGTGATTATTTATTTTTTATTAATCCTTTACGGAAATGAAACTCTGAATGACCATGATTAATATTTCAATAACATATTAATTCTAATAAAATTAAATAACAAAAAACAAATAATTAAAATTTGATCTTAATTGAACATAAATCAAAAATCTAATAAATAATTATAATTTTAAATTTAGCCTCACTCTGATACCACTTGATTATTCTGGTCACAATGGAAGCATTCTGAAGTGGGAGACATATTAAAATTACTTTTAATAATCCCTGCCTGAAAATAAGAAAGAGGATCATATATATCAAATTAATAATTAATTGATTTAATATTTGAATAAATAATTTCATAGGATTAGAATATTTCTCCATTTGTGAGTGTTGATCCTCCAAAACAATCGTTTGAGATTAACTATGTTTCACTTTGAGAATCCAAGGATTGAATATCTCTAGTGGTGATTTACATATTCTCATATGATCTCTAAGCAACACTACTTGATCTCTAAGTGATAGAGTGGTGAGTAAATGATCTTTTGTTTTTATTTCATGACCTCTTACTCTTTAGTCTTGAAGAAATATTTCTTTCACTTCTCGTTCCTGATACGGAGAGAGAAGGGTTAGTTGAGAGAGAATTCATTTGGCATGAAAATTCTGATTCTCATGTTTTGGATTATCTACACAATAGACATAACTTTCTATTTATATAGTTAATATTTACGTTAAAATATTTTCTAATTCCATACCATCCATTCAATAAACTATATTACCTTTAATAAACCCAATTCCACATAATAATAATTATATTATTATTATTTCGTGGTGCCAACTATATTGATCAATAAAAAATATTATATAAGAGTCTTGATAATTAATATTTTTCACCGGCCTTAGTCTTGGATTGTTCAAACTTTTATATAATTTTTTGGATGACTAGGTAAATATTTTACTAATAAATAAAAAATTTACTAATAAATAAATATTTTATTCACAATCTTGTGCATGAATATTTATTAAAATACTCAATATATAAAATAAATATTTTATTCAAAATCCAAAAAAATATATTTATTTAATTTATCCGATCAGTATAATTAACATTATTCTTGGCTTGTGTGACACAAAATTTAATATTATATTTATTAAATTCATTTCATTCAATACCATTTATAATTGATATCTAAATATTACAACCGTTTCATTATAACGACGGGTATGAATGCTCTTAACATCCTTATAAAAATATATTTCATATGAAAATAAGTGATTCTATAAAAAATAAAATCCTTATTTATGGATTTAATTTGATAAATATATAATTAATATATTCAATTTAATGTTTTTAATTCTTATTATATGTTATATATATATGATATAAGAACAAAATCAATTTTATAGATAAAATGAGTGTATTCCTAAAAATGTAGTTTTACCGTCTTTTAATGGAGAACCAATATTAAATATAGTTTTTTACACTTTTATAAGTTATATTGGACATAATAAACTTCTTCTTTGGAATAGGGACATAAAAATTGGTGTTGGTTTAAATTTTGGTATTTTTCTGATGAAATTCATTTTTTAATAAATACTGATAAATTCTACAACTTAATTCAAAACTTCTTTTTACTCTTATTTATTTTTATAGTTATATAATATTTTTAATAAGTTGTACTGTGTAATTGTATTTTTCATGTTTTAATAATAAAAATTTCTTTGGAAGTAATTTCACATTTATATTGGACATAAAGACAGGTCAATCTTTTGATAGTTTTTACTTTTTAAAAACCCGTTTTCTGGTTTTGACAATAAGATTTAATTTTGAAATTAATTAATTAAAATTGTGTGTTTTGAATTTTAAAAAATGGAAAAAATATTTTGAATCATAAGTTACAAATTATATAAATAGGTACCTTTTATTTTTGGACATTAATAATAGTAACTTTAATAATTTTTATTTACCATTGTTAAAGTTAAATCGGGTAAATTAGGGAAATAAAGAATAAGAAATTGACAATAAAATTACCATAAAACCTCCCAAATTCCTATTTAATTAATCAATGTTTACCAATATCACTTAAGGGTTTTAATTGATTCATTTAATGGACTTTGTTCACTGAAAGTGATGTAATTATTATTACATCAAAAGAAAGTGACAACAAGTCTCTCTATTATATCATATAAGTATAATAATTTTAATATAGTGATAAACATAATGAAAAATAGAACATTAATAATTTATAGAAATTTAATTAAAATATGATCATAATTGGAATTTATTTTGAATTTTTAGAGATTAAATATTTACCATAAATATGGACATAATGTTGATATAGTAATTATTTTACTAAATAAAATATCAAATAGATTATATTAAAAATATTAAAATAAATATTATATGAAATAATTGATTTCATCCGTGATTTTTTTGATTACTATGACATGTTATTATTGGTTTAATTTATTTTTTTATATGTCATAAAGTTGTTAATTTTTTGAAAAAGTCATGTCTGAATAGTGTCATGATTGACATGATTTATAACCTAATATATAAAATAGTTTATTAAATGTTATAAAATTACTATAAAAATAATATTCTAAGACATGTCCTAATATATCATTACAACTACGTTTTTTGGTCGTTTTCCTTTTTATAAAAATTATATTAACATACAATGTGTAAATAACATGATATCATTGTAAGATTAAAAATGGTAAAATAAGAGTTAATCCAAAAACATAAAGATTAAAAAATATTCAAAACTTGTAAAAAATTATGATAAAATTTTATATCGACTAATATTCATCTTATATTCTAAATAATCTAATTTGGAATCATTTTAATTTAAAGCATAATTTATATTAATTTAATAGTTTTGGTATTTCCAAAGCTACCCTTCACCTCTATTATAAAAGGGAACCTCTCATTATCATTTAATTACACCAATAAATACCTTTTCCAATCGAAAACCTTAAAATTTCATCTCCCAAATTCTCTCACTTGATTCTAGTGGCCACACTTTGGGAAGACAGCTGTCCTACGTGGACCTTTTGTGCAAATGAATAGGTGATACTAAAAAAATATGTAATTGTTTTATCAACTCTTTCAAAATTCTTCTCTTATACTACTTCATATTATTATTCTATTTCCATACTAAAGTAATAAATCATGTATATTATAAATAATGTTATGTTATTATAATTTTGGTACAACCTTATACCTCCCTTTATTCATCCTACAAATTACAATACCACCATGCGTGTATACCTACGACTTACCGTCTCCACGTTGTGATGTAATTTGTTATTGAACAATATATTTTTTGGATGTGTATAATGATGAGTATAAAATATGTAAATAATGAATAGATAATTATAATTATTCTTTATAATTAATATTCCATCCAATTACATACTATTTAATCATCAATGGAAATTATATCTTCTCACGTGCGTATGCATGACCTACCGTCTTCACGACGCGATGAGATTCAATCTCCATGTTAAAAATTAAAGAATTATTATACAATTTATTTGATGAGTAAAAATAATAATTATGAACTTAATTTCATTATGTACATGAACAAAATACTTCATAGTCATAAAAACATGACTTACATGGAAAAATTGGAATGGGAAAATTAAACAGTCAACACCAGAAATAATTGAAATATTGAAAACTGTTAACAAGATAATTTAATAGAATCATGTATGATATCATAAATATGTATATGGTTTAGGTATAATTTAAAAACATACATTATCCTTTATATTAGAGGTTAACACAAACTCAACTAACAGAAAGTACATGGTATGGGATAATTTCACAATCTCATTATTATTCGAGATTGTTTATACGTAAGTATTTACTGGGGTATATTTATCATCCACATCAATGTTTCCTAATTATGTATTCATTAATATTAATTATAATATTCTACAATTTTTTATTTTCAATTTAACCCATTGGTAAATTTTTATTAAGAAAAATTAATGGAATATTTAGTCATTTTCAAATACGAGGTACCTTTTGACTTTTCTGAAAAATATACGAGAAGAATGTTTTTTTAACTTATAATGCGTGAATTAATTTTTACTCTTTCATAACACTTGATTTTTAGGAATATTACCTTAAAATATTTCTAGGATGCCTTTAAATAAATTACTTTCTTTCAAAAATTCACGGTGTTGTGAGAAAAGAAAATGTTATTTAAGATGAAAGGATACTTTCCTCAAGAATAAATTTCAAGTGTTTTATCAAAATTATATTCTATATATGATTATGGATATGTTCAAAGTATAATATCCATATTATTGTTACAATTGATTATATTTATGATGGAATTTTATTTATGAAATCCAATTGTTTAACATGGATTATGTTAAGATGGAATGATGTTTAAGAAACCCATTTTTTTCTTTGGTTATGATATGATAAATGATTTATGTTTTTGTGGAAAATGTAATAATGATTTAATTATGATAATGGTGGAACCTATATCTCTCTCAAATTTATTGGGTAAATATGTATATCTCATGAATTATACATGACTAGAATTGAAAGAAAATATGGTTTAGTAATATATAGATGGAATGACAAGTAAATCTGCTTCAGGAATACATGGAAGGAAAAACCTTTAAACTCGGTTCAGTAATGGACTTTGTCCACCATGATGCTCTTGGAAGAAATGCCTTGGATACTATGAACATAATATTATATGATTATTTATTTTTCCAAAATTCCATGTTTTATGACAATTCTATTTTATCTTGGTTAATGATCCTGTATGATTTATGCTTTTTGTACTACCAAGATTTATTTTATGAAACATGATTTGGATATTCAAAATATATGATCATGTTTTTACATTATTATGTTTATGTTTTGTGTGATTCATTCCATGTTTACCCTTATTGAGTATTTTTTCTTACCCTTTCGATGATTTCTTTCCCTTATATAAAAAGAATGGTTTTTGGTAGGTAAACTAAATGGGAGGATATTTATGGGTGATGTTTAAGATCATTCACCATGATAGAGGAACGTGTTCCGAGTTTCCAAAGACACTAAACTAATATGGTATTTGTGTGACTATTTGTATAATTTCCATACATGAACGTGATGATTGGGTTGTTACAGTTTGTATTAGAGCGAAGGTTTAGTTATCCTTTGGAAACAAGGATGAGAAAAATTTAGTGAGATCCCTAGAAATATTTCTAATATAAGTCTACGGATGTCCCCAAAGGTTATTTTAACTACAGGTTACCATCCTAGAATTATGTTAATGAACATGAATAACCTATTATTAAACCGAAGAGGATAGATATTGAAAGTACTCCTCCTTGAAAATGTTGCTTTCCTAGTATGATTTTTTCCTCTCACACTATTCTTTTTGGGTTGTAGATAATGGTTGGAACCATATGGAACCATGTTAATGATCAACGCACTAGGAAATGAAATTACTATCTTCCAAAATAACCAAATGTTTGTAGGATATGGAATGAAAAATATTATTTATGCACTTATATATGTTATGAATCATTCTGGACATCCAAATGATAAGAGAAGGGAATGATATTCTATTGAGTCCTTCATGAGTCAATGTACAACTTATTTTAGTGGGTATTCCAATCCACGTGTTGATGAAAAATTGATCAGTACCACTGAAAAGATAGTTTCCATCCTTCGCAGTTTGGAACATGAAAATGTCCTTTACGAAATTTAACGTTTCGAAGGAGAAGTAGACCAGTTGTGGACTCTAATCAAGAATACAATACAACAAGATAAAATTGAATCCATGGAATGGGATTTTTTCAAGAACATATTTTTCAATAATTACTTCCATCATATTCTTAAAATAATTATGGAAAACGAGTTACCTGAGCTTAAGAAAAATTATTTTGAATCTGTTGGTATATACAAGGTATATTTTACCAGACATTCAATGTATGCTTCTTGCTTTATCAACCAACCAGATAGTAAAGTTGATCGATTATTCAGTGGACTAAAACCAAGTCCTCGAAGGAAATTATCTATAGGAGAATTTATTAATTTTTTAGATATTTTAAGTTGTGATAACTTGTTAGAAATGGAAGTTGGTGTTACATATCAATATCATGGGTTTTACAGGAAACAAAATAAAGAGTTCAAGGGAATATTTCAAAAAAAAGGTGAAAAATAGATGAATTTTTCCCTATGCTCAAAGTGTGGAAATAATCATGATGTAGATTGTGTTAAAGGGACTAGAAATTTTTTAAGTTTGGGAAAGAAGGTGATCAAGAATCTGAGTACCGATGTGAAGGGGAAAAAAGTTACTAATGATATGAATATAGAAAAGACTACATAGAATGCACCACCCAAACTTTAATGCTACAAGTGCAAGGAAATGGGGAATTATGTTAACCAATGCTCAAATCCTGGGGTTAATGATGATGATTGACATAAGAAACCTATGAAGGAAAAAATCAAAGTGAAGTCACATGTGATCAATATTAGTGATGTAGAGTATGATAACAAAGTGGTGGGATGATCGAGTATTTATGAAATGAGATTACAGAATGATGTTTTAGAATCACTTTTATGGTATTGTAGAATAATTAAACATATATGTATTCGTCCACTATAGGTTTTACTTATGAGAATATGCTGATTGCTACTGATAACCATGAAAAGTGATTGGGGTAATAAGGCGCTGTTTTTGGAAAAGAAATTCTTAAGGGAAGGATAACACTTAAATTGAGCATGATGTTGAGATAATGATATTTGGACAAAGATAATATTGATTTGAATAAATAAATTGGACGATATTAGTAACATTAGAATTGATTAAGGAATTTTTTGAAATTTTTTTATGTTATTATGGATTAGTTTATAGATTTTTGGGCTTGAGAGTTAAGAAATATGCATGTTCTCAATAAAGATATCTAGTAAAATATGTTATTTCCATGTTTCTAGAAGATACATGATTATGGTATTAACATATTAGAATGTGAAAACCAAGAACTACCCAATGAGATATGGGAGATAAATGATAATCCGATTTAGTTCAGCTCAGTCTAAAGATGATGATTTTCACTTTTTTGAAGGATTATAAGGTAATATATTTTTGGATAGTATAAGTTATACTCCAGTTGAAGTTTGTTAGATCAATGTACTATCTAAATATAGGTATACATTTTCATATTTGATAACATGTGTTAACCGTTTTGTTGAGATATATGGAATAAACTATAATTCAATTTATGGATTGTATGATATGTTTACACATTAGGAAAGACAAATTTAACATCATTTCATTGAAACAGATATGCAGTGGAGATTGTTCAAGGTACGACCAATTGTGAAATTTTATTGAAATCAAGTAAATATTTCTTCTAATTTCCTTTAACCTTAAGGAAAAAGATTATGAAAACAAAAAAATTTATCCTAGTACCCTCTTATTTGAAAAATCAGATGGTCCCTTAGATTATCACATATTTATGCCATTCTCAATGTTAACTTTATCCAAACCTTGTTCTCTATCACTACCCCTCAGAACATGATGGTTATATTTTTCTTAGATATCTATGTTTACACATCCCACCTATGTTCTACTATGTGTAATCCTAATGATGAGCTAATTTGTGTAACCTTTATCTTTCTAACATTCCTTTGTAAAATGAAGTTTTAGTATTCCTTTATACGATGTGGGTTTCTATGAAAAAAAATTTCAAGTAGTGAACCTTTTATTACCCCAAAAAATTTTGATGGTGAAATTCATTTTACGAGGGGTAGAATGTAACACCCCAATATTTATTGAAATATGTTTTTTTTGATTTTGTTGTTGTCTTGTGTTGTACGGTACACCAAGATTAGATTTCGTTATACACAACATCGTATTAGATTGCAGTATATGAAACATAATTCATCGGTTTTGTTACATACAATATCAAGCTATTTTTATATATTTAATTTAATGAAATACCATGTATAAGTGATAAATAAATATTATAACCTAGTCATTATAATGATGGGTATGAATGGTATTAACTGCATTCTAAAAAACTATTTAAATGAAAATAAGTGAGTCTATAAAATAAAAACTCACTATTTATGTATTTTATTAGTCAAATATATATAAAATATATTCAATTTAATGTTTAAAAATCAATTTATATATTTTCTAGTCCTGATATAAGAAAAAAAATCAATTTTACGGATAAAATGACCATTTTTCTAGAAATGTATTTTAACGCTTTTTAATAGAAAACCTATTTTAAATCACGTTTTTCACACTTTTATAAGTTATATGTGACATATCAAACTTATTATTATGTATAAGGACATAAAAATTTATATTGGTTGAAATTTCATTATTTTTCTGTTGAAATTCATATTTTAATGAATAGTAAAAAATACTGCAATTTAATTCCAAACTGTCTTTTCATCTATTTTATTTATACAGTTAGATTATCTTTTTAATTGATTTTAAAGTTTAATTGGATTATTTTTTTATCATTTAGTCAAATTTTGGTCATTGGATGTAATTTAAAATTTAAATAGGACATAAATACATGTTAATCTTTTGATATTTTTTACTTCTTAAAAATCCACCTTTTGGTTTTGACAATGAGAATTAATTTTAAATTAATTAATGAAACTTATTTGTTTTATATTTTTAAAAAATGATTTGAAATTTGGAATCATAAGGACCAAAGTATTTAAATGGGTACCATTTATTTTTGGACATTATGAATAGTAACTTTTGTAATTTTTATTTACCAAAGATAAAGGTAAATCGTGTAAATTATGGAAAAAACAATATGATAAGGATAATAAAATTACCCTAACATATGTAAAAATCCTATTTAAGGAATAAAAATTGACCTATATAACCTAAGGGTCTGAATTGATTCATTTAACGGACCATTTTCCAGGAATGTAATGTAATTATTATTAAGGCAAAGGAAATTGACAACTTTTCATCCCCTTATCTCTTATAAGTATAATAGTTTTAATGTAATGATAAAATTAATGAAATGTAAAATATAAATAGTCTCATTAAATATAATGAAATTATCAACATAATTGGAATTAAGTTTTATTTTTTAGAGATTAAATAATTACCTTAATTATTAAAACAATAATGATATAATAATTATTTTATTAAGAGAAATATAAAATAAATGATATTAAAAATATTAAAATAAATATTATATTACAAAATTTATGTGATCAACTAATTTTATTGAATACTATGACATGTTAAGATTGATTATATGTGTTTTTTTCAATGAAATCAAGAAATGAATTTTTTTAAATGTCATGTATGAATAATGCCAAAATTGACATAATTCATAACATAAAATACAAAATAGTTTATAAAATGTTATAAAATTCATAAAAATATATGATTTGACCAAATGGTTAAGATAAAACATAGTATTCCATAAATTCCACTTTTGGTTGTCGTTTGACATGTTATGATAATTACATTATCACACAATGATAAAATAACATGATATCATGGTAAGATTAAAAATGGTAAAATAAGGTTTAAACCAAAAAGGTTTAGATTGAAAAATATTCTAAACATGTCAAAATATTATATGATGATTTTATTTAAACCCATAGTCATATTATATTTATATAATCCACATTGGAGGCACTTAAATTTAAAAAATAATTTAAAGTTATTTAATAGTTTCGGTGTTTCCAATGGTGCGCCTCCCATTTCATATAAAAGGGAACCTCTCTTTATCATTTAATTACACCTATAAATCCCTTTTTCATAGAAACACCCAGTGAATTTCATCTCACAAATTCCCTAGCATCCTAGAGGCCACACATTGTGTAGAAAGCCATCCTAATTAAACCTTTTGTGTAAATCAAAAGGTGAAACTCGGAAAAGTGGTAATTTTTTTATCACATATTTCAAAATAATTTTACTCTTATAATTCCTCTTATTATTTTTTTCCATAATAAAATAATAATTCATGTATCTTCTACATTCTGAGATGTTACTATAATTATGGTACAACCTTATACCTCCTTTTATCCATCCTAAGAATAACTATATCATCATGTGTGGGTACGTACGACATACTGTCTCCAAGCCCTGGAGTAATTTTTTATTCAATAATACTTTATTTAGATGATGAAAATTACGAGTATAAAGGATTTAAATAAATAATATAGAGGATAATTATTATTTATAATTAATATAACATTTAATTATATTCCATTTAACCATTTGGGGAATGATATCGTCGCTCATGTGTACATGCGGCCTACCGTCTCCAATCCATGGTGAGATTAAGTCTCTAGGTTAACAATTCAAGAATGATTATAAAATTTATATGATTTTTTAAAATTATATTTCTGAATTTAATTTAATTTTGGACAATAATAAAATAATCCTAATCATAATAATCATGACTTATATGGAAAAACATGTATGGGAAAACGAAGGAGTTAACACCCGAAATAATGGCAATATTGAAACACTATTAACAAAATTTTATAATAAGATCATATATGATATAATAAATTCGTATATGGTTATTGTATAATTTAATAACACACATTTACATTTATACAAAATGTTTACACACCCTCAACTAACGGGATGTACAAGGTAAGGGATAATTTCCCAATCTCATTATTATTTGTGATTGTTTATACGTAAGTATTTACTAAGGTATATTTATCATCAACATCTATGATTCCTAATTATGTATTCTATAATATTATTTCTAATATTATAAAAAAAATTAATCTCAATTTTCCAATTTTTTATATTTTTATTAAGAGGCATCAAAATTAATCTTTTGTCATTTTCAAATACATGGTAATTTTTAACTTTTTTAGTAAATGTACTAGAACAATGTTTTTTCTAACATATACAACATGAATGGGTTTTTATGCTTTCATAACACTTAATTTATATGAATATTACCTTACATTTTTTAAAGGTTATGATTAATAAAATTATTTTATTTTACAAATCTATAGTATTTTACGAAAAGAAGCTGTTTTTGAAGAAGAAAGGATATTCTCATAAAGAATCAATTTCAAGCATTTTATAAAAATTATTTTCCATCTACGATTAAGGATATATTTCAAGTATAATATCAAAATTATTATTATCTTTTATTATTTTCATTATGAAATTATATTTATGGAATAATATTATTTTTCATGGATTATGGTATGATGTAATTATGTTTAAGAAACCTATTTTATTTGTTGGGTTAAGCAATATTGAATTATTTATGTTTTTGTGGAACATGTAAGAATGATTTCATTGTGAGATTATGTGACCAATATATCATTTCAATTCATCTCTTAATGATTTATATATCATTATATAAACATTACTAGAATGGAATGTAAAATTGGTTCAGTAATATAGGGCTGAAATGATAAGTAAATCTGTTTTAGTAATACATGGATGAATGACAAGTAAACCAGGTTCTATAGTGGAATTTTTCCATAATTATGGTCTTGGATGAAATGCCTTGGCTACTATGTAAATCATTTTAGGTGAATATTTTTTCCCCAAATTCTATGTTTTATTCAAATTAAATTTTATCATTGTTAATGTTCCTTTAGTATTTATGCTTTACATACTACAATGATTTTTTATCACTAAATATTTCGATATTGAAAATATTTTTTCATGTTTTTACATTATTATGTATATGTTTCATTTGATGATCTTCTTTTTTACCCTTTCTGAGCATTTGAGCTCACCATTTTTATGTTTTTTTCCCATGATATAAAGAATGGTTTTATTTAGGGAAACTAAATGGGAAGATTTTTATTAGAGATGATGAAGATATTTTACCAAGCTAGAAGAATATGTTCTGAGTTTCTAAAGACACTAAACTAATATGGTCTTTGGGTGTCTATTTTTTTAATGTGTTAAGTATTCCAAAAAAATAAATGTAATTAAAATTTATGTAAATATTGGTTAGTTAGACTACATATTAATGATAACGATGTTATATAATCTCGTTGTCACAAAATCTCATCAAGGAGGTTCCACATATGTGTCACCAACCTATATCCTCGATATGTCTTTCTTTGACCATCTAAAAGAAACATAGTTTTATACCATGGCTGTTGAATTTAATGTGAAATTTCTATTCTAATAAAAGGTCCTAGATATGAGACTCTATAATAATAAAGGAGTCAAATCCTTCCTCAACTTAGTCATTAATGACATGTCACTCGTGACACACCCAACATATCCAACTTCTCGAGGAAATGTTATCATCATGGTCTGTGAAATACATCTAAGTACTTGACTTGTAACATGAATTAATAATAATAATAGTGTCCATGGACCATAAAAAACACTCATATATTGGAATATCAGATGACACGAAACATGCGTAATTCCTACTGGTGGGTTTGTTCTCATAATATCCTATCATGAAGATTACTTAGTGTGAACTTCATAAGAATAAGCCTCTTCTACTTATGAGAAATCACATCTGGTGATCTAAATACTATGCTTCCAATCATAGTATGATATCCAACTACATAACATTATTTGATAATATCATCATATAACATCAATGTTCTCATCATAGCGGGGAATTTTTATGACCTTACCAATGTGACGTATACTCCTTGTCATTAGTAAATTAGATTCATGGAGAAAAAAATGTAATAAGAAGTTTTATTAATATTAAATAAATCAAATATAAATTTAATAAATCTAGAAATAGTCTGTCCATGCACACCAACTGTAATACATATTGTAGGACTTTTCATTAATGTTTTGAAAGAATGTGTCGAATAGTGTAAATGAATACGAAAATGATCCAGTGATAAGATTAAATTCTTGGAAAATATATGATTGAGGGAAATAAAATCCTTAATATGTTTTTGATGTTGAAATAATAGTTTTTTGTATAAATATATGGTTGATATTTATAAATTAAATTCAATATTACTGAATAAATTGGAACTGGTAAATTATTTTGTTGACATCATGGTTCGTGAAATCATTGATAGCGTCTACAAAATTTTTTTATTTATGAAATATATCTAATAATATATGTTCTATTTATGGAAAATTGAATTATTATTGTTCTCAATAAGGTTTTATATTATTCCATGTAATTTCCATATTTCAATAGAATACAATATTAAGGTGATCACATGTTCGGTATATAATGATTAAATAACTACTTCATATTGATTGAAGACTAAAGATAAGTTAATTATATTAATTTAGTGTCCCTACTTAAATTAGTTTTGGATTTTAATATTGTGGAATATTTAACCATTTTTTACTTTATTTAATTTTATCTTTGCATGAGGTTTTAGAGGTTTATTTATTACTTCACCATATGATGAAAGCTATTATACAAAATGATGTAGAAATAGTTAAAGGCAAAACAAAAAGATAAAATTATGTTTATGAAATAGAAAAATATATGTACTTATATTCCTAGAGATTAAAATAATTCTTCAACTATAAGAAAATTATATTGAAAAAAATAACCCATTGCGTTCATATCCGATGAATAAAATGGTTCTTTAGATCATCATAGATTTATGGTTTTGAGGCCCTCAACATTCCATTGATCAAAAAATTTATTCTAATGAATCACTATAAGACCCCAGCCTTAAACCTTACTTAATCTTGAGTTATTACAAGATTACACATTGAGGATCTTTTTGGGTTTAGAGTTTTAGAGAATTAGATCATAAAACTTGCATTACATTCCACATATAGACATAGTGGTTACATAAAGATATTATTCTTCTATCCCATCAATGGAAACATATCTCAAATAAAACATGGATTGTTTCTTGACACTTCCTTGACACTATCATCATATCATGTACCTTTCCCTTGACATTTGAAAAACATTTCAAAAAAACTTGGGATGAGTATAAAAAGCTCAGTAAGGGATATAAAAATATTGAAAGGAAACATGGGTACATATATACATAATAATGAAATCATACTTTACCCATAAAACATAAGCACTTTAACATACCTCATCAAATCATGAATAAATCATAGAAATCAGAAGACATAAAGGTAACTTGAGGCATTCATAACATTCTTACGTAGGTAGTAACCCTCTTGGTTACGTTTGGAATACCCATCACGGTATATTCCCTAAATCTCTTCAGAGAAACCTTAACGTTTCACTCCTTTGCATTACCCAATGCATTGGAGAGCTATATTGGGCTCACCCACCCTTAGTCTATCACAGAACCACCCGTCTTCATAATAATGCCCAAGAACCTCAACATAATCGTATCACATAAAACATGCATAAAGGAAACATAACATTTCTACCTTTAAATCACAAGATATCAATACAACACATTGATATAAAAACATTATGAAAACAATTTTCAATACCAAAATAAAAGAAAATTAAAACATGGTATTTATTTTTCTTTTTTAAAAAAAGGTATGGCTTGTAGAGGATGCCGAAACTCAAATAATGGTCACGGTGGTGGAGAAGTCGTTTTCACCGTATACGTACGACAAAAACATTCCCTTTTGTCGTTTAGTAAATTCTTCGTATAAAAAATATTCCTTTTGAATAAACGTAAAAGTCAACAGGGTTTATACACTGTATAAAAGAAGGTTGTGTATAAAACAAAAAAAGCCTCAATGAAAGGAGATTGAGACGAAGTCCCATACCTCGGGTCCGACTTGACACGGTCGTTCTTTAATCTCCTGAGTAATAAACTTGAGTTAATTTATAATTGTTTAAGAACTTTTTTCAAGATCATTATTCCTTTTATATCACTTATTTCCATGTCATGAACACTATGTAATTTTTTAAGTTAATAACGGTCGTTTTAACGATCATTGGTACTTGAGTAAAAAATAAGCCCTTTATAATTACTTGTTGTTCATGTATCCATTATATCCAGAATGGTATTCATAATTTAGATATCATATATGTCATATATATCCAGTAAATGCATGCATTTATAATATTACATAATCATTTTAGAGGTAAAAAATGAAATGCACCGTTCATGGAGATGGTAAGCCGTACGTACGCATGAACGCTAATTTAATTTCTATTTCGTATTTTATAGAATGGTATCATAATGATATAAAGGTATATTATAATTTCAGTCTAATATCATATATAATATCATAGTTCCATCCTTTATACGTCCTACATATGGTATCTAATGAATCAAATCACTTTGAGGGGGTGGTAGTCCGCACTTCCTTAAATGAAGATATCGCGTTTACCCATAATGGAAACCATAATGGTATGCCCAAAATGAAAAATACAGAAGCTTAAGGAAAAAATAAACAAATTATATATCATATATAAATATAGTTTCATCTTAATGGCCAACTTTGAAGGTGTTAAAAGAATGTTGAACAATCATCGTTTCGGGAGGCATAAATTCACCATCCACGGAAACAGTATGTTCTTTAACCATTAGATGTAGGTGTGTGTAAGTGTAGCTCTAATACTTCTTATAAAAACATCATAGTATATTTAAGATACTATATTTGTTACAAAAGAAATGAATAAAAAGAGTTTAGGGGGTTGGAGAAGAAAAATAAAACAAAAGGACTCAAGTGAAGACATTACCTTAAAATCGGGTAACTCCCTTTGGTTTGAGCTCAAAGGCTTCCTTGGGAAGACTTATGCCCAAAGTGAGGCTTCAAGGTGTAAGAGAGGGATGTGTAGAGACAAAATGGGTAGGGTTTGGCCGAGCCAAAGGCTTTGGGAGTGTGGGTAAGGAGGTAGAGGTGGGGGCCTTTTATAAGAGGAGAGGAGAGGCACTCTTGGAAAGTAAAGAAATGTTACATTATTTTAAAATGTGTTTCGGATTCAAAAGGTCCCAAATTGATATAACTATAGGGTAAGGTGATAAGGGTTCTAAATCCACCCATAAAATAGGTTTTGTACATGTGTAGTGTATATATTTTACATTATCATTTCATTTTATTTAAATCCTTTATCAATGATGTAATCGTTGCATCATCATGATTTCATATATAATTTAATTTATTTAAAGTCTAAAAATTATAAAAAAATACTATGATGTAGGAAATTATTTTAGATTTCCAATGACTATTTATAATAAAAAATATGACTTGTATAACCCCATGTAAAAATTGTTTTAGTAAAACATCTCATGTTTGTGTCATTTTTACTTTAACATTAAATAAAAAATTATTTATGTCATTTTCGAACAAAAGTGGCTCCATGGGGTCCCCAAGTTGACCCATGGATTGTCTTGGTCGTCCATGACACATCCAATGAGGGTAGGACATGTGTCAAGCTCATCTCATATTATTAAAACATTAATTTTACCTTAAACGACACTAATTACCACTAATCGCGATTAAGAACTTAAAAGTTACTATTCACCAAAAAAAAATTAATCTCATTGAACCACATTTTACTTCTTAATGAAAACCATGTATTTCGGATTTTTGAAAATAAAATCACAGAAGTGGAAAAGTTTCATTTAAATGAAAATGCAGTTTCTTTAACTACCACTTAGTGGTTTCACTATTCATCATAAATTGAAGTTTTTCAGAAAGATACCAAAACTTCACCCTAAGCTATATTTGATATTCTGAATTCAAAAATGATGTCTATTTTACAAAATTCAAAACATGTAAGTTGAATTAATTAATTTAATAACTAATTCCCACTGTCATGACAAATAGCGTGTTTTTATGAAACAATAAGTATCAAAAGATTGACACTAGTTTAAGTCCAATTTCAAAGTGAAATTGATCCAATGACCACCATTAGATAATATGGTAAAAATATATTCATATTACACTTTACGAACAATTAAAAAGATAATCTAACCATATAATTAAATTAAATGAAAAAGCAGTTTTGATGTAAAATGAAGTATTTTTCACTATTCATTAAAAAAATGAACTTTGTCAGAAAAATACCAAAAATTCAAACAAAGTAAATTTTGATGTCCCAATCATAAATAATAAGTTTATTTTGAAAAACATAGCTTATAAAATTGTCAAAATATAGATTTAAAAATGGTTTTCCATCAAAAGGGATTAAACAATCCTTTTAAAAAAATATTAGTGAATTCCATGCTTAAGATTTGATTTATTTTCATTTTAAGCCTCTAAAACAATATCTAATTCATTAATAGACATAGATAAAAATATCAATTATTCATTACTTACTTTGGATGTTACATCCTTCCCCCCTTTAGAAAATTGCATCCCCGCAATTTTTTTACTTATCGAATAAATGGGGGTACTTATCCCTCATTGCATTTTCAGATTCCCATGTTGCCTCTTCCATCATGTGGTTTTTCCACAAAACCTTTACCTGATTAATCACCTTATTCCGTAACACTTGCTCCCTGTGGTCAAGAATCTGGACCGGTTGTTCCTCATAAGATATGTTCTCTTCCAGCTGAACTACCTCTGGACTCAAAACATGAGATGGATCTGGCATGTACTTTCTCAGCATCGAAACATGAAAAACATTGTGTACCTGAGATAAACACGGAGGTAAAGCCACTTGGTATGCAACATATCCAAATCTCTCCAGAATTTCATATGGTCCAATGAACCTTGGACTCACCTTTCCTTTCTTACCAAATCTCAACACACTTTTCCTTGGAGAATCCTTGTGAAAAACATGATCACCTACCTCGAAAGATAGATCCTTACTCCGGTTATCCGCATAACTCTTCTGCCTGCTCTGAGATGTTCTCATGTGTTTCTGAATCAACTGAACTTTTTCTTCCATCTCTTCTACCAATTCTGGTCCCATCAGCTCCTTTCACCCACTTCATCCCAAAATGCTGGAGTTCGACACCGCTTCCCATATAATTCCTGAAATGGTGCCATCTGTATACTAGAATTAAAACTGTTATTATATGAAAATTGAACCAACGAAAGATGTTGGTCCCAACTTCCCTGATAATCCATCGAACAAGCTCGTAGCATATCCTCCATGGTCTGTATTGTTCATTCTGACTGCCCATCTGATTGAGGATGAAATGTTGTACTAAAATTTAATTCAGTACCCAACGACTTCTGAAGGCCTTTCCAAAAGTTAGAAGTGAAACTGGGATCACGGGCAGATACAATGGAGAGAGGAAATCCATGTAACCTGACTATCTCTTTAAGATACAAATGGAAAATTTTATCTAGGGAAAAAGTATCTCGGATAGCAAGGAAATGAGAAGATTTAGTTAAGCGATCAACAATAACCCAAATTGCATTATTACCTCGAGATGTCTTCGGTAATCCCACAACAAAGTCCATGGATATATTCTCCAATTTCCACTCTGGCACTAGTAAAGGCTGAAGCATCCCTTTCGGTAACTGCCACTCTGCTTTAACCTGTTGACATGTCAAACACTTCACAGTAAAATCAGCAGTATCTCTTTTCATTCCATCCCACCAGTAATACTCCCGCAGATCTCGGTACATCTTAGTACTGCCAGGATGAACTGAAAACGGAGAACTATGAGCTTCACATAACAACTCTCTCTTCAACTGTGAATGAAAAGGCACACACAATCTCTTCCCAAATCTCAAAACACAATCATTGTCAATGTTTAATTTAGGCAACTTACCTTTCTGAACCAGCTCTACCTTTTTCTACAACTCACTGTCTTGCTTCTGTGCTTTCTTGATTCTATCTGATAGAGATGATCTCACTGATACCTGAAACAAAACAGAAGAACATCCTGTGCCAAAAACTTCTATGCCAATGTTCATCAACTTCCTTAACCAAAGGATCACGTTCTAAACGCAACATTGTTAATGAAGCATTATTTTTTCGACTCAAAGCATTAGCCACTTTATTTGCATTTCCCGGATGGTAATGAATTGTACAATCATAATCCTTGATTAATTCCAGCCATCTCCTATGTCTCATGTTTAACTCTTTCTGAGTGAATATATACTTTAAACTTTTTTTATTAGTATATATTTCACAATTTACTCCATACAAATGATGTTTCCAAATTTTTAAAGCGAAAACAACAGAAGCTAATTCCAAATCATGTGTAGGGTAATTTACCTCATGTGTTTTCAACTGTCGTGAAGCATAAGCAGTTACCTGATCATTCTGCATTAGGATGCAACCAAGTCCTTTCAATGAAGCATCAATGTAGATAACAAACTCACCATTACTGGAAGGTAGTGCCAAAACTGGAGCTTTCACCAATCTTCTTTTCAATTCATGAAAACAATCATCACATTCTTTTGTCCAGATAAACTTAACACCCTTCCGAGTTAGCTTAGTCATTAGACTAGATAACCGTGAAAAATTTCTAACAAACCTTCGATAATAGCCTGCCAAACCAAGGAAGCTACGAATCTCAGTTACATTTGTGGGTCTTGGCCAGTCTTCCACAACTTTTTTTTTGCAGGATCAACAGTTATCCCATCTTTAGAAACATTGTGACCAAGGAAAGAAATTTGTTGCAACCAAAACCCACACTTGATGAATTTCCCATAAAATTTCTTTTCTTTTAATGTTTGAAAGATAACCCTTAAATGTCTTTCATGCTCCTCTTTACTTTTAGAAAACACCAAAAAATCATCAATGAAAACCACCACAAACTTATCCAAGAAATCAAGGAAAATTCTATTCATTAAGTTCATGAATAAAACAGGTGCATTGGTAAGCCCAAAAGGCATTACTATAAATTCATAATGGCTATATCTGGTAAGGAACGTAGTCTTCATAACATCTGCTTCCTTTACCTTCAGCTGATGGTACCCCTATCTCAAGTAAATCTTCGAAAAATACCGAGCTCTCTAGAGCTGATCAAACTAATCATCGAAATGAGGCAAAGGATATTTGTTCTTAACATTGATGTTATTCAAGGCTCTATAATCAATTCAAAGTCTCATTGAACCGTCTTTCTTTTTTAACAAATAAAACAGGAGCACCCCATGGTGATGTGCTTGGTCGAATGAAACCTTTCTCTAATAAATCTTGCAATTTCTCCTTCAACTCTAAAAGTTCAATTTGAGACATTCGATAAGGGGGTTTTGAAATTGGCTTAGCATCAGGAACTAAGTCAACGGTAAACTCAACTTCCCGATCTGGTATTATTCCAGGAAACTCATCAGGAATAACATCAGGATACTCATTTACCACTGGCACATCATTAATCTGAACAGTTCCTTTATTTTCTATGATGTGTGCAAGGTAACATTCATTTCCATCTTTTATAAGTTTCTTGGCCTCTTGATATGTTATCAACAGTAAGGGTTCATTCTTTTACACAAACTGAAAGTCTTTCTGAAAAGAAACTTCTTTAGCTCTACAGTCAATCTTAGCATTGTAAATAGAGAGCCAATCCATACCCAGGATAACATCAAAATCTACTAGAGGTAGAACAATAAGGTTTGCAAGTAGATTCTTTCCACAGATAAGGATATGAATATTATTATAAATTATTTTTGCCTCAACATTTCCCCCAGGTGTTTTTACCAAAAGTTCAGGAGTCATTTCTTGAGATGGTATTCCAATTTTACTAGAAATGTTTTCAGAGATGAAAGAATGTGTAGACCCCGAATCAAACATCACACTGGCTTAATCTGAAAAGACAAACAAAGTACCTGATACAACTTAATTTGATGGCCCGACATCTGCTGAACTAGTTGCAAAGGATTTCACCACCCCTTTCTGCTTGTAGTCTAACTGCTTCCCTTCACTCAAGCTCTTTGTCGGACACTCGTTTTCATAGTGACCCATCTCATTGCACTTATAAAATTTCACTAACTGTAAATCAAATTTGGTCTTACCTTCACCTTGATCCTTTTCAGTGAAATCACGAGCCTTATGTCCCATCTTACCACATCAGTAGCACTTTCCAGAATTCAGAAGACATTCCCCAGCATGCCTTTTTCCACATTTATCACAAACTGGAAACTTAGTTTTCTTACCATCAGACTTTTTTGAAGAATTATTACCTTTCTTCTGCCACCTCGGTCTCTTCTTCTGTTCGTTGTTATAGAACACTTGATCATCGGAAAACTCCATTTCCACCTTCTTAGCACATCAATCAAGCTTTTCATAACTTTTAAACTCATGAGAAGCTAATTCCCTTAGATATTTTGGCTTTAATCCTGAGTAAAAACGATTGATTTTTACTATCAAGGTCTCAGATAAAATTTGGAGCATACCTTGCCAATCGAGTGAACCTTTCTTCATAGGTAGCCACTGAGTCTTCCTCTTGCCTCAATTCCAATAATTGCTTTTCCATCCTAAGTCGAACAGCCTTAGGAAAATACTTCTCAAGAAACATACCTTTGAATTCATCCCAGTCAAGAGAATCAATCTCATCGGCCTCCCTGATATTTTTAACCATAGACCACCACTGATCTGCCCCACCCTCCAAACGGTAAATAGAAAGACTAACCTTTTGATTGTCTGAACACCCCATGACATCAAAAATCTTCTCCAGTGCTTTAATCCACCCTTCAGCTAACACAGGGTCAGATGATCCTCTGAATGATGTGGGATGTTGCCTCATGAAATTTTCCACCACTGACATGTTCCTCTGTGGTTGATCTGGCTGATCTCGTGCATGGATACCACCACCATTTATCGCTTGAGTCAACTGCGCCATTACTGCAACAAATTGTTCAGTTCCAATTGCGACCATCTTAGGATGCTGATTCGGAAGGTTATTTCCATCTGTATGCCTTCCTAGCACTGCTTCCCTGTTTCCTCTGTGGAAAACCATTCTGAACAAACATGTCTTAGATGAAGCAACATGGTAATCTTTAAATACTATATCATTTCAAAAAAAATATTTTTGCATAATAATTTAATAGAATTCTAACTCCTAAAGTTATCTAAACTGACCTCTGATACCAACTATAATGCCCCAACCTTAAACCTTACTTAATCTTGAGTAATTAAAAGATTACACATTGAGGATCTTTTCGGGTTTAGAGTTTTAGAGAATTAGATCATAAAACATGCATTACATTTCACATATAAACAAAGTGGTTACATAAAGATATTATTCTTACTTCCCATCAATGGAAACATATTTAAAATAAAACATGGATTCTTTCTTGACACTTCCTTGAAACTATAATCATATCATGTACCTATCCCTTGACCTGTGAAAAACATTTCAAAAAAACTTGGGATGAGCATAAAAAGCTCAATAAGGGATATAAAAATATGGAAAGGAAACATGGGTACATATATACATAAGAATGAAATCATACTTTACCCATAAAACATAAGCACTTTAATATACCTCATCAAATCATGAATAAATCATAGAAATTATAAGACATAAAGTTAACTTGAGGCATTCATAAAATTCTTACGTAGGGAGTAACCCTCTTGGTTACGTTTGGAATACCCATCATGGTATATTCCATAAATCTCTTCAGAGAAACCTTAACGTTTGACTCCTTCGCGTTACCCAATGCATTGGAGAGCTATATCAGGCTCACCCGCCCTTAGTCTATCACGGAACCACCCGTCTTCATAATAATGCCCAAGAACATCAACATAATTGTATCACATAAAACATGCATAAAGGAAACATAACATTTCCACCTTTCAATCACAAGATATCAATACAACACATTGATATAAAAACATTATGAAAAAAAATTTCAATACCAAAATAAAAGAAAATTAAAACATGGTATTTATTTATCTTCTAAAAAAATGTTTGGCTTGTAGAGGAAATCAAAACTCAAATAATGGGCACAGAGGCGGAGAAGTCATTGTCTCCTCATACGTACGAAAAAAACATTCCCTTTTGTCGTTTAGTAAACTCTTCGTATAAAAAAGATTCATTTTGAATAAACGTAAAATTCAAAGGGGTTTATACACCGTATAAAAGAAGGTTGTGTATAAAACAAAATATGCCTCAATGAAAGGAGATTGAGACGAAGTCCCATACCTCGGGTCCAACTAGACTCGGTCACTATTTAATCTCCTGAATAATAAACTTGAGTTAATTTCTACTTGTTTAAGAACATTTTTCAAGTTCATTATTCCTTTTATATCACTTATTTCCATTTCATGAACACTATGTAATTATTTAAGTTAATAACGGTCGTTTTAACGATCATTGGTACTTGAGTCAAAAATAATCACTTTATAATTACAAGTTGTTCATGTTTCCATTATATCCAGAATGGTATTCATGATGTAGATATCATATATGTCATATATATCCAGTACATGCATGCATTTATAATATTACATAATCATTTTAGAGGTAAGAAATGAAATGCACCGTTCATGGAGACGGTAAGCCGTGCGTACGCATGAACGCTACTTTCATTTCTATTTCGTATTTTATAGAATGGAATCATAATGATATAAAGGTATATTATAATTTCAGTATAATATCATATATAATATCATAGATCCATCCTTTATACATCCCACATATGGTATTTAACGAATCAAATCACTTTGAGGGGTCGGTAGTCCGCACTTCCTTAAATGAAGATATCGCGTTTACCCATAATGGAAACCATAAAGGTATGCCCAAAATGAAAAATAGATACGATTAAGGAAAAAATAAACATATTATATATCATATATAAATATAGTTTCATCTTAATGGCCACCTTTGAAGGTGTTAAAAGAATTTTGAACAATCATAGTTTCGGGAGGCATAAATTCACCATCCACGGAAACAATATGTTCTTTAACCATTAGACGTATGTGTGTGTAAGTATAGCTAGAATCATTCTTATAACAACATCCTAGTAAATTGAAGATACTGGAGTTGTTACAAAATAAATGAATAAAAAGATTTTTGGGGGTTGGAGAAGCAAAATAAAACAAAAGGACTCAAGTGAAGACATTACCTTAAAATCGGGTAACTCCCTTTGGTTTGAGCTCAAAGGCTTCCTTGGGAAGACTTCTGCCCAATGTGAGGCTTTAAGGAGTAATATAGGGATGTGGAGAGACAAAATGGGCAGGGTTTCGCAGATCCAAAGTCTTTGGGAGTGTGGGTAAGGAGGTAGAGGTGGGGGCCTTTTATAATAGGAGAGGAGGGGCACTCTTGGAAAGTAAAGAAATGTTATTTTTTTAAAATGAGTTTCGGATTCAAAAGGTCCCACATTGATATAAATCGAGGGTAAGGTAATAAGGGTTCTAAATCCACCCATCAAATAGGTTTTGGACATGTGTAGTTTATAGATATGACATTATCATTTCATTTTATTTAAATCCTTTATTAATGAGGTAATCGCTGCATCATCATGATGTCATAAATAATTTAATTTATTTAAAGTCGAAAAATTATACAAAAAATACTATGATGTAGGAAATCTTTTTATCTTTACAATGACCATTTATAATAAAAAATATGACTTTTATAACCCCATGTAAAAATTGGTTTAGTAAAACATCTCATGTTTGTGCCATTTTTACATTAACATTAAATAAAAAATTATTTATGTCATTTCCCAACCAAAGTGGGTCCATGGGGTCCCCAAGATGACCCATGGATTGTATTGGTCGGACATGACACATCCAATGAGGGTAGGACATGTGTCAAGCTCATCTCATATTATTAAAACATTATTTTTACCTTAAACTACACTAATTACCACTAATCGCGATTAAGAACTTAAAAGTTACTATTCACCATAAAAAAATATTTTAATCTCATTGAACCACATTTTACTTCTTAATGACAACCATGTATGTCAGATTTTTGAAAATCAAATCACAGAAGTTGCAAAGTTTCATTTAAACGAAAAAGCAGTTTTTTTAACTACCACTTAGTGGTTTCACTATTCATCAAAAATTAAAGTTTTTCAGAAAGATACCAAAACTTCACCCTAAGCTATATTTGATATTCAGAATTCAAAAATGATGTCTATTTTACAAAATTCAAAACATGTAAGTTGCATTAATTAATTTAATAACTAATTCCCACTGTCATGACAAATAGCGTGTTTTTATGAAACAATAAGTATCAAAAGATTGACACTAGTTTAAGTCAAATTTCAAAGTGAAATTGATTCCAATGACCACCATTGGATATAATGGTAAAAATATATTAATATTACACTTTAAGACCAATTAAAAAGATAATCTAACCATATAATTAAATTAAATGAAAAAGCAGTTTTGATGTAAAATGCAGTATTTTTCACTATTCATTAAAAAAATGATCATTGTCAGAAAAATACCAAAAATTAACACAAAGTAAATTTTGATGTCCCAATCATAAAGAATAAGTTTATTTTGACAAACATAGCTTATAAAATTGTCAAAACATAGATTTAAAAATGGTTTGCCATCAAAAGGTAGTAAAACAATCCTTTAAAAAATATTAGTGAATTCCATGCATAAGATTGGATTTATTTTCATTTTAAGCCTCTAAAACCCTATCTAATTCATTAATAGACATAGATAAAAATATGTATTATTTATTAATTACTTGGTATGATACAATCAATATAGTTATTTAATATTTTCTTTCATATCCATGTCTTAATTTCCCACCTAATTTTTCCTAACAGGGATCTTTGTTACATAATTATTTCATTTCCCTTCCCCGCTTATTAAGAAGTTGTTTTATAATCCCTATTTATGATTTGGGTTTTCAAAAATAATTTTTTTGAATAGAAAACCCTTGATTATTGATATTAGTTTTGAATTGTGAGGAAAAAATTTATATATGGGATGGTGAATGTGACACCCCAATAGTTTACAATATTTTCCTTTTAGAATAAATTTCATTTTTTTGATAGCATGCAATGCATGCAACTTTAGGCTTAAACATAACAATATTTAGTCATGTTTTACAAACATAATATGATGTTAAAAATTTTATAAATTTTATATGAAATTATTTTATATTATATATTCAAAAATATGTTTTTATATATATCTAATATATTCGATAGTAATGTGATAATAACAAACACACTTTTACTCATAAAAACTGTATTTATTTAAAGTAACTTTTTCCCCCTTTTAATGGTGCACCTATTTTAAAATATATTTTGGAACTAATTTAAATTTATTATTGAAAAATAAACTTCATTTATGAATGATTAATTTCAGATAAACTTATTATAAATTTTAGGAGTTTTTTTTGAGATGTTCTATTTTTTGATAAATAGTGAAAAATATAAAAATTAAATTGAAAACTGTTTTTTTCTAAAAAATTAATATTCTTAAATGTTGTTTTGAATTGGTTTAAAAGTTATTTTACTTAAATTATACAAATATTAACATAATTTATGTCATTTTGATCAATTTTATACATAAATATTATATAAAAACATAGAAATATTTTTAACATTTTCAGTTTAAAAACTCATTGTCTCGTCCAATCTACGAGATTAATTTAAAATTATTTTTTCTACTTCTATGGTTGTAAATTGAAAAGATGGATTATATATTTTGAATAATAATAATTTATTATTTATAATATGTTCACCTTAGTTTTTTACCAAAAATATTAGTAAATGAAACAAAAATTAATTACCGTGATTATGGTATAAAATAGTTTACTTAGTGGTTAAACATTACTCTTAAGTGGCCAAATGACATATACTATATTCCAAACCCCATTGGATTGATATAGTTTGATAATAGCCGGTTGGCTCTAATTTTATGATATATTGTGATACTATTCTTTGAAATTGACATATATAATAAGTTAAGTAAGTAAAGAGGCAAAATGGATCTTTCCATAAATTTAATATTTATAAAGCCTTCAGATATAGAAAAATAATAATATTTTTGGTTATACATATCATTTTAAAGATAAATTATTTATTTTTATCATAACAAATTATCCTCAATTTTTATAGATGATATAATTATTTTCTAATTCTTTATAATTGTAAACACAATAACTATTTAGTTAATAATTAATAAAGATAAACGATAATAAAAATAATAAAACTTAAGGAAAATGAGTGAATTTTTTCGATACCATAATTTTTTAGATGAATATATCATGTTACGTAGATTTTAACGTAAATATTTTAATTCAATCATGTTATTTTTATCTTTAAATTCAAATTTAATTTATAATGTCAAAATTGACATTAAAGTACTTTTAGAATAAATGATATTTTATTAATTGATTAAAAATTTATAATATTAATATATTATAATAAAGTTATTTTAAAATGCTAATAAATTTAAAATATCATCCATTAATGGACCAATTATTCTATTTTAATGATTTTTTGATAGTTGAATAACAAAAAGTTTAGCGTGACTACAGTTTAAGCAGTGTTTTTTTACATCACTTGTGCTTGTATTAAAATTAATTTTGAAAACACCTAGGATTTATATTTTATAAATTATATATATTATTTATATTTACTAGATAAACATATTATATCAAGGAAAAGTTTACATTATTCTTAATGGAGAAAATACTAAGGTTATAAATCTAGTTACCTAGATAAAAACCAAAATAGCAAATGTAAGGAAATATAGAAGTGAAGGAAAAACTTATAATAATAAACATATTTTTATTATATGGATTATTTTATCGACCATAAATTCCTTAAAATCCATTATTTTTCATTTTTCATAAAATTATGTAAGGGAGACCTCACAATAGTTTTTACATTTTGGTGTTTACAAGAATGTCACTCCTCCTCCATTATAAAAAAGAACTCACTTCCCCAACTTATTCACAAATAAAAGGAAATTTGGATTGAAATAAAAATTACAAAATAACATCCCAAAATCGATTACCTAATCCTAGAATAATAAATTTTTGAATAAATCAAACAAAATAATTCCTTTGGTTCAAACCAATAGGTGTTACCCGAAGAAGATGTAACGTTCTTTCACGAGCATTTTTTCATTTCTTTCTCTACTCCTTAAATTATTCTTATATAATGATTATATAAAAAACATAGTATATTAAATAGAAATGAATGATTTATTTCATTTTTATAACATACCACTTCACACACTTCTATCAAATGAGACACACAATCATCCGTTATGTGTACGATAGACTACTGCCTCGCAATTTGATGATGTTGGTTCTTCCATTAACACCTTTAATGGTTTGTAATAATGATGGATTTATACTTTTTATATAATATATATGATATTTATAATTTCTGTATACTTATTTAAATATTATATAACACATACCTTAATTATTTAATTTTTTTGGGAATACGATAACGTCGTTTTTGGACGTGTGGGCTACCACCTCCTCAAAGTGATATGATTTGTTCACGATTTACATGGAATGAATTAAGGGTTTCTTCAATAAATATATAGGATATAAATATAATAATTATTGTATTGATGACAAAATTAACTTTCTAGTAATAATATATATATCATTTTCTTTTTTACCAATTCAGACACTGAAAAAGTGATAACATCATTTGTGGATGTGTAGACTGCTGCCTCCTTGAAGTGATGTTATTCCTTTTACATACAAAGAATTATAAAAAATGAAATATGATTAAATAATATTTTATTCAATATATAATTATCATTCAATAAAGATAAATGTTTCTTACATTCTTTTCAAAATGATCATTGTATAATTGAAACTTTACTAATGGATACATACTTCCAGCTGTCTCAATGACTATAAAAATAGTTATTTTTTCGTAACCATATTAAATGGTAGGTTTTAAAATTACAATTTATGTATTTATATGATAATTATTATATTATTATCTTTCTATACATTTTTATATAATGACCTCTTTGATCATAGTCGACCTACCAATGTCATTTTTGACACCTAAAAAGTATATGGTCAAAATATCCAACTCAAAATTAATTGATTAAGTAATTGGATATAAATAGATAATTGGTGAGATGAAATTAATAGTAAACATAATTTTTTTTCTAAAACAAGTAAATAATTGGTGTAATACTGTTATTTAAGAAGGTAAAGTCACATGCGACAAGTCTGACTCAAGCTAAGGGATTTCGACTCAATTTACATACCTTTGAGACTTATTTGTTATTATAAACCATTTCATTTTAATGTGTTGTATATACAACCCATTTTCATTTAATATCATGATTCAATAATTATTCATGGTATTTTCAGTTTCACTTTGAATTATCTCATCCATGGGGTTTTGACATGAAAACTACCAAGTGAAAAACGTTATGCTTTAAATATAACATTATTTTGGTGATTATTAAATGTATATTGAAACAATAAATTATGGTACTCTTTATTGGAAATTAAATTTACAATAAATATAAATATTATTATGTGAGTTATATAATTATAGTTTCAACCATATATCATTTTTATATATGGTATTAATATTTAATGTTATTTTATTTATTAGGGAAATATTGGAAAATCCATATATTTCACTCCATATATATAATTAATGATAAGAAACATTGTATATTAATTAAAAAGATTATTTTATATTTGAGGAATTATTTGGACTAAAAATATATGGGTTGAGAATTATTGTAAATAATTCCGCCCATACATCACTGGGTGACAAACACTTCATGTTTGTTTCCTTGTAGAAGTAGATGGGTCTCTACCCAAAAAAATTAAATTGTCCGAAGAATTTGTCTTGATAGTAAAGTGGTTCATATGCTGGATACATGACATATAATAATTAATAATTTCCTTCATTAAAATTTCAATTATTATTATCTAGAATATTTTTACTTTGAAAAAAATATAGATGAATTTCATTCTATTATTATTATTTAATTGGAATATGTGTTCAGTTATTTACATTTGTATATTTTTTATTCATTATTGATTCATGATAACATCTGATATACTTAACCCTTAATGAGCATTTGAACTCACTCTTATTTTGTTCCTCTTCCATAGATTATGAAGAAGAGATCTTTGAATTAGTTTTCAAGGATTCATGTTATTATCTTTTGTTATGTATTATTTTTCATTTTTTATTCCAAATGTAAAATGGGTTTTATATTGGTATCTGCTTTTCCAAAACATCTAAACTGATCGATCCTTCTGGATTTGATTCCTTGTAATCATGACAATGTAATAATGTAAGGCACCATATCAAAACTTTTTGGGTCAATTCATTACGAGAGGCTTGTATTCCTGGGAGATGTGTTTAATGTGAAATGACACTCTATAGTAGAGAAGAATTAAAAAATAGACAGGGAAACAAGTGGTGGTTGAATGATGAATAAGCGTGTTCACACAACATTGGGAGATGTGATAACAAGGGTCAGTTAAAGGAATGTATAGCCTATTTTAAATGTGAGTGTGGATTGGGATGAGAAATCCATGCCTATTGACGAAAAAAAAAATAATAATCTTAGTTATATATTATCATGTCACACTTCTTGACATTATCTGAGTGCACTGAGAGATTGTCAGTTATACATCTAGCAGAACCTAGAGATATTTTCTAATTTGAAAAAGGGACTCCTTAAGAGTGCCATGAAGGGGTAGTTTATGACAATTCAAATAGTGTGTAGTAAAAAACATATATTTTTATGGTTGTGACCATTGTTATGTATTAAATTTTTCCAAGCTTGATGGGACTATTCTCAGGATGGGGGAATATATGATGTGTGAATTTTGCTTTAGTTCTGAGAAGTGAGAAAGATTTAATCCATTCTAGTCATTATGTATGCTAGTGGACATGACTTTTACGTCTATAAATAAAACTTTTTTTTGATAATGAAAATAAATGGATGCTATTAATGTGGGGATAGGGATACTGATCATCAGTGGGTGATCGGCATTTGAGAAGGGTTATGGGACTTTGAGACAGGTTGTGTGACATTTTTATGGATCTTGTTTGAAGTTAAATAAATGGAATCTTGTATGGATGGGTTTTTGGTAGAAACATATATGTACATGTTGAATGAGGACTCAGTGGAGTCGAAATATGGATATTATTGTTGAGATAGAATTTTACAATCCAAAGGTGTTGGATCGTGTATCAATCAGTTATGGTGCTATAATATGATGATGGTTTTGATCAGGACATATTTAAAGCTATCGATGTCACTATATGTTGGTTACAGGCTTCATCAGGCATTCATGGAATGATCTTGAAATTCCTAGGGATAATGGATTTAGAATCTAGTTTAATATGTATCAAATATTTAATCATTTAATTTTTTAAAATATTCAACCAGAGGTGGTTTGACTTGAGTTTTCATAGGTAGGCTAATGTGGTGGTTGAGGAACTGCTTCGGGCGTGCTATTTTGAAGACATAGGTTAAAATTAAGTGTTTTCCATGGATTTTCACGTAAAAAAATGATGCAACTATTTTAATTATGGTCAATTAGAATTCGATCATTTGGACCAATCATAGAGCAAGGTCAGTATATTCAGATGTAGTCGGATTTATATGATGAATAAAATGTGTCAAGTGTATAGTTTTTATTCCATCGATATGATTTAATAAGAAATTCTATTTATCAGAATAACAAGATTCAACATGGTCTAAGAAATTGATAACCTTTGATGGGAGATCCATAGGTTGGTTGATTAAAGGGGTGATGATGTGATCATGTGTTGTTTTAGTTTGGCACTATTAAGATCTATCTTGATGTTTATAAAGTGTTATAATTGTTGTATCCAGTTTGGGAAATTTTGATGTTGTATTCATAAAATTTATATTTGAAGAACGTTTTGAATTTATAAACATAATACAGATATTCAACCTGAAATTTCACACATGAGTAGGTCTGGTTTTGTTTTATTTGTTCCCCAATACTTCTTGAGGACAATAAGTTCTATGGTAGGGAGATGTTCAAATCCTAATTTTTCTTATGAGTTATAGATCATTTAAAATTTTCATCTATGTCTTTTATTTGATCTATTTATAAGTGACTAATATGTTAATAGAGTTTTCAAGATCTTATGATTCTTTTTTGGATCCTGAAGCTTCAGGTTTTAGAGGAAATAGACCAAGTGTGTGGTTTTTCTAAAAAAGATCCCCTAAGGCCACATAGTTTTTGAAAACATTTTGGGGTGATATAGAGGGACACATGTTCTATAGATGGTTGGACACAACTATGCTCCTAGCCTACATGGTTACTGTCACATGGGGAATGAGCCCATATATTTTAAGCGTATGATTTGGGAAACCATGATTCCAAACCACATTCCATTCTTAAAGGGGGGAAATCCCCATTTCCCCTACATCCTTTAAGGATTTTTCGTCCCTTATCCCATTTAAACATAACATCTCCACCCCAACAATCATGGGATCTCTCCCTCTCCCACTTTTCATTGAATGAAGGTAACTCCATCATACAAAATCAAAATATCATGACATCAGTTCTATTAGAAATACCTTGGTGAGTTTATGATTCAACCTCCTTCTTTTCTAAGATTGTTTCACCATATTTAATGTTAAATACATTCGATATTTTCCCCCTATTTTCAGAACATTTTTTGATCTCTTCTATTTCTCTCATCTCATATAAAATCAAATCCATAGAATGGATGAGTGAAGCATCTCAATAATGAGGTGGTCTATTTATATGACATCCCTTAAAGTTTCATTATTCATAAAATGTTTCATTGTCCAATAAGCCAGATCCTCTATGAGTTGCCTCTTATATGTTATTAACCTTTAATTAAATGGTTCACCAAGTCGTATATGTTCATTTTGGAACCCTTATTATTTTTGTTGGTTGAATACCTCATCTTAATTCAACCCCTTCCGGTTAGTTTGTTAAATGTCAAGAAAATATTAAAACCTTTTCATAATAAAATAACCTTCAGAGGTAAATTTCATAATAGTATGAAAATGGGATAACTAAATTCAGTTCTTTGGAATATGAAATGGATTGAATGCTTGACATTATTATTCTATTTTACCAAACCACCTTCTAAGTGGGTTTTGTTGGTTATTGACATTTAAGATGTCTAAATTGTACAAAATGAATGTGGTGGGATGTGAATGTCACTCACCCTCATTAAATTGTAATTATCCTATTACTAAAAAAGATTAAATGAAATCTATAAATATATAAATTTGTAACATGGGTCATGATAGGTTGTGACCATATTGTTCTTATTAAGTTGAACTACTAAAAGAGGAGGGTTAAGTCCACCTTTTTTGTTTGTGATGTCTAATTGAATTAATTGAGGGGTTAATGGAATGAACATGTCACTAGGGACATTGGAACAAATAAATTATGTGATTAAAGTTATGTGAAATGTAAAGTTCCATGGATAAATACATACCCTACATTTAAATTCTATAGTAAATATTCTTATCTATTTGAGAATTTGTTGAGAAATACCGTGGTTCAGATGTAGAGGGCCTTGGATGGGCTCACGAGACATGTCTAATTAAATGATTATAAATGATTTTTAAATGAATATATATGACACAAATGGATATATATAGGATCTAATATGAACTCCGTGGACAAAAATACCTAGGAAGATAGATTTATTTTAATCCTTCAGTGATAGCATGATTCAAGATTCAGAATACCGAGTACGGGAATAGAAGGTGGTGCATGACATTATGTTAAGAGTGAAACTTGGGATCCTAAGGTGGGATGATAAGGATGAAATTAAAGGGAAGATTATTATATATTAATGAGTGACACCTTGGTTACCTACATTGAATTCCAAGGAAGGTCTTAGTGTAACACAACAGAATGAAAAAGGATTAAATGACTAAATGATACGACTCATGAAAACAAGGTGAACCTTTATTTTCAGGATCCTAGTTAATTATATCTAAAATGATAAATGTTATTTTAATAGTGTAGTGATCAGGATGTATTAGCTTATATTATGTTTCTGAAGTTGTGTGTGAGTGAGGAAAAATCACACTAGAAAGAACATGTGTTGGATTGCGGGAACAAAAATTAGTTTAATGACCCAATAAAACATGTGAGTGGGACCTTGGGAGGGGACTGCATGTCAACGGAGAAATTGGTGGTACATGGAGGGTTAGGACCCAATTTCCATGTTAGGGTGGGGTGTATATGTTACCAGTGGGGATTATTTTTTACAGTGGTATCAAATCAGGAACATAACCATAAGTGTGGTGTCACTTCCTAAGTTGATATTTAGGCTCCAAAATAAGTACATTATTCTCTAAAGGGGTGGTGAATGTAACACACCATAATTATAAAAGGTTGTATTAATAAATGATATGACTCATTTCAACAAGGGTTACATATCTTTTTAGGAGACTACAAGATTATAACCCATAGTCAAGAATGTAGGTCTAGGAGTAGGGATTATAATGGGTTATAGAATGTTTTCCAGGGTGTGTGGGAGTGAGGAAAAAGTACATTAGAAAGAATGTGTGTTGTACTATTGGGGAAAATATTAGTAAAATTACCCATTCAGTCACATGGGTGGTCCCCATGGAGGGGAAAAATGTCTATGGGGTAACTGGTGTTACTTGGTGGTCCAGGACCCGAAGGACATGTTAAGGTGGGGGTGTCTGTGCTATCAGTGAGGCCTAGTTGTTAATCTTGAAGAGTGATGTATTTATACCACACATACAAAATTACCAAGGTGCTTATGAGGAAGTCCAAGGATGGGCTTGTAAGGTGATGGATTCATAATATACCTGGATCAATACCAGGGTTCCACATGAGGAATGCCTTGGATGGGATCAAGATACCAATTAATTAATTAAATTTTGTAGCTTTCATGTTAAGGAAAAACATGGATTTGGTCAGTGATTTATATATATATCACCCATTATTGTTTATATAAAATCATTGTGAGTTTCATCACTTATTTAGAGACTTGGACTCTTATGTTTATGCATTGACACCTGAGTTAGGCTTTGGGTCCTCTCTGGTTCATATATATATATATATATATATATTATGTATTAGAATATATATATCTATATGATGGAACATTTTCAATGATATTATAGATTATGTCAATGTAGGTACCATCATCCAAATGTCCCATGGGGAACCTGAGTTCAATATGGTTAGTTTATCCATCATTTCATTACTAGTTATATTGATATACCTACACACTTCTTATTTTAAAATCACTGGATAATTTTCATTAGATTCCATTGTTGGTGGATCAGTAATATTATCTCACTCCCTACAAATCACATTGTTTGGTAATTAGATATTTCTCCAAATAGTCATTCAAGATATGAATTGTACTTACTGGTTGTTGTATCTTATGGCCTAGGACATGGAATGGTAGTAGAGGCTATGCATGTTCTTAGGATTCATTCTAGAGTTTGCAACTTTTATTTATTTATTATTTTATCTGTCTAGCCATGCTTTTTGTTTTCACACATCATATGTCTATTTCCTTGTATATAGTAGTTTCACATGGACATGCATGGATTTATATTTTTCATTGGACAATTTATTTTTTAAGTAATATTTATCTTTCACTATATTTATTTATGATCTAAAGGCTATATTATCACCACTATACCTCTATTAGACCCTCAATACTTATCATATACAACATGTATATAGGGAGGTACGCTTGAGTCCATGTGACCAACCAGTTTGGCTATAGTTCATAAAAAGGGCCGAGTCGAGATGTCAAAACACTAATTTTTTGGTGAAAAAAATAAAATAGTTTGGTAAAAGGGAATTATAATATTTTAATTTAATGTTTTAATCTGTTTTTTGAGATGAATGTAAGATATTAGATGAAATATTTTGAACATCACTTTAAATAATTTTTTTTAGGATCACATATGGAAGAGTCATTGACATCATTATTGGTTAAATCGAGAAATATTGTTTTTAAAATGAAGAAAAGATCTCATTGACATATATTTTTTGTAATTTTTTCTCTTTGATATGTTTTTTATTGATTCTATCCATCTATGGAGAAAATAAACCTATATGTTTTAGAAGAAGAAAATATATTTTTCTTAAAAATTTTATGATGGTGATGAGAACTTATTACCTTAATTATAACATTAGATCTATTTTTAATAATGGGGGGAAATAAAATTTACATCATAAATGAAATAGATAATTAAAAAATCTATATGGTCATATTGGAGAACCAAAGTGGTTAATTTATGTCGGAATTATGATGATGTTGAATTTTATATCAATTTTATGGGATGTTTGAAAAGTCAATGTGTTCTAATTGTGATTAATTTAGAACTCTTCATAAAATTAAAAACATATTAAAGAGGTGTTTCCAGGTTTAATATTATTTCTAAACTATTAAAGTGGATAATTGATTGAATTATAGAAAAATAATACTCATATTTTTACATGATCAATATTAAAATAAAATAAGTTTTGGAATTTAAATGTTTAAATTACAAGTTATGACTGTGGTATGGGAATTTATTGTGAATATTATCAACTCTTTTAATGGGAGTTTAATAAAAAATATCCCACTATTATCTAGCCAATAGACTAGTGGATCCATGACTTATGTGAGATAGAAGGTCGACCCCTACCATCAATGGTCAAAGGAGAGGAAGCATAGAACACATAGGAAGTGCACGGGGGATTACAGGAGAATGATCGATGCATAGAATTCATAGGGTGCACATAGTGTTGTGTATGTGGTGGGGGTAATATTGTATGGACCACCACATGTTTGTGTCTGGGGTGTATTCTAGTTCTAAACTCGATGTTTGCTCAAAAGGAAGATGATTTGGTGAGGTTTATTAAGCATTTATAGAATAATCAAGGGACCAATGTGGGACTTGGATAAATTTTCATCTTATTCCCCTTCCATAAAAATATTCCTAAAGAACTCTTTAAATATAATCAATTTTATTCAATCCATATGATCAATTCTATAATTTCATCTCTATCCTTTATGACCTTACAGTTCTACATGCATCATGATTTATTTATCCAACATGGTATATTTGATCAGGCTATGTTTTTTACCATCGTTTTATATACTTGAAGTTCCAAGCATGATTGATGAATCATGAAACTTCATTCAGATGAATAAAATGATTTCAAAACCATGACCATGAAAAGGTAAATTATTTTTCCATATTAATGATGGTATTTTTCTAAAGTCATATAAAGTGAGTCGGAGGACATGGAGAGGTTAGTCGGTGTGTATTGAAGAAAGGTGGTCCACATAAGGAAACTAAGCTGGTGGATTAAGTTATATAATATATAGTTATAAAAACTCACCATGATAATCATTTACCTATATAATTAGAATCAAAATTAATATATCATTGGGAGACTGAAACAAAACAATGAAAATTTTCTATATTTATAAGACGGTTTTCTTGTCATCATGATATATTTCATCTTTAATGATTGTATGATTCCTGATTGATTAAATTAGATAGTGATTGAGTAATATACTCTCACTATGTTACATGAAGAATATTTTTTCATTCCAAAATCATAAGAGCCTAGTTTAATATTGTTTCTTTGTAAAAAAATTACACAAAGAAGAATGTTCTCTGTGTAGAATAATCACACTTACTTGAATTGAGAAAATTTTGTGAATGAAATTGCCTGAAGAAATTAAAGGGGAACCCACATACTCCATCATGAAAACCTTAGTGTACAAATAAATTACATTCAATGCATGGATATTTTATTTTTAATGAAAATATTTTTCAAATATTGTTGAGTATTTTAAATATAAACTAGTATTCCATGCATGTGATAAAAATGCATGAAGTAAGTGAGAAAGCCTTGTGGGGTAGAATAATCATGAAGGAGAAGTGAAATTATACCATGAAATTGAGACTTTTAAACAATATACAAGGTAGTATTGAGGCTTTGAGAAAAATAGTGTTAAATATATGAAAAAATAAATTGAATGTAATTACAAGAAAAAATGAGTTTCTGTTGTTTGAGTTGTTAAAATTATAAAGTATATTCATGTGACATACATGTGATATGAAGTCAGGAGTTTAAAAGAATAAAAATCATTAGTGTTGTAGTGTTAAACATGTTTTGTAGTCATATTTTCAAATAAAATCTGATAATATTGAATTGGATGTTTCTGAAAAAAATATTACTGAGAAATCAAAAGCTAACAAGTTATGATTATTGATGATGAGAAAGGGTAGCAATTCATCTGTAGATGATTTAACTATGCATATTTGATATTGAACATGGGAAACATAGACACTTCATCAGTATGAATAATAAGTTGAAGACCTATTAATAAATTTTGTTTAAGTACTTTGAAGAACAAATGGAATCCCAGTATAATCGACCAGATATTTTTGGGTGATAAGTCAACTAGTGGGAGTTAGTATAAATAACACTAGTGGGATTCTAGTCTAAATATAATATTGGAAAATGGGACACTATAATAATTAGTTATCTTGTATTATGGGAGTTTTTCCATTAGAAATTTCATGGGAATTAATTTATTTTTAATCACATTTCTTTACTAGGGGGAAACCATGTCTTGGATCATCCCAAACATAGAAAGTAATTAATCAACTATATTGGGAGAGAAATTTGTAAATGTATTGTTTGATTTAATTTAATTAATTTCCATCTTGAATGTGGTATAATAGTTTTTGTTTATAGGGAAGATCTATTATCTAAATTGGTGAAAAATTTTAATTTCAAAGTGGATAACAATGAAATAAAAGAAATTGGTAAAAACGTGTGTATACTGATTTAACCCTCTCAATGTACCTACCTGGTCCAAGGTACAATTCAATTGTTATCAAATGGAAGGTTTCACATATAATTGTGTCAACCATAATATACCAATTTTTTATCAGTCATGTGTTATGTTCATATTTGAATTTGAAAAGTATTAATGTTTCCTTAGATGTAAAATTATGTTCCTATCTCATTTAGTACCAAATAGGTGGTTTCATAAAAACCTGTAATAAATTACATAATAATGTAGGGAAATATGAGTTTATGTTTTATATTAAAAGAGGGTACACCAAAAATTGAATGTAGTTAGAGTGGTAGTCTATTAGAAAAATTTATTAAATCAGTTGATAAAGAAACATTTGACTGAAAATTCAATTTTTATTGATTTTCAAAAGTGGATTTTTGGATGATCTGTATCCAACATACCACGCGGGAACCAAACGAATGGTGCCAAAATTCAAAATTCAAACTCCAAAAACCAAAGCAGCACAAGAAATGAGAAGATCAAGTTCCAAGATCTCGTCAGCCAAAAAACCATCGTTAGCCATCAACCACATCATCACTGAGCTCGTCGACACCACTGTCATCATGCCATCATCACCACTAGCAACCCAGAATGACGTCGTGACCACTAGAAACCCAAAAGCCCAAAATACAACTAGAACGCCATCGTCGTCCGTACCTTCATCGTAGTCATTGCAGTTCAAAACACCATCAAAATCAGTCGGAGCCGCCGTAAAACAAAAACACCATTTCATCATCGTACTCGAACAAACCAGAATCAACCACACCGCCAATACAGGGTTAGCACACCACATCAAACCACAATAGTCAGCGACACATCACCACAATGAACAATCAAAAGGCCTCCACTAAGAGAAAACATGATCTAAAATAAACTAGAAAAACAAAACACAAAACGGAACCATCACTGAACAACCGTCATATAAGAACCCAACACGCATTAACTGAAAATAGGGGTAAGAAATCCAAAAGAAAACAGGGATCCAAAAAAATAAGAGCAAGCGAACCAGAAGTGCCTTAAAATTTATCGACCGCAAATCCGTACAACCCAAAACCTCCTTGAACCACCGCTTTATATCCGACCTGGAGAGGAGTAGAGGAATAGGAGGTCAGAGCCAAGGTAAGGGCGATTGAAGGCATCCGCAGTAGACAACCAGCGTAGCATCCCAAGAACCAACTTGTAGAAGATGTCATCATCACAAAATAAAATAAACCCAACCGTCTTCAACAGAGAGAATAAATAGGACCAAAAGAAAGACCGAGGCATAGACAAGACAAGAAATCAACATAGGTGAAAGAAACCAAGGGGAGCTGCATCATTTTGAGGTAGAACTGTTCCCGAAGGAGGAGAAACCCTAGAAGAGGGTGAGGGAGACGCGAGAGCGTCGAAGACCAGAGAAGAGTAAAGGAGAACTATCTCTGATGTATGAGAGAAACCCTAGAAGAGGGAGAGGGAGATGCAAGAGCACCGAAGACAAGGGGAAAGAGAGGGAGAACCAGCGCCGAAGGAGGAGAAACCCTAGGAGAGGGTGAGGAAGATGTGTGAGAACCGGGAGATAACGAAGCCATCCTAAGAAAAATTTGATAATTAATCTTTATATAGTGATGAATAATTTTTTATTGAATAACTTTTTAATTTTTATTTCGAATAAAAATATTATATAAATAATTTTAAAATCATGGTTTTCAACTATAAATTTAATTTTATAAAAGGAATAACTGATGATAAATCATATCTTGAAGAAGAAGATGAGGATATGATGAAATCCTTGGCTGTGAAATTTCAAAGATAAAATAACTTCTCACATAATTTATTGAATCTAATGGATAAACTATATTACTTTTTAATGAAAATATTTCCAAAGTTAATGTATATATGAAAATAAATTTGTGTGAGAAGGTAGTGATTAAAAAGGTTTTTTTAATATGTTACATAAACTTGAAGATTCTCATAAAGATACCATGAGTGTTAAAGATTCATAGATATAAAGAAAAGATAAAGAATAGTTCACTGTCATTGATGATGAACTGAAATGGGTTTTTTGTAAAATATATATTATTGAGAAAGTAATTGCACACATAATCCATGATTTTTATAAAATACGTAGAACATATGAAATATTAATGAAGCCCTGATAAAGGTATATGAATATAGAATTAAAGAGTTAAATAATTCATTACTAGATGTAAATCAAAGACATGATGATCATATTTAGAAAATGAATATATATCTAGAAGAATTCATGTAATCAGTTCAATATGAGAAGATTACTCTCAACCTGATGTTTCTTGAATTGGAAGTAAAATGAAAAAAAATAAAAAATTGACATAGGAAATGTCACGAACCGAATCTAGTCACCACCAAAAACTGCACCAAACCCAACCCATGAAAAGGCCTGAAGAGAGTTCCCTATCCCCACGGGCTGGCACAAGTGCCCGGGTATCATTTATCTAGGTTTGGGAATGATTTACCCGAATATGTATACATAAAACACCAAAATTATTTGATAAAATGAATCTGAAAAATTCATAACAACAAGGTTTATACAGAAATCTTGAACTGAATAAATAAGTTAAAATGCAATAGAAAAGGTCCAAAGACACAACGAAACCATAACAAAACATCCCCATGTACTCCACATGACAAGGGGTCATCACCCCTTAGCAGTCTCCATAACTCCACCCCAAGGATGGGGACTGACACCCGGAACCGCCATCACCCTTAGCCTTTCCTTTACCCGAGTAAAACATAACCAAGTTTAATTAAACCCAAGGGGTTTAAGTAGGGTGTGAGCTTAATCCCAATATGATACCACCCAATGATTCCAATTATCATGCAATATAATTTGAAAAATAAAAAAGTTTTAATACGAAAAGAAAATCAGTGATAAAATCGAAGAAATGCAACTTTCAATTGAAAAAATTTTTCAAGCTAAAGATTTCAGAATGTTCAATCATTTAAATAGAAATGATATATACTGTAAAGTAATTCAAAAAACACCCAAATACAATGGAAAATAACCCAAACACAATGATCAATAAAATCGGGAACACCCCTAGGTACTAGATAGTCTCGGGCCCCTTGTACCTCATACCTCGGTGTAATGTAACCAGAGTAAAATCCATTCTCTTGCACAAGACACTATAAGGGAACATACACATAACCTATTTGTCCCCAATAATTATCCAAATAGTTTAGTTAGAGTTGTCATTATCCAAATTCTAGGTGAAACAGGGACAAAACCCATCCGGTCCACTAGCCGTACTAGTACACATCTGCCCCACCTAGGTACCCGGGCTTCCCCCTTTGTGCTCAAACAATTTCATAACGATACATATATCCATTTTCATATAAAACAACACTATAGGTCACATAAAATTATTAGAGTAGCTACACACATTTTATACAATTTAAAACACACATCAAAACATTTTGAGTTTCTATAAAACAACTTCTCCAAATTATTTGTTTGTTTTTCACCCAAATCACTTTGAAAACCCCAGTTGAACACCATATTCATACTCATATTTCTCAGAACAGAATTCAACACACCATAAAAATTTCATTGAACTCATTACATGATTTTTAAAAAAATCCCAAATAAGCATCAAATAGAATAGTAATGTAAAGCACCGAATTCAACACCAAATGGGTACTCAAAAACAATTTTCGTAACGAACGACTCCCCAAAACCAATTTATCAGCAACAACCAAAGGATAAGAACATTTAAAACATTTTTTTCATCCCTAATACAGTTCAAAAAATCAACTAAATAATTATATGGCATCCCTTAAGGAACCAACAAAAGATTTATATGAAAAACCCCCAAATTTCACATGAAATTGGCATTAAAAATTCAATTTCTTTATAATTTCTACAAAAACCAATTCTGGAAGAAACATTCAAATTAAATATATATGAAAATACCTTAAACACAGCAGCTAGATCACAAATATTTCATACCAAAAGTAATCACCTACCAATGTAATGAAAACCCTTGAATCCTTTGTGCGAAAATCAAATTGCACCACCACCGCACCAAGATGGATCTAGATCAAACCTAAAAAAACAATAAAATACCAAAAAACCCCAAGGTTAAACCCTAGGTTTTAAAACCTACCCCCTGGTAATTTCTCACTTCATGTAAAAGGGAACAAAACCCTAAACAAATAGAATGAAACCCTAGGCGATTTGAAAGGGGAATGAAATGGACGAACTTAAGAAATATTGAATTAATCTCCCCAAAACACCATTATCTAAGATTGAAAACGGCCAAAATTCCGTTCTTGTTTGAAAAAGAATGATTTAGTAATTTAGGAAATGTAATGGAGTAAAAAGAGTAAGAATTGAGAGAGTTATGATGGAATGAACTTACCTCTTCAAATCTTCCCAATTTTCAAAACCCTAAGACGTTCATCACTCAATCACAATTAATAAGAGCTCCAAAGAGGGTAGAGAGAAGTTGGGAGAGCGTATGGGTTCCCTGGGCGTGTTTTAGGCTTGGAATCACCAAAAAATCCTTAATATTGAATATGTTATTAACTAAATAAATTTAATTTTTAAAACTGGAATTGGGCTTTCCAGCATGCCCAATCCATTAAATAAAAACCCACATACATCTTGGTTATAGATTTCTAAAGGCTCCAAACTACAATGGTGGTGTTAATATGTCATGGGAGAACATTTAGGAATTGGAATGGGTGCAAAATATTAAAAAATTAACAAGTTATAAAATAAAAAAAATTTATTTTTAAATCTAGAATTGGGCTCACGGTTTGGCCCAATTCACGAAAACTCACCCATTCCACCATAAAAGCTTGAGACACCCTAAAAAATAATAAATGGAAATTAAATGAAATTTAACTTTAAAATAATTCATTTATGTGATAATTCTCCCCACCATGAAAAAATTCCGTCCCCGGAAAGCTATTGTAAGGCCAGATATGAAAACCAAACCCAACCGATAAACCAAGATGTATTACTTTTCCAAGCTTTTCCCCAAGGGTCAAAACACCTCCACTGATCAATTAAGGAATTATTAATCTCAAAACCCAAAATTACACTACTTTATTGAAATGATCAATCACATTCATACTTTATCCTAAAATAAAACTCAAACACTATCCAAACAAGACTCAAGAAATTCACTCAAATGAGTAACAACTTTGAACAAGGTTACACTTACCATACATTAACTAAACCGTTGGGAGCTCTTCAATCTGAATGTTTACTCAAAGAAGATGTTGGTATCTATAAAGTTCCAAATGATACTACCTACCACCAACCAAGACCATGGATAAATCTAAGCTATTGGTGTGGGGAAACACAAGTAGGCATGCCACCATAAAGCACAACCTATATTATTTTCCGATACAGAATCAAGACACTAACAGAGGGTGGCATGAATGATCTCCCTAGTACAAAGGGTAGAATTACATTCACAGTTTACAAAGATATGTACAGGAGAATAATAGTGGGTCTCCCCACCATAAGATCCAACCATCTTAACTGACTAGTATGAGCTGACACAGAAAGACCCAATTTTTTTACAGATTTGGGAAGGGCACAGGGTCAGTCTGCACGGTTTAGGAAATTCTGCACTAACTGTGCATATCATTCTTTTCACATGGCTCCCTAGAAAATGGACAATACTAACCATACAAAAATTGTGTCCTCAACATGTCTATCCAAATTTCCATCCATTCTCTAATGACTCAATAGAAACCAAAGTGGGACGAAAGGACATTAGTTGATGACATGTGTACAAGGACCTCAACCTATTTCCACTGAATGGGAACAACAGAAGAAATATGATGACACTAAAGGTTTAAACACTTACTACATTTTATACTGAGGATAATACATTGTACATGGGTTTAAAAAACCCTGGTATTTCCCTTGACTCAGAGTAATCTTCTCTCCAAGACCTATGGCTGGAGCTCAAATGATTGAAGCATATTCGACCTCACAGTTAGGCTTTGGAAACCCCCCTGAATGAGAATTCTTCTTTTGGAGCCGCCAAAAACTATACTGAAATCCTTGATAATATTTCCAAGACACAACACATTCCAAACTCACATTACCCTAACTCAATATTTCACTGAAATAAGGGCTTAGAAAATGAACACACATCAAACTTATATCATCTAGTGAGAAACTATACAAGTAAATAACACATATAATCACCTTCCTCTAAAATAGAAGATTTTGAAGTTTTTCAAAGGGAGACATTCTCCCAACATAAAGATACTCTTAGATGATTTCACAAATTTCACCTATAAAGTCAATTGAGTGCACAAAATCACAAGGCTTCACCGAACTTGACCATTTAGACTGATATAAACAATGCATGGAGTGGGAGTTTATACAACTTCCCCAAACAAAACACAATTATAGAAAGTGTCCACAATATCCTCTCATGACCAGATTTCCCGCACTGGTAGTTTATTGTGAACTTTTTCTTCTAAGACACTATGAAGGACCAAGAGGACCTCTTAGACACCATCCAGATACTCATCCATGATAACAACCCCATACCACTTCCACCTTCGGCAAATCAGGAAACATAAAAGGCTAATGTCTCTTTCAACCTTCCATGATCACTCTCATACTACAAGAGGATAAACAAAACCAATAATGTAAAGGGTTTAGAATCAATCTAAAAATCTCAGGAAAAAGATTCCTTATTTTAATCAACTGGAGGGTCTTCGAATGGAGAAATAATCCGGGTTTCACTTCAGTTGTGCACTAACCCTTAATGGGGAGTACCTTATCCAATGATTAAACCTAAGGACCCAAACAATATGGTCCATTGGTCAAGATATTCCACAAACCAGATCCCAACACATGAAAGGAAACACAGTAGAAGCACCATAAAACATTTCTCAGAAGAGACCAATAATCGGCCCTTCAACACAACTTACCGACCAAACACAAACCCAAAACACAATACAAACAGGAGGGGTTCATGGACTCAAATCATCCCACAATGTCAACATTTTCAGAAACCCATAATAAAAACAATCCCAAACTATTCATCAAGACATCATTTTTTTCTTTAATACCATTTCTTTGAAAACAAACGGTTCAGCGGTTAGCATATCCACCAATGGTACCCCATGGGCCTTACAGCTGCATGTTTTTGTGCCATAATGGGCACCCTCCTCATATCCATCCCAGAACTCATCCAGCCATGCCATTAAACATCCATCATCCCATATAACCCCATGCAAGTGGTCAATCATGGAAGTACCAAAGGTTAAAATAAAAAAAATTATTTTCACTTTTCAAAACCAAAACAGTCAACCAATACCTCCTTTTTCTCAAAACCTCTAACCACAAAATCAAACCCAAATTACATCTTAATGAAGATTTTTATAATGGAATGATCATTTAAATGAAAACTCACTTTAAAGTTATTTACATCAATTTGAAAACATCTCATCCCATTAAAACACCTTTCAATTGTTTAGAAAACTCTATTGGAAACACTTTTTCAAAGCCAAATTCAGTATAGATTCTACTTTCAAAAGAGGGTTAAGCACACAATTTTATATTTCAAAATAATTCTAAATATTCAGTACCAAAATTTCATAAATCAAACAATTCCATACTTATTTGAAAATCATTTCACAAAAACATTACACTTTTTAAAACCAACTCACTTTAAAACCAAAGTTCCAATATTTAAAATTAAAGAACACAAGACAATGCGAGAGGAAACTAGTTTTAGTGGGTGACATGGAAATATGGTTGGCGACCATATTCCAATCACTTCACAATCACATAGAGTGTTAGAGGGAATATCCCTTGCTCCACATGGCTTTCTAGGCCCTACGAGCTCACTGAGACGATTAACCCAACTCTCTTTTCATTTCCTCTAATCATCATTAATCCAAGAAAAGAAAAGGACTCCGAAAGGTCCCGAATTCCCCTGGAGTCCTGAATCACATCATGAGGTGTAGTGATCAGCCAAACTACTCATAACCGAAATTCCATGTTTGAAAAATCCTAACTCCAGACTATTCTGACTTTTCCCCAAATAACATGACCCATAGAGAGAAAACCTCCTCTGATAAAATTTTGTCCGGAACCGAATCGGGTCGTCACAAAAAAATGGCACCAAACCCAACCCATGACAAGGCCCGAAGGGCGTTCCCAATCCCCAATGGGCTTTAAAAAGTTCCTATGTATCATTTATCTTGGTTTGGGAATGATTTACCCGAATACGTATACATAAAACACCAAAATATTTGTTAAAATGAATCTGAAAAATTCATAACAACAAGGTTTATACAGAAATCCAGAATTGAAGACATAAGTTAAAATGTAATAAAAAATGTCCAAGGACATAATGAAATAGCAACAAAACAACCCCATGGACTCCACATGACAAGGGGTCATCACCACCAAGCTGTCTCCACAACTTTTCCCCAAGGATGGGGACTGACACCCTGAACCGCCATCACCCTTAGACTTTCCTTTACCTGAGTCAAACATATACATGTTTACTTACACCCAAAGGGTGTAAGTTTGGTGTGAGACTAAGCCAAATAGGATACCACCCAATGATTCCAAAGATCATATAATATAATGTGAAAAAGCAAGTAGTTTTAATACGCAAAGAAAAGCAGTGATGAAATCCACGAAATGCAAATTTCAATTGAGAACATTTTTCAAGCTAAAGTTTTCAGAATGTTCACCCATTTAAATAGAGATGATATATACTGTAAATTACATCCAAAACACCCGAATACAATGGAAAATACCACAAACACAATGAGGAACAAAATCAGGAACACCCCTAGGCACTAGATAGTCTTGGGCCCCGTGTACCTCATACCTCAGTGTAAAGTAATCATAGTAAAATTTGTTCTCGTGCACGAGCCACTAGTAGAGAACATACCCATAACCTAGTGGTCCCCAATAATCATCCACATATTTTAGTTAGAGTTGTCTTTATCCAAATGATAGGTGAAATAGGGACAAAACCCATCTGGTCCACTAGTCGTACTAGTACACATCCACCCCACCTAGGTACCCGTGCATTCCCCTTTGTGCTAATATTTTTTCATATTTATACATATATCCATTTTCATATAAAACACCACCACAGGTCACATACAATCAGTACAGTATCTACATACATTTTATACCATTTAATACACACAACAAAAAACTTTGAGTTTCTTTAAAACAGCTTCTTCAAATCTTTCTTTGTTTTACACCCAAAAATCTTTGAAAACCCCACTTGAACACCATATTTATACTCATATTTATCAAAATAGAATTCAACATACCCTAAACATTTATTTAAACTCATTACATGATTTTTAGTACAATCCCAAATAACCTTCACATAGAATAGTCATGTAAAGCACCTAATTCAACACCAAATGGGTACTCAAAAACAATTTTCGGAACGAACGTCATCCCAAAAACAATTTCACATAAAAAACCACAGGATAATAACATTTAAAACATTTTTTTCAGACCTAATACAGTTCAATAAAATCAACTAAATAATTATAGGTCACCCCTTAAGGAACCAACAAAATATTTATATGAAAACCCCCAAATTTCACATGAAATTGGAATTAAAAATTAAATTTCATTATAATTGCCACTAATCCCAATTTCGGTAGAAACTTTCAAATTAAATATACATGAAAATACCTTAAACACAGCATCTAGATCACAAATATTTCATACCAAAAGGAATCACCTACCAAAATAATGGAGACCCTTGAATCCTTTGTGTGAAAATAAAATTGCACCACCGCCGCACTGAGATGGACCTTGATCAAACTCAAAACCACAATAAAATACCAAGAAACCCCAAGCTTAAACCCTAGGTTCTAAACCCTAACCTCTGGTCATTTTTCAGTGCAAGGAAAAGGGAATAAAACCCTAAACAAATAGAATGAAACCCTAAGAAATTTGAATGGGGAATGAAATGGACTAACATACTTGAGAATTCTTGAATGAATCTCCCCAAAACACCAGTATCTAAGATTGAAAACGTCCACAATTCAGGGGTTGTTCGGCCAAGAATGATGAGGTCATTTATGAATTGGAATGGATTGAAAATAGTAAGAATTGAGAGAGTTATTATAGAATGAACTTACCTCTTCAAATCTGCCATATTTTCGAAACCCTGCGAAGTTAAGCACTCAATCGTGATGCATAAGAGCTCCAAAGAGGGTAGAGAAATGTTGGGAGAGCGTATGGTTTCCATGGGCGTGTTTGAGGCTTAGAATAACCAAAAGAGCCTTAATATTGAATATGTTATTATTAAATCAAATTTAAATTTTAAAACTGGAATTGGGCTTCCGGGCATGCTCGATCCCTTAAATAAAAACCCATATATATCATGGTTATAGATTTCTAAGGGCTAAAAACTACAATAGTGGTGTTAATATGTCATGGGAGACCATTTAGGATTCGGAATGGGTGCAAAATATTAAAAAATGAAAAAGTTATAAAATAAACAAAATCTATTTATAAATCTAGAATTCGGCTCACGGTTTGGCCCAATTCACGAAAACTCACCCATTCCACCAATAAAGCTTGAGAAAACTCAAAAAAAATCATAAAAGGAAATTAAATGAAATTTAACTTTAAAATAATTCTTGTATGTGATAAGAAAATATTTACCATGCTACATAGAATAGAAAGACTACCAAGAGAAATTTTGAAAAAAGTATACTTATGAGAAGACAGTTTCTAGTGGAAAGAATAATATGATATTATTTATATATCAATATACTTCAAGAACACTGAAATAGGTAACCCTTGTACCATTATTTTTTGGTTTTACTAATACTATTTCATCTGTTGACACAGGTTCTAAAATAATATCTAGTCAAACTTGGATAAATAATTGTAATGAAAGATCCAATGTATCATTAAATATTGATGTGAATATAAGTACTAATTATTATTTCCAATATAATCTCAAATATAGAATCATATTATCCATTTTTATTATAGAAAATTTAGATAAATTGTACCATAAAAGAAAAAATCAAAATTTTTGTCTATTATTGGTGTTGTTTGTAATTTGTGCATCAATACATTGTTTTTTGGCATAATGTGTCAGTGAACAAAAAAATAAAAAAAATTTTTATTAAGTTTGTTTAGATATTATGTGAAGAGATATCCTATGAAAATAATTAAGACTACAAAGATGAAGAAGAAAATGTATATCAAAAAAAATATTTGTTTTACTAAAGACTTCTATGATTGTTAAAAAAATATGTCACAATTATGATGAGTTCTAGTATGTTCCAACAATCTACTATTTAAATTCATCTTGAATAAAATACCATAAGAAATATATAGAAAAGGAAAAAAGCATAAAAGTCATCTTTGTGGTATAAGAGGATGAATACCGTTAAGAAAACTATGAAACAAGTTGCTCACAAAATGAAAGATGAAAAATATGAGACACCAATGAAAATGTGCTTCTACTATAGAAGAAGAGTATATATCCTAGATCATTGAAAATAGTACATCAACACCTGTTTTAGTTGAAGAAAACTAAATGAGAAAAAGGAATCGATCTTGGAAACAAATAATAAGGTTGATTTCGAATGTATGAGGTCACGTAGAGGAAGATGATGGGATGGGGATTTAAAATGTGTATCAAAAGAGAGAAAATTTTTTGCAACCTAGGGGATTAGATCCCTAGTAATGTTCATAGGTTCTCACAAAAATTTAATAATTACATGAATTAAATTGAACAAATACATTTTTTGAAAATGAATGGTATAGAATTGCAACTCTTCATCGGGGACTGTTGCTCGAAGGATCCAAATCCAAAACCCTCTAGACATTCAACACATGCTTAAATAATCTAAAAGATCTTAGTGCATAAAACTCAAGGTTCTTTCATAGATCTTCAATAAATCCTTCAGCCTTGCAACGATCACCCTTGATCTCATCCCTTTAATTTATCAAAGATGTTCATGGATCTATCACATAGAGAAAAGTATTTTTCTCTATAGAATAAGGGAGGATAGATAATATCTCATTCCTTTGGAAAGATTAGTCAATATAATAGAGATATTAACTATCTTATATATTGAATTGCTCAAAATACCCAAACAAGGTTCCCCGACTCCTGTATATTTTATATCCACTAAATAATAAAATAAATAAATAATCATTTCAAACTAATTTCATCCTAAATATTATTAATATTTTATCACAAAATTTCAATATACATTAAATATATTACATGATAAAACTAATTCATTTGGCTCAACTCAAAATTCCAACTACTATTAAATTAAAATTCAATGTTAAAATAATACTCATTCGTATAATATTTTCCCAATATTCACTAAAAACCTCATGAATACATTTAATTAATAAATTCAACCCGATTATTCTATAATATAATAATAATTAATTTATTTTTCTATAGTGATCGATTACTTGGACAACTCTCAGGACCCATTATGGGTCCCACTATATCCTATATATATATATTTACCAAAATAACGGTAGATTCTTGAAAACGCTATTGTGTGTGACCCTATGTGTCCTTTTCTTGATAGAAGTGAATAGTATTCACAGGCCATGATCGGAGTCTAGAAACACATTATAGTCCCTAAATAGACATGAAATAGTCATAGAAATTACAACCATCCTATGAAAATGCACTATGTAATATAATCTATTTTTCTTTAGATATCTCATAAATCAAGATACAGACTTGTGTCATCACCATTTCTAGGTTTATTGTTTGTTGATCTCACTAGACGAACATACCTTAGACTACCTTGGCTAATGATTCATAAATGTTCTATCATCCTAATAAACTAGTCTAGAGTTATTAATTAATCATCTCAGAAGTGAAACTTTTATCTTTCCCATTCAACCATTGTCATACCACCAACGATTCACCCAACAAAAGCTATGTCTCCATGAATTTAATGTCATTGTGCTTTGGATTTCATTAATATAATAACTCACCTATTTATTTCATAGAAAAAAATTATTTATTACTTAAAATATTAATTTGATTCAATATAGAATATTGATAGTTCTAGTGTCTTTGGGTCATAGGAACATTACATAACAACTTGAATAATGAAATACAAATATTTATAGAAAACTTATTTTACATGACCACACACATTCCTTCGTAAATAGCATTGCATGGAATAACCTGGGGACATGCATAAGAAAACAGTGAGATATAAAGCCCATTAAGGGGGTAAAAAAGGAATAAAATGAAGAATATAGTATATGTTAGGAAATATGGATATCAATGTAGAATAAGAGAAACATGATCATAAAGGCCTGATATAGCATGATTATCATAACATAGAAATGTTGTATCAACATTTAACAAGATATTAGAATGAGCCAAGGCTCATTTCACGTTGCGAATGAGTAAACACTCATTGTAGATGAATTTTCACGAGTAAAACCCCATTTCACTTGACGTATCATGATTTTAATCTTTACCCAATGCATTGGAGTGCTATCAGGGCACACCCTTTTTAATCATTTCGTTTCATGCATAAGTGTGCCACATGGATCAATTAACAAGGATTCATTAAACATAATCATTTCATCCATGATAAAGGAATTAGGAATTAATACATGAAAATTTATAATCAATAAGTAAATGTTATTAAAGTGGAATACCCTTGATATAAAAATGGGCATGGTATTCACTACACAGTGACTTTAGCTTGGAAAATCGCGGTGGAATTTAAGCATCATAACGACGTGACATAAGAATTCATAAAAATGGTTGATGAGAGACAAAGGAGTGTCTCATCATATGTACATGAAATTTATAGTTAGGGGTCATATAGATACAATTTCCAACATTTTTAATGGAATTTTGAATCATGATACTAAAGAATTGCTTGAATTTAAATGAGAAGAGAGAAATTCCTTACCGAATTTCACCATGGTAACAGGTGTACATGGGAGGAATCAATGGGAGATAAAGTGGTCTTTATTATTTATAAAATAAAGAGGAATGTATGTGGTAGGTGCGAAATCATACCCACACATTTTTAATTTAAAACAAAATGGTATAACAACATAATGAAATTTGGAATATAATGAGAAAGAAATAAAACCATTACTTGGAAGTGTGATCCAAGGGCTTGGGAGAGGATTGAGAGAGGCTTAATTAGAGAATAGGGTGTCTTAAGAGGATATAAAAGAAAGGAGGGAAGAGTGGGGACCTACTTCATGGGTTTTAGGTGAAGCGAAGTCGGAGAATGGGTGTTTTTATATAAGATATGTGAGGGAATTATTTATTAATTAGGTTTTTGACACCACACATTAAAATAATAAAAACCCCAATCCATCCCCCAGAATTTCCCATGATTTCATCCAAATGGGAGTGGAAAAAATATTTTATATGGCTAATAGCATGACTTCTCATTATATTAGGACTGATTATGTGGAGGTGAGTCACAATCTCAAGGAAATAATTTTAAAATTTAAAATGTTTTATATGTTTGAGGGGGGCCACTAAGGCACCATAACATTAATCAAACAAATATAAAATCACATTATTTTAAAGTTAAAACATATATTGGGCTAAAAAACTTTTTATTGTATTTTATTATATCACTATTGGGTCATTATTATTTCATAAAAAAAATTATATATTCAAAAAATATTTAATTCTTACCCAAAATTTCGACTCTCAGAAAATTATGCAAAATTAACCATTGGATAATTTAAACATCCTGATTCCAAAAATAATATTCATTTAATCCAAATATTTTTTTTAAATATTTGAATTTTCTACTTTTAAAGTAAAAACTGACATTTATGGAAAATTCATGGGTTTTGACAAAAAACAGCTTGCAAACCTTAATAAAATTTACAATTGTATTCTAAAAATTATACGATCATATATATTTAATAAAAAGGAATTTAGTAATTTTATTAAAATATTATTTAATTGATAAATCCATTAATTCATTATAATATATTTCATAATTGAATATTAGCTAAAAATAATTTTTCTGCTTTAAAAACTATTTATAAAGTAACAATAATAAAATGAATGTATATTCTTTATAGAGAGAATAATTCACATAATGAGAATGTTATGGTATTGTTATAGAACCCCTTAAAACACACAGACAAGAGATAAGGGTAAGGTGTGCGATGGTGATAGACTCATGGGGAGTCTTAGATAACATCGCTCATATGGTAATATCTATTAACATCCACTTATCCCATAGGCAGTTCCATTTTAGCTTAATGTGTTGAAGCTCATCTTGGGATTAGTCAAGAGTGAAGCCCATTGATTCGACCTCCATTTTGAGCTCTGAAAAATGGGATTCATATGGGGAAATTCTATTGGATGAGTCCATCTCTTCCATTGTTTGAGTAAATTGGATTTATTAAATCCCTATATTTATACACATCATGTGGTCACTGTTCAATGGGTATATTATAAATGTTTAAAATTTTTAATGGTATTTTAAAATCTAAAAATATAAAACCATGGAAGTTCATATGTTATATAAACATTTTATATATTAATACATTTAATTAGATCATGATTAATTTCCATTAATAAATGTTTGGGTCATTACAATCTTCCCTCCTATAGAAATTTCAGCCTTGAAATTTCTTTTTTCTCACACTAAAATAGATTCGGGTAACTCTGCTTGATCACTTTTTCGGATTCCCACATTGCTTTTTCAAACTTATGGTTTCACCAGAACACCATGACAAGGGGAAGTATCTTATTTTTTCGAATGTTTTCCCTACAATATAAGATCTTCACTATCTTCTCTTTATAGGAGAGGTCATTCCCCAATGGTACCGCCTATGAATTGAGTACTTGCGATGGGTCAGACACGTGCTTTCTCAAGAGTTATACATGGAATATATCATGTATTTGAGATAGGTTTAGTGGGAGTTCTAGTAGATAGTCCAGTACTCCAATGAGATCGGGGATCTCAAAAGGTCCAATGTACCTTGGACTAAGGTTTCCCTTCATCCAAAATCTCATATCTCTCATCCACAGTGATATGAAGAGGAATACCATGTCACCAAAATCTATATCTAGGTCTCATATATGATTATCAGCATATCTCTTTTGTTGACTCTGAGCATCTTTAATGTGATGTTGGATGGTCTTAACCTTCTCCGCCATTTCTTCATCCATTTTTAGACCTAGGAGTTATTGCTCCCCAACTTCATCCCAAAATCACAGTGTTCTGCACCTCTTCCCATGAAGGTATTCATAAGGATCCATTCAGATGCTTGAGTGGAAACTATTATTGTAAGAGAACTCAACCAGAAGAAGATATTGATCCCATCCTCCTTGGAAACCTATTCTGTATGCTCTCAACATATCACCAAGTGTTTGTATAGTCTGCTTTGATTGTCCATCAGTTTGAGGATAATAAGCCGTACAAAAGTTCATCTCAATATTCAGAGCATGTTGAAGATTCTTCCAGAATGTAAAAGTGATTCATAGATCTCAATAGGATACAACTGATTTTGGTACTCCATACAACCTTAAAACTTCTCTGATATATATCTGTGCCATTTGATCCAATGATAAATCCTCTCGAATTGCAATTAAGTGTGTCGTCTTTGTAAAAAGATCCACAACAACTAAGATAGCATTGTTTCCTTTACATATCTTCGAATTTCTAGGGAAAAATTCCATGTTGATGTTCTCCCACTTCCATGTTGGTATGGGTAATGGTTGAATCATCCCCTTAGACTTCTACCTCTCCGCCTTCAATTACTGATATACCAAGCACTTTAATTTATACTCAATGATTTCCTTATACATGTTATCCATCCAATAATGCCCATGGAGATCTCGATACATCTTTGTGTTTCCTGGGTGAATGAAGAAATTTTAACAATGTGAATCATCCAAAATTTCATTCTTTAACTCTGTATTTGATGGAACACATAGTCTTCATCCAAATCTCATGATTCCTTCTTCATTAACCTTGAACTCCAAGGATTTCCCTTTCTTGATAGTTTCCACTTTCATCTGAATTCCCACATAATTATTTTGAGAATCCTTTAACCTTTCCAAAAGAGGCCGTTGAGTAATCATTTCTGAAAGGATTTATGATATTCACTTCATTATGATTCCCATGTCCATCTTAATCAAATATAAAAAGATTGGATCCTTTTCAATTCTCATCAATGATAGAATCGCGGGTTCCTTTCCACATAGAGCATCTCCCACTTTGTTCAATTTCCTATGGTGTTAATGGGTTAGGCAGTCATAGACTTTGATTATATCTAACCATCATCATTTTCGCATGTTCAACTATTTCTGTGGGAATATATAATTGAGGCTTTTGTGATCCATATATATTTCTCACTTCTCCACAAAGAAGTAGTGTACACAAATTTTTTAAGAGAAGACTACTGCAGCCAACTCCAGATCTTGTTTTGGATAGTTTATCTCATGAAAATTCAATTTCATTGAAACATATGTAATGAATTTGTCATTTTTCATCAATACACAACCCATTCTCTTCATCAAAGCATCACTGAATAACCCAAAAAGCTCTCCACTTGTGGGTATTGTGAGCACAAGTGAAGTGATAATCCTCCTTTTCAACTCTGTAAATCTATATTCAGATTCATCACTCTAAGAAAACATTACTCCCTTATAAGTTATCATGGTAATAGGGTTGGACAATCATGATAAATTTCTCACATATCGGTGATAATTTCCAGCTAACAACAGGAAGCTATGGATATCCGTTACAGATGTTGGCCTCAGTAATCCCTCAATTACAGATATCTTGATGGGATCCAAATATATCCCTTTTCTTGTGATGATATGGCCCAAGAATGAGACCTCATTTAACCAGAACTAAAATTTGATGTACTTTTCATAGAGCTTACTCTTTCTCAAGGTCTCTAGTATGATGCTTAGATTCTCCTCATACTCCTCCTCAGATTTGGAGTCTATTAGAATATCATCTATAATTCCTACCAAAACATTTTCAAGTTAATATATAAAGAATCATTTCAACAATTCCATGAATATTGATGGATAATTAGTGGGTCCAAAAGGCATTACTATGAATACATAGTTCCCGTATCTTGAACAAAAAATATGGTTGGGGATATCCACCTTCTTCACCCTTACTTTGTAATATCCAAACTGAAAATTTACCTTGGAGAAGTATTGTGCTCCACATAGCTGATTGGAGAAGTCATCAATTCATTGCAGAGGATACTTATTATGTATCTTAATTTTATTGAGATCATGATAATCCATGAAAAATCACATTGACCCATCCTTTTTCTTAACGTAGAGGACTGATGCACCCCATGGTGATGAACACGGGCATATAAACCCTTTATCTAGATTACCATGAAGTTGTTTCTTCAGATAATCAATCTGCACAACATCTATTATATACAGAGTCTTGGATATTATAAATTTTCCAGGTGTAAGATCAATTTAGAAATCAAAATCTCTTCTTGGTGTAAGACCACAAAATTCACCGGGAAACACTTCAGCTGATTCCCTAAAAATATGCATGTCTTCAAGGACGGTTTATTCTTTAGAACCAATCATCTAAACAAGATATGCATTCTCATAGGGTATTAATATCCATTCAAGAGATGATGATTCTAAAGAAGATTTATCCTCATATTTTCACTTGTACATAATTGGGGGTTGATTCTCCATATGGAAAGTGATTTCCCTCTTAAGGAAATTTATGTTGGCTCTATATAAGGAAAACCAATACATGCAAAAAATTGCATCTAATTATATTAGAGGGAGTATGAAAATGTTCCTCGATATGTTCAATCTATAAACAATGATAGGGCAAGAGTTAAATTCATGGGATGCAATGATTTCCCCATTTTTCATTCTCATCGAAATCATTACTTCCATGATTTATGGTGGTTTCGGGATTGTTCTACTAAAGTTTTGGGATATTAAATAATTCATATAACTAGAATAAAAACGTATGTTCACTATTCTTGAATGAATAACTAACTTACCTATCCCAACTTAGTTGTCGGTGTTCACTTCAGCGGTAATGATGGAAAAAGATCTCCCTTACTTCCTCGGAGGTTTTTGGTTGCCTTAAAAAACCCTAGGCTTAGAGAACTAGTTTTCAAGGTGCTCTGGTTCTTTGTAGTTGAATCAATGAAAAACACATTGAGGTTATAATAGAGAATTCCTATGATCTATCATAGTTGTAGGTCTTTCTTGTCGGCAGTGAATGAATAGGTTGCCGTATCTTCCACACCTGAAGCATTTCCTCAACCCTTCAAGAAATTTCCTGGGTGTTTTTTCTCCACCTTTGGATAGTGGGGTGCTTAAATTTCATAGAACCATTAGATTAATCCATCAAACCACAATATTTAAATACCTCATTATTCTTATTATCCACATGATACCCATGAGATTCACCGATCTCCATTTCGATCAATAGTTCACATTAGACAATTTCATCATAGATCTCAAAGTCACGGATCACTAGGGCTTTCCATAGGCTAGGTTTTATCCCAGCAAAGAAGATGTCAACCTTTCATTTAGGGGGAAGGAAAAATCCAAAGGTGTATTGTTCAAGCCTTGCGATGTTTTCCTTTTCGGCTTCGATGGAATCATCATCTTTTTTCTAGATGGAAAGAATCCCCTTTCCATCTTTTGTCGGAGGGTGCAAAGAAAATACTTATCGAAATACATTTTCTATAAGTCATTCCATTCCAATGACTCGATCTCATTCTCAGGCATTTTATTTTTTTTTCAATGTACACCACTGATCAGCCAAACTTTACATATAATAAGCAATAATAATCACCTTCTCTTGTTTAGAACATTGAAGGATAATGAATATCTTCCAATGGAGTTGATCTATTGTTCAACGATTGATGGATTAGATGATCAATTAAAATTAGGAGGCCTTTGTCTTATGAAGCTCTCGATTGAGACTTGTTCTTTCTAACGGAGGGTTGAACATTCCTCTTAACCAATGTTTGCAATCAAAACGTGAGTTAACTGAGAGATTATCGTTACAATGTTCGGGATTCATGCTCCCATCAGATTGGGAATCTCATTCGAATAGTGATCACATTGATCTACACATTGATTATTAGCCTAAGTCATCATATTACGAGATATTGGTTATAATAAGAGGAAATTTATGGGTAAAACATAAAGGGTAATCCAAGGACACAAAATTATAACATATAAATTATATTTATTTTCTTATCTTATCTATGTTATCCATGATCTACATCCAAATATATATTCTTATGGGATTTTTTAATTACCTTAATAATTTTTCATACTAAACATATGTATTTACCGAAGAATATCCCGCAGGTGTTCCATAACCAAGAGTGTAGCAAGGACCATTTTCGTGCACCAGTTCCCGTTTGAGACTATCTCAAAGCGGTGATTTCTGGTTTACAACTAGATACATTTGGACCAGATCCACCTCTACCTACTCATATCTATACATGGATGTATTTTCTTGATAAACCAGATGCTCAATACTCAATAAAATTTATGGATGATTTTATTATACTTAGTCTTATCCTTTTGTCTTTCACTAGGGTTTCTAATATTAATCCCCAAAAATAACTAAAACTATCCTCTGATACCAACTATAACAACCCTACTCTTTATTTCACACATAAAATTTATTTATTACATAAAATCATCATTTTATACAACATAGATGATCAACATATCTAGTTTATTTTGGGATTAGTAAGATTACATGACAACTTGAAACATTAAATACACATCTTTATTGAAAACTTCTTTTACATGACCACACACATTCCTTCTTACTTAGCATTTCTTGGGATAACCTGGGGACATTCATATGAAAAGGGTGAGCTATAAAGCCCAGTAAGGGGATGAAAAAGGAATAACATGAAGAATAAAATACATGTTAGGTAATAGTTATATCAATGGATCATAAGAGAAACATGAACATAAAGGCATGATATAGCATTATTATCATAACATGGAATTGTGGAATCAACATTTAACATGATAGTAGAATGAGCCAAGGATTATTGAACATTGATCATCTGTAAAACCTAATTTCACATGAATTATCATGATTAAACCCTCATTTTACTTGACGTATCATGATACTAATTTTTACACAATTCATTGGAGTGGTTGCATGGCGCACTATTTTTAATCATTTAATTTCATGTATAAGTGTGCCACATGGATAATATAAAATGGATTCATTAAATATAATAATTTATTCCAAGAAAAAAGAATGTGGAATTCATACATGAAAATATATTATCAATATGTAAATGTGAAGAATAGTGAATAGACATTATAGAGAAATGGGCGTGGTATTCACTACATAATGACTCTAGCTTGAAAAATCCCAGTGCAATTTCGACAACATAACGACGTGACCTAAGAATTTATAAAAATGGTTGATGGTAGGGAAAGGCTCTTATCATCATATTTAAATGAAATGGAATGTAATGGGGTCATATAGATACATTTCCCAACATATATAATGGAATTTATAATCATAATACAAAAGAATTTCCTTAATACTAATGAGAAGAGAGAAATTCCTTAAGGAATTTCTACATGGTAACGAGTGTACATGGGAGGCATTAATGAGAGATAAATAGGTCTATAATAATTCAATAATAAGGGGGGGGTATAGGGGAGGAGAAAAATCAAATCCCGACATTTTTAATTGAAAAAAACAGTATAACAACATAATGATACATTGACAAAGAAATCCATTACATGAAAGTGTCATCCAAAGGCTTAGGAGAGGCTTCGTGGGAGCATACGGAGCCTTGTGAGGATACTAGAGTGAGGAGGGTAGTATAGGGATGTGATAAAATGTTTTTGAGTGAAGAGAAGTGGGATCTTGCCCATGGTTTTTGCCAAAGGAGACTGGAAAACAATATTTTATACAAAAAATGGGTGTAATTCTTAAAATAGTAGTCATGCTTATGTGGTGGTGAGTCACACTCTAAAGTAAATCTTTTTAAAAGTTAATATGTTTTATAAGTCTTGGAGGGTCAATCAAGGAACCATAATATTAATAAAAAAAATCTAAAATCACATTATTTTAAAGGTAAAACATATATTGGCCAAACATACTTTTTATAGTATTTTATTATACCACAGTTGGTTCATTATGATGTTATAAAACACATTACATATTTAAATAGAAATTAATTTTTACCAAAAACGTTGACTTTTTCAAAAAATTATACAAAATTCACCGTTAGAAAAATTTGACATCCTAATTCCCAAAAAATTATTAATTTATCCAAAATAATTTTCTAAATAAGTGGAATTTTAATTTTAAAATAATAACCAACATTTTTCAAAAATTCACGTGTTTAGACAAAAACAACTTTCAAACCTTAATAAAAATTACAATTATATTCTTAAAAATTATAAGATCATTTATATTTATTAAAAATTAAATTAGTAATTTTATTAAAATATGATTTAATTGAAAAATAAATCAATTCCTAAAAATATATTTCTTAATCGAATAATAACTAAAAGTTCTATTTGTTCTTTTAAAACAACATACAAAGTAACAATAATAAAATTAATGTATATTCTCTATACAAAAAAATAACACACCTAATCATAGTGATAGGGTCCTATTACATGACCCTTTAAAACACCCACACAAGACCTAAGGGTACGGTGTGCGATGGTGATAGACTCTTGGGGAGACTCAGATAACATCGCACTAGTGGTAATCTCTATTATCTTTCACTTCATTCATAGGTGGTTCCCTTCAATATTAACGTGTTGAATCTCGGATTGGGCTTGTTCAAGAGCAGAGCACAACGGCACTACCTTTGTTCTGTGCTTCACAAAAGGGATTTGTATGGTGAAATTCTAATGGATGAGGCCATCACTTCCTTTATCTGTGTAAATTGGATTTGTTAAATCCATATATTTATACAAATCATGTTCTCACGGTTCAACGACTATATTATGAAAGGTAAAAATTCTTAACGGTATTTTAAAATCCAAAAACATAAAAACAAGGAATTACATAGGTTATATAACCATTTTACATAATAAGACATTTAATTAGATTAAGGGTAATTTTCATTAATAAAATATTGGGTCATTATAATTAATATAAACAATCAAAAGTAACACATTGATAATGATCTAATGTTAGGATACCAATACACATATTCACTGATACGAATATCCAATGAAACCTAAAACATGTGGTTTTCTTATTAGAGAGTTATTCCTCATGACATTTCCTACCAAATATCACCAAGTGAAAACATCATGAGAAGAAGTCTCAATTATTATGATCCCCCAACACCTGATAATCAGACATTAACTCTGTCCAATCAGTATGATGTATCTACCCCATAGAAAATGTTTTTAAATTTAATTTCATTGTATCATGAGGTTCTCATTATAGCCTAACAACTATTATAACCTTTTTACATGAAAAATAATCTATATAAACTACCATTTAAATGGTGGATGTATAAATATGTAAAATATAATTGTAAGTGTACATAATATATAATTCATTGTATACATGGTATAGAAAATGAAAAATGTTAATAAAGTTGGTCCAATGGAACCCACTGTTAAAAAAATCCCAATTTTACTATATCCATCTTTATAACAATCCTTATTATGTCTCACATGATAAGATAATGTTTCCATCCGGGCATCAATTTAATTTTTCATTCTGCAATGTCTCTACTTCATGGCTATTCTACTATGTCTAAATTCACCTCCTTGAGTAAAAATTCTCAAGATTTGATATCCCTGAGTATATCTCTTTTTTCAATAATAAAAACATTACATAATTCCTAGTACTGGTAAAAAAATCATCATCATTTGTATTATGAATTTTGTTTTTCTTAATATATATGATTTCATGATCTAGAACAAATAATTGCATATTTACACTAATTCTTTAGATGCCTTAGAAGCTGCAACATACTTAGTATTTGTAGATATGGATACCACATGATTTTATGAGATTGTGTCGCTCGTTGAATAATATTTACATTGATATTTTATTCAATTGATCAAAGGAAGACTAGTTTTTGTCCTCGTATGACTAGTATTCATACCTCTCCACATGTCAGGTACATATACTCTGTGCTTGTCATGTACACTGGGATATTTCTCACTGGTTATTTACAAGTTATCCTGGACACAACTTATATTTTTATCCCATAAATTATCTGTTGGAAATATCATTCCCTATACAAATCATGGAATTTTTTGTTAATCCATCACATAAGAATATGGAATTCAACTCACCAAGTTAATCTCCTCCCATGTCTGTGCTTGTATTTTGGAGATATTTATGCAATGTGGAAATAATAGCATTTATCTCTTGAATTTTTTCAAATTTTATTTTCCAATACCTTTTCTGTTTATGTACAATTAACTAGGTCTAAGAAATCCTTAGATCTACCTCATTATATCTTGTTCTCTAGAACTTAGGTTTCTTCTATAAGTCAATCATTGATGTTATTCTCATCATGTTCTAAACTATATATAATACCAGCATTTTTTTTCCACATGTTACCAAACATATGTAACATAGAAAATAATGGTACTTAGACTAACATTTACATGATATATGAAAAAATTTCATTCTAAATGAATATTATAAGATATTGTTTCTTACTTTAATCCAAAACTAGATTTCAGAAATTTTCCCCTTTTATTGGTATTCTATGGTTTCACCATATATTTCATGTTTTTTCATATAGACATCTTCCATGATTAGTTGTCCTTACATGAAATGCTCAATAAAATTATCCTAGAGATTAGATATGACATGTAAAATTCTAATGGATTTAGGATTAAATACTTGGTATGACCCATCAAGCCTTATTGGTACTATTCTTATACCATCCATGTATAGTTTCACTTGAATAGCCACCATGGTATTCAAATTAATTATTCCCTTGTACTTTGATACATGTAATCCATTATTTAAATTTAATTGATCTATTTAATCTTATATAGTTTCCATATAATTATCACATGTAGGATTTATTATTTTCAACTTAAAATTTATCAATAGCCATAATTAATATAAAACAATCACTATGGTTTAAACCTATCTACTTAGTATGTGTCTCTAGAACATTCTTCTTATACACCTACCATGAAACTCAATCCTAGGTAAACTATTTTTATATCTATAGAACTGACTAAAACCCAGTAAATATTGCTCCCACTATCTCAAGTAGAGATGTTCACTATTTTATTGAAATTTAATCTATCATTTACATATATATATTCTATTGTAGGGATTTCTGGTAATATCCTATGAATCTTTTAGGATAATTACTTTAGATGCACATTATGTTTTTATTGATGTAAGTTTTTTTATATCCTTAACAATAACATTGCATCTAAAATGCGTGTTCTTATGACATAATGGATTTACATCATACTATAACTCAAATGATATCCATTTTTCATGATAATTTGATTTTTCATAAGATAAATTAGTTATTTAAAAATCATTTCTCAAAAATAATGGAAGTATATACAATTCATCTTAGTTTTAATATTGAATCTCATTTTAATTTCATCATGACATTGATGTGTATAAGAAAATTTATGTTTAGAAATTACTTCACACAACATTTCTTGATTAATGATAACATGTAAGTCTCATTAACAATCCTACTTTTTAACATCATTGATTTTATGTGTATAATATAATGTGAATTTTGGAATTACTCCATGATACATTATGATGATTGATGAATGCTTATTCAAGACAGTATTCAACAAACCTTCCCAAAGAAACTCATATCTAATGACCATTCATATATAATACATAAATTTCATATTCCCTAACAAGCATGTAAAGGTATCTAATGATGCATATTTATCACTAGATTTACCTTGGATTTGTTCACGCTCTCTAGCTGAACTAATTCCAAAAGCTTGGTGGTATACCTTTATTTCTAAAGGTTTATATTTACACACGAAATAATTATATATGTTGATAAAACCTAATGTTTTTAGATCTAGAGAGTCCAAATACCATACAAGGTATATCCTTAATATCTATTTTTAGTTTTACATGAGAAAGAATTATTTTTCCACAACTAGTTATGTAAGTCTTACATCTTATATTCATCATGAATTGCCTATGATTCATATATTACTGAAATATTTTATGAGTATTAAACACCATAAAAACATTCCTTCCTAAACAGAAATATTGTATTCTTATGTCGAAACAGCACATGTGATAATGTTTTTGATGATATGTAACAAAAAATCAACAACAATCAATAAATTTTGTAATATATAAGCCATGTGCTTCTCACCGCTAGCTTAGGAACCAATAGTACTCAACCGCTTATAGAACAAACCTAACTTCTTCTAATGTTTCTAAACATACCTGGTTATTGAATTTAAATACACATATGTGATTTTTATATTTTATCTAATTATTGTAGAGACCCGAAGCTTGACGTACATGGACATTACATTACATTTGCGGAATACTTAGTACATAATAAAAACACACACACAAGGATCGTAATAGTTTAGTGTCTTTGGAAACTCGGAACATAATCTTCTAATCGTGGTGAAAGATCTTCAATATCTCCCATAAAGATCTTCCCTTTTTTTACCTAAAACCATTCTTTATATCCTGGGGAAAATAAAACATAAAAGGGTGAGATCAAATGCTCAGTAAGGTTAAACAAAATAAAAATCAATCACATAATATTCATAAGAACATAACTTTTGGTAATCTTAACCTGCAAAAGATAGAAAAATTTCATAACATGGGATAAATCATAGTAGTGAAATGAAATCCCAATAATCATAACATAAAACATGAAACTTTTTGGCATACACACATAATCATAGAGAATCATTTCTTATTATTCAAGACTAATTGCCAAGACTATCTTAGTGGACAAAGTCCCTTTCTGAATCGAGCAACCCTCGTTTCAGTCCTGTTTCACTGAACCGGTATAACCTACCATTCCAGCCATGTCTATCTCATGAGATATAAAATCTTTACCCAATTCATTGGAGGGAGATATAGGTCCCACCCATCTCATAATAATACCGTTCTTATGTGTGCCACAAAATCATAAACCATACATCATAGCATAACCCATGTAATAAAAATGGGATTCTTAAACAACATGACATCATAAAACAATTCATATAAGATAAAGGAGTTCATAAAATTATTTCCATCACAACATAATCAAATCCATGTAATAATAGGGATAAAAACAGAACCCTTTTATTATCTTAGATGGAAAATAATTTTGATAAAATACTTGAACTTCATTCTTGAGGAAAATATCCTTTCTTCTTCAAAAACACTTTTCCTTTCTTAACATGTCATACAATTTTAAACTAAAAGAATTTGATTAAAAATAAACTTGAATACTTGTAAAGGAAGATTCTTGGAAATAATGTTTTAGAAATCCATTCATGCTGTATAAGTTAAAAAAACATTCTTCATACTTTTGTCGGAAAAGTCAAAAAGTACCTCGTACGAAAAACGACAAAAGATTCCTTTCATACATATTACTAAAAACTCACCGAAGGGTAAAAATGGATTTAAACAATTGTAGGTGGATGGAAATAATATTACATATTGATGAAACATGGATTTGGATGATAAAATACACCCCAGTAAATACTTACGAATAAACAATCTCGGATAAAAATAAGATTGTGATATTTCCCTTACCTTAGGTCCGACTTGCTTTGTAAGTGTCCGAACCTCCTGTATAATGATTTAAATCATGTTATTGACTTATTCCAGAATCATATTAATTGTTATTATATCATATATGGTCCACTTATGACTTTATATTACCCGTTCATTTGTAAATTCATGTTAAAGTAGCGTTTTGGGTAAAATCGTCTCATTTGTCGTTCGTGTTTTTAACTTGTAATTATTAATATGATTACTTAGATCATGATTACTTAATTCCAGAATATAAAACATGATATATATATATATATTCATAATATACATATATAATAAATCAGTAAATGGAAAGAAATACCCCGTTCATGGAGACGGTAGTCCGTACGTACGCATGAACGCTGTTTTCGTTTCCTTATTGAATTGAATGGAATTAAGTAGATGACATGCATATAAATATAAATAATTCCAGTATAATTATTATGTCATATATTTCATTTGTACTTATTATATATACTTTATAATCATTCATGAATGGTTAATCATTGAGAATGAATCTCATCACGTCGTGGAGACGGTAGTCCGTACGTACGCACGAGCGATGATATCGTTCCCATGGTCGTGGAATTGTGTTGAAGTGTATGTATACTATTTCAGTATCAATATCACTTTATAATAATCATATATAGTTACTCATTAAACCATTATACCCATCCAATTAAAGTGGTGGCGGAAAATAGATTACACCACGGCGTGGAGACGGTATTCCGTACGTACGCATGCGCGGTGATTTCCTTTCTCCGTAGGATGGATAGAAGGTTAATTAGAGTTGTTTAATATTTATAATAACATATCAGTATGTAAGTAATACTTATGTTATTACTTTATAATGAAACAACTAAAGAAGAAGAAGTTGAAGAAGAATGAAATTGAAAAGATCGGTAATGGATATTACCTCTTCTTTGGAACGCCTCTTTGAATCCTTCACTTAAGGAACTAAGATTGGTCTTTGAAGAAGACCAGAACCTCTAGGATTATTCTATGGAAGTGTAGAAGGTATTTTGGCAGGGGTTGGCCGAGCTTTAGTGCTCAAATTTATGTGAGGAGGAGGGGGAGGAGGTGTCCTTTTATAAGGGAGGAGAGGGGCACCTTAGGAATATCTCAAAATATTATTTTATATTAAAGTCAAAATCGGTTTATAATGGTTCCAAAGGGTCTTATTTCGAAGCTAAAGTGGGGATGGGTCGAAATACTATCATACAATAGGATTTAGACAAGTTTAGGGGATTATTTTAACCTTATCAATTATATTTAACTCTAAGTTAAATAATTTAACTTTTACCGTGTCTTTTTGTTTTCTTTCACTATATGGTTAATACACTTACTATAACATGACAAAAGAACCCCAAATTGTTTATTATTAATATATATATCCTTATCTAAGTGATTTGGCCGAACCTTAGATTTTTAGGAATAAAATAACAATTAATAATATAATATATGATTTAAAAACTATTTTCTGTCAATTTTGACACTATTTGATAAATGATTTTTGTGACAGTCATAACAGAATTATATGTTCGAACAAAGTTGATTAAATCAACAATAATATATCATAGTAACATAGAAAATTAGTGGAATTCATAAAAAGTCTCAAATTACATTTATTTTGGTGTTTATAACATCAATTATGTCAATATTTCATTAATAAGATAATTACTGCATCATATTTGTGTCATAAATAAATTAAATTATTTGATGTCTAAAAATTACAAATAAAATACCATCATGTAGTAAATATTTTTAACTTTCTAATTAATATTTAAAATCGAATTTATCTTATGTATAACCCTATATTAAAAATGTTTTACTAAATAAACTTTGATTTTAACTCTTTTAACTCTTCTTTGAATTAAATAATAATAAATGTCTTAATCTAATCCAAGTGGGCCTAAATGATAATATTTTACACTTAAGGTTGTTTTTGGTCGATATACACTTGTCCAATTGGATTAGGACATGTGTTGGGGTAATATTAATATCATTGTTACCCTTAATTACCATATTTACTTTTAACCGTGGTAAATAAAAGTAAAAAGATACTATTCACCAAAAATTATTTTCATCTCATTGAACCACATTTTACTTACTAAAATCAACCGTGTCTCTCGGATTTTTGAAATTCCATTCACAGAAGCGGTAAAATTAAGTTTTATGAAAAATTCAGTTTTTTAACTACCACTTAGTAGTTTCACTATTCATCAAAAATTGATGTTTTTCAGAAAAATGCCAAAATTTCATCCTAAGCTATATTTCATATTCCGAATCCAAAAATGAAGTCTATTTTACCAAATTCATAACATTGAAGTTTCATTAATTAATTTTATAATTAAATCCCGCTGTTAAAACAAATAGCGTGTTTTTAAGAATCAATATCCATCAAAAGATTGACACTTGATTATGTTTGGTTTAAATGTGAAATTACATTCAATGACCAACATTGTATTAAATTGTAAAAATATATTCTAAATATACTTTAAAACCACTCAAATTAATAATTTATCACTATTAATTATTTCGATTAAAAAAGTTGTTTTTAATTATAATTTAGTAATTTTCACTATTCATCAGAATATGAAAGTTATCCGAAAAGTACCAAAATTTCACCTTAGGCTAAATTCGATACTCCGAATCCAAAAATGAAGTCCATTTTGAGAGCTAAAATTTCTAAAATTTAAAAAGTGGTTATTACTATTCATAACTGCTAGTTTTAATAATATTTTAATAGCATATCGTTGTTTCGTGAAACTGAGTATTGCGTACTACACACGCTATCGAGGAAGGTTGCGATTGCGTGTAATGCAAGGAATGTCAAAGATGCGTGTTGTGCAAGATCCTTTTGGTGTAGCGTACAACACAAGACATTAATAAAATTAAAAAGAATATTTTTCATAAAATCTCGGGTTGTTACATTCTACCCCCCTTAAAATGAATTTCTCCCTCGAAATTCGTCAGGGTTATAAATGGTTTACTATTCGAAAGTTTATTTAATAGAATCCCACATCGTAAAAAGGAATATCAAAACCAATCTTTAAAAAAATAGTATGAAACGTAACGGTTACCCAAATAAACTAATCACTGGGTTTCCACATAGGTGAAAATATGGATATGAAAGAGAAATCTAACCATCATGTTCTGATGGAGAGTGGTAGAGAACATGGCTATGGAAAAGCCAGTAATCAAAAAGCCATAAATTTGTGACGATCTAAGGTACCATCTGATTCATCAGATATAAGATCACTAGGACAACATTTTTGGTTTTCAAGATCGTTTCCCTAAAGTTAAAGAATTTGAATTAGAATAAATACTTACTTTATGTTGGTACAACCTCACTGTTGTTCGTGCCTTTAACAATTTCCACTTCATCTCTTAAATAAATGAAGTTGAATTTGTTATTCGTGAAGTGTTAGCAGATCATGTGATAGAATGATGGGTCATTCCATCAAAAGGTTAGCAAAAGTTATTAAATATACATAAGTCATTCTATAGTGAGATTAATCATATATGGTACCTAAAATGGACTTATACTTCATATATCATACTGTTTAATATAATAAAACTAGTTTCTACTAAACAGGGACTTCCTGTAGGCCAGTGGTAGGCGATAAAGGCCAGCCGCACTTCGGTTGTGGGTTCGATTCCCACAGCCATGTCCGACGCGATGGGATGTCGCCCGTTCTACAGGTTGTCCTTTTTCTAAAACTATATTACTATAACATCCCATCGAAAAAAACTTCTATCCTCAAACAATAGTAACTTATGTCCAACATAATCCATTCCAATCTTTAGGCTTATCCATAATACTGCAGTCCACTCTCATAACATAGTGAAAACGATTACCAGAGATTTAACACCATCGTCGATCCCCATATATCATAAGATATGTTTTGTTGGTCACATTCCAAACATTCAAAGTCCTTAATCATGTATTCTATTGAATACCCATCGAACCTTAGTGTAAACATGAATGCAGTTAAAATTTAACACTTTCCACATACCAAAATCCTCAGAATTCTATATACTCAAACCATGATATTACTTAGTCATTATATCAATCATGAGCTCATGAATACTGTTAAACATTTTGTTTTCTCGTTTTCCCTTCATTATGCGCATATCATCTTATTTCCAAAAATATCTCAATTACTTTGAATACCACATTATACCAATACATAAATATTCCAATACTCCATGATACAATATTATTTTGGAATCCCATTACATAAACACTTAATCATTCCCCCACATCGTTGTCATATTCAACATCGCCAATAGTGATCGCATGTGACTTCCCTTTGTCCTTTGCCTTTAGTGGTTGCTCATGTTGATCATCACTAACCATTGGATTAGGACATTTAGTATCATAATTCCCCATTTCCTTGCACTTGAAGCATTGAAGTGTTGGTGGTGCGTTCTCTGTAGTGTTTTCTTTATTCACATCATTAGAAACCCTTTTTCCATTAGTTCGACACTCAACTGCTTGATGACCTTCTTTTCCACACTTAAAACATTTTCTAGTACCTTTAAGACAGTCTCCACCATGCTTCTTTCCACACTTTGTGCATAAGGAAACATTCATCTTCTTTTCACCATTATTTTGAGATTTCTCCTTGAACTCCATCTTTCGTTTCTTGTCAAAACCATGAGATGGATATATAACACCAACTTCCATTTCTACCTTGATAGCACAACGCACAATTTTTTCATAGCTACTGAAGTCTCTTATAGCTAATTCCCTTCGAAGACTTGGTTTTAATCCACTGAAAAATCGATCAACTTTACTTTTAGGTTGGATGATAATACCAGAAGCGTACCTTGCAAGTCTTGTAAAATTTGCTTCATAGTTACCAACAGATTCATCATCCCTTTGCTTCAGTTCAAGAAACTATTTCTCCATCTTTGTTCGTAGAATACGGGGGAAGTACTTACTGAAAAATAAGTTCTTGAACTCATCCCATTCCATGGACTCAATTTCATCCCTTTTCCTCGTATTCTTAATAAGATTCCACCATTGATCAGCATCACCTTCCAAATGATACACTACTAAGATGACTTTGTCATGTTCAGAACATTGAAGAACTGAAAATATCTTTTCAGTGGTACTGATCCATTGTTCAGCAAAAATTGGATCAGAAGACCCACTGAAAGAAGGTGTACGTTGCCTCATGAAGGACTCAATAGAATATTGTTCCCTTCTATGCTCATTTGGAAGTCCAGAATGATTCATAGCTTGTGTAAGTATAGAAATAATATTTTGCACTCCATCTCCCATAACATTTGTTTGTTCAGGAGGACAATCATTGCATTGTCCATTGCATTGATCAACATTGTTCCTTCGGGTTCCAGCCATCGTCTAAAACCCAAAAAGAATAGTGTGAGAGGCAAGAATCATGCTATGGAAAACAACATAATAAAGGGGGAGTACCTTCAATATCTAACATCTTAGGTTTAATTCTATGATCGTTAGCGTAATTCTAGTACTATAACCTATACGTATACTTATCCTTAGGGACATCCCTAGACATACCTTAGAAATATCTCTAGGGATCTCACTAAAGTTCTCGCATCCTAGTTTCCAAAGGTTGACTAAACCTTTCCTCTGATACCAACTGTAGAGACCCGAAGCTTGAAGTACATGGACATTACATTACATTTTCGGAATACTTAGTACATAACAAAAACACACACACAAGGATCGTAATAGATTAGTGTCTTTGGAAACTCGGAACGTAATCTTCTAATCGTGGTGAAAGATCTTCAATATCTCCCATAAAGATCTTCCCTTTTTTTACCTAAAACCATTCTTTATATCCTGGGGAAAAGAAAACATAAAAGGGTGAGCTCAAATGCTCAGTAAGGGTAAACAAAATAAAAATCAATCACATAAGATTCATAAGAACATAACTTTTGGTAATCTTAACCTGCAAAAGGTAGAAAAATTTCATAACATGGGATAAATCATAGTAGTGAAATGAAATCCCAATAATCATAACTTAAAACATGAAACTTTGTGGCATACACACATAATCATAGAGAATCATTTCTTGTTTGTCAAGACTAATTGCCAAGACTATCTTAGTGGACTAAGTCCCTTTCTGAATCGAGTAACCCTCGTTTCAGTCCTGTTTCACTAAACCGGTATAACCGACCATTCCAGCCATGTCTATCTCATGAGATATAAAATCTTTACCCAATGCAATGGAGGGAGATATAGGTCCCACCCATCTCATAATGATACCATTCTTATGTGTGCCACAAAATCATAAACCATACATCATAGCATAACCCATGTAATAAAAATGGGATTCTTAAACAAAATGACATCATAAAACAATTCATATAAGATAAAGGAATTCATAAAATTATTTCCATCACAACATAATCAAATCCATGTAATAATAGGGATAAAAACAGAACCCTTTTAATATCTTAGATGGAAAATAATTTTGATAAAATACTTGAACTTCATTCTTGAGGAAAATATCCTTTCTTCTTCAAAAAAACTTTTCATTTCTTAACATGTCATACACTTTTAAACTAAAAGAATTTGATTAAAAATAAACTTGAATAATTTTAAATGAAGCTTCTTGGAAATAATGTTTTAGAAATCCATTCATGCCGTATAAGTTAAAAAAACATTCTTCATACTTTTTTCAGAAAAGTCAAAAAGTACCTCGTACGAAAAACGACAAAAGATTCCTTTCATACATATTAATAAAAACTCACCGAAGGGTAAAAATGGATTTAAAAAATTGTAGGTGGATGGAAATAATATTACATATTGATGAAACATGGATGCGGATGATAAAATACACCCCAGTAAATACTTACGAATAAACAATCTCGGATAAAAATGAGATTGTGATATTTCCCTTACCTTAGGTCCGACTTGCTTTGTAAGTGTCCGAACCTCCTATATAATGATTTAAATCATGTTATTGAATTATTCCAGAATCATATTCATTGTTATTATATCATATATGGTCCAATTATGACTTTATATTACACGTTCTTTTGTAAATTCATGTTAAAGTACCGTTTTGGGTAAAATCGTCTCATTTGTCGTTCGTGTTTTTAACTTGTAATTATTAATATGATTACTTAGATCATGATTAATTAATTCCAGAATATAAAACATGATATATATATATATATATTCATAATATACATATATAATAAATCAGTAAATGGAAAGAAATACACCGTTCATGGAGACGGTAGTCCGTACGTACGCATGAACGCTGTTTTCGTTTCCTTATTGAATTGAATGGAATTAAGTAGATGACATTAATATAAATATAAATAATTCCAGTATAATTATTATGTCATATATTTCATTTGTACTTATTATATATACTTTATAATCATTCATGAATGGTTAATCATTGAGAATGAATCTCATCGCGTCATGGAGACGGTAGTCCGTACGTACGCACGAGCGATGATATCGTTCCCATGGTCGTGGAATTGTGTTGAAGTGTATGTATACTATTTCAGTATCAATATCACTTTATAATAATCATATATAGTTACTCATTAAACCATTATACCCATCCAATTAAGGTGGTGGCGGAAAATAGATTACACCACGGCGTGGAGACGGTATTCCGTACGTACGCACGCGCGGTGATTTCCTTTCTCCGTAGGATGGATAGAAGGTTAATTAGAGTTGTTTCATATTTATAATAACATATCAGTATGTAAGTAATACTGATGTTATTACTTTATAATGAAACAACTAAAGAAGAAGAAGTTGAAGAAGAATGAAATTGAAAAGATCGGTAATGGATATTACCTCTTCTTTGGAACGCCTCTTTGAATCCTTCACTTAAGGAACTAAGATTGGTCTTTGAAGAAGACTAGAACCTCTATGATTATTATAGGGAAGTGTATAACGTATTTTGGCAGGGGTTGGCCGAGCTTTAGTGCTCAAATTTGTGTGAGGAGGAGGGGGAGGAGGTGCCCTTTTATAAGGGAGGAGAGGGGCACCTTAGGAATATCTCAAAATATTATTTTATATTAAAGTCAAAATCGGTTTAAAATGGTTCAAAAGGGTCTTATTTCAAAGCTAAAGTGGGGATGGGTCGAAATCCTATCATACAATAGGATTTAGACAAGTTTAGGGTATTATATTAACCTTATCAATTAGATTTAACTCTAAGTTAATAATTTATCTTTTACCGTGTCTTTTTTTTTCTTTCACTATATGGTTGATACACTTACTATAACATGACAAACGAACCCCAAATTGTTTATTATTAATATATATATCCTTATCTAAGTCATTTGGCCGAACCTTAGATTTTTAGGAATAAAATAACAATTAATAATATAATATTTGATTTAAAAACTATTTTGTGTCAATTTTGACACTATTTGATATATGATTTTTGTGAAAGTCATAACAGAATTATATGTTCGAACCAAGTTGATTAAATCAACACTAATATTTCATAGTAACCTAGAAAATTAGTGGAATTCATAAAAAGTCTCATATTACATTTATTTTTGTGTTTATAACATCAATTATGTCAATATTTCATTAATAAGATAACTACTGCATCATCTTTGATTCATAAATAAATTAAATTATTTGATGTATAAAAATTACAAATAAAATACCATCATGTAGGAAATATTGTGAGCTTTCTAATTAATATTTACAATCGAATTTATCTTATGTATAACCCTATATTAAAAATGTTTTACTAAATAAACTTTGATTTTAACTCTTTTAACTCTTCTTTGAATTAAATAATAATAAATGTCTTAATCTAATCCAAGTGGGCCTAAATGATAATATTTTACACTTAAGGTTGTTTTTGGTCGAGATACGCTTGTCCAATAGGATTAGGACATGTGTTGGGGTAATATTAATATCATTGTTACCCTTAATTACCCTATTTACTTTTAACCGTGGTAAATAAAAGTAAAAAGTTACTATTCACCAAAAATTATTTTCATCTCATTGAACCACATTTTACTTACTAAAATCAACCGTGTCTCTTGGATTTTTGAAATTCCATTCACAGAAGTGGTAAAATTAAGTTTTATGAAAAATTCAGTTTTTTAACTACCACTTAGTAGTTTCACTATTCATCAAAAATTGATGTTTTTCAGAAAAATGCCAAAATTTCATCCTCAGCTATATTTCATATTCCGAATTAAAAAATGAATTCTATTTTACCAAATTCATAACATAGAAGTTTCATTAATTAATTTTATAATTAAATCCCGCTGTTAAAACAAATAGCATGTTTTTAAGAAACAATATCTATCAAAAGATTGACACTTGATTATGTTTGGTTTAAATGTGAAATTACATTCAATGACCAACATTGTATTAAATTGTAAAAATATATTCTAAATATACTTTAAAACCACTCAAATTAATAATTTATCACTATTAATTATTTTGATTAAAAAAGTTGTTTTTAATTATAATTTTGTAATTTTCACTATTCATCAGAATATGAAAGTTATCCGAAAAGTACCAAAATTTCCCCTTAGGCTAAATTCGATACTCCGAATCCAAAAATGAAGTCCATTTTGAGAGCTAAAATTTCTAAAATTTAAAAAGTGGTTATTACTATTCATAACAGCTAGTTTTAATAATATTTTAATAGCATATCGTTGTTTCGTGAAACTGAGTATTGCGTACTACACATGCTATCGAGGAAGGTTGCGATTGCATGTAATGCAAGGTAAGTCAAAGATGCGTGTTGTGCAAGCTCCTTTTGGTGTAGCGTACAACACAAGACATTAATAAAATTAAAAAGAATATTTTTCATAAAATCTCGGGCTGTTACAATTACCATGAAAAAATAGAAACATTACATGATATTAATGAATATACCTATAGAATAAGAAAATACCCGTGTCTTCAATTCAATTTATATCATCAAAACTTTCATAGATTTTATTTCATGATATGTGAAGAAAAAAACAAATGTTTAATACCTATTCCTTTGAAGGATGTTGTGAATGTATCTTTGATGGCATGATTTCCATTTTGCACTTCCTTATATTTAAACTTGTTCACCGTAAGAATTAAATATTAATAATTCTTTAATGTTATTATGTCTTAGAAGACATTAACCAAAAGGAAATGATGCATTTTATAAATTTTCTAATTTTTTGTAATCTTAACAAAACTAGAGTGTGTGGGGGAAATTGATATTAGAATGGGATGTATTGAAAGATCATGACCTGCCTTTCATATTTACACATAACCAATTTAATTATCACTCATTAATAAATCACGACACCTTATCCTTGTAATCTTATTAGAGATGAGACAACATGTGTAGTCATCCAGGTCCTGATGTAGTATCCACAACTCACATTGTCATTTTATGATATAACTATGAAAAAACCATCATATACATCATACATGTGTCTCTTGTAGCCATTTTTATCACCCTTGCTTCCCGAGGTGGCTTAACATGTATTGAGGACACCGTCACCATGTATTTTCAATGTCATAGTACTTTTTACAAACTCATTTACAACTCTTTGGAAACACACACCAGTTTGGATATTTTCATAGTATAATAGTTATCATGGCGTACTTATTTCACTACTTAAAATTTTTCTACAAAAACAATATCTTGAAGATTATTTATTTTATTTTTATTACAAATTAGGCAATAATAAATTATTTAAATATTTAAATTTATCACACAATATTGTAAAACTATTGCAACGCTCCATATTATAATTGGAATACTCCATCACTTGAGTATTATAGTTGAAAGGATCTTTAAACCATTCCTTATAGTCTACAATTTATGGCTTCCCCACCACTCAGAGTGTTCAATGTAGGTGTTTCACAAACCAACCACATTAACACATGGATCTTGGATATGATTAGTGAAGTCCCTCCTTAAATCATCACCATGTTTTAATCAAGGATTCCCTCTAAATATATAACAATCTAGGTATGGATACCCTTTTTCTACCATCATTAGTTGAGTCAACCCATCAATCTCAAAAGAACTCGATAGTATTAGAATACCCCTAAAACATTGGTTGACAATTACTCAATACCCCCAGTTTTGTTCAAATTAAAATTATAGAATTCATTTTGTGACGTAATATTATTATGAGGGTTTTTAATATTTTTCAACAAATATAATCCATTTCTATTAATCTATCCATTCTATATTTTCACACTCACAACAAAAAATTAATAGAAAAACATTCATTGCGTCTTTGTGAATTTTACTATTTATTATTTTATATGTCTCTTATTATCATGAAAATGCGTAAAATAATAATAAACGTATAACAGAAATAAAAATACCTAACTGGTCTTGAGAATCTTATTTGTTTGATCCATTTAACCTCAATGGATCAACTAAGACCTTAGGGAATCATACCTGAGTCTTGTACTGACTCATGATGCAGCACATCCTGCATCCAGTGTGTCCACTTCTTGTCTAGATTTCACCTTTACGTGGTGTGGTTCATGACTTACAACAACCTCATCACAGTACAAAAATACTCTCATGTAAGTGGTGAGATCTCACGAGTGAAGATACATATATTTTCACTTTTATCTAGGTGTGTAAACACATATAAATATTAATGGAAGAAAAATAATTATGTGTACACTGTATTATTTAAAAATTAATTACATGGATCAAACACAATTAAATAATTAAATAAATAAATAAAAACATGCATACATGATCATTCAATTCTTATGATTAGTCTGCAGGTAAAAGTAAAGCATGGTAAAATTTAAATGAAATAAATTTATGTATAAAGGGATTTAAATAAATTAAATGAATTATTTAAATTCAAATAATTTAATTTAATTCGGTCCAATAATTAATTTAATTTTTTAATTCAAAATTAAATTAATTAAATAATTTAATTTGAGACCAAAAATTAAATTACATATTTGGAATATTAAAATTATTATTTTTTATAATTGAAAAGTAATAAATTAATTTTGATTATATTTAAATAATTTTGTCGGTTCTAAAACCTTGCACATATCCATTGCGGGTCAGGTCGAGCCCACATAGGCCCAAACCAAGCTAACAAAACCCCATGTAGGGGTGATCTCAGAAGGGAAGACCTATCCAGACCCGTTCCATGTTGATCCAAGAATCCTAAACTCATTGTGGGGTGGTTCAGATCAAACAAGACATGCAGAGGAATCCTGCTCAGGTGTACTAGGTCAAGTTACCCCAGCATGCCCGATAGTCCTGGATAGAGGATGCGTTGACAATGGGGTCTATTCATCTAATGGGTGGACGACAACTAGCATGACCATTTCACATTTGGGGGTTCTATATAGAGTTAGGACATGATGGGAAGGTAGCCTCATTGGATAATGATGGTGGCTGGACATAGGATAGATTTGGGCTAAGAAGCAGAAGACATTGAGCATAACAATGGCCAAGGGAGGAAGCGACCCACCTGGGTGGTGGCTTCTGGAATGCAGTATGTGAAAACTATTGTGGGAGATGAACCAAGAGGGATAGAGGAGGATTGTTTGTTTGTGTCGACTACGTGTAGCATAGGATCAGACCATAAAAATCCTATGGGAACTTGATCCACAATGTGTGTGAAGGAATCATCCACTATTCTCATAGGATCTAGGGCAGTATTGAGGGTTCCGTGCTAAGCATGGAGACCCGAGGAGACACGCTAATCTAGCCTGTGACAGCATGTCTTGTGGAGGAGGGTGGCAGGTGGCTCTAGGGGTGTAATGGCGATGGATGGGCCTAGGAGGACGGAACCCTGTGGGGTACTGCTTGAGGAAGAGGAAGTCAAACTGCTGAACCCTGTATTTTTATTTTGTTAACGTATTTTATTATTATTTTCAAATAAATGTTTCACAAATATTTTTATTATGAGCCACCCAACAAATGGCCTTACCTGGTTTTTTCAAAGAGAAAATGCCATGAAAATTTACTTTTTATCAAAGCCTATAAGACGGATTTGTTTTATTTGTACTCAATTGGATCAAGCCCTCCCTTAATGAAAATATTCTTAAGAAAGTTTTCAAAATATTAATAGGATTTGATTGTTTTTCAGATAAACAGATGGAAATAACTTTATCACCTGTAACCGGAGTCTGGATGTGAAAGATATAAAATTAAAATAACAAATTAAGAACATGATCATGAATATATATATTGTTCTCCATATTTTAATACCTAAAAAGAAATAAAATGAAATGTGTCAAAAATTTCATAAGGCCATAACATGGATAGAAAAAATCAGTTCAATGAGCAGTCTATTCCATTCTTCACAATATAAAACCCTCAACATAATTTATTGAAATTTAATTTTTTCGTTGGTTCAAAAAATTCACAAGATTCATCAATTACCAATTTATTTTATTAGGATGTGAAACAGAAGTATGTGGGATGGGGATTTAAAATTTTTATCATTGTAGTGGTGAAACTTCTCATTTTCGATGATCCAAGCCCTAATAGAGGTTTGAGGATCTCACATGAATTTGATAAGCATGTGGATTAAACTGAGAAACCCCCTTGAATGAAAATGAATCACACATGACTACAACATGTCTCTAGAGACCGTTGTTTGAAGGATCCAAAGTCAAACTCCTCTAGATCATCCACACACGCTTCGAGAATTTAGAAGATCACCATTTTTTAATTATGGGTGCTAGAGTGGAGCTCTGATGAGTCCTTCAATGTCATAATGATAAACCTGGTCCTCTCCCTTCAGATTTTCGAAGTAATTCTTGGGTCGATAGCTCTAAGAGAGACTTTATCTCTCTATAAGGCAGGAGTAAAGAGAGATACTCTCAATCTATTGTCATGAATAGTCACTATAATAGTTCTCCTCTCATGCTTATGTAGTGGATTTCATAGAATACCCGGATATTGTTCCCTAACCCCCTTATATTTAACATCTATTAAATAATAAATAAATAAATAATTATGACGAACATAATGCGTCATAAATATTAATATTATTTTATCACATACATGTAATGTATATTAAATATATTTCATGATAATAATTTTTTATTTAACTCAACCCCAAATTCCTGCTAATATTAAACCAATCATGAATAATAAAATAATAATCATTCATATAATAGTTTTTAGGTATTCATTAAATAACTCTTGAATAATTTTAATAAATAAATTCAACCCAATTATTCTATACACGAATAATAAGTAATTTACTTATTCTTCAGAGTACGATTAATTAGGAAAATCTCATACCCTATGTTGGTCCCACCATGTATTATATACCTATTCCCCCCAAATATGACATATTCTTGAATATTAAATTTCTTGTAACCATCTAGGCCCTTGTCTCTATAGCGATTAACAGTATTTAGAGACCATGAGTAGAGTCTAGAAAACCATCAAGGCCCCTAAATAGATAAGGAATAGTTATAGAAATGAAAATTTTCCTAAGAACATGCACTGTGTAATATTTATTTTTATATTTAGATTTCTCATAATGTAGGATGCACACTTCTTTCGTGATCCTTTCTAGCATTATTTTTTTTATCTAACTGGATGGACATAACATCAACTACCATGGCCAATGAATTATGAATATATTACCTTCCATATCAACTAGGCCCGAGATATTACTTCCTCAACATGAAGTGAAAAATCGTATATTGACTATTCAGCTAGTTCCACACCATCAATGATTCACCCAACACATGCTACCTCACCATGATATCAATTTCATGGTTTTCTTCCTTGCATCAAAGTACACGATAAAATTTAACACATTGATAATGATCTAAAATCCAGAGACCAATACTATTTTTCATAGATATGAATAACCAATGACACTTGAAACATGTGGTGTTTCTATTTGAGGTTTCTCCTAATGATCTAACCCAAAAGAGTTCTCTAAGTGTGAACATCATTAGAAGATGTTTAGATTCTTAATATCCCCCAACACCAGATAATTAGACATCAACTGTGTCCATTCATTATGATGAATCTAGACCATAGGAAATTTGTTTAAGATTAATATCATAGTATCTATAGGTTTCATTACAGTCTGGGAACTGCTATAACCTTTTTATATGAAGAATAATATATGTAAATTACCCTTTAAATAGTGGATGAAAAATATCTACACAATAATGGTAACTGTATATAATATATAACTCACTATATACATGTTATGTTAATCGAAAAATACTTATAAACTTGTGTCTAGGGAACCTAATATTACAACATGATTGGTTTTTGGCATCCATGATGAAAAAAATCAAATTTTATTAATGATTTTATAAAATAGATAACTATATAATATTTGGAGATATACGTTGATGGTCTAGAATGTCTTGTCATATTACTGAGAAATTAATGATATGGTTTCCGGTAAAAAAACTTGTGATGAAAAATGGGATAGCACAAGTGGATTCTTATGATAATAATGATACCATGAAGAAGGAGTGTATTCACAAGAATAATTATGAGAATACACTAAAATAATTATTTCTCATATGGATGAAGAAGTTGGATTTTCTTAAGATGTTAGAGAAAGAATAGAAAAATTAATGTGTACTGATTGTTAATGTAAAGAATCTTATTCCATATAGGATGAACGCTGGTCAGATCAAGAATACCATGATTATATTAAAACACAAAATCTAAAAAGTAAAATATGAGGCAATCATGGAGTGTTTTCATAAATCTATTTCAAAATTTAATAGAGTTTCTTTTTTGGGAAATAAATTTTATTTTTGATACTCTAAATTAAATTTATTAAAGAACTGCATTATTAACATATATATGTTGTGAGTAAATAGGGAATTAAAGGTGGGGAATATATTTAAGGGAAGAAATTAAGAAATTAATGTGGGAAACATTTATATATAATCTTGGAAAATATCTATCATGGATTATATTAATTCAAAAGGATTAAAAAAATTTCTTAAAAAACATTCTAGAAAAATAAAACCATGATAAAGAAGAAGAATGTAGTTAATACCTATAGGAGAGTGAAGATAAGACACTACCTAATTTTAATATCTCAATGGGTATTAAATTAATGTATATTTTTATGTCATGGTATTTATTTTATGATTCCAATTTTTGAATTTCAGGAAATATAAGTTTATCATTGGAGAGGTATGCTCTCCTATCATAAAGTGAAGTATAAAATGGAATCAAGAGGTGGAAACTAATTAATTGATAAAAAAGTAAAATAGTTTGATAAAGGTTAATTAAAATATTTTACATGAATTGTTTTCATCTATTTGTCTAGATTAATGTGGATATTAGTTTAAAATCTTTTGAAGAACCTCTAAATGAAGGTTTCTATATTTGGATCACATACTGACGAGTAATTGAAATCATTAATGGTAAAATAGAGATGTATTATTTTATACATTGATCATGGAACATGTATACATATATTTTGTAATTTTATCACTTTTATAAGTTTTTTTGATTCCATAATTATCTAGAGAAGATTATAAAATATTTTTCAAAAGATGAGAAGATGCTGTTCTTAAAATTTGGATGATGGATATGAGAATTCCTTCCCATAATTATATCTTTTTTTAAATTTCAAATAAATGGAGAACTTATAATTGAATTTATAAAATAGTTGGGTATTGAGAACATAACCAAAAGAGGATATTAAAAAACCCATGATGTTTTTTGATGTGGGTATTTTGATGATGTTGAATCTTTTCTCAATAAGATGGGATGTTTAAGAAGTTAATTTGTTCTACATATGAAAATTATAGATCTATTCCTAAAATTATAAACATGTGAAAGAGGTATTTGGTGATAAAATAGTGTTTCTACACTATTATATTAAATAATTTATTTAAGTCTATGAAAATAATATTTATATTTTTCCATGAGGGATATTAAAAGAAAACATGTTTTGAAATTAAAAAGATTAAATTCCATGTTGATATTGTAGATTTGTCATTTAAATTGGATTATTTTTTCATGTAAATTGATTGATAATTTTTTTTAACACTTTTTATGTGAGTTTAATAAAAAAAATTATCTCACCACTATCCAGATAATAAATCTATGAAACCACTACGTAGGCTGGTAGAAGGTCAACCCTAATTAGAAATACTCATAGGGGAGAAAGCATATCACCCATAGGGATTTAAAAGGGGATTGGCTGAGAATGGTGGGAAAATAGTTCCTATAGGATGTGCATATTTCATCATAATGGAGAAAGTGGGTTTGGAGCTCACCTTGTTTGTGTGTGTGGTCTACAAAAGTACTAACCCAAGTGTCAGATTGAAACGTGGTAGAAGTTTTGATCGTAATTAAGTGATGTGGTAATATTTGTGAGACCGATGTGGGACATAGACAATGATGCATTATATTCCTCCAAAATTAAATGATATGAAAATAATCTTTTCCATCCTATTTGTTACATATAGGTCTTCCAATCAACATTATAATTTATTATTTAGTCTTAGCCTCAAGAATGTTCCATATGTGTCATGATTTCTTCATGAAGTGTTGTCTGTTTGATTGACAAGAGTTTTTATTGATATTTGATTAACATGATGTTAAAAATATGATCTATGTGTTATAAATAATATTTTAAATGAATAAATTGATTTCTAAACATTGAGAGTCTAAAGGTCATATTTTTTTGGATTATGGATTATTTTTTCTGAAGGCGTGTATTGTGATTTGTAATATATGATGTGGTGAGGTAGTGAATGTTGAAGAAACATGGAGTACATATGGTGTCTGAGGTAGTGGAGTATTTCTGTTATGTTGTAGATATTAATACGAAGTATGATATTAATTTATCATTAGTATTAGATCATAAATTGATATGGATTTATGAGACCAAAATTGAGAAAAGAAATTACTCTATATTCACATAAGGGTTTCATATAATCACTTTGTGTTTCTTCCTTCAAGACTTCATAATGATTGTTTTATTCTGAAAACCAATTATTGAATAATTTACTCTCACAATGTTAGGTAATGAAACTTTTTGTATTTAATAGGATTAAGAGTTTTTAAAACTATTTTTTGTAATTATAAAACATTACATGATGAAGAATGTTCTCTGTGTAAAACAGTTACACATACATGACGAGAAATAGTTTCATGTATATTATTTCATGAAGGAATTCATAGAGAACCCACATATTATATTACATTAAATATAGTTTCCAAATAAATAACATGAATTTCATGGAGATAATGTGTTCATTGATAATATTGAACAAATATTTTTGAGTGTTTGAAAATTAAAAGAGTATTCCATTCATGTTATATACATTAATAGAGGAAGTCATACATACATTTTAGGATTAAGCATCAATAAGGATAAGGGAAATTTTTTTGAGAGCTTGAGACTCAGTAAAACGTATACAAATATGTATTTTGTCTTTGAGAATAAGAGTGATACATACATGAAATAATAAATTTTGTGTAATTATATGAAAAAATGGTTTTCACTTATTTGAGTTGGTAAAATTAGAATCTTCATGCATGTGACATGAATGTGATGTGAGTTTAGTAGTTGAATGTAATTGGAAGCATCATTATAGTAGTGTGAAGAAATGTTTGTAGTCATATTTCTAAATAGGATCAGAGAATATTGATTTTCGTGTTTCTATAAAAATATATATGAGAAATTAGATGATGAAAAGTTATGATTATTGAAGATGAAAAAGGACAGAAGTTAATTAAAATAATATTTTATTGAGTGGAATTGAATTCTAATTAAGAATATGTGAACACTTCATCTATAGGTAGAAACAATTTAAGAATATTGCATATGATTTTGGTAATACCTTTCAAGAACTGGTGGGATACTAGTATAAAAAAGAAAATACTTTTTGACGATAACTAAACTAGAAGGAGTCAGTATAAAGAACATTGGTGGGGATTCATTATAATGCTAGTCTCAAATGAAATCCCACTACAATCGTTAGCGATCAATCATTTTAGGATTTTTCTATCAAGAATTTCAAGATATTGTCTTTATCTATAATAAAAATACATTACTAGTGGAGGATCTATGCCTCAAATCATCCCAAAGATAAAAAGTCTGTAGTCACACACATTAGGGGTCAAACTTATAATAATATTTTTTTATTGTGCATCATTTAATTTTTATCATTCATATTTTATAATTATGTTTGTTTACAAGAAAGATATATTCATCCAAATAGATGCATAGGTTTTAATTTTAAATGGGGTGAAAGTGAAATATAATTAATTCGTAAAAACATGTTCATATTTATTCACCCCCCTCTTAGCGTACCTTCATAATCCATTGGGAACATTATGATCTAGTATACTTTATGTTGGGTAATCTTATAATGATCAGAGTAAATATGAAATCAATACTTCATAGGTTTTTGTAAATAGTATATGACCCATCAAATCATATCCCCACAGAGTGTCAACCATGTGTGCAGTTAGGCCATATTACATTTTCCTATAATCTTAATTTATATTTAAATTATCCCGAATGATAACTAAATAAGACCTGTGAATTATATAAGCTTTGGTTGTAGTTTCGGGTGTTGGTTTAGCTTGCATGTGTATTTTGGAAATCACTATAAGATTTAGCTTAACCCTTTTATGGTTTTATTCAAACCATAACTATTAAATATTTTCTTGGGTATGGTCAAGGTTAAACCCTTGTCAAGATACCACCCTATAGAGTTCAGAAAAAAAGGATTCAAATGGAATACTTTTACTTTATGATAACATCTCTTCATATATTCTTTATTGGTTTTGTTATATGGGTACTTAATGTTATACCGTCTAATATGATGTTTATGATTTAATGGTAATATATAATAATAAAAAATTCCAAGGTTTTTCTTCCTTAGTTTTTTTATTTGGGAAATATTTTATTAACAAAATATTTATATAGGGATAATATAGAAGGAATTCTCAGTTCATTACATTCCCCCTTAAATAAATCCCATTCTCACAATTTTAGGTATTACTTACCAAAAAGGTTAGATAAGGGTATTCAAAATATTACTTGAGATTGAATTTTATAATGAGGTTCCAATCAAGTCCATTTACTTATAATATGTATAATCCCGATATTGTGTTTTTTCCTATCCATTTGAGTTAAATTCCACTCCTAGTTTTGTGTTAAGACCAATTTTATTTTTATTTTAGATCATAGTTCATAACTATAGTGTCAAATTATCATAAATTGGTATAAATAAACAAATTTGACTCCTTATTTTTATAAAAAATACACCAAACATACATATATCTCGTCTCCCTTGAATCATTAACTTGGACGTATAGAAAAAAAGTTAGGGTTTAATGATTAATTAAATGAATAATTATCCTCATCCTTATAAAACACATTAAGATCTACATTAAGAACCCTCAAAGACATTTCTAAATAGTTCATCTAAAATTTAACAACATCAACCCACTCCATCTTATCTATCACTTGCATTTCCAACATCAATAGATAACCACCCATCTCTTTGATGACCTATTTCACTAGTCCTACCTCTGCACACTCCAAAAAACACTATTGGATAATGGTTGATGGGGGATGTATACCTCCCCAAATCCTCTATGGGTATAATTTCATGTCTCCAAATACATTATTCTAAGACCTAAACTATTTATTGAACACTTCACTTGGGCTCATGTGTTATGGGGAATCAAAAGTCATTCATAATCTTGTCCCAACATTAAGCTCACAAGGTTGAATCATTTTTCACCTGACCACCATGTCATTTGGCACTAGTAGTGTTGGATGGGGAGTATATTTTCTATCTACCTATGGTATGGTTCTTTCAACTTCAATTGATACATCGAGTCCCGCATGTGGATGCAGTCAATTGATGGATGGTGAAGAAGATGATTCTTCATTTTAATCTATTTTTGTGGTGTTGTTAGGATCCCTCTGAAACACATAAAGGTTATTATTTCCACCACATCATTTTTTAATAGAGAGTATGTTATGGTTATTCTGACCATGATCAACGAATATTGAGTCCATGTTTAAACAATTAATCAATTAAGTCAAATCAATTTAAAGTACCCATGCACAGATTTATATTCTAATGAAATTAAATTTAAAAAGGAAATAATCATAAAACAAGATATCTTATATGATAAAAAAATTAGGTTTGTATATATATATTACTAATTGGGAAATATTGTGTGTCTAGAATAACGATCCCATACTCAAAATTTTAAATTTGTGGGTTTAGTTATCATAATCTACATCATCAGAATTAATTTAATAGGATCCACATTATCTGATTGGATGTGGTTTTTATTTAGGAAAATAATTCTCATCCTCATTCTATTTGTAACACTAACTTCGGTGATGACCATGATTTACACAATCAAGGCATCACATCAATAGTGGTTCCTTTGGATTCAAGTTTTACACTCCCATCATGCTAACAAACCTCCTTATTTTTATATAATATTTTGATGCTTGATAACCCCCTTTTATATAATTAAAGAATCATATATTCCCCATGTGGCAATTAAATTGATACATATTCATGTATAATTGACACAACGGAAATTGAACATTTTTTCCTTCATCATCTTCGTCATATTGTCATTAATCAGGATTTATCATTCTCTTATTTAATGTTTTTGGGACTTGGAATCACTTCACAATGTTAATCATATTTCATGATGGTTGGTTTTTTGTAACAATAAGGTTTCTCATTATATCTTTCATTTTAATGGGTTGTTCGTTGAGGAAATCTTTGCATTTCCCCAAACACCCACAATTCCTTATACTTCTATTTGTTACTAAAACCAAATGGGATGAAATCAGTTATGAAAGATTTATAATATGATTATATTATCATAATAATAAAATGTAATTAATGCTTAAAAATTATATTTATTTTAAATTTTCTTGTTATTTCATTATTCCCTTATATAAAACTATATAAATCATTGTATGATTTAGGTTAATTTAGGTTGGCTTATCTTATTCTCTTCAATGTACCTAGAAAATCAATTATTGATAGTAGTTAATAAAGATAATATAATTAACCAAATAATATACCTTAATAGTGTCAAACTAGGTATGTAGTTAGTCCACATTGTCATGCAGCAGGTGAATATTGGTTTAACATCCCACATTCCCTTTTCCATGTTGTCACCCCTAGGTGCATATGTTCCAGATCCTGCATTCACCTGTAGCTTCCATATAGGGATTTTTACTAGGGAGAACCATCTACTTAAAACTTTACCAAATATTCCAAGATATAATTATATACTTATATTCCACTCTAGGGCCTTTACTAAGGTTCTATAAACCTAATACCATAGATACATAAACTATTATAAAAAAATAATTGGTCCATTCTCCAAAATAACTAATTCTTTGTCGGATTCCATATATAGACACCAAATATAAAAATTACCTAATGAATACATTTATCTAATGATTTAAATAATACATCTCCCAAACAGTATCACTACCCAATGAACATAAGGTTTAGTACCTTAGATATTGGATATATAAACATCTTATTTTATAACATCGAAAAACACTACCCCATAATCATGCTCCTATATACCCCTTTTAGATATCTCACATTATATAATCATCTCCATACCCTGGGGATTGAAAATATAATAAAGAGGTGATCATAAATTCTTATTAGTGAAAAATTATATCATAACATGGAGGAGAACCTCAAGGGGATATAAATATCAAAATAAAATATCACAAGAACACCTATGATAAACATAAAACATTTTATAGAATCATAAGAACATAAAAAGAAAATTAGAGAAGAATAAAAAATATGGATTTTCTCCATAAAAATATCAATAGATATATAAAATGTGAGCATGATATTAAAGCGGAAAACACTTTAAAAGTAAGGAATAATCTTGAAAACATGTAACTTCACGGAAATCTAAAGAATCTTATAAAATTTTCATAACTTAATGGAAAACATTGAAATATGGTAAAACTATAATCAAAATAAAAACCATGGTGACCAAACACATTATTCCCATTCTTATGTGAACAAACTCATTATTTTTATTCCAGAAAATGTGATAAAACCCATCATTCCCATGCTTATGTGAACAACCTCATTATTTATATTCTTGTTTCTCCCATGAGATATAATCATAAAATATTCATTAGAGTCTAATAGAGGACCCCACCTATCATCAACCATATATATGTCTTCCACTTAAATTCAATCATCATCATGCCTTAAATAACCCATAGAAGAATAATGGGTTCCTTAAACCTTTCAAAAACATAAAATACCACAAACTTAAGAAATCATAAGATATCAAAAATCATATTTTCTAAAATAATTCATATCACAATGAGATATAGAGGGTTATAAAAAAATTACTCTATAGAATATAAAACATGGAGGGTAAATAGATGTGAAAATAAAAAATATGCCACAAAACCATTTAGAGAATCAATGTAAAAATTACTATCCAAATTTTTTTATAAATAAATATAAAAGGATTTTGGAAACATTATTTTAATGAATTCATAATAAAATTTCATTAATAATATATAATGGTTTCCAAATGGGGAAGTGAAAAAACCTTGAATACATTTAATTTTAAAATCATATTTAATAATGAAGACTAAAAAAGTCATAATGTAATTAAAATATTAAGTGAAAATTATTTTAAAAAATTTAATTTAGAAAATTATCTTTTATTATAGATCCATGAAAATATAAATATATTTTCTCAGAAGAAAATGTGGAGTGGATGACAAAATAATTTATTTTGAAATGATGGGAAAATATTTTGTACATTTTTATATTATCTTGTTTAAAACTAACATAATTAAAAGGAATATGGAAGTTTTGTTTTAAAATTAATTATATTGAGAAATGATCATTGGTTGTAAAAAAATATTTTCCATAAGGTAAATAACATTAATGGGTTGTATTAACTTGGACATGGAGGGAAAATCCATTTAATGGATTGGATATTATTCGCAACAAAAAAAAATAATTTTACCGAAACATTTCAAGTATAAGAGAATAAAAAATGGGTTTTAAATAACATATCTTGATAGAATAAGGGGGAGTTACATCCTAAAATCATCATTGTTTAGAATATATCAAACATGATGGACAATAGAAATGATTATTTATTAAGACCAAATGAAGAGAATTGATTCATGGAAAACCCCTTACAAATTAAGTTATTTTTTAATAAAAAAAATATTGAAATATTTAAAATCATATGGTTATTTAAATCCCATGAATTAAATCATGGATGATAAAAAAAATACATTCTCAGGTAGTATATAGACCATAGAAAAAATAAGTTGGTTTATAACATTAACACATGCCCAAATGAAGAGAAGTTCAGACAAATAATCCTTACCATGTTTCCTTACTCAGTTGATGACACTCTAACCTCCAATAAAAAAACATATATTCCTTGATAATATATTTTATAACCTAATTAATTTATCTTACCTATTATATTCCTGATCTATAATTATTTATTATGGGTATAGTGTTTAGTTTAAAATTATTTTCGATAATTATGTGTTAATAACTTCAACCGTTTGTGCCCATTTTATATTTTTGATATCATTACCCAATAATATCTACCATGTAAAATATTAATTTTTATTTAAAATAATCTAATATATATAGATTGTTTTTTGATTTCTATTTTAACAATCTATAAATTTTTTAGTTATACTGCAGGAAAACGGAATCAGTATTGGGTTATTTTGATTATTTTAGTGAATGCAATTAATAGTTTAATAATAAGTTATACAATTATTATTAAATTTCTATAGCCATATAAAAATCATTATTTTATTATTATGTTATACTAATATTAGTTTTCATGTTCTTGTAGACATCCATACAATATTTTAATAACATCACTCATGTAGGTGGTTAAACAGACCAAAACATTAACACTCTTTGACCTGATTGATGAGTATGGTTAATGAATAGTTTATTTTGAGATAGTTTCAATATAACATAATAAAAATGATAATAATTTTAGTTTTTTATTATGGAAAACAATATTTTAAATGAATTTGGATCAATAACAAATAACTATAAGAAAAACAAAAAATGATTCTTCATTGAGGTGATAGTCCGGACACATGCATGATTGATGTTCCTTTGTTTTTCTAAGTGGATGGAAATGAAAAAATAAAGGTTAAAAATTTATATAAGATAATATATGTTTAATAATGATACTAAATTCTTTCGGTTATTATGTTTATAAGATATTTTGAAGAGTAAGAATAAAAAAAACATAAGAAGGAAGTAATAATTATATTAGAGACTTGATAATTCCTTAGAAGTACCCTTGAAATTCTATGTATTGGTCTAAATATCAGTGCCTGGTGGATTATGTTCATACAATAGGGTTATAGGGGGATTATAATGAAAAAATTTAATGTCATAATTTGATAATGATTTTCTCCTTGAAGTGGTGGAAGTGTTACCATTTTATAAGGGAAGAGAATAATGGTTTTGGAAATACTCATTTTAGTTAATTAAATTAATTTCACTATTAATGGTTGAATGGATTAAAAAATAAAAAGTTAGGAAATAATGTGATGTTTTTTCTATCCACACCAATAAAAATTACTATAAAATATGTTTTTAACATTATCCCCCAGAGTATAATACTTTTTTCAGTTTTTACTTTTACCCAGGGTAATTAATTCATAAAAATAATAATTTATTTTAATAAAAAAATTAAAATTGACCTAATTATATAATCTGAACCTTATGATTTAAATTATTTTAAAAAATTATCAAATAAAATTCCAACAATTCTGGAAAGAAAATTTTAAAATAAAAATACAGAAAATAAAATAACAATTTTCATTGAAAAATATCTTCACTAATATTATATATATATATGTGATAACTTAATCATGGTTGATGATTTCAGAGACATAATTTAATTTATTAGGATTTTAATAAAATATATTAGGGTTCCAAATAAATCCAAAAATTAGAATCACATTGTAAATACTTGATTGAAAGAGAATATAAAAAAATTATTTCATGAAATATTTTTCTGTTGTTCTAAAATTTTAATAATTTGTTTTAAACGTACAAAAACATTTGAAAATTCATAATTTAATTCTTTAATTCAATATTTTATTTCATTTTTGTCTTTTAAATCATCTAGTTTATGCTAACATAGTGATACAATCTTTGAAATTCTAATATTTTTAAATCCCATATTTTTCGACTAGAAATCATCCTTTTTAGAAAATGATAAAATATTAATATTAAGATAGTATATTCACTATAAATCTATAAATAATGTTATTTTTTAAAAATTCCTAACCAAAAAGTAAAAAAATTTATTAAAAATATAAAATTTAACGAAAACAATTATTATAAAAAACAAATTTTGGTCTATTAACAATAATTGTTTAATAAATTAATAATTAATTTAATATTATTAGATCTTTTATTATTCAATAAAAAAAGTATAGGTATAAATTCAAAATTAAAAAATCATTTTTTAATAAAAAAGTTAATTTAGAAATGGTGACTTTCAGAACGTATAAATATTCATGATATATCTATTCATATAATTTTTTTCTTAAATTTAGAAATTATAATATTTTCAAAATTCATAACCCCTTATTATATATGTTAAGAATTATCCATACGATAAGAACTTGTTATAGGTTTTGGCGATGGTTTAGCTACCATGGATCCTGTGGACAATGTCACGATCTTGAACTTCTCTCATATATGGTTTTGAACAAACATTAATTTCATGAGTTTTTTTGGGCTTGGTAAAGTGAAAACCCCAATTAAGATACCTCCCATCTAATCAATGAAAAAATGGGCTTCATAAGGAATAATTTTCCTTCCATAATCTATTTCATATTACTATATTTATTGGTTTTTTGATATGGTTACTTCATTTTATAACAGCTGATATAATGGTTTATTTTTAATGATCATGTATATTATTAAAAATATTTCAAGGATTTTTCACATTATTCTAGTTTTTCAGGTAATACATGGTATTAAAATAATATTTTTAAGGGTAATATATAGTGACATCTTTGTTCATTACATATATGGAATATTTGATTATTATTTATCTTTTCTATAACATTCATGATTTATTTATTTTATCATTTACTGTATCATATTCATTCTCTCACTATGAATTGGATATCATAATTTATTATGTTTTCCATTCACTATGATACCAATAAGAGAATTATTAATGATTTTAGATATATAAAAGAATAAATTATAAATTTATCACTTGAATTTTATGTTTCAATACATTTTTTCCAATGTAATGAGATAATCTACTATGTATCTAGTCTCCTAGGAATACTAAACTATTTTGTCCATTATGATAAGTTACCTTGTATCTTATTCAAATGTTATAAAATAACCACTAGATTCGAGTTCATATAATTTTGTTCTTATAAGTGGTGTGAGAGGAAGTTTAGTATAAACATTTGGAATACAGTTTAAGAAAAAAATAGATTAGGGAACATATTCCTATGACATAGTCTAGTAATATAACTATGTATGGGATAATATCAAGAAGTTTCAGTAAGGTACAAGATTTGTTGTTTCTAAGCAATGAAATCCCTTTTTGGATACTAGTAGGTGGATGTGATTATGGGAATGATTCACCTTTGTGTAAACAACCAAAAAAGTATGGTTTTGTATACACTTGATCTTCACTCTGTGAAGGATGATTAGGTCTAAGACTGAACACCTAGATAGACACTACGAGGGGATATGATTGGGATGATTTACATACACCATAATAACCTTTATGTAGTATTTGAAAATATTTTTATGATTTTAATATATTCCCAAATATACAAATCACAGTATTGTAAGATTTTTCAAGCATAATTTTTCTATTAATTTTATGTATTTCACCTGATATTGAATTATACACTATTATTTAAAATTCTTAATATTATAAGTTAATTTAGTATGTGACACTATTTAGAAATGGTTCCTAACAAAATAAATGAAAACTGTGTAAATGCATGTAATCTATATAGGGATTCCCCTGCTATGAAAGAAAATGATGTTAGAGTTGGAGGGGAAAAAATTATAACAATATTGGGGAATTTTACCATGGTTTTGACTAATAACCTTTCCTATATGGAGCATCATACTGATCCCCAACATGGTGAAACAATTTTTGGACTAATTTAGGAGATATAAAACACAATCATTAAATAGAAAAAAAATCATTAGTTGTTTTGAAGTGGATCAAATCCATAGAGAAAATATTTAAAACTTAATGATGTAGCATAATAGATAAAGATAAAATAAAAATTTATCACCATATGGTATTCATTGATCAATGATGTCCATTGATACAAAACATTGATGACTTATATGTATTAAATAGTATTAAATGGAATAATTTCAAGGAGATATTCTCCAGACAATACTTTCCTCATGAGTAACAAACCAATATAGAGAGTAAATTCCTCAATCTAAGGAATATGGAAGGAGAAAATGTCACAAATTATTAATCTAACATTACATGGTTAGAAAAACATGATAGGGATTATTTATGGAGTCATTGATGTAATATTGATCGCTTATTTTATGGAATATAACCTATCCATTTAAGAGAATTATTTTGTTACAAATGTTTAGTATTTTAGGATATAGTTTCAGGTTCTACCAATATATATAATGAATTCTCCATGTATTATGTTTTATAGGGATAATAAAAAAATAATTTGGTGGTTAGTCACTCTAAAAAAATAAACATTGAATTATGGAATAAGGGAAGGTTGTAATTTATAACTTAAAATAATTATATAAAGAAAAACCATATAAAATTCTTTAAGGAATTGTGGGTTTTCTTGGCATTAGGAGAGAAATTCATCAAGTTCATGATTGAAAGGGAGAGAAAGAAGCCTCTAAAGTATAGTGATTTAATTTTAAGGGTATGGGGAACTCATTGAATGAATTTCAAATGAATAATGGTTAATTAACTAAAAAATTTCAATAGGAGGAAGGATAATCATATATAATCACCACAACTATGGTTGAAGTTCCTAAAGATGTGGTGGTCAGTACTTTGATTGAAAACACAAATATATATAATGCTATAATGAACCGGCCCATTAGTGCCTACATGGCCAAAGATAAAAAAAATTGTTAGAACCCAATACCACCTTCAATAAGCCTGGGTCTAGGTTCTAGTGTCTTATAGGAAGAACACACACATGGGAGGCCTTTTCATAATATACATGTACACACACACATCTCTATATTCTAGTATAATGAAAAAAATAATAATAAAGTGATATTATAAATTAATGAAAAAATCTATCCCATATTAGAGTACAAAAAAAGGATAAGAAATCATTATGTAATAAATAAAATACTACAAAAACTATAAAATATTCCAAGCTACTAATGTAAGGATGGGACAACATAATGGAATGAAACTCCTAAAACCAACATGTCCATCATTAACAACCATACGTCGCCTACTATATGTCTTCCTAGGAAACCATCGAACAACATGTCATCTGCATAATACATGGAACGTTCTAGAAGATCCCACAGAGGGTTGTTTACAACATATTCAATAGGACACATCAAAATCCCCAAACACAAAGAATCAAAATAGAGTGTCAGTTCACTGCCATAAAGACATGCCAATAAGAATATGAGATAATAACTATAAAACTAGATATGATCAAGAGAGACACCAAGACACATAGTAAGGGAACACCCTTATTCAAATCCTACAATTCTTATTAAATGTCCAAAGTAATGTTTGTCTAAGAGAACACACTCCTTGGGTATTACTATCACTGATGGAGCACAAAATAGATGTTTTTCTTATCAGAACATTCCATGAAGAGGAAACCCACTAGAACACCCAAGATATTGATACAAGAATATGGGATCATTATCACATTCTTTATGGAATACCTAAACCTATCTTGGATAGATTACTTGAAAGGCAATCATGCACCAAATATTTTGGTAATGGGATACATGAACCAACCTTGGGAAGCATGATAGAGGGTCACACCCCAGTGCACATGGAGGGATTCCAAACTCTCTCTGGAACATTACCCATAGAGGGTATCAATCATTGTGAAAAAATATGGGATACCTCAATTTATACTTATATCGATTTTACAAGGCAATGAAACCTTCAAAAGTTTATATGGACTGATGAGAGCAGGAAATCAAAATTTCCTGGGAGTACATGGCATGGCCTACTAAACTAGTACCTTCCCATGTATGTTCTGATGCTCTTCAGTATGTTCCAGTGAACACTAGTCATTTTTTACCCAGGATATGCCCATATACCTAGTCATGCCTATTACCATGTTCTGATAGAGTACATGCTAGGTCACCACCTTCCGGACAAACGGAAGGTTACATCTCTGATATATCGTGAGATATATTTCTATAAGTGTAAACCCTATCCCCATATGAGGGGTCTACACAACATGTGTTATTTTAAAGAACATGTTGTGTAGTAATGATATTCATATAAACTCCATTATGTTATATGTGTCTCACCCACACCATTTTTGTCATCAATTCTACATCTAAATCAATGGATAAATGTAGATCTAGTCTTGGTTGAGCTTAATCCTCACTGGTTACTAGATTATGGCTAAAAAATCTACTTGAAGATCATCCTCACAGGACCTCATCACCCAGATGCCCAATTTCATGAAACAAATAACTTCTAATCGGATAAATATCCTCCATATTCATCACACGCTACAAGGGTTTTGTATATTCTGATCTCAAAAAAATGGTACGATTTGATACACCAAATATGGATTGTGAAATGATCATTCCCTGGGTATTTATTGAACCACCCACAATATGAAATACTAATGATGATCATATAAAGAATATTGTGAGAAAATCACAAAATATAAATGTGGGGAATGAACCTTGTCCATTATATGAATTTTCCTCTAACCATTTTCATAAAGGTTGCGAATGAAGATGAATTAAAGAATGAATTAATTAATATCATTTATTCCTAAATATAGGAAGATAAAGAAATAACCACAAAAAAAATCACCTACTAATCATATTTTTATAGGAATTGAATCATGTCCATAATGGGAAAAAATGGGGATAAATCAAAATTTAACAATTTCCTACCACATGTTCGGATCAATCATTAATGAAGAATAGTTTCTCACCATTATAGTTGGTGAGATCTATGAAATCCACTATTTTGGGTGAACTTTATAGCACTCTAATCAATGATCCTTGATCCACCACCATCTTCCAAGGCTCCCCACCATGATCCTCTAAAATCCATTGGGCTATATAGTTAACCATGGGGTTTTGGAATAATTGTGTATTTATATAGGAGATAGTACGTATGACCATTTAATAAATAATAAATAAATAAATTCATTTATTTATTTATCAATTTTCTCATGACCAAAATTTAACCAAAAACCTAATTTTTATAAGGATTATGACATGCCTAGGGTGAAACCCATATTCTAGATTAAATTGTAGTCTTAGTTATCTAATCCAAGCCTCTATTTTGGATTAATTCCATTATTTTAGAAAAATTATGATTATGTGATATAATATATTTAATATTTTTATTATATAAAAATTAGGGTAAATGTTCATTGGAATCCTAAATTTACCCATTATCTCGCTCTAAAAATATCCAGTAAGTATTCCAATGTCTTAGAAGGAAAAAATCATTACATTGTCTCCACCTTAGGTGTTTTCAACCTAAATAGAAAAAAGATTACTACGAATATGAGGATACTAAGCTCACATCTAGTTCAACCTCTCTCAAGAGCTCCACTGGAGGTTCCTATGTTGCCACTAAATGGGAACCAAGGGAATAATGCTCTCATTAAGTATCTTATCATGCTGATCCTTGATCTATAGCAGGTACTCTGTGAAGGTATCTCCATCTTCAATGTCTATATTACCCCAATAGATAACATGCAAAGGGTCATGAAAATACGTCCTCATCTGTGACATAGGGAAGACATCATGTAGTTGGTCTAACTGTGGTGGTAGAGCTATGTGGCACACAACCATTCTATATTTACAAAGAAATTGGAATGGTCCAATGAACTACATAGATAATTTTGACCTCATTCAAATATCAGTAATCCTCACCAAGGTGAGCCCATAGGGAACACTTGGTGTCCTAATTGAACTACAGATGACTTCATCTTTGGATCAAATAAGACTTCTGATGGATTTGGGAAGTCCTTGATCAATCCTTGATGATCTGCAACTTCTTTTTCATAACTCGCACCTACACTAGGCCCATGGGTGATAACTTTTATGGGACAGTTTAACAAAGTAGTCACCCAAATTGTCTCTTGTATAAGAACATAGATGGTACCATATTGATGATGGAGTTGTAAATGTTGTTAAAACTAAACTATAGTAAATTTAGATGATCCTCGTATCTACCATAAAAGTCCAATATGCATACCTGAATCTTGTCTTCCAGAACCTAAATGGTTTACTCGGCTTGGCTATTTCTCTGGGGTTGAAATACTATGGTCAAACCAAAATATTTAAAAAATTCCCCTTTCAAACCATTCCATAACCATGATGTGAAGAAAGAATCATGGTTTGAAATTATCATCAATGGAACTCCCTAAAGCATGACTATCTCTGACACATACAAGCACCCCAATCTCCCTATTGAACAGTTCGATTCGATAGCTAGGAAGTGAACAGATTTAGTGAAACAATCTACAACCACCTATATAGAATCATGATCTATTGCTGATCATGGAATTTCCTTCATGAAATCAATCGATATAACATACCACAACCAGTCTTGATACTCAAGTGGTTGATCTAAATCCCATAGAACATAGTGATCGACCTTTAACTACTGGAATGTGAGGCATCGAGAGACAAAATCTATAACACACCACTAAATTCGTAGCTACTAGATATACATTTTATTATCTTGGTAAATCTTTTCCACTATTAGATGTACTGATAAGGGGGAACTATGAAACTCCCTTAGCACGATCTTCTACCCTTGGATAAGTTGATGTGCTCCTCACATTTAGAATATCCATCAGGAGTATGTCCAGTGGATATCTGAATATAAAATGTATTATAGTATGTATCTCCATTGTTATCCTCGCTAACTAGTTGATGAAGCAGATGGGAAATAACCATTATCTAGAGGTATCTTGTACCATCATTTTCTATTAAGGACAACTAAAATGTGGCTAGCTACATTGAATCCTTACTCATCAACTGCGAACAAGATCTAGTACTAAGAGAATATGCCACTAAGTTCTCCTTTTTGGGAGTATTGAATGTATCAAAGTCATAATACTATTGAATCTCTAGCCATATAATGTTCCTTAAATGAATATATTTATTTGAAAAAATATACATTAGACTCTTATGGTCAAAATATACAATAATCCACTTTCCAAGAATGTAGTGTAACCAAATATTCTAGAGAAGATCACTAATTCCTACAATAGATTATGGGTTGAATAGTTCGTCTCATGGGATCTCAAATTTCAGGACCCATAGGTGATCATCACCTACCTATGATTCAATACATATTCATGACTACTCATAGAGGCATCAAAGAACACTACATACTCAACACCCCCCACAGGTGGTCATAAGGTTTGGCTTCTCATCAACCTCATCTGAAAATCCAAAAATTCTTATTGGAACCTTTTTTTCACACGAAATACATCCCCTTTTGGGTTAAAGCTGTGAGGGTTATAGACTCTATAGATAAATTGGGCACAAATCCTTGATAGTATCATGAAAATCCAAGGAAAATTCATACCTCAGACAATCTCTTGGGTGGATCCCAAGATACTAGTACCTCAAACTTTTTGATGTTTTATAATACCCTCTCTACTTATATAATTTTTCCCACGAAGTATACCTTTTGTATTTGAATCTAAAGAATATAGGGATTAGCATATAGATGATTCTCTTGAAGTACATCCATAACAATCCCCATGTATCTTGTGTTCTCATCCTCAGATGGTGGGTTCAAAAAAAATTCATCAATGAATACTTTCACAGATATTTGGTGTATTTTTCACACCTAAGGACATCACCAAACACTCATCGGGACCATAACAGCACCAGAATTCTATATTCATTATATCTTGCTCACAAAATTATGGATGGTGATAAATCAACCTAAACTAATACTTTGGGAACAATGTTTACCTATTAATCTGGTTTAAGGGGTCATCATTTTATTAAAAATGGATACCTATTCTTGATGGTCTCCTAATTAATCAAATGATAATATGCATAAAGCCTCAATCCCCAACCCACCTTCTTGACAAACAAAAATATATATACTTAGGGACCATACGGGGTCTGAAAAAGACCTTCCCCTAAAAGTCCTATAAATAAAACATTAGCACCATAATCTCTCTAAGATCCATTAAATTTGTTTCCATAGATATTGGGGGTGTCCCTCGGCAAATGTCTATGTATAAATTGATCTATCAAAGGGATGGAAAGCTGGAAACATCCTCATGAAAGACATCCTGACACTCTAACATCAATACAGAAAGCTAAAATCTCACAATATATAATACCCCAAGGGAAATATTATCCAATTAATGAGTAATTAGTTGTATCCTATTATTCATGATCACATCCTACTCTATCTATAATTCCTTCAACCGAATGAAATAAAACCTCATCCCATCAATGCAGACAAACCACATCCTCTTCATGAAGTAGTTGATTAGCATGTGGACCATAGATTGATGGTCCATATGTAAATGGAATCATAAGGCCTCATCATTATTATAAAAAGATCCCAAAATAATATATCTCGAACAAGGGTTAGGAAACACAATAGTTAGATGTTTCTGGTAATTGAATCTCCCATGGTAGGAGTCTCTAATAAAAAGGGTTTATCCAAAAGCTCTATTCAAAGCTTTAGTTGTCAACAAACATATATTGAAAGGGAATATTTTCTTGAACCTATGTATAAAAATATTGTAGGTAATGCATAAAAAATAAATATTATACCTCCAATCACCACTATAGACTCTATGTAAATATCCTCTAATGCCTATTTCTACCAAAGTTCATGACCACCAACTCTCTATACCATGCATGGACCACCACTGGTTGGTGGTGGAAACTTATAAAAACTTATTCCACCTCCCTATACTCTCAAAGGTCCTCTTAGACATACACCTCCTTGAATACCACCCTACACTTATTTCTATCTATTCCGTTGTGGTACCTTTATCATAAACATATCTGAAGATTGATGGGTTGTGAAGTATCATATAGGATGATGTCTCCCATAATAAGAGTAAAAACACCTCTCCCTCATCTAGTTGGATCAATTATGAGAACCCTAGATTGAAAATACTATATCCTGAGACCATTTCATGAAGTTAATTTCATGATTTAATCCCTAAGGATCTCATCGGATAACGGCTACTGGAGGTTTAGCTTCAGAGTTCCCACTACCTACACCAACTATCAAGGAATAATTATCCAGAATTCTCTCCATTTCTAAGGAATTCTCCAACACTCCAACTTTGGTAATAATGAAAATATATTCACACCATCTTATATATCTTGATGTAGTCCATGGTCGAAGGTATATTATCAAAATACCACATCTTAATCCATATCCCTGGAGTATCTAGAGAGGTTGGTTAACCTCAAAGCATACCCTTCCACTGACATACTACCATGTTGGAGCTCTTTAAGATTTGGGATACACACTAATTACAACATGTCTGTGTGTAAATACTCTATGAAGAAATTATCAAACTATGTGCATGAAAGAGATCCCTAGTCAAGAATATGATTCAGCAGAATCCATCATCTCCCTATAGATCCATGTTGAGGACTCATTGTTAGGAACACCATCTAATTGGGAGGTTTCCTAATAAGGTGGAAAACTCATGCAACTTTCTCAAGATAGTTTTCTTCGGCATGAGATTCTGGATCACCTTGTAATATCTTATAATGTTAAAAGGGATAAAATAATAAATATTACTGCACAAAACAACCAGCTGTACCTTTCATTTCTGGAGCATACCTGATTAAAATTCAATAGTTAATGATTTCTATCCTGATGTATTGATCATGATGGTCAACATCCTGGGATGTTTTATGGGTTGTGTTTATGTGAAGAAAAATCACATTGGGAAGAACATGTGTTGTCTTGTGTGGACATTCATTAGTATGATGAATTGTTTAGGAATGTGGGTGGGCCTAAGGTATCAGATCACAGATCTTCCAGGAAATTCATGGTGCATGGGGGTCCCAGACCCAATGTCCATATTATAGAGAGGTGTCTATTCTATTCTATAGATCCATTTTTTACATTGGTATTATAGAAGGAACTGAGAAGAATATGTGGTGGTTGTACCTTAGATGATATGTGGGGTCTACAATGAAGATGTTGTGTTCAAAAGGGGGTGAATGTAAAATTTTAGAATGTTAAAAGGGTTTAAATAATAAATATTTTTACTCATTTAATTATGGTGAACCATTATTTTCATCATCCTACCTAATCATAACTAAATATTTAAAGAGGGTTGGAATAGTGTAATGATCATGATCGGTGACCTCTTAGAAAGTTTCTTGAGGTGTGTGCAAGTGAGGAAAAATAACATTATGAAGAACATGTGTTGGCCTATGGGGATAGTCATTATTTTGATGACTTGGTTAGGTATGTGGGTGGATGAGGTAGTGGGATACATGTCTGTCAGTAAACTGGTGGTGTGTGGAAGACAAGGAATTAATGGACATATTATGGCGAGATTGATATACTATCAATTGGGCCCAATTATTATATAACCTAAAACCTGATGTCTATCTTCCATTGAAACACATAAATTATTATTAGCCTATGCACAACATCTACCGGTACTATTGGGATAACTCGATTATAAAAGGTTGATGTTATATCGGAAAACCGGCTGGAGGAACTATATCCTACATCGACCCCATTACCAAATCCTTACCACCGGGTGAATCATCGTCATGATCCTGTTGTAGAATCATAGCTAGCTAGCATCATGGAGGAATCCTAAATAATCAAGATGTTTCACAATCAATGAGAATATCTAGTGAGATGAATCAAGAAGGGTATGGAAACCAAAACTCATTCCTACATGATGTGTGTACTAATGATTTCCCTACAACCAGTGGCTACATGTACCAGGTCATCAATTAGGTTATCCGAGACCTGGGGAATGGATATATCAACATCCAAAACAATAATGGGTTTCCTAGATTGAATGGAAATCTAGAAACATTTTAACATTATTTCCATAGTTCGTAAAGTAATTATCATAAATGATATATATCCAAACTATACTCTTATGGTGGAACCTATAACATTGATATAACTCTATCATGAACCAACCCATTGGGGATCACCTACCATGTGATAAGATATGTATGGAACCTGATTACCTCCATTTATATATTTTGGGATGTATACTAGATCATTTCAGAAGAACACTCACTTTAGAGGACTTATCTTAATGTACATATATACATGCACACATCTCCATATGACAGTATAATGTTGAAAAGATAATAAATTGACATTATAAATTAATTCATAAAATCTATTCCACATATGGGTATGAAACAACTATGGGAATCCATAATGGGAAAAATAAAATCCCACCCAAACAGAAAAGAAGTCTAACCATTTAAATTAATGATGGGAGTATCGAAGGTAATGAAACTTCTAGGATCAACCTGTTTGTCATACTCAACTATGATTTTCGTACTCTTGGTCATCTTAAGACACCATTGAATGATCTATCATATGCGTAATACATGACATGTGTACACAGATCCCATGCAGGGGTGAGTACAACATACTCAGTAGGACACCCAGAAATAACCAAACACAAAGCATCAAGATAGAGGGTTAGCTCCACACCAAAAATATATGTCAATCAGAATATCAAAAAACAACCATATACCCAGATATTATCCATATAGACACCAAGATTCAATGTAATGTGGCACCACTCCTACACGACTTGTATTCTAGTTATATAGTTAATGTACTGATCATCCCAAAGAACTCACACCTTGGGTTCTTCAAAGATAGATGGAGTTCATCCGAGAGGTTGTACCTATAAGACCATTCCAAGATGTAGACACATGCTAGAACTGAGAAGATATTGATAAACATGTTAGGGATATATCCCAAGGCCTATGGGGGATACCAAACCCTATTGTGGATAGTCATCTATAAAGGGGACCAAACACCCTAAATTTCGGTAATGGGATACCTGACCCTACATAGGGAAGTATGATAGTATACCAGACATCGAGACACAAAGAGGGATTCTTGAATCTATCAAGAACTATACCCATTAATTGCATCACCCGTGTTGAATAAATTAGTGATACCATAACATACCATCATGGGAATTTACCATGAAATCATACCATATATAAGCTCATCTATAATTAAGAGAGAAGGGGATCCAAACTACCCTATAGAGAGTAAATGGATTGTTGCTTCATACACAGACCTTCCAATGATTGTGCCCATGTTCTTCTACTCATACCCATGTACAATAGTTATATCTATGTTCCCTGGTCTTTCCCATGTACCTACCTATACATTTTCTTGTGTGTTCTAGAATTATATGTGAGGTTTATCGGTTCAGGTCACATGGATTGTGACACATCTCACATGGAATTTGATTATTTTCTCTATACATAAATTCTAGATCCATGGGAGGGGTCCATATAATGTGTTTTTTTATAGAATACAAATTGTGTTGTTTTTATTTTCACATAAAATTCCATCTTCTCTATGCATCTCTCCCACACTACATTTGTTGTCAATTCTACCACCAAAACCACTATTAAATATGGATTTGGGCATGACCGAGTCTTTCTATCCATAGTAACATGATATCGTCTACAAATATTCTTGAGGATCATCCTCATAGCACCACATCACCCATATGATCAATTTATTGAAATTAAGAACTACTGATCTGATGTAAATCCTCCATCACAGTCACAAACCACAATAGTGTCCTAGATTCTGATCTCGAACCTCTGGAAATAATACATTTTTCTATGGAATGATTGCACAAAGATCATTGAAAGACCAAAATAATATGAATTTTTTATTCAGATTTCAATTATTTTTGGGTGATTTTCAATGTTAAAACCCTTCAACATCAAACTTTTAATTAAATGTGGGAAATTATGATAATAGGAATAAAAAATATTTATATAAGTGTATAAATATATTGCTTTTATATTTGAAATTTATTTATGAGTTTTCTTGACATCATGATTATAGATTGGAATGTTTCTAACTCTTTTTATGTTTTTGTGTAAAAATTAGGCAAGAAGGCTTAGCCTTCCACCCCATGCATGCACCGCCGCTCGCTGGTCATTGTCACCCAAGACAAGCACGATCACGTGACACTCATCTCCACCCCATGCATGCACTAATTATTTCCACTCCACTCCACCCCATTATTTCACCATATTTAACTAATCATGACTACCCTAGGATTGCACCACTACTGGCTGCTCCATGCTACCCCATGTATGATCTTCCCCTCACTACTTACCACCAATCCAGGCATGAAATGCCACTTGGAACCACCCCATGCATCAGTTTCTGCTCGCCACTCATCATCACCCCATGCATGAATTGTTGCCCGCATTCACCCCATGCATGAACTTTTGATCACCACTCACCCCCACCTCATGATTGCACTTCCACTCGCCGCTCTTCGCTACCCCATACATGCACTACCCCTTATCTCTCATCATCACCACATGCATGCACAACCACTCACCCACCAGTTGCATTCCTTCCAATTCCACCTCATCGAGGATTCCTGTGTGAGTTCTTCCACATTGAAGAATTATTATCTTGGATCCATCTTGTGATTTAAATCAGTATTCATTCAACACCAAATCATTACCCACCATGGGTCTTGTGGTGATTTAAATTCCCCAAGATTTACTCATTTATTAGAAGGATATTTAAATATATTTAGTTCGAGAAACTCCCCTCTTTACAATATAAAAGCGCCTTTCCTCCTTGTCATACCATCATCTGGGGCACCATGGAGGATACCTCCATCAAGAGAGGCCAGCTGCTACAACTTTCTCTCCCCCTTCTTCTACATCATTTTATTTTTTCATTTATTTTTTAGTATAGTTTTTATTTAAATTTCAATTTAAATTTAAATTTACATTTTTATAAATTAATTCAGGCTTTTTATTTAATTTTTTTCATCTATCTTTCCACTAATTTTCTTCTTTTGATTCTTATGTATTATTTATTATTATTATTATTATCAATTTCATTATTAATATTAATATTAATATTATAAATAAATTTATTATTATAACTATCACATTATTATTTTATTATCACCTTTTAAAAAATTATTATTTTATTATCACCTTTTAAAAAATTATTATTTTAATAATAAGGATAATAATTAATAATAATTATAATATTGTTATTATTTTAACATTATTTATAAAATATCTATTTTATTTATTTTCCTATATTATTTTATTTTATTTCTCTCTCTCTTTCTCTTCTTTCTCTCTATCTCATTCCAATTCTATTTTCTTTTATTCTTTTCTGTAACTCTCCCTTATTCTTCTCTTCTTCCCACATACACCATTGTGATCTCTTACTCTCAAAAAGGAGAGGTTGTCCCTGAGGCTTGGCATGGGGGGGATGGAAAATGTGTTCATTAATATTCATTCATGTTTAATTTTATGTTTTTGAAGAAATTTATTACCATGCATGGTGAGGTGAATGTCTCTAATTAGATGATTTTCCACCAATGACATGAAACTAAATTTATTTCTATTAATTTATTTAAATTATTTTTCTATCACTTCACTGGTTAGCTATTCATATGATAGTATTTGAGCCAATAAATGGATGAAATAACATCGATTGAGCGGGGTCCTAGAAGATGATGCCTCCTAAAATATGGAGTGTCATCATCTTTGATAAAAGGAGGAGACTGAATCTTGAGTGATTATGTATTCAATGGTATTCCATAATTTCTAAATATATAATATTATTCCAAAAACGATATTTTGTAATTTTATTATCAAACTGAAATCAAACACATGATGAAGAATAATGATTATACTCTAAATTAAACCCCAAAACTAAGTGATTTCTTCTTAACTCGTTATATCTAGTTTTCCTTTTATTTTAAATTATCAACAATCATGTTTTTATAAAATTAATCAAAAAACCCAAAAATATTTTAATTGTTTTATAAAATTAACAACAATAAGAAAAATAAATAGCTTCGGTGAAATATATTAAGCGATTGAACCAAACTGAAATGCTCCTCGTGTGAGATGACTATGGCAAGCCACTATACAACACCCATAAAATTATAATAGCTTTTGACCATTCCTCATGAAAGGTGTGAATAAAAACTTGTGTTTTTTCTTGTGATCCAATCAGTTATTAATTTTCTTTTTATATTTTCTCATCTTAGATTTCATTTATTTTTATAAAAAAATCCTTCCATGATATTTTCATATGACATTTTTTTCAATTCATGGAAAATAAAATACTCTTAGTGAAAGAACCAGTGAATAAAAATTATGAATAGGTGGATCTCCTTAAAACATAGTGAACTCATTGAACTAGATAAATGGATGATAAATTGGAAAGAAACCAAAATTTCATTTCATGAACTGGCATAATTGGGTTCTAATGAAAAACATGATTATAAAAGACTGAAGAATATAAAGCATGTGCCAATAGACTTACATAATTTTACTGAGGATATCAAATTAGTTGAGGCATCTATTGAGAAGTATTACACATTAGTGATGGAATTTGAAGAAAGGATGGAGGAGCTTAACTACTTACCTCAATATACTAAGAGTATGTTCCCAGAGGAAATTACCCTAATGAAAATATTAAATCCAAACCAACTCAGGGAGTTAAACCTATATTTAATTCTTTCCATTATGATTTTATTGAATTTTAAATTTGAATCACTCATTAATGTTTTGATTATATAGATTCTGAAAATCCTTGTTATTCCTTGGAGGAAGAAGATGAAAGTAGATGTGCACCTATTAACATGGAGCTCCCTAATTTTGATGAAAACCCATTTGTGGATCCCCATCATGAAGATATCCTATTCATTGAGACCGAGGATATCAATAAATAAGATTCTCTTTTTAAAGAGTATAAATTACTTTCTAAAAAATCGAATTTTATTCTTGTATAATTTGTTAAATATTCCTTCTTTTATCATTAAATACATGAATCCTCTATAAATATAGAACTAGATGAGAAAGAGGAGGTTTCAAAAGTAGAAACCCTGAAGGTGGATGATTTATAGTTCATCATACCCCTTCAATGGAAACTATACATCATTATGAATGGGGATGATCTTGTGTACTCTATCCATCGATCTTTCTACAAGAACATGGATGAAGCATAAGCTAAGAAAATCTGCATGTGATCATTAAAATAAAATAAGCTTCTTGCAAAATTTTATCTTGGATAATAGCAGTTATATCCCTCTAGAAGTAGTAAAAATTTAGTTACCACTTGGGGGATCATACAAAGAATTATCATTTTAAATTATTTCAATGAATTGAGATTTAAATTTTGTTCCTTAGAAGTAGTGCATCATGCAGCCCACTCCCTCCTGTTCTTTTTGAGATTTAATGACCGGAGCATTGAGATTAATTATGAAATTATATTTTATAAGATAACAATAGAATAATTTATCCTTGAATAGTCAAGGGGAAATGTCAATATTAATCTTAAATATAGTTCACTTTAAGTGTTTTATAGTGTAATATATAAACATTTTTTCCCAAATCATTATTGGATCTCTAAAGTATAAAAAATGCTTTCACATTCTTGAATTTTTCATTACATGACTAATCTAGGAGAAAAGTGTTTATTATGAATCCTTTTATTCAATGTTAATAGTATATAATTAGTAAATTAGAGAATTAAAATTTTAATTTGAAACATGGATATTAAAAATAGGAGTAATGATTTAAGGAAATTAATTAATTCATGTATATTAAATTTCTCAACCAATTTTTGCATGGTTTGAAATTTTTGAAATTCATGTGAATTGATTTGTTACTATTAATCATGATTTGAATTATTTTCCCAAATCGTATGTCGCATTCCTGAGAGTATTTCTAGATGAAGTACTTCTTATTATATTATTGAGAAAATTTCCTATGTGATATTGGGACATGCCAACTACTAGAACTTGATTTTGAATTTTTCAAATATATGGATGTGAAAAAACACATTTCAAATGATTGAAGAATTATTTAAAAATACACACATCAATAATATAACACCTTTATATAAATCCTTATTTAGCCCTTAGATACCATGAATGAAATTTTTAGGAATGGTCCATGTTTAAGCTATTATTATCCATTCATATCATCCTATTAGTAGTATCATGGTAGTTTAATGTTAATGTGTGGGGCTAAATGGAATCATGATAAAGGGGATGATTTATTTTGTAAGGAATAAATGTGGGTGTGATTATTGTGGGAATTTTAAAAGGTTGTGGAATTATTCACTGTACTTTAATTTTTTCATCCAATGGAATATAAAAAAAATGAAAATTACAAAAATAAAAATATGATAAAATGGGTTGTGATTTTGGAAAAGGAAAAATCATAATTACAATACCTATGATTTATATCATACATGGTTAGGTGGTGTACGTGAGGTTTATTCTGAAACATTACTTTCAATAATAGATAAGAAAAATGAAAGTGGTTTGGGGAAATAATGTTTCTTATAAAAATAGAAAAAAAAATTCAAGAGGGTTTAAAAATAATTAATTATTTTTAAACTAATCATGATATCTTCATTGAGTTTGGAGGAAGTTGGGAGTTATAAAAATTTTAAGGGTAGAATGTCATTAAACTTTTTTACTTTAAATATAATTATTTATTCATTAAGAGTTAAACATTCTCCATGAGCATTATTTTTGAAACATCAATTACTACCAACCCTAAGACTCAGTGACATTTGATGCTTAATTGCAAACCCTCATTATTTTAAGTGTATTTTTTAGAAAGTTGAGAAATTAGTTCTTTTACAATCCTATGGATAAGGAGCTTGTTATAATGATATGTGCCAAAATCCACTTGAATTTTATCCTTAGAGATGATCAAAAAGATTTATGTGATGTGAATAATAATTTTTTATGTTTAATAATAATGAATTAAGGATCTTGAATAAATGAAAGGAGAAGATCCATCATTTTATAAAGGGGAAAATTAAAATACATGAATTGACTATTTCATTGGAAAATTGTAAATTGAATTAATATTTAATGTGAATTTATAGAATTTTATTTAATTTTGATTATAATTTGATTTTATTACTTTGATATTTGAATATTGTTAAACATCGGTTCCTTATTTAACTTCTTGTTGAGATTTTATGCCTGAGGACAAGCATGGTTTTAATTGTAGGGGTATATTCCAAACAAGAAAAATATGCAATTTTTTATTCAAATTTATATCGTTTTGGGTGATTTTATATGTTAAAACCCTTGAATTTCAATGTTTTAATTAAATATGTGAATTCATAATGATAGGAACATAAATTATTTTGTGAAGGCTAAAAAGATGTGGTTTTTATATATGATATTTATTTATGAAATTTTGATGACATCTTGATTATGCATTTGAATTTCTATTAGTATTTTAATTATTTATGTGAAAATAATAAGCCATAAAGAAAGAACTCCACCTCATACATGCACCGCTGCTCAAAGATCTCCATCACCCTAGACATGTGGTACCACTTCAGGCTCACTGCCACACCATGCATGGACCACCGCTTGTCACCCATCGCTACCCCAGGCATGCACCGCTGCTCTTAAACACCCCATGAATGCACCATTTCATACTAGTCCCCACCACACCAGGCATTCACTATCACTTGCTGCCACCCCATACATGCACCTCCGCTCACCGCCATCCCATGTGTGAACCACTGCTTGCAGCTTGCCACCAACCCAAGAATTCACCACCACTCACCACCAACCCATGCATGAAATGCTCATAGTGGATACCCCATGAATGCACCTATGCTCACCACCAACCCACGGATTCACTGTCAATTGCCACCACCCCATGCTTATATCATTACTCCCCACCACCCCATGAATGCACAACTACTCACCGATCTCTATCACCACATGTATGCAATGACACTCTCCTACTGGTCATCTATTCATAGTTTCCCCCCTAATCAAGGACTCCTGCATGAATTATTATATGGTGTTGAATGAATAAAATTTTTCTATCTAGAAATTTAAATCGACATTATTTCCATACTGAATATTTTTTCACCATAGGACTTTAGGTGACTTAAATTCTCCAATAATCCCTCCCAAATTTGAGGGATCATTGAATTTCATTAAGGTCAAGCCACTCCCCCTTCCTAATGTAAATAATACTTTCCTCCACCCCAAACCATCATCCAGGGCATTTTGAAAGAGCTCCACCAAGGGAGGCCAACTACTACAACCTTGTATCCCCCATCTTTTTGTTTATTTTAATTATATTTTTCTTTCATTAATTTTTTCATTTCATTTTAAATTGTAAATTAAATTTAATATTTAATATATTAATCCATGCATTTGACATTAATTTTAGCTCCTCCAACCATTCCAAAATTATTCTTCCCAATTTTCTCCTTTTAATTATTAGGTATTAATATCAGTTTTATTATTATTATTATTATTATTTTATAATTATTATTATAATTATCAAATTCCAATTTTAAATTTATTTTGTAATTCTAATATCACATTTTCAAAAAATATTCTCATAATAATAGTTATAATAATAATAATAATTAATGATAATAATAATATTATTATTATTTTAACATTTATTATAAAATACATTTTTTTTATATTTTATTATTTCCTTTTGTTTTATTTATCTCTCTATTTCTCTTCTCTCTCACACTCTATTATCCAATTCTATTTTATATTAATCTCTTCTCTCTCTATTCTTTTTCTCTAATTCTAACTTCGACATCTGTGATATCTTACTCTTAGAAATGAGAGGCTAACCTCATGGATTTTCCTAGTGGGAGGTCATGTTGTTCATGAATTTTCCTTAATGTTTAATTTTATTTTTGTGATTAAATTGGGTAGAATTCATGGTGAGGTGAATGTCTCTAATAATATGACTACCCACCAATGACATGAAACTCAATTAATTTCTATTCTTTTATTTAAATCAAATTTCCCTCTCCCCATTGGATAACTATTCAGACGATAGAATTTAATCAAATAAATGTATAAAATATCACAGATTACGCTGGGACCTGTAAGATGACACCTCCGATACCAAGGTGTTTCATCAAACTTGACTAGAGGAGGAGGTGAAATTAAGAGTTTATAATCATTTAACGTAATTCCACAATTTCTAAATAAGTAATAGTAGTCCAAACATTATATATCATTCTAAAATTGTCAAATTTAAATCAAACACATGATGGAGAATAATGATTTAACCCAGAACTGAACCACAAAAAGAAGTTATTTATTCATTACTCTTTCTATCTAGTTTTCATGTGAGGTTAAATTATAATTATTATGGTTATTAGATAATTAATCAAAAACCCAAAAAGAATATAATTGTGTTCATAAATTAATCAAAATAGAAAAAAGAGACAACTTAGGTGAAATAGATTAAGTTTTTGAACCAAACTGAAAGGCTCCTCAAGTGAGATGACCCTGGTCATCCACTATGTTGCACTAATAAAAATTATAATTACTTTGGACCATGCCACACATCATGTGTGTTTCAATCATTCATTAAGAATTTTTCAAACCACACACCAAATGAAATAATGATGAAAATCACACAAAGAATGTGGGGAAAAATAACAAAAGATAATTGTGAGTAAAAAAACACAGCCATTGTTTGATCCGGCCTCAATATATTGTCATAAAGGTGAAGAAAAAAGAGAGATATAACAAGGAATCATTGAATGTGATCAATTAATAATTATTGGAAGATAATTCAATACCCCAAAAACACGATTGACAAAAGAATCAATTTATTAGTGATATTGATTCATGTTTGTATTGGGATAAAAAATAGGGATATGTCTAAATTAAAAAACATTTTAACACCTGTTTTGATCAATTGCTAATCAATATGGTTCCTATCTTTTTTAATTAGTGAGATCCACTAACTGTGTTGTCATTGGAGATCCATGTAGTACTCCAGTAATTGATCTATGATCCACTATTGTCCTATAAATATATACTCTATGATCCTATCATATCCCTATTATATTAGTTGATCCTTCAATGAATAATCCAGTGATGGAATGGGAAATTCAAATGAATGTAACTGAGGTATATAGTTTCCTTGGATTAGAATGTTACTATTGAGGATTTTTTTAAAACAAATCTCAATCATATAACCCGTTAACCATGTTGAAATGTAAAGGTGTTAATTTCATATAGTTATAATAATGTAAAAAAATAAATAATTAAAGAGGAGATTTTTCAATGCACCGATATTTACATTACTATCTAGAAGGGATTGATTTTTTAGATATATATTGATGCATCCATGAAATGACATTGATGTTTTTTATATAACAATAGAGTTGGTTCCTATGAATCGTAGAAGTTAATGGTCTATTAATAGAATTATATATCCCATTATATTGAGTTAGAGTCCACAAAATTTTTATTCCTGATATGGAGGAATTACCATTGTCGTGAATTCTATTAAATATACATGGATCACAAAATATTAAAATAATCCTTTGAGAAATAGTTCAACATAAGTAAAATTTTATGGCTAGAAATCCTAATGGTTTATCATTTCTCAATACACTACCACCCTGGGAAAGAAATTATGGTGGCTAATTCATTGAGTAGGAAATATCATGCAGTATTGACAAATATGAAGATTTATAAATATCCTATATTCATATATTTAGTAAATTTAGATATAAGAATCATCAAGGAAGGGGAAAATAATATATTTCCCAAATGATTTACTAAACATTCTTATTGGATAAAATAAATGGTTTCCATATTCAGCATAAGAACATTAAAATTAAAATAAAAATTTTGAATGTTGTGAAGTTAGCATATTTCATATTTGAAGATATTTAATTGAAATTTTTAGTGATATTATTTGTTCTGTCTATCATGGGCTAAATAGATAATTATTAAATGAATATCATTACTCAAATTTGTATGTATACCCTAGTATCACAAAAATGCATAAGTATTTAAATGAAAATATTTTGTGCAATATAATGAAATGGGAAATTGGAAACTATATATGAAATGTTATTGTATATTAGTAGTTTAAGGATAAAAGACAAAATATTAAAGGATTTATGTATGGTGTAAAGATTAATATGTGAAATGTGATAATATTACAATGAATTTTGTTAATATATTTCCAAATACTCCTAGAAAGGATGATTTCATATGAGTTACTATTAATATTCTTTCCAAGTCCCAAAATATCCTCTATATAAGTAAATATCAACCTCTTTAGTGCATTGTGTGGCTCTATATTGATAATTTTTTGATATTTTATGAATTAAATATTTTGATTTTATCTAATCACGATCCTTGGTTGACATAAAAATTTTAGAAGAGTATTTATAAGTCTCTCAACAATGAGTAGTATTTGAGAAATTTCTATCATCCTCATACTGATGGGAAGTCTAAAATGAATATTCAGATATTAGAATATATATTTAGGTTATAGTCAATTGTCATTCATGGTAAATGGGATCAATTTTTACCTTTGGTGGAATTTATATATTATAATATCTTTTATTCAACCATTAAATTAAAATATATAATGCATTGTATAGAAAGAGGTGTCACACACCAAATTCTTAGGAAGAATATTTTGAAAGGAATCTTATAATCCCTAATTTCATTGAATTGATAATGGTGAATGTATGTACTAATTATAATCATATCAATTCTTCTCAAAGAAGAATAAAATTGTGTATTTTTTTATATAAATAAGTGTTTAGTATTTAGCATAGGAGCTCATTTTTTCATAAATTTATCTCAATGGAAGGATTGTATAAAGATCATAAATAAATGGAAACTTTTTCATATGTATATTGGGCCTTTTAAAAATATATAATGAATTCAAGTTGTTTCTTACCATTTAGAAATTCCACCCGACATCTATAAATTTCATGATGTGTTACATATCTCATTTTTGAGTTTATTTTGGATCACTGAGATGGCTCCCCACTACCGAGGTCTCTAGATTATCCTCGTGCTAGGGTTCCTTCCCAGTGCTGCCGCTCCCTTCTCTTCGTCACCCTCACGGTATGTATTTGATCTCCGACCTGCCCCTCCTTTCTCATGCTTCTCCCCTTGTTTTCCTCTTGTTTAGGTTCATCTCTTTCATTGGCTTCTTCGCTTGTCTTGATTGGTGATGATGAGTTTTTTTTCTACTTCACGGGCCTCGACCCCTCTTTCCATTTCTATTTTTGTTGGATCCATCATGAATAAACCACATATTGGTTTAACTCGATGAAACTTCGACAATTTGAGATTATTTGTGGCATCGAGCAAGGTTTTTGTCTGATTTCACTTTCTGTTGGTCTTTTGCGACCAGCCTCCTCATTTCGCTTCCCAGATTCACATTTTCTCCAGTTCCTTTCCGATGCATCCCGAGTCTCCCGACAAGACTTTTTTCTTCTCCTGGTGGTGGATCCGTCGGTAGGGCTCGGTGATCATGGCGGTGCCCGAATCTCTCTATTGTAGCTTTCGTCTGCTCTGAACTCTGCTCTGGCTCCGGATTCCCTCCAATCTTCTCTAACTCGAATTCGAACGGTGGTTCTCAAGGTGTTTTGGGATGTGAGTTTCAAACAGTCATCTACATGTCAGGTGGTGTTTTCCCCACGGTGGCTTCAACTATGACCATGGGTTACTGGAAGGTTTGATTTTCGTGATGGGTTTTGGTTCGGTTTCAGCTCTTTTGTTTCTTCGATGGTTTGTGGTGGTTTTTTTTGGGATTCAATAGTGGTGACGATGGATTCTGGTGGATGGTCTCTCTGAAGGACAGTTGTGGATGATGGAAATGTCTGGTGTTAGGGTGCGTTATGTGAGGCTGCTATGTGATGATGACTGTGGAAAGTTTATTAGTGGTACTTTGCTATGCTGTTTTCTGCTATGGTATTTTATGGTATTTTTAGTGATGTTGATGGATTCTGGCGGATGGTTCTAGAAGGCATGCTGGTGTTTTCCGATGTGGTGCTGATGGTATTTTCTTGTTTTTTTTGAATTGGTTGGAATCTTGTATTTGAAATTTGAAATCTGGCGGTGAAGGTTTTTTTTAGGTTCCCACTTTTCCTTAATGTGTCTCTTTCGATAAAATAAACAATTGGTTTGAGCATACATATCTCATTTTTGAGGAAGTACATGTTACACCCAATCCATGCTATCACTTATAATGAAATATAATTGGAAAATAATTTATTATATTATAAATAGAATATCTAGATTCATAATACTATATAAAATGTTTTACGATTCAGACAACTCGACTGGTGATGGTTCTTTAGAGAAATGACAAACTATAATAGAAAACACTGGATCCTAAGGAAGATATGAGGAAGGATTAACAACATTTATTAAAGAATTATGTTTTTTAAAATTTCATAGATGAAGTAATTTAATTTTGGGAGAGTTTAATGCATTATGTTTCCCCATAACAGGTAATCATTACATACCTAGACTATTATCCAATGCACACCAAATTATTTTATCATTATAATACAAAATGTTTTTTATTATATTTGAACATTAAATTTAAATATTTGTTAATTTTAAATTTATTAAATGTATATTATTTTTTAGTATATAAGCTATAATTTAGTTTGGGATGATTTTATGATTTTTTCAAAAACATTCTCTTCTTAGGTGAATAGTGAAAATGCCATTTTGATCAAAAAATTTGATTTATTTTCACTCCCATTATGTTTTATATTTTAGTTTAAAGTAAAATAATAGAAAATGGATTAAAGATAATAGATTTAATTCTATATAAATTAACATTATATTTTATTTTGGAATAAACTTATTTTTATTCTAAAAAAACATTTTTCATAAAAACTCTAATTCATTGCATCTTTACCACTAATATTAAATTTAATTTCTCAAAAAATAAAAAATAAATATTAAAAAATGTATTTAATATTATTAATTATGCAACTAATTTTTAGTGTTGATTTCAATTTAATTTATGGTCATAATGAATAGTGACTTTGGTAAAAATGGTTTCACCACGGTTAATGATAAAAATAGGTTAATTATTGTTAAAATATTGGAATAATGTCATAAAAATATAATCTCAATTATTATTGGATAAAATAATTTATACCCTTATCAAATTAGATTCAAAAAATTACTTTTTAAGTTCCACTAATCCATGAGAAAGAAACTTATAATAATTAATAGTTCAGAATAATTGTAATTTTTCCACTCACCGAACTTATAGAATGTCACTTCCTATTCTAATTTATTCAACCACAAAATCCATTTATCTCAACAAATATCCACCAAAAAACATTTACATCATCCATTCCCTTATCGTATGGGTAATAGTCTCACCAAAATACCGACTATAGGAAGGATAAAGGTGTCGTCAAAGAAGGTTTCTCAAATAAAATGTATAACGTTTAAGTTAGTTTTTTATGATTGTTTCATCCTCCACCTAATTTAAAACAAATATAAACATCCATATATTGTAAAATAATTATTTTAAATATAATTAAATTTTATTATGTTTATGGAAAAACCCTTTATCATATTCTTTTCCATCATATAAAAAATGAAAACATTGCTCATTCATACATACAATCTACCATCTATACATAGTGGTGAAATTTGATTTTCATCACCAATTTAATGGGTTTGTTATAAATATGGAACTAATGGATTTATATTAAATTTATTTAATATTTATGATTATATAAATATAAATATATATATATAATATCATAGACCTTATTACCCTTTCACATGCTAAAAAATGATAATGTTACCCATGTTTATATGTGTACTGTCACCACTATGAAGTATTGTTGTTAATTTTTAAGGTCCTCCTTTGATGGAAGAATAAAAATTTATATTCAATGTATAAAAATTATAATTATTTCCTGATTAATAATCTATAGAAAATGGAACCATGACCCTTTTGGAGATGATAAGTGCACCAATGTTATTTTGTGGTTATAATTCAAAGGACCCGAAAATATCCATTATAAATTTAATCAATTTACTAAATATATAAGAAATAGTATTCAATAAAATAAAAGGGATAATTAAATATTAATAATCCCATGATTTTTTATTAATAATCATTAAAATTAATCTATGATTACTATATCAGAGTTAAAGTACATACACGATGAGTCAGATTCGAGGTAAGGATTTATTCTACAATCTCATTTTTATTTGAGATTGTTTATGTTTACACTTCCATAGAATGAAAATATAATTTATTTAAATTTTCAATTCTATAAGATATCTTTTATTTTGTTTATATATGGAGACTACATGGTTTCCTTTCATTTATACTCTTTGGTTTTTAAAATGACTAAGAAAATGATTTTAAGGAAAACTGAATATATTTCGACATTTGTCCAGGAATCTTTATACTCTATATACATGTTACCTATAATGTTTTCAATAATATATCCATAAATATCTAATGATTATATAAATTAATTTTCATCAACATTTTACTTTCATTATAATGTTTTAAAAAGAATAGTCCTACCATTTTCTGATTGAGGTGTTATTGACTATTTTCTAAAAGTGTGAAAAGAATAGTTTTTTTAACATTTACCAATTAATGGATTTTAATTAATCATAAATAATATTTTATTTTAAGATTAATTTAAAATTTTACATGATTATATAAAATTAAATTAATTTTCTCAATATTATAGAAATTTGGATTTAAAATTTTATCAAAAGGAAAGCTATTTTTCTTATCTCTTCGAAGAAAGGATCAATGGTTATTTTCATGGTATTTTTATCCTTTGATGTTTCTAATTCATTACAAGTGATAATGTCAAATGATATCATCCACTTTATTCACCTATATGTATTATGATCATGTTGTTCAATTTATTAACATGGGAAAAAATTACCATTTCATGTGAAGGTTTTTCAATACGAATTATTATATTGATTATGTGTCGAATAGTAATTAATTTAATTCATGTTCTGAATGAATTAGACATAGTAAGTGATGGTTTAGGCTTTTCATAGTCCCTCGATGCATCAATATACCTCATGAGACAATCCAGTTTGTGTATTTGGAATACATGTTACCTATTTATGTATGATGTCTTTGAATGAGGCTTTGAAAGTAATATTTTGATGTCAAAAATTATGAATTTTATAATTATGAAACTATTTATTATTATCCTTTTCCAACGTAGTAAATTTTACATCGACTCTGGGTTACTAGACTCAGGGTGTTACAAGAACCCACAAGAATATACACATGGTAAACTATCACCAAACGTCATTAAGGCATAACAATCTAATATAACATCCAACTACAAGAAATAGTGTTAATTACATTATCTAGAAGGTAACCCTCAACCAAATCACCATATTTCAATTAATATATCCCCCCAATGAAAAACATCTGGTGATCCCATCCTTTATACAACCATTCCATAACACACCACATCAGTCTCATCTCTAACGATGTAGGATGGATGAAATTCCTATGTACACATACATTTCCAAGGGTCCAACATCCCATGTTGGTATGGGTCTGATCCATTCTATAACCATATCTAGGGCTACATATTTGATATCCATATTAGTAGGGTATCATGAATATAAAGGATATCAACCTCATTCCCTCCCCCTACGATTCATGGAACCCACCAAGTGTCATCACATTAATACCCCACATTGTAATCTAGTATAACACATACTATATCTGCATGACCACACCTTCCTTGGGAAATCATAGCTCATACCATACCCTGATGTGAGATAATTGAAGAGATAGTAGTAATATATTCATCCTTTCTCCAAACTAGATGTTTTGGGAATAGACCTAAATCCCAAAAAAGTTTGGTATGTGTATTATTACCCAACTATGATGGAATTTGTATAGAAATCATAAGAAAAATACTTCATATATATTTCCAGACACAAGATCTTATTAAATGTGTCACAATAAGACAAAAATGTTGCACTATCACAACCATTACAATATAGCCTCCATAGAGTTCCATTTCTATTACATGAAATATCACTAAACCAGCCCCACTTACCATGTTAAATAGTCACATAAAAAATACACAATTTCCCATTTAAACATACCATAATACTAGTTATAGATTCAACATTAACAATAGATATTGTATTCATTGTATAATGAAATTCCATAATTAAAAAAAACCATTCTATAGATAATACCAGTATTTATTCCTAGTCACTTCCCATTCATTTTAGGCATGAATATTTCATTCACATCCATGGTTTATTCAATTCAAGCCACAACCATTTATAATTTTCATTTTTACAAATTCCATTTCACTAATACAAGAAAAATTCAAAATAATCATACATCAACAAGACATTCCACCACTCCATAACAACCTACTCATCCCTTATTTTATACTATGACATGGTAGCATCATCCCAACCACACAATCCCCATTCATAATCATAGAACACTACACCTACCATGGAAATATCTTCAAAACCTACTACCTAAACTATGCCATAAAACTACGGTAATGACCTGAATATCTACAACTATGCTTGCTACAATCACAAAACCAATTAAATGGAAAAAATAAAAAGTAATTAAAATAATACAAAACATCCTCATATATATTTTAACATGTTTACAAATTTTTATAACACCGATTTCAAGAGAAACCACTAATCAATTCTGTTATTACACAATCAATTTTTTACCATCATTATGTGTTTATAATTTTATGAAAGGTCGATCCAATAGAAATATTAGGGCATCAACAAACAAGTATAAGTTATAAAAATGATTTCCATTAACAAAAAAATCATACGTCACTAAAATTTGAAATATCATATAAATATGTAATAACATAAAAATCATTCATTTCCATCAATTTTCTTTAGTCTGGTTCATTATCATAATTAGGCCAATCCTTATTCTCCACCCAAGGAATGATAAAGCATGAAACTACTAAAATTTACATGTAAATAATGTGGGTGATGTATCAAATTCCCTATATCAACAAGAGAACAACAACCGCATTGAAAGAAAAAGATAAGGAGGTGATGAGCTTATGACAAAGACCGCATGAGGGAATCCCCAAATCAATCTAGATCATATGAATTCTTCATCAAATAACATCCAAAATACTATTATTAACCATGCACTACCACTACCACAATATTATCATGATAAGGTTGAAAGAAGAAATGAAAAATAATGGGGAATGAACTCACCTTGGATCACCAACAATTTATCACTATATGTTGAGGATCAAATACTATCAAATGGGTTGAATGATCTGTAAAAAATATACTAAGTGCTCCCCTGAGTTAATAAAATAAATGGTTGAAGAATAAAATTTAGAGAGGCACCATAATTTATACATAGGGTGGAAAAAATTGGATTACATGATTCAAGGTTGATGGCTAGACACAATGGGTTTATGTTTGGAGAATCTCTAGAAAATAACATTGTGGTCAATACCCAAATTTAGAAAACCTAGGGATAAACAAATATGAAAGGCCTATCACCATGGTGGAACATCCAAACCCCCAAAAACCATTCATGATGTTGCCTACGAATCATTGTACTGTCGGATCTACATTGGGCCTCTAGAACCCTTACATCATAATATTGTCCGCTTTGGATCACATTTTCATAGGTTTGTTCTCCAACATGGCTCACTACCCACAAGGGTGGCTCACTCTCACCCCCCTTAGAGAATATAATTTTGTAATGAGGGGGGATGGTTGGGGATTATATATGATACTTGGTTCCCTCTAGTATCTGATGTGGGATAGGGTCCCTGCACCCAAAAACCATGACTCGTAGGGATGCACTGCATTTATTTAGGATTCTGTCAATCTCTTCATCATTACATGATCTATGATCAAAGTATTTCATACCCCACTTTGAAACCAATTCCCCCTTCTAAAAAGGCCTTGTTATTGAAGGGGGATGCTTGTGTCTTATATTTGATGACCACTTCCCTCTAGTCTCTAATGTGGGATAGGGTCACTACATCCATCACCCTTGACCCATAGGGCTTCACTACATTTATTTGTGATTCCAACAAGTGAAAGAAGACCAAAAATGGCATAATGACTAAAATATGACACCCAACCTTCATTATTGAATGGTAATAAACCACTCTCCAATCCTTTATTTATGGTTTGTCCTTATCATCTTCATAATAAGTCAACAATGCAACCAAAGGGTCATGCCACAATGATTACTGAACCATCATAACTAATGAATATCGTCCATTAAACTTGATGACATAGAAAAATTTATATTGAAAAGTGTGAATAAAAATGAAATAACCCTTGAAATTACCCTTTAAACCACCATAATGCAGCATAAACGCTCATGGATGAAACACCCAACTCCCATGGTGCCACACAAGCCAGCACAAGAAAAAACGGACCCACCCAGTTGGAATCTTATTTTTGACACAAACCTTCCTTCATCAAACCTCCTCCCGAATCCTCCAACACCCAGAACACATAATTTAATGTTTCATGAAAGTTATAGTCATTATAGGTTTCTTTTATATAATAAGAATCTTGTCAATTAGATAAATTCAAATTTTATAGACTTATAAAGCATTGAGGGCTGACACCATGTGAAATCCTAATGTTTTATTTTCTAAAATGTTAGTCAGTATCAATTTTGTATGATTTTTTCCCAAATCCTATATGTATAACCAAAAACTTCTACAAATAGTCCCTTTAATAGCATTTAAAAAGAGCTTTAACATCTCTAAAAAACACATTTAAAAGGCTCCCTTTTTATCAGTGCAAAAAATGATGATAAAAGAGGTGTTTTATCAGTTCTAAAAAAACATAGCGATAAAGGTGAAAAAATTGCAAATATTCTAAAAATTAGAGTGTGGAAAACACCTATCAACCCTCAACCTTGCCTTATAACGACACTCATCTACCCCCTTTAACAGTGCTTTCTTCCCCCTTTAATCACGAGGGCACGTGTTCACCCATGCACACACCCCTGCCTTTGATCGATTTCGATCATTAGACCTCCCCCTCATAAACCCTTACATATTCCACTCCCCTATACTTTTTATTTTTAATTATATGATATATCTATGTATATATATAGATTTTGTTACATTGTTTTTTCTATTTATTTATATATGTGTTTATATATATATATATATATATATTTAAATACATATATAGAATATGTTTTGTGTCTATGTGTTTATAAATTCATACATACATATATTAATATATATGTTTTCATCTACAAATTTAATTATACATATTTATATTTATTTACATATATTATATATTAATATTTATATACATATAATAGAATATATAGATAAATATATATATCTGTTTTTCAATACATAAAAATATATTTATATATATATAAATTATATATACTATAAATGTATATTTATATAATTATTCACAGATTTATATTCTTGATAAAATGAATATTATTTTTTATTTATATGGGGTTTATATATTTATAATGATACTTTACATTTAAATAATATAACATATATATTTATAATATTAAATTTTTATGTCTGAATATATACAAAATATGTATATATTTTTATATATTTGATTATAAATAATAATAAATTGTGATAAATGATAAAAATTCAAAACAATAACATCAATATTCATGTATTTCCAAAGAATAAATTTAGTCCCCCATGAAATCTGACAAAATACCCCATTGTAAAAAAATTGGGACACCCAGACTAAAAACACAATTTTAGAGACCTTATGGATCTTTTCTTATCTCGTAAAATGTGACATGGGGATTTATTATGTCACAAGGGCATAGTTCTCGTCACAAGCTTCTATTTTATATGTGGTAGACACCAAACGGACACTCAGAACAGAAGTTATGGATGTTCAAGTTCTCAAGGCGTTTTCAAGTTATTTTATATCTTTTTTTTCTATCTTCAAATTGTTATTAAATGACTATTACTTAATAATATAATTATGAAACTATTAAATATAAATATTTTTAATAATTTTATAATACATTTTCACTAAATATCATCTATATTAAGTGTAAACACATATTTATCAATATATAAATCATATAATATTTATATCAGTATAGAAATATTTATATATTAATACATTATTTTTAATGATAAATATTTTTTTATAATGTAAATTGTTTATCAGTGGCACGAAAAGTGCAGATAAAAGTACCATTTATCAGTGCAAAAAACACTGATAAAGGGGATTCTATTATCAATTAGAAAATGATAATAATTGGTTATAGTTATCATAATTTTCAACACTATTAAAATCACCTTTTAAATTCATTTTTTAGTACTGATAATGGGACTCCCTTTATTAGCATTTTTAGCTCCGTTAAATGATGGCTCTACGTAAATTCAATTATGTGGAAGTCAAATTAGATATTTCATTTTATATCATTACAATTAGAAACTCAAGGGAAGTTATTAAGTTATATGGTTCGTTGGATTTATTTTTTGTGAAAATGATTATTTTTATTTTGATTATAGATTTGTGACTACTCTATTAGAATCTAGGGAATAAATATATATTTTTTTTAAAAATGTATATGTATTTAAATAAATAATAATTTTGTGGTTTAATTTCATCAAAATTCATTGGGGATTTTTGTTAACAATATTATAAAAATCCATAACATTTTATTCATATAAAAACAAATTACCCAATGAATTCTGATTTAAAATTAAAATACACATAGAACCTTGGAGGTGTATATTCTCAGTGATTAAAATAAAGATGTAATTTTGAAGAATTATTATTGTTTCATTGTATGATTTTACTAAATATATATATTTGTGTGATGACTAGAAGAAATATTGAAAAAATATGAAATTGTTATTACTGGTTAATTAGTTTTTTAAAAAATTGGGGATTTGTAGGAACATAAAAATGATGAGAATACATATTTTTTATTTTTATAATTTTTTAAATATTTATAGAGACTATATTACTATAGGAGAAGATACGATGTTCGTAAAATTTAGTGGAAATGACAAGATAATTCACTATGTATTGAGTGATTGGAGTTAAAATTATATAGACTTCCATAGATTAACTTAAATGAAATTACTATTTATAAAAAATTTAAATTTTTTATAGAATATAATAGATGTTTCATAAGACATATGCAATATAGAAAATAAAAAAACCATAATTTATAAAACAATTATATTATATATAATGCTGGACATTTCATCATATAGAACTTTTGATAGAAAATAGTTGAATTTTATCAAATGCACTAAACATTTGTGTCAGATTCGCCATGTTACATGAATTATGTATAATGTTTTCTTGAAACTACAATAATTTTTTTAAATAAAAATGAATTGGAAAATATTGTAGAAAAATTCTATGAAATAAAAATTAATTGCAAGAAATTGTATTAAAGTTATAATAAACAAAACTTGACATTTATACTAGAAAATATTTAACTCTATAGAGTAGTTCCTGAAAGATTTTAATGATATAATAAAAAATGTATAATGAGGAATTTTTCAACTCAACACTGAAAAATAATACGGGTTTGAGTGTTTCTAAAAGATGGATATATTCTTTTCACAGTAATAATGTTTTTTTGAGTGACATCAGGGGACTAAAATTCTGACTAATATCATCTATGGACCTACCATAGTTCTATGAACAATGTTTTTTATCTGTTCATATTACTATGAATGGTCCTTAAATTGTATTAGTGGGACATTTGTCCCCCTAATGTCATTCCCCCTAATTTTTTTCTACTAAGAAACCTTTCTCGGAGTTCATTGTCTAATGAAAATGTCACTACAAGATTCACCTTATTACGAAATAGATATATTATATTTTAAGAAACATATGATATATTGAACATGCATTTGAGATTTTTTGACATTTAGTATTCCTCATAGGAAACTGACTTTGAAAATAAATTACATTTCTAATCGGTATTTTTATTGAGGTATGCCTGTATAATGTATTATAAAATTATTTATATTTGATATTAATTGATTATTATTAATTTTTTATTATTTTATTAATGATTTGTTGAATGTTTCTTCAAATATTGCACTAAAAATCATTTAAATACTTTTAGTTATTTGATTGGAAATAAATCTATTGGAGAACCAAAGGCATTTAGAAAAAAGTGAATCATCATAAAAAACTTGGTTAATTAACTTTTTATTTTTTGAATTTAATGGCTCCCACATGTAGACCTTTTAACTGAAATTATGTCCTTCCCTTCACCGTCACCCCCATAACACACTACATTGGATCTATCATTCTACTATACTCACAAGAGTGTGTCTGATGGATCCTTCAGTCTCTTTTAATCCCCCTCGCAAGACATATCATTTATTTTAACAACCCTCCCTAGTTTTTATAGTGCCGGAGGATTATTATCGATGGGTAACATGTATTTTAATAATGAAAAATATAATTTTATTATTTAATCCCAAATATGTTAATTAAATAAATTTCTACTTGTGATAACTTGAACCTGGAACATGGTGTTAATTAATTTCCACTATTATGTGGTCCAATGAAAGAACTTCCACTATCATTTCTAAATCCATTGTGACTCCAGTCTTAGAGATTTTGTGCCCCATGAAGTGGACTTCTCATATACCTAACTGGCACTTCGAGATATTTTCTTAAAGGTGGTGCTCTCGGAGTGTATCTAGAACTATCTGCAGGTGAATGGAATGCTCCTCCTCTGACACCGAGTATATCGTGATGTCGTCAATGAAGACCACCATGAAGTTATCGATGTGTGGAAAGAAGATCTTATTTATGAGGCCCATGAACACTGCTGGAGCATTTTTCACACCGAAAGGCATCACCAAGAACACGTAATGGTCATACCAAAATCTAAAGGATGTCTTCGGTACGTCCTCATCCCATACCATGAGCTGGTGATAGCCTGATATGAGTTCAATCTTTGAAAACCATATAGCTCCCTTTAGCTGGTCCAAGAGATCATCAATCCTCAGGAGTGGATAGTTGTTCTTCAAAGTCACCTGGTTCAGGTGCCAATAATCCACACAATGGCTTAGACTCCCATCAGCCTTCTGGTGAACATGATCTTGGATACCCATGAAGACACATCAGGACATACGAACACCTTTCATTGCATGTCCGCCAACTGTACCCTCAGCACACGAAGATCCACGGGAGCCATATGATATTTTGGAGTAGATATTGGTGTCGTCACAGGGTATAGGATGATTATAAAGTCTATATCTTGGTGAGGAGGTTTCCCCGAAACATCATTAGTGAAAACATCACCATATTGGTCCACTACTATAGGATAACTCAGACTACTCACATCATCTGCTCCTAGGGTGGGGCTATCCAACTGATGAGTTTCCTGCTGCACATTATTCTGAGATAGTACATCCTATGATGAAAATGTTTCCACCTCACCGGTGAAGGTAAACCAGATCCCATCTTCACAGACACACCTCACTTGGCGCATAAAACAGTCGATCTAATCATGTGCTGTGGATTGCCAGTTCATACCGAAGATGACATCATAATGCCTCAAAACTGCTACTAGGAGATCCCTTCCAAAGATCTTTCATTCTAGAGTGATCTCACACAACATTCACTAGTGTGTATTCATCGAATCTTATCCCGTAAGAGTCTCTAATCGCATGGATCGAGCAAAAGGCTTGATAAGAATCTCCGTGCTCCAAACGAGGGCTGTGGAAATGAAAGTGTGACTAGAACATCTATCTATAAGTACTATAGTTAGGGAGGAATAGAAAAACATCATACCTGTAATCATATCTGGAGCATCGTGGTCATAGGCCTTTGCGGCTTGTAGTTGTTATCGCCCATGTCCACATGTTCCCTTCGGTCGGGGTGGACCACCTGGGGGTGGTGGTGGTAGAACCTCAAACCGTCATCCACCACCTGCTACACGACCTATTCCTCTGCCATGTATGCCGCCCTATGGACCTCCTCAATCGAACCTTGGATGCTACCTCGGTGGTTCCTTGACCATCTGATGATCTTCGGTACGACAAGTCTGGTTGTCGCTAGCCATTTGGCCCTACCCACCCCACGTGAAGCACAATATTCTTCCCTACTGACCCTTCTTCCTTGAAATCTCTGCACCACTGACCCTACGTCCGGGGGTCTCCCTCCAGAAGGTCCGGTCCACTTGTACATTTGCATCATCTGCCTACTACCTGCTGCATATTTCTCAGCTACTTATCGTCCGGTGGAGGATCTCATTTTTGGTGTTTGCTAAGCTAAGAATCTCTCCACCAATAATACTCGCCCGAGCACTCTAGTCTACATCGAGATATTTAGTGGTAACATCGACGCTCTGATCTCTTATCAGAGACCCTCCTCAAAGGTCCGATCCTGGAAGAATGGGTCCCGGACCTTGTCGGTGGAGTAGCGTGATAGGTCAGTGAATCTATCCATGTATTGGGCTACATATAAGTTTCCCTACTGTATGTGCAACAACTCCTACATACTCCCAGAGCGTAGTACCATTATAATGAACTCCGCACTGTAGAGGCTCTCAAATTTCATCCAGGTGTGGTTCACCTCATCATGTAACTAGAGCATCAGGATCCACCATCTTCCTAACATGCCCAATAAAAGACTAGCGATTAGGATCACCTTCTACTCCGCTGGTGTCCCCATTAGGTGAAAACCTCTAGCCATAGCCTCCAATGAGTCCTCCGCTTCCTGGAGATCTATCTCGCCTTGAAACCTTAGAGGCCTCTTCTGCTTGAAAACATGCAATGTGCTCAGTCTGCGTCCACCATATGCTTGTGGTTCTGGTGGTAACTGCTACCCTTCCAGTGGTGGTGCTGCTGGTACACTACCCGAAGGTGGAAACACAGTAAGAGGGCCCTCCATAGAAGCCTCATCACTCTGTGGGCCGTCATCCTATATCGTCTCGGGAATCCTGGATGGCTATCTACGCATAAGAATCCTGAAAAAAAAATAGGTGCACCTAGGTCAATATGTTATTCCTCACGAGCTGACTCAAATGAGATCAAAAGTAAAACATTTCCCAAACACACAAAATTGGTTTTTTCATGCACCGAGTCATAAATAAGAATTTAGGATCCTGGTGTATAGATATGTCGCATGCCGCACAATCCATAGACTCCCATAATTGAAAACCACACTCAAAAAACGTAACACTATTGCTCCATTAAAATGATCAGAGTCATAGTTATTCGATAGAACTGATTCCACTGATACCCATTTGTCACTACCTATCCACTAGGGCCCGTGACATTACTACCTATAGCCCTCCTTCCATAAGATAGGGGTTGGAAACTAGCACCAGAAAGGCATATCCCTAAATTGGGAAAGCATTGCGTTTAAAACTGTGCAAACACACAACCCAAGAACACATTAAGATGCAAACAATAAGTAAACTATAGTAGTAAAATTGTGTACTGAATGTAAAGGGGGCCGGAATACAAGACCAAATAAAAGATATAACTACAACCGAAAATAGAAAATAGATCCAATGATCATCCAACAAGAATCCTACCTGAAGGGTACATTTAGATCGTCTCCACTACTCTACACATATACTAGTCATCTCTATGTACCACCTGGTCATGGCTCCTACATTCTCAGTCGAGCCGATCATCATCTACACAAAACACAACATGTTGTGGGGGAATCCCATGCAGGAGTGATTATAACAATACTCCATAGGTACCCCAAGACCCCCGAATGTCTCTCAGAGTTCCACAAAAGAAAAAAAGCATGATCTCAATCACAAAGCACAAATCAATAGTCATATCTCAAAGCTGGTGTAACATAAGTACAGAAGTACATATATTTTGTCTTATTCTAGTTCATCTTATTCTGTCAAGAGGTACTACTGCAGAACCAAAAAGTATCTATAGGTTCTGATTCACAACGAATCACTGGGTGCTGATTCATGTAGAATTGTTCGGTGTTGATTCACACAGAATCACTAGGTGCTGATTCACACAAAATCTATGGGTGTTGATTGACACTGAATCACTATGTCCGGATTCACTCAAAATTGTTGGGTGCTGGTTCACACAGAATCGATGGGTGATGATTCATAGAGAATCACTGTCCATTTTTCACGTCTCATCCAGACACAAGATTATCGCTCATAGTACACTTTTTTCTGGGAGAAACCCCTCCTCAAACTTTCTTTCATATTTTAAATGTCACAAAGTCCTATGAAGAAGTTACCCCATGATCGTTCATGTCATCAGGGTTCTAACGTAATAAACGACATATCAACCAGACACCCAGTTAGTAAGTTATTTTCATTTTATTACCTAGGGTCCGATTTGATTCAGAGTTGTTCTATCCTGGCCATACTCCAAAATTCTCCAAAAAATCTCAAGGATAATTTAAAAAGGACCATCTTTCACCAAATATCCTAGCGCCATAGATGGTTCATCGAACAGACGACCTGTTCGCAAGATACAATCACATAAGCTTATCTGAGCTAGAGAGGGGTCTCGGTCCGGTCCGACCAACCCGGTCCGGGCCGAATGGGCCCAAGTCCGACCCCACACAGACCGAGTCTGACCCGACCTGGCCTGATCCAACCTGGTCCAGCCCAACCTACCGGGCAGTCGGGCCCATTGGCTGGGGCGTCTCGCACGGTGGTTGCATGATCCGCCATCCGAATGATACAAATGATCAGTTCGCTTCATTTAAGCAGCGGCACCATGTAACGCCGCCAGTGTGTCCAAGTGACCCACATAGAGTGGGTCCCTCACCTTTTCCCATGGATTTGATGCTGCAACTTCCACCTGCAGTGCACAACGGTGCACTGCCTCGCAGTCACCGTGGTCGGCCATTGTCGGCATCCTGTCCGACCGCCGTGGCACCACCCTCCTCCCCATCCAGCGAGTTCAAGCCACTGCCTTTGCCACTAGCACCAATCACCAGTGTTGCACTGGCGGAGCTTTCACGGGCCACCGTGTGAGCTATGGTGGTTTGTTCTTCCTTCCAGATGCACCTACGGTCCTCCCAGTATTCCGTCATCATTGTGCACCTCCCGGTTTCTAGGTTCCTTCAAGTTGTAAAAACCCGCCTCCGAATAATGAAATGAAAATAAAGTGGTGAAGGGTTCGGGCTTTGTTCATTTGTCCCAAACCATCCACATTAACATTATAACATGTGGGAGTAATTTACACATCACATTATAAAATAATGATAAACCCTATTCAAATCCCCCAAAATGACCACCCGCAAATTGAGGAACGATGAGAATAATTGTGGGAATTTCTTGAATTAAGAGACAACCACTACCCCGAGAATCGTTGAAGGTTTCATGATTAGGGGATGATAATCCATGGTTTGAGGAATCCATCAGCGTTCATCAATCCTAGTTCGATCTCTCCAATGACATCCTAGAATCCGTTCCTCGATGGTGGAAGATGTCACATTACTTCACCAGAGGTTCCTTGATTGGTGGAGTTGTTTCAAAACTCCACCCCAAGCCTCACATAAATAGACAGAGGGTGAGAGCCTAACGCTACGAAGCATTAATGAGGTTCATGAATTAGTTAATTAATTCACCACCAATCTCTCTCAATGGAGTGGTTATGAAAACAAACAGTCAAGCCATTAAACGGATTGACAAGTCATCAGTCTTGACACCACCGCTCAATAGTTAGAAAAAAAGAAATAAAATAAAGTTGTCATGTTATTTTATTGTTTTTTTATAAATTCCATAATTTAACTTTTCTTACTGAACTACTGCGGTTGATGTGAAACTCCCTTTAAGTGAATATCGGCACGACAGATTCAATGGTGATCTTGGTTTTCAATTCTGAGCACTGGTTCAAAAGTTAGAAAATTATGCCCGTACGTTTACTGAACATACCTTAAAAAATGTGCAGAAATTTATTTTGGGCACACCGGGCCTCAGAATCAAGTGTTGTAAATTTTCACAGACTCATAATAATCCCATATAATTTTAAAAAAATACATGGAATTTTTGGGTCTTTACTATTTGGCTCGACATTTGAATACAACTAAGTGTGTATCTCAACATTTCAGGTTCTACTTGTTTGAGTTTCTGATATTGATCACCAATAATATTTTGAGATTCCACTTGCTTCCTCAGCCTAGGGAGAGTTATTGGAACTTCTACCTTATTAATAGAAATTGTTGAGTCTATATAATCTTCTTGAGTAGGATTACCACTGTCGGTAGCATTGTTAGGATTGTTTACAAAACACACTTTATCATGGTCATCTTCAACCAACTCAGAATCATTCATTTCTTTCTTAATATTTTCTACAATATTCACATAAGTAGAATCAATAATTATCCCAGTTTCATTGTTAAAACATCTATATCTTATTCCTTCAAGATCTTATCCAAGAAAAATTCCATCATCTCCTCTTTTCTCATACTTACCAAGGTTTCCACCTTTCCTTTTTATAATATATAGACTCTCAAAATCTATTAAGTGTTTCATACATGGATTTTTTCTATAGAACATTTAGTATAGAGTCATATCTGAATTGTCCTATAGAAACATCGATTATGAATATATAAAGTAATGATCATGGATTTCCTCCATTAATAATGTGAAAGAGTAAGTTCAAGTAACATAGTTCTCCCTATTTCCCCATGACGTATATTATTTCATTTAGAAACCCCATTCTTTTGAGGTGTGTATGGTGAAATTAACTCAATCCAAATTCTATTCTTCTCAAGATAACATTAAAACTATTCATTCTTATACTTCCACCATTATCAGTTCTCAAATTTTTCACTGAATACTCACTTTCCTTCTCTGTTTTCCTCCTAAAAGACTTAAATTTTTTCAAAGAATCTAACTTATGTCTCATGTAAATAACACAAGTAATGAAATTTATGTCATAAATGAAAGTAATAAAGTACTTATCTTCATTTTTAGATTGATTTTTTATTAGTCCACAAATATCATAATTTAAAAGTTCCAAGGGTTTTTTTGAACGAATTTCAACTCTCTTATGAATAGAGTTTGTAATCTTTCCTTTTTCAAAAATAGTGCAACACCAATCTCTTCTTCTTGAAAAATCAGTTATATCATGGAAACTATCACGTGTTGAAAACTTTCACATGTTTCTCTTACACATATGTCCCAACCTTTTGGCCATAATAAATTTTCATCCACCATTCCAATGTAACAATAGTTCTACACATCACCAATTTGGAACATGTTCCCTTTTGTACATTGTACTCTTGTAACTACCTTTCATTCTTATTCAATTATCACAAAAACCCATCTTTTCTGAAGATATCATTGTTTCCCTCATCTCAATGTTGCGAAACACTCAACAGATTTTTTTCAGCCCGTCAACATATAATGTATTCCTCAATTTCATTTTTTTCTTTCCTGATGATGGCTAATCCAAAACCTTTTATCCTAATAGATTCATCATTGTTGTAACACCCCGAGCTTCCACGATACGCTTCTCATTTAATAATTCAATAGCTTGCATTGTACGCAACTTCGAGTTCTAACACACCGCGACTAATCAAAGTAGCCATTATGAATAGTAATAACCTCTTTTTAAATTTATAGAAATTTTATATTTCAAAATGGAATTCATTTTTTTATTCCTAATATTGAAATTAGCCTATGTTGATTTTTTTGTAATTTTCTGAGAACTTACAAATTTTTATGAATAGTGAAAAATACTTAAAACAAATTTTTTAATCAAAATAATTTATAGTGATAAGTTATAATATTGAGTGGTTTTGAAGTATAATTAGAATATATTTTTACCATTTTATCCAATGGTGTTCATTAGAATTAATTTCACTTTGAAATTGGACATAAAAAATTGTCAATCTTTTGATATATATTGTTTCTTAAAAACACGCTATTTGTTGTGACAGCGGGAATTAATTATAAAATTAATTAATGAAACTTATATATTTGGAATTTCATAAAATAGACATCATTTTTGAATTCGTAATATCAATTATAGCTTAGGGTGAAATTTTGGCATTGTTATAAAAAACATCAATTTTTGATTAATAGTGAAACCACTAAGTGGTAGTTAAAAAATTGATTTTTCATTTAAATGAAATATAACCACTTCTGTGATTTTATTTTCAAAAAACTGACATACATGGTTGACATTAAGAAGTAAAAGGTGGTTCAATGAGAATAAAATAATTTTTTGGTGAATAGTAACTTTTAAGTTCTTAATCGCAATTAGAGGTAATTAGTGTAGTTTAAGGTAAAAATAATGTTTTAATAATATGAGATGAGCTTGACACATGTCCTACCCTCATTGGATGTGCCATGGCCGACCAAGACAATCCATGGGTCAACTTGGGGACCCCATGGAGCCTCTTTAGTTGGAAAATGACATAAATACCTTTTATTTAATGTTAAAGTAAAAAATGACACAAACATGAAATGTTTTACTAAAACAATTTTTACATGGGGTTATACAGGTAATATTTTTGACTATAAATAGTAATTGGAAAGATAAAAATATTTCCTACATCATAGTATTTTTTTTATAATTTTTAGACATTAAATAAATTAAATTATTTATGACATCATGATGATGTTGCGATGACCTCATTATTTAACGATTTAAATAAAATGGAATGATAATTTAATATCTAAGACCTAAACATGTCCAAAACCTATTGGATGAGTATATTTCGAACCCTTATCACCTTAGCCTCGAATTATATAAGTGTGGGACCTCTAAAATCCGAAACTCATTTTATAATAAAGTGACTTTTCTTTACTTTACAAAAGTGCCCCTCCTCTCCACTTATAAAAGGCCCCCACCTCTACCACCTTACTAACACTTTCAAAGACTTTTGGCTCGGCCAACCTCTGCCCAAATACTCTCCCAACTTCCCACCCTTACTCCTAGAAGCCTCAATCTGGGCATAATTCTTCTCATGGAATCCTTTGGCTCAAATCAAAAAGAGTTACCCGTTTTAAAGGTAGTGTTTTCTCTTATGTTCTTTTGTTTTATTTTGCTTCTACAACCCTTTAAACTCATTTTATTCCTTTCTTTTGTAACAAAAATAGTATCTAAAATATACTAGGATGTTTTTATGATATGTATTTGGTTTAAACTTACACACACCTTTGTCTAATGGTTAAAGAACATACTGTTTCTATCGGTGGCGAAATACTGCCTCATGAAACGATGATTGTTCAAATTATTTTAACACCTATAATAGTGGCCATTTTGATGAAACAATTTTCATATATGATATATATATTATGTTTATGTTTTCCTTATCTTTCTTTATTTCTCTTTTATGGCATACTTTATGATTTCCATTATGGGTAAACGCGAAAATTTCATTTTAGGAAGTGCGGACTACCGCCCCCTCAAAGTGATTCAATCGTTAATGCCATATGTGGGATGTATAAAAGATGGAGTAAATGATATTGTATATGATATTATACTTTAATTATAATACACCTTTATACTATTGTGATTTCATTCCATTAAATACGAAATAGAAATGAAACTAGCGTTCATGTGTACGTACGGCTTACCGTCTCCATGAACGGTGCATTTCATTTTTTACCTCTAAATGTTACGAAATATTATGAATGAATGTATATACTGGATATATATGATATATATGATATCTACATCATGAATATAATTCTGGATATAATTGATATTTCACCACATGAACAACTTGTAATTATAAGAAGTTTATTGTTGACTCAAGTACCAAAGATCGACAAAACGACCGTAATTAACTTAAATAATTACATAATGTTCATAACATTGTAATAAGTGATATAAAAAGGATAATAAAATTGAAAATGGTTCTTAATAAGGTAGATTTTAACTCTAGTTTATTATTCAGGAGGTTAAAGAACAGTTGAGTCATGTCAGACACGAGGTAAGGGAATTTCTTAACCCAACTTCCATTCTTTGGGTTAATCTCCTACTTTCAAATTATGTCATGATATTATTATGTCTTATTTTGTATTTTGACTTTATTTATTTGTACCTATAGTGAATACACATAATAGATCTATTTTATTTTAAAAATTATCTTTTTAAGTACTTCGTCTCAATCTCCTTTCATTGAGGCATATTTGGTTTTATACACAACTTTCTTTTATACGGTGTATAAACCCCTTTGACATTTATGTTTATTCCAAAGGAATCTTTTTAATACGAATCGTTTTACTAAACGACAATAAGTGAATGTTTTTCATTCTGTACTTATGTGGTGACAATGACTTCTCTGCCGCCGTGACCATTATTTGAGTTTCGGCTTCCTCTACAAGCCATCACTTTTTTTAATGAAAAATAAATACAAAGTTTTAACTTTCTTTTATTTTGGTATTGAAAATGGTTTTGAAAGAATTTTTATTATATCAATGTGTTTTATTGATATCTTGTGATTGAAATGTGGAAATGTTATATTTCCTTTATGCATGTTTTATGTGATACGATTATGTTATGGTTTATGATATGTTTAAACCTATTCATATGAGGAATGAATTGGACTTAATAAGTGACAGGTGGAGCCTGCTATAGCTCCTTGATTCATCAGCAGGTCTCATGAGACAAACTAGTGTCTTGGAATGAGGCCTTGACAAAATATTATTTGTGGTCTTGGCATGAGGCCTTGGCTACGTGGTTTTGATAGTCTGGCATTATGCATTCCATCATTATGAAAGTGGTTATTGATATTGCATGTGATTATTCGACCAGTAGAATATCCATGTGAATAAGTAAATGGAATAATCTCATTTTAATTTTTCCATATTATGCTAAATATCATGTTTAAAAGGATTTTTTTTAGTTATACATTGCCTTAAATGTTTATGTTTATTTATGAAAGCTTCTGCTATATTGTTATCCTTACTGAGCATCTGAGCTCACCCCTTTCAATGTTTTAATATTTTCCAGGATGTGAAGAAGTATTTTATGAATGAACTGCAGGGATAGTCAGAAGAGGATATGAGTGTGGACAATGGAGACTTTTTTATTTTAGTTTTTCACTTTATGATGTAATGTAACATTTATGAATGTATCTAGTGTTACCAAGGCTACTAAACTAATAGGTCTTTCGAGACTTGATCTTTTGTGATCATGCCAATGCTACGAAGTAATGCACCGACTCTAGGTAGCTGGGGTCAGGGCGTTATAGTTGGTATCAGAGGCAGTTTAGTACTAACCTTGGAATCTAGATTTAGATAAACTCTGATTAGAGCACATATCCCAAAGATAGACTTTGAGGATTAGTATAGATGAACTTCCTAGAATTTTGCCATTATAGAGATGTTGTGAGTTTTCGAGAAATACATCCCTGTCTGGATACGAGCAGGTAGAGGCGGATCTGGCACATATGTACCAAGGGGTAAAACCCGAAAACACCGCTTTGAGATAGACTCGAATGGGAACGGGTGCACGACAACGGGCCTTGCTGCACTCTTGGTTAAGACACCCCCGGGGGATATGCTTAGGATAATTATCATTTTCTTTACAAACCACTATGAAGGGTTATGAGTATATACTTCCTCAAAGAAAACATTTCTTTTTATGATTATGGATTATATCCATAAATAGTTCAATTTATGTAAAGTGTTTTACAAATATGGAATTATGTATTTTAATTCATAAACTAATCTAGTTTATGCCATTTTTTAGAAATGGTTCCTAGTGGAAGGAATGGAAACCGTATCAATGAACGCACTCCATATAGGGATTTCCCTCCTACTCAAGATAATTATTGTGGATTTGGAGATACAACTGGTGTTGATCAACTTATTACCATACTAGGACAACTCACTCAGGTTATGAATAATAACCTTACGCATATGGAGCAACCTGATCTGCAACGTGGAGGATCAATGTTAGACCGCTCCATGAGGCAACAACCGCCAACATTTAATGGGGATACAAATCTATTAGTAGTTGAGAAATGGATAAACTCCTTAGAGAAAATATTCCATGCCTTGGGGAGTAGCGAAAGGGAGAAGGTTATCATGGCAGTTTACCGCCTCACTGAAGATGCCGATCAATGGTGGTCATTGATTCAAAATAAAAAGGAAGATGAAGAAGTATCAAGTATGGAATGGAGAGAGTTCAAAGTTATTTTCTTAGAGAAATACTTTCCACATTACCATCGAGCAGATATGGAAAGGCAATTTCTGAGTTTGAGGCAGAAGGAGGATGAGAATGTCGCAAAGTATGAGGCTAACATTACAAGGTTAGCGAGGCATGCTGCAGATTGTATACATAACCCAAGAAGTAAGATTGATCATTTCTTTGATAGGTTAAAACCATTTCTCCGTCGAGCTTTAGTATCACAATCCTTCTCATCGTATGAAGATATTGTCTCGTGTGCTATCAAGACAAGAAATGAATTCTCTAAATCTTATGAAAATAAAGTAAATCAAGAGAAGAAGAGAATGGTGAAACAAGAGATAGATAACGGGAAAAGGGAAAGAACGATTTTCCAGTATGTGATAATTGTGGGAAGAATCACCCTGGTACTTGCCTAAAAGGAATGAGAGTTTGTTATAAATGTGGAGAAAAAGGTCACCAGGCACGTGATTGTAAGGGAAAGAAAAAGGCTATCAATGTTGAATGTTACAATTGTAGGGAAATGGGGCATTATGCAAATGAATTTCCTAAGCGTCAGGAAAACATACCTAAAAAAGGCCAATGGATCAAAGCCAAGATTATGTTGTTACTACAGTTTAAGTTGTATAATTTATTTAATGGTGCTTTTGGACTCAAGGATTATATTATTGTTATAAGAATAATGTGATATATATTAGTATTGTACTGCAGTACATTTTGTTTTCATTAAGGTTTTAATATGATGAAGGTAATCATATTTTAAGTTTGTGATGATAAGAGAAGCTTTACTTTGTTTGGGGAATCTGATGTTACAATTGATTTTGGAATTTAGAGACCTTTTAGAAAGAGTCTGGACAGAGGTATTTTGGATAACTATAAAGGTTGGAATGGATTAAGTTGATCTTTGGATAGTATTGTTTAAGGTTAAAAAAATTTATGACGATTATTTTTGGAATATTATAATACTATAGTTTTAGAAAAAGCACAACCTGCAGGGTGGGACATAACCTGTCGCATCGGACAAAGCTGCAGGAATCGAACCCACAACCATAGTGCAACAGGCCTTTATTACCTACCACTGGCCTACAGGAAGTCCCTGGTTATTAAAAAATATTTTTACTAATCTAAATGGTATGTGTTAATATTTGGAACCTTATACAATTAGGATAAATAGAATATTTTTGAGTTCTATTACCTTTTAGAGTGAAAGATGGGTTTGTGGTAAAAATTTATTAAAGAATGAAAGTCTACATGACCAGTATGTATATTCCCTTATGTTCTCAGTAAATCTCCTAAATAAATTCCTCAACTTTATAAAAGGTAACTTAGAACAAAAATGTTGCCGGTTAACTTTTCCAACTGGGGATTCAATGATCGTTTAACCAATCACAAGTTTGTGATTTTCTTGTGGTTAACTTTCTCCTAATCCAGTTTTCTACAACTCCCCATCAGACCTTCATGGTTTGTTTTTCTTCCATATCCATATTTTCATAGAATCCAAGTATGGTCTATCTCAGGTGACCTTTGTACTTATCTTTCATTCTTTTAAAGTAGTATTTTTATTAACCTTATTTCCGATGTGGGTTTTCCACAAAGGTATTTTCTATTTTCACCCTTTTTTTTCAATGAAAAATTTCAAATTGCGAGGACGCAATTTTTTGAAGGAGGGGATAATGTAACACCCCGAGCTTCCACGATACGCTTCTCATTTAATAATGCAATAGCTTGCATTGTACACAACTTCAAGTTCTAACACACCGCGACTAATCAAAGTAGCCATTATGAATAGTAATAACCACTTTTTAAATTTATAGAAATTTTATATTTCAAAATTGAATTCATTTTTTTATTCCTAATATTGAAATTAGCCTATGTTGAATTTTTTGTAATTTTCTGAGAACTTACAAATTTTTATGAATAGTGAAAAATACTTAAAACAACTTTTTTAATCAAAATAATTTATATTGATAAGTTATACTATTGAGTGGTTTTAAAGTATAATTAGAATATATTTTTACCATTTTATCCAATGGTGTTCATTATAATTAATTTCACTTTGAAATTGGGCATAAACAATTGTCAATCTTTTGATATATATTGTTTCTTAAAAACACGCTATTTGTTGTGACAGCGGGAATTAATTATAAAATTAATTAATGAAACTTATATTTTTGGAATTTCATAAAATATACATCATTTTTTAATTCGGAATATCAATTATAGCTTAGGGTGAAATTTTGGCATTGTTCTGAAAAACATCAATTTTTGATGAATAGTGAAACCACTATGTGGTAGTTAAAAAACTGATTTTTCATTTAAATGAAATATTACCACTTCTGTGATTTGATTTTCAAAAATATTACATACATGGTTGAAATTAAGAAGTAAAATTTGATTCAATGAGATTAAAATAATTTTTTGGTGAATAGTAACTTTTAAGTTCTTAATCGCGATTATAGGTAATTAGTGTAGTTTAAGGTAAAAATAATGTTTTAATAATATGAGATGAGCTTGACACATGTTCTACCCTCATTGGATGTGCCATGGAAGACCAAGACAATCCATGGGTCAACTTGGGGACCCCATGGAGCCACTTTAGTTGGAAAATGACATAAATACCTTTTATTTAATGTTAAAGTAAAAAATGAAACAAACATGAAATGTTTTACTAAAACAATTTTTACATGGGGTTATAGAAGTCATATGTTTGACTATAAATAGTCATTGGAAAGCTAAAACGATATCCTACATCATAGTAGTTTTTTTATAATTTTTAGACTTTAATTAGCTTAATTATTTATGACATCATGATGATGAAGTGATGACCTCATTATTTAGCAATTTAAATAAAATGGAAAGATAATGTAATATCTAAGACCTACACATGTCCAAAACCTATTAGATGAGTATATTTAGAACCCTTATCACCTTATCCTAGAATTTTATATGTTTTGGACCTCTAAAATCCGAAACTCATTTTATAATAAAGTGACTTTTCTTTACTTTCCAAAAGTGCCCCTCCTCTCCACTTATAAAAGGCCCCCACCTGTACCACCTTACTCACACTTTCAATGCCTTTTGTCTCGGCCAAACTCGGCCCAAATACTCTCCCAACTTCCCACCCTTACTCCTAGAAGCCTCACTTTGGGCATAATTCTTCCCAAGGAAGCCTTTGGCTCAAATCAAAAAGAGTTACCCGTTTCTAAGGTAGTGTTTTCTCTTATGTTCTTTTGTTTTATTTTTCTTCTACATCCCCTTAAACTCCTTTTATTCATTTCTTTTGTAAGAAAAACAGTATATAAAATATATTAGTATGTTTTTATGATAAGGATTTTGTTTTAACATACACACACCTTTATCTAATGGTTAAAGAACATACTATTTCTGTGGGTGGCAAAATACTGCCTCACGAAACGATGATTGTTCAAATTCTTTTAACACCTATAATGGTGGCCATTTTTATGAAACTATTTTCATATATGATATATATATATTATGTTTATGTTTTATTTATCCTTATTTATTTCTCATTTATTCCATACTTTATGATTTCCATTATGGGTAAACGTGATAATTTCATTTTAGGAAGTGCGGACTACCGCCCCCTCAAAGTGATCGAATCATTAATGCCATATGTGGGATGTATAAAGGATGGAGTAAATGATATTGTATATGATATTATACTTTAATTTAATAAACCTTTATACTATTGTGATTTCATTCCATTAAATACGAAATAGAAATGAAAGTAGCGTTCATACGTACGTACGGCTTACTGTCTCCATGAACGGTGCATTTCATTTCTTACTTCTAAATGTTACGTAATATTATGAATGAATGTATATACTGGATATATATGATATATATGATATCTACATCATGAATATAATTCTGGATATAATGGATATTTCACCACATGAACTACTTGTAATTATAAGAAGTTTATTGTTGACTCAAGTACCAAAGATCGACAAAACGACCGTTATTAACTTAAATAATTACATAATGTTCATAACATTGTAATAAGTGATATAAAAAGGATAATGAAATTTAAAATGGTTCTTAATAAGGTAGATATTAACTCTAGTTTATTATTCAGGAGGTTAAAGAATGATTGAGTCAAGTCAGACACGAGGTAAGGGAATTTCTTAACCCAACTTCCATTCTTTTGGTTAATCTCCTACTTTCAAATTATGTCATGATATTATTATGTATTATTTTGTATTTTTACTTTATTTATGTGTACCTATAGTTAATACATGTAATAGATCCATTTTATTTTAAAAATTATCTTTTTAAGGACTTCGTCTCAATCTCCTTTCATTGAGGCATATTTGGTTTTATACACAACATTCTTTTATACGTTGTATAAACCCCTTTGACTTTTATGTTTATTCAAAAGGAATATTTTTTATACGAACCGTTTTACTAAACGAAAAAAATGGAATGTTTTTCTTTCCGTACTTATACGGTGACAATGACTTATCTGCCGCCGTGACCATTATTTGAGTTTCGGCTTCCTATACAAGCCATCACTTTTTTTAATGAAAAATAAATAAAAAGTTTTAACATTATTTTATTTTGGTATTGAAAATGGTTTTGAATGCGTTTTTATTATATCAATGTGTTGTATTGATATCTTGTGATTGAAATGTGGAAATTTTATGTTTCCTTTATGCATGTTTTATGTGATACGATTATTTTATGGTTTATGATATGTTTAAACCTATTCATATGAGGAATGCATTGGACTTAATAAGTGACGGGTGGAGCCCGCTATAGCTCCTCGATGCATAGGCAGGTCTCATGAGACAAACTAGTGTCTTGGAATGAGGCCTTGAAGAAATATTATTTGTGGTCTTAGTACGAGGCCTTGGCTACGTGGTTATGATAGTCTGGCATTATGCATTCTATCATTATGAAAGTGGTTATTGATATTGCATGTGATTATTCGACCAGTAGAATATCCATGTGAATAAGTAAATGGAAATATCCCATTTTACTTTTTCCATATTATGTTTAATATCAAGTTTGAAAGGCTTTTGTTTTATTAATACATTGCCTTAAATGTTTATGTTTATTTATGAAAGCATCCGCTATATTGTTATCCTTACTGAGCATCTGAGCTCACCCCTTTCAATGTTTTAATATTTTCCAGGATGTGAAGAAGTATTTTATGAATGAACTGCAGGGACAGTCAAAAGAGGATATGAATGTGGACTATGGAGACTTTGTTATTGTAGTTTTTCACTTTATGATGTAATGTAACATTTATGAATGCATCTAGTGTTTCCAAGGCTACTAAACTAATCGGTCTTTCAAGACTTGATCTTTTGTGATCATGCCAATGTTACGAAGTAATGCACCGACTCTGGGTAGCTAGGGTCGGGGCGTTACAGTTGGTATAAGAGGCAGTTTAGTACTAACCTTGGAAGCAAGATTTAGATAAACTCTGATTAGAGAAAATATCCTAAAGATAGACATTGAGGATTAGTTTAGAAGAACTTCCTAGAATTTTGGTATTATAGAGATGTTATGAGTTTTCCGAGCAATAAATCCTTCTCTGGATACGAGCAGGTATAGGTGGCTCTGGCACAGATGTACCTAGGGGTAAAACCCGAAAACACCGCTTTGAGCTAGACTCGGACGGGAACTGGTGCACGACAACGGGCCTTGCTGCACTCTTGGTTACGAAACTCCCATGGGATATGCTTAGGATAATTCTCATTTTCTTTACAAACCACTATGAAGGGTTATGAGTATATACTTCCACAAAGAAAAAATTTCTTTTTATGATTATGGATTATATCCATAAATAGTTCTATTTATGTAAATTGTTTTACAAATATGGAATTATGTATTTTAATTCATAAACTAATCTAGTTTATGTCATTGTTTAGAAATGGCGCCTAGTGGAATGAATGGAAACCGTATCAATGCACGCACTCCATGTAGGTATTTCCCTCCTACTCAGGATAACTATTGTGGATTTGGAGATAAAATTGGTGCTGATCAACTTATTACCATACTGGGACAACTCACTCAGGTTATGAATAATAACCTTACCCGTATGGAGCACCCAGATCCTCAACGTGGAGGATCAATGTTAGACCGCTTCATTAGGAAACAACCGCCAACATTTAATGGGGATACAAATCCATTAGTAGCTGAGCAATGGATAAAATCCTTAGAGAAAATATTCCATGCCTTGGGGAGTAGCGAAAGGGAGAAGGTTATCATGGCAGTTTTCTGCCTCACTGAAGATGTCGATCAATGGTGGTCATTGATTCAAAAGACAAAGGAAGATGAAGAAGTATCAATTATGGAATGGAGAGAGTTCAATGATCTTTTCTTAGAGAAATACTTTCCACATGACCATCGAGCAGATATGGAAAGGCAACTTCTGAGTCTGAGGCGGAAGGAGGATGAGAATGTCGCAACTTATGAGGCTAACTTTACAAGGTTAGCGAGGCATGCTGAAGATTGTATACGTAACCCAAGAAGTAAGATTGATCGTTTCTTTGATGGGTTAAAACCATTTCTCCATCGAGCTTTAGTATCACAATCCTTCTCATCGTATGAAGATATTTTCTCGTGTGCTATCAAGAAAGAAAAGGAATTTTCTAAATCTTATGACAATAAAGTAATTCAAGAGAAGAAGAGAACGGTGGAATAAGAGATAGATATAGGGAAAAAGGGAAAGAAGGATTTTTCCAGTATGTGATAATTGTGGGAAGAATCACTCTGGTACTTGCCTAAAAGGAATGGGAGTTTGTTATAAATGTGGAGAAAAAGGTCACCAGGCGCGTGATTGCAAGGGAAAGAAAAAGGCTATCAATGTTGAATGTTACAATTGTAGGGAAATGGGGAATTATGAAAATGAATGTCCTAAGCGTCAGGAAAATATACCTCAGAAAAGGACAAGGGATCAAGGCCAAGATTATGCTGTTACTATAGTTGAAGTTGAATAATTTATGTATTGGTGCTTTTGGACTCAAGGATTATATTATGGTTATAAGAATAATGTGATATATATAAGGATTGTACTTCAGTACATGTTGTTTTCATTAAGGTTTTAATATGATGAAGGTAATCATATTTTAAGTATGTGACGATAAGAGAATCTTTACTTTGTTTGGGGAATCTGATGTTACAATTGATTTTGGAATTTAGAGACCTTTTAGAAAAAGTCTGGACAGAGGTATTTTGGATAACTATAAAGGTTGAATGGATTACGTTGATCTTTGGATAGTATTGTTTAAGGTAAAAAAAATTTATGACAATTATTTTTGGAATATTATAATACTATAGTTTTAGAAAAAGGACAACCTGCAGGGTGGGGCATAACCCGTCGTGTCGGACAAAGCTGTAGGAATCGAACCCACAACCATAGTGCAACCGGCCTTTATTACCTACCACTGGCCTACAGGAAGTCACTGGTTATTACAAAATATTTTTACTAATCTAAATGGTATGTGTTAATATTTGGAACCTTATACAATTAGGATAAATAGAATATTTTTGAGTTCTATTACCTTTTAGAGTGAAAGATGGGTTTGTGGTAAAAATTTATTAAAGAATGAAAGTCTACATGACCAGTATGTATATTCCCTTATGTTCTCATTAAATATCCTAAATAAATTCCACAACTTTATAAAAGGTAACATAAAACAAAAACGCTGCCGGTTAACTTTTCCAACTGGGGATTCAATGATCGTTTAACCAATCACAAGTTTGTGATTTTCTTGTGGTTAACTTTCTCCTAATCCAGTTTTCTACAACTCTCCATCAAACCTTGATGGTTTGTTTTTCTTCCATATCCATATTTTCATAGAATCCTAGTATAGGCTATCTTGGGTGACCTTTGTACTTATCTTTTTTTATTTTAAAGTTGTATTTTTATTAACCTTATTTCTGATGTGGGTTTTCCACAAAGGTATTTTCTATTTTCAACCTTTTATTTTCAATGAAAAATTTCAAATCGCGAGGACACAAATTATTGAAGGAGGGGAGAATGTAACACCACGAGCTTCCACGATACACTTCTCATTTAATAATGCAATAGCATGCATTGTACGCAACTTCGAGTTCTAACACACCGTGACTAATCAAAGTAGCCGTTATGAATAGTAATAACAACTTTTTAGATTTATAGAAATTTTATATTTCAAAATGGAATTCATTTTTTTATTCCTAATATTGAAATTAGCCTATGTTGAATTTTTTGTAATTTTCTGAGAACTTACAAATTTTTATGAATAGTGAAAAATACATAAAACAACTTTTTAAATCAAAATAATTTATATTTATAAGTTATAATATTGAGTGGTTTTAAATTATAATTAGAATATATTTTTACCATTTTATCCAATGGTGTTCATTAGAATTAATTTCAATTTGAAATTGGACATAAACAATTGTCAATCTTTTGATATATATTGTTTCTTAAAAACACGCTATTTGTTGTGACAACGGGAATTAATTATAAAATTAATTAATGCAACTTATATGTTTGGAATTTCATAAAATAGACATCATTTTTGAATTCGGAATATCAATTATATCTTAGGGAGAAATTTTGGCATTGTTCTGAAAAACTTCAATTTTTGATGAATAGTGAAACCACTAAGTGGTAGTTAAAAAACTGATTTTTCATTTAAATGAAATATTACCACTTCTATGATTTGATTTTCAAAAATCTGACATACATGGTTGACATTAAGAAGTAAAATGTGGTTCAATGAGATTAAAATAATTTTTTGGTGAATAGTAACTTTTATGTTCTTAATCGCGATTAGAGGTAATTAGTGTAGTTTAAGGTAAAAATAATGTATTAATAATATGAGATGAGCTTGACACATGTCCTAACCTCATTGGATGTGACATGGATGACCAAGAAAATCCATGGGTCAACTTGGGGACCCCATGGAGCCACTTTAGTTGGAAAATGACATAAATACCTTTTATTTAATGTTAAAGTAAAAAATGACCCAAACATGAAATGTTTTACTAAAACAATTTTTACATGGGGTTATACAAGTCATATTTTTGACTATAAATAGTAATTGGAAAGATAAAATGATTTTCTACATCATAGTATTTTTTTTTATAATTTCTAGACATTAAAAAAGGTTAATTATTTATGACATCATGATGATGCAGCGATGACCTCATTATTTAACGATATAAATAAAATGGAAAGATAATGTAATATATAAGACCTACACCTGTCCAAAACCTATTGGATGAGTAGATTTCGAACCCTTATCACCTTAGCCTCGAATTATATAAGTGTGGTACCTCTAAAATCCGAAACTCATTTTATAATAAAGTGACTTTTCTTTACATTCCAAAAGTGCCGCTTCTCTCCACTTATAAAAGGCCCCCACCTCTACCACCTTACTGACACTTTAAAAGCCTTTTGGCTCGGCAAAACTCTGCCCAAATACTCTCCCAACTTCCCTAACTTACTCCTAGAAGCCTCACTTTGGGCATAATTCTTCCCAAGGAAGCCTTTGGCTCAAATCAAAAAGAGTTACCTGTTTTGAAGGTAGTGTTTTCTCTTCTGTTATTTTGTTTTATTTTGCTTCTCCAACCCCTTAAACTCCTTTTATTCCATTCTTTTGAAACAAAAACAGTATCTAAAATATACTAGGATCTTTTTATGATATTTATTTGGTTTACACTTACACACACCTTTATCTAATGGTTAAAGTACATACTGTTTCTGTGGGTGGCGAAATACTGCCTCACGAAACGATGATTGTTCAAATTCTTTTAACACCTATAATGGTGGCCATTTTGATGAAACTATTTTCATATATGATATATATATATTATGTTGAGTTTTTTCCTTATCCTTCTATATTTCTCATTTATGGCATACTTTATGATTTCCATTATGGGTAAACGCGAAAATTTCATTTTAGGAAGTGCGGGCTACCGCCCCCTCAAAGTGATTGAATCGTTAATGCCATATGTAGGATGTATAAAGGATGGAGTAAATGATATTTTATATGATATTATAATTTAATTATAATACACCTTTATACTATTGTGATTTCATTCCATTAAATATGAAATAGAAATAAAAGTAGCGTTCATGCGTACGTACGGCTTACCGTCTCCATGAATGGTGCATTTCATTTCTTACCTCTAAATGTTTCGTAATATTATGAATGAATGTATATACTGTATATATATGATATATATGATATCTAAATCATGAATATAATTCTGGATATAATGGATATTTCACCACATGAACAACTTGTAATTATAAGAGGTTTATTGTTGACTCAAGTACCAAAGATCGACAAAACGACCGTTATTAACTTAAATAATTACAAAATGTTCATAAGATTGTAATAAGTGATATAAAAAGGATAATTAAATTTAAAATGGTTCTTAATAAGGTAGATATTAACTCTAGTTTATTATTCAGGAGGTTAAAGAACGGTTGAGTCAAGTCAGACACGAGGTAAGGGAATTTCTTAACCCAACTTCCATTCTTTGGGTTAATCTCCTACATTCAAATTATTTCATGATATTATTATGTATTATTTTGTATTTTTACTTTCTTTATGTGTACCTATAGTGAATACACATAATAGATCTATTTTATTTTAAAAATGATCTTTTTATGGACTTCGTCTCAATCTCCTTTCATTGAGGCATATTTGGTTTTATACACAACTTTCTTTTATACGGTGTATAATCCCCTTTGAATTTTATGTTTATTCAAAAGGAATCTTTTTTATACGAAGCGTTTTACTAAACGACATAAAGGGAATGTTTTTCTTTCCGTAATTATGCGGCGACAACGACTTCTCTGCCGCCGTGACCATTATTTGAGTTTCAGATTCCTATATAAGACATCACTTTTTTTAATGAAAAATAAATACAAAGTTTTAACTTTCTTTTATTTTGGTATTGAAAATGGTTTTGAAAGCATTTTTATTATATTAATGTGTTGTATTGATATCTTGTGATTGAAATGTTGACATTTTATGTTTCCTTTATGTATGTTTTATGTTATAGGATTATGTTATGGTTTATGATATGTTTAAACGTATTCATATGTGGAATGCATTGGACTTAATAAGTGACGGGTGGAGCCCGCTATAGCTCCTCGATCCATCGGTGGGTCTCATGAGACAAACTAGTGTCTTGGCACAAGGCCTTGACAAAATATTATTTGTGGTCTTGGCACGAGGCCTTGGCTACGTGGTTATGATAGTCTGGAATTATGAATTCCATCATTATGAAAGTGGTTATTTATATTGCATGTGATTATTCGACCAGTAGAATATCCATGTGAATAAGTAAATTCCATTATCTCATTTTACTTTTTCTATATTATGTTGAATATGAAGTTTAAAAGGCTTTTGTTTTAGTTATACATTTCCTTAAATGTTCATGTTTATTTATGAAATCTTCTGCCATATTGTTATCTTTACTGAGAATCTGAGCTCACCCCTTTCAATGTTTTAATATTTTCTAGGATGTGAAGAAGTATTTTATGAATGACCTGCAGGGATAGTCAGAAGAGGATATGAGTGTGGACTATGGAGACTTTGTTATTGTAGTTTTTCACTTTATGATGTAATGTAACATTTATGAATGTATCTAGTGTTTCCAAGTCTACTAAACTAATCGGCCTTTCGAGACTTGATCTTTTGAGATCATTCCAATGTTACGAAGTAATGCACTGACTCTGGGTAGCTGGGGTCGGGGCGTTACAATTTCCAAATGTCATTGTTCCTTCTTTGAAGTCTTTCAAATTATTAAGAATCTTTATTTGTCCTTTTATATGAGAAGAACACCCACTATAAAGAATCCATGGATGTTCTCCTTTTTTATCTTTAAAAGAGTTTTTGAAAATAAGAGTTTTTTGTTCTTCTATTTCATTCATAACCTCCAACTTTAGAGATTTTTAATGAACCTTTTGTTCTGATGGAAATAAAAAAAGACAAAACCTGTTAAAATATCCAATCTGTTCACATATTTCACAAATAGTTTCCAATGGTTAGAACATATTTTCATCTTTCACACCAGATTTCTCATATTTCTTCTAAAGTCCCTTCTCGTACTTATTATTTTGAGAGGATTGACTCCCCCTCAAACCTAGTCTTCAATAAAGTGGGTAATAGTAGTAATGTTTCTGGATAATCCTACACATATTTTCCATGTGTCCAAATCCACCAAAACACCAGCAGTAACCATAGAATGAATATTTCTCTCTAAAACATATAAACTGACCGAAGTTGTGAACATGATTCTCAACACTCTTCTTAACAAAAATGTGCTTACCATCAACCTTTCTGTTTTTAATCTTAACTTTCTTCTTTTGCTCATATTATCGTTTAGACTTATCAGATCCAGTAATAGGAGAAGTCTCTCTGGACTCAGTATTTATATATAATTACGGTCTTTTAGCATTTCTATCTGTGTCCACATACATACTCTTTCCAGCTATGTTCTTAATAAAAACACATCCATATTTATTCTCACCCTTTGAAGGTAACATTTGTTGATTCTTATCTGGTTTATTTTTACTAGAGCATTCACCAACTTCTGAGATATATTTTTTGAAACTGATATTAATTTCTTTATCTTTATAAAGTTTCAATTGTAAAATTTCAAACTCATCTTCTTTTTCCTTGTAATTAACTTCAAGATGATCATTATTATTCTTTTCATTCTCAAGAGAATTATTCAGATTTCCAATCTCCTTTTACCCTTGACATTCTCATCAAGAAAACCATAATGATTGTAAAATGTGTAATTTTCATTTATCAACTTATTGTTTTCCTCTTCAACCCTTATAATATTCCCCAAAAATTATTTCAAATTTTTTTTCAAGATGATATTCATGTTGAGTTTCTTCTTCTTTAGAACTACCACACCCATAATATTCACTTTTGAGAGCTGCAATAAAGGTATTGTCTATATCTTTCTCAGCAAACAATTTCTTGTATTTAGCTTCCCTATCTTCTTTATCTTCTTCTTTAGTTAAAAATTTTCATCCTTTTGATTTGAAGACTCCCCTTGGAGAAATACTCATACTTGTCTGCTAGTTTCTTACACGACCTTATTGGAAATTTTTCATCATCATCATTGTCTTGTTCTTTCTTCTTTTGAGGACAGTTTACTGCAATGTGAGCAACGACTCCACATTAAAAACATTTCAAGGGATGTTTCACCTTGTATTTCCATGTACCTTTTTTCACATTCACAGAAAACAAGGATAAAATCTCATCAATATTTATGCATACCACATCTTCATAATTAGATTCACCAAAATCATCTTCAATAAAAGTCTTGTTATACTTCGCTTTTTTATAGCCTTTAGTGAAACTTATCTATTTTTTTTTCTCTTCATAGTCTTCTCCCTTCTCATTTAATAATTAATGAAAGTGATATGAAAATAATATAAGGATAATGTTTAAGGGTATCTTTATTATAATAAAGAAAATTTAGCATCGAACTTGTTGGGAAGAATAATAAAGATCTTTTCAACAACTGTAGAATCCTCTAACTTTTCACCGAGACATATGATTGTACTAACAATTTAATTTACCCTGGTAATGAAGTCCCTAACAGATTCATAATCTCCCATTTTCATGTCTTCATACTTCAGCATTCAAAATTTTAGTTTTTCCTTCTTCACTATTATATTTCCTTCATAGATATTCTGTAACTTATCCCAGATGCCTTTAGCTGTACTGACACCTTTCACTCATAAAAATTCACTCTCAGAAAGAGATGAGAGTAATTAATTTTTATCTCTTCTATTATTCTCAAAAATATTCTTCTCAGAAAAATTAAGAGCAACATTGTCATTAATAAGAGTAAATGAATCAGTTGTAGTTTCATGAACTTTATACCTCAGATACATAAGATAAGGAATCATTATGTATTTCCTTATATGATTGTTCTTTCCATCAAATATCGGAATCCACTTACTATTCACACAATTCAGATTCTCCATCACAACATTAGAAAATAAAAAATGGAGGGAACATGTTCCTTTGATACTAATTGAAGTTCCCAGTTAGGATCTAAGTAACACTGAGAGTGGGAGGGGTGAATCAATGATATCCTTTTCTTTTTTATGCTTCTTTCTTTTTGAAACAACCGACACCTCCTGTTGAAGAGTTCCTTCTCTGTTGAACACATAGAACAATATGAACAAAATATTTACATGTATCACCACTCAATAAAATTATCTGCATCCTTAGTATGGTATAGAAACAATACAGTACCACAAAATCCACTAGAGAATAATCCTTTGATGTGTAATATAACGACTAGGATTTTCCTTTACATTGGTGTATCACTTTGAAAACATTACAATAGTGAGTGATATACCTCTTAGCCCAAATTGGATAATGTAATGTTTCTTTGATTCTTAATGAACTTTAAAAAATCAAATATTTCAATATAATTCTTCAATTTCCTTCCCAAATAATGGTAAGAACCTCCTGGTGCAAACAGTATGCATGCCACACCTTGCTTGCACGCCTACCTACTTGTGTGCCACTCTTATTTCAAAACACTATTCTTGCATTCTACTCTACTTGTGCACCAATCTACTTGCATTCCTCCCTACTTGTGCACCACAAACTACATACACAACACAATTTTTCACAACTCACAATTTGAACACCCCTTCATGCTTATACACAATAAATATCTAGCACACAACTCCCTTATTTCTCATAACATATAACTTGCATGGAAGTTCTACTTGCGATCCACATTTTTGTATAACACACAACTTATGCGACCATTCGTCTTGTGCGCCAATTTCTAATACTTATGCGATCAGAGATAAAATTTTGTCTTAAGTGTCGAGCATTAAAAAATAAGGGTAGCTATCTATTTATAGGAATTTTGGTGACCATGTGTGCAAGTCATGCATCTCACCTTGCTCTCCACTTCATGACTTGCGCGCCACATACACTTACATTCCTCTCCATCACTTGTGCGTCTCTTCATCACATGAGTACCACTTTCTTTACTTTTTCATATTTTGATGTGATGATGTTAAAATACGACTTGTGCACAACATAAACATGACTACTGCTTATACATGAGCCCAACATCCTACTTGCACTCTAGTCATGATCTTTTACACCAAATTCTTTCCATTGTCATATATTGATGTGATGATCTTGAAATATGACCTGCGGGAAACATGCACTTTCACAAAACATTTTAACTTGCACACCACATTGGACATGCTAACCACATTCATTCCTATGAAAAAAACTACTTTACTACCCTTATCCTTCATAGGGATCATATCCCATGTTCTCCAAACTTATGATATTTTTGAAATACTAATCGTCAAAGCATTGTCATAGTTTCCCAGACCTTTTACAATGTGAATTGATTTATCTGATTTGACAATAAAAGACAACAACTTCTCTAGCCTATATGATCCCCAAAATATGAGGTTTTTTATTTAAAGTATAGAATATGAAAAATGAATGGTTGATAAAAAATAATTATGAATGATGAGGAAGAATTGTAGAAGAAATGATGAAGTATAACTGATACATATTTGGTTTACCAGATATATATGAGTTTTGGAAAATATATATGATATATATTCATATGTAAGTGTTTTTATAGAACACATTTAAAATTAAAAAATGAATTGATTCCCTATATACATAATAGGTACAATATCTTATGTATAGATCTTTACATTTTAAAAAAGAATGAGAGCATTGTAATATGTATGATGTATAAATTGTTTTTGGAAATTTAAAAAACATACATAGATATATGATAAGTGTTTCTATATTATTAAATATTACTAAGATCTCACATTGTGAAAAATAATATGTAATACATATTATGTAAGTACTAAAAATTAGAGAAAATGAGCGGATTTTAGAATGTAGATAATGTTTTGAATACTATTTTGGAAATTAAATCAAATTATTCTTAGGATATACATGGATGAATTAAATTTGAAAATGTAACATTGTCATTTCAATAGATGAAAAAGGTATTTAAAACTATAAATAAAATTATACACCATGACTATGAAGACTTAACAAACTGGATAAGATATTTTATCTATGAGGGGGAACTATGAACAGTGATGTTCAAGTTGTTTTATAAAAAGAAGTCGCATAATATAATGAATGATTATATAGTGAAAAAATGAATAAGTAGTTGATATAATTATTTTTAAATTTCATAGATCACACAAACACACTATAATGATATTTAATGCTTCAATTATTGATGAATAAGGCATATAATTTGGAAAATAAATGAGAAAAGATGAAAGTTAGTTTTCTTTTAATTCTGAATTTGAAATTATAATTTAGTGAGGGGAAATCATAGCTCATGAATAGTATAACATTTTTAGTTATATATATATATATATTAAGAAATATTATATACACTAAAAAGATATATACATAGATTTGTGAAGTGTGAGAAAGATAGAGGAAGTACAAGATACTTACTACAGTGCAAGTAGAAGATAGAGAAAAAGATGAATAAATAAATGAAGAAAAATTGATAAAAATATTATCTAGTTAGAGACTCTATTTATATTGAATATAAGATAAATATCCTTTTATTTTCATTGGAGAACTATATAAATTTAAAATAACTAAGTGTAAGATAAGTTTAAGAATTACTATTATTATTTATTACATAAAACTAAACTAGTGGATTTTTTTATGTTAGGTGAATCTAGATTATTCCAATGAGTATCCTTCTCATTTTAGAGGAAAACATTTTAAAAATATCAAATTCATTATGTCTATAATATTGGGTGTGTTTGGAATTGATTATATTAATCACTTTAACATGAATAGAATGTTCTCTCAAGAGGAAAATTAAAAATGAATTATAATAACCTATTCAACCCCCTATTTATTGTTTCCCATGAATATTGAGAGTCCATTTGATGTAGTATCAATGTCACAGTTACCTTAAAATATGATTTATTATTTTTAATTTTTAAATAGAATTAGTTCGTTTTTATTTAGTATTTTGGTCATTGAATTTATATTTTGATGATTAAAATTTTCACACCATTGAACAACAAATGGATTCCCACCTTTGATGGAAAAAAAGTATATATGTAAAGATCATATTTTTTTATATTCATTATTAATCAGTTTTGATGTACCGGTGGTTGTCACGTATGTTTTAAATCCATGTGATGAAATTACTTCCCTCTCAGGAGTTGATAAAAAGAACATGTAGAATAAATGACATTATTAGTTTTCCATACTATCATATCGTCCAAATGAGAAGTTTTTCAAGGTAAAAACATTCAAGGAAATCAACAGTTATATGGGATTAGTCATAAAATATCCATAAAGAAAATTATAAGGTGAATTAAACTAAACTATATATATATAGAGAGGTTGAAATATTAAGATAAAAAAATTATAAAATATAAAACTATAAAGGATTTATTTCAATATATTTAATAAAATAGTGATAATGGTTAGAGTATTTGGTAAAAATTTTCATGATTAAATTGTTGTTGATAAGATTATATAGATTTATTCATAAAATATTGATGTAGAAGTCTTAAAACATTAAGACCATGATCTAGGAAAACTTCATTTAGAATCCTTACACAACATTCTTATTATATTTCATACGAATAATGGATGTGTCTTAAATAATATTGTAATAATGAAAAGGAAATTTATATCAAATCCTTAAAATAAAAAAAAGTTAAAATAACATTCACTTTGCAAAGAATATGATTATAAAAAGATTAATATGTTGAAGATGTGTTCGAAAAACTCATATCACTCATCACTAGAAATGTTAGAAGATGAAAAGTAATGTTTGGACAACAGATATTCCTGAGATTATTTTGGACTAGATCTATTGTTCTTTTATATTAGATTATATATGGTTTAATGAAAAATAAACATGTTATGATGAATATGAGATCCCAAGTAGATCCTCTAGGATGGAAAAAGTAAAATTTGATAAATCATAGTTTTCATTAAAAGTGATTGCTAATAAATTATTTAAATAAAAAAAATTTATTATCAAATAATTATGATGATGATAGTAGTGACGATGAATAATTTATTGATACATCCAATGATTTTATTGTAAAACAATTATTTTTTGAAGTGAATGAGGAATAAATCACTTGTGACGAAATTAATAATGTCTGAAGTGAAGGAGAAATAAAATTTGTTCTTAATGTAGAAGTATTAATCAAATTGTGATAATATAATATATCATCATTTGAGAAAGTGATAAAACAATTAATGAAAAACAATTAACCTTCAAATAGAAATATCGTTCTTATACAGAAAATTCAATTTTGATGAAGGAGATTTATGACTTGAAAATTTTATTAATAATGTTATGACTATGATAGTTATTATTTAAAAATATATATTAAATGTATGGTAACAGATTCAGGATATTATATTTAAAAGTTATTATCATTTAAAAGGAATTGGATAATATAAATTAATCCTTTAGATGTTTTTTCAGGTAGTTGATAATTGTTTAATGAATAATGCTTTGAAATAATCCAAAGATTAAAAAAATGGTGTGAATAATGTGGACTAGTAATGATCTTAATAAAAGGGTGAACGAAAACTTGAATTTGTTAAAAGAATGTATGAGATGAAGACACATGTGATTAAAACCAAGTTAGAGGAAAACAATTAGTACCATGAAATCTAGATATTTTGGGAACACATACATTAAAAATAATTCTACAAATGTTGATTAAAAATGGTATGAAATGTAAATAATATCAAAGAATAATGTTATATGAGTTTAAAAAAACTGTTTTTTCATAAAATGGATAAAAATTTGAATAAAGTGTGGTGTAAATATTTGGACAAGAGAGTGTCTTCAGAGATAAATATACCTTTTATGGTTATTTTTTCTATTATGGATGCTTTAGAAAAATTGAAATATATATTTTGTTTCATTAAATGTATTCTTATAATCCTAGATGATTTTGAAGTTCTAGTTTTTAATACCTTAAATTTTTAGTTAAAACAATAATAATATTAATATCTTGTTTAACACACAACATCAAGATTTATGGATACTGTGATATACTATAAAAATATGATTATGTGGACATTATAACCTAGATTTTGAATTTTATGGTATGAATATGAGAAAATTAATAATTAAATTAATTTATAGTGGTCCTACTCTACACAAATGTATTGATTAATGATTAGTAAATAAGAGCTCATTTTTTAGTGATGTCATTTAATGCTTGAAAAATTTATTTCCTTCAAAAGATATTTTATTGAATTCTGTGCTTAGAAATTGTAATTATTTTTTAAAAATTAATAATTTTTAGTATATAAAATATAAATAAATTTCTAATAATCATATAAAGATTATGATAGGGTAAAATTATAGTTTTTTTATTTAGGAAATTATTGTTTTTTCAATAAATATTTATAATTATGATATTTAAAATTCTATAAATTTTTGGCATTAATTAAAGTAATTTAAAATTCAACTTATATTTTGGATATATAGAAATATGATATATTATATGTTGAAAAATAAAATTAATTACATTTTAATTATAAATATTTATGATTCTGTTATATGTTAATTTTTATTCTTAAAAATGCATTTTTCTAAAAACAATTTTCATTGTGTTTTTGCATTTATTTTAATTTTTTTAAACATAAAGAGATTGGATTTTGAAAAATTGGAACCATATTTTTAGTCAGGAGGTTCAAAATTGGTAAATAAGTCCCTTTTATTTTTTGTTATTCTAATGAGTTACCATGGTAAATATTTGTTAGATTGGTAAGAGAGAAATGAGTAAAACTGTGTTAAAACCCATAGATAAGGTCTCAAAATCAACCCAAAACTTATATTTATTTATTTTTATGACATAAATTTTACCATATAAATTCAAAATTTATATATATGTATATTTTTTCCCATCTCCAATAATAATTAAATTTATATTATTTATGTAATTTTTTTGAAAAATGTCACTATCTTGATTTTAATTTCATTAATATATTTACATAGGGATAAGAATATGATATAAATGAATATAAAATATTATATTGACAATTAGTAATATATTTTTATTCTTTTAATTTAATTTTAATTCGTAGAAATTTTATAATTACATTAAATTCTTTCACATTAGTGACATATTGCTTTCACAAACTATAGAAAAATAAAATTAAAAAATTTTAGAAAAATAAAACTAATATTTTTAGCTGAAATATGAGTCACATGATTTTATTGGTTAATAATATATTATAATACGTGTTTAAATATTTTTAATTTCAAATTCCTTTATTATTTTCATTCCTTTAGATTCAAATTAAATGTATAGTTTCAAAAATGACATTAATGATATTTTATGAAAAATAATATATTGTTAAATTATATAAAATTTAAAAAAAAATTCAATATGAAAATTATTATTATAAATGGTTTAAAATTTAGTCACTTATAAATTTAAATTCCAATTGTTACCTTATAACTCAATTTATAACCCTTTAAAATTAAACAAGTCAATACAACGGTTACAGTTCAAATAGGTTCACCGGGGGGTTAAACCAAAAGATACATGTATTTTTTCTAGTTAAACATTTAAAAATAAATTATATAGAAATATTTATAACTCTTAATATCCAATAATTGAATTTATATCCATTTTGAAGCATCTCTCTTGACATGACATTATTATGTTTTAATCTTTTAAAATATTCCAAGTATGCCATCTCGCCCACTCATAAAAGGGAACCCCTACCTTATAATCACTACACCACATTGAGGTATATAGATAAAAAAAATCACCCCAATTTTCTTTTGAAATTACCTAGTCCTGAATTTTAGGTGTTGGTCTACTTAAAAGACGAGTCCAGTTGTCCTTAAGGGAGGATCCAATGGAGGCCTACCGAAGAAGAGGTAATCATCCCACCCAACCTCTTTCAATTTATTTAATCTTATATATCCTCTAATTATATGATATTAATAATAAAATAATAAATTATACTAAAATTTTAATATGATTATGTAATTACCATTATTTACCCCTTAATCCATCAAATGGGATGTAAAAGTATCACTGGTGCATATGTTTGGGCAACCACCTCCACGTTGCGATATAATTAATTTTCTATCACCATATTTAGTGGATGGTTATTATGAGGGGTTTAATATTCATTAATTATATTCATTAAATAAATTTGATTATGTAATAATTATATCATAACTAACTTCTTACCTTCATGTTTCTTGGAAAACGATAACCTCGCTCGGTCATACATGTGGACTACCACCTCCATAAAGTGAAGTGGTTTGTTTTTCAATTACAATGTACATATTTTGAAATAAGGATATATTTAGTGAACATATATGTGACAGAATAATTACTATTATCTAATGGTGAATTATTATATAACAATCATTCATTCTATCTTTCAAAAAGTGAAAACAACGTTCCTGTATAGGTAAGACCTTCCGTCTTCGTGAATGGTGTAATGATTTTTGGTATATCTATATTGTGTGGAGGAATATAAATATATATATAATATTTATATCACTATTAATTTAATATATATTAGGTATCCCTGATCAATTTAAGAGGACCGGAACTTTCGAATAAAAAATTCTAAGAAAAACGAAATAGTTAAGACCACAAAACAATGATTTTAATGAAGAATTGTTAATAAATATGTGTTAAAATGATATAAGTTGAACATATATGATACTATAATTATGTAAATTATTATTTAATATAATTTTAATAAAATTAAATTTATTATACATGAGGTTATATAATTTTCAAAGGAAGTTGATCATTTGATAATGGATTCTCATCTCACGTTTATTTCTGTGAGACACATGTCGGAATCACTACTATTTTATTTTGTGCAGTGCGTATATTGAACATAAATTAATTTTATGTTTCTTTTCATGAAATTCTAGGGATTTGAAGAATCCATTTATGGTTTTATATTTCATGATACTTTGATTCATATATTTCCAAAGATATAAGGGTTTATCATCTTTGATGGTCTTATTTGGGATTTTTGTTATGTTATGCACCCATCTTCGTTTAAATGCAGTATATGGAAAAAAATTATATTGTGTATCATGAATTTATTTATGATACTTATATTTAATATTTCCTTTGATGTTATTCATTTTTTTAAAGTTTGGGTCCGAAGCCTCATTTATTATTAAATCAATGCAAAGAACTCTTTAACTGGGTAAAGGGAGGACCATTACATAGCCCCGAAGGCCTAGTGGGCATTTATCCCATTACATGGCCCGAATGCCCAATTTCTTGGCCCAAGGCCCTTTTTGTGAATAGTATTGCTATAGTACCCACATGCTACAGTACCACATAGTAACCTCCACCACTACCGTGCTCTGCCATCGCTATAGTGCCCAATGTTGCTACAGTACCGCTATTGCTACAATACGCTACATTACTACTATAGTGTTTGTGCTCAACGGGTTTTATTAATGACCTGCCTCCCCGAGCCATAAACCATGTCATCTGGCCTCATGGGTCTCCTATATTACATTGGTTTGCTTCCTAGCACACCATAGGAAATTACTCACTAGGGTCGCTTATCAGACTAATGGTATCAGAGCCAATACCCAGCCAGAAGTGCTTAGGCACTGCCTGGGTTTGAGGCTTAAGGTCCACAATGAGGGTGTTGTGATTTTAAGGGGTGGACAATGTAACACCCATGAAAATGTGAGACTTAAAAGGCTAAATGTTACTTCCCATGTCAACAAGGTGCACCTTTCTTTTCAGGAGCCCACCTGATTAGAACTCCACAGATAAGCATGCTTGGCATGGAGTAGTAATCAGGATGGGTGACCTTCCGGGAAGTTAATGTAAAGATCAGGAAATTTCAAGGAATTTTTTTTAAATAATTTTGAATTTTATGAGTCTGTGTCTTATGGATACATTTGATTCTGAGGCCCTATGTGCCCGAAATCAATTTATGAAGTTTAGCTCGGGTACGTTCAATGAACGAACGAGGGGGTTTTTCTAACTTTTGAATTGGTGCTCGGAATTAAAGTCTGAAGGCACTGATGAACTAGCAGCACCGTTATTTTCTTAAGGGGACACTTACCATGGATGCGTTTTCAAAAAAGGAGAAGTTAATTTTTTGTTTAAGGAATTTTACGAGTCTGTGGCTTCTGACGTCACTTGATTCTGAGGCCCGGTGTGCCAGAAATAAATTTCCAAAGTTTAGCTCGGGTACATTCAGTGAACGAACGAGAAGGTTTTTCAAAATTTTGAATAGGTTCTCAGAATTAATGTTTGAGGGAACCGATGAACTCGTAGCACCAGTATTTTCTTAAGGTGACACTTACCGTGGATGCGTTCGCAAAAAAGGAGAAGATAATTTTTGGGGGTTTGTTCAAGAAATAAATAAAAATTGTCGGAACAATTTTTATTTCATGACGAGGTTTTTCCCTCCCATGGGTAGTTAAGGGTGGGGCCCACAACCACTTAACTACCCAAGTGTGGATATTAGAGAGGTGGGGCCCACACGAGTCCCACCATTTAATTCCCTCTAAATCTTTTTAAGAACCCCCATTAATTTGACAAAGCTCCTTTAAATGTCACCTCAATCCATTAAATTATGTCAACCCATAATTTAATAAGGAACCTTCCCCTTTTCCCCTTTTCTTTTAACTTCTAACGCATTCAATAATGGGGGACCATCTCTCTCCCTTCAATAATTAATTTTCATCATATCTTATTTAATCTGGTGAATTAATTAAGGGAGAGTTACATTATGGGTGAAATTAAAAAATAGGTAGAACCTATTATTTCTCTTTATTAAGGAGGAGAGCGACCTTGTGCGAGGAAGAATGTCGGCCTCTGACGAAGAACGACGAAGAACTCCGGACTCCTAAGAAGAATGATGAAGAACACCAGCCTCCAACAAAGAATGAATAAGAACGCTGGTTCCTCATAGATCGACGACGCGCCACCCTTACCCTTCTCCGCGACAAGAGAGGAGACATCGTTTCCTCCTCAGCGCACCCTGACAACGCCTACGATCCTCTTCTCTGCGATGCCATCTACCACAGCACCGAAGATTGTATTCCTTGTTGAGGTATGTATTTTTGAATAAATTTCTTCATGTGATTTTTATACCCTCTGGATGGCCAACATTATTGTTGGTGATGTTTAGAACCATTAATGCGGTGGGTGCGGACTAAAGGACAAGTCCGAACCCACTGATGTTTTGTTCTTGATGCGCGGAAACATTGAATGAAAATAAACGGGACCATTTTGGTGATTGAAGGTCTTCGCAGTGATATATGGGTCCCGAGACAGCCGCAGGCGTAGACGAGAGCAAGAACGGACCACCGGAACGACTCTGGTGGCCCGCGGAAGTCTTCGGTGGGGCGGGTCGTCGGCGTGCCACCGCGTCCCCCCTGCTTGGCCCCCTAGCCGAGCTAGTGCGCCCCCCGGCCAGGCCGGGGTGCGTTGCGTGGACCGGTCTGGGCCACGCCCTTCCGGGCCAGACCCGGACCCAGTTCGGGCAGACCCAGGGGGCGTTGGGCCAGGTCGGACCGGGCCCAGACCCCCACTTCGGACCGTTTTCGGTTTTTTTCCCATAACGTGAGCTAAAGACCTCTGATCGATGCACTGTAAGTTGTGTAGGAATCCTTAGATCAATCTGGTAGTTTTGGTATATTACCCATGCAGTTTCAGCAAAGATTGGGTACGGCTGGGTTTGTTCGACCTCGAAACCAACCGGGCCCTCGGAGCAGAAACGCTTATATCTTAAGGACCGGACTTCCGTTTGACATTCCGTAAACTACGTTGGAATCCTTTTGTAGAACATTATTTTGGATTACTACTCTTGAGGTTTGGACATAGTTGGAGTATGGTCGGGATTGTTTTAACTTAAAAACCAACCGGGCCCCTAGGACGGAAAAGCCAACAACTCTCTGACCGGGCATCCGATTGACGCACCGTCTGTCGCGTTGGGTTTATTTTAACGAGACAGAACATTGGGATACATCAAATCTGGACTTCATGAAAATAAGTGTATTGGATATCTTGATTGAGGAGCGGACCCTCCCGGAATCGATCATTTTGTGTGCGGGAGCCCTAGAGCTGGTTGCGACTACGACGGTGACGACTATACGTAGATCCTCCGTGGGTTCGGAAGCGGTGATGACTGTACGTGGATCCTCTGTGGGTTCTGCAGTGAGGATGACTATACCTGGATACTCCGTGGGTTTGACATCGAGGATGACTATACATGGATCCTCAGTGGGTTCGGCAGCGAGGATGACTGTACATGGATCCTCTGTGGGTTCGGCACCGAGGACGACTGTATTTGGATCCTCTGAGGGTTCGGTACCGAGGACGACTGTACTTGAATCCTCTGTGTGTTCGACAGCATTGACTATTGTTCTTGTATCCAATGTGGTTTTGGAAGTATGACCTCTGTACTTGTATCCTGAGTGGGTCTGGCAGAGTAGCTTGTCTTGTATACTTTGTGGGTCTGACAGCTTAGTTGGTCTTGTATTTTATGTGGGTCTGACACCTTAGATGAATCAGTGGCTACATCTGATCATCTCTATCGCAATACTAAAAGTATACCTACATGGGCTGAATCCTGAATTCAATCATTATCATCGATGTGATTGAATGGCTTTCCTGTGTGGACTGGGTTGTGTTTTCCTTTGTGGAATGGGTTTTGTTTTCCAGTGTGGATTGAGATGTGTTTTCCTTTGTGGATTGGGTTTTTCTTGGGATAGAGAGTTGGAGACATTTTTTAATTGATGACTTAGGTATATGTATGGACATATACCTAGGTAGAGTTGGTTGATACTTCGTGATTGTATCTTTCCTTTGTGGTTTATCCTTCATGGATTCTGATAGACCTTCGGGGGTCTCGGGGTCCCAAATGAGTATCGTATACTCACCCCTGCATGGGAAATATCTGTAATACGTTGTGTTGGATGTAGATGATGGACAACACTGATCGAGGTGGAGTCTTGTGGAGCTGGACAGTACCCGGAGGTGGACCACATGGCGGGACGTACACGTGGACCACTTAGCCGGGCATACTCGGAGCGGACGGCTAGAACCGAGGAGTTGAGGAGACTATCTATACCCACCCTTCAGGTGGGATTTCTGGGGGATGACTCAGTGTTTCTATTCTAATTATTACTATTGTACTTTCCTTTCAGTTGTACTGTACTTTCAGCTGCGTTTGTATACTGGCCCATTTACTTTTCAGTACTCACATTTTATACTCATTTTACTTAGTGTTTACCTAAGCTTGCGTACTCTATTGTGTTTGTTTACTTATATAAAGGCAATTCCTTCCCTTTTATCGGGATTTTTCGCATTTGGTGCTAGTCGCCAGCCGCAGGCCTATGGAAGGTGGGCTTGGCGTAGTCACGGCACGGGCCCCAAGGACGGGTCGTGAGAAATTGGTATCAAAGGTAGGTTATACCGCAGAACTCAGGACTCTGATCGTTCCTTTATGTGATGTCATAGTGTCAAGAGTATTGAGTGTCGTTTTCAGTCCAGGGAGTCTAGTGATGGTGCAGTGGGCGACGTATCCATACACCAGGATACTGACCTCTGATTTCCAACTCAGTGCACGAAGACACTGATTTCGTGTGTGTTTCCTTTATAAAGTTTTCTTTGTTATTACTTTGAGTCAGCTCAACAGGTATACTATTTGACCGTGGTGCACATGTTTCTTTTCAGGATGGCCCGACGAAGGCAGCAAGCTAGGGTTCCTAGTTACGTACGGGATGGCATCCCACCGAGCACCGAGGCCTCAGTGCAGGGCCCCATTATAGCGGAGGCACCAGCGGTACCTCTACCCGCTGATCCACCAATGCTACCAGCCCCAGCGGCGGAGAGTGCACGCCGCCTGAGCACGTTGCACGAGTTTCAAAGAAAGAGGCCGCCCAGGATCTGCAGAGAGACGAATCCTGAGGCATTCGAGGATTGGATGGAGGCTATCGTCAGAGTCTTCAGGTTGGTAGGGACACTAGCAGACCTCATGGTGGTTCTTTTCGCGAGTCTCCTACACCCAGCAGCAGGTAGATGGTGGACCCTGATGCTTCAGATGCACGATGAGGAATCTCTTCTATGGACGAACATCGAGAGCCTCTTCCGCTCGGTGTTTTTTCCATCCACGCTCTGTGCAGTGCGCATCTAAGAGTTACTACAGCTACGATATGGAAACATGATTGTAGCTCAGTACTCAGCAAGGTTTACTGACCTCTCACACTACTCTACGAGCATGGTACGAGACCCATTCTTCAGGGACCAGACCTTTGAGAAAGGACTCAGACATGAGATTATGGCTTCAATGATCTCCCTCAACATCTTGACGTAGGCGAGGGTGCTGGAGAGAACTCTTCTAGTGGAGAGTTTTCTCACTGAGCAGTCACCAGGGGCGAGACCCACCGCAGGACGACCGGTAGCGGAGTCTTATGTAGCCGGAAGTAGACAGCAGACGTAGGGATCCAAGAGGACCAGGTCGTCAGGTGGGCGACCTCAGGATACAAGTTTGGTTGTGCGGGGCACACGAAATAGTGCCATCCATACAAGGATCTGGTAGTGCTATGCATGCAGCGGGTATGGTCACATGGCTCGAGACTGCCCGACCCGCCCTGGAGATGAGCAGAAGGCAGTAGAGGGACCTTCCAGGTAGAGGTTCAACCTTGGTGGTCTGTTGGGAGAAGGTGGACGTGGCAGAGGGGCTGGCCAAGCATTAGGTGGTGGACGATGTCTCGAGGCCCTACCACCACCACCACCAAGAGGACCACCCTGACCACAGAGAATGGATGGAAAGGGGAGAGCTCAGTTTTAGGCGGTCGAGGCCTATGACTATATAGCTTCAGGAGCAGACGGGCAGGAGCGGGACTAGCTCCAGGCATTGAGACCTTTGTTCATGATGCCTCTAGATTTGTTAATGTCATTGTTTGAGGATGATCTGTGTCTTTGTACTTTGAGCTGCAGTAATAAAAGACACTTTTTCTTGTGAAATTTACTTCCTAGTCCTTTTTCTAGGATTGATACTGAGAGGTTCTGGTTAAAACCGTTGACTTGACCATCACTTTTGAGATTCCTACTGGAGGAGACCTAGTGACCACACACTGCTGCCGACAGTGTGACTCGACCCTTGGAGGTGAGAGTAACGGTTGGATCTCTTGGTAGTAGCATTGAGGCCTTACGACATCGTCCATGGCATGAAATAGTACCATTCATGTAAGGATTGACTGTATTAGGAAAAAAGCATGTTTCATCCAGGGGATGAGATCCGATATCTCTTTTCGGCAAAGGAAAATCTTAGCAGCTCTTGTAAGACGTAAGCGAAGGAGGGTGTAGTCGAGTTCTTTTCAAATTGCTTTTCACACCCATGGTTCATTGAGCGAATGGTTTATGGTTTACTCTAATCTCAAAATTCTCAGGTGTGTCTTCTCATAGAAGGACCAGGACCTGAGACGATGTCACTGACTTGACTTCCAATGGGACTATGACTTTGAGATATTCTATACTCCTGGAAAGGGGATTGCTGTAGAAGAATTCGTTTCACGATGCCTCACATGTCAGCAAGTGATGGTGGAGCACCAGGTACCAGCAGACATGGTACAACCATTAGAGGTCCCGGAGTAGAATTTGGATGGAATTTATATGGATTTCATGATGGGGCTTCCACGTACTTACAGAGGACGCGACTCGATCTAGGTGATCGTGGACCGACTCACCAAGTCGGCCCACTTCCTACCGATCAGAGAGCATGGCTCAATAGAGATCTTGGGATGCCTCTACGTTCAGAAGGTCATATGGCTTCATGGTGTGCAATCGTCTATCGTCTCCAATCGATATGCTAGCTCTACTTCCCATCTTTGGAAAGGGTTACATGAGGATTTTGGGACACAGCTACGCCTGAGAACTGCCTTTCACCCTCAGAATAATTTCGAGATGGAGAAGACCATTCAGACACTCGAGGTCATGCATCGTGCATGTGTCCTTGACTTTGGTCGCAGCTGGGAGGATCACCTACCCTTAGTGGTGTTTTCCTACAACAACAGCTACCACTCCACCATCGAAATGACACCATACGAGGCATTGTACGACTGACCTTGCAGATCACCTCTGTGTTGGACTGACCTAGGGGAGTCAGCACTCGTAGGACCATAGATGGTTTAGGATACGATGGGGAAGGTGCAGATCATCCAGGAGCGGATGAGGACTGCACAGAGCAGACAGAAGTCCTATGCTGATAGGAGGCAGAGACCACTGGAGTTTGATGATGTCCACCTCATTTTCTTACGAGTCTCCTCTATGTGGATTACATAGATTTGGTTGGGGAGGCAAGTTATCCCCGCACTTCATCGGACCATTTCAGGTCCTCAGCAGGATAGGCGAGGTGGCCTACCGCCTGGCCCTTCCACCTCAGTTGCACCGGGTGCATGACGTCTTTCACGTATCTCAACTGAGGAGATACATGCACGACGTCTTTCACGTATCTCAGCTGAGGAGATACGTGCATGACCCAACACATATCATTGACCATGGGGAGATGGACATCGATGACGTGGTGACTTTTGCGGAGGTCCCGATGGAGATCAATGATCGACCGGAGCGAGTCCTACGTGGGTGGTCGATTCCTCTTGTGCGCAATCGTTGGTAGCACGGGAACCTCCAGAAGAGAACATGGGAGCGGGAGGCTTAGATGCGGGCTAAATACCCTCATTTTTCCCTTATTTTATGTTGTAGCTTTACAGGGATGTAAATGCATGAGGTGGGTGTAATCTAAAGACCCATAAATTTCAAGGGATTTTTTTTAAATACGTTGGAATTTTACAAGTCTGTGGCTTCTGACAACACATGATTCCGAGGACCGGTGTGTCCGGAATCAATTTCTGAAGTTTAGATTTGGTACGTTCAGTGAACGAACGAGCGAGGTTTTCTAACTTTTGAATCATTGCTCGGAATTAACGTCTGAGGGAACCGATGAACTTGCAGTGTTGATATTTGCTTAAGGGGACACTTACCATGGATGCGTTCGCAAAAAAGGAGAATATAATTTTTGGGGGTTTGTTTAGGAAATAAATAAAAAAAATTGGAACAATTTTTATTTCATGAGGAGGTTTTTTCCTCCCAAGGGTAGTTAAGGGTGGGGCCCACAGTCACATAACTACCCAAGTGTGGATATTAGATAGGTGGGGCCCACACTAGTCCCAACATTTAATTCCCTCAAAATCTCTTTAAGAAACCCCATTAATTTGACAAACCTCCTTTAAATCTCACCTCAATCCATTAAATTATGTCAACCCATAATTTAATGAGGAACCTTCCTCTTTTCCCCTTTTCTTTTAACTGCAAAAGCATTTAATAATGGGGGACCATCTCTCTCCCTTCTTTAATTAATTGTCATCACATCTTATTTAATGTAGTGAATTAATTATGGGAGAGTTACCTTATGGGTACAATTAAATAATAGGTGGAACCTATTATTTATTTTTATTAAGGAGGAGAGATTCGTTGTGGGAGGAAGAACGCCGAACCCTGACGAAGAACGCCAGCCTCCGACGAACAACAAAGAAGAACGCTGGCCTCCGATGAAGAACGACGAAGAACACCGGTTTCTCGGAGATCGACGATGCGCCAGCGTTACACTTCTCCGTGGCAAGAGAGGAGACGTCGTTTCTTCCTCAGTGTGCCCCTACAACGCCTACGATCCTCTTCACCATGACGTCGTCTACCGCGATGCCGACGATCATCTTCCTTGATGAGGTAGTGGTTTTTTGTATAAATTTCTTCATGTGATTTTTATACCCTCGGCATGGCATGATTTATTGTTGGTGATGTATAGAACCAATAAGACTAACGAATAAGTCTGAACCAACCGTTGTTTTGTTCCTGATGTGCGGAATCCTTGGTGGCGACAAAACGAGACCATTATGGAGATTGAATGCCATCACAGTGATGTAAGGGTCTCGAGATGACCGCAGGCACATACGGGAGAAAGAACAGACCACCGGAACGACTCCGGTGGCCCGCGGATGTCTCCGGCGGGGCGGGTCGCCGGCGTGGTGGGGTTGGACGCTGGAGGGGGCGGCGGTGCCCGGGCACGCCGCCAGTAGGAGCCCTCCATGGATTCGGCCACAGTGGAGAGGAGTTGGATATCGCGGCCGCGCGGGATCCGGGGGAGACGCGTCGTCAGTCGCTGCGTCTGCGGAGCACAAAGGGGGGGGGGGGACCGCGTCCCCCCTACTTGGCCCGCTGGCCGATCCAGCGCACCCCCCGACCAGACTGGGGCGGGTCGCACCCAGCTGGGCAGGGCCGCGCCCTACCAGGCTAGACCTGAACCCGGGTCGGGTCGCCCCGGTTCGGGCCGACCCTGGGGGGTTGGGCCGGGTCGGACCGGGCCCAGACCCCCCACTTCGGACCAATTTCGGTATTTTTCCCATAACATGAGCTACAGACCTCCGATCGATGCAGCGTTAGTTGAGTAGGAATCAATGGATCGAGGCGGTCGTTTTGGTATATTACAATCGAGGCTTCGACAATGTTTGGGAATGGACAGGTTGGTTCGAACTTGAAACCAATCGGGGCCCTTAGAGAAGAAATGCTTATATCATAAGGATCGGACGTCCATCTGACGTGATGTCAACTACGTTAGAATACTTTTGTCAAGAAGGTTCTTTTGGATTACTCCTCTTGAGGTTTGGACTTAGTTGGAGTATAGTCGGGTTGGTTTTAGCATAAAAACCAACCGGACCCCTCGGATGAAAAAGCCAATAACTCTCAGACTGGGCGTCCAATTGATGCACCGTCTGTCGCGTTGGGTTTCTTTTGAAGAGATGGAACATTGGGATATATAAACTCTGGACATAGTGATAGTTGATGTATCAACTCCCTTGCTCGAGGAGCGGACCCTCCCGGAATCGAGCATGCTGTGTGCGGGAACCCTAGAGCTGGCTGCGGCTGCGACGGTGACGACTGTACATAGATCCTCCGTGGGTTCGGCAGCGGTGATGACTATATGTGGATCCTCTATGGGCTTGTCAGTGAGGAGGACTGTACCTGGATCCTCCATGGGTTCAGCAGCGAGGACGGCTGTATTTGGATCCTTAGTGGGTTCGGCAGCGAGGAAGAATGTACTTGGATCCTCCGTGGGTTCGGCAACGAGGGAGACTGTACTTGGATCCTCCGTGGGTTCGACAGCGATGACGATTTTAATTGGATCCTCCGTGGGTTCGGCATCGAGGAAGACTGTACATGGATCCATAGTGGGTTCGACAACAATGACCATTGTTCTTGTATCCTATGTGGGTACGGAAGTATGACCTATGTACTTGTATCCTGAGTGGGTCCGGAAGAGTAGCTGGTGTTGTATCCTTTGTCGGTCTGACAACTTAGCTGGTCTTGTATCCTATATGGGTCTGATAGCTTAGATGAATCAGTGGTTACATCTGATCATCTCTATATCCATATGATGTGTATACCTGTGTGGGCTGAATATTTACTTCAATCATTATCATCGATGTGATTGACTGGCTTTCCTGTGTGGACTGGGTTTTGTATTCTTGTGTGGACTGGGTTGTGTTTTCTTGTGTGGATTGAGCTGTGTTTTCCTTTGTGGATTGGGTTTTACCTGGGCTTGAGAGTTGGAGCCATTTCTTAATTTATGACTTAGGTATATGTATGGGAATATACCTATGTAGAGTTGGTTTATACATTGTGATTGTATCTTTCTTTTGTGGTTTATCCTTCATGGATTCTGAGAGTCCTTTGGGGGTCTCGAGGTCCCTACTGAGTATCGTATACTCACCCCTGCATTGGCTATGACCGCACTATGTTGTGTTGGATGCAGACGACGGATAGAACTGATCGAGGTGGAGGCTTGTGGAGATAGACAGTACCCGTAGGTGGACCACTTGGCGGGACGTACACGTGGACCACTTGGCACGGTATAATCCGAGCGGACGGCCGGACCCAAGGAACTGAGGAGACTATCTGTACCCACCCTTCAGGTCGGATTTCTGGAGGAGGACTCAGTGTTTCTATTCTACTTACTACTATTTTACTTTCCTTTCAGTTGTACTGTACTTTCAGTTGGTTTTTTATACTGGCCCATTTACTTTTCAGCACTTACCTTTTGTACCCAGTTTACTAGTGTTTACTTCCACTTGCGTACTCTGTTGTGTTTTTTTACTTATATAAAATCAATGCCTTCCCTTTTATCGAGATTTTTTGCCTTTGGTGCTAGTCGCCAGCCCCTGGCCTATAGAAGGTGGGCTTGGGGTACTCATGGCATGGGCCCCGAGGACGGCCCATTACAGTTTTGAACCCCCATTTTTTCATGTATAATTATAGGGTGTTTACCACTAAGACAAACCCCAACAACCATTTGATGTTATTCATTCATTATGATTATGATTCAAAATTTACTAAAGCGGTAAGTGATTTTAGGGATAATATTATTGATTATTGAGATTGTTTTTTATTAAGATTCTGATGATGAAATTTTATGAAATATCTCTAAATAATTAAATGAATTTTATTATACTATGGTTATATGTGTATATTTCATATTTTTTCATTTCATTTTCCTCTATTTATGAAATCATTAAACCAAATGATTGTTTTTAAGGAAAATAGAGTTTATTCCTCTCTTTATATGAAAATATCAATTCCTACATCTCTTTTTTTCTAAAAATGTTTTCTAAAATGATTTATAAATATCATACTATGATTTATTAAAGTCATTTTTACCCATGATTTAATTTTTACAAAATGTATTAAAAGGAATCTTCTTTTTATTTTTTGAATGTGGTACTTATAATACTTTTCCAAAATTATAAAATTATTACTTTTTTAATGTACACAAAATGAACATAATTTCCCACCATCATGAGAACTCAATAATTTTAAGCTTCCTTTAAAACATTATTTGTAATTTTTCAAATAAAATTATTCCCTTTTTATTTTGGAAATTTTTATATTTTAATAAAATTATTTTTAAGTGAAAATGTTGTTTTCCTCAAAAACAATTTCCTACAATATTTTGAAGACACTTTTCATATTTGATATCATATTTTTACGTTACTTATGATTTATTAGAAATATGATACAATGATTAAATGTTTATGAAGTTACAATGAAACCTCTATGGACAACATTTCTATTCCATGGGTTATATAACAATACAATGATAAAATTTTTATGAAACCCATTTACTTTCCAAAGGATATATAATGATTAATTCTTTAGTTTATTTTGAATCACATATTTATGATTTTTATTATATATCTAGTGGGACTAGAATTATATATATCCACAATTATTTATTTAAACATGGATATATCATTAGATAATGAGGACTATAACGGGGTAAGAACCTAGTTAAGTAAGCGACTCAGACCACAATGATAGTTTTAGGAGTGAACCTTAACATAGGATATACAATAATGGGGAGTGAACCCTATCTAGTATGATAATATTTGTATGGAGAATTAAATAATAAAATAATTTTATATTCTTATACATATGCCTCAATGTTTTGAGTTATGCCAATGTTATGGTTTTATAGCTAATGCTCTTCAATTCGTTTATGATTCTTGTATTATGAATTGCTAAGAATTATTCCATGCCTCAAGATTATGAACTATGATATGCTTGGTATGGATATCAATTGTTTATCTCATGTTCTCAAACAATTAACCTCAAGTTATTTTTATGTGATCATTGATATCTCCCTTGAATACCCTAACTGAGCATCTGATCTCACCTTTTGTTATGTTTCCTTTCCCCAAATTATGATGAAACATTTTAAGTATGATATTTCATAGAAATGTGTTAGTTATAAAGAACAAAGTTGGAGATGATATAGAACCCATTAGAATATGATGTTTATATATCAATGTTTCCAATGATACTAATCCTTTACTATTCTTTAGTGGATTGTAATGTTATGTATTGAATACACATATAACAAGATGAAATATTTATATATGAAAAGTATCAGTTAGTATAGTGGTATCAGAGAAACGTTTAGTAACCTTTGGAAACTTGTATGAGTTCTATTTTCTGATAAAGCTTAGGATAATGTTATATATTAGAGAACATCTTATGTAATGGTAGACAATTCAGGGTGTATTTCATAGAAAAACATCATTTCATGGAAAAAAAGAGGATATAGTTTAGGGAAAAATTTATCTTTGGGTAATTACCCCAAAAATAGTGGGCCAATTATATGTCATACTTATTTTTAGTGCATGGTAAGTATTCCCTTAATACTCACAAGTTCTGAATATCATGGGAGATATGACTGCATTAATTCACATTTTAATTATAAATTAATATGTTTGATTTGAATAGATAATGAAAATGAATGAACTATGTTAAGATTAAGGTGTCATAGATTGAAAACAAGGTTTCATGATTTAGATATAATATAACAGTTTTTTCATTATTATATGATTTCTCAATATGATTATTGTAGATGACACTATTATTTTTTGGTTTATTCAATACCTAGAACTAGTAGGATTCATATTAGCTGTTAATGTGAGGAAAAATGGTATAATTTTCCCCATAAGAAAGAAAATTAAACAGGGGTTAGAATGTGAAACCTCACGATTACGTATAATTATATATCACGTTATATGATTAACAATATCAACTTGGTTGAGTTTGAAAACACACCTAACAAGTTAAAAATGGAGTTTCATGGGTGTCTATTTGAAGGAGAACATTGTGGAAAAAGGATTCAGATTCCAATATGTCAAGAATGTTAGAAGACACACTCAAGGGAATGTCTCAATTAAATGATAATATGTTATATGTATAGAAAACAAAGTCATAGATAAATTAATTTCCAAGGAAAATGAAGATTTTAAGGTTAAAAAAACTCAAACTAAGGTACCACTTATAGTTAAATGTCTTATGTTTAGAAAATTTATGAATTTCCAAATTCATTACACTAAATCATGGGATAAATTAGAAGTTACTATGATATTCTACTCATTAAAGTGGAATTATTGATGTGTTTTGTATCAGGATTCTACAATTATGTTTTGGATGTTTAATATTAATGATATAATGGTTATATGAATCATCAAACTTATAAGGATTGTTTTCCAATTGATATTTTTCTTATTTTTAAGCATATCTTAAATGGCAGTGACATAATTGAAAAGTGATATAGTTAGAAGTGTATATTTTTGAAAAAAAATGATTCAGGGGCAAATAACCCTTAATATGTTATAGCTATTGAGGTAATAATGTTTATATTGGGTAAATTAATTATTATCACTCATAATGTTACTAGATAGTATTGGTGACCATGGAATCGATTTTATGAAAAATTAGTTTATGTTATCTTTGATTTAGTTTACATCACTTTTGGATTTGTAGAATATATTTGTTAATATGTTATTTTATTTAAGGAATAAGGAGAGAGTTATTTTTTGGAAGCATCTATGTTTTCATTGAGGTATTATTGTAATTCTGTTTATTAACATATTGTAGGAGAATATATGGTAAAGGTATTAAAATATTTGGTATGATACCTTAAGAGGTACATTATCTTGTTTTGGGGATTAATGTTAAGTTGATTTTGGATATTTAGTTATGTTTATTCTAGAATCATCGATTTTCATTTAGTTAGATATATTTTAGAAGGGTTATAATCGAAAATATTTATGGAATGGTTTTTTTGACAATGGTTGAGGTTTTAGAGTTTAATGTACTATTTCAATATATGAATATTTATCTAATTAGATAACATTTTATTAATTATTTGGTTTTGATGTAAAATAGAGATTGAATGAAAACATGTCTTTATTTTATCGATATTATGATCAATAAAATATAATTTTATTACATCTGGAATGGAAAATTTATATTGATTATTCATTTCATGGAGTAAGATATGAATTAGAAATTGATTGAAGAATATCCAAAGGATGAAATTATGTGTATGTAATGTATATAAATTATGTATATTTTGTAGTGTTCACACACTTTATAGTAAAAGACTACCTTAAATTTTAGAAATTTATATTGAAAAAATTATAAAAATTTACTATCATTTCTAAATAATTGATGTTTTTCATCACTCATAGATTTGTGGTGTTGCGGCCAACAACATTCTGAGGACCATGTTATCTATCATTCAATATTAGTCTATGGATTCTACTATTCTATTGCATGTATAAATTTTAACTTACCACCAATTTTCTCCTTACCTGGGAACCTTATTGTATGTTATTGATGTGAACTATATTTCTCAACATTTTCAAACATTTATTCATTGAAAATACACCTCATTATAGTTTAATTCCAAGGATTATATTTGTTTTTATAGAATTTATTAAATTTGATCTTAATAAGAAATTTTATTTAAATGTGGTTTTTATTGATGAATACATATTTTGATTTAAATTTTGAATCAATGATTAAGGATATTATTTATTTTTCAGGTAGACATTAATAATTTACTATGAATTAATGTGAAATTTTAAAGGGTGGGAAATTAAAAAGGCCAAGAGTGAGAATGACATCCACATTCACTGTGATTACTAAATTCATTGATAGTTTATTTCCTCTCTATGAACCTGATTTCACAAGTTTGGAATGGTGACCATGCTTTAATCCTACCACAAGAACATCTCAAGGTTACCAGAACACCTAAACACAACTAATTTCTAGGGTAGTGATACCTACTGCATGTTCCATCAGGTGACCGAATGTACTAAAAATATAAACTAAGGAACCAATAGACAACAACGTGAAACAATTTCATTACCATACCACTACTCTCACAATATTCATATGTACCATGATCCCAATTCTCAAAATATATATTACAGTCAGGGCACTACCCATGGAATTCATAGTATCCATGATTACCACAATCTTCTAACATCCTATAGTTCCTCTACCTACCCTAAAACCATCAATATAACTCGAGCCTCCTCCTCCCCTAAAGATCAAAAAAACTTTTATTGATACTTATTGAGGTCTGGAGTCTTGGAGATACTAAAGGAAGGAAGATACCAGCCCCATTTCTACAGCTCCACCCTGAGGAATACCAGAGAAACACCCACCCTGTCGAAACCACATTTTTTCCACCCAGGAATTTGAGGCAAACATGGAGTAGATATGAATTTCTGAGAGTCATGGTAGTACTATAACTTCATTTTAGATTCATTTTAACTAAGGGAGAGATAGATCTAAGAACAACATGAGAAAACCCCTTCCTATTTAGTTTTTCAGAATCCCTAGTACCACATTTTTTTGTAAAGGAAAATGATGCTCGTCGACACTATAGTTGAATGAAAAAGGACCATGAACCCATGAGGACATGAAGAAATATTGGAGTAACATTTTACATGCTATTTAAAAATTAGTATCCACCATTATATGGAACTGCTATCAAGTATGAGTTCTAATCATGAGTTTAGCCTAAAGAACCATTATTTGAAGATGTTTTAGTTCCTAGGATAAAGAAACGATTTTCCTTCACTTTCCATGGATGGGAGAATCCAAGTGCAGATTCCAGTAGAAGTGACATCACATGGGTAACATAATACATCCAAAGTAATGTTTGAAATAAAAATGTATACAATTAAAATCCGAATACCACTTCTCATAGCCCACTACTGTGAATCACTAGATAATACAACATTTAAAAAGTATATTGTGTTGTATCAGGAAAGAGTTCCAATTCCAAAGAGAATTCATCTAGAATCTCCCTTTTTTACATGTGTCAACCATCGAGCTTAATGAATATATGCTCCCTATAAACATTATATAATTCAATGAAGATGAACATTTCCATTTCAGGAACATATCCTCAACATTTGAGTACTATTTAAGGGGGATGGTAATTTACTCTAAAAAGAGATCTTAAAATTAAAAATGGAAGAGAATCATAAATAATTTAATTTTTTAAATAATTTTAGGATTTCACAATAAAATCCATGTAGTATAGCCAAGGAGAATATCCTCACCCCATATTGATGAGTTACACCCTTTCAACATTCTAATTATATTGTAGAATTTAATGTTATTAACAATTTATGTTTCTTAAAAATTGATACCTTTTAGATTCTTGTACTTATATCCAAGAGTACACATTCAAGCCACTTGGATTATGTCCTTATTATGCGATAAACACCTATGGGGGTAATTCATGGGTAAATGTTGTTATCCAAATATTTGGCTCAGATAGGGTAAGGAATATAGTGATTATCAAGTTTCCTTATATGAATTGAAAATTTCCATTTAAGTAATTGGTTGGATTCAATTGATGATAGGATAATTAGAAAGTAATTGAAAAATGATTCAATAGGTGATGGAGGAAATAATCCAAGGACGGATCACTAATTCCTTAAACTTATATAAATAATGACATAGTTCTACTTACTATCAGATTGAAAATATAAACATATAGATTATTTTGTAAACACACTCAAAACACCATCTTCTGCAGATACAATCTTGTACCCAATTTTACTGCATATATCTTGGTCTCAAATTATTTTACGAGCACCCTAAGAAATGATCTCATCAAACATGGCCTTATTTCTAGGGTAAGCTAGTGTTTTGTTATATTTTTTTTAATAATAAATTAACATGTTTTCAAATAACTAGTGGTACTTCTAAAAAACACACTATTTTTCATGTAGTGGTTGAGGAAATATTACTAGATAGACTAAAAATTTTAAGGATCATAAAACCAGAGGAAATGATGTTTTCCCACATTCTATTGGTTGAATCTCCATCTATAGCTTCACCATCCTCAAAATCATTAATAAAAAGTTAATAGATGGAAGGAAATCTAATTCAAGTAAATATAATGTTGAGAGAAGTGTACGTACCTAGTTTTAGTATTAAAAATAAACAATTTATATTAAAGGATCCACAACACTGTGAACTAAAAATTAGAATGATTGGGATACTGCCTAAGATTTATGGGTTATCTGGAACTACGGAAAATATGGCCTTTATCAGTGCTAGAAGAGTCAATTTAATGTGCTAAAAAGCACTGTTAATCGTAGCGAAGATAAGGGGTCCCTTTTATGATGGATAAAAAAGCGTTGATAAATGGGTACTTTATCAATGATTTTTTAGCACTAAAAAAGGACCACTTTTTTAGCTCTTTTTTAGAACTGATAAACGATAAAAAAAAACTATAATAAAATAAAAAATATTTCTGACATTCAGGGAGTGGCTTCAATAGTGCTTGAACCCCCCTTCAACAACCCCCCTAGCCTGCACGCCCTAGCCACCCCCAGTATTTAATAGCGTGACACCCTTTAACAAAATTTTCCCTTATTCCACTCAAATACGCGACCTACCTCCTCCAATATTAGAACTCGGGACGTGGTGCCTTTTCACCTAAAGCTTTATGATTAAACCATATTGCTTTTCTCTTCATTTATTAATATATCCATATATATATATATAGTTATATTTACTCATATAATAATATATATTAATATTAACATATATATATTTATATTAATATATATATATAGTTATATTAATATATATATATATAGTTATATTATTACATATATATATATCCGTATATTAATATATATATATATATATATTTATATATTTAGTCGTATATTAATATATATTTAAAAGATCAGTTTTAAATACATTTATAAAATATGATTTTGTGTGTGTGTTTTTAAATAAATAAATACATATATACAATACACACACACATAAATATTATATGTGTATCTACAAGTATAATTATACATATTTATATATATTTACAAATATTATATATTAATATGTATATATGCATTTAGAATATATAGATAATATATATCAGTTTGTTAATACAGATTGACACACACATATATATATAAGTAAACATTATATACATATAAATATATCCATATATTTTTATTTTAAATAAAATGTATGTTAGGTTTTTATTTAGATAATGCATACATATTTTACTTGTAACTATACTTAATTATTTATTTATAAAATTAAATTTTTCTGAGTGAATATATAAAAAAATGTATATATTGTTAAATATTTGATTATAAATAATAGTAAATTATGAAAAACAATAAGAAGCCCTTAAAACCTGAAAACAGGTAAACAGTAGAGAAACCCTCAAAACCCGTAATTATAGTCTGATAGTCAAATAAACTCTAGTATGAGGGAAACAACAAAAACATCATATCTAAATGTCTGTTATAGATATGTGAATATTCAAATCAAATATCATCAAATGGGATTTGATATGATAGGTTGTGGAGGCCGAACATATATGTATATCATAAGATATAGCTGTTTGAAAAAACAGCACACAGGAAAAAAGTGTTAGAAATGGGGACTTGAAAAACCATACCAACCATTGAGTAAATGAAACAGGCAAAAAATCTGATCTAGTTGTCCATTTCAACTATTTTCCTAGTCAAACCGAAGCTCATGGAATGAACTATGATATAGCTGCTGGAAGAGGCCCAATAGACACCCAGATGAGGAGTTATTACTGTTTATGAAAAATTTGACAGGGCACCAAACATGAAAATGGAATTTGGGAGGCCTTATGATGGTTTGTTGGAGTTTTAGGGTCACTGATTTGACAATATATTTTTTTAGGTCAGCCGGCTACATATATATCTTCATTTCCTTTGATTTGATAGGTTGTAGAGCCCAAACAAACACCCGGAGCGGAAGTTATGGTCGTTAGATGTTGGAGTTTTTTTAGAGTGGTATAACTAATATATCATTTTTTCGCTTTGATATTTTCATGGTTTTAAATGGACATAGTAATCACTTGTCTCACAAGTTTTGATTTGACAGGTTGCAGCGCTTAAACGGACACACGGAGTAGATGTTATGGCTATTTTAGTGAGTTACGAGTTTCTTAGGTTTTTAGGTGCTATGAGGGTTGTTCAATTTCAAACAATCATAACTTCTACTCCAGGTGTCCATTATTGTGCTAACATATATAAAATCGAATATTGAAAAATTATCTACACTATGGTGAGCCCTAGAACTCCTTATCACGTTCTTCAAGGCCAATAATGGCCCATAATTCCTCCCAACTGTCATAAGTTCTGCTTCGGGTGTCTGTTTTTCCATAACTTCTGATCTGGGTGTTCGTTTGTCCTCTACCACATATCAAATCAAATAATGTGAATAAACCTACACATTGGTGACCACTATAAAATCATCTCATATTCTTCAAGTCCCTAAAAGGTTCTTAATACATCTAAATGGCCATAACATCTTCTCCGGGTGTTCATTTTTTGTCCACCACATATCAAATCGATATAAAACATATTAACAACATATATATTAGATTTATATCAATATAAATATACTTATATATCAATATTTTATTTTTTATGAAATATTTTTTTTAAATATATAGTTTAGTATCACTAGGAAAAAAATTATGATAATGCCCCCTTATCAGCACTACTAAAAAAAGTGTTGATAAATGGGGGGCCTTTAAAAGCTCAAAAAAACCACTGATAAAAGGGGTGATTTAATCAGTGCTTAAAAATTCTAATAAAGGGTCATTTTAAAGAGTGTTATTTTTTACCTTTGTTAAACGTACCCTTTATTAGTGCTTTTTTACCATTGATAAAGGCACCCCCTTTTTGAGTGCCTTTTTTAGCACTATTAAAGGGTGGTGCGGTGGAAACCCACTTTTTTCGAAGTGCGGAAGAGACCTTAATAGTTACTAATGAGAATATAAAGAGGGTTTCAATAGGTTTAGAACTAGAGAAGTCTCTTTGGTTCATATATGTTGGAAGGATTTTCTCTTTTCACATGAAATATTAGCCATGGAGTGGATCTATATTCTATTTCCTGATGAAGTCAACTCCTGGGAGGAGATACATAATATATTTCTCCACACATTCATTCCTACATAAATAATGGTCCAAATTAGAAATATATGTATGGAATCAATCACAAAACTAAAGAATCTCATTATGAGTTATGGGATAGGTTCATGAAACTAAACACATCCTTCCCACATCATCGATATGAATATAACATCACTTCATAGTATTATTCTACCAAGGATTGATGGATTATGACAAGAACCTAATTGGGGCTTATTTAAGAGGATCACTGATTAATAAGTCACCATATTAGGTAAGAGAACTCATTAAAAGTATCTCACAAAATTCCCAGATGTTTGGTTTGAGAAATATATCCATATTATTATATAAGGTAAAAATATCTAACTCACCCCTATTAGAAGATAAAATTGAAAAATTAACATCCCTTGTATGAAAATTAGATGTGAGCAATGAATAAGAGTCATCGACCACTACACACCTAAAGGTTGGTAATTTATGATTCTATCTGGAGAATTTTACTAATTTATGTACACAAGTTAAAGGGACTAGAAGTTGTAATTACATGTTTCAAAGTGAATTCCAAAATCAACCAAGTGGAAATCAGGGAATGAGAGAATTCCTCGCTCCCCAATTTTGAGCTCGAAGCTAGCAGACTCAAAGACCACCATATCAACAGAATTCCCAATATCCTTTTGAGACCCCTCCATTAATGAGAAAAAATTTCCAACCATATACACACTAAAATCAAGGACAACGATATGAACTGTCCATTAATTAAATATTGAGGAATGTAATAAAATCAATAAATAATCAACACACCACCCAATCCACTCATTGATAAAAATTAAAAGAATTAAAAAGATGATCTAGCTCTCTCATGAACACCATGAATAATACTTTAAAACAATGTAAAAGAGAGGTTCATACTCAAACAATTACAAACACTAAATTAAATTTTAGTTAAATTACCATTAGAAGTGAAAAATAAATTTTAGACTATAAAATATCACACTTGGAAATTGAAACTAGAAGTGTACAAACATCATGCATATGAAGATTATACCCAAGGAAAAGAATCTGAGGAAGAGGCCAATTAAACACCATCAAAATAAAATAGAAAAATAATGGATGATAAAATACCATTTTCTTTAATAATAATAATTTTAGAACAACTAAAACCAAATGAGGAATCAGTATAGCAAGATATGCAAGATGTTTTAAAAGAAGTAGAAATCAATATCCTCAAGCTGGATTCCATTCGACAGATTCCATGGTACGAAAAAATTCATTAAGGATATGTGCACTAGTATAAGGATATAAAAAGTAAATTAATATATATAACTAGGTAATAATGTTTTCACTCTTCTCACTACTAATATTTCCAAAAAAAATGTAAATATTCCGCTACCTTTTCCATTCTGTGACAATTAGTGAACACACTTTTTCCAATGCTTTGTGTTAAGTTAGAGATTCAATTAATATAATTACATATTTTATATATTATTATTTAAAAATGGGGGAACTAAAACCCATCCATGCAGTTTTACAACATTCCAATAGATCCACTTCATATTGCGTATGTGTCTTTGAGGATGTCCTGGTATGTGTAAAAGGTTACCCATTTCCTACCAACTTCTACATTATCAATATAGAAGAAGGTGATGGGAAAACCCATTATTCGATTATTATAGGAATAAAATTTCTACAGACTACATAAATCATCATAAATTTCAAATCACACACCATATTCATGAAATTTTTGGAGATAAATATATTTAAGCATTCCTGATTCAATTGAACATCCACATGAATAATATTCTGTTTTCACCATAAAACATTTTGTACTTATCATACCATCTAGGGAGGGAATTATGGTGTTTGTTGAAATAAAAACGATCTTGTAAAATACATTAATATCAAGGAATAAGGTTTAAATAAACAATTCAAACTGAACTACTAACAACTAATGATGTACTAGGAGGAATTCTTGAAAACCCTTATAGAGGTTTCTGAACTCCTACCCACAGTTAGAAAATATGTGCTTATAGATTGTCACTTTACTTTATATTTGTAAAACTATTTATAAATTTTAAACTATCAATGTTATAAAAATTAATATTAAATCCAACTAGAATAGTATTAGAACCATGTCTGGGGGAAGAGAGCACCCATAATCTGTGAATAAATAAAAAACCTTTCGAGAAAGTAAAGTAACATACATTACCCATTTTTAGTTTTTAGTGTATTTTTTTCACCCTTTTTCTTGAACGTAATTTATTCCAAAACATTTTTAAAAAATACAACTCTAGAGTAGAGGGAATCCTTTAGTTCTGAAACTATTAGAGTTTACGTGATTTTTGAGTGATTTTTATTTTATATTATGGATTTTTGGTCTTAAAATTATGAGATGCAGTGTGACTAAAAAGATTTTATGTGGAATAGATTTTATAAAATTATTTAATTGAATGTTTGTACAAAATCTAAGTAAATTGACTTATTTGATATAGACCCCACAAGGAAAAAAATTAAATGAAAATTATATTAGTCCTTGAAACCTAGAATAAAAAATTGGGAATTGGGAACATGAAATGGACCTCTAATACATGGAAACTGGGTTTGTTTCTTTAATGTACAAAATCATTCTTAATAAGTTCTATACACAATGATTTTATAACATTTATGGCCATGAAAAATAATTTCATAAAGTTCTTGTCAAAAAAGAAGACAATTTAGGTGACGTCAATATTGAAACCATATAAAAATGGACAATTGAATTATAACATATTCATTCATGTTGTATCAATGTTGTGGAAAATAAAATTTTGCATTAAGAAATGTAAGAAATAGGGATAAATGAATGTTATATTTATTACAGTTTTCCTTCAACTTACATATAATTTGATCCTCTCCAAAACTGAAACATTGATTAAATTAAAATAAAAAAGTGACTTGATTCACATATGAGGATTTCCACTTCTGAATTTTCTAGAACTTCTGTTTTATTTCAAATTTGGCTGTTAACATTAAATTTACAAAGAATGAAATTTATTTCCCTTTATGTATAATTTTAATTTAATGATATATTTCCTAAGAGTGAAATAATATAATTTTGGGGGAGAAATGAAATCTATAATTTTAAACATTTACCAACTTTTATTCATTGAAAATACCATTCATTATAGTTCATATCCTAGGATTATAGTTATTTTTATTGAATTTATTAAATTAAAACCTAATTGGAAATTGTATTTAAATAGCATATTTATTAATGAATACATATTTTAATGTAAATTATGAATCCAATATTAAGGAAATTATTTTCTAGGGTGGACTTCAATACTACACTAATCAAGAATGTGAACTTTTTCTACATGGAAATTACAAAGGCCAAGAGTGACCATGAAATCAACAGACACTATTCTTACTACGGGTACTGACCATATGTTTCCCCATTTATGAACCTTTTTTCATATGGTAGGCATGTTGACCATGCCTTAATCCAACAACGAGAACTTATGATGGTCAGCTGAACACCTTACAACTCCCTATTTTCACGGAAGGAATATCAACATTGAGTGACCTCAACTCAAAGTGTGTGCTAAAAAATCTATAAAGGGAAGAAAATACACAACCACCTAATTAAATCTTATTATCATACCACCACTCTCATGGTAGGAATACCTACCATTATCTCACTTCTTGAAATTCATCTTGCATTCAGGATAGTAACATAGCATTCATGATAACCATTTTCACTGTAAGCTTCAACCAACCTACCGTGCCTCTCACTTCCCTGAAACCGTCATTATAATATAAGCCACCTACTCATTTAAAGACCACAAAAACATTTATTGATACTTAATATGATATAGAGGCTAAGAGATGCTTGAGAAAGGAAGATAGAATAACCACTTATGCACCTCCACCCTAATGAAGAACAGGATGACTCATACCATGCTAACAAGACCTTCTACTTATAAAAATATATTTGAGATAATCATGGAGTATAACTACCTTCCTAAAATATTCACATAATTAACCAATTATTAATTTAGCTCTGATTAGCCAATGAGCCTGTACCCATGTGGTATAGGCTCCGACTTGGCATCCAAAAGACCTAGGATCAAATCCGGACAGGGAAGAATATCTGGTACTGTAGTAGTACTGTATTAGGGACTGTAGTGGAATTGGTACTAAGCAGGGATAGTAGTAGCGCCAGTACTGTAGTAGTACTGTTCATTGAGGGGAAATTTGTGTCACAAAATGGGCTTTCAAGCATTGTATTCAGGCCACTTGGCCTTGAACCTTCGGGTTATGTAATGGGTCTCCCTCTACCTAGTCATAAAGAGGTCATTGCTTTAAATAATAAATTAAGGCTTCGGTCCCATAATTTATAAAAATAGCTCTAAATTTATTGACGGAGAGATCCAAATCATTTCACCATGAGAAAATCATGCATACATGTATTGATTTTAAGGGATCACTGATACTCTCTTCTATTGCAAAGGAAAATGATGTTGGTCGATACTAGTGCCTCACAAAATAGAACTAGGTTCACATGTGGTCTTGAAGGATGAAATAGAGTTACATTTACATAATATTTAAGAAAACCCCTTAAACATTAAATAGATCTTATGCTAGGTATGAGATCATAGAATTTGGTGAGTAGAATGAACTACTCAACATAGAAGCTTCAGTACCACTGACAATGAAACAATTGGTCTTCTCAAACCAACAATGAGAGAATCTATGTAAATATTCTTGTAGAAGTGATATCTCATGGGTAAATTAATTCTTTATAGGTTTTTTATGAAATGAAAAACAAAAAGATTGAATGCTCTGGACCACTTTATTTTACCCACTATGGAAAAGCACTGGATAAGTCCCCATTTAAATAGTATATTGTGCTCGATCATGGAAGAGTTTTGATTCCTGGGAGAATTAATCTAGAACCTTCCTTCTGGAAATGTTTCATCCATCGATATTAAATAATACCTACTCCTTGTTGACATTACCAAATTTAATTAATATGCACACGTACCTCTCATGAATAGAAACTTGGAAGTCGAGTACTAGATAAGGTGGAGTAGAATTTTCCCAAGATTAAGATATTTGAATAACCATCAGTAGTGACTCTTGTGTAATTTAATATTCCTTTGTAAAACTCCTATGATAGCACATTAAACCCTCTTTCGTTCATCCATGGAGAATATTTAACCCCATTTTTTGAATTTTTATCTTTCATTGTTCAATCTCCTCTATAGAATTTACATGTATTGGAAGTAGAGGTTTCATCAAAATTAGTACCATTAGATTATTTTACATCCTTCAAGGATTTCACACTCAAGTAGAATATTCTAATTCCTCTACATGATAAAACACAATAGGGGTAATTTAAGGGTAAGAAGATATATAAAAAATTCAAGCAAGGAAAGGGTAGGAGATGCATTGATTAATGTGATTCCATACCTAAACTAAAATTTCATGATTTATATAATAAGTTGCATTTAATTTATGATATGATAATTTGAAACCAATTGAATGATGATTCAATAAGTGTGTTAGGAAATAATCCAATTACAGACCACTTTTTCATTGACTTTATTTCAAAAACCAACCCCATATTACTTACTATCTCTTTAAAAAGATGATCCCATAAAACATGATTTAAACACACACATAACACTCTCTTATCCAAATTCAATATGAGTCCCACTTTTACTGCATATTTCTTGGGTTCAAAAATATTTTTTTGACCATGCCATGACATGAGCTCATCAATTAATTCAGGTAGCATTTTTTCCCATATTCCCTTTTTAAAGAAATTTTTTATCCCTATTTACAAATTGGATTTCATTAAAGTTATTTTAAAATAATGATCATTTGATAGAAAAAAATTTCGTTATTTATTTTATTGGGAGAGATCATTTAACCCTTAAAATTTTGTAAAAAATAATAATAAGCATGATAGCTTGATCACCATGTGACACCGAGCTTTAAGAAAAGTGTGATATACAACAAGAAAATATTATAATGTGACCCTTATAAAAAAGTAATTAAATTGGTGGTATGAATATATGAGTTAAATAATTATATAATAAATTTATATTAATTATAATAAATTCAAAATAATTAATTAATTCTTCGTAAATAAGAACTCATTTTGTAGTGAAGTCATTTTATGCTTTAGAAATCCATTTTTCAAAAGTGATTTTATTTTATGTTTTGGGTATAAATATTAAATAATATAAACCAAATTTATAAACCACTTTTATAAATTATATTTTATAAATTTAAAATATTTTTTGAATCATCATATGAAAATTTACAAAGGGTGAAATTTTTGGATTTTGTTATCAAATGATTGATTTTTCATTGAATAATGAAAAATATGGATTTTTCAAATAATTCCATTTATATTAATTAAATCATGTAATTTAAAAGTACCAATATATTTGGGATTTAGTTACATATGATACATTTGATTAAAAATAATCTAACGAGTTCTATTTCAATTATAAATATTAATTATTCTCATATATTATAATGGTTATTTTTAAAATCCCATTTGTTAAAAAATGTTTTTCCCCACACTTTATGAATTTATTTAACAATTTATATATGAAACTTCTATATATAAAAAATTGAAAATAGGATACCATATTTGGAATCAAGGTGTTTAAATTTTGTAAATAATTCCCCTTTTTTCATTATAAATAGTTACCAAGATAAATATTTTTCACATCGGTAAGGTTAAAATGTGTAAATATGGGTTAAAACATTAAGATGAGGTCTCAAAATCAACTCAAAACATGATTTTATTTCCTTTAATGTGATATATTATACCATATCCATCCAAAATTCAAATATATGAAAATATGTTTTCTTTTTCCTCAGATAATGGAATTTATAATATTTTATGTAATGAAAATTCTAAAGTTATAACTCTCCTACTTTTAATTTGTTTTATCGGTTCTCATCAGGGTATAAATATGATATAAATGAACATTATCATTTATTTTTAACATTTTTATTTTTTATTTTGTTGTAAAAGTTTTTAATTTTTTTATATTATAATTATTTAAATTATTGCACAATGGAGACACAATGCTTGCACAAACATTAGAAGAATAAATGTAACTAATTTTAAAAAAAAAAAAGAAATATTCAAATGGAAAATATGAGTTAACATGAATTTTATGGTTAAAAATTTATATTTTTTGTATAAATAGTTATATTCAAATTAATTTTTAATCTTGATTCCTTTAATGTTAAATGAAATAAAGAGTGTCAAAATGACATTAATTACATTTTATAAACGATATTATTTTATTAAAATCTTAAAAAATCTTAAAAATATTGAATGTAAATAAGTAGGATTATAAATAGTAAAAAATTTCATAACGTTTCCATTTATGAGATATTTTTTATCTTATGTGTAAAATAATAACCCTTTATGATTTAAAAAGTCAATTCAATGGTTATAGATAAAACAAATTCAATGGGGGGGGGGTGTGGTTAACACAAGAGATAAGGGTATGTTTTCGAATTAAACTATTATAAATACTATTGTATGACCATATTTAGACCATATACTTTCCAAAAATTTAATATATGTCCAATTTGATTCATTTTAATTAGTTTTGACATTATTATATTATAATGTTTTATAAAATTACATGGGTTTCTTCTCCCACATGTTTAAAAGGTAACCCCTCCTTTTCCCTTAATTGCACCATGTTGATATATACAGCTCAACCGAAACATGGAAAATTTTATTTAAAACTTCAATAGACACTATATATAGGATCTATTATTAATAAAATACCATTTAATGTGTCCTTAAGAAAGGATTTAATGGAGGTCCACCAAAGAAGAGGTAATTATCATTCCCGGTACCTTTTGATTTATTTCATACTCCAGCTTTTATAATTCCATGGTATTCAACAAAAAATAATAAAATTATTATCCTAAATGTACTAAAATATTACTATAATTATTTAACAACCATTATTAAACCTCTTTTCCATAACATTAGATGAGAAACTATCACTCTTGCGTAAAAGCAGTAGCATAAAAAGGTGTTTTCACATTAGGTGGTTTATATTTTACAATAGATTTTAATAGATTATGTTTCCACCAATATTAAATTTATTTCTTTCAATGCCATTTATATAAAAAAATACATTGAAGTATATTTATAAAAAATTAAACTAGAATTTAATAACACATTTTATGTTGGTTATATATATAACAAGCATAAAATGTAAATTTTCATCTCAGTTATATAGATAAGAAATGTGGAAACATACATGTCATGCTGGTTATCTAGATAACCAATGTGAAAAGTTTTAAATATTAGAAATTTAAATATTAATACAAATAATATAACATTTAATGATATATAAAAATAAAATTATAAAAATTCATAAACAAAATGGAAAAAATAGGAAATATTTTTTCCTAATTATCTATGTTTGAAAAATTTTCCTCCAACATTAGAGTTAATTTCCTAATATATGTTTTATTGAAGATGAAAATTTATGTGTCATCATTAGAAATACCTTGAATATCTCATAGGAAAGGATAATAATCATTTGATCAATCATATTCATAAAAAATAATTTTGTAAATGATATTTCTATCTTGAAAATAAAATGACAAAATAAATAAAATACAAAGAGATATCCACTTCAAATCAATCGAAAAATGAAAAAGGAGTTGATCAAGAATTAAAAAGAGTTACAAATAAATTTTTTGATATGGGGTGTTGTATTTATTAGAGGGAATGAAAATATTTCAATCACATAATTAATTCATTATAGGGATGATAAAAGTCCCAAGTGCACAATTTGAAAAATTTAGAAATTAGTATCCATGTGTTTAAAAATAGTTTACATTTAAATTTAACATTAGTTTTCAGAAAAAATGTTAAAATCATAAATTTTAATGCATGTTTTTAGGAAATATGAATTTATAATTTTATTAAAATACATTATTAACATCATTTTTCTAAAAACCACTACTAAAAGTATGTCTTTTAATGTCACTTTTTACGAAAAATTGGAATTAAATGTTCTTAAAAATATACTTTTAAGTTCAATTTTATAATAATTTTTATTAAAATCATATTTTTTATGTTTTATTTTTTAGAAATTTAATTTTGAGGTTTGTTTTATAATATATTTTCCAAAAAATTGACATTAAAATACTTTTTCAGGTCAGTGTATTTAAAAAAAACATCAAAAGACGAATGAGGAAATCTATTTTTCTTCTAGTGGTGCAGACTTCCCCCACCTCATGGTGATATAATTCATTTTCCATCACTATCATTTATGGATGGTTATTCTGAAATGTTTATTGTTTATACATGTTACTTAATAAACAATTGTACTTGTTGAATTATAATATCATATCTTCTTTCTTAACATCCAATCCACTGGAAAACAATTATGTTTCCCATGCGTACGTGTTGTTTACCCCATATTTGTAGAGATTTGTATTTTAATTTTTATTTTACATGGATGGTAATAAAAATATATTTAATTAATATATATAATATATATGATATAATAACTATTCATTTAATGTGAACTATTTTTTTTCCATTCTTTCTTTCCATCTGTCGAAAAGGGAGAACAACATTCATGTGCACGTTTGACCTACCGTCTCTATGAGCATTGTAATTCATTTTTCTATATATTTATATTTTGAATTTTTATATATATAATGAATATATACGAAATTTATATCATCATTTATATTTTTGAGATGACGGAACCGTCATCGATGTACAAGGGTAAGAACTATCAAACCAAAACATATGTTAAAAACCAAAAAATTTAACACTCATAAATGGATATTTTAAAATGGAATTATCAATAAATGGGTATTAGAACATTATAAGTTGAAAATATATGATAATTTATGTATTTGATTATTTTATGATCCATATCTCATTAATCACCATGATTTATTCCATGACACAATATTATGAGGTATAATTTATTTGGTATAGTTTCAAATGTTAGGATAATGTTATCACACCCTTATGCCCATGAAATGACTAATTTTTCATTTATATCTTCCTTTTTACCATTACTTATAATCTAATCTGTCCCTTTATTATGTTTCATTTTACCAGGTTATAATGAAAATTTTTAGGATTGATATATCTAATAAGGGTGATAGTTATGCAGATCGTACAAATAAATGATGTATATCTCATATGAACACGTTTTTTATGTATCCGTATTTCTAAAGACACTAAAATATTCAATCTTTGATTTGGACCATAATGTTATATAATTAATATCCATCTAATTACAATTAATATTAATGAATCAAAATATGGGTCTCTATAGAGATTTATGGTGAGTAAGTCCACTTAAATAATAATTGATCATGAGATAACAAAAAATTATATAATTATTCTTGAAAAGAAAATTCAATAATTTGAAAATATTTATAAAATATTTAACCAAATCATCTAATTTTCAAATAATTTTCTCTTTATCCATCCATCCCAATATTGTATATATAGAAATAATCCAAATTAATAAAATAATAAGAAATATGATAATTAATTTTTTTGTTGAGATCACGCATAAAAAATCCAATTTGAATGTCCACATAATATATATAAGGTATGTTCTCTACATATGATGAGATATTTAGTGATCCGGAAAGATATAAAAATTGAAAGGAATGTTTATTGTCCTTTAGAAATGGTGAGTCACATAAAATCAATGGATTAGTTTAGCTATGATACGATAGTATAAGATGCAGTTCATGAACACTTTATATATTCATGGGATGACATGATTTTTACATGTTTCACAACTATGTGATGAAGGTAGTGTTTTTCTAGAAATATTTCCTCATTTTTCGGAGGTTAAATAATGAATTTTTATTGATAAATGTAAAGTGAACATGGGAAACTATGTTTTAGTTTGGGGATGCTAAAAATCATTTTACCTAATATTGAAATAAGAAAATAAACAATCGCATCGAAGGAAATGTTATCTTGGATAAACTAAAATGAGAAAGCTAACTCAAGGAAATAATGTTCATGATGTAATATTCTTAAGAGAGAGAACAATTCTATTGCTCTATATATAAAAAGGTAAATTTTATTAATTTTCGACACAAAAAGGTGAGATCCAAGAATTTTGATACATTAATGCTTATCTATTCAAACATTTTCGAATAATTAAGTGAGTAATGAACAGGTGGATATAAGTTTTTTAAATCCATAATTTATTAATTTACTCACATTACTTGTATTATGTTTATGAATCATATGTTACAGGCAATACAAATTCTTAATAGTTTTAGAATTTCTAAAAAGATGTGTGATTTATCCATGAAAAAAATTCAGATAGAATATAGTGCAGAATATGCTAGTATATTATTTGATATTAATTATGAGATGTATATTATTCACCATGAGCTGAGTTCAACATACATGCCTCAAAAAATGGTTTTTCTAAATGGTTGAAAATAACTTATATTTAGATGGATTAATCCATTTTTATTTATAATAATACATGTCCTTATTTTTATAGATAATAAATTTGTGAAGTTTTTTATATTCAATGAAAATATTTAAACATTAAAAATTTAGACATGACTCCATATTATATGTACTATAATATTCCACACATTTTAAATATTTTAGTTTGTTTAATATCCATTGTTTAATCAAAGTGAAAGGTGAGAATATTGGGACATTTCAACAAAGTGGAGATGAATTTATCTTCCTAGGTTATCCTCTAAATGTAAGAGAACATCACTGGAATGAAAGACTGTTGGTAGTGTTAATTTGAAGGTTCTGTAACACTAAAATAATTATAGCATTCATTTAATGGGTTGAACCACTTTGGTCAATTCCTTTTTTGAAATATGGTGTTTGAGGCATTCTGAGACGACAAAGTAACTTATCCCCAACAGTTTTCCAAATTTCCAAACTATTTCATGGACATGTGTCCTGAAATGGTGTCACTTAATTTCACATAATTGCATAATCTTTCATGAAACTGTGTCATGAAATGGTGTATCTTATTTTTCCAAATTTACAAACTGTTTCATGATACTATTTCAAGAAATGGTGTCACTTCCTTTTCCACATTTCCAAACGGTTTCATGAAACTGTTTCACGGAAAGGGGTTACATCCTTTTCAAAATTTCCAAAAGGTTACATAAAATTGTGTCACAAAATGGTAGCACTAAAATGGTAGAACATATAATATTTCATAGAAATGGTGGCTCAGAGGCAGTGAGTAAGAAACGGTGTGTCAAATACAGTGAGTCAGAAATAGAGAGTCAGAAATGGTGAGAAAGATAATGGTGTAACGAAAAATGGTTCTAGAGCGGTCTTATTTCCTTTTCCAAATATCATGATTTTTCTAGATTTCCTAGTTTCTCCCATTTAGCATTTTCTTTGATGAAAATGCCTTCAAGAACTTTTTAAGGGATTTATGGCAAATTCAATGCCCATAACTCCAATATTAATTTTCTTAAGACTCTTGATGCCTATACATGGTCGAGATGCATGGTTTGATGTGATCCTATTTCAATAGAAAATCCAGCATATCTTAATGTGCTGCTATATTAAAACTTATAAATGGACTAGATATCTTCTTCCCTTGTTCTTCCTCCTTGTTCCTTGGTGTGAGATTTTCAAACCATTTCATTCTTCCTGTAAGAGTCATGTGTAGTGTTTTAGCCTTGGATCGTGTCTTCCCTGGAGTTTCTTCCCGATACATGCTCACCCCTATTTTATTGCAAACAATAATTATCCCTCAATCTTTGATATATGGTATGATCTACCAACATTATTCTAGGATCCTCTCCTTCTGTTTCTATTTTCCCTATTATTTCATTTTATCTCCATGTTCCTAATGGAGTTTTCATGGGTGTTGGCTGGTGTGGTGGTGTCTCTACATCCTTGGGTGGATGCAGTCCTCCAGTAGAGGTGATTGTGATCTATTTTGTTGGACTGTTCATAGGAAAAGATCATCAGAAACATTTTGAGGTAGTTGATTCGTGGATTCTATATTCTTCTATGTCCAGTAGTTGAGTTATCATGTCTTATCACTCTATCATAATAGAATTTACATAATTAATATTTTAACGGGATAAATAAATTAGTATCGATTATATGTTATTGCCTCCTATTTAGTAAAATAGTGTGATATCTATGCTTGATTTGTTTATCATGTCATTAGTGATAGAAATTTGTAAGGAACACATATATTATATTAATTTTAAATTAATTAGAGTATGATAAAATGGCTTGTTTTAAATCTAGTTTATGTTGTGTCAAACTATGGTTAATCGAATGGATATAGTTAGGCATATTTAAATGAACTGGATAATTCAAGATGTATTTAGTAACTGGTTGGTTGATGATAGATAATTTCTGGAAGGGTTATAAGTTACCTTATTTCTGGTAAAGGTTAATAGCCATATACTTAGATCTATGAGTTCTCTTTGTGTGTGAAGGCTAGATTCCTTATTTAAGGGATAAGATCACAGTTGATATGATGTCAATTTTCCTACCACTTGTATTGTGATGTGATATTGGATAGATGTTGTGATATGTAAGGGCATGGAGGCCCACTAGTTGCGGCAACAGTTGATTCCTAGAGTGGAGAGAGGGATCAATTTTTTCATCTGGGTTCCAGGGAGGACACAAGATACGATGAAACAAGCCTGTTATTGAATGATTGGATTCTTGTTGAATCTTATGGGTTGTTTACCTATTTTACTTTCCCTACAACTCAAGGAATCTGGTCTTGCTTACCCACCTTCAAAAATGGGAAAAGACACATGGGGTATCCCACATGCTTTTTGTGTTTAGCTTCTCAAAGGAGGATGGGTCTACAATACTACTATGGGTGGAAAGGACATGACGAGTAGATTATCTACTCACCGTGCTGAGCACCCTTGTGTTTGGAAGATTATAATGTTTTTATAAAATTCTTGGGAATATGGGAAAGTAATAATGTTTTTAATAAATAATAAAATAATTTATGTTAACCCATGGGGTTGGAACATTGTGTAATGCTGTGATGAGGATACAATTTAGAGGAACCATGGATCTTAGTTGGAATGCTAATGAAATGTAATGTGGAATTGATAATAGTTAATCAATGGTTATAGAATTAATTAACACGAAGTGAAACTGATAAAAAAGATAAACTAATCCAATGTAGGACTTTAAATCATTCTGTGATTATAGGATACCTATTCTTAGTAGTGGAAGCCAAGAGTCCGAGAGACGTTAGCTACAATTGAATATAAGACTGGGATATTCCCATAAGTATAGTAGTGATCATTTGTATATTCGGTAATTTTATGGGTTTCTATAAATCAATCCACACTATCAGTTAGAGAAACTAACACACCAGGGATTCAAAGCCATTGGTGGGGGTCCCCAACATTCTGGTGGGAGGATTGATAGCTGACTACCCCCTTTGGCATCAGTCTATTCTCCTGGTAGTCACTTGTGCTGGTAGGCACTACAGTTAGTTCCCAATATATGTGTGTAGAGGGTTGTAATGTCTTATGGTTATTCACACACATATAATTTGGTTATAGTATCACATGGAATACTATTGGTGTAACTATTATAAGCTATAATGTATTTAGGATCATTACTTGGTGTATGGGATATAATGGATTGAGGTATAATGACTGATGTATGATGCACATTATTCGAGTTGTGGTCGCACCCAGAAACTACATGGTTACTTTGGTTACATTGTCTTGTGGTATAATGCTTGACATATGATACATGTCATGTGATTTGTGTTGGCACATATAAATTAATTGGTTACTTAGGTTATGTGGACTTAGTGGTGGTGTTTCACAAGGTTCATGTCATGGTGGTTCGCCTAGGTGTCTATGGGAAACCCTTTTTATAGAGAGATGCTTAGGATGTGTGACAATGGAGAAAAGTGGAAAACTAGTGGGGAAGTGGTAGCGGGGTACCCTTGATATTATTTATTATATTATATAATCTTGTATGTGATACTTGGTGAGGGTATCCATGGTGATGATATGAACTTGTTGTAGGATCGAAATAGTAATGTAGATGCTCAATATACAAGAGGGGGGTGAATTGTATACTTTAATAATTTCTTTGGAACTTTTAAAGTTAGTTAAGAATAACTATGTTTTCCTTAATCAAAGGAAAAGGCTATGTTTAACAACGTTAAACTAAGAAAGTTCACAACACCTCTAACACCGAAAGTAAACTTGGAAAGAGATTCCGAAAGTAGGTTCCAGAAAGATGGTTCTAGAAAATGAAACATTAACAAAAGGTTACTATATGAGATTCTACCTTAAAGCGTATAGAATCTAAATTAATCAGAGTACAAGTAAAAAAGTATAAGAAAGTTATACTTTCCTTATAATACAAAATGTACCGGAAATAAAACAAGTAGTAAAACTACAAGTAACAAGATATAAGTCTTTTAACCCAAAGAGAAGGGTATCCAACAACCTTGGATAATGGTCCCTTGATATATACTTTCAAGCAAGTCTGTCTTACCCACACCAGGGTAAGCCCTCGATACGAAGATCGGAGTCTCTGTCTTGCTATCCCCGCAAGCCCTCAACTTCAAGGTAGTTGGAAACCTCTGTCTTCCTATCCTCGGAATCCCTCGAATGTAATCACCAACATTCGGAGTCGCACGAAGCTTTGAGAGTTAATTAGAGCCTATCTCTCTAGAAATCACTTCAAGCATGTAATCACATGAGTAGAAGATCTGTCAGCCTTTCAGCACCTAGCTCATTCAAATGAGCTCCTATTTATAGGTAAGGTCGGCTCCTTCTCCAAAGGTCATATATTCCTTAAAGATCAGAGGGACCTGTACACGTGTCACATAGACAACGGTTAATAAGAAACAGAATGGACGACATCGTTTTATAACAAAACAAGTGTAACAAAATGTACGACATCGTTTTAAACTCTAACATAAAAGTTCGGAATGAAAACTTCGGAGTGAAGGTTCGGAGTGTAATGAAAATAATAAAGAGTAGACAAATTATAGAAATGTAAGCAATATAAAATTTCGGAGTTAAACAAAGATATTTTTCGGAGTCTGAATTAATTCAGATTGTATAAAACAAAGATACTCAATTTCTATTTAATATGTGAATTCGGAATGAGAATTCAGAATAGGTATTTGTCATCAGAAATCGTAATGAGAATTCGTCATTGGAATTCGTAATGAGAATTCGTCATCAGAATTCGTAATGAGAATTCTTCTTCAGAATTCGTAATGGGAATTCGGAATGAGATTTCTTCATTAGAATTCGTAATGAGAATTCATCATTAGAATTCGTAGTGGGAATTTGGAATGAGATTTCTTCATTAGAATTCGTAATGAGAATTCTTCATTAGAATTCGTAATAGGAATTCGGAATGAGATTTCTTCATTAGAATTCGTAATGGGGATTCGGAATGAGATTTCTTCATTAGAATTCGTAATGAGAATTCTTCTTCAGAATTCATATCCTAAATCTGGAATAGAACTTAGTCAGAGTTCATATCCGGAATTCGGAATGAAACTTCCTTATAGTTCTTATCAAGAATCTGAATCCTAAAACAGAATGCTTTATATCAAAGTTTCAATGATTCCGAGAAAATAGAAATGAATCCGAATTTCATACTTAAGAAAAATATGGATGAAAATAAGATAAGGATAATTTTTCTTATAAAAGCAATTTTCCTTAAGAAAACAATTTTCCTTATAAAAGCGATTTTCTTTAAGAAAGCAATTTTCCTTATAAAAGAAATTTTCCTTATAAGAGAAATTTTCCTTATAAAAGCAATTTTCCTTATAAAATCAATTTTCCTTAGGAAAAGATGTTTGTGATTTTCAAAACAAGAAGGAATGGAAAAGTCATAAGGAAAACCTTATTGACTCAACAATCTCCCCCTTTTTGGAAAGCACAAACATCCTTACGAAAAAGCTATTCTAAGAAGAAAGAAACACATTAAGTCTTATCTCCCTTTGCTTTAAGGATATTGATGAATACGACTAACTCCCCCTTACGCTTTGAAACTCTAAGGATCGTATTCAGATTTCCGGAGTGAAAAATAAGAATGTCTTCTTTAATGAAAAAAGCTCCCCCTTAAACAAACTCTTATTAGAGTTTTTCTTTTTTTTAAAGATCTTTTTCTTCTCCCCCTTTGATAAACTCTTATTAGATTTATTCTTTTTCTTAAGGATCTTCTCCTTCTCCCCCTTTGTGATTTTCAAAAAGAATTGGAGGGAATGGAAAAAAATAACAAAGTACCTGAAAAATTAGAAATGGAAACAAACGAAACAAGAAGTACAACTTCCATTAAAATTTGTAATCTCAGCAACAACAAAAAAAATTACAACAAAAAGATCGGATTAGGTTATTTCGGATCTTTTTCCTTTAACATGAGGCCCTTTAGAATAGTCTTGATCTTCTTTATGTCTTTATGATCTTCTTCATCTTGCTTCTCTAGGGCAACTATTCTTTTGGATTGAGATTCAATTTTTTCTTCCTAAGCCTTCAGCTTTTCTTCCTGAGCTTTGATCTTCTCTTCCTGAGCCTTCATCCATTCTTCAAAGTCGATCTGATGATCATTTTCAAATTTCCAATTTTGAGAAACAGAATTGAGCTTCCCATTCAGATCTCTCACTTCTTGAATCTGAAAGTTCTTTTCCTCTGTCAACTTTTCTTTAAAGGAGGAAGTCAGCTCGTTTATCTTCTTGTCCTCAGTCTCAAAGGCATCTTTTACATTTTCTTGAAACTCATCGAACAACCTCATTTCTTCCACAATCTTCTTTGACCAACTTGTCATCCTCTTGGAAGACCTTTTATGAGCTTCGTAACCAACAAAGAAGGTTTTGAACTGAGCTTCAATATCAACGCACTTATCCATAACCATAGATACGGAGTCTGTTTTCTGATTTAACGCATGTTGGAGCATCTGGAATCTGGAGTCGATACTAGAGAAGGTTGGAATGGTTCCCACCAACTTTTTCAAAGACTGAACAACAAAGTCATGCCCCAACGAGGATGACTCCGAATCTGAAATCTTGCTTGGAGAGTTTTCTTCCTCAATAAGCTCCAACTTTCTCTTTGAAGAACTACCAGCTTCCTTTCTCTTCCTCACTTCTGAGCTCGGAGTACCAGCAAGAATTTGCTTCCCCTTGTCTTTTTTCGGAATAGAATCCTGTTCCGGAGTTTTCTTCTCACTATCAGAAACTTGGACAACAAAATATTTCTCATCAGCAACTTCCTGAACACCAACCTCTACATTTTTAATCTGAGCAATATCATGTGAAAGTTGTTCTTCTTCTCCATGATAGGAAACTTCTTCTTCTACTTTTTTTTCTTCCATTGCCGGAGTAACTAGCTTTGAAGATTCAGCTTCAGAAGTTCGGAGTGATAAGTGTTCAGGAGGTGTTCTCTTGTAATCTTCTACTTGTTTCAGCACATCTCCGGTTTCACTACTTCCTTCAGCACCCTCTTCTACTTGTTCTACTTGCACTACTTCCTCAGTATTCGTAGCAACATCCTCTTCCGGAGCAGTGATATTTCTTCCTGGAGTCTCAGGTAGAGATTCCAAGGAGAAAGTTCTCGGAACTGGAATAGTTGCTGAAACCATTTCATTGAATTTCAATAAAGCCTGAGCTACCTCAGCCTCAGACATCTTCTTCTTGAGCTTCTTTTGTTTTTCTTGTTTTTCAAGCTCATCAGCATTTCTCTCTTTCAAAGCCTTAGCCTCCGCAGGGTCCAATCCGAACTGCGGATCTCCTTCTTTCCTTTTCTCTTTATCAGCCCTCCACTTTGTAACAACCTCATCAGGATAGGCTTTCTCTTTCTTTGGCTTTGGAGGTGCAGAATGGACTTCCTTAGACTTAGGATTCTCTGCTTGTACTTCCACTTCTTTCAGCTTTCTCTTCCTTACTGGCTTAGATGATTCCAGATCAGCAGCTTTCAGAACGCCTTCTTCTTGAGCAGGTTGATCAATAAACTTTCCAGACCTCTTATCAAAAGCTACATCCATTCTTTTAAGAGTGTCATCACTAACCAACAAAATTTTGCATACCCTCGGCTTAGATCTGCAAGCCTCCTTGAAAGATTTAAGGCACCGAACTATCAACTTTGATAATATTGCTGGGTACATTACGATCTGTGCTCTGAGATTTCCTTTCTAAAGATTCTCAATGGTTATAAGAATATGCCTCATGAAGTTGAACTTCCTTAGATTTATCAGAAAATCTAAGATATAGATCTCACTCTTCTTCAAGGTATCTTTATCACCTTTCCTCAGTACGATAAGTCCTTTCACCCACAACTCTAGAATCCGGAAGTTTGTGGATTGACTCGCAATCTTCGGAGCCTTGTCATTAGCCAGTCCGAGAGTTTCTAAAGCTTTTTCCTTGTCGAAGCTACCCTTAGAGTCCGGTAAAATGTGTGAAATAAATTCTGCTTCTCCTTCATAAGATAATCCTACCAAGCTTGCAGCCTTTGTGTAAGAAAGTTTGTAGGTCTTACCATACGACTTGAAAGAAAACTTCTCCCTATCATCTTCCTTAAATAAGGAAACTGATTCATAAAACTCGACAATTAAATCTGAATATACTTCATCTTGATTCCCGGTTTTTAACAGCACAACATCTTCCCAGCCATTCAACTTAATTTTCTTTGAGATAAGGGAATCGTAGTTGTGGAAGAAATCCGGATAGAGTAACCTTTCTCTGTAAACTAACCACTGAGAAATAGGCTTGGTGGAAGACATTTCTTGAGATGCTAACTCCGCAGACATTCGGATCTGAAGTCCTCTAGGAAGTTCGGAACGGAGAAAAACTGAAATTCGGAACGGCCTTAAAACAGAGGGGCAGAGCATTAGGACGCAAGAGCTTGAAACCGATGTGGGACGAGAATTTGGGTCCCCTTTATATATGCAACGAGATGACGGTTCAACTTCCTCGGTTGATCTAACGGTTTAGAATGATCTGAGATCAAATCTGATGGTTGATAACTTGAATCCGATCTTTTTGAGGTTTTTATTAAAGTAAAGAATTAAGAAAACTATAATCCAAAAACATAATATAGGAAACTACCAGCAAGTAAAATATGACTACAAAAACTTGAGTAAGACAATGATACCTTTCGGATTGACTTAGGAAAGTTATTCGTAATGGGTAATATAAAGATGACTACGAAAAAAAACTTTATTACGAAAAGACAATGTTCGTAAAAATATTTACTATGGAAAACAATCTCACTACGAAAAAACTCATTACGGAAAACTCAGTACGGAAAACAAATTTCAGAAAACTCAGTACGAAAAAAAACGTAGTACGAAAAACTATAAAGGTTCGGTATGAAAATCTTGTTATGAAAGTACCAGTACGAAATCATCCATTATGGATGTTTTCTATATGAATACTTCTATTCTAGAAGTATTCTGTATGTAAATATCCATTCTGGAAAACTTTCGTTCCGGAAGTTCCATTCCGGAAATCTTCGTTCAGAAAAATTTGAAAACAAATTTTGAAAAACTTTGTTAACCAAACAATCAAATGTACTCCCCCTATGAAAAGGAGTTTATTACTGTAAGGATACTTTTTCAACAGAAAGTTAATTATGAAAGATTACCTTATGGTTATCATTCCTAACTTCTGTTTAATATATTCAAATCTATCAGAAGGCAATGATTTTGTGAAAATATCAGCAAGTTGATCTTGCGTTCCAATAAACTGAAGAATAATATCCCCTTTAAGTGTGTGATCCCTAAGAAAGTGATGCCTAATATCTATGTGTTTTTCATGGGAGTGATGTCCAGGGTTCTTACTGAGGGCAATGGCACTTGTGTTATCACACAAAATTTGAGTTTTAGTAAAACTCAGGCCATAGTCTGTGAGTGTGTGTTGCATCCACAACACTTGTGCACAACACCTTCCAACTGCTACATATTCAGCTTTAGCAGTAGAGAGTGCTACAGAATGTTGCTTCTTGCAGGACCAAGAAACTATTGAATCTCCTAAGAAATGACAAGTTCCGGATGTACTTTTTCTATCCATTCTACATCCACCAATGTCATCATCAGAAAATATTTTTAGAACAAAATCATTTCCAGAAGTATAAAATAATCCTAGATCCATGGTTCCCGTAAGGTAGCAAAAAATTCTTTTTACTACCTTTAAGTGAGATTCCTTAGGATTGGATTGATATCTTGCACATAAGCATACGGAAAACATTAAGTCTGATCGACTAGCTATTAATTAAAGTAGACTTCCTATCATACCTCTAAAAGATGTTTGATCTACTGGTTTCCCAGCTTCATCAAGATCTAGAGAGTTTGAGGTACCAATGGGAGTACTTATACTCTTAGTGTTGTCATAACCATACTTTTTAAGAAGATCTTTAATATACTTATATTGAGATATGTAGGTTCCTTCTGGTTTTTGAGAGATTTGAAAACCAAGGAAAAATGTTAACTCACCCATCATACTCATTTCAAACTCAGATTTCATTAGACTAGAAAAAGAGTCAGTCAAAGATTGCTGAGTTGAACCAAATATAATGTCATCAACATAAATTTGAACAATCAAAACATTTTTCTTATCTTTCTTTATAAAAAGGGTTGGATCTGCATTTCCCTTAACATAGTTATTTTGAAGCAAAAATCCAGTAAGTCTATCATACCATGCTCGTGGGGCTTGTTTAAGGCCATACAAAGCTTTGGTAAGTCTAAAAACATGATCTGGATGTTTTATATCTTCAAAGCCAGGAGGTTGTTCAACAAAAACGTCCTCTTGAACATAACCGTTATGAAAAGAACATTTCACATCCATTTGGAAAAGTTTGAAATTAAAGAATGCTGCAAAGGCAAGTAGAATACAGATAGATTCAAGTCTAGCTACTGGAGCATAGGTTTCTTCATAGTCTATTCCTTCTTGCTGATTATAGCCTTTAGCAACAAGTCTATCTTTATTTCTAATAATGACTCCATTTTCGTCAAATTTATTTCTGAAAACCCATTTTACTCCAATAACAGAAGTTTCCTTAGGCCTTCCAACCAAGGTCCAGACTCTATTCCTTTCGAATTCATTTAGTTCATCTTGCATTGCTTTGATCCAATCATCATCACCTAAAGCTTCATCAGTGCTTTTAGGTTCTAATTGGGAAAGAAATGCTAGATGTTCTACTTCATTTCTTAAGGAACTTCTAGTCCTTACAGGTTGATTTACATCACCAATGATACTATCACTGGGATGATTCTTAAGAAACACCTGATTTGGGTTTTGTAAAACTTGTTCATCAACATAGTGTATCAAATCTACTGGGGTAAATGTTTCAGAAGTATGTTCTTGAACAATTTCCTTATCAGAAGGTTCTTCTATCAAAGGTTGACAATCAGTTTTTGAAAACACATCCGAAGATGTAAGTTGAGATGGTTTAAAAACAAAAGGATCTGAATAATCAAATTTTACATGTACTGTTTCCTCAACAGTACAAGTATTTTTATTAAAAACTCTATAAGACTTAGAAGATGTGGAATATCCTAATAAAATTCCTTCATCAGACATTGGTGCGAATTTATGAAAGTTATCTTTAGTATTCAAAATGAATACTTTGCAACCAAAAACCTTGAAGTAGGAAAGTCTTGGTTTTCTACCATTCCATAACTCATAAAGAGTTTTATTAAGAAAAGGTATAATCAAAACTCGATTTATAGTATAACAAGAAGTACTTACAGCTTAATCCCAGAAATGTCTAGAAATAGAATATTCACTCAACATGGTTCTAGTTATTTCTTGAAGAATTCTATTTCTTCTTTCAACTAAACCATTCTGTTGAGGAGTTCTAGGTGCTGAAAAATTGTGAGTAATACCATTCTTACTACAAAAAGTTTCAAAATCAGAATTTTGGAATTCTCCTCCATGATCACTATGAATATTTTTCAATGGAAGGTTTTTCTCATTTTTAACATGAGCTCTAAAACTTTTGAAATAAGAAAAAGCTTCAGATTTCTTTGCTAGAAAATAGACCCAAGTAAATCTAGTGTAATCATCAACTAGAATAAACACATAGTATTTTCCTCCAATACTTCTTGTTTGTGTTGGACCAAAAAGATCCATGTGCACTAACTGTAATGCATCGGTTGTTGAGACTTCACCTATTGACTTAAAACTAGATTTATGTTTCTTGCCATATTGATAAGGATCAAAAACTTTAGAATAATCAAATCTAAGCTCCGATAGATCCTTAACTAGATTCTTCTTAGAGAGTTTACATAGATTTCTCATATTACAGTGTCCTAATCTTCTATGCCATAACCAAGAATGATCTTCCATTGTACTTAGGAAAGGTAAATCTTGGCTCCTGAGGTCTTCTAGGTTCAAAGTGTAGACATTCTCTTGCCTATTTGCAGAGAGAATAAATTCTTCCTTGGAATTGTGAACTAAACACTTATCATTCCTAAAATTCACAAAGTAACCTTCATCACATAACTGATTTATGCTAATGAGGTTGTGCTTAAGACCTTTAACAAGAAGAACATTTGAAATCAAGGTTTTACCTAAAAGAGCAATATTACCAATACCAACAATCTCTCCCTTAGCATTTTCTCCGAAAGTTACCTTTCCTCCTTTCGTTTTGATAATATTTTCAAAAAATCTTTTGTTACCAGTCATGTGCCGGGAACATCCACTATCCATGTACCATGTATTGTTGCTGGTACTTTCTTTATTTTCCTGAAATCAAGAAGAAAATTAGACTTTCGGAATACAAACTTGTTTGGATCCGAGATTTCCAGACAATAAAATTTTAGGAACCCACATTTTCTTATAAAAGTAGGCTTTGTGAAATCCTAGAGATTGGGTTTTATTTAAGGAACAATTCTATGCCCAGTGACCACCACATTGACACTTGGTACAGAATGGGGCACTTTGAGGAACAAAATAATTGTTACTGAAAATAGGTTTTGCATGGGTATAACCAAATCTAGATTTATTTCTTAAAGGTCGTATTTGGGAATACATCTTATCAAAATTTTCCTTACCATGGGCAAAGTTTGATGAAAACTTCTTTAAGGAAAAAATCTCGGACTTGAGTTTTACTACCAAGTGTTTATCCTCAAAATTATTAATTTTTGAACTAGAGTTAGGCTCGAAAACATTTTTCTTAGAAATTACTTTTTCTAATTCTTTAGAAAGTTTGTTCTTCTCAGAACTTACTTCCTCGAGATTTTTTGAAATACTTTCAAAATCAGCATTTTTCTTATCAAGATCTTTAGAACGATCTGATATCTCTTTAGTAAGAATATATTACCAAGAGTTTGCCTTATCAAGTTTCTTATTGAGTTTGGAATTCTCAATCTCAAGAAGTTCAGCAAACCTAGAGACTTCTTCATAAGTAGGTAAAGTATTTTCCTCATCAGAAGATGATTCTTCATCAGAAGAGTTATAATACTTACTATCATTATAATTTAAAGAAACATTGGTAAAAGATTCAGCATTTCGTACCTTAGCCATAAGACAATGATTACCAATAGGTAATCTGGCTATAAGACCAAGATTCTTCTGTCCTAAAGATTCATAATCAGAAGATTCATATGAAGAGTCCCCACCACTGCCACTCCAGGTGTCATTATCTTTCAGAACTTTCTTATCTTTAGCTCTATAATACTTCTTCCTATTCCTGTCTGAATGCCTTTCTTTCCTTTCCTTCTTTTTGAGCATAGGGAAATCTGGTCTAATATGTCCAGCTCTTTTTCATTCATAACAAATAACTTCTCCATCTTTCTTATCTTTCCTGTCCTTTTTCTTATATTTGGATTGAAATTTTCTCTGTCCAGCTATCTTGTTCATCCTTCGAGCAATATTTGCTAATTCATTTTCTAAGACTTCACTCTCACTAGATTCGGATTGGAAAATGACTTTCTTAGACTTGGATCTGGTTACTCTCTCAGGAGTCTTAGCTTTCATCTGATTTGAAGTTGTAGTAAAAGAAACAGTACCATTTCCATTCTTCTTCTTGATGTTGTCAGCATCTCTCTTCATTCTGGTTTCATGTTGTAGAAGAGTTGCAAATAATTCATCAAGAGTAATTTGAGTTACCTTCCTATTCTCATCTATAGCTGCTCTCTTGGATTCCCACTCATTGGCCATAATGTCAATTATCTTGTCCACAAGAGCATCATCATCTAAACCTTTTTCTCCCATAGATTGTAGACTGTTGACAATGGTCATAAATCTTTGTTGAAATTTACAGATAGGTTCTCCATAAGGAAAATTGAATCCATGATATTCATCTCTAAGCATAGCTCTTCTAGTCTCAATCACTTTAGAAGTCCCAAAGTGTGTAACCTCTAACTTCTTCCATATACAATTAGCTGCTTCACAAGAAGAAATTTGGCTATATATATTTCTAGTCAATAAACATAGTAAAGTGTTGCGTACCTTATAGTTGAGTTGATATTCTTACTTTTCCTGGTTAGTGAAAGATCTGACTTCCTTGTCAGGAATTTTATAATCACCAGTAATCATAACAAAGTTTTCTACTCCTGTATTGATAAAAAAAGTCTTCATACGATCTCTCCAGTATTCATAGTCATTACCATCAAAGATTGGTGGTCTTGTTGGATTTAGATTATCAATAGATCCAACACTCACTCCTGCCATACTTAATATAACTTTGCACACAAACTTGTTAGTAGCAAATAATCGTAATAACAAAGTTCGGAATGGGAAAAGTTCCGGAATGGGAAAGTTTCGGAATGACAAAGTTCGGAAGGTTAAAGTGAGCAAGAAAAACTTGTATGTGAGTAAAAGTATTTCAGAGACCTCCTATGATACCAAATGTAAGATTGGTATAGAGTAAGAGGTTTGCGACCTCTGATACCAATTGTAGGATCGAAATAGTAATGTAGATGCTCAATATACAAGAGGGGGGTGAATTGTATACTTTAAAAATTCCTTTGGAACTTTTAAAGTTAGTTTAGAATAACTATGTTTTCTTTAAGAAAAGGAAAAAGCTAAGTTTAACAAAGTTAAACTAAGCAATTTCACAACACCTCTAACACCGAAAGTAAACTTGGAAAGAGATTCCGAAAGTAGGTTCCGGAAAGATGGTTTCGGAAAATGAAACTTTAACAAAAGGTTACTATATGATATTCTACCTTAAAGCGTATAGAATCTAAATTAATCAGAGTACAAGTAACGAAGTATAAGAAGGTTATACTTTCCTTATAATACAAAATGCAGTGGAAATAAAACAAGTAGTAAAACTACAAGTAACATGATATAAGTCTTTTAACCCAAAGAGAAGGGTATCCAACAACCTTGGATAATAGTCCCTTGATTTATACTTTCAAGCAAGTCTGTCTTACCCACACCAGGGTAAGCCCTCGATACGAAGATCGGAGTCTCTGTCTTGCTATCCCTGCAAGCCCTCAACTTCAAGGTAGTTGGCAACCTCTATCTTCCTCAGCAAGAAAGCCCTCGAACTTTAAGGTAGTCGGCACCTCTGTCTTCCTATCCTCGGAAGCCCTCGAATGTAATCACCAACATTCGGAGTCGCGCGAAGCTTTGAGAGTTAATAAGAGCCTCTCTCTCTAGAAATCACTTCAAGCATGTAATCACATGAGTAGAATATCTGTCATCCTTTCAGCACCGATCTCTTTCAAATGAGCTCCTATTTATAGGTAAGGTCGGCTCCTTCTCCAACGGTCATATTTTCCTTAAAGATCGGAGGGACCTATACACGTGTCACTTAGACAATAGTTAATAAGAAACAGAATGGATGACATCGTTTTATAACAAAAAAAGTGTAACAGAATGTACGACATCGTTTTAAACTCTAACATAAAAGTTCGGAATGAAAACTTCGGAGTGAAAGTTCGGAGTGTAATGAAAATAATAAAGAGTAGACAAATTATAGAAATGTAAGCAATATAAAATTTCGGAGTTAAACAAAGATATTTTTCGGAGTCTGAATTAATTCAGAGTGTATAAAACAAAGATACTCAAATTCTGTTTAATATGTGAATTCGGAATGAGAATTCGGAATAGGAATTCGTCATCAGAAATCATAATGAGAATTCGTCATTGGAATTCGTAATGAGAATTCGTCATCAGAATTCGTAATGAGAATTCTTCTTCAGAATTCGTAATGGGAATTCGGAATGAGATTTCTTCATTAGAATTCGTAATGAGAATTCATCATTAGAATTCGTAATGGGAATTTGGAATGAGATTTCTTCATTAGAATTCGTAATGAGAATTCTTCATTAGAATTCGTAATAGGAATTCGGAATGAGATTTCTTCATTAGAATTCGTAATGGGAATTCAGAATGAAATTTCTTCATTAGAATTCGTAATGAGAATTCTTCTTCAGAATTCGTATCCTGAATCTGGAATAGAACTTAGTGAGAGTTCATATCCGGAATTCACAATGAAACTTCCTTATAGTTCTTATCCAGAATCCGAATCCTAAAACAGAATGCTTTATATCAAAGTTTCAATGATTCCGAGAAAATAGAAATGAATTCGAATTTCATACTTAAGAAAAATATGGATGAAAATAAGATAAGGATATTTTTTCTTATAAAAGCGATTTTCCTTAAGAAAACAATTTTCCTTATAAAAGTGATTTTCCTTAAGAAAGCAATTTTCTTTATAAAAGCAATTTTCCTTATAAGAGCAATTTTCCTTATAAAAGCAATTTTCCTTATAAAAGAAATTTTCCTTAAGAAAAGATGTTTGTGATTTTCAAAACAAGAAGTAATGGAAAAGTCATAAGGAAAACCTTATTGACTCAACACTTATTATACCTGTTTAGGTGATGTGTGAGTTTAACATGTTGTTCACTATCCTTTAGCAGGCTTTCATTACATTTTCACAAGAGGATCTGGGTAGAATCCTACTGAGTATACTGTTATAATCCCCCTACATATATATATAGTTTTTTCTGGCCTCTTGGAGGTGGTTGGAGATCAGGCTAGTTACTAATATCTTGGGATTGTAGGAGATTTTTGGGCTTCATAGTTTTTACCCTTTTTACATTCTTTTGGTACATGCAGTTCCCTATTTCAGTTGTAGTAGATTTTACATGACATTAAATATTTATAATTGGGTTTTTAATTATATTGTAGTCTGGGATGGAGTTGGTTGGTTTCTTCCTTATCTATCTCATTTTCATGTGAACTCTTATAGGGTAATAAATCCCATTTGTGTGTTTACTAACCCTAGGTTCTAGTTGCCAACCCGAGGCCTACTTGTGGTGGGAATTGAGGGTCACTATCTTGCTTCTCACATTAACGGCCCAAAAGGGGTACAGGTTGTGGGGATGGGGTTTTGATAGAGTGGTATCATAGGTAGGTTGAGGGATAAGATGGATTTTGGTGTTAGGCACATGTGAGGTTTAATGGGTTAGTGTGGAAGTGGTGTAAGTTAAGTTTAGCATGTGATTTAAACATTGTATACCAGCTGATACATAGGTGTTTAAGGCCACCTATGATATGATGTATGAACCTTTACATTTTCTGTGTCTACTATACAAGGTGATACTAGTTGTATAGTATAAACATATGAAAGGATCATGCATCATTCATACTTGTACTTGTGTTTGAATGGGTAGACATTTGGATAGGTTACCATAAAGTGAATTAAAAAACAATTAATTAATTAATTTTGAGTCTTCCATATTCCAGGTTTTAGAGAAATATTTATTTTTTATTTTTCAGGTATGGCTCGATGTTGATGTCCTTGTCAGGTTCGCGGCAAAGATGTCAAGAAGGTTGTGCCAGTAGATCACCTCGTGGTAGAGGCTAACGATGAAAACACAAGGAAGAGGAAACTCCAAGAGTTTTCGTTTTGATGTCTATAAAATAATGAGGGATACATTTTATATGCAGTCACAAAAGACTACATGGAGGAGGATGAGATAGCCTTCAGTTCGATCCACAGTGGGGTAGCAAGGTAGTGGTGGTTTTTGTTCATAGGGGATCGTGAGGAGTCAGCGATCTCATGGGAGGTGTTCAGAGACATGATTAGAGTTGATTTTTTTCATCGACTGTGAAGGTGTCTAGTCACTTGGAACTGCTTAACCTTCGACAAGGAAGATTTATTATGAGAGATTTCAGGTTCCATTTGAGGAACCTATTATTATATGCATCGGACCTATTTCCAATTGAGGAGGCCTGGGTAAAGAATTTGGAAGATGAGTTGCATCCATAGATCTAGTTCCATGTCACCCCATTAATGCTGAATAAATATCTTGATGTGATAGAAAGGGAAGAGGTCATCAAGAATAAATTATCAAAAACCAGATGTTCACGAGAGGGGATTCGTCAAGATTCCTCACAATGTAGAGCTGTGGTCCAGGGTTCCCGACCATCAGGGAAGATGAGGTTTTGTTTGGCTGGGGGTAGGTCCTAGCCCTCATCATCTTGTTTCTCTAGGGGTGGAGGTTCTCAAGACAATTACATGGTATCAGGTGCTTGTTTTTATTGTGGAGTCTGAGGTCATCAGCTATGAATGTGCCTGATATTTCAGAGAGGTCAGCATGCACTAGGTGTTCCTCTCCAGGTTCCTTAATTGAGGATGCCCCATTCACGCCACAGAAGTAGGTTGCACCATCTTTGAATCATCCGAGAGATGATGGGGTAGATAGAGGACAACACTAGGATGATTCTCATCCATATTGAGTATAGCATGATGGTGTTTGTGGTATTCATCAGGGTCAGAGAGGCAGCGTGGGAGTTTGTGGTTAGCCCCATGCATTCACATTTCCAGCACATGGTGATCCATATTTCATTCAATATATCCTTTTATTTTCTCTACATGGGTGTATGCCTAGTTTGATTCAGGAGTGAAACACTCATTCATATGACTGTCCCTTGTCCATGCTTTGGGACCTGAGGTAGAGAGTCTTCTAGTGCCATTAGCATTGACTACGCCAGTTGGAGATCGAGATGACTTGTTTGAATTATGTAGTTCATGTGAGATACTTTTAGGGTAGCACTTCTCTTGGGGAGATTTCCTATGTTTACGGATACAACTATATGATTTTATCCTAAACATGGATTAGTTGTATTTGGTATTGGCTATCATGGATTGCTTTAGGAGGTATATGTTCATATTCGATGATGATGAAGATCTAGTGGTGTTTTTTATTAATAGAGACCCTTAGTTGGGTCAAATTCGTGTTCTATCCTTATCATCCTTGATGGCTGAGATAATTCTAAGTTCATATGAGGTTCAACAGTTTTCATTTCCCAAGGTCGTAGAAGAGTACCCTCATGTCTTTCCAAATGATGTTATAGCCTTACCCCCTCGACGAGAGATCAAGTTTGGGATCGAGCTACTACTATGAGTGTCTGCTATCTCTATGTATCCACATAGGATGGCCCTTTATGAGTTATGGGAGCTTCTTGTATAGCTCGATTATATATTACAGTGCAATTATGTTCAGATGATTTTATGACCATGGGGTTCATCAGGTTTGTTCATGAAGAAGGATGATAGTATTATGCAGTTGTTTATTGATTATCATCTCTTAAACAATGTGATAGTAAGGAATATATATCCTCTTCTATAGATTGATGATTTATTTGATAAACTATATAGTGAAATTTGGTTTTTGAAGATCGACTTATGTTTAGGATATAATCACATGTGTGTGAAGGATGAAGATTTCATGAAGACAACATTCCATTCTATTTTTGGGAATTAAAATTTCGTTGTAATGTCGTTTAGTGTGATGAAAGATCCATCTATGTTCACGGGGTTGATGAGTGTTGTGTTCTTTGAGTTCTTGGATAAGTTCATAGTGATTTTCATTGAAGAAATCCATTTATAATCAACATATGAGGAGCATGCAGAGCATCTGTACACCACTTTGGGAGTTCTTTGTTGACAAAAATAGTTTTGGATGTTGTCAAAGTGGGATTTTTGGGCTTGAGAAGTCAGTTTCTTGGGGAATGTTGTATCCCAATAGGGAGTAGTAGTGTATCCACCGATGATATAAGATGTTCTGTATTGGTAATCCCCATAGATAGTGGTAAAGGTGAAATATTTCCTTGGTCTCGCATGCTACTATAGGAGGTTTGTAGCTAATTTCTCTCAGGTTGCGACTCATATGATAGCATTTTCCAAGATGGACCGAGAATTCATGTAGACTGATCAGTACCAGGAAGATTTTGAGTATTTGAAGAATAAGTTGGTTAGTTCTCCAATTCTTTTTCACCCAGTAGTGGGAGTTTAGTTTTACGTTTTATTTGATGCTTTACCTCTAGGGTTAGGTTTTGTTATAATGAAATAGATATTGATATTATCTTCTAGGTCTCAATAGTTGCGTCCCCAAGAACATAACGATTCCACCCATGATCTCAAGTTAGAACCCAAGTGTGTTTTCCCTAATGATCTTGAGACATTAACCCATTGGTGGGTTCATGGTGGTTTTCACTGATCAATGGAGATGGAGGTACGTTTTCTCCCTGCGTGACTGGAACTTGTAGCAGTATGGGTGGATGGGGTTATTAATGGAATATGACTTTGAAATATCATATACACCTAGAATGGGGAATGTTTCAGCTTATGTGTTAACCAGGAAGTCATCTAGTGATGTAGTACTTGAATCTGTTGATTCCTTGAGAGTGATAGATGAACATTTATCATTACATATCGATATAGGAGAAGTTGGGGGAAGAGGTTGTCTTTTTAAGATGACGGTGTGGTCTTATCTAGTGTAGAAGGTGGAAGATACCCAGTTGGGGGATCTAGATGTGGAGGGCTGGAGAGACCGATTAGTTTATGCTGAGGCCCCATACAGTTTTTTTGTGGATGAACGACACTGACTGTAAAATTAGGGAAGGATTTTAGTTCCTTTATAGATGTGTGAGATGGTTCTCAGATTGTTCCACTGTTCACCTTTACGAGTTCATCCTAGAATGAAAAATATGTGCCAAGAATTGAGGATTTAGTTTTGGTGACCTAGGATACAGTGGTTATTTGCAGAGTTTGTGTCTGGACGTTTGGTCTACTAGAAGATGAAGTCTGAGCAACGTGTCCCTGATGGTTTACTCCAGCCATTAGATGTTCCTCAATTGAAGTGGGAGTACATCTCAATGGAATGGTTTACTAGTTTATTTCGATCTCTGGGAGGCCATGATGTTATATGGGTGGTAGTGGATAATTTTATGAAATTATCCCACTTCATAAAAGTCATGGAATCAATCTCGGTGGATGTTTTGTTGAGGAAGTACTTAGAGGAGGTAGTGAGACTACATGGAGTCCTAAAGACAATAATTTTTGATCGAGATCCTCGTATTTACTCTAGGGTTTGGAGAGGTCTTCGGTATGATTTTGGTTCAATGTTATTCCTTAACACTATTTTTATCCACATATTAATGTTCAGATAGAGAAAAACATCCAACATATTGAAGAAATGTATCGCTCTTATGTCTTGGATTTTGGAGGTTCATGGATGAGACACTTATCCTTGGTGGTGTTCGCCTATAAAAATAGTTTCCACTCCACGATGTGTATGGAACCATTTGAATACTTGTATAGTCAACCTTGAATTTCTCCATTATGCTGGATAGGGGTCTGTGTGTCCACAATTCTTGGGCTGGAACTGGTACAGAATACAATAGAGATGGTCTAGCTGATTCGTGAGAGGATGAAGGCATCATAATATCATCAGAAATCATGTGTCGATCAAAGGAGGAAACCATTAGAGTTTGATGTTAGGTATCACATGTTTCAAAATTTGACTCCCCATTGTGGGAAGTAATGTTTTGTTCATGGGAGTAATCATTCTCCCTGGTATGTTGGGACTTTTACGGTGATGGCTCCTGTTGGAGCAGTGGCGTATCGTGTAACACTTCTCCTAAAGATAAGGTGTATATACATTTCTTTTCATGTGTCGCATCTCTATTTTTATCATCATGATGACTCTCATGTCATTGATTAGGGTGAGATCAATGTTAAAAATGATGTGACCTTCAAAAAGTGGCCTTTAGAGATCCATGACCACAAGTAGAAGGTGTTTTGTGGGAATTTTATTCCCTTGGTTTGAGTATTTTGGTGACATAGTGGCATGGAGGAGAGTTCACGAGAACATTAGTCGCATATAGATGCTCAGTACCCCGAGTTGTATGATGTATAAATTTTTTAATATAATGATGTTTTTTTTGAATGGATGCCTTTCTTGTTTATGAGATGGCTCTTTTTTGTTGCTTTTGTGTCTTCCTCTCATTTGAGTTCTATCTCTTTGGGTGGTTGTTCATACCCCTTTTCTATTTCCTTATAGGTTGGTTTTGAATTATCGAGGATGAGAATGTTTTAAAGGTATCTAATGTAATGGAATGAACCTCTGTGGTCTATTCATTTTCTGAAATATGGAGTTTGAGGTGTTCATAGAGATCAAGGTGAATTATCCCCATCACCTTTCCAAATTTCCAAAGTGTTTCAGGAAATTGTGTCATGAAATAGTGTCATGTCCTTTTCCAAACATCCAAATCATTTCACAAAACTATGTTATGAAATGTTATCACTTCAATTTCCAAATTTCCAAACTATTTAATTAACTATTTCACCAAATGGTGTCTCATGATTTTCAAAATTTCCAAACTATTTCACGAAACTATTTCATGAAACATTGTCACATTATTTACCAAATTTCGAAAAAAATTCATAAAACTATATCACGAAATGGTAGCATAGAAACGGTTTCAAAAAAATGGTATAACTGAAATGGTACCCTAGAAATTATGCCACAAAAATTGTTTCACAGAAACGGTAGCATTGAAACGTTACCATAGAAACTATTACACAGAAGTGGTGAGTCATAAATGGTGAGTCTGATAAGGTGAGCCAGAAATAATGAGTAAAAAATGTTTCGATAACTAACTATGTCATGAACTGTGTTTCTAGAATAGTTTCATTTCCTCTTCCAAATTTATAGATTTTCCCAGATTTCCCAGTTTCACCCGTTTAATGTTTTCCATAAAGAAATACGCATTCAAGGACTTGTTTTATGTGATTTAAGGCCGAATCAAAGCCAATATCTCCTATATTAATTTTCCGAAGGATTTTGGTTCATTTACTTTGTTAAAACACATGTTTTAATGAGATCCTCTTTTAATTGAAAATCCACCATATCTTAAATAGCTACTTTGTTAAATCTTCTTATGGGACGATATATCTTCCTCATTTTTTCTTCCTCCTTTTACCATAGTATGAGATGATTGAACCTTTCTTTATTTCCTATAGAAGTCATGAATAGTTCTATATCCTTGGATTGTGTCTTCCTTGGAGTTTTTACCCATTGTATGTGCACTCCCTGTTTTGGTGCAACCAAGCAGTATCGATCAATATTTGGTATAAGGTATGTCCTACCACCATTCTTCTGGTTTTTTATCCATCTATTTATCTTTTCCCTATTAAGGAATTTCATCTCCATGTTCCTAATGTATTTTTCATGGGTGTTTCCTTGTGTGGTGGTGTCTCTTTATCCTCAAGTGGATGCATTCCTCTAGGAGAGGTGATCATGATCTGTTTTATTGGACCGTTCTCATGAAAAGAGCATCAAAATACTTTTGGGGTAGGGGATTCATGGATTCTATATTATTTTACTTGCAACAGTAGAGTTAGAATGCTTTATCCACTAAATTATAATGTAATTGACATAATAAATATTTTAAATGGATAAATAAATTGGTATCGACCTTATGTTATTGCCTCTTATTTGTCTAGATAGTGTGATATTTGTGCATGATTATTTTAACATTTCATTCATGATAGAAATTAGTAAGGAACATAATATTGAGATTTACTATAAATTAATTGAATTATGTTAAAAGGGAATGTTTTAAATCCTATTTTTGTTCTGGTAAACTCTTGGTAAACAAATGGATTATACTATGCATATTCATATGAACCTTATAATTAAAGATGGATTAAATCCATGGTAGGTGGATAAATAATAATTCAAGGAAGGTTTCTAAGTTACCCTATTGCTTGTAATGTCTGAGAGCCTTATTCATGGATCTGTGAGTTCTCTTTGTGTGTGAATGATATATGCATTGTTTAGGGGCCAAGATACTTGTTAATAGGATTTTTAGTTTCCTGCAGCTTGTGTTGTGAGGTGATCCTAGATGGATGTAGTGATATGTGGGGGTAGGGAGGCCAATTATTTGTGATAGCTGTTGATGCCTAGAGTGGAGAGATGCATCAGTTTATTCATGTGGGTGTCATGGATGACACCTAAGATATTGAAATGGGTCTTTTTTTAATGATTGGATGCGTGCTAAATATTTTTGGTTTTTTATCTTCTTTACTATCCCCACTACTCAAGGCATCTGTTATTTCTTACCCCCCTCCAAAACGGGGCAATGATGAGTGGGTTATTCCATATTCCTTTTGTGTTTAGATTCTCAAGTGAGGATGGATCTACGCTCCTGGTATTGCTGGAAATGACATGACAGGTAGTTCATCTAATCATAGTGATGAGCCCCCTTGTTTTTGGTAGCTTAGAATGTTTATTTATAATTATTAGGATTATTGGAAAGCAATAATGTTGTTAATAATTGATTGTATAAATGATGTTAACCCATGGTGTTAGAACATATTGTAATGCAATGATAATGTTACAATTTCATGTAACTATGAATCATAATTGGAATTCTAATAAAATTTAATGTAAAATTGATAATTTTAAATTAATGGTTAAAAAATTAATTAAGATAAAGTAAAATTGATAAAAATGGATAATGAAATCCAATGTATCACTTTAAATGGTTGTGTTCATATAGGATACCGAGTCTTAGTAGTGGTATCTAGGAGTCCGAGAAACATTAACAGCAGTTGAGGTACGAACTATGGTTAGTTCCTCATATATTTGTGTAGAGGGATGTAATGACTTGTTATTATTAAAAGACACATATTCTAGAAATAGTTTTCTATAGAATACTATAGGTGTAATGTGTTTTGGCTGTGATGGACTGATGATCCTTACACAATGTATGGAATATAATGTCTTGACGTATAATTCCAGACGTATGATACACCTTATGCATGACCTGGTGGAACTCAAAAACTACCTGGTTACATCTGTTACATTGACATTGTGGTTGTGCTACACAAGGTGCATGTTGTGGCGCTTCGCCCATGTGTCTATCTGAAGCCTTTTTAGATGAAGATTCTTATGGTGTGGGACATAGGGGCAAAGAGGAAAACCAGTGGGGAAGTGGTAATTGGGTAACCTTGATATTCTTTATTATAATATATACTATTGTATGTGATACTTGGTGAGAGTATCCATGGTGAGGCGGGGAACTTATTACACATATTTAGGTGATGAGTTAGTTTCAATTTTGGTTCACTATTCATTAGCATGGTTTCGTTATATTTTCAAGAGAGGCTCGAAGGAGGATACAAATGAGTATACTAGTATACTCATCCTACATATATATAAATTGTTTTTTCTAGTCACTTGGAGCAGGTTGGATATTAGGCTAGTTCCTACTAGCTTGGGGTTGCAGGAGCAATTTGGGTTTCATGGTTGTTTCCATTTTTTACATTCTTTTGGTATTTGCAGTTCTCTATTTCAGTTGTAGTACTTTTTTCATATAGTATAATATGATGACATGGGTTTTCATTTATATTTTAGTCTGAGTATAAGTTGGTTAGTGTATGTCTTATCTATCTCTTTGACATGTAACCTCTTAGAGGGTAATGCCTCCAATTTGTGTGTTTACATTACTCTGAGGGATAGTCACCAACCTAAGGCCTACTAGAGGCATGAGTAATGGTTCACAATCTCCCTTCTCACATTGTTGGCCCATGAGGGGTACACTTCGTGGGTAGGGGGTCGTGACAATACTTCAAGTAGAATATTCCAAAACTGATGTAAATTAAATAGTTATTTATTATTGAGTAGGGTGAAAAATATTAAAATAATGCATGTTCAGAAGAATTATAAAAATAATATGATTATTAAAATATGTATAATGGTTAAAATAAACATCCATCATCTAATTAAATGGCGAGAATGTTGGGGGAGGTCCAAAATATCATTGAATAACATGGACAACATGTTAAAAATTTAAGAACCCAGATCATAGAAACACATACGTCACTATTTTTTGAAGTTAAACTAAGAGTTTGAAAGCGGTTTTGGAGCATTAAGAGTATGTTGATATTATGAATTAATAATTATATAATATAGAAAATAATTGTTCTTGGGAGATAGTATCTGATAATAAAACAAGAATCTTTTGGGTAATAGTGTATGTTTTGAAACAAGTCGAATGAAAGAGGAGAAGTTCTATGAAATATGTAATGTTTTGTGAAAAGGTTACTCACAAGTTAAAGGAATTTTTTTTATAAGACCTTTACAATGGTTTTTTTTTTGAAAAAATATTATGATATTTATTTCTATTATAACAAAAATTAAATACATTACTTTCTAAATAGATGTAAAGTATACCTTACTTAATAGAGTGTAGACAGAGGAAGCATACATTAAGAAACCCGGTGTTTTCTTCCATAAAGAAGATTAAAATTGTATTATTAGGTTAAAAAAGAATCTATATTGGTTAAAAATCCTCATTTTTAATTTTATTCCCCATTAGATATATGCCTAATAAAATTGATGTTTATAAAAGGTAGAGTGGACAAAAATCTCTACATTAGAGATAAGAATGTGGTATCACATGTAGTTATTTTTTATATTCCTAATATTTTTTTTTAAAATGATGAATGACCTTGTAAAGCTATTAATTTATAAATGATGAGGTGGTTCTAAATATTCATGCTTAGAAAGATGATATATTTTTTGAGTTTAAAAATTTATTCGTAGGAAATTCAAAATATTCTTTCCCGAGAGAGGTATGCTTTTAATGTTCAAATGATGTTTGAAATTCGTCATTAAAAAATGGGGTTCATTTCTATTTTATTAGGAACAAATCTATCTATGGGCGATAAAGGAAAATTAATTAATGAAATAGTATTCAAGTATTTTATTTCCATTTTTATTATTATTGACTGATAGAAAAATATGAATTATATATGTTGTTAAATTATGTTCTGGGAATTAAAGTGCACTAGAGGAGTTTCATATCTTGGATGGATAGATAATTATCATTTATATAAAAGGAATAATTGAATATGGATTGAAATAATACAATAGATGAATGCCTGGTTTTTTTCACTATATATATAAATTAGGTCATAAATGTCAATGATAACTGATATTAATTCGGTAAAGTTATCTTCTTTCGTGAAAGGTGTGTATGTTAGAACACAGAGATGCAATTTTTTGTGAACATTTGTAGAGATGAAGAAGAATTTAGGTATAAAACTCTAGCCACTACCCAATTTATATAGTTGAGGACTTAGTTGGATGATCAAAAGATGGAATTAAGGATTCCACTACTTATGGGATGTTGTAATCTAAGTGTAATCAATTAGTTAGGAAATCATATTCAATAATTAATATCAATGAACATTGATAGAAATTACCAATTCATATATAATATTATGGTGGAAATTTTATTGAATATGGAATTTTTTCTAACTAAATAAAAAATAAAAATATATACACTAAAGCATTGATAAATGATATAATTTAAAGATTGAGGATGATGATGGGAGTTCAACCTATTTCCATTCAAGGATAAGGTATGATGTCTGATCCCAAATTTCACTTTATATTTATATTTTGTTGTAAATGGGGAAGAAATAAAAAATTAATATATTTGTTTATCGTTGTATAAAATTTAACGATGCATTTACCTTGCGGAAGAAAACCTTTTTAGAGATAATCAAATGATTTTTGTTTAGCCTAAAATATGAGAGATATCTTATTTTGGGGAGAATATATTTTAGAGATATATTTTAAAAGTATAAATCATTGAGTCCATCATGTAGGTGAATTCATTTTTTGAATTGTAAACTATTCTACCTGTTTTGGGGAGCTTTAATGTAGGATGTTTGGATTCATTAGTTCTATTAATAGTTCATATAAGTGGAAGAAAATGGTTCCCATGTGGTAACATAAGTGATATTATATGAATTAATGAAGTGGATATATTTCATTGTTATATAATTCTTGATATTTTTATTTAATGATCATTTTTCCTACCATTTGTTTTCTCACATAGGTATTGAATTATTTACTAATGATTAATTTCAATTTATAATCTGTTTGAATGTTATTTATGGTCATTGGTTGACAACAAAAATTGGTTTATTATTGAGACTAAGAACTATTTTAGATATTGTAGACCTTAGGGAAGATCGTTGAGACTTAAGAAGTGTTTTATATTATTTAAATATAAATAATAAATGAATATATTTTTTTGGTTTGATTTTTTCATCACATAACTCATATTATAACTGACATAAAATAAATTCCATTTTTTGAGTTGAAGGTTAATTTTAATTTTGTAGATAGTTAAGGCATGCCTCAAGTGTACTAGCAAGAAAAAAATATACTATTTTCTTATTTGAAAAACTCTATAATTGTTGATCTAAAGCCAAATTTCGCAATGTTAAAAAGATTTTAATATGTAAGATATCTCTCAAAAACTATTGAATTATGGAATGAAAAACTCATTGATAATAATTAAATATATATTATATTTTCTAAGTTTAAGTAGAGAAAGTAAAAAAGGAATAGTTTATATGGATGAATTATTGTTGATAAAGAAGAATCACGACTAATATGAATGAATTATAGTTGATACATAAGCTTTAAAGGTAATAAAAAAAATTGGTTGATACATTAGTGGTTTTTATAATATATAATATATTTATCACACACAATATATTGGTAAAAATTCATTTAAAATAAATAAATAAAATTTTTCTCTATGAATGTATGTGGTAAAACATTTTACATATAGATTTATCAATGTGATAAATGAAATTGATCACTTTAATACATATGATATATAAGTTTATATATAAGTTTTCATTCAAAAATTTGTCAATATAAAACACCTTATGAAGACATGTAAGAAGTGATTTTATATTATGAATGAATATATGGATATCACAATATGATATATAATAGGTTATAGATCATACACCAGTACATACAATAATAAAAATGTATGACTATTTCATAAGATGGAGAACATTTATAAGATTATTGTGGAACTCAAATTAGTTGATGTAAAAGTTGTGAATGTATGAATAAATATCACAAATGATGCTTGTGATTATTTTAGTATAAATATATAGATCATGTTATTATATTAATGATACTCTATTACCATGAAATATTAAAATATTCAAGAAAAAAAATTTGGTGTGATGAGTAAAATTGAATATTGAAGTTAATGATACTCTTTGAAAAATAATTTGGCTTGTTTCCTGGTTAATTATGCCTAAAAATGAATAAATTGTTTAGATAAATATTCAAGGTCCTCTGAAAGCATACCACCCCATTGAAATGACTTGGAGATTTTTTTAATTGAATAAGTATCAAGATATGTTATAGAAGACATTGAGAATTGTTGAATTAAATTTTTTCTGAATATCACATTTGAATTTAGAATTTTTAAGACGGAAAATCATTTATTTTGAGGAAGATAATGTTTTTAGTGATTCGAAAATAATAAGATTGATGATATTTTCTAAAATATAAAATAATTTATTACTAAATTCAGATAAATAGAGAGAAAGTAGAGGATAATTATTAATATTTCACTTGAATAAGAAAAATAAGAAGAAATATTATAGACAAAACATGATAAAAGTATTATTTAGTTGAATAATATCATATTATTTAATACAATGTCATTTTATTGACATGGGATAAATTTAAAAAGTCAAAACAATTACATGTAAATTGAGTTTAGGTTTTTAACCTAATAAATTTTAATCCACAATAAAAAAATAGTTGTCTATATGGTCTATAGTGAATCAATATCATCACAAGAAAGAACATTCCTATAATGAGAGTTGAAACTTTTGAAAATATGTTTTAAATTATATGTTTATTTTTTAATGTGTTTTAAAATGATAAGATCAATGAATCTAATATGTGGTTAATGTTTTTAAATAGGAATACAAAAAAATTTATAATAATTTATCCACCTGCTCTCAGTGTTTTCTCAATGACATTAAGGGTTTATTTATGTATTTTTAGTATCTAAGAATGATTTGAATTTTTATTACACGATTCATTCATGAAGCGACGATGTAGTTAAAATGGACTCCAATGAAATAACCCAACATTGAATTAGATAAATTTTAGATTTAGTGGTATTGATAAATTATTGGTGTCATAAAAGAAATACATAAATTCAGAGGAACATATTGAAATTATCAATAACCATGACAATGATCTAATTATCACAAATTTTTATAAAAAATTCCATGTTTATTATCCACCTTTTATTCAATGGATTAATAGTTTACTTAATGAACTCATCAAGTGGCTGTTATCACCTTCTTCAAATTTTAAGGAATTTTTAGACATGTTGGCTATCCTGTTATGTGAAACAACTTTTTTTTTTCTAGTAGAGTATAAATAACTATAAAATCTATCATAACATGACAAATGGGGATACGTCCCTTATATAAGTATTTAATAAACTAGAAAAAACTATTTTAAATCTAATTCAGTACTCATGAATGGTTTTCCATTGTTATTTCTTAATTCCACAAAAGTCTTTTCAAAATGATGTTGTTTGGGAGGCAGGGGGAAATTTCCCTAGAACGATTTTTAGGGTCACTTTAATGAAAAATTATGGTAGGTATATAGTATAACAAGTTTTCGATACCTCATCATAGGAGTGGGGGAATTACCTAAATTTTATGAGATCCTAAGAAACACCATAGAATTTCATAATGGATAACACAATGTGAATCTACTTAAGATGTTTTTTAGGGTACCCACAAATAAGATCATGGAATTTTGGAAGTATGTGGATGTGAAATGATCTAATCTCATGGTTGGATTCTACTTGAAGGTATTGAATGTACAGATATTGGTAGTGTACATCATGGATGGTCAAATATTTTATAGACCTATTATTTCATTCCATATTGTCAAGGAATGGATTAGATTCACTCTTAGCATTGTTTGGGACTTATGTACTATCCATAATGGGTTCCTCAATATTACATGATTTCAATCCCCTTTAAAATATAATATATACGTTTGTTTTTTTTTATTTTAATTTTTTGGTCAATATCAAGAAATTTTTTTGTCATATATTTCCATAAATTAAAGAAGTGAGATGATTAAATAAGTAGTTTGAGATATTGGTTATGGGATTCCTGATAATGGTGCCAAAATTTTATTGCACTATAATACAAAACAAATTAAATTGTTTATTTTAAACTTAAATTTATATAATAAGAGACAAAATCTTTTTTATCTCATGATGTTTTCTCATTTCAAAAAACTAGAAAAGAACATAATTCAAAAGAATAAATTGGATTTGAGAAAAATGGGTGTTATTGAACTGAATATAAGAGTCAAAACTAAGTCAACAAAATAAATTTCACATTATAGAAAAATCATGATCAAATTGGTTATGTGGAACAAGATTATCAATAATAAACAACATAAAATAGAATTTGATAGATAATGTTTTCTAAAGGAATCCCTTTCATAAAATCTACTCAAATTTTGTGTCCTACACACACCTTCTTTCCAAAATAAGGCAGTCATTCGTACTTTACCATGGACACCGTGGTATGTGTGTTAGTTGAGATAATGGGATGTCAAGATTATATACACCTTTTAGGGGAGAATTATTTCATAATTGATGACACTATAATAAATTTTATATTTGTTCTTTAATCCTTCCCATATCCCAATGTGGGAATAGTAACCCCTATATTTGTGAATCTATCAAAATCATGCAATGGTGAGAAATTATCAATATATTATAGGTTGTACATATTTCATTAATAATTAGGGATGTTTTTTTATTGGATTGTGGTTTAAATACAAAAATTTGGGAACAATAGAATTTATTGAATCCGGTATGGTGGTAGGTAGTTATAGTATTAGGGTCGATCCGATAAGAAATGCTTCCTATATATCATTGTGAAAGGAATAAAAAATGACATACTTTGGTTCAAATTAATAGGAAATGATGTACCTTTTATGGTCCTGTGAAAAGGAAAATCATTATTCCTTTTAATTTCATGTATACATGACCACTATAAATAATCATTAATCCATATAAAATAGAGTATTTGAAAAAATGGTGCCTAGAAATAGTTGGCGTGGGACATACAAATGAGTGGACATTTGGGTTAACCAGAAAGGGAATTTGGCCTAATGGGGATGGGTTCAATTCATAGGTAATTTGTCAAAATTAGATAAGAAGGTTGCTTGGATAATAAAAATATGAACCACTATGAATAATATGGATCACAATGAATATGTAATAATTAGAGAAACATTTAGGATCAGGGGGAGTATTGACCAGTGAGGATGAACATAAGTGTTTTCATGGAGAATATGGCCATAAAAATGTGATTTAAATAACTAATGTAGCTAAGTAGAGGTGAAAACTGGTATTAGAGGGAATATTGTCTAATGTGAAAGGACACATAGGCTCACAGGAGATATGGTATGGTGAGGAATGATATAATAAAATAGATGAGGAGTATATACCCATGAAGATGATTTTTAGATATTAGGGTTAAAACTCAGAGGGGAGTCCAATGTATAATATTAAATATAAATAAGATCTTATATAATTCATGTTTCATAGTTTAATATCATTTATAAAGACTATACCATTCTATTTAACATCATGTCGTAAGCATGTTTTCCACCCACATTATCTACGTTCAATGAGGATATTCATGTTGTGAAATGGGAAACAATCATGGTTATAGTTGGGAAAACACATGGGCTGCCCACACATATGATTCATTAAAAATATGATCTTTTTAAGGATCATTTATCTTATTAAATATATAATTATTAGTAGGAGTTCAAGGAGAATAGGTCCATGTGAAGATGAGTCAAGGATTATGCTATGGGGATACACTCATGTGACTCACTAAAAAATTATCGGGATTTGATTGTGAGTGAGTTATTGATTATATAGTGATAACACATTGGGAGGAATCCCATGATTGTTATAATAAATAATTTAATAGATCATATGGGTCAAATAATCAATGGCCAAATTATCAGAGCTTATAATAAAAGAGTATTGTGATGTTTATTGGGAACTGGGAGAGAATTAGTTGATATTAACATGAATACGTGTGGCCCAAAAGTGAGGGTTCCTGGCTAATTGATGTGTCATGTTGATGAAACGATAAATCAAGATTTGGATGGGTATTACACATATAAAGAAATATCATGGTCTAATAATTCATTTAGTGTACTCGTTATCCAAGATGATTATACGAATCTTGGAGAGACTGCCTTAAAGACATCGTGATTGAGACCCTCATTATCAAGGGATTATACAATTATAATAACCACAGACATTCTACCTATCTAAGTTGAAACTTCATGGGGATCTATATATAAATAGAATATAGAATCAAATTTGTTCACACTAATGTGAATATCATGATCATGTATTTATACTTTATTTAGAGGGGTCCATGATAGTTAGGATCTTATATACGAGCCCCAACTAAAGGCATTCTCCATCACTAATGCTAAGGTGGATATGGTACAGTAAAAAGGGCGATTTTTTGGTTGTACATCCAATTAGGGATTCACCTTAGTGTCTTCTAAGATGATGGTTTTTCTTCTCACTAATAATGTTTAGTATAATTCCATTTCTTTCCCTGATAAGGGGTATGTGAATGCCATGCTTCCAACTAAAAGATACACATATGGGGTTCAAAAATTCATAATAAGGGATTAGTGAATGGTCTTAATTCATCACACTAAAGGGATCAATGAATTGGGTTCTAATTTTCATAGTAAGGGCATTACCAAAATGATTTTTACACTAAGGGAGCTTTGTGTGAGGTATCTCCCTTGATGGTAAGGGTCTCCCCAGATTAAATTTTGCAAATGATGTTATAGTATGGTTCCCAAAAAGGATAATTCACCCTAGTTTTGAACTAATATGAAAAAATTGTCTTTTAAAAATCTATTAAGTTTATGAAACATTGGATAACAAGATTATACTAATTTATTGGATAATTACATTAGGATTTAAGTATTAAAGGATGACTAAAGGGTTTGATAAGGTTTTAGTGAAGGGAGATCAAAGAATATTTCCAGATTATAAAAACATTATATGAGCCCCCCATGGGGGACCTATTTATATAATTATATCTGGACATGGGAAGATATATCATGTAAGGAATGAGTTCTACAATTTTCTTCACATGGGTTGATCTGGGTGCAATAGGTTAGCTGCATACATAGTGTTAGTCTCTCACACAGTGTTGGATATAGTAGATCAAACACATTATTAGGGATTTGGGTGATCTATTCTTCCCCTACCCAAAAATATTATCCCCCTAATATTTTCCGTGTTCCTATTAAAATTATAACCAAAAAATCCCACTACTAATTATAATTGATCACACAAATAACACAAAATTATTAGGTTCAAAAAATTTAGTGCCCAGATTTGTCTGATGGGATATTGATCTCTTATCAGTTCACACCATCTAGGCTCTTGTGATTACTTTTATTGACTGAAATATATATTAATATATGGGAAAACCAATTTTTCATATATTCCAGACATGAGTGAGCTATGGAGCTTGTATACTATCTTTTCACTGAAGTCTTCAATGTTTCTCATGATAAGCATGATATTTACCTTATCATTATTAATACACACTGAGCCAAACACTCACTCATACTTGGATGATGTGACCTAAGATAAAGGGATGAATTGGGATGGCTTCACAAGAGAACACTTGGGAACATATACATATGTGAATCAGTCTTTATATTGAGACCTGAGAAAAATATTTTCTTTGTTAATTTTTTTCCATGGAATTATGTGACTAAATATTTTCACTTATTCAACCATTATACATTATAGTAAAATAATTATTTTTACTAATTTTTGAAAAATAATGGATCACACATCTATTGTCTCTAATAAGGATATTATGGCTCAAATTAGACTCTAAAATAAATATATAAAGGATAGGTTCCTCAATGAGTGTAAACTTTTATGGTATTATTTAGTGAAATTCATGGGGAATAATTACTAGAAGTATTTGTCATCTTAATTTCTCACACTCCATGGCATCATGATTCTGAATGACATGGATGTTATTAGTTTTGATTCTATCTTTCTAGGATAATGTTTCACATTTAACAATAATATTGGAGTTGAAAATATTTCATCTATAGGGGCCTACATTGATGTGTTTGATTTTAGTACTATATTAATAATTCATCATTACAAGGTTACCACTGATAACTGAGTCTACCCATTTGATATGATGACACAGTTATATTATTTAGTTTACCATCAATTAGTAACAGATCACTTGAAGGGTCAGGTAGAGGATTACAACTTATTCCCTAGTGGAGAGATAAATGCCAAATAGGATTTGGAATTAATGTGTATGTTAAAAGTATAAAAAATTAAATGATAAAAAATAAGTGGAAGATATTTTTAATGCTTTCTGGATCACACATACAAACATTTTTAATAAGGTCACCCTCTTTAATCATCTATTCATCCATGTGAGTCCATAATGAAATTTGTTCCACCTAGTCCATAGAGAAGTAGTGATCAATTTATGATATGTTTATATGACCATTGTGGAATCATCATTAAGAGTGATGTATGATGAGTTTTACCATCCCAAGTCTACATTTGAGGACTTCCAATTAATTACCATCCTAGTTCATGCACTTCTGAAGAAGGATAAGAAATCAATAGTGAAAGAAACCTATAAATGAGTTGAGATCAGTTTTGAAACCATTATGAAAGTATTTTTGATATCCTGTGGTAAAATAGATACATTAAAATACCAAACTTGATATCTATAAAAGTATAAGAGGGGATATCATATTATGTATTGGCCCAAAATGGATAGGAGCCGAAATGAGATGTGGGTGCAAGAAAAAAACCCTGAAATCATTCCTATGACCTATTAGAGAAGTTCCATTACATGTGGAATAGTGGATACATGATAGCATTATATGATTCCCATACTAGTGTCTAGCCAAGTACATTTGTTTTAGCTTCCCAGTTGCAAGAAGGGAACCTAATAGGGTTAGTAGTTCCAATGATGGTGATGATAACCATTTATAATTATGAGGCATTATGATTTTTCTCTATGATTATCTATGTTATATGGGGATAGGTGTCCCGAAACATTAAATAATACAAACTCCTCATAGACATAAAAATCCAATAAAATAGATTCAGACCATTTTTTAAGGAAATTCCTGGCATCAGGTTACTACCCCAAATGTATATCAGGGCCATGGATTTGTTCATATTAAAAACAATGTTCATATTTTATTCTTATTGTGACCCTATAATGAAAAATATAATAATGGGTGAAAATGTTGTGGATGTTAAAATTTTCATATGAAATGTCCCTGAAGGACTATCTTTTGGAAACTCAGATTGATTTGGAAATCATATACAAGGCTTTACCACCCTACAAATATTCAAAAAAAAATTTTGTGGATAAAATATGAGAGAGACCCCAATTTTGGTTGTTAAATTGGAGAGAAACCTAGTAGTGGAGATACATAATTTGGTTATTATGAACCAATACAAAACATGAGTAACAATAAAACATCCAACAATTGATGTGTTCACAGAACGAATATCTTTATATGCCTATTTAATAATTTTTTATTATCCAAACATGATACTATCATCCAACCTAACCTCTATTAAAAAATTTATTCTTGATAAATGGGAAAAATATTGTGGGTAAACTTAATAAGATCCGAATGAATTTTTATTAACCAGGATCGTTATGCTGGTCATAACCAAAGGGATATATCCAAACTTGTACCGAGGACCCACTATGTTAAGAATCAGAAACATGGAGGTCAAGTAGGTAGACATGGGCAAGTGATCAGGCAGAACATGAGAGGACCATGAATATGATAATGTAAAAGGATCATGGGTCAAGGAAAAAAGATAATCTAGATGACATCCCCTTAGATCATTTATATCATTAGGTCATCAATCTTGATAAGGTTGTCTCAACACTATCACTATTTTAGATCGATGATCCATCCTATAGGGGGGAATTTAGATCCCTCATATAAGAAACATGAAGGATCCTTAAGATATTTTATACTAAAAATAAACCTTAGGAGGTGGTGATGTGGGTTATTTATTTGGATATGCATATCCTAGAAATTGATGATTGTTTTTCTCTTCACTTGATTGGTTAAGAATATGTGAGACAGTGAAATCATTTAAAGGGTACTAAAGGAGTTACTAAATGAAATATAGGATCCCCGTATCCATATTGATAATTTAAAATGGATCTTATTATCATTTAAAATATTAATTAAGAATTTGGTCTGACGAATAACTTTATATGATATTTATATAGAATTGAATATGCTAAAATGAAGATAAAATATTCCAAGTATATTATAAAAGGTATTCTATACGGTGAACCTAATAAGGGTATCACCAATGACGTGGATGTAGAACTATCCTAAAAAAAATGATGTGTAAGGTGGATGAGGAAGGAATATCTTCTATCATCCCTACCCAAATGTTGGTCCAATGATTGTAAATGATAACACCATTATCATTTAGAATTAATCATTGGTAAAGAGAAAATATATTAGATAGGCTTCCCTTTCGTGATGAAAGGTTTTAATTTCAAAGAAAATTTTGGTTTCTTATCTATATTAACCCATGTGATAACATTGAGATTCTGTGATTGTAGAATCCAACTTCTCTAACAGGTCTAAAGTTGGTCATCAGTTCTCTAAAGGCGAACACCATAGTAAAGTTTCATTATAATTAAGCTACCATTAGTAGAGGGTACACCATCAAAAACATACATAACCATATTTTTTTTGAGGAATACTATGTGGTTAAATATATGAATACAATAACTATGTGTCATTCTATCTATGACACACAATGAGTGACCATCTCATATTTATATGACTCTAAGAAAATATTTATTTTTAATACATTCTCAATACATTTTAGGTATACTTTTTCATAAAATATAACAAAATAATATTTTTAAATAATCTAAGAATTTTTAATTAAATGTAATTTGAACCACTATATAATTAACTGATTAATCAATAACAAGTCATTAAAATATGCCACAAATTTTCACATAAAACACTATTCTAGACACATCATGCATGTTACTTTTCATCATAACCTATAGAAATGGAATAATTAGAAAGGGTGAGATCATATGCTTTATAAGGGAAAGACAATAAAATCAGAACATAATATGGGTGAGACTTGGGGAATAAAATAAAAATATGTATATAAAAAATTAAAGATAAGTACATTAGTAATAACATGATCACAAGTAAATGAATCATAAAATGGAAATGGAGCTACAATATACACATGAAACATTCATAATCATATCATCAAAGTTCAAAAATATGTTGTTATAAAATCACTTTACCAATGTTATTCCACAATGTATCATAAATTATTATTATGGTAGACATCCAAAGAATCATGAACATGTCATCTATAGAGATGAATTCTTTCCCCATTGCATTCGAGCTCTATCATGGTTCTATCTTTATATTACCAAGGATGTTCACAAAGGTAACATAATACATTAACAATTAATTCAACTAAAATATTATAAACATGTCATATAAATATATTAATTATATACCGAAACCATTGGAAAACTTTTTAGGCAGACCCTTCACAATTCTATAATTATTTATCACACAAATATCATAAATAATAAAAAAAATTCATCATTTCAAAAAAAAAATGTTAAATAATTTAGGTTTCTTAGATGGATGTAACCATTCAATGAAGGATGCTTATATCTAGATAAATACTGTTGAATTAAAATTGGTTCGGTTATTCACAATATAGATGTATGGCATGGAAAATCAAAGGGTGATTTCAGAATCATGTAAAGTATACAAGTATGAATATGGAATGGTATTAATGATATATAAGAGTATTATTCATCAATAGGGAATCATTTATAGAGTAAAATATTTATTATGAAAAAAAGTATGTATAAGAACATCGAAATCAATAGATTTTCTCCATGAAAATATGTCTTGGAAAATCAAGGAGTGACTTGGGTGTCGGGATAAGTATAAAAAGGGATTATGGAATCAGTACTAAAAAAATAACCTTTAACAATGCTAAAAAATCACTGATAAATTGAGTGTGGTTAAAGGCCTGAATCTTTTATCATCACTAAAACGACATTATTAAAGGGACCCTTTAAAAGTGCTGATAATGGCCCCAATGATAAAGCGTATATAATTTTTTTTCGATGCCCCACCCACCCCGCTTCACCTGCACTACCCACCCCCACCCCTTTCTTAATGCTACAAAACTCATATATCAGTGCTTTAGATAATCCATCCCTCCTTCACGCACCCCTGAATCTATTGAGTTTCGAACCCAAGAGCCCTAGCATATACATCAAAGCATTATCAACTCACCAATACTGTTTTGTTTCACATTTTAGGATATATATATATATATATATTTATTTATTTGGTTAAATTTTTATCCATATGTTTATATATTTGTTTATACATTAATATATATATATATATTATATGTAAATATGTATAATTAATTTTTTAAAAAATTAAATTTATAAGTGTGAATATATAAAATATATATATATATATTGTTATATATTTGACGATAAATAAAATTAGATTGTGAAAAATGATAAAATTTTATAACCATAATATCAATATAAATGAAATAACTGGGAATAAATTTATTCCCCACTAAAAATGGAAATATAACCCTATAAATGAGCTTTAAAATCCATCAAATCTTAAAATAACTGGGTACGTTGAATGAAAACTCAGTTTTGGGTGCCTTCTACATTTTTGGGCCACTAGAAATGCTATAGAGTTTTACATGTCACATTATGTTCATATATTTCTTCACGGGATTCGATTTGATATGTGGTATAGCTCAAAAGGACAACCTGATCTAATGTTATGGTTGTTTGAAGATTTAGTTATAGTTTCAACTTATTTTAGATCTTTTATAAATTGCTTTTTATTGTCTCTAAATTTTTGTATTCAATTATTATTACTCATTTAAAATTATAAAATTAATAATTAGGATTAATTTTCATCATTGTCTAAGTTATTTTTACTAAATATATTTTATATTAAGTGTAAATTCCAATTTAACATATAAAAAACATATTTTAAAAAATATATATTATATTTATATCAATCTAAATATATTTATATATTACTATATATTTTTAATGAAATATTTTTCTGAAGTATAATTTTGACAGCTCTGATAAAAAAGTGCGGATAAAGGGGTGTATTTTATCAATGCTTCTAAAAAAGCATATATAAACACCCCCTTTATCAGGAATTTTTTTACAACCACAAATAAAAAACCGCATTTTCCAGTTCATTTTTAAAATCAATGAAAAATGGTGAGCCTTTATTATCTCTTGTAAAAAAGCACCGATAAAGTCCCCACCTTTAACAACTCTTTTTTTAGCACCGTTAAAACACCCTTTAACATCACTTTTTATAGCACTGACCAAGGTGGTTTTTAACAATGTTCTTAGCTAGTGTTGTTAAATCCCTAGTTCTGGATAATCCTAGTGGTGTAATAGTGAATATGATTAATGAAAGTGAGGGTTAGTATATCATAAATAGTGAATAATTTTTTATAATAATGTATTAATTATGATCACTTGTAATAATAATCATATGTGAATCAAAAGGCATACAACATGATTACAAGATATGAAAAATAATGTATTGACTTTGGCAACATGATCCATATAAAAATGAATTATAGAATGAGTTTAATAAAAGGATGGGTAATATATCATTAATAGGAAATCATTTGGATTGTAAATAAAGATCATAAACACATGTAATCATAACAACATAAAAATAAATATACTTATAGCAATATAAGTTCTTGAATTTAAAAGAGGAGGGACAGAATCAACTATTGATTTTTGTATGATGTCTATAAAATAGGGATTATAGAACACGTTTAATGGTAGATAAAGGCAATATCTCATAAACCTAGAATCATTTTCACATTAATTAATTGATTATGATCACATGAAAAAATAATAAATTGATAATAATCATATTATCCTAAAATTTTTATTTAAACTTAAAGGAGTATAATGAGAACCCTTACACTGATATATAGTTTCTTAAAGATCGATATTGTAACATGAACCTCAAAAACTCATTGTGAAGAATTTATAGAGGGATAATTAAGATAAATTTGTTATAAATTCATTTTTGGTGGAGGGGGATTTTAAAACAAGTGGGAGTAAAACCTTTTATAGGTGAAAAGGTAGATCTTTTCATAGAAACTAATATTTGGTATGGGGTATGAATGGTACACCATAGGGATTATGTGGATATGAAGAGTTAGAAGAATTAGGAAGATAAATACTGGTGAGACATGTAGTTATGAATTAATAATTATAAAATTGTATTCTATGAGGACTTTCAGTATAATTGATTTCGTGAAATTCTATCCACATAATATTACACATTTTAACAGTTATTAATCTTGATTAAATATTAATCATTATATATATTTAATTACTAAAAATATAATATATCACATCCTACAAATTTTAAAAATTATGAATAAATAATTGGGATCAATTTAACTTAATTCATTCTCTAAGATAAAATTATATTTATTTAAAAAAATATGACGTTTGGAGAAGAAGTTTTTTTAAAAAATAACATTTTTATCATTATGTTATATTAATATTATTTAACGTTAAATAATAATAAAATGGTTATTAATTTAATTTTATATATGTATAAAATTCATATTAAAGTCTTAGTGTAATAAATATCCACTTAATTTTAATATTTGTAATAATTATAAAAGTATATTTCTTTGAAAATAACTAAATTTCCACGATAACTAATATTTTACTTGGAAGATTATTCTAATACCAATGAATAAAATTCGCATTATTAGGTAATTTTATAATTATAATTTAAAATATGAAAATTATTTTCTTTTATTAAATGTATTAAATTGATAAAAATTTAATTTTAATATGTGCGCTTGTAATGCTTTAAATCCCATATTTAGAAAGTTTATTTTTCAGCTTAAAATATTTTTAGGATAAAAGTGCACTTGTATTTTATTTTATTTAAATAAATTATAATATTATGAATCAAATAAAATTCATGTGGATTTTAAATCAATCAAAAGATAAAATTTTACCATAATAACATTTAATTAAAAAAGAGACCAAAAAATATTTTCTTTTATTAGATAATATTACATGAGATAGTTAAATATTAAACAAAGGTTATAGAAATTCATAATAGTATTTTAAAATTTTATAGTTTTACTCCTTGGAAACATATTTTATTATTTAAATGGTTTTATAAACTTCTAGCTATTTTTAAAAAAATGATAAATTCATAATATTTATTAACTTGGTAAAAATATTATCTTTCACTATTCACCTAAAGCCAACTATTTCAGAATATTTCCAAAACATAATTGTAAAATAATATTAAAAATAATTTTATTATTTAAAATTTAATTTCCAATGTTTGAAGATATAAATTTTATATAAAAATGAAAAAATATAAGAAAAACTGTTTTCATAAAAATGCATTATTTTTAAAATATTGATCATTCTTACTTTTATTTCCTATAAATTACCTAAAAAATTATTGTAAAAAAATTATTAATTTCAAAAAGATTTTTTCTCTATAATATATTTAGTTAAATAAAACAAAGAACATAAAAAAGAAAATTTTTAGAAATGATACATTTTGAATCATAAATCAGACTCATTAGTTATTTGGTTACACTAATTTTATTTTTAAGAATTCCTTACTATTGATAATGGCCTTTATTTTTATTCCTATTCCTATTTCAAAATTAGATTAGTTTTATTTTTACCCACTAATTTTAGGGATAATATTTAACGAATATATGTAATTATGTGTTTGTTTTGGTTTGGGGTATCATGTCAAACAAGACATTGAGCAATTTATGTTTTTAAGGAGGATATATATTTTAAAATATTTTGGTGTTAAATTCTCCCTCCCTTAAATAAATTTCATCTTCACAATTTTAATTATCAGTCAATTATAAAAAAAATTTAAGTGTAACTAAAAGGAAGAAATGACTCAAAATATATTTTAAAATTATGTGTCTCCCTTAATATATTATGTATGAATAGGAAAAACAGATTTTTACATCATCATATTAATGAATTTCATAGTTTTTTCACATAAACATGTTTCTATATGACCTAATTTTCTACACATTAAGAATGTTCTCTTTCAATTGAGAAATTTTACTTGGTTCTTCCTCACATATTTTAAACATGTAAAAAATTTACCATTATTTCCTTCATCATCTTCTTCAGTCGAACATCCAAGAGACTCTATCCTTTTTTTCTTTGGTTTGTTTTTGAATTCATCTTTTTTCCATGTTATTAATCATAATTATTTATATCTAGTTTTTAATAATAACAATATTTATCTTTTTATTTCATAACTTGATAGGGTTTTTATTGTCAAAACCTCCATATTGTCCATGATATCAATTATTAACATGAATCCATCAGGGTTAAGCTATTACTATAACCATAGGAGTTAACCTGAGTGATGGACAATTAAAATTTGAAGAGAATTACTTTACGATGGAAAATCCGACCAAAAAATATCTCTTCAAAATTATCACATTAGATTTTATTTCATCCCAATCTTTTTTGTTTCAATATATTATTATTTAGGTTAAATTATATCCTATTTATCAACCTAATTTCTTAAATAACTATCAAAAAAATTATCATGAACTTTATTACAATGTTCTAACCCAAAATATCACAAGAAACAATTTCTCCCAAAATTCAACATTTCTGTTATAAATGAAAATATCAGTAAATAAATATACCATATCTTATAAATATGTACCTTTAAATCTATGATTTAAAAGATCATGTTTCTCTTAGGTTATCTAACATCAATTATTTCAAATCCTCTATATTGGTTTGTTAAGAGAATTTTAGTGTGGAAATCATATCCTCGTAGAGTGTCTATCTAGGTTTCTAGTATTAGACCCACTTTTCATAAACAAGAGTTTTGATTTATTCGGTTCTAAACCAACCTTTGTAGGGGTTATACCGCCTTGGTGTATCTATTCCGCAGCCCCATCAAATTTCAATCTTCTAAACATGGATGTATTTTCTAATTTAACCACAAAATATCTTCTCTTTTAAAACATCATGATATATCCCCACTCGTAGACTTATGCCTAAGGTTGTAACTAATAATCGATTATTCTAAGGATTTAAATACTTAACACTATCTTGAGTAATGTAATGGGTTACCTAAACCATTTAAATTATGATTAACCATAACTTATCAACACATAAATTATCCCCAATTAGTATCCAAACCACTCAAGTTACCTAATATCTTCTCTAATGCCATCAATTATTCCCCAGACATGAGTGTCTCACAATTACTTGAGTAATATAAATATTTCTTTTGGAATACATTCCCAATACCTCGGTGGTTAATAATTTAGAAAGTAAAAAAAATATCTTAACAAAACCCATGACTTTTTCATCTAATGGACATTTTTTTCACTCTATAAGAAAATATTTGTTCCATTATAATAATTCAATATATCCCACCAATTATTAAAACTAAATAACAATATAGAAACATTATAAATATTAAATATTATCATGACCTAGAGTAATGGAAACATTTAAAAGGTGTGAGATCAAGGTATCACTAAGGGAAAATAATGAAATCAGAAAATGATATGGGTGAGACATAGAGAATAAAAGTATAATATCAATATAAGAAAATTAAGATATGTACATGAGTCATAACATGATCATATGTAAATGAACCATCACATGGAAATATGGAAATAAAATAGGTAAATTCATAAGAATATCAATAATGTTCATCAATAATGTGTCACTAAATAATATTACCAAGGTTATTTCCCAAGGTATCATGAATCATTACCAATGAAAACTTAAATGGTATGATGAACATGTCTTCACTATAAATTAATTATATTCCAAATGCATTGTAACATTATCCGGGCACAATATTCATATTTCCGAGGTTGTTCAACAAGGTATAAAAATACATTACAAAGTCATGTTGGAATGTTATCCTGAACAAGTTAGATCTAGAGATTAATTCTTTACCCAATTCATTGGAGAACTATCAGGGCGTAGCCTTCATATTTCTATCATTCTTGTGTGTCACATCGATAAGAAGACTTTAGAAGATATTTCATCATTTAAATTACATGATTAAGAAAAATAGGTTTCATTCATTTATGTCACAAATTAATGATGGATAGTTAAATATACATTAATAAACATGAATAATAATAGGGTTGAGTTTTTACTATAAGAAATTATGGAATTGAAAATCAAGGAGTAATTTCAGCATCATAAATATTATATAAAAGGGATAATATAATGGGTTTAATGAGAGCCAAGGGATGTCTCTCAATAATAGATAATCATTTTTAAAATGATCCATTCTAATCTTATATAAAAATTAAATATTTTTTGATGAATATTCAAGACATTTTAAAATAAATTTATGAGGACTGTATGGTTTAGTGTCTATAGATAGTAGAAAAAAATTATTATTTGACAAAATATCTTCAACATCAATAATAAATAACTTTTTCTTTAGAACTCTTCTTATAAATACCCTAATTAAAACATTAACTCATAACATATGGGAAAATATAAATAATAATGGGTGATCTAAGATGCTTAGTAATGGTGAATAGGGGAGATATCAATCTATAATTATATGATACCATAAGATAAACAGAAGAGTATTCAATTTTGAAAATAAATTTCATAACTGAGGATGATCACATTTTCATATTTTGTATACAGTAAATAAATGTTAATAATCCCACCATAGTATTATTGCATGGTTAATTGTCACATTTTTAGGTTTTAGTTGTAATTTGAACTTAAATGAAAAATGTGATTAAATCTATTATTTTGAAAAATGTTTATCATAGGTTAATTTTGGTCATAATATTTAAATTAGGGCTCCAAATTCAGTGATTATATTTTTTTTTGAAATTACTGATTTATTATATACATATTTCTCTTCATGAAGAAATGTTTATTCGGACATCTCTAAGCTTTAAAAATCAATGATGTTGAAGATTTTGTCCGGGCATACAGCGTGGACCCCACCACTATAATGGAACAAATATCGGCCTACACACTTTCAATTGAGGTGATTTCACATAGGATAGCATGAGGAAACATATTTACGAGCCAAAATCAAATTTTGGGGAGTTGTGAAGTCATTAATGTTGTCATTGGATGTAATATTGTTGATGGAAGCTTCCTGGAACTTGCGTCCAGAAAAAAACCCTCCAATGAAAAATTCATAAATCATTCATCCAGTGTTAAAATGAGATGAATTTTGGTGGGTTAATAGATAAAACATAATAGATCAACTTTTTTGAAGGGGTACATGTGTGAGTGAGTCATTTAATGTGAAACAAATGCATAAACGTTTGGCATACATTATTCTTCCTATAAAAGGAGGCCCTTGCCTCCTTCCCAAATCATCCCATTCTCCATCCATTCATTCAAGGCACCAAGGGGGAGATATCTATTGAGGGAGTCCAACTAAAAACCTTCCCCATTTATTTTTAATTTTTAATTTTCTTTATTTTTGTTTTCGTTTTTGATGTGGTAGTGCTTTCACACTTTTTTCCACATCCTTTTTTATATTTTTATTGACCTTTTTTATACCAAAATGATTGTTTTTAGTAATTATTTGATAATTGTTGTGTTTTTGTACATGCTGTCTAGAATAATAAATTTTTAGTTTAAAACATGCATTTTAATGTGCATTAGTGTCATTTTAAATAATTATTATATTAATTTAGTCTTGAAAATTAGACTTTTATTTATTTATTATTTTATTTTTATAATTTTTCATTCTAGTTAGTTTATTAATTCATTTATTAAATTTATTAATTATTTATTTTTTTAAATTGTAAATAAACAACTCATTTTAGTTTTAAGTCTTTTAATAAGTTAATTAGTTTTAAAAATTTAATTTTATTCCATTAATATTTCTTATTCTTTAATTTAATTTATTAATTGGTTAAATAATTTAAGAAAGTAACAATTTTTTTAATTTATTTTAAATTTTGTTATTAAATAAAAATATATTTATTCTTTGAAATAAAGCATTATTAATTTTATTATTTAACTTTGTTTTATTTATTTATTTTTCAGTACAATTACATTCTATTTAATTTAATTTATTAATTTATTAATATAATTTTATTTTTAATAAATTATTAATTAATTTAATATGTTCTTTTTAATTTGTAGGTACTCTCTGTGGCATGTCACACCATTTCCATCACGGTGCCACCGCTTTCAACCCGCCGTATTCCACCCCTTTGCCACCGTTTGCAACATGGTGATTGTCTCACCATTTCAACCCCACTTCACTGTCTCACAAAACCCTGAGATTCACTCACGGTGCCCACCTCCTGTTGTCTCACCGTCCCCCATTCCTGCCACCATTTCACTTCCTCTTGTCTCACCGTTTCCCCCATCCATGCGACGTCCTCCCCACTCGTCGCCGCAATCTGGTATCACCTCCTCCATCCCCTTCGCTGTTGTCCAAACCTCCATGAACCCCATCGATTCCCCTCTCACCATCACGGGAAACACAACTCTTTTTCCACTTCTCCCCGCACACCATCACAAAAAAAAACACACAACAATACAAAAAATTTCGAACAGACACAACTGATTGAACCAGAAATCCATAACAAATTAAAGATCACATAACCCCCAAATCAAATTATAGATCCACTAAGATCTATTAAAATAAGAAAATCCAGATCTGAACCCCCTTGTTGCTTCCTCACCTGAGCCTCTCGATACAAACCCTTGCTTCAGGCCTCACTACATGGACTCTCTATCTCCAGTCTCGGCCACACCCATACCTCTTTTCTTGAGCCGATGCCGCAGGTGACCCTACCTCCATCACTGCCCCTACTTCTCCCTACTCTTCAGAAAGCCACCCAAATTCGACTCATGAATAGAACCATTGCCAGAATCCATTGTCACCTCCATCATCTCACCCGAATGCCGATGACCCTTCATCCTTGCTGATCTGCCGCACCTCTCTTCATGTCACCTCGAACCAGCAACAGCCCCCAAATCCGGGCTGAATCCTCCTCTCGGAAAGACTCACAGCCACTTGAAGCCGACATCCCACTTTATTCCCTCATCTGCGCTACGAAGACCCCCCCTTTCATTGTGTTTTCATTTTTTTATATACTATAATATATAATAACATTTATACAATATACACCGAATATATTAACATATATATAATATAACTATTATAGCATATAATATAACATAATAGAATACAATGTTATAATAATTATTTGTATTTTAATAATAATATATAGTCTTATATATTATATCAGTATATCATAATAACTAATGTTATTAAATAAATATAATAGTCATTAAACAAATATTTGTAATTATAATATTAGATATTATTATAATATACATATTTTTTATAAGTGTTTTAGTTTATTTTATGTTGTGATATAATATATGGTAGCTTCATTTTTTATTTATTTGAATCACATGTGTTTCTTTGTGCAGGGGGAGCTACTCATAGAATTGGGTCTAAGGAAAAAAAGTTGTTATCAAGGAAGACACGATAATATTCGCGAGTTCATTGCAGGGGTTGTTTTCACTTACATAGAGTTCACTTAAATGATGGTGACATGCATGTAGAAGCGCGCCACAAGGATCTGTTTTTTCCAGGGAAGATTGTAGCTCTCCGCGCCCATATCGTTTTCATTTGGTTAAGAGCAACTGCTTCGGTGACCAGCATGGGAGGAGAAACACAATGAAAGCTACACGTGGAGGCTAGGGAACTCCTCGGGGGAGATTCCAGAGACTTCAACTGGGTGATGAAGGCACAAGATGTGGGAGAGGTATTGATCTATCCAACGGAGTGGGAGAATTGGAAAACATCATAAGGGATAGATGGAACTGGAGACAGATTGGAGTACCGAGTCAGAGAATTCCTCACCTCGATTCCCAGGGTGAGACATTGAGCGCATTCCTGCATCGCATCCACCATTGAGCAGCAAGAATTTAGAACTTCCTGAGATCAAGAAGGTAGTTGAATGATTTTTTTCCTTGTGCTCTATTTTTCCACAACTCAATTTAATATGAACATCATTACTTCTTACTCTATTGTTTCATTAAAACCAACCACAATGTCCAGCTAAATTATTTTGGTGGAATAAGCTCGTTGATTTGATTTGTTTAGTCTTATTCATGCGCTACATCGTTTTTTTTATTTTCTCTATCATTGTTTACAAATGAGTTTATTTTAAAAATAATATGATCGAGGAAAAACCTATCTTGTTTGTACCATAATGAAAACTATTTCAATTTGAGGAACTCACTAACAAGTGAGTTATGCTCGAATGTGAGAGACACACTGAACTCAACTGACAAGTTGAGCCCAGTGATATCCGACCTTCATCACCACTGGATTGAATGACTTTTACAGTTGAAGGTTTGTAAGATTTGTTTCATCACAAACTGACCTGGCGAAAAATATGGATAGTTACTTTTAGTCAGATCCATATTTCTAAACTTCAGTGCATGAACAAGGCTAAGAAATATCAAATTGGCCAGTGGACTTTCCCCCTACTCATCTATTTGTTCATTACACCACAATTTTTCTTGCTGCTCTGTGTACTCCCTTTGAACTCACTAGCATACCCTTACTTCTTCACCCACAAAATCTCATTCACTCCACTTCACCACCACCAATTGTTTTTGCTTGTTTTTGCGTATGTATTTTTGTTTAGTTTATTTTTTAGATCTCCAAACACAACATAAGGCCTCCCTGTGGTTTGACCCTATCTTTCCACTGTCCTAAGTAGTAAGTAGGTTATAAATTTATGTGTGTCACCCATTTTCAACGATGCGTGAGCATGAAGTTTTCAATTTCAATTTAGATATATAATAAATTAATGCATAGTTTTTATGTATGTGTCCACCCATCCACCGTGTTTTCTTCTTCATATTTTCTCCTTCTTCACTTGTTTTATTCTTCTCATATTGTACACCATGACCTCTTACCTTATAAAATGATGGGTTAAACCGTGATTTGGCACAAGGAATGTATGTGGCCAATTAATTTATTTTGTTCTTAAATTACAATGTTTTACTATATTTGTGATGAGCAAGAGTGATGTGCAGGGGTGTTGCGACCGTCCACCACGACACTGATCTCAAACACATTTCTATTCTTTTATTGAATCTTTTACTTCACTTATACTGTATTCAATATATTTATATAATGGAGTTGAACCATTAAGTGGTTGACTAGGAGAACAATGGAGCCATTTCATGGAGAATGTCACACTCTCGATCGAGGTGTTCCATCAAACATGATTATAGGAAGAGGTGAAGTTAAGATTACTTCAACATTTCACACAAATAAATAAAATAATATTAATTTATGAATGAGATCTCATAATTTAATTATCAATAATAATTTAAATACAAACAAGGAGAATGATGGAACCCCCAAACCAACCCATAAATGCCAATTTATTTCTCAATTAATTGAATTTTGTTATTACATGATAGTTTTATCTTTTATTTAAATTAAATTTCATTCCATAACTAGATAAAATAAAAACAACCATAAATAATTATTTTAGTTAAATTAGATTATGTGAGTGAACGACAGAAAAAGATATTCAAGAGAGACAACCCTAGTAAGCCACTATGCTACTCTAGGAAAATTAAATTTATTTTTTCACTCCCTACAACATGCGTGCATCAATAAACAATATGGAATAGATCATAATCAAGAACCATGGAACAATTCAATATAATTCCAAAAGAAATGATTTTGAAGAGAGTGAAATCATGATAATTTAAGAACCATTATATCATTTCATAAAAGTGCGGTGTTAACATTGGTATATAAATCATTTAATTTTTCATGGTAAACTTCAATAGAATCAAATATAATGGATAAGGTCTCATCACCTGTTTAAAATTGTAGATAAATCCTATATTCTTATTTCCCATAGTGTATCATTTTCCTTATCATGTTTTACATCATTATTTCACGATATATAAATCATTTTCTCAATGTATTGGAGGGAGATATAGGTCCCACCCATCTTGGTTATAATGTAAATACAGTCCTTGATTATAATGTATACACCATCCTTGGATTATAAACTAACCACTGATAGCATAATGAAAACCATACATATGTGTTCCACATAATCATAAATCATTAAACATATCATCAAATTATAATCCATGCCAAGGAAACATGTTTCATAAATAGTTATTTGATTCATCATATCATAACACATGAAATGAAATGAGTATATTAAATAAATCAAAATAATAAATACAAACCATTTAGAAAATGAATAAGGATGTATTCATTGGATTATATCCCTATTAATTCAAAATAAACATCCATTGATGTTAACATAAATAAAAAATTCTTTTAAAATAACATTTTAAATATTTTTTATAGAAAATATAATTTTCTATTTGATACCACTAATTTAAAAGCTCCAAAGTTCCAAAATATGAAGGAATAAAATTTATTTGAAATGAAAATTGAATATTTTTAATGAAATATAGAAAAAAATGTGTGGTCATGATGTTAGAAAATTATGTTCATTTTGTACATGCTAAACTAAAACATTCTTTTTACATTTTGGTTAAAAGTTAAAAAATGCCTCGTTCAGAAAATAAAAAGAAGATTTCATATTATTTTTGTTGTAAAAATTCAATACTATGTAAACATTACATTAATAAATCCTATTGTATTTATAAAAACATTTTTATAAAATTTTTATAACATTTTTATAACATTTTTTTAGAAAACATGTATATGGAAGATAAAGGGAAATCTACTGTAGGGAGAAATAAAGTATATATTTCTTAAAAACATATATTTTAATATTTTGAGTACTTAAAGAGAGTAAGATGAACAGAAAAAATAAATTCTCAAGAAATAAAAAAAGGAAAAGAAAATTAATTTTAATTCATCAGAGGTAGATCATTATATTTCATCATCCAAATCATAATCCTAAAAAATCTCTAAAAACAATGTGAGTGAAACTTAAATCCCTTACCAATTTAGTAACATTCAAATCAAAACAACATGAAAGGGAGAAACATAGATAAATATGAAAAAACATAAAATTCATGATAGGTATCATAAAATTCAATTGTGGTTAGTATATACACCACCCAAAAAGAGAAAGTGGTGAATATGGAATTTATCACACGTATATAAAAAAGTGTGATGAAACTCCCTTACAACGTCTTCATATTTCCTTGAAAGAATTATGGACTCCTATATAATAAAATTAAATATTATTATAATTATATAATAAAGTCATAAAAATACTTATATTGTCATATATGATCAAATTATAATGTTTCAACATGATTTTATTAATAATTCATTAATAATATCACCATTTGTGTGTGGTAAGTGTTTCTTTTTCATAAGAGTTTCTGTTTGATAGTTCTTGTATTTTTATTTTGATCCTTATTCAATAATATAAATAATTTTATTATTATTATAAATTATATATATATTCATTATATACAAATTTAGAGTGATCTAGAAATTTTATAGATAAAAAATTAAAAGCATTATGAAGACGGTAGGTCAAACATATGCCAGAATATTGTTTCATTTTTTCTAAGGATGGAATAAAATAATGTTAAATAATAATTAACCTTTCATAAATTATTTTAATATAATATATATCAAATATAATCAATAAATTTATATATTATTATGTTATATTTAATGAGAAATAGAAACAATGTATCACATCACTTCATAAAGTGGTAGTCCGCCGTACACACGTGTGACATTATCGTATCCCCCATGAAATGGAATGAAAAAATGCATATTTGAAAATGAAATATTTTATGTATATTTATGTAAAAAATATAATATATACATACTTTATATAATTTATTAGATAAAGCTATGATAGGTGGTGATAAAAAACGATTTACATCGGTTTTCTAGACGATAGTCTGCCATACACACAATTAACAGTCTCATTTGCCTTTTTAAATAAGAAGAGATAGATATAGGTGATGAATTTAATAAAAAATATATACTTATTAAAAATTTACTTTTGTATATTATTAATTTTTAACAATAATTTAAGTAGGTGTATGAAAAAATAAAATAAAACTCTTATTTAAGAACATTACCACTTATCTGCACAACCCCTCAATGTTTACACCGAAAGCCCTTCTAGGATAGATTTATGATAAAAATACCTAAAAGAAATTAATATGGAATTAAGTAATGTAATTTGGTAGGTATTTTATAATCCAATGTTATTTTGATGAGTGAAAATTAAAGGAGGGTGGGTGGCCATTAATAAGCAGGGGAGAGGATAGACATGGAATTTTTGAAAAGAAAAAGTTATACACACATTTTACACAAGAAAAACGAAAGAAAATGGACCACTTAAAAAACATATATGAGATATTATATATCTAAGGATATATAAGAGGATTTTTAAATGTTTATCATTCATTTTAACACTTATAGTTTTAGTTTAACCCATTGATAACCCATTTTTATCCTTAAGTGTGGTTACAAATTTTTACTATTTTTGCTATTAATTATAGTAAAAAATTAATTTCAAATATTAAGATAATATTAATTATTAATATTAAAAATATTTAATACATTTTATCAAATTAAACTCACAGAAGTAGAAGAATTTAATTTCAAATAAAACACCCAAGCATGATGAAAATGCAGGTTTCCAATGATGAGGTCATCATAAGTATGAAACGTTTTTATTTCAAAATAGAAAAAAAATTCTTTAAATTATGTATATTGTATTAATGAAAATATTATTAAACAAATTTAACATTAAAACCATTTTAAAACAAAAGGTATTTTTTTAATTCTTTAAATGAAATCTAACTTTTTAATTTTTTTAATATTTTTCACCATTCTTCAAATTTTTTATCATTTCATAAAAAGACAAAGAAAATTTCTATGAGATTAATTCGACATGTTGATTTGAAAAATTAGTTTTATTTTTACAGAAAAATTCCAATTTTTAAAATTAATATTAAATAAAGTGGTCCAAAACAGGATGAAACCGATTTTACATAAAATATAGTTTTTAAGAATAACACTAGATTGATCATTATCTCATGACATGAAAATATATTATAGTAATTATAATTTTGTTAAATACATAATATATAAATTTAATTAATATAAATAAATATTTTTCTATTAATTTATTTAATTATGGCCAAAACACACTCAACTCATAAAAACTTGTTTTCAAAAAAAATTCCATTATTTTCAAAATGGTTTTTATTTTTATTTCTAATTAATTGATAACCAAATGATTCATTTTATATATTTGTAAACCATAATTTTTAATTATTTATTTAATCCTATTCTTACCCACCATTAACGTGGATAGTATATAACTATCATATTAAATAAAAACATTTAATAGTATATAGATGTTGGTTAAAACTTGGTGTTGCATGTAACACAAGATATCAATGAATATAAATTTATTTGAGGAATATATTTCATAAAATCCTGGGGTGTTACATTACACCCCCATAAATTGAATTTATCCTCCCAAATTCTATCACTATGATACATTAGAGTGAGTATACTTTTACCTCATCACATCCTCATGTACCAACAAAGCTTCCTCAAATTGGTGGTTTATCTAGAAAATATTGACCAGGTGAGTGGTATTATTTCAAATAAATTTCAATTTAAAATTAAAAAATCTACTATTTTTTCCTTATATGAAATCAATTTATCATTTAATATGACTTATATGTTCATTACATTTCAAGGATCAGGTATATACCTCCTTAGGAGAGATACATGGAACCCATCGTGAACATGAGAGAGATTAGGTGGTTTCTGCAAACGATAGTCTATTGTCCTAATAAATTATAAAATCTAAAATAGACTGGTATTTATAGGTATTAACATTACAATCTTTCCAAACCTCATATCATTTTTACATTAGAATATTCATAAGAATACCATATCACCAGCCTGAGATTCTTTATCATGGGGGTGATTGTTAATATAAAATTTCAACCAACTACGAGATTCCTCGAGGGTTGGTGAATGAATCTGACCTTCTATTCCATTTATTTATGTTTCTTAGGTCCTAATATCATTATTTATTCAACATAATTATCTAAATTTTGAGTTCTATAGTTATTTATATAGAGGTCTTCATACGGAGAAATCTAAATTCTTCAGTGAAATCTATTGTTGTAAGAGAACTTGACTAGATGAAGGTGTTTATCCTAACCACATATGAATCACATGGAACATGATATAAACATTTAGACTAGGGTTTTAATTGTTCTCTCATACTAACCATCTATATAAGGATGATATGCAGTGGTGAAACTCAACTATGTATAATGATCTTAAAAAATAATTCACTAGAACATTGAGGTAAACATAAAATCCTGATCAGATACAATTGAATATGGTACTCAATGAAACATTAATTCTTATTTAATTTATATTATATAAATATGATCAATATAAAAATATTATCTAAGAGAAGTTTTGTGTTCTTACTTCATAATTCTTCTATTTCAATCCATGTAGCATTATTGGTTTCAGATGTTTTTGGGAGTCTAGTGGTGAAATCCATGGAGACATTTTCTCATTTCCCTTTTGGTATGTGTAATGGTTTTAATATCCCCTTATACTTCTACCTATTATACTTAAATTACTGATATACCAATCACTGAGATAAAAATTCTATAATCTCTCTCTTCGTATCATCCCACCAAAAATACTCTTTAAAATATAAATACATTTTCCTTCATGTAGGATTAATACAGAATGGTGAACTATAAGCCTCATCTAATAATTCCTTCTTCAAATAGGGTGTAGATATAATACATAAATGGTTAATAAACCTTATTATTCTATCACAATCAGGGTTAAACTTATGAATATTTGTAACTTTTTTTCTAACTCCACATCTTTTTTGTGCCTCCTTAATCCTTACATAGATATATTGTTGAAAAATAATTTGATAAATATATTATTTTTTCCCTTACATTATGATTTAATGAACCATAATTTTAAAATTGTTGAATATAAGATCATTTTTATCCTCACCATATATAATCTTTAGTTAGCCTTTCGGGTCAATGAATCTCCCACCATGTTCATTTTTCTGGGGTGGTATTGTATTGAGAAGTAATAATCTTTGATCAACTCCAACTATCTTCTATGAGGCATATTAATCTCTTTATAAGTGATTATAAACTTCAAAATTTTATAATAAGTATATATATCAGAATTTTCTCTATCAAGATAATTCCTCCATATCTATAATGAATAAATTCTCAAAATTAACTCCAAATCATGAGTTGAGTAATTTTTCTTTGGAAACATAAATTGGAATGATACATAATCTATCGGTACATAATTCTTCATGATAACTCATCACAATACCTTTTTGATGTGTCACTATAAATCTCAAACCTTTCATTAATATAAGGATGTTCGATGACAAGTGAATTAAACAAACTTCTCTTCAACTCATAGAAATTATCCACACATTTTTTCATCCATAGAAACATTAATATTTTTTATGTAAACATGGTGAGTGGATTAGACAACCATGAAAAAGTATCTTAAAATAATCTATAATATCAATCCAAACATAGAAAACAACTTATCTTAGTAACCATGGTGGGTTTAACACATTTTATAATAGCGTTTCTCTTGTAGGATCCACCTAAATACCATCACATGAGATTATATGACCTAAGAATGAAACATTTTGGACCTAATATTCACACATTGCCAATTTTGCATATATATTTTACATTATTAGGTTGGTCAGAACAATCACCAAATAATCTTCTTGCTATTAATTTTTTATTGAATATCTAATAATATTATCTATTAATACTACCAAAAATTGATCGTGGTAATATTTGAATAATATTTTTATCAAATCCATGAAGAGTTTTGGGGAAGTTTTAAGAAAAAAATGGAATCACAATAAATTTAGTGTGTCTATACATTGTATAGAAGGATGTGTTGGGTATGTACTCACTTTTAAACCTAATCTTATAGAACCCATTTCTAAGATAAATGTTTTGTAAAATTGAGATCTTCCAAATTGATAGAAAAAACTTTCATATGAGGTATACGATACTTTTTGTTGATAATAATTTTATTATGTTGTTGATAACCAATGGAAATATACATTGACCATTATTTCTTCTAAACAGAATGAATATGTGCACCCTATTGTGATTCAATCAGTTAAATAAATCCATTATCAATATTATCATGGCGTTTAATCTTCAATTATTGAAACTCAATCAGGTCCATTCTTTATAGAGTTTTCAAAATAGGATAAACACTTGGTATAAGTGGTATTGAGAACTCAACTTCAAGACGTAGAGGAAGACTGAGAAATTAGTCTAGTTAGGTATTAACAATCATCTAAAAAATATTCATGTATTAGACTATGAGTTTCTCCAAAACTATATAAGACAAATAGACTTCATGGATAAGGATTAAGACTGTTATGGTAGATGTAATCCCCACTTGAATTTTGTATTCTTACTCACAATAATAAATGATAATTGGTTCATTCAGAATACAAAATGTGACTTCTTTTCCTCAGTAATTGGTATGGTATCTATATAACCAAATCCAATATATTCTTATAATCACATAAAATTAAACTAAAGGGACAATTACAATATTTTTAGGATGAAATTTTACACAAACATCTATTGGAGGGGAACTATAGACTTGATATCTGGCCGTAATACCCATAATTGTTTTTACTGCTAACTCAATATCTAATCATTGAGCCCATAATTCAATAACCATCAAATTTGATGATATAAAAGAGTTTGTAGAGATATAATCAAATAATAAATTAAATTTTATATAGTGTTTGATATGTTTATATTATATCATGATATTTTCATAACCCACTTCGGCTGCCAGGATCACATGAGATTCCCTTTGTCCATGGGAGTAATATGATATTTATGCTAATCATAATAATCTTTTAGATTCATGAACTGGTTTGAATAATTCAAATAATCCATTCATTTGAAGAATCGGAGCATGGGTGGTGCATAAGTTTTCATCATCCTCACCTCCATTGAATTAAATAACCAATTTATCACATTTTAATATTCATGGGATTTATGAACAACCCTAAAACACTTAAAGAACCACCCAGATTCATTCAATAAATTCCCATTGATATCTCTTCCCACATTTCTATAATGTGTATGACTATAATTTATTTATTCAAAGTTATTTATTTGTGTTATCACAAGTCTCAATATCCCTTTTCTTATCAAACCTGGGGGAATGGTGGGAATCTTGAATTTCTGTATTTACCATGATTAATAATGAATTATTTCTTCATTCTTATAATATTCTCTTATAGAAAATTCATTTCCTAGAATTGGGGTTCATATACCAAATTATGAATCAATTTTTTTTTCTATAATGATGATTAATATAGATGTGTAAATTAAAATCCTTCTAAAGTTATCTTCATAGGTATAAATAGATTCATCATCGTTCATTTTGAGAAAAACAATTAATTATTTATCTGTTTACATATAATAAGAGGGATGTACTAACTGAAAAATATCCTTCTAGACTAATCTCATTCCATGGTGTCGATTTATTCCTATTTACTCAAATTAGTGAAAAGGTATAACCATTGATCATATTTTCCTTATAGATGATAAATTAATTAGAGAAACATTTCATGTTTCAAAAATTAAAGAGTAAAAAAATAATATCTCTATGCTTTTGATTCATTGATCATATACTAGTGTATTAAGGGACCCACTAATAGATGATGGATGTTGTCTCACAAAGGATTCAACTGAACGTTGTTCCCTCCTTTGATTGTTTGGAAGCTCAATATGATTCATGTCTTTAAGATGTTGTCTTATAATTGAAACAAGGTTTATGCCCCTAACCCCTTTAATATTTGGCTACTCAAGTTGAATATTATTGCATTACCCATAACGTTTAGCATTAACATGGTTCCATTGGGTTTGGTGAATTGAATGAAGGACATAATCATAGTGTTATTGACACTAATAATTATGGGAAAACTATATAATAATGACATATAATTTGTTGGATATCTATATAATGAAAAATTATTTTCATTATATGACACCTTATGAGTAACCTAGGTTATCCATAATAATCACCATTTTAAATCCAACATAACAGTTTTAAATCAAATTATGAATTAACAAAAGCATATCACCCGGGGGTGTGAAATCAAGAGTGAAATAAGGCCCATTTTTGATTACTGGGTGAGTATAGATCCAATTCACAATGTTCCATTTTTGGATTAATTATCCATAGGTAAAACTGTGAAAGATCCAAATCAATATGTGGTATCTTGAAAGTTATTTTTTTATAGAAAATCCACACCCCTTTTTTTACCATAAATTAGTCTGTTCATCTATACAGAGAATTATCTGAAGGGTTCTCACTGGGTTTTTATAATCTTAATATCACAATATTGAATAAACAATTCCTTTGATATAATATAAAATGACATAGGATTATCATATATAAATATTACTTCTTATTGGGTGAATATTTAATATATTTCACAAATATACACCCAATGACCATAATTGTGATGTTTAATTGGAGACTAGATATTGTATTCATGTATTATGAATGATGATAAACAAACCCCCCAGAATATATTCCCATTTAGAACTATTCATAAATTTATCCTACACAAAAAAAATCTTCAGAACCCAATGTAAAAGACACATAAGAGATGGTGGGACTATATGCTCAGTAAGGGAAGAGATTATAGATAGCAATCTATTATCATATGAATGTATAATATTCGCATAAGGGCATCAGATCATGTACATAGCTCAGAAATATCATTCCCAATCTTTAATATATTATAAACATGTGTCATTGAACAAATCCTAATAATTATAGAAGGCAAAATTCATAAGAATGTGAAATCATCAAAATTAAGGAACCATAAGCTCATTTCAAAAATTTGTGTCCCCAAAATAGGTTGAAAACCCATTTCATTTGTAATGTTTAACTACTAAGACAATAAAACATAAATAATTTGGCATAATCACCTATTTCCCATTATTGATCACACCCATAATATTGTTTCCCATATTGTGTCAATCCTGTTGACTTGTTTACCATTAATATCTCATGAGATATAAAGCTTTACCCAATATATTGGATTGACATATAGGTCACAACCATCTTGGTTATAACCTAACAATAATCTTTGGTTATAATGAAACCACCCTAAATAGTTTTAAATGAAACCACACATCACATAATGGAAAACATACATATATTTTCCTAGTGTCCAAAAAAAATTCATCATGTCATCACATTAAAACTCAGGAAATGAAAATGGTTCTCATAAATACTTAATAAATTCATTATATAATAACATATGAAAATAAATAGGTTTCATAGAAAACTCATCATAATAAACATAAACCATCCATAGAAATAATGATCAAGGTATCATTGAATAATATCTTCATTTAAGCATAAATAACATAGTATGATGTGATCTTAGATGAAAAGGTAATTTAAAATATCATTTGAAACATTACTTGAGGAAAATATCAATATCTCTTTGAAAGAATTATTTAAATATAAAAATTTATCAAATATGAAGGGAGAAAATTTATTTGAAAAGAAATTTGAAAACATGAAAATGAATCATAAAAAAATTTGTGGTCATGATAGTGGTAAATTTTTTTTATGTTGTACAAATTATAAGAAAACATTCCTTTCAAATTTTGATAAAAAGTAAAAAAGAACATAGTTTATAAAATAAAAAAAGATTCATTTTTATTTTTCGTAAATTAAGTCATGGGTAAAAATGAAATTAAAAAATCATAGTAGATTTGTGATATTATCTTTAAAATATTTTTATAATGCATGGATATGGAAGAGAACATGTTTTCGTCTAAGAATTGATATAAAGCCTATTTTCCATAAAACAAAATTTTGATGTTTCAATAACATAAGTTGAGTGTAATTAAAGAAAAACATGTATTCTCACAAAATAATCTAAAGAGAAGAAAATTAATGATAATTTTTATGAGGTAGATCATAATATTTCATTATTGGAGTCTCAGTCATAATCAGTTTTTATTAATAATGAGATTGAAATATAAATCACATTCCACTTTGGTAAATTTCAAATCAAAACACAATTTTACGAAGGAAAATTATATAAATATAAAAATAACCATAAATATCATCATAATTATCTTATAATTCAATCGTGGGTATTGAATACACCACCCAAGACAAAAAAGTGGTGAATACAGTATTTTTCTAAGAGATATAAAAAACGAGATGAAAATCCATTATGATGATTATATATTTATTTTAAAGAAATATATTATCCTCTATAATAAATATAAATTTATTATAATTATATATAATAATAACTAAAATACATATATTCTCATATACAATACCATTATCACATTTCAACAAAATTTAAAAAAAATTATTTATTAAAATCTTCATTTTTGATTGTTAATAGTTTCGTTTTTCATGTGAGTTTCAGTTCTCTCGTTGTGGTACTTGTAATTGTTTTTTCACATAATCGCTAGGATGTTAATAATTTTATACAGATAATATTTATTAATTAATATATATTTATATTAATCAATAAATGTTTGAGATATAAAAATGTAATGCACTGTTCATAGAGATAGTAGGTCGTATATATGCATGGACGTTGATTCCATTTTTTTGAAAGATGAGACGAACGAATGATAAATAAAAATTTATCTATATAATATTATTATTATGTAATAAATATCACATATATTCATTAAATTTATCACTTAATAATATCCATATAATATGTAAGTGAAAAATGAATCACTTCACTTCGCGATGTAGTAGTCTGTCGCACACATGAGCGATGTTATTGAATCCCCCACTGAATGGAATGAATTATTTTATTTGTTGTTATATATTATAGGAGTAAATTTATTTAATAAATATCATATATATACTTTAAAATTTTCATTATATGAAGCTCTGAAGGGTGGTAATGGAATGTGATTTTGGCGGGTTTGCGATGCTGTAGTCTGCTGTACACACGATCACTGTTGTGTTTCCCATTTAAGAGTTGATGATATGGATATAGGTCTTGAAATTAATATAAAATTATATAGTAATACTTAATATAGTGATTTTATTATATCATCATGTTTAAATAATAATTTGAGGCTTTTGTGAAGAAATAAAATAAAAATTTAGTTAACGAATGATACCGCTTATTCGGACAACCCCATCAGGTTTACATTGAATGCCTGCCTAGGTTTGTTTTATGATAAAAACATTCCTATAGGATATTTATATGGATCTAAGGAATGTTTTTGGGCAGTTAAATTCTGAACCAAATGTATTTTTAAGAGTTAATAACATAATATATGGGGTGTCCTTTTATTAATGGGGGAGAGGACACACTTGAAATTTATGGAAAGGAAAAGACATAACCATGTTTTAGACCTGAAAAAAGTCTCCAAAATATCTTATTATCAAACCTAAAATGATATAGGGTCGATATTGTTCCTTAAAATAGTAAATAGACTAGATTATAGATTATTTTGACACTAATATTTTATGATTAACCCCCGGTAAACTCGTTTTAACCTTTACCACAAGAACAATGTTTTATTGTTTTTTCTATTAATTTTTATAAAAAATTAAGATTAACTTATTACATAATATTATTTATATTTATTCCAAATATTTGACCCCTTTTTAAATTTAAATCATAAAATTGGATGAATTTAATTTTAAATAATACCAATAAGCGTGATGAAAAGGTTTTTTTACAAAGAAGAAATTATCATAAGTATGAAAAGTTTTTATATAAAAATTTAACATAAAATTTATTCCAATGGATTATATTATATTAATAATATTATATTTGAAAAAAAATTTCTTTTAAATCTTTTTAATACAAATTTTAACGCTATAAATTCTTTAAAAGAAATGAAACTTTTCAATAAAAACCTGTATTTTAACTATTCATCGAAAAATTTATCTTTTTAGAAAATTATTAAAAAAATAACAGTTAGATGATTTTGATATGTTGATTTAAAAATATAATTTATTTTTTCCAAATAAAGTTTCTATAATTGGAAAAAATTAATTTTTAAATAAGTGTTCCAAAATGCAATAAAACAATTTTTAGAAAAATATATAGCTTTCAGCATAACAATGGATTTATTCATATATCATGAATAAAAAATATATATGTTGAATTATAAATTTTTTATGTAATATATAATATATAAATTTTATTAAAATAATTCATTATTAGTTATTAATTTAATTTATTAAGATAAAAATTCCTTACGTGCATAAAATGTTTTTTTCCAGAAAATTATTTCCCTTATTTTATGTTGGTTATTATTTTCCTTAATAAATAATTAATAACGATATAAAAAAATTTATATATCTTTAAATTATAAATATTCATAATTCAGTTACTTCTATTCAAACCCACCATTATCTTGTCTAGGTGAAAACTATCATATCAAATAATTATATTTTAATAGTATATAGTTGCATATTAAAACTCTATGCTGTGTGTAACAAAAGCTATCAATGAATTTAAATTAATTTAAAAAACAAATTACATAAAATATCATGGTGTTACAATTTTTTTATTAATGTACTAATTATGAACACATTTATGCATTATGACATTGAAATAAAAAGGCTTAGTATATGAGAATATGACATGGATAATTATGGAGTGACTTAGACAATATGAAAGTTGTATATAATTTAGTTTGGAATGTATTTAATAGGATTTATGGGAAGTATATCCTAAATAAATAATAATTTATATTCGAAATGAATTATTATGATCACATTACATTGTCACAAGAAAATAAAAATTATTACACCCTGCAAATATGATATAGAAAATCCTGTAGTGACTTCGGCTACATGATGGATATAAATATGGAATTATGGAATAGGTTTATGAATGAACAATGGTAGTATCTAATCAATCATAAATCATTTTAAAAGTAATATAATTATTATAAACCCATGGAGGCATAATAACATGGTAATGTAAGGGATTATTGTAAAAAACTGATTGAATTGAAAAGTGGAGGGAGAGAATCAATGAGCGATTTTAGGAGCATAAAAACTAAACAACGGGATTATAGAATGGGTTTAATAGGATAAAATCATTTTCTATCATCAATATGATATCATTTGGAGATATTAGTTTTTATTTTAACACATTAAATCATGATAAATTTAAAATCAAAGGCCGTATAACAAATTAAGTACATAAATCAAAACGAGGAGTGGGAGAACCATTATCACGGTAAGTAACTTCCTAAATTTTAGGTAGAATTTTGTAGTGTTTAATTGGAAGAATTATTTATATACATTTTAACCTTTTTCAAAAAAATAAAACCCATTACTAAAAGTTTATACTTTACTAACTTTTATAATTCCCACATTTTTAAATCTATTTTAAAAAAGGTTTATCTTTTAGTAGATGTATAAATTCCTTTCCATCAGAATTAATTTCCTTATTAGACATAATTATACTTTGTATATAAAATTTTAATGTTCTTAAAATATAGATTTATAATGATTAGAATAAATATTATACAAAATACCCATCATATGAATATTTGTAGATTTTACTGGACAAACATAATAAGACAGACAGAGGCATGTATTCTGGATAAAATTCTATTAAATATACTAGACGAAGAAACACCATTCCACCATATGAAACATTATCATTCAACCCGAATGAATCATTAAAAATTTTAATGGTTCTTCAAAAAAAATGGTGATAAAATAGAGATGCTCTGAAAATTTTTACAAGTGAAGGAAGATTCCATTTAATGTGTGTTAACCTCCTCTGAGATATGCTGAATATAATAATTAGGGAAATTCATATAAACAGAATCTGTGTTATAGGAGGAGTGATATTTTTTCATAATGTAAAATCCATAGTTTCGATGATGCTTTTGAAACATATTGATAGTGTATCAATTTTGAATTTTAGAGTTTATTTTCCATAAGATATTTATTTTAGGACATTCATAAAATCCTAAAGAAGTTGTGATTTTGTAATAGTATTTTTACTGATCTGGTGTGATTGAGGGGTTTCTAGGTTATGGAATAAAAAGGTTTATCTCTAATTTTTATCACGGGTTCAAAATTTTAGTAAAGTATAAGTACAGTAATATTTGTATCGAAGAATTCATTTTTGAAAGAAGATAAACCTCAAAGATTTGTATGAAATTTTAAATACATAAATTCAAGGTTATTGGATTCGGTAATACATAAAATTAATGTGTGTATCTTCTTATGAATGTTTTCTTATGTTTTTCTTACTTACATTATAAAAGTTTTATTTTAAATTATTCCTCAAGTTAATATTCAATTGTGCATTATTTATGAACATTTCCCTTAGTTAAAAAACTTTTCAAACTCATAAAATATAATGTATTAGTAAACATAATTTTCTAATTTTCTACTTTAAGAGGTTAATGGAAATTTTATTCTTTATTTAATAAAATATAATTCACCCCCCCCCTCTTATATAATTGCATCATACTCATATGATCTTATGAATAAAAACTTAAGAATAACTCCAGAGGGATTTAGATGGGGTTAAGTAATGGAACATCCTAATAAATTCCTCTTGGGTGGAGTGAGATGAGAGAATGGGTGGGTGTGATGTCCTTTTATAGAAGAAAAAGAGGATATATTTATGGAAACTAATGTTTTCTAATGGTTATGAATGATATAACTCGAAGGTTATGTGTGTTTGTTGAGTTAGGGGAATTAGGTAGGGTACATTTGGAGAGACATGTTACAATTTCATTCCATGATTTAAATTTTATTTTAGAAGGTATATTTGTGAAATAGAGTTTTTCAAATTTTGGGCAATATAGATTACCAATTTTAATTATTATGAATCTTCGTTAAATATTAATCCTGGTGGGTAATTTATCTGAAAACATATAAGGTAAACCTTATTAATATATATAAATGTGATTATTCTGAATTTTATTCTATTTATACTACTTCAATTTCTAAATAAGATAAAATTAACTTTTAAATTTAAACATATTATGTGTTGAAAAGTAATTTTTGTTACAGAAATTACATTTTAATCATCAAGGGTTCTAAATAATAATTTACATTAATTAATAATTAAATATTTTTTAACTTATTTTTATCTATTTATAATCATCATATTTGATTCATAATTTAAAATTGATCAATTAAATTTAAAAATACATTATATTTATAAAATAACCTTTCTATGATAAATAATTGTTTTACCATGGTAACTAATATTTACCTCGGTAGAATAAAATTTTCCAAAGAACAAAATTTAAATTATTTTTTAATATTAAACTTCTTATTAAAAATAAAAAAATAATATTATTTGATTCAATTTCTAACAGTGATAAAAATTAAATTTAAATATTAACACATGTAACACGTAAACACTCATTTTGAGAAATAGTTTATTTTTATTTTTTAACTTTTTATTGATGATAATATAATATATTCCATTTGTTTTATTGATATATATTAGTTTATTATAAAAAAATAATGTGGCTTTCAAATCAACCCAAAAAAGAAATTTTACCAGAAAAATATTCAATTAAAAGAATCAGCCATAATAGTTTCTTTTAAAAAAATATTACTATAGTTCGTAAAATTTTGAATTTAGTCTTTATTAATTCAAAATATAATGTAAAAAATGTATATTTTTACGAAAAAATACTTCTCTAATCAATTAAAAAAAATTATAAACTTTTATGTCTTACATAAATAATGACATAGTTATAAAATTTATTATATATATGAAAACAATAATTATAACTATTACACTATAATAATATATTTTAGATGAAAATAAAACAATTCCTCTTAAGATAATATGTACATGATGAATGAAATAATAAATATTATTTTTTCATACTAAAATTTAAAATTTTAGAAACTAACTTTTAAATAAAAAATAAAAAATAACAAAGAAAATATTTTTCATTGTGAAATAACCTTTTAAAAATATTAACTATTCATTCCTTTTATTTACAATAAGTTAAAAATAATATTAGTGTTAATATATTATTAATACAACTAATATTTTTTATCCAATAAAAAATATATTTCTAGAAAGGTTACATATTGAAGTCGAAATCAATATTATTAGTCATTCAACTATGGAAATTTAATTTTCATTAGTTACTTAGTTTTTAAAATGACCTTTATTTTGTTATTTCGACACATATTTCATAATTTTGTTAGCTTTATTTTTTTCCACTAATTCAATGGGTACATTTTAATGGTTATATAAAATTTTGTAGTTCATTTTGGTTTTGTGTTGCACGTGAAGAAAACAATTTATCACATAAGATTTTAATGTAAAATATGAAATTTCAAATCATAATGTGTTTAAATATCCCTAATAATGTTCCCTTCATATATGATATTTCCACACTATCATAGGATGATGTCCTAATGGGGGATATTAATGAACACATGAAGTTTATTGAAACTCAAAATTAACTCAAGGAAATAAAAAAGAGAAGTATGAGAGTGTAATTCTCCTTTATAATTTGTTAATTTCACCCTTTCTCTCTGAGATGTGATTATTTGAATTTTAAACTCCAATTAAATTTTTTTTAGACAATTTCATTGAAATACTTCCTAGTGGGACACCGATTTCATCCCTCCCATGGTAGTGGAGGTAACTCATATTTGGGAGATAGAGAAGTGAGTTCCACTAGGCTATCTACGGTAGACCTTGATGTTTCTCTAAAGTATCTTCTTCATCAGGATGTACCCACCTTACAACCCATTAAGGCCCAAAATTTGGAGGGAAACCCTAACCAACCAATCTAATTAACTATGGTTGAAGTTTCTAACACGTTCATAGAACCACAAGACTAGATATTACAAATGGATGATGCCCCCATCATCGTGAGTGATAAAGCTCCCATTGAGAGGATTACATTAGATTTCAACTCTAGAAACCCAAGCTATAGGTTTCAGTTAGTTCTTATAAAATCTATTTTCATTCATCATATTATAACTATTAATATATATGACTCATGTTATTATCCCTAGTAGTATTGTATTAGTAATATTTTCTAATATAAGAAGTATTAGATCCTCAAATTAAATTACTTGGGTGTAAATAAATCGATATTTCTTCTAGACCCACAATTATGATGGGAATAGTGCATGAAAAATTATTGAGTGAGTTAGAACCTGATTATATCTTTATATGATGATGGATATATATATGAAAAGTAGTACCTCAACATACAACCCAATATCTATCAATATGCATGGATAGATATTTGAAATCTAATTAATCAAACTCTTATAAAAGAATTTCTAGAAAAGATTCAAAAGCTTCATGATTTTTTATTGAATCAAGGATTTGTCTTGTTCAATTACTACAAAGTTCATTTTTTTTCTTCAATTAGATCCTCCAATGATAGGATTAGGAGTAGTCAATGCAGAGTCTTTCATTAAAATAACAAAAAATAGTGGTACTTTTCAATCTTTTAGAAGTAGTATCCTTAGAAATGTTTTTACAAGGAGATAAGATAGTTGAGAAAAAACATCTAACTGATGAAAAGTACATTCAAGAGGAACATATATAGTGAGATTTGGCTAATTCTTGGGAGGAACTATTGGATCATAAAAAATTGATTAAAAATCAAATAATATAGGGAGAACTACTAAGGTTGAGGTAGAAGGACTTTTATCTATTGAGGAGGCCAAATAGTCAGTGTTGGAAATATAGAAACATGATATCAAAAAGGAAAAAAAGTCAAATGAATAACATTATACTTTTATATATGGGTTGATAATGTGTTGTTGTTTCCCTTACAAACTCTAATTTTTTAGATAATCCTCTTTTTTTTGGTAATTAATGAAAACAAATTTTATTATCAATTGTTTTTGGTAATTGAAATATTGAATTACATCTAAATATTACATAATGATGAATTCTGAAACATTAGAAGAGAAAAATAATGATAAATTTAATTCACTTATATATTCAACTAGAATATATTGGGCCAATTATGATTTCAAACCACTTGAGTCTTAGGTGTTTCCTCTAGGGAAAGGCTCATGGGTGGGTATATGTGTAAACATCATCACCATAGCACTAGAGTTAATCATATTTGATATATAATTATTTTCTATTAGTATTGTATCATTGAGGTATTTTGGAATAAACAACATCACAATAACACTATATTTGGTCCATTTATATATTAGATGATTTCATATAGGGTTTATATCATAGATAGATATAGTTATATATACCATCACCTTAACACTTGAGGTTTTCTATTTTGATATGAGATGATATCCTCTTGGGGTGGATCATGGATGGATGTAGTTATCGATATTGCCACCATAACACTAAAGTTGGACCAATTAGATATTATATGATATTCTACTTGGCATGGATCACATTTAGATATATGTATAGACACAACCGTAGTAAAACTAGAGTTGGTTAATTAGTAAGCAAGTTGATATCCTCCAAAGTATGTCTCGTAGATGAATATTGGAATAAATATCATCAATATAAAAATATATATTTTCCATTAAAATGTGATATGATATGAAATTGGGTGTCTCTCAGGGGAGGATAAAGTAATAAATACCATCATCATAACACTAGAGTTATTCTAGTTAGATTTGATATGATATCCTCTTAGTCATGGATCACAAAGGGATATAGAAATAGGAACCATCATTACAATGGTAGATTAGATCCATTAGGATATTCGATGATATGCTTATGGGAATGGTTCATAGGTGAATATATGAATAGATATCATCACCATAACACCAGAGTTGTTCTTTTTAAAAATTTAACGAGATAACACAATGTGATGAGAATCATGAAGGGAAAGTATTGAAATGGTGATTATAATGCTTAAGAGGTCTCAAACAGCCTGATGTTTCATTTCTAAAAATATCACATTGATAATTAGAACTATCATATAAGAGGTAACATATGGATAGTCTAAAGTGTTCCTATAGCAAGGAAAACAACTATCAGAACTTGAGTTTTTTTGATATCATATAGTGGATCCCACTAGATTTATGTTTTTTCATTTAATATCAATATCGTTTTTATAAACCACGTATTGAGAATGATTAGTGGGAACAAATATGATTTTTCCTCATCCTACCTTTATAGACCGTTTAACCAAGAAATCTTGTATCCTTTTACCTTTTCAAAATACTTATTTTTTCCTGAATCATATAGAGTTAATGGTCAGTGATCATAGAATGTAATTTTATCTAGGCCATTGTTAATGGGTATTCAACATGGAATGTTTTATGGTTATTTTATTTGGTAGTTTGGTTTTATTCATGTTGGAAAAATTTGGATGATATTTAGGGTCATCTATATTTTATCCAATGTGAGAAACTTTTCCTAAACACATGGGTGAGGTAATCCTGATTCGAATAGAGAGGCCAAAAATTTGTGTGATTGAGAACACAAGGAATAATGACCATAGTTTAATTTAATAAATCATGTACTAGATGTATCTACTGTTTTTTGTAAGATATCTTTGACCACATATTTTCATAGAATATGTTCATGGTACTTTTAGAAAACATTATTACAGTTTAAGGTCATATAGTTTTTATCGAAAGAGGGGTGATCGAAATACTAAGGAAAAAGGAAAACATGACATGAACAGAGAGACCCTTAATAATATAAACTATACCAGATGGGGGGATTTATATTATGTGAATAAACCACAGAATAATGGGGGAAATAGTTTTGAGGTTAGATATCTTTGGAAAAAAGTGTGATGATATATACAAAAGGGAGAGTAAATACAAGATGTGAACAGAGATCCATTTACTTGTAATTTTTATCATCCTATAAATTGGCTTACAAATATAAGGTCAATGTGAACAATACAATGTGTTTTTTTAGTAAGGTCACACGACAGTGGCTATATAGAATGATTGAGATTATAATTTCATACACATTCCTTGAAGATGGGTATAATCTATACATTTTCAGCATTAATGGTAATAAATCCACATAAATGATTAGATAGAGGAATATGTAAATCAAAACCTAAAACATAATAATTAGTGGTTGGTGATATATGGTAGGTAAACATGGGATGCCTATAGTCCACATTGGAATTATGAGTTATGTGGTGATGTTTGAAGAGTATTCAAATGTTATAGTACATTCTACATTAGATGATGATGCATATAGTTCATCGAGTTGAATATAGATGCATTGATGATCTTTACCAAATATATGTTTCACAAACAGATGGAAATTCTTGTTACCAATATCAAATGAATGGTTTTGAAATATCAAATCACTTAATTAATTATATAGGGTTATGTAATCAAGGTTACTCATGAAGTTTTTTGTGATCGTAGAGGTTATGCCATCATTTATTAAACACATTTTTCAGAAAAAAGGTTATAAAATAAAAATTATCCAACCTTTTACTAGACTAAAGGGTCTAGTTAGCATATAATATATTTGTATAGTGATTTATTGTGGTCTCTACATTATTTTAAAATTCACCTATTTGTACTCTATGATTTTATTAGGTTATGAATTTTGATACCTATATAGTGGAACATGAATTTTTCTCAACCCACCCCTTTTCTGTTTTTGATTTTAAAACATTTTTGTCACATTAAATATCATTTAGAGTTTCAGGGTCATGTGATTTGGGGAATCATGTTATAGTGTTTATGTTCACATAGATTTGATTATGTTTTTTTGGTTTTAAGGTTATAAAACAAAAATAAAATGGCCAGGATAATCCATCTAATAAGGGAACTATATAAAACAATGTATATTGGTGGCCCAATTCTGATATAGACAATTTTTAAAGGAGATTCACATACTGTACGGTTGTAATTCTCAAACCTATGTGGAATTGAGAAAAAACACATATTTATGGAACAAAAAAGCACATCATGAATCAAAATCCAAAGGATACTATGAAGCATATTAGGAAGGTATTAGCATAGTTTAATTTCATCATTCTTGGACTAAATATTTATGAGTTATAAGATCATTCCCATTTGAAAAAAAATACAGAGAATTTATGTATTAAGGAAAATGAATAAAATCCAACATTAATTTAATTACCTCCATTACTATTGACTATCTCGATCATGTGAAGACCATTTGAGGTCATGGGGCTTACAATAATGATGAATAGGGAATAAAGTCGTATATCATTGAATAAATATACCAATGAAGTAATCTATTTGAGGATAAGATACGAGTTAATGGTATGTGAATGAGACCCCCATAATAGTTATGTAGATACCTCAAGGTAGGTTCAGGTAGTTTGAGTTCATAAATATTAGACACTTCAATGTGGTGAGATAATTCATGAAAATGAGAAAAAGTGAGAACTGATGTGAATCAAAGTTCCCACAAATATGATTGATTATCTCATGGATAGAGCATGAAATATAAGGTCACAATGTTTGAAAAATAATATATGGGATATAAAATTGTATACCCAATGGAGATAAAAGGATGGGAGAACGCTAAGTTAATTTAATAATGAGTGGAAAATGTAAAAATTCTAACTGAAAGTGTCTGAAATAGGGATCAAAGAAAGGAAAATTACATAGTGGTTACCTGATTAGTAATATTTTAATAATGGGGTCCACTAAAATGGAACTAATTTATAAATTTATTAAAGGCTATTATACCTATGATGAAGATACGTTGAGTTTATAGGTCCCATTATGGAATCATTGATGATAATTACCTAGACGAGGTGTCTAATGGAGTTAGATAAAATATTTACTATTAGAATTGAAAGATTTAAATAAAATCATATAGTTATGGCCCATAGTGTGACATATAGTGGAAATATATAAAAGATAATACTAACAAGCCAACCCCAAAATATCTTTTATTATGCTATTATTGATGATGAAAGAGTGAAGAAGGAAGATAACATGCAACTGGATCTGATGTATGTTGTTATAACGTCACTACATATCCAATATTAATATAAATCAAGTCATATATATTTCTTATATAATGTAAATCTCCTGCACTAATCAAGACCAAGTTCAAGGGACTGTAATATCATTTTCCTATCATGATAATGAGAACAAAAAAATGGAAACTCATTATTGTATCCAACAAAAAATATCAATTCATAACCAAATATACATGTGGTGGGAGGAAATCTCACTGAATTTTAAGGAGAAAGGGTATTTTAAAACTAGGATGGGGTACCCTATGACATTAACCATTATCTTGAACTATATATCTTATAGTAAATAGGATTAATATATAATAAAAAACATGATGAAATTGAAGGACATGTCGGATAGACCATATGTAATAAAATTTAACCATACTCGATATGTACAAAAGAATTCTATAGTTTATGTTCATACAATGAGGAACTATACCATGTAGTTGAACATAATATAGAAAGGAAAATTTTGAATCCCTCATCATTTTATAGGAATATTATTTGAGTCACCATTCATGTTAAAGTTAAATGCTTCATGACACCTAAATAAGATTAAGAGATCATATGCATAACATTATTATAGAGGCATTTTCAGATAAATAATTGTCATAGAATAAGACAAAAGATGAAGAACTCTATTTTGGAAACTAATACATATATCTAAAACAAAAAAAGGAGGTGGAATTCATTTTCATCACTAACCAATGGATATAGATTTATATGTTGGTGGATCTATTTTATAACTCTAGATCTTTCACAAGGTTCTTAGGAGACACTAGGTATGACGGTAAAAATAGTATGTAGTCTTAGGGGATGAACTATATGTATCATAGTTGTTCACCTTATGAAAATAGTGTTCGGATTTATTATTTATAATTATTAATCGTGGATATATATTTCGTATTTCTTAGGCTCATATGCATAGGACCATTATTATGTAGTTTATTGTGTTTCAGTGTTGTTGAGGGTGATATGGAGGCATTATATTCTTGAAAAAAAAACAATCAAATGTAGGGAAACCGGCCTATAATAACTACTAAAAAAATATCTCTCCTATTAAGGGAATATGAATGATGTAATTTTTCATCTGGGCTCTGGAAAAAATGAAAATGCATCACTACATATCCAAAAACATTTTTAACCATTCCAACTTTAGTTCTTATGTAAGATCCTCTATATGGACCGAACTATCATATAGGTGCGGAGGAATCCTTATTATCAATCATAGGAATGTTATACACAAGGAATTACTATATATAGTTGTCTCTCATATAGTGGAATATATATATGAGACATAATCATCTCTATGAAATGTAAGGTCTTATAGGATTGACTATGTGTCATGTAGTTTATCATTATAGGATAGGAAAAATGTTATTTGATGTTAATAGTCATGCTTATCATACATCTAATTTACCCGATCCAATTATAGGTATGTTAAGGAACCTAAAATAGACCTGGAAAACCAAAATATTGGACATGATCAGGTAAAAGGTTACCTATAGATCTGTTCATGAGTGGAGAATAGTATGCTAAAAGGGGAATCGTTTCATAGATTAGGGTCATAAAAAGGAGATATTGGTTTCATGAAACAGGTTATTGTAATAAATTTATGGTCTTCCATGATGTACCATAATATAGTGAGGGTGTAATTGTGAGTGATCTTATGGTTGGGTCTAGTAGATGTTACTATGTATCCCATGGTATGGGAATCTATCCGCCCATAATTCGACTGTAAAATAGTTTCCATCCCAGTTAAGGGTTTTATATAATATGAACCAATTTGAATTTACCAACTATACGTTGGTTGTGATTTAGATATAAATAGATATTACATATGGGCCTAGCGTAAATGATCTTAGTGAATCTCTGTATCCCAAGGCATGAGAATAAAGCCACACATAGTACTTAAAATGGGGGAACATTACACAGTGTCAATTAATGAATGGAGGAAGGAAACACATATTGAAACCCCCTACATATATATGTATCTTATAAAAGAAATAATTCTCACATATATTTACAAACAAATAGTGAGTTGTGGTTTTATCGCACATAGTTTCATGTCATGTGAGTAGGACTGTATTTCTAGCCTGTTGACATGGTCAATCTCAATCATGCTAATCAGAGTACTTTATCTTTACCCTTAAGCTCACATGAATCACATCCAATATGATGATCAAGAGGAAATTAGATGATTACCCCCAAAACACTAGATCACTTGTCATGTTCATTTTAATAAAAAAAATATGTAGTTTTTAGTCCTGGAAAATGGACAAAAGTCCATTGTATCTTATCAACACATAAGTGAGAAATTGTTAATTTTCCTCATATCAGGTAACCAGGATGTATCTTCCAAGTATTTAAACTTCATTCATCTTATATGAATAAGATATATCCCATTTATATCCATGCCTCGAGGACTATGACATTGTCGTTTAACATTATATGGTGATGATGTATTCCAAAAAGTATTAGGTCATGTACAATGGTAATTGTCATGTATTTTAATGTCCTATATATCAAATTTCCATAAACCTATATGAATATTATGTTTATCACTTATTTAGAAATGTTTTAATGGTGATAGGCCTGATGTACTGTCTATCCATTATGATAATGGAATAGGCTCCGTTGGGGGAGAGATTCTATATGGTGTAACCCCCCCCCCCCATTTTGGTTCGATCAATGAGGGATTCGTCCTGTGTACAATTATAAATATGAGAGATATAACTAGTTACCCACAAATTAATTAACAAAGAGGTAATTTCATATTGAATAATCATAAAAAAAATTTATGTACACCTAGGTTGTTCATTAAGAGAATCAATTTCTCATTAATCCATTCCATCTCATCCAATCACTTATCAGATTTTCATCCTTTAAGATCAAATTAAATATATAGACACATAAAGATAGTAGTTGAACCTTGATGTAATGGACAGCCTTTTTCACACCTACAAAAAAATATGAGGTCACTTTTATGGGCTCTGGTGAAATAAAACCATATACCATGTAGTAATTTTTTTCAAGACCAAACCTTTTATTCATTACAATCATTTTCCAGTGTATATTAAAAAGTCACATTGAAAACCTTTATTTTCTAATTCTCCTTTATTTGTTAGTGGGATGAGTGGTTAGTTAAAATATTATTATATTGATACATCATTTTAGTATAGAAAAAGAGAAATTGTTTCATGGGAAATAAATTTTTTTGAGGCACAAAAAATCAGGAAATAAATGTTAGTCTTCACAAAGTTGATGATATATTTTGTGATGAATTATTTTAGGGATATAAAGTTGACCCATATGTAGAAAAATTCGGTTTAAGTAAGTATATACTTAATCAACCTAACTATAGTTATGGGATATGTACCAATTAAAATAATTCCCCGGATAGAAAATAACTAATATTATTTTGTAGTATGAAGTATCTATAGGGGTTTTTGAATAAAATTGGCATGTTTCTTGATTTATTGGAACATCCTTGTGAATTCCATGAAATCTAATTTTTTTTATGGATAAAAATACTGAATTAAATTGATTTTTTGGAGATATTTGTCCATTATATAAGAGTCCTACAAGTTATTAAATAAACTTCCTACATGAAAATGGTGTTTTGTTCTCCTTAAATCCATTTAAGGAGGACTCTATTCAAGACTTAATTATAGAGGACATTCTAATAATTCTGGTCATAAAAAAGGATGATGTTTAATCCCCTTTATTAGGTCTATTATTTCATTGATCAGACTTATGATAGGACTCTATTTTTGAGGTATCCCATTATGTTAGGCATAACTCTAGATGGCTCTTCCATTGGAGAGGGTATGGGATCATCCTGATTGAGAGTGAGGAAGATTTCATTTATTTCAATTGTTTGATCGAATAAAATTGAGAAATCACTCTATGGCCTATGAAGTTGATGACTATATTGTATTGGTCTTGGTCATTCAGGATAATTGAAGAATTAGATAATGCATAAAATTAGACATTATATTAACACATTATCTGTAACTGTATCAACTCAGATGGAAATACATCCATCAAAACTCATATATAATAAAGTAGGTGAATAAATTCTTCCTTCCCTGTGAAATCTTGTGCATTTATTTTCTTATCCACTGTCTCTAAATTACACATCAAATTTGTGAAGGCCACTGAATTCTATAGAGATTACTCCAAGACTTTAAAGAGATCTTAGTAAACTAATTTAGTTTTGGTTTATCTTTCAAATAGAAATAAGTAATATATATTAACTATGTTTTTAGGAGAGATGATAAAAATCTCAAAATAAACTTCTGGTGCATTACGTTAAATATAATTCTTCCTATCAAGATTTCGAGGGATCCATCAAAATACATCATCCATAACTGAAGGGTGTCGTGGATAGAGAAATTGTTATCACTAAGATGTTTTTTATTTAGTTACAACTTCTCTGGTACATGGTGTGCTATGAGGAAATCATCCAATGGATTCCCTTTAGTAGTCTCCGATGAAAAAATGGATGCCAAATTTTTGTATAATACCTCCCATTGTGTGAGTAACTTTGTTAAAATAAAGTTAATGAGGTTGTATTTGAGTGGATAAATATGTTAAAAGATTCAAACATCATGCTACTATAGGTAATGAAAGAGTTTATTAAATTCAAATGTTAGTTCAAAATAGGTCTTTCTTGATTTCAAAATATCTAATATTGATATACAACAAGGTTCTATAGAGATAATAAAGGTTGTTATCCTTTCATACATAATTATTTTAATTGAGACGAGTAAAGAGTCGTATATATAGGGATTGTATATATAGGATGATGGGTCTCCCCTTTAACTAGAAGAATTATCATTAGTGGGTATAGGAGGTACATATTTTTCTAGTTTAAGGTTTCATGGTAGGTATCATTTAATTGGTAGGCGACCACTTTCATCATTAGCCCTCAATACAAAAACACCAACTAATAATATTAGAAATAATGGACCTAATATTGGAATGTTTTCTTTAATATCCTCTAAGGTAATTCATATTTTATAGTGGAATAATTTATAGGATTTCTCTAGTGTTATTTGGATCAATATAGATTATATGATTATATACCTTGATGTAACGAAACACTCCCAACATCACCTCAAATTCTTATTTCAAGGGGTTTATTTTTATATTGTGTATTCCTTACTTGTTGAACACAATCAGAAGGTTGGTAATGTCATCATGGAACTATTTATATTTAACATAAATATCATTAACATAATTTTTTTTTATTTTCCAACAAAATATATTAAAGATATTATGTATGAAACATTGATATGTGGCCTTAAAATTATCCAATAAAAATGGAATTCTATGATATCATTATACCGTATGGGTTGGAAAAAAGAGGTGGTGTCTTTTTTGTCAGAGTGATAGATACTCTATGGTTTTGGGATAGAAGTTTGTAGGTTGTAGGTCTTCATGACGTTTCCTTTTTCTTCAAGTTGGGTTTCATCCCCTAGTTTTATCCATCTTTTTTCTATATTCTAGTTCTATTTGGTTTCTTCCCCAACTTTATTTAGGGTTTATCCTAGGTTTCCCCTTGTTCTAGATTATTTTAGGGTTTCTTCCCCAGTTCCTTCTTTCCTCTATAGTTTCTTCTTCGATGTCTCTATGGTTTCTTCATTGGTGGCTTCTTTTGGGTATTTTTTGGGCATTTTTGCATTGGGAAATGGGGTCTAATGTGTTATGAAGATGGTTGTTTCTAGTCTATAGAATTGACTATGTCATGTCAGTATTACTGTCGATCTGGCCTACCTCTATCCACTTGTTTCTCTAATATTTCACCAAAAGTCCATCACTCTATCTGAGGTGGAATTATGTGGTGGTTTCCACAATTCGTTGGGATGTGAGTTCGAGCTGTCAGCTTCGGGAGGCTATTGGTGAGGACCCTTCGATTTTCATTAGCATGGATGTGTCTCCTCTCAGTCTATATCTTGTAGTGTGGTGATGATGGCAACGATGATGATGACGGGGTTATGTGTGACGTTAGAGGCGGTGATGACTTTCCTCAATGGTGATGATGGATTCTGATTGGCTGATGGTAATGAGCAGATGATGTGAATGATGGTGGTAATGCGATAATGGTACGATGGTGATAGTGATAAAACTATAAGGCTGATGATATGATGAATGTTTCTCATTGACATGTCATACCTCTATGTAGGGTTTCTCAAGAGGATATCTTTTTCTATGTTTTGAAGTTTCCCAGTTTAAAATTTTTAATTTTAAAATTTTAATGTGGCTTTTTATTTGAATCATGTCTGCTATGTGCGCTATTTTAAGAAGGTGATGTTTAAATTTGGTATCTAGTTTTTTGAGATTACCAATCACCCAAAAGTGTTATTTTGGAAATGAAAAATAGATTGACGAAATATTTCAATAGATCCATAATTTGGATGGTTAAATCCTCCTTTTATTAATGATAGTTGATATATAATAAATTGATGCAAACCCTAATATTCCTGTTACTTTTTCATGACCATGACAATATTGGTTATCCATTTTTATTGATGTCCACAAATAAAGTTATATATAATGAGATTATAAAATTTTTTATGTACCTTCAATGAAATGGAAACTATGAATCCAACTAGATTATTGTCTAATGCCACAATGTTCCTTTGGGGCACCCAAATGATGAGTTTATTTATTTGCATCACATACAAGATTTTATGTATAGTTGTTGGAAAATACATCATAGGGATTATTTCATACAGTTATTTATGTATTCTAATCCTTTGTATCCATGGATAAATTTATCAATGTGCTCTATAAATTATCCGATATGATGAGATTTACTTTTTTTTGTTTATTCAGAGTGGTATATACACCTTTTTAAAATTCTACATTGGCATCACTATGATTTTCTCGCTCTCCTCCCACTAATTTTATGTTGTTGTATGTGGAGGATATGGGGGAACATCCGGATCTATATATCAATATTAGGGTATTCCTAGATCTCATATATGTGGAGGATATGTCCCTATATTTTAAAAATGCTGACATATGTGCATTATGGATTATTTTCCATTCTTCCTCACTATTACTAGGGGTGGATGATTTATCAATATCATGTGGTTCAAGGGATGATGTTGGGGTATCTTCCATTCCCATGGATGATGAGGGATCATATATTTTGTCCCAAAAATATTACTGAAAGGGAATATTTTTAACCAACAATACAATGATGATATATATTCTTTGGAGACATCATTAATTTTTTCAGGGTCTCATCCCTCCTCCAAAATTCATGATTCAGTGAATGGTTTTGGGAAAATTAGTGATACAGTTACTACACCCTTTCCCTGTGCTTATCTCCTTATCTAGGAGTTGAAGATAATCTGATCAAATAAATTTGGATGTGTTTTTTGAATAATGGTAACATTTTACCTCACATATAAACACTTATAATAAAGATTAATTCAAATATATATCATAACTACCACTTATTATGTAAAAAATATTTTCTCTATAAGTGAATCTATCTAACGAATACATGTTAAGAAGGTAACCATATGTGTTGAAAAATTATATATGATATTTCTGATGAAATGATTTTCTTAATCATGATTTATTTCTTTAACCTAATTGATAAGTAGAATATAGTCCTCACCGAGTCCATTAAATGGATTGATAGTAGGCAGTTCTAGATTTTTGGGATCAACTCTATAGACAGAGTTTTCTTTATTAAATTTTATACCATCCCTATTGTATAATCCTAAATCAATATACTTGGAGTCTTAATATACATATAAAGAAATATAACATTTACACACTCTAACTTTCATATTAATAGAGTATTTGAGGAACATGTGGTATTATGAGAGAACCACCACATGTTGATAGAGCCACATAATTCCTAACAATATATTGAATTATGTGTCTGGGATAACAACAAAAAATATAGATTTGAATTACAGATCCCTGAACTGTTCTCTAGGAGTAATCCTCCCAAAAGGATTCTGTTCATTATTTTTGTTCCCTTGAATTGTTAGTATCAAGGGGGACATATATGCCTCCTTATTTTATAATAATAGAAGGTTTCAGACCAAAAATAGGATGATTCCAAATTATTTATCCACAAGGGAACAATAAATGCCAATATCATCCAACATACTATCTAAATACCAAGGATTTATATTCCCATGTATGGTGATCTATTGTTCTTGTAATATGAATGATAATAGAGAATGATATTTATCAGAACTATTCTATATATGGTATACTTATACTGAATTGACTTCTCCATCAAACATTAGAAGGATTTAAAGGATCTTGGGAAGTTTTTCTTATTGTTCTATTGAGATACGAATTTCTTTAAGAATGGAGATATTGGCCGGAAAAAGGGGAAATTTTATTTAGGATGTTATAATTTTATACTATAGGGTTATGTTTTGTTCAATTGGGGTTTTCTATAGCATGATTTTTGGAGAATGTGGACTCTTATTTCACATAGCTTTTTGACCTATACTCATAGGAATTTTCATAGCATGAGTTTTAAGATGAACATTACACCTTCTATACTGATATTGGTTTTTAAATTCTAAATTCCCTAGATGGTCGTATAATATGATTAGATCTCAACAAGACTAGGACGATTTGAGAGTATATTTGTCCTCCTCTTTATCTTGTTTATGTGATTATTTGTATTTATATATAATATATATTGTATTGGTGGGAATATTGAATGAATGTGTGGGACTCTAGTGACCCCCTCTTGCTTATCCCACTCAGTCACATATACCACTTCCTCATCTTTTTGAAATTTAGTCAAGGAAATCAATTTCATATATATCCTCTTCATTTGAGAGGGGATTAATCAGGTGAATATAATTAAAAGAATCATATTTTGATTCAACATCCATATATGGTTTTGTTTAGTGGGGTGATGCCTACTAAATCAGTTAATGTGGCTGAGATCTTAATCTGAATAATGGTGGTAAGAAGTCTTCAAAGATCGAGATCGTCTTGTGAAAAAAATAATTTTCCTCTTTTGAATTTTATTTACAAGAAATAATTATGCATTATCTTGGATGAAGAAATGAGGATGATGTTTCCTTCATAAATATAGGTTTATTTGGGTCCCTCAAATGATATATTATATTTATCATTGAGTATGGTGTTCCCTTGAATGACTTACTTTCAAAAAAATCTAGTCATCAATGTTCTACACACATCTATTCAACAATTTCTTTTATTCTCATTATTATTCCAAGAGGATTACATATATTTGAGTCACTTCTGATGAGGGTGTTCCAACTTTAACTGACAAAGAATCAGCCATTATCCATAGTATATCTTTTAAGATGATTTTTTTAATATTATTCCCTAATATCTAGTATTAGGGTAAGTGATTGAGATATTCATTGATTATGATTTTATAGGGGTATTTAGGATCTGGAAACTTAAAATATTATTTTCCACGTCCATAATGAAGTACCATCATGCTTTTCACTATAGAAGAAATAAAAACTATTCATATAATACTCAAATAAAGTGTTCCCCTACCCTTTCATCCCTTTCTGATGAGGATTATGATGATGCTATCATTATTAGGACCATTCCATGTTATACTCTATGGTTTTGGGTGATGAATCTAGTTCCAGTCCCAGATTAAGTGTAACAATCATATTCTATGCTCTTACAGGACTCATTCCATGAGTTCCCAATAATTAATGAGACTTAGAAATGATTTATCATAAAAAATACTTTGATAAATTTTCAAATATTTGTAAACTATTGAAATCCATAGAGTTATTAAAGAGGTATATAAAATGACTTTAACTCTATATGAACATTTTCTATGCATATCAATAATTTTCACTTCTGATGGGGTTCCGAAATTATGTAACATGCCACCATATTCCTCATTTCAAAAAAATTTAGGACCTTATCATTTTCTTGTTTTTTGTTATTAGGGAGGTCAGTGATATTATTCATATCAGTGTTAATATATTTTTTTAATGGAAATATTAACACACATCCTACCATAAATTAGATGATCATGATAAAAATCTCTTTACCAGAAAGATTTTTGTCCCTATAGGGATCGAATAGAGCCACTTAATTTTGTTTCCTCTTGCTACTCAATAATTCCCATTATAGAGACACCCTGAAAAACAAAGTTCATTAGATACTTCTCTAGGATTTTCTAATTGTATTCTTTTGATTTATCCATCCATAGCCTATATACTGGTGTCTATGGGTTTTATGGATTCTATGAGGTCTCGCAGAAACATCACTTAATTCAATTAACTGGTAGATAAAACAGAAAGCATGTAGTATAGTTACTTTACCATCTTTTTTTTTTGATTTTGGGATAGGGATAACCCATTGTAGCCTAATTTAAATGGTGGTGTTGACTTTTCCATTATTGTAATGTGTTTATATTCACCAGCCAATGTGTTTAAATTTACAGATGGTTTAGAACCTGAGCGAGTAGGGTGATTTGATTCTTCCATTTTAGATGACTAGTTTATTCATGTTGGATGTGTACTAGAGTTGAGATGTTATCTCCTAAATGAGAATTATAAAAAATGTAATATTTTATCTTTGTTTTTTGGGTTGGTTTAATTCAACAAAATGTGCCTCATATCAATCACATCATTACTTTGAAGAAATATATTCAACATACTCAGTTGGTGGGTGGGTGGTTTATATAGCCACACCCATTCCTTTATCTTTGGATGAGGCACATTGAATTGGTGGATACTAGATAATTTATAGAGCTCCTGAATCATGATATTGCCTTTGACTCTTGGTGTGTTCACATTAGTTTACAAGAACCATTTTTCAGGTGGAAATCTCTTCATTGAGCCATATAACATTTTTTTCAATCAAAAAATTAAACATAATATTAATAACAATAAAATTAACTAACACGTAGAATAAATTTTTGATTGAATACTAATAATACTTAGAATGGTAAGGGTATTTTACATTTTTAGTTAATCTACCATGAGGTGCATTATATTTTCCATAAGCATTTCATCCTTAGTTATCCATTTTCAATTTCAACCTCCAAGGGGTTTTGGTGGACCTCCACTATGTAAATGGTCTTCAAGAAAATCTCCTCTGATTTTCATGAGGAATTTACCCATTGGAGGAGACTAATTGTGCATGGGAAGGAACTGTGAGGTCGTTCCCCGATTCTATGTTTCCCATAACTTGGAGGAGATGTTTTTTATTTATATAGAATGAAGAGGTAATAAAAATTATACTAAACTTATAGGATATTTTTTAAAAAGTTCCTCCACTTTGATGTCTTTGAGACCATATAGATATTATAACCTAATGTAGGGTGGTGTTGGTAAATATTCCAATATCCCAATGGGTTGGGATAGTTCTTGGAATGGAGTGGAAATAGTTTAAATCAATACATTCCAAAATTTAGGAGACTAGTACCAATAATGGTCTTGGATAATAGCTTATTTTTGGGTGTAAGCTACCCATGGTTGAGGAATGATAGTGGATATAGGATTTACCTACCATATATAGGTATCATAATAAACCTTTTGGGATTCTATATTCAAGATCCTACGATGTTATTCCTCCTACCGGCTACACTTCAATTTGTCCTTATTAGTAGTAATTTTTTTTGGTTAAAACAAATATTAAACATGGAAACTGATCTTGAAACCTCACCATAAGTGATAACATTATATTATGTTATCCCCACAGAAAAATGATGCAAACATTGTGGGGTAATATTTAATTCTCTATATTCTGCTAACCCTCAAATGTTGACATCTTGAAGAAAATATTAAATTAACTTGTGGATTACCATCATCACATTGAGATACACTTATTACATATCCCTAAATCTCAGTCAATCATTGTATTCTGAGTATCAGAGAGGGATTTTAGTTTTATTTGATGATTTAACCCATCCATTACATCTAAATGGTTATTATACTCCACGTTAGAAAAGTATATCTCTATATGATGTCCTATAGTTTACTATAAAGTTTTTCATATTTGATGCATGAAATAATCTATCAATGACATTCGAACATCATATTAACAAGTAGTTATGGTCCAAAACATGATTTTTATAACACCTTAAATTAGAAATTTCTGCACAGCCGTGGTATAGTACTTATCCTTAGAGAGGGACTCCTCAACCTGGTATGACCAAAATGGGAATTCCCCTGAATGTGATGAGGAAGTCTGTGTAGGTAAGCTCTACTTTTACAGTGATTTCCAATATAGGAAAATTGAAAGAGAAACATCGGGATGGGTAGTAAATTTTTATTGATATGAGATGTTTCAATAGGGAGTACCATCAAAGAAAATGGCATGGGGATAATTTCTATGGATATCTTTATATTCTCCTTTATGGGTAGTATCTATATCAAGGCTTGATGTTTGAATGTATAGAGGAGATCTGTAATATATTATCTAGGGAGGACCTCCGGAGTGGATGATATCTTTATCATGTGGATAATCTCTAATGTAGTAGAGGATTTACTCTATGGACAAGGAGATATCTAATTCTAAGTATATAAAAGAGATCCTTTGGATATTCCCATAGATACCGACATTGATCGACTATAGGGATGTGATACATTTTTGGAAATGGGTGCTTCTCATGATGCAAACTTCATTATAGTCATACATAGGTATCTATGAATGGGACATTGGTTGTGGGTGTCAAAAAATTTATGAGACAGTCCTCTGGTATAGGTACCCCTCAGGTGAACTCCCATATACCATTAAAATATAATGAGAAATTCGTTAGGTGGATATCAAAATATAATAATTCTATTCCTATGTATGAGTAGGGCCATGAATATATGCCATTTTTTGATCATCTACTTCCATTTGAATTTATGGATGGGCCTTCTAGGAGAGGAAATTAATTTGAATTCACTCCTAGATTGGTTCCACCAAAATATATTGGAAAGCTTCATATGATTAGGCACGAATATCATCATGTGTGAATGTTACTACAAGAATATTTTATGGAAAGTTTATAGCTAGGGAATGAATATAATCATTCTCCTAATATGTTTCTAGAATATACTAATGAGCTCTTAGAATCTTGGATGAGATATGACCCAATCATAAAGTGAAAACCAGTTTATGGAAATTAACTCCAATTGTAATGGGGAAATGAGTCTGATCATACTCTTTATTCTCCATTTAATTATGTAAGTGATTTACCAGTATGCATGAGAGAGTATAATACCCCTCTTATGTTGTCTTAAGAGTATAACAGTGAGCCTCTTGAATATCGGGAGAAGGAACATTTGTCTTCCTTATGTAGTCCTTTGAAATATGCTGATGGTAGTCCCTCATTTTTGTTTCTTTAATATATTTACATCACTGTAGGATGTGATCAAAGATATAAGAATGTCCATAAATAGTCACTAGAATATATTTCCATGATTCTTATATAAAAATGGTGATATAAACCATTAATTAGGGGAATGAGGATATAATATCACTCCCATCCTCTATTTTACATTTATACATGCCCATGAGATTTGTTGTTGTTTTGAAAATGATACAATATTTCTCCATAGTAGCTATCAGAATATACTAATATAGTTCTTCTAATGATTCCAGGTTATTATAGAATACTTATATAGTATGATTATCTATAAAATTCTTATATTAATTCTATTATATGATGTGTTGATGGATTCCCTCATTCAAAACATAAAGATGGGCTTGTTCCCAGTGATGGTGAGTTCTACCCCCTAGGAGAGACATATTCTAGGATTCTCTAGCCTAACTATCCAAGAATAGAGTCCACAGGTTATTATACATAGTGTAATTTAGAGGTAGTATGTCCTCATGAAACTTATGATAAAAATGTCTTGTTAAACATTCCCTCTTAGGTGTATTTTTATAACCCTTGAGTCCTTGATTGATATCTTAATCTAGCTCCATCAGATAAGGGTTTTGTTCATTTCTGCACTCCAGGGAGAGGCTCCATAATAGGTTGGAGGTAGAAACAGAAACCACCCAATTCTTCATATCCCTTCATTATGTGGGTGACATATGAATATGCATTTCATGGAGTCAGTCACACGAATCCTAAAAATTTTGGATGATTCAATTCAAATGACATTCTTAGAGTATCAAATTTATCACATGGAACTGATGGAAATGAGTAACGGAAACCATCCTTTTATTTCATTTTCCACTACTTTTTTTAACAAAGAATTTATTATGTGAATCAAACATTGAGAAGTGTATTTTAATGTATATTTATAGTTACCATCTCAGTATGATAACTTAGACTATAATGATAATGATCTATAAGATTTAATCTCTTTTGATCAAAAGGTGTTTTGATAATAGTTTAGTGGTTTTGAGATGAGATCAACAAACATAAACAAAAAAATTACATCAGTGAAGTATCACACATAATAGAATTTTCAATTCATCGCTTTCAATACTAAAGGATTTACACTGGGTACACCATTTTTATTTTGAACATAAAAATTGATGTTACTCAACCAAAATGTTTTGTATCATTTATGGACATTTTTTAAATAGAATGAGGTCTTATGGACTTTACCGATAAAACCAAAGATTGCATATTGATTTATAGGACGACTCCTCAAGATTATCCATACCATTTGAGGGGAAATTATTTCCTTCCCTAGGGATCTTTTATGAATTTAATATATGTTCATGAATCCTTTAAAAATCATTATGTGGGAGTAGTTACTTCTATACTAGTTATTGTATTGAAATCATGAATTCATATAAACATCTCTATGTATCCTATTTTATCAATATTTCCATTATTATGTAGTGAAACTATAATTATTTTATTATAGTAGAAGCCACGTAGTTATTTGATTAAGAATTTTTCTATATCTAGGAAGGATGAAGGTAGTTATTATATTGGGATCATACCCATGAGAAATGATTTATATTTATCATTATAAAAGGATTTACAAGTCACATAGATCAATTCTGCTTAATGGGACACATTAAAATTTTGTGATTATGTGATAAAGACCACTTTGGTTTTATATTTTTTTCATGTAGCTATGAATTATCCTAGGTTATATAGACTCATGAGGAATGAGATTTGTGTTAAAAAGTTAATAGAAATGGGTAGTATGAGACCAACACATGAGGAACCCTTTTAGTTATCCTGAATGGTAATATAAACCAATGAGGATGGGTTTACATCATAGGGAATATGATCCTATGGGAATGAATATTGTAATGGATAGTGACGATATAACCAACAAAGTAGAGTATTATCTCATAAAGAATATTTCCTAACAAAATGGATGCTTGATATCAAATGTAGTATACCACAATGAGGATGTACATTGATGATTCCATGGGTGATATGGGAATGGAATATTTATTTCCAAAAATATTATAGATCATTGGTGGTCAACATGGGTCTCAAATAGAATATTATCCAATGAGGAAGAGAAACTAGCCTCATGTGGGATATGAATTAGAGAAGAAGAACATATGTGGCTTCATGATGAGTATGATCCCATGATGATGGATTCAAGCTATTGGGTTTAAATATTTGAGAAAAATCCTATGTATATTGTTGTACTAGAGTCAATTACCATTTACTTTATGGTCCATATATATTTTTCATTTGGAGAGACCATACCCTGAAATTTAAGGTTATTTTGCAAGGATGTTGGAAACATATTCTGTCGTCAGTTGGTGGGGATGCTCATTTCATGAAATTGGAAACAATAATGGATTGAGTGAGGCTTTTGCATGGGATTAATGAAAATGATATTCCCCACAATTATGGACCTTATATGGATCATTGATTTCTAGTAATATGGACCTTTGGAAATGATTTCAAAAAGTATAGGTCCCTATGAAATAATTTGGGGATTATGCATTCGGGATACCATTACATGACTCACAAAATAATTAATGGGATGAGATATCTAGTGATGGAATGATTGATTGCGGATTAAACCTAGGGAGGAGGACCATGATAATGAGTATGAATCATATAATTTTTTCAAGGTTTTAAGCCATCAAAGAATCTAAGATAAGGTCTTATTCTAAAAATAGGCTTCTAAACATTCTTGGGCACTAGGTTTTAGTGCGGGGTGGTTACAGAGGAATATGTGCTTACCAGATTTTAGAGTTCTAGAATAATTAAATTTTCATGTTCATGAAATCATGAATTGTAGCATAGATGTGGATTACACCTTTTAAAAACCCTCATGGTTGAATTAATCAGTTCGTAGACATAGGATCCATGATGAATATATAGAGATGAGATTGAAAAATTCAGCTTCCTTATGATCGGGACCCCCATAATCAATTAAATACATAATTTTAAACACCATGAATATTCTACCAATTCAAGATGATAATTATCGATCCTCCTTTTATCAATTGAATATACGATCGAAGCGGTGAAAACTATTGTGAATAGTCTTTTCCTGTATTTCTGGTGGACTTGGAGGGGAACATGATAGTTGGGTACATGGGTAAAAACCCAATAGAATAGATGGACTATAATTGAAGCAAGGCATGATATAGTACCAAAAAATTGGTGATCCAATTGGTGTCTTACCTACTAAGGCATCACCATAGTGAGGGAATATATGACAGTTTTCATTCACTGTAATATGGTCTATGTGATGTCCCTCAAATTCCTTAATAATGGGTAAGTGAATGTCTTGATTTACCCTAATAAAAGAATAGTTGGGGTTATGTTTTACCATAATGAGGGATCAGTTAATGGTCCATCTTCACTACACTAAATAGATCAATTTAGTGGGTTATTTTTCACCATACAAATATATTTAGTAGTATTGATATTCCACCAAAATAATATTGTGTGAGGTACATCCCTAGTTGGAAAGGGTATCAATCAATGGATTTTGATGAATGGAACTATTTTATGGTTCCCATGAAGGGTATTTCACACAAGTGTTGGTGAAACAGGGGAAACAAATTCCTAAATGATTTAAGGCTATAAACATTTGGACATCAAAACTAACCAAATTTGTTTGATAATTCACATAGGTATCATATGAAAAACTCTACCTAAAGGGGTTACAGAGGCTTGGACGAGGGGTGTTAAAAGTGGGTTCCCAAGACCAAACATTTTTTTTTACTTTGATTACCACTACATGTATGAATTTTTTAATATATACGTGTTTTTATCTTTCAAAAGAGTACATATAATTCTACGTCAACTATGTTTATTTAAATTGCCTTAGTTTACTTGTTGTATCGAAGGGTTATAGAAAATACTAGGTTAGAATGACAGTCCTAAGATGCCATGACAGCAATATTAAAATAATTTCATATGGTCCAGTTACATCTTTCTAAAAGGACACTTTTGATGCTCCTTTTTCTTCTCATTGTCTAAAAAATGGAAAGGGAAATGACTTAGCACAAATTGATCCATCCTTTGAAAAAAACATCAAAAATCATCAAAGGCATGATCAAGGAATCAAAAGCACAAGGGTCGCGCAAGTTTCATCACTGCCATGCAAGTATACTCGTGTTCCACTTAATTTTCACGCAAGTGACTTGCGTGCCCTAAAAGATAACTACCCGGGGTCTTCTCCATTTGAAAGAGGAATTTTTTTCAGAAACTCGGATTTGAGATCCCGACGCCCTAGTCTCTTCTCAAAGCTTATGAAACACTTCTAAGGCAATTTCTTACCTAGAATGGAAGATATAAAGAGGGGGAGGAAGGCCTAAGTGTTGAAACTCATCAACAATTTCACTCCTGAGTGGCCAGCCCTTAAGGGAAATGTCCCCACTTGTGTGCCACCTAACTCCTTCAATAGAACTTGCACGCCACTCTTCTGGAATAACCTCAAGATGATTCTAAAAGCATTAACCAAGAGCCGCTCAAATATTACCCTGCTGGTTAACCGTCGCACAAGTACCCATGTGTCGCACAGGTATACCTGCGCGACAAGAACTTGCGCGCCCATGCAGTACCTGCGCACCTATCAGGACTTGCATGCCCCTACCTTTTTGGGTGCCCTTCTTTCCCATTTCACCCCTCTTATTCCATTCCACCTCTCCTATTCAAGATCCAGTCTTCAAGACACTCTTCAAATCCATTTATGGCACAATTTCTTGATTTTAATTCATTATCTGATAGGAATTCTGTGGAATATGTCTCAAAACCTAGTGATTTACACATCTTTATGTCCCTAAAGATTGAGATTTCATTCATTAAACCTCATCCATTAAGATGAGAGAACTAATTAACCTGGGCCTCCTTTTCAGGAATAATCCCCAGTTATAATTCTTAACGTGGTCCTCCATTTCAGGAATAAGCCTCAGTTATAATTATCAAATATGGGCATCCTCCTTAGGAGTAAGCCCCAAGTCCCTTAATTTTTCAAGTCCCTTAACCTTGGCCTCCTTCTCAAGAGTATGCCCCGGTCTTAATTTCTCTTAACAATTTACCTTTGATCTAGGATTACTTCTTAGGAGTAAAACCCAATCATAATTCCTCTCCTAATTTCGGAATCCTTTTTAGGAGTAAGCCCCAAGTTAGAGTATTCTAATCTCCATAAAGCACATATACCTTTATAGACCCTGTTTCACAGATTTATTCCCTAATGTAAATCCTAATATTCATTTATCATGGAATTCATACATACATAATCCCCACATTATTTCTTATGATTTCATCTTTCTTGGCACAATTGTCTAGTTTTTTACCAATACCTTTTGTTTCTCACATCGAGCATGACTCACATGTGCTTAGAGTGTAAAAGTAATTATGAAATTATTCTTTGAGACATCAATCACAAACTCCATACTCCCTTACTCGAACTACGTGGGTTCTGATTCCTTTTCTAAAAAAAGAATACGTAGGTATCCCATCTGCGGGTTCGATCCCAACTCTGAAATAATCCATGTCCTTCTAAATGACAATAAACTTCAAGTTCCCCACTGAGTGGATTTAAAACTAGCATGGTCATCATAATGAGCAAGAGACATCTATATAAATGTGTTGAAGGATACCATTGACAAAGAATCTCTAATAAATACAGATGATTCTCTATGAACAATGTACCTCAAATACATATAAAAGATTCTCTAAATTTCCTACATATTTAATCATTGATTGGAAGATCTGAAGGAAAGATCATTTTATACTTGGTAATGTAATAAGGATTCACGAACATAACATAAATCTATAAAGAGAGACCCGGAGTAGACAATTATTCCCCTCAAAAAGGTGTGATGAGTCTGACCACCCATCCTCTCGACCAATGAAAATTCTTAAGCCTCATCAGTACACAAACAAATGAGTGCATACCTTTGGAATGTATGTCCAAATGGATGTGGAATCATTGGATTTTTCTGGTTATACGAACAAACCCGTTAGAAACCGATTGGAATGTTTGAACCTTCAATCGAGGTAGTCATCCCCGAATTCCGAGGGAAACAAAAAATGGTGAACCCGATGTGAATCCATAACCAAGTTAAAATGATGTTTTACCTATTTGTTAGGCCCCTATTTAAAACTCAATGAGAGGGCCAACAAAAAAAATCATTGACATATGTGCTCATCCAAAAGATATAGTGGCTTAATTTATCTTGATTACGTCTGTTATATCAAAAAGGCACCCTTTTCCAAGATCTTTTTCATTTCCAGAATGGATTCTCTAAAGTTCACACCTTTGAATACTACTGCTGAAAATGCCACTGCGGCTACTCCTGCTGGATCGTCATCTGCTCTAAGGATGACATCACCTACTCAGTGTCTTCAACGATGGGTATCAAATGCACTGGTTAAGGAGTATCGTCACCACGGTACCATCCCAACTCTGGAGGCTGCCCGAAAAGCCCTCCAAGTGAACAACTCACACTGGTCTTCCGAACAATGATGACCAGTGACCAAGAATTAGGCGATGCTAACCACTGTCTCCAACGGTTTCGGGTCGTTATCCCTAGAATGAAATCACCATTCACTCCCATATTCTGGGGAGGTTAATGAGAAGGTCCCTTAGGTCCTTAATTCAAGGAAGCAGGAGTCCTTCCCGAGGGCTCCCATCAACAATCGCCACCAGACTCGTGCGTCAGTGCGCCCTCAACATGATGAGGGAGTTGACTCCAGGCATTCATCTCAGGTTCCTCAAACCCGAGCAGGCATGAAGAATCGCCAGAGGCAAAATCCAGTTAACAATGAGCATGTTCTCATATATGCCACCTCCAGAGAAGTCCACCATCCTAACTTGGTGGCATGCAACGAACGGGCACACACACATGCCCGTTTTAATTCTGTTGTCCAGAAGACTCGTCTGGCAGCATCATGCCAATCCCACCAGGCAATTCCGGTGGAGTACTATAGGTAGGAACATACAACTGTTTATACATCATCAGCTATTCAGCAAGCTCATCTAACTACATATGATGGCGCTCGTCAACCACGTTCGGCGAAGTGCAATCAGCAGGCACATACACCTGCTAATACTAATCAAGCATACCAATAGTCTCTCTTGGTAGCACACGAAGAAGTCAGTCGGAAATCTCCGGTGACAAACATGAGGCAGACTCAACTCTCTACCCCCACATTGAGTACTGTTAGGATTCATTGATAGGAAAAGGAGGATAGGAGCAGGCACATACACCTACTCCAATCACGGAATAGACTTATATCCCCATTCTGGCAGCTGAAGTCACCAGGCATATTCTATCAATGGTGAAAGAGAAGAAGAAAATCCCTACTCATATTCTGGATGCTTGCCAGGATATTATAACAGCTTCAGCAGCATCTCAGGGAAAGACACATAAATCTATCCCTACCAAGGGAGTGACACATCAACAGTTCACTCTGGAATAGACACAGGCATTTGTTCCAGTCCAAGAGGTTTTTGGGGGCATACTCCCCCATATCATGCAAAAAACCATGTCAGGAACATACACCTGATTTGAGTGGTGTTCAACAGCCTAACCTGGCCATCTTTCCCGATCAGGCACATACACCTGCTCAGTGTAGCCACTTTCATCAAAAAGTGGTTTCCAGAGCGAGTAAGAAGTCCTCTAAGAAAAAGACCCGCCCAGCACAGTCAGGGTATCAAGAGACAATCTGTAACAAGTCCTTGCTTGATGCTGGAGTTCTTGAATCCCTTAGACAGTTATCTATTGGAATTCAAGATTATACTCCCTCATTTATCATTAGTGGGAACATTAATTCCGAAGGTCTTCAATAGACACATCATCATGAAGTCTTGCTTCATGAAAATTTGGTCGATCTCGAAGTTTCATCATCAGATGAGAGCCACAGGAACCCTATGTGTGGTCAGAAGACCAAAGAGCAAGAGATCTTATCTTTTGTTGTAACCCATTATGCTGGTCCTCCCCATGATGATGAATTTCGCTGCGAAACTCCTCTCCACATTAGTGATGCACATTGCCCGGAAAATGCTTCAGTGGACAATGTAGTGCCGAGAAAGAACTATTATATTGAGGCACTTGCAAATTTGAAACCATTCATGTCTGATGCTTCATCACTAGTAGGTGAAATACTTTCTCAATTAGAAGATAGCCTAGGGTGTAGGTCATTCTATGAACCACCCCTAAGTCATGCATCTTCTAGTTTGATGGATGATTTGTCTACCAATATTGTTGAATCTGATGAAGCAACATGGAAACACCAAATTTGGTCAAATTAGGTAGAATAATCTTCATTTAATGATAAATAGGAAATAATGAACATGCGAAAACAACTGGAAAAGGTGAATTACCAGTCAGGTTTTGGCCTCTGGATGACTCTCAGTATGACATTCTAAAGATGTTGACGGAAGATGGAATTCATGATATTCATCTCAAAAAATGGAAAACTCTTTTTCAATTGAAGAATAAAGTTTTATCATATGATGAATATGAAAATCATCTTAAGATAATAGAAGGGTTACAGCTTCATATTGATTTGGAATCTCTATCAGTCTCTCGATATCCGAAGGCAGAAAAGCAACATAGAGCCCTTAAACGTTTATGCCTTGGCACACTAAGAACATTGCGTCAGTTAATTGCCAATGACCCATCTGGTATTCATGTCAGAGGATGGCGTGTTCATGGAGCACAACATTTCACAGTGATCTCCAGTCACCAAAGCCTGCCGGAAATGGGGTCATTCAATGTTATTGCCCATGGCTGGGCACAGTCAATGGGCTTTGTTTGTAATCAAAATCTTTCCCAAGAATAGTCCACAACTAGTTCCTCTAAAAATCAAGAATACAGAGAAAAAATTGTTGAATTAATCATGCATCATGGAAACAAGAATATTGAACATGCCTCTTGTATGAGGCAGGCACATTATCAAGTGACAGAAGTGTCAAAAATCATCCAACAGTCTTTTGAACTAGGTGATAAAAGTGGATAAAGGTTAATGCATCCAGCTAATTTCCGGACTAAGGTTCTCAAGATCAGAAGATCTTTTAAGAAAGTCATAGACATAGCATGTTAAGAGCCACCCCAGCTTACCAGACTGGGGACTCTTTTAAACCAACCCTTATAATCAACAAATAGGATTCATGGAGTTGAGAAGGAACAACAGGAATAGCCCCAGTCCACTGGACTGGGGACTTTTTCAAATCATCATCCCCTCCTAAGATAAATTCAGTCTTTTCTCGATTGGGGAAGAAGCCTCAAGAGGAACGAAGAGCCAAATTATCAGGAGATTCCCTCCAAATTATGATTCATCAAGAAGTTCCTGAAGGATCAAATCAACAAAAGGAAATGTCTCGTCAAAGACATAGACGAAGACAATATCACAGAAATGTTGATAGAAGGGATGCGATGCGTTATTCATCAATCAATTTCATCAATTCCATTGTTGTTGATCCACCAGATGAGGCTCACTCAGGGGACTCAGATGAAGAGGTTCCTTCTCAAGAAGATGTACGCACCGACACAAATTGTAGAGACCCGAAGCTTGACGTACATGGACATTAAATTACATTTGCGTAATACTTAGTACATAACAAAAAAAACACACACACAAGGATCGTAATAGTTTAGTGTCTTTGGAAACTCGGAATATAATCTGCTAATCGTGGTGAAAGATCTTCAAAATATCCCATAAAGATCTTCTTTTTTTTACCTAAAACCTTTCTTTATATCCTAGGGAAAAGAAAACATAAAAGGGTGAGCTCAAATGCTCAGTAAGGGTAAACAAAATAAATATCAATCACATCATATACATAAGCACATAACTTTTGGAAATCTTAACCTGCAAAAGAGATCATAATTTCATAACATGGGGTAAATCATGGTAGTGAAATGTAATCACAATAATCATAACTTAAAACATGAAACTTTGTGGCATTCACACATAATCATAGAGAATCATTTCTTGTTAGTCAAGACTCATTTCCAAGACTATCTTAGTGGACAAAGTCCCTTTCTGAATCGAGTAACCCTCGTTTCAGTCCTGTTTCACAAAACCGGTATAACCTACCGTTCCAGCCCTGTCTATCTCATGAGATATAAAATCTTTACCCAATGCATTGGAGGGAGATATAGGTCCCACCCATCTTATAATGAATCCTTTCTTATGTGTGCCACATAATCATAAACCATACATCATAGCGTAACCCATGTAATAAAAATGGAATTCTTAAAAAACATGACATCATAAAACAATTCATATAAGATAAAAGAATTCATATAAGATAAAGAAATTCATAAAAATATTTCCATCACAACATAATCAAACCAATGTAATAATAGGGATAAAAACAGAACCCTTTTATTATCTTAGATGGAAAATAATTTTGATAAAATACTTGAACTCCATTCTTGAGGAAAATATCCTTTCTACTTCAAAAACATTTTTCCTTTCATAACATGTCATACAACTTTAAAATAAAATAAGTTGATTAAAAATAAACATGAAAACTTGTAAAGTAAGTTTCTTGGAAATAATGTTTTAAAAATCCATTCATTCCGTATAAGTTAAAAAAACATTCTTCGTACTTTTATCGGAAAAGTCAAAAAGTACCTCGTACGAAAAACGACAAAAGATTCCTTTCATACATATTACTAAAAACTCACCGAAGGGTAAAAATGGATTTAAACAATTGTAGGTGGATGGAAATAATATTAAATATTGATGATTCATGGATGTGGATGATAAAATACACCCCAGTAAATACTTACGAATAAACAATCTCGGATAAAAATGAGATTGTGATATTTCCCTTACCTTAGGTCCGATTTGCTTCGTATGTGTCCGAACCTCCTGTATAATGATTTAAATAATGTCATTGACTTATTACAGAATCATATTCATTGTTATGATATCATATATGGTTCACTTATGACATTATACTACCCGTTCTTTTGTAAATTCCATGTTAAAGAAGCGTTTTGGGTAAAATCGTTTCATTTATCGTAGGTGTTTTGACTTATTGTTCTTGACATTATTATTACTTATATCATGATTTACTTACTTCCAGAATATATAATATGATTTATATATCATATATATTCAGTATATATATATATATATATAATAGATAGATAAATGAAATGAAAAACACCGTTCATGGAGACGGTAGTCCGTACGTACGCATGAACACTGTTTTCCTTTCCTTATTATCTTGAATGGAAGTAAGTAGATGACATACATATATATACATAAATTTAGTAGCTTTAAAATTTCATATATTTCCTTATTATTTCTTATATATACTTTATAATCATTCTTAAATGGTTAACATGGAGAATGAATCTCATTGCGTCGTGGAGACGGTAGTCCGTACGTACGCACGAGCGATGATATCATTTCCATAAATATTGAATTGAATTGGAGTGGATCATACAATATATCATAATCAATATGATGTTGTAAAAACTATGTATATTTATTATTTACACCATTATACCCATCCATGTAAGGTGGTGGTAGAAAATAGATTACACCACGGTGTGGAGACGGTATTCCGTACGTACGCACGCGCGGTGATTTCTTTTTCCGTAGGATGGATAGATGGTGAAATAGGGTTGTTTCATAATTATAATAACATATCATTATATGAGTGATACTTATGTCATTACTTCATAATGAAACAACCTAAGAAGAAGAAGTGTAAGAAGAAATAAAGATGAAGGAACTGGTAACAGTAATTACCTCTTCTTTGAAGCGCCTCTTTGAGACCTCCTCTTAGGGCACTAAAATTGGTCTTTGAGGAAGACCATAACCTCTAGTATGTTTCTAGGGAAGTGGAGAGGAGATTTTGGCAGGGGTAGGCCGATCTTGAGTGCTCAAATTGGTGTGAGGAGGAGGGGGAGGAGGTGTCCTTTTATAAGGGAGGAGAGGGGCACCTTAGGAATATCTCAAAATATTATTTTATATTAAAGTCAAAATCGATTTATAATGGTTCCAAAGGGTCTTATTTAGAAGCTAAAGTGGGGATGGGTCGAAATACTATCATCCAATAGGATTTAGACAAGTTTAGGGTATTATTTTAACCTTATCAATTAGATTTAACTCTAAGTTAAATAATTTAACTTTTACAGTGTCTTTTTGTTTTCTTTCACTATATGGTTAATACACTTACTATAACATGACAAAAGAACCCCAAATTGTTTATTATTAATATATATATCCTTATCTAAGTCATTTGGCCGAACCTTAGATTTTTAGGAATAAAATAACAATTAATAATATAATATTTGATTTAAAAACTATTTTGTGTCAATTTTGACACTATTTGATATATGATTTTTTTGAAAGTCATAATAGAATTATATGTTCGAACCAAGTTGGTTTAATCAACACTAATATATCATAGTAACCTATAAAATTAGTTGAATTCAAAAAAAGTCTCAAATTACATTCATTTGAGCATTTATAACATCAATTATGTTAATATTTCCTTAAAAGGGTAATTACTGCATCATCGTTGTGTCATAAATAAATTAATTTATTTAAAGTATAAAAATTATAAATAAAATATCATTATTTAGGAAATCTTTGTAGCTTTCTAATTAATATTTATAGTCTAATTTATCTTATGTATAACCACATATTAAAAATGTTTTAGTTATTAAACATTGATTTTAACTATTTTAACTATTCATTAAATAAAATAATATTAAATGTCATAATCTAATCCAAGTGGACCTAAATGATAATATTTTACACTTAAGGTTGTTTTTGGTCGAGATACACTTTTCCAATAGAATTAAGACATGTGTTAGGGTAATATTAATATCATTCTTACCCTTAATTACCCTATTTACTTTTAACCGTGGTAAATAAAAGTAAAAAGTTACTATTCACCAAAAATTATTTTCATCTCATTGAACCACATCTTACTTACTGACATCAACCGTGTCTCTCGGATTTTTGAAATTTCATTCACAGAAGCGGTAAAATTAAATTTTATGAAAAATTCAGTTTTTTAACTACCACTTAGTAGTTTCACTATTCATCAAAAATTGAGGTTTTTCAGAACAATGCCAAAATTTCATCCTAAGCTATATTTCATATTCCGAATTCAAAAATGAAGTCTATTTTACCAAATTCATAACATATAAGTTTCATTAATTAATTTTATAATTAAATCCCGCTGTTAAAACAAATAGCGTGTTTTTAAGAAACAATATCTATCAAAAGATTGACACTTGATTATGTCTGGTTTAAATGTGAAATTACATCTAATGACCAACATTGTATTAAATTGTAAAAAATATTCTAAATATACTTTAAAACCACTAAAATTAATAATTTATCACTATTAATTATTTTGATTAAAAAAGTTGTTTTTAATTATAATTTAGTAATTTTCACTATTCATCAGAATATGAAAGTTATCCGAAAAGTACCAAAATTTCACCTTAGGCTAAATTCGATACTCCGAATCCAAAAATAAAGTCCATTTTGAGAGCTAAATTTTCTAAAATTTAAAAAGTAGTTATTACTATTCATAACGGCTAGTTTTAATAATATTTTAATAGCATATCATTGTTTCGTGAAACTCAGTATTACGTACTACACACGCTATCGAGGAAGGTTGCGATTGTGTGTAATGCAAGGCAAGTCAAGGATGCATGTTGTGAAAGCTCCTTTTTGTGTTGCGTACAACACAAGACATTAGTGAAATTAAAAAGAATATTTTTCATAAAATCTTGGGTTGTTACATTCTACCCCCCTTAAAATGAATTTCGCCCTCGAAATTCGTTGGGGTTATAAATGGTTTACTATTCGAAAGTTTCTTTAATAGAAACCCACATCGTAAAAAGGAATATCAAAACCAATCTTTAAAAACGAAAGTATGAAACGTAACGGTTACCCAAAAAAACTAATCACTGGGTTTCCACATAGGTGAAAATATGGATATGGAAGAAAAATCTAACAGTCATGTTCTGATGGAGAGTGGTAGAGAACATGGATATGGAAAAGCCAACAATCACAAATCCATAAATTTGTGACGATCTAAGGTACCATCCGATTCATCAGGTATAAGATCACTAGGACAACATTTTTGGTTTTCAATATCATTTCCCTAAAGTTGAAAATTTGAATAAGAATAAATACTTTCTTTATTTTGGTACAATCTCACTGTTGTTAATGCCTTGAACAATTTCCACTTCATCCCTTACATAAATGAAGTTGAATTTGTTATTCGTGAAGTGTTAGCAGATCATGTGATAGAATGACGGGTCATTCCATCTGTCTCAAACAAAAGGTTAGAAAAAATTATATACATAAGTCGATCTATAGTGAGATTAATCACATATGGTTCCTAAAATGGACTTATACTTCATATATCATACTGCTTAATATAATAAAACTAGTTTCTACTAAACAGGGACTTCCTGTAGGCCAGTGGTAGGCGATAAAGGCCAGTCGCACTTCGGTTGTGGGTTCGATTCCCATATCCTTGTCCGACGTGATGGGCTGTCGCCCGTCCTGCAGGTTGTCCTTTTTCTAAAACTATATTACTATATCATCCCATCAATAATATCAAGAAAACTTTTATCCTTAAACAATACTAACTTATGTCCATTCCAATCTTTAGGCTTATCCATAATACTGCAGTCCACTCTCATAACATAGTGAAAACGATTACCAGAGATTTAACACCATCTTCGATCCCCATATATCATAAGATATGTTTTGTTGGTCACATTCCAAACATTCAAAGGCCTTAATAATGTATTCTCTTGAATACCCATTGAACCATAGTGAAAACTTGAATGCAGTTAAAAGTTAACACTTTTCACATACTAAAATCCTCAAAATTCTATATACTAAAACCATGATATCACTTAGTCCTTATATCAATCATGAGCTCATGAATACTTTCAAACATTTCATTTTCTCCTTATCCCTTCATTATGCACATATCATCTACATTCCAAAAATATCTGAATAACCTTTCATGGATACTTATACCATTAATCATACACTTTCAAAACTCAAGGAAGGACAACAGTGTAATAATCCTTAGATGTCTCTTTATTCCATAGTACCATGAGATTACTTATACAACATTACACATGATAAACATGTCATCATTCCACTACATTCTTAAACCATTGACCGAGCTTCCACAATTCTTTCATCTCACATAACATTTGTAGTCTCTTCATCATCATCAACATAAATACTACCCATACGACCATACTGATTCTCTTCATGAGACTTTCCCTTAGGGAATTGGTTTTCATAATGCCCGTACATTCCACATTTAAAACATTTAACCATTGTTGATGTCATAGCAATACCATTATCTTCATCCCTGGTGTTAACTGAACCTTTTCCTTTGCACTTACTGGATTTGTGTCCTTATTTTCCACACCCAAAGCATCTTCCAGTTCCTTTGAAACATTCTCCTTGATGCCTCTTCCCACATGATTTACATAGGGGAAATTGAACTTTCTTTCCTCTATGATCATCATTAAACTCCATCTTTCTCTTATTAGCCGAGTCAGGAAACTTACCAAATTTTACTTTATTGATCATATTATGAGATTTCTGATTCGGCATAATAATGATGTTTGGACTTCCAAATCCCATTTCATTTGGTTTCTCATGAAGAATATCATTCCATTGTCCATCATATCCTCCATTATTGTGAATCATCTTGTTTCCAACCATTTTCTAAAACCCAAAAAGAATAGTGTGAGAGGCAAAAATCATGCTAGGGAAAACAACATAATAAAGAGGGAGTACCTTCAATATCTAACATCTTAGGTTTAATTCTATGATTGTTAGCGTAGTTCTAGTACTATAACCCATACGTATACTTAAACTTAGGGACATCCCTAGACATACCGTAGAAATATCTCTAGGGATCTCACTAACGTTTTCGCATCCTAGTTTCCAAAGGTTGACTAAACCTTTCCTCTGATACCAACTGTAGAGACCCGAAGCTTGACGTACATGGACATTACATTACATTTGCGGAATACTTAGTACATAACAAAAAAACACACACACAAGGATCATAATAGTTTAGTGTCTTTGGAAACTCGGAATATAATCTTCTAATCGTGGTGAAAGATCTTCAAAATCTCCCATAAATATCTTCTTTTTTTTACCTAAAACCTTTCTTTATATCCTGGGGAAAAGAAAACATAAAAGGGTGAGCTCAAATGCTCAGTAAGGGTAAACAAAAGAAATATCAATCACATCATATACATAAGCACATAACTTTTGGAAATCTTAACCTGCAAAAGAGATCATAATTTCATAACATGGGGTAAATCATGGTAGTGAAATGTAATCACAATAATCATAACTTAAAACATGAAACTTTGTGGCATTAACACATAATCATAGAGAATCATTTCTTGTTAGTCAAGACTCATTGCCAAGACTATCTTAGTGGACAAAGTCCCTTTCTGAATCGAGTAACCCTCGTTTCAGTCCTGTTTCACAAAACTGGTATAACCTACCGTTCCAGCCCTGTCTATCTCATGAGATATAAAATCTTTACCCAATGCATTGGAGGGAGATATAGGTCCCACCCATCTTATAATGAATCCTTTCTTATGTGTGCCACATAATCATAAACCATACATCATAGCGTAACCCATGTAATAAAAATGGAATTCTTAAACAACATGACATCATAAAACAATTCATATAAGATAAAAGAATTCATATAAGATAAAGGAATTCATAAAAATATTTCCATCACAACATAATCAAACCAATGTAATAATAGGGATAAAAACAGAACCCTTTTATTATCTTAGATGGAAAATAATTTTGATAAAATACTTGAACTCCATTCTTGAGGAAAATATCCTTTCTACTTCAAAAACATTTTTCCTTTCATAACATGTCATACAACTTTAAAATAAAATAAGTTGATTAAAAATAAACTTGAAAACTTGTAAAGGTTGTTTCTTGTAAATAATGTTTTAAAAATCCATTCATTCCGTATAAGTTAAAAAAACATTCTTCGTACTTTTGTCGGAAAAGTCAAAAAGTACCTCGTACGAAAAACGAAAAAAGATTCCTTTCATACATATTACTAAAAACTCACCGAAGGGTAAAAATGGATTTAAACAATTGTAGGTGTATGGAAATAATATTACATATTGATGAAACATGGATTTGGATGATAAAATACACCCCAGTAAATACTTACGAATAAACAATCTCGGATAAAAATGAGATTGTGATATTTCCCTTACCTTAGGTCCGATTTGCTTCGTATGTGTCCGAACCTCCTGTATAATGATTTAAATAATGTAATTGACTTATTAAAGAATCATATTCATTGTTATGATATCATATATGGTTCACGTATGACATTATACTACCCGTTCTTTTGTAAATTCCATGTTAAAGAAGCGTTTTGGGTAAAATCGTTTCATTTATCGTAGGTGTTTTGACTTGTTGTTCTTGACATTATTATTACTTATATCATGATTTAATTACTTCCAGAATATAAAATATGATTTATATATCATATATATTCAGTATATATATATATATAATAGATAGATAAATGAAATGAAAAACATCGTTCATTGAGACGGTAGTCCGTACGTACGCATGAACGCTGTTTTCCTTTCCTTATTATCTTGAATGGAAGTAAGTAGATGACATACATATATATATACATAAATCCAGTAGCTTTATAATGTCATATATTTCATTATTATTTCTTATATATACTTTATAATCATTCTTAAATGGTTAACATGGAGAATGAATCGCATCGCGTCGTGGAGACGGTAGTCCGTACGTACGCACGAGCGATGATACCATTTCCATAAATATTGAATTGAATTGGAGTGGATTATACAATATATCAGAATCAATATGATTTTGTAAAAACTATGTATAGTTATTCTTTACACCATTATACCCATCCATGTAAGGTGGTGGTGGAAAATAGATTACACCACGACGTGGAGACGGTATTCCGTACGTACGCACGCACGGTGATTTCTTTTTCCGTAGGATGGATAGTTGGTGAAATAGGGTTGTTTAATACATATAATAACATATCAGTATATGAGTGATACTGATGTTATTACTTCATAATGAAACAACCTAAGAAGAAGAAGTGTACGAAGAAATAAAGATGAAAGAACTGGTAACGGTAATTACCTCTTCTTTGAAGCGCCTCTTTGAGACCTCCTCTTAGGGCACTAAAATTGGTCTTTGAGGATGACCAGAACCTCTAGGATGTTGCTAGGGAAGTGGAGAAGAGATTTTGGCAGGGTTTGGCCGATCATGAGTGCTCAAATTGGTGTGAGGAGGAGGGGGAGGAGGTGTCCTTTTATAAGGGAGGAGAGGGGCACCTTAGGAATATCTCAAAATATTATTTTATATTAAAGTCAAAATCGGTTTATAATGGTTCCAAAGGGACTTATTTCGAAACTAAAGTGGGGATGGGTCGAAATCCTATCATCCAATAGGATTTAGACAAGTTTAGGGTATTATTTTAACCTTATCAATTAGATTTAACTCTAAGTTAAATAATTTAACTTTTACCGTGTCTTTTTGTTTTTTATCACTATATGGTTAATACACTTACAATAACATGACAAACGAATCCCAAATTGTTTATTATTAATATATATATCCTTATCTAAGCCATTTGGCCGAAACATATATTTTTAGGAATAAAATAACAATTAATAATATAATATTTGATTTAAAACCTATTTTGTGTCAATTTTGACACTATTTGATATATGATTTTTGGGAAAGTCATAACAGAATTATATGTTCGAACCAAGTTTATTAAATCAACACTAATATATCATAGGAACCTATAAAATTAGTGGAATTCATAAAAAGTCTCAAATTACATTCATTTGAGCATTTATAACATCAATTATGTTAATATTTCCTTAAAAGGGTAATTACTGCATCATCGTTGTGTCATAAATAAATTACTTTATTTAAAGTATAAAAATTAGAAATAAAATATCATTATGTAGGAAATATTTTTAGCTTTCTAATGAATATTTATAGTCGAATTTATCTAATGTATAACCCCATATTAAAAATGTTTTAGTTATTAAACTTGGATTTTAACAATTTTAACTATTCATTAAATAAAATAATATTAAATGTCATAATCTAATCCAAGTGGACCTAAATGATAATATTTTACACTTAAGGTTGTTTTTGGTCGAGATACACTTGTCCAATAGAATTAGGACTTGTGTTAGGGTAATATTAATATCATTCTTACCCTTAATTACCCTATTTACTTTTAACCGTGGTAAATAAAAGTAAAAAGTTACTATTCACCAAAAATTATTTTCATCTCATTGAACCACATCTTACTTACTGACATCAACCGTGTCTCTCGGATTTTTGAAATTCCATTCACAGAAGTCGTAAAATTATGTTTTATGAAAAATTCAGTTTTTTAACTACCACTTAGTAGTTTCACTATTCATCAAAAATTAATGTTTTTCAGAACAATGCCAAAATTTCATCCTAAGCTATATTTCATATTCCGAATTCAAAAATGAAGTCTATTTTACCAAATTCATAACATATAAGTTGCATTAATTAATTTTATAATTAAATCCCGCTGTTAAAACAAATAGCATGTTTTTAAGAAACAATATCTATCAAAAGATTGACACTTGATTATGTCTGGTTTAAATGTGAAATTACATCTAATGACCAACATTGTATTAAATTGTAAAAATATATTCTAAATATACTTTAAAACCACTAAAATTAATAATTTATCACTATTAATTATTTCGACTAAAAAAGTTGTTTTTAATTATAATTTAGTAATTTTCACTATTCATCAGAATATGAAAGTTATCCGAAAAGTACCAAAATTTCACCTTTGGCTAAATTCGATACTCCGAACCCAAAAATAAAGTCCATTTTGAGAGCTAAATTTTCTAAAATTTAAAAAGTAGTTATTACTATTCATAACGGCTAGTTTTAATAATATTTTAATAGCATATCGTTGTTTCGTGAAACTCAGTATTACGTACTACACACGCTATCGAGGAAAGTTGCGATTGCGTGTAATGCAAGGCAAGTCAAGGATGCGTGTTGTGCAAGCTCCTTTTTGTGTTGCGTACAACAAAAGACATTAGTGAAATTAAAAAGAATATTTTTCATAAAATCTTGGGTTGTTACACAAATGAAGAAGGCGTGCGTAGACGAAATCAAAGGATTACTCATAAACTAGGTAATCCTTCGAGTAACCCACTTCCCCCGCTCCGAAAAGGATCCAACAAATGGATGTGAAAGAATCGGGTAACATATCCTTCCTTTGGAGATGGCCAATCACTCTCTCTAGAGAAAAGGTTTTCACAACAGGAGGAAGAAATGAAGGAATTAAGGAGGTTGAATGTAGAACTACTTCAGGGTAGTCTTTTTCTTAAGTGTGTTGGAGTCAGTCACCCAAGGGAATTTGTTGTAGTTACTGAGATGGATCAAGAATATACTCCTCTATCAGTACACCCTCACAGGTTTAATCCTATGGGTCAAGTGCAACATCATTTGGCAGTGCTACCATCAGTTGTAGCACAAACCACGACATCTGTCCAAGCTTCAGTCATTTCACCTACCCAATTCCAAGTTCAATCGGATGTTTCTCAAAAGTTAATAACTACCATTGAGTCATTAACAGCTCGGTTAGAAACTATGAAAGGGAAACGTGTGCAGGTTAAAATAGAAATGAAAATTTACCCTGAATGGGTAGATTCAATCTCTCCTCCATCTAGTTTTGGAAACCATGTATTCCCTACATTCAATGGATCAGGCGACCCTAAACAACGTTTGACGCATTACGTGACTTGTTGTGATCCTATGATGGGAACTCCGGAGCAGCAAGAAGCAGTAAAACATAGATGCTTCGTATAGACCTTTCAATGAACAGACTTTGTCTGGTATATAAGCTTGCAATCCTAGTGAATTACTGGATGGGAGGATCTTCACAATAAATTCCTTCTTCAGTTCAGCTTAACTTTGCCAAAGACAACAGTTTTTGATCTTACAAACTGTAAGAAAAGAGAGAATGAAAGGGTATCAGATTTCATTGCTCGCTGGAAGGGATTAACATATTCCCTATGCTTATCTCTCCCTCAAGATGAATTTTCGCCAATCTATGTGGAAAATCTGCGTGACGAATTATGCATTCCATTAATCCCTGTGAAATACACAGGAGGGTTTCGAGACCTTACATCAATCACTCAGCAGATTGAAGATTCCCTTATACAAGCTAAGGCTAAATCTCGAGTAATTCCATCAGCTCCAGGAATGAGAATGGGTAAAGCAGAAACTGCTATAGTTATGCTTAAACAAGCACCTGTACCTATTTCTACTTCAAAACCTTCACCTTTTCGAAGGGCTATACCTCTTGCGAACCAACAACAAAGGCTGTTTCGTCCAGATGATCAAAGAGATCAAAGAAGAAAACAATTTGAGGATCTAAAGATAAAAACATACTTTTTTCGAAATGAACAAGTTCCTGGTTACTTCATTTCATCTCTTGAAAATAATATGGTTCAATTGCCAAGGCCTAAGTGGTCAAACAAGGAAGGAGATGAAGAACGTCCCAATTATTTCCTTTTTCATCAAATGTTGGGGCATTCCATCCAAAAGTGTTTTGTCTTCAAAGACCTCCTGAAAAAGATGGTTGACTTGGGACAAGTAAAACTGAAAGGTTCTTCAGCTCAGGTTGCATGTGTTACTGCTACAGTTACAGAGGAGGAAGGCGAATGACAAGAAGTGAAAAGCAGAAATGAACAAAAGTATGATGATTGGATGGTCAGAAAGACTATAAACTAAACTCATGCTATTTTGTGAATAGAATTAAAGAAATAGATTGTGTCTTTTTCCATGAATGTTGTGGAAGACCCCTCTTCATCAAAGGGAAATTATTCAAAGAAACGGCATGATTCAAAGAAAGAAAAAGAATCAGAAGAAGATGAGTATGTGTCAAAGCCTAAGTAGTCTTTGACTCTGGCAGACTTCATGCCATCTACTTCAAAGAAACAGGCATCGGCCCACCAAACGGCACAGCCTAAACAGGCTAATCAGGCGGAGTCTTTATCAGACGATGATTTAATCATCGGTTCTGTTAGTATGATTCAATTAACAGATCCATATTCTAGTCGCAGTTTCGATTTCAATGATCCTGAATTCCATGGATCAAACAGGGTTATCAGAGGAAGTTCCAGAGTATTAAGATATAGGGGAAAATGTGGATCATTTAGAAACCACTATTCCAATTCTACCCCTACTAGAACTATGTACACATCAGAAACTCATGGTAGATCCCTTCAGCGAGCTCAGCAAGAACAAGCAAGTTCTTCTACCAATAGCAAATTTAGTCCTAGAACAGTTATTTTGGAAGACCGGTTGAAGTTTCCTTCTTCTTCCTCTCAGTAAGTAAATGGATCTAATCGATCTAATCTTCCAAAACTATGAATATTTCCAACTCCTATCCCAATACAAGATGCATCAACTTCCAAAGCATCTGCATCCAAGTTACCAGCTAAACCACATATTACTGTTGGGAAACGCAGACCACTAGATCCAAAGTATGATGTATTGAAACACTTGGCCCAAGTACCATCCATGTTATCAATTCTGGATGCTCTGAATTTGTCAACAGATCTTCTAGAAGCACCCATCGAGGCTTTGTCAAGTCCTCATGAGTTTGAAACTGAAATTTATGCAGCTGAAGTCTATCACATAGAGAATAATCCTGCAGAATGCCATGCAATAATATCTTTTATTGATGAAGATGAAGATGATGTTGTGAATGTGCATATTAGACCTTTGTACTTATCTGGAAAGGTCAATGGCATAGACGTCCGAAGAGCTTTCATTGACAATGGTTCATGAGTCAACCTCATGCCCATTCGTACACTTCATCGATTAGGACTCACGAAATCTGATTTATCTCCATCTACCATGATGTTACATGGATATGATAAAAATGAACCAGAACCACTGGGAAAAGTTACACTCAGAACTCAGTTTGGAGATCTTGTATCCAATTCTGCTTTCATGGTTGTTGATCAAGACTCGGCTTTCAACATCTTGCTTGGAAAACCCTGGAAACATCAACATGCGGCTATCCCTTCATCATACCATCAATGTCTCAAATATTGTTTCGATGGTCAATTTGGGACATTGTATTGTGATAAGTCCTCGTTCAATACATGTGAGTCTCATTACATTGAGGTGGAATTCTATCACATTAAGGGAAGGGAGAAATCCACAACAAAAGAGATTACCAATGTTAATGCTCTATATGGTTTGGAGAAGATTCCAGTAAATCCATTTACACATGTGAGTACAGATTATGTGTTGCATATTAGTCAAATTGACAAGATAGACCCAAATCACAATACTCTTATGGACAGATCCATAATGTCAATTACGGCAATCGAGCCACACAACATGGGAGAAATTGGTAACCCACCAAGCAGTGATGAAATCACAAATGGTGACGTATTCATTTCATCTGCTAAAATCCTACAAGTCTATACATCGCCAATTAGTCCATAAGAAGTTATAGCAACACTGGAGGTGAACAATGATGTCGATTCTCAATCCATCATCACCTCTTTATTACCCAAAAAAGACCCTTCATCATCGATCGGGTTGGAAATAGAAGCTTCTTCTTCAAGATGTGCAAATTTTTACATCTCTTCTGATCATGAAAATTTTGCTTTATCATCTAAGTAGAAATGGAAGAAATAAAACATGATGAAGAAGAAGAGGAAGATCTCAGAGATGCTTCTCCATCATTTAAAGAGTGTATCTCTACCACTGTGGATGAACTCAGAGAAATAAATCTGGGTATAAAAGAAGATCTACGCCCTACTTTAATCAGTGTGGCCATGACTCTTTAAGAGAAAGAGATGTATATTTCTTTTCTAAATCAAAATAGGGATATATTTTCTTGGAACTATATAGAAATTCCCGGGCTTGATCCTGATGTTGCTACTCATCATTTGGGTTTACCAGAATATCATCAATGATTTAAGCAAGACGCGAGAAGAACACACCCAACTTATGATTCCAAAATTGAGGCTGAAGTGGATAGGCTTACCAAATCTAACTTCGTCAGAGAAGTTCAATATCCCAAGTGGTTGGATAATATTATCCCTGTGAAAAATAAGAACGGACAAATTTGAGTTTGCATCGATTTCAGAGATCTTAATCGGCATTGTCCTAAGGATGATTTCCCAGTTCTGATTACATAACTTTTAATTGATGAAACAACTGGCTATGAAGCACTTTCCTTCATGGATGGATATTTCAGATATAATCAGATCTGAATGTCCTTAGAAAACGAAGAATCCACAGCCTTCAGATCCCCTCAGGGTATGTTTTGCTACCGGGTAATGCCCATTGGCTTAAAGAATGCAGGTACAACATATCATTGTGCCATGCATCATATCTTCAAACCCTTCTTAGGTAAGTTTTTTGAATGCTATTTAGACGATTTTGTGGTTAAATCCAAACAACGTTCTAATCATTTGGCTGATTTCAAGGTCATATTCCTCAAGCTTCGATAACATAATTTGAATATGAACCCCTTAAAATGTGCTTTTGGGGAAAGATCAGGAAAATGTCTCGGCTTTGTTATACGCCATCGTGGTATTGAAGTCGATCCTGAGAAGACCAATTCAATCCTTGGTATGTCACCTCCTCTAAATTTGAAATAATTAAGAGGACTTCAAGGACACTTAGCCTATATTCGGCGTTTCATCGCTAATTTGGAAGGAAAAAGTTTACCCTTTACCAAATTTATGAAGAAGGGAATCACTTACCAGTGGACTGAAGAATGTCAAGAAGCATTCGATATTCTAAATAAATACCTCTTGATTCCACCAGTACTCATGCCACCTGTTGAAGGAAGACCAATTATCCTCTACATGACAGCTCTAGAGAGATCATTGGGTTCTTTTCTCGCTCAAAAGAATGAGGCTGGGAATCAAAATAGCCTCTACTATTGTAGAGACCCGAAGCTTAACATACATGGACATTACATTACTTTTGCGGAATACATATTACATAACAGAAACACACACACACAAGGACCGTAATAGTTTAGTGTCTTTGGAAACTCAGAATATATTCTTCTAATCGTGGTGAAAGATCTTCAACATCTCCCATAAAGATCTTCATTTTTTACCTAAAACCTTTATTTATATCCTGGGGAAAAGAAAAAATAAAAGGGTGAGATCAAATTCTCAGTGAGGGTAACCAAAATAAATATCAATCACATCATATTCATAAGAACATAACATTTTGGAAATCTTAACCTGCAAAAGAGACCATAATATCACAACATGGGATAAATCATAGTAGTGAAATGTAATCCCAATAATTATAACTTAAAACATGAACCTTTGTGGAATATACACATAATCATAGATAATCATTTCTTATTAGTCAAGACTCATTGCCAAGACTATCTTAGTGGACAAAGTCCATTTCTGAACCGAGTTCACTCCTCGTTTCAGTCCTGTTTCACTGAATCTGTTTAACCTGCTGTTCCAGCCATGTCTATCTCATGAGATATAAAATAATTACCCAATGCATTTGAGGGAGATATAGGTCCCACCCATCTCATAATGATACCATTCTTATGTGTTCCACAAATTCATAAACCATACATCATAGCATAACCCATGTAATAAAAATGGGATTCTTAAACATCGTGACATCTTAAAACAATTCATATAAGATAAGGAATTCATAAAAATAATTCCATCACAACATAATCAAATCAATGTAATAATAGGGATAGAAACATAACCCTATATTATCTTATATGGAAAATTATTTTGATAAAACACTTGAACTCCATTCCTGAGGAAAATATCCTTTCTACTTCAAAAACATTTTCCTTTCTTAACATGTCATACAATTTTAAACTAAAAGAAGTTGATTAATAATAAACATTAAAACTTGTAAAGGAAGCTTCTTGGAAATAATGTTTTAAAAATCCATTCATGCCGTATAAGTTAAAAAACATTCTTCTCATACTTTTGTCAGAAAAGTCAAAAAGTACCTCGTACAAAAAAACGACAAAAGATTCCTTTCATATCTTTTACTATAAACTCACCAAAGGGTAAAAATGGATTTAAAAAATTTTAGGTGGATGGAAATAATATTACATATTGATCAAACATGGATGTGGATGATAAAATACACCCCAGTAAATACCAAAGTATAAACAATCTCGGATAAAAATGAGATTGTGATATTTCCCTTACCTTAGGTCTGATTTGCTTCGTAAGTGTCCGAACCTCCTGTATAATGATTTAAATAATGTCATTTACTTATTCCATAATCATACTCATTGTTATGATATCATATATGGTTCATTTATGACTTTATATTACCCGTTCTTTTGTAAATTCCATGTCAAAGAGCGTTTTAGGTAAAATCGTTTCATTTGTCGTCCGTCCTTTGACTTGTAATTATTCATATGATTACTTAGATCATGATTACTTAATTACAGAATATAAAACATGATTTATATATAATATATATTCAGAATATAAATATATATAATAAATCAGTAAATGGATTGAAATACACCGTTCATGGAGACGGTAGGTCATACGTACGCATGAACGCTGTTTTTGTTTCCTTATTGACTTGAATGGAATTAAGTAGATGACATACATATATATACACATAAATACAGTATCATTTTTATGTCATATATTCCATGATTACTTATTATATATACTTTATAATCATTTATGAACGGTTAACGTGGAGAATGAATCTCATCGCGTCGTGGAGACGGTAGTCCGTACGTACGCACGAGCGATGATATCATTATCATGATCGTGGAATTGTATTGGAGTGTATGTATACTATTTAAGAATCAATATAAATTTACAATAAAGATATATAGTTATTATGTACAACATTATACCCATCCATGTAAGGTGGTGGTGGAAAATAGATTACACCACGACGTGGAGACGGTATTCCGTACGTACGCACGCGTGGTGATTTAGTTTCCGTAGGATGGATAGATGGTGAAGTAGGGTTGTTTAATACTTATAATAACATATCAGTATATGAGTGATACTGATGTTATTACTTAATAATGAAACAACCTAATAAGAATAAGTGGAAGAATAAATAAAGTTGAAAAAATCGGTAACAGACATTACCTCTTCTTTGAAGCGCCTCTTTGAGTCCTTCTCTTAGGGCACTAAAATTGCTCTTTGAAGAAGACCAGGACCTCTAGTATGTTTCTAGGGAATTTTAGAAGAGAATTTTTTAGGGTTTGGCCGAGAATTAAGGCTCAAAGTGGTGTGAGGAAGAGAGGGAGGAGGTTCCCTTTTATAAGGGAGGAGAGGGGCACCTTTGGAATAACTAAAAATATTATTTTATTATAAAGTCAAATTCGATTTTTAATTGCTCAAAATTGATATATTTAGAAGATAAGGTGGGTATGGGTCGAAATAATCTCATCCAATAGAATTTAGACAAGTTTAGGTATCACTTTTAACCTTATCATTTAGATTTAACTTTAAGATAGATAATTTAACTTTTACCGTGTCTTCTTGTTTTCTTACACTATAAGGTTAATAAACATAATATATCAAGCCACAATAACCCCAAGTTGTTTATTATTAATATATATAACCTTTTCTAAGTCATTTGGCCGAACCTTAGATTTTTAGGAATAAAATAACAATTAATAATATAGTATTTGTTTTAAAAACTATTTTATGTCAATTTTGACACTATTGGGTAATTGATTTTTGTGAAACTCATAACAGAATTAGTAGTTCCAAAAAATTTAATTAAATCAATAATAACATGTCATATTAACTTATAAAATTATTGGAATTCATAAAAAGTCTCAAATACATTTATTTGTGTATTTATAGCATCAATTATGTCAATATTTCATTAATAAGATAATTACTACATCCTCGTTGTGTCATAAATAAATTAAATTATTTAATGTCTAAAAATTACAAATAAAATACCATTATGTAGGAAAGATTTTTATCTTTATAATTAATATTTATAGTCGAATTTATCTTATGTATAACCCCATATTAAAAATGATTTACTTATTAAACTTTGATTTTAACTATTTTAACCCTTCTTTAAATAAATTAATAATAAATGTCTTAATCTAATCCAAATGGGCCTAAATGGTCATATTTTATTCCTAAGGTAGTTTTTGGTCGAATTACACTTATCCAATAGAATTAGGACATGTGTTACGGTAATAATAATAACACTTTTACCCTTAATTACCCTATTTACTTTTAACCGTGGTAAAAAAAAGTAAAAATTTACTATTCACCAATAATTATTTTCATTCTAATTGAACCAAATTTTAGTACTTGATATTAACCGTGTCTCTAGGAGTTTTGAAATTCCATTCACAAAAGCGGTAAAATTAAGTTTTAGGAAAAATTCAGTTTTTTTAACTACCACTTAGTGGTTTCACTATTTATCAAAAAATGAAAGTTTCCAGAAAAATACCAAAAATTAGGCCTAAGATATATTTGATATTATTAATTCATAAATGATATCTATTTTATCAAATTCAAAACATATCAGTTAAATTAACTAATTTAAAAATTAATTCCCGTTTTCAAAACAAATAGTGTGTTTTGAAAAGATAATAACTATCAAAAGATTGACACTTTTTTATAACTGGTTTAAATGTGAAATTACATCCAATGACCAAAATTGTATTAAATTGTAAAAATATATTCTAAATATAATTTAAAACCACTAAAATTAATAGTTTATCACTATTAATTATTTCGATTAAAAAAGTTGTTTTTAACTAAAATTTAGTAATTTTCACTATTAATCAGAATATGAAAGTTATCCGAAAAATACCAAAATTTCACCCTAGGCTAATTTCGATATTCCGGATCCAAAAATGAAGTCCGTTTTGAAAGATAAAATTTATAAAATTTCAGAAAGTGGTTATTACTATTTATAACGGCTATTTTTAATAATATTTTAATAGCATATCATTGTTTAGTGAAACTCGGTATTGCGTACTACACACACTATCAAGGAAGGTCGCAATTGCGTGTAATGCAAGGCAAGTCAAGGATGCGTGTTTTGAAAGCTACTTTTGGTGTATCATACAACACAAGAAATTAATGAAATTAAAAAGAACATTTTTTATAAAATCTCGGGGTGTTACATTCTACCCCCCTTAAAATGAATTTCGCCCTCGAAAATCGTTGGGGTTATAAATGGTTTACGACTTGAAAATTTCTTTAAATGAAACCCACATCGTAAAAAAGAATACCAAAACCAATCTTTAAAAACAAAAGTATGAAACGTAATAGTTACCCAAAAAAACTAATCACTGGGTTTCCACATAGGTGAAAATATGGATATGGAAGAAAAATATAACCATCGGGTTCTGATGGAGAGTGGTAGAGAAGATGGCTATGAAAAATCCAACAATCACAAAGAAATAGATTTGTGATGATCTAAGGTACCATCTGATTCATCAGATATAAGGGAACAAGGACAACATTTTTGGTTTTCAAGATCATTTCCCAAAAGGTGATGAATTAAAAGAAATACTTACATGATTTTGGTACAATCTCACTGTTGTTCGTGAATTGAACAATTTCCACTTCATCCCTTAAAGAAATGAAGCTGAATTTGTTATTCGTGATGTGTTAGCAGATCATGTGATAGAATGATGGGTCATTCCATCTCTTTCAAACAAAAGGTTAGCAAAAGTTATAAGTCCATCTTATGGTTATATTAATCATATATGGTTCCAAAAATGAACTTATACTTCATATATCATACCGCTTAATAAAATAAAACAAGTTTCTATTAACAAGGGACTTCCTGTAGGCCAGTGGTAGGCGATAAAGGCCAGTCACATTTCAGTTGTGGGTTCGATTCCCACATCCTTGTCCGACGTGATGGGCTGTCACCCGTCCTACAGGTTGTCCTTTTTCTAAAACTATATTACTATAACATCCCATCAATAATATCGAAAAAATTTCTATCCTTAAACAATACTAACATATGTCCAACATAATCCATTCCAATCATTAGGATTATCTAAAATACTTCGGTCCAAGATCATAGTATAAGGAAAATTATTACTTGAAATGTCATCAACCAAGCATGTGAATACCATCATTTATCCCCCATATATCTTGTTGGTCACATTCCAATCCTGTGAATACATTAATCATGTATTCTCTTGAAAAACGAATACCCATTAAACCTTAGTGAAAACATGAATGCTGTCAATAGTTAACTCTTTCCTTATACCAAAATCAAAAAATTCTATATACTCAAACCATGATATAACCTTCTTTTTATATCAGTAATGAGCTCATGAATACTGTCAAACATTTCATTTTCTCCTTATCCCTTCATTATGCGCATATCATCTTCTTTCCTAAAATATCTCAATCACTTTCCGCGGTTACCGGTACCATTGAAAACCACAATAGACCAATACATAAATATTCCAATATTCCACGATACTATATACAATATTATTTTGGAATCCCATTACATAAACACTTAATCATTCCACCACATCGTTGTCATATTCAACGTCGCCAATAGTGATCGCATGTGACTTCCCTTTGTACTTTCCCTTAAGTCATTGCTCATGTCGATCAGCACTAACCCTTGGATTAGGGCATTTATTAGCATAATGCCCCATTTCCTTACACTTGAAGCATTGAAGTGTTGGTGGGGCATTCTCTACAGTCTTTTCTTTATTCACATCATTTAAAACCCTTTTTCCATTACTTAGACACTCACCTTCTTGATGACCTTATTTTCCACACTTAAAACATTTTCTAGTCCCTTTAAGACAATCTCCACCATGCTTCTTTCCACACTTTGAGCATAAGGAAACATTCAACTTCTTTTCACCATTATTTTGAGATTTATCCTTGAACTCCATCTTTCGTTTCTTGTTAAAACTATGATATGGATAAGTAACACCAACTTCTATTTCTACCTTGATAGCACAACGCACAATTTCTTCATAGCTACTGAAGTCTCTTATAGATAATTCCCTTCAAATATTTGGTTTTAAGCCACTGATGTATCGATCAACTTTACTTTCTAGTTGGATGATAAATCCAAATTCATACCTTGCAAGCCTTGTAAAATTCGCTTCGTATATACCAATAGATTCATCATCCTTTTGCTTTAGTTCAAGAAACTACTTATCCATCGTTTTTTGAAGAATACGAGGGAAGTACTTATTGAAAAATATGTTCTTGAACTCGTCCCATTCCATAGACTCAATTTCATCTCTTGGCCTCCTATTCTTGATAAGATTCCACCATTGATCAGCATCACCTTCCAAAGGATACACTGCTAAGATGAATTTATCATGTTTAGAACATTGAAGAACTGAAAATATCTTTTCAGTGGTAATGATCCATTGTTCAGCAACAAGTGGATCAGAAGACCCATTAAAGAAGGTGGATGTTGCCTCAAGAAGGACTCAATAGAATATTGTTCCCTTCTATGCTCATTTGGAAGTCCAGAATGATTCATAGCTTGTGTAAGTATAGAAATAAGATTTTTCACTCCATCTCCCATAAAATTTGTTTGTTCAGGAGGACAATCATTGCATTTTCCATCACATTGATCAACATGGTTCTTTTGGGTTCCAGCCATCGTCTAAAACCCAAAAAGAATAGTGTGAGAGGCAAAAATCACGCTAGGGAAAACAATATAATAAATGGGGAGTAACTTCAATATCTAACATCTTGGGATACCGTAATTCTAGTACTATAATCTATACTTATACTTAACCTTAGGGACATCCCTAGACATACCTTAGAAATATCTCTAGTGATCTCACTAAAGTTCTCGTATTCAAGTTTCCAAAGGTTGACTAAACCTTTCCTCTGATACCAACTGTAGAGACCCGAAGCTTAACGTACATGGACATTACATTACTTTTGCGGAATACTTAGTACATAACAAAAACACACACACAAGGACCGTAATAGTTTAGTGTCTTTGGAAACTCGGAATATAATCTTCTAATCGTGGTGAAAGAGCTTCAACATCTCCCATAAAGATCTTCATTTTTTTACCTAAAACCATTCTTTATATCGTGGGGAAAAGAAAACATAAAAGGGTGAGCTCAAATGCTCACTAAGGGTAACCAAAAGAAATATCAATCACATCATATTCATAAGAACATAACATTTTGGAAATCTTAACCTGCAGAAGAGATCATAATATCATAACATGGGATAAATAATAGTAGTGAAATGTAATCCCAATAATCATAACTTAAAACATGAGACTTTGTGGCATACACACATAATCAAGTCAAGACTCATTTCCAAGACTATCTTAGTGGACAAAGTCCATTTCTGAACCGAGTTCACTCCTCGTTTCAGTCCTGTTTCACTGAATCCGTTTAACCTTCTGTTCTAGCCATGTCTATTTTATGAGATATAAAATCATTACCCAATGAATTGGAGGGAGATATTGGTCCCACCCATCTCATAATGATACCATTCTTATGTGTGCCACAAAATCATAAACCATACATCATAGCATATCCCATGTAATAACAATGGGATTCTAAAACATCGTGACATCATAAAACAATTCATATAAGATAAAGGAATTCATAAAAATAATTCCACCACAACATAATTAAATCAATGTAATAATAGGTATAGAAACAGAACCCTATATTATCTTAGATGGAAAATAATTTTCATAAAACACTTGAACTCCATTCTTGAGGAAAATATCATTTCTACCTCAAAAACATTTTCCTTTCTTAACATGTCATACAAGTTTAAAATAAAATAATTTGATTAAAAATAAACATGAAAACTTGTAAAGGTAGCTTCTTGGAAATAATGTTTTAAAAATCCATTCATTTCGTATAAGTAAAAAAACATTCTTCTCGTACTTTTGTCAGAAAAGTCAAAAAGTACCTCGTACGAAAAATGACAAAAGATTCCTTTCATATATTTTACTATAAACTCATCAAAGGGTAAAAATGGATTTAAACAATTTTATTTGGATGGAAATAATATTAAATTTTGATGAAACATGGATGTGGATGATAAAATACACCCCAGTAAATACCAAAGTATAAACAATCTCGGATAAAAATGAGATTGTGATATTTCCCTTACCTTAAGTCCGATTTGCGTTGTAAGTGTCCGAACCTCCTATATAAGGATTTAAATAATGTCATTGACTTATTCAAGAATCCTAATCATTGTTTTGATATCATATATGGTTCATTTATGACTTTATATTACCCGTTCTTTTGTAAATTCCATGTTAAAGGGCGTTTTGGGTAAAATCGTTTCATTTGTCGTCCGTGCTTTGACTTGTAATTATTCATATGATTACTTAGATCATGATTACTTAATTCCAGAATATAAAACATGATTTATACATAATATATATTCAGAATATACATATATATAATAAATCAGTAAATGGAAAGAAATACATCGTTCATGGAGACAGTAGGTCGTACGTACGCATGAACGCTGTTTTCGTTTCCCTATTGAGTTGAATGGACTTAATTAGATGACATACAAATATATAAACATAAATACAGTATCATTATTATGTCATATATTTCATGATTACTTATTATATATACTTTATAATCATTCATGAATGGTTAACGTGGAGAATGAATCTCATTGCGTCGTGGAGACGGTAGTCCGTACGTACGCACGAGCGATGATATCGTTCTCATGATCGTGAAATTGTTTTGGAGTGTATGTATAATATTTAATAATCAATATAAATTTACAATAATAACATATAGTTATTATGTACACCATTATACCCATCCATGTAAGGTGGTGGTGGAAAATAGATTACACTACAGCGTGGAGACGGTATTCCGTACATACGCACGCGTGGTGATTTCGTTTTCCGTAGGATGGATAGATGGTGAAATAGGGTTGTTTAATACTTATAATAGCATATCAGTATATGAGTGATACTGATGTTATTACTTCATAATGAAACAACCTAATAAGAATAAGTTGAAGAAGAAATAAAGTTGAAAGAATCGGTAACGGACATTACCTCTTCTTTGAAGCACCTCTTTGAGTCCTTCTCTTAGGGCACTAAAATTGGTCTTTTAAGAAGAACAAGACCTCTAGGATATTTCTAGGGAAGTGTAGAAGATAACGTTGCAGGGTTTGGCCGAGATTTAAGGCTCAAAGTGGTGTGAGGAAGAGAGGGAGGAGGTTCCCTTTTATAAGGGAGGAGAGGGGCACCTTTGGAATAACTAAAAATGTTATTTTATTATAAAGTCAAATTCGGTTTTTAATAGCTCCAAATTGATATATTTCGAAGATAAGGTGGGGACGTGTCAAAATAATCTCATCCAATAGAATTTATACAAGTTTAGGTATCAATTTTAACCTTATAATTTAGATTTAACTTTAAGTTAGATAATTTAACTTTTACCGTGTCTTATTGTTTTCTTACACTATAAGGTTAATAAACATACTGTATCAAGCCAAAATAACCCCAAGTTGTTTATTATTAATATATATAACCTTATATAAGTCCTTTGGCCGAACCATTGATTTTTAAGAATAAAATAACAATTAATAATATAGTATTTGTTTTAAAAACTATTTTATGTCAATTTTTGACACTATTTGGTAATTGTTTTTTGTGAAAATCATAACAGAATTATTAGTTCAAAAAAAATTAATTAAATCAATAATAACATGTCATATTAACTTATTAAATTATTTTAATTCATAAAAAGTCTCAAATTACATTTATTTGGGTATTTATAACATCAATTATGTCAATATTTCATTAATAAGATAATTACTGCATCATCGTTGTGTCATAAATAATTAAATTATTTAATGTCTAAAAATTAAAAATAAAATAACATTATGTAGGAAATGTTTTTATATTTCTAATTAATGTTTATAGTCGAATTTATCTTATTTATAACCCCATATTAAAAAGCATTTACTTATTAAACTTTGATTTTAACAATTTTAACCCTTCTTTAAATAAATTAATAATAAATGTCCTAATCTAATCCAAGTGGGCCTAAATGGTCATATTTTATTTCTAAGGTTGTTTTTGGTCGATTTACACTTATCCAATAGAATTAGGACATGTGTTAGGGTAATAATAATAACACTTTTACTCTTAATTACCCTCTTTACTTTTAACTGTGGTTAAAAAAGTAAAAAGTTATTATTCACCAATAATTATTTTCATCTCATTGAACCAAATTTTATTCCTTGATATTAACCGTGTCTCTAGGATTTTCGAAATTCCACTCACAGAAGCGGTAAAATTATGTTTTATGAAAAATTCAGTTTTTTTAACTACCACTTAGTGGTTTCACTATTCATCAAAAAATGAAACTTTCGAGAAAAATACAAAATATTAGGCCTAAGCTATATTTTATATTATGAATTCAAAAATGATGTCTATTTTATCAAATTCAAAACATATTAGTTACATAAACTAATTTAAAAATTAATTCCCTTCGTCAAAACAAATAGCGTGTTTTGAAGAGATAATAACTATCAAAAGATTGACACTTGTTTATAACTGGTTTAAATGTGAAATTACATCCAATGACCAACATTGTATTAAATTGTAAAAATATATTCTAAATATACATTAAAACCACTCAAATTAATAATTTATCACTATTAATTATTTCGATTAAAAAAGTTGTTTTTAACTAATATTTAGTAATTTTCACTATTCAACAGAATATGAAAGTTATCTGAAAAATACCAAAATTTCACCCTAGGCTAATTTCGATATTTCGAATCCAAAAATGAAGTACGTTTTGAAAGATAAAATTTATAAAATTTCAAAAAGTGGTTATTACTATTCATAACGGCTAGTTTTAATAATATTTTAATAGCATATCATTGTTTAGTGAAACTCGGTATTGCGTACTACACCCGCTATCAAGGAAGGTCGCATTTGCGTGTAATGCAAGGCAAGTCAAGGATTCATGTTTTGAAATCTCCTTTTGGTGTAGCATACAACACAAGACATTAATGAAATTAAAAATAATATTTTTCATAAAATCTCGGGGTGTTACAACTATCTTAGTCGAACTATGCTTAAAGTAGAAACCCGGTATTCAAGTATTGAGAAGTGCTGCCTGGCATTAATCTTTGCAGTTTAGAAGTTGAGAAAATACCTGCAACATCCCGAGGTCCAATTGGTATCTCGAAATAACCCGCTCAAATTCATCCTTAGTCATCCAATGCTTACAGGACGTTTGGAAAGGTGGGCAGTTATTTTGTAGCAATTCGACATTTAGTATGTGTCTCAGAATGCGATAAAGAGCTAATCTTTGGCTGATTTACTGGCTGAACACCCTTTAGTGGAAGACACTTCTTCAGATATTGAACTCCTTGATGAGGAATTATTATCTATTCAAGAGATTCCTCAGGCATGGGAAATGTATTTCGATGGTGCTTCCAGAAGTCCAAAAGGGAGGAAAATGGAAAATCCTAAATTCAACAAAGTTGGATTATGAATTGTACTCATTTATCCAGAAAAGGTATTGTTTCCTTAATCATTCTTATTGTGGGAAGTTGGTACCAATAATGAAGAAGAATAGTAAGCTCTCATCGCAGGCTTGGAATTAGCGCTTGAAGAACAAGTGAATCACTTAAAGGTTACAGGTGATTCAGACCTGGTAATCAAACAAGTCAATGGGGATTATACCATCAGAAAAGAAGAACTAATGCTTTGTATGATTACATCAGAGAGTTAATGAAGGAATTCCCTTCTTAACCGACATTTTCTTTTGTTCCAAGATCACAAAATGCTCAAGCTGATGCACTGGCTAATATAGCCACAGCATTGGCAGATCTAAATCGAGATGAGACAACCATCAGTATTGCCCACCATCATGAAATTTCACCTTATATTTGAATCAGAATAGAGGAAATTAATGAAATTAGTCCCATTCTTGAATTTTATGGTCATACTATAGGATGGATGTCGCCTATTAGAAAATACCTTCAAAATAGAACACATCCACATGATAGAGCCGAGAAAGAACAAATCTGGCGACGTGTGCTCAATTTTACTCTTTATGATAGCCCAGATCACCTAGAGATAATTATCTACAAACGTGGTTTTGATGGAGTTCTTTTCAGATGCATTGATGGCGAAGAGACAATGGCTGTCATGAAAGAAGTTTATGAAGGAGTTTGTGGTGCCCAATAGTCTGGACATAGACAATCTAACCAGATTCGAAGGCTTGGATACTTTTGGCCTTCAATGATACAAGATTGTGTTGATTTCACAAAGAAGTGTCATTCATGCCAAGTACATGCCAACTTCAATCATCAACCTCCAGAGTTTCTTCATACAGCTAAATATTCATGGACATTTTCCACATGGGGAATGGATGTGGTGGAACCTTACCCTTCAGCTACAACCAAGTAGTTTAATTACATTCTTACTACTACTGACTTCTTTTCCAAATGGGCAGAGGCAATACCTCTCAAGGAAGTCAATTCTAAATGCATTTTTAGCTTCATCAAGTCTAACATCATTGCCAGATCTGGTGTCCCTCATACCACATTGATGGACAATGGCACCAACTTCTGTTCATCCGAGGTGAAGAAATCGTATCAAGAATACAAGAACAAATCTAACCATTCATCTCGGTATCATGCAGCGGCCAATGGATAGATAGAATCTATCAACAAGACTCTGTCAAATATACTGCAAAAGATGGTGGATAAAGATAAAAAATCATGTCCTGATAAATTATTTCATGCTTTATGGGCTTATCGGACTACCACCCGCACGGAAACTCGGTCAACTCCATGTTCATTGGTATATGGAATGGAAGCAGTCTTGCCAATTGAAGTTCAACTACCCTCGTTCAGAGTTGCCATTTGTGATCAATCATCTACAGATGAACAATCTCAAAAGATATTGAATGAATTGGTATGATTAGATGAGCAAAGATTGTACACTTTTCACCACATGGAAGTCTATCAGAATCGAATAGCATGAGATTTTAACAAAAAAAGTTCTTATTTGTTCATTCAATCAGGGAGAATTGGTATTAGTTCTCAGAACTCCAATGATACCAGGAAAGAAGCCTCCCAATACTGATCCAAAATGGGAAGGACCTTACTCAATACATAGGGTCTACTCCAATGGATCTTATTCATTAATCTCGATGGATGGATAACTCATAACTACTCCAACCAATGCAAGATTTTTGAAGAATTATTTTTTATAAACACAAAATATATCATCCGTGGTCTGGTATGACCTTAAACTGCACCACCGTCCAGCAAGAAATTAAACTGCATCATTAACGGTCCATGAATATGACCCTAAACTATTTTGACATACGTCCAACATGACGTTAAACTGTATCCCCTTAATCGTCCTTGCTATATGACGTTAAAATATACAGCTACGGTCCATACATAATACATTAAACTATTCGTATTCCTTTCGTCTCACATGACGTTAAAATGTGAAGTCCTAACTACATGACGCTAAACTGTATAGAAGTCCCTTATTTCCAGCATGATATTAAACTGCACCATCCACGGTCCATGCATATGACCTTAAACTATTCTCACTTTCGTCCAACATGATGATAAACTGTATCATCCATTTTTCATCCAACATGACGTTAAACTGTGAAAAATTCCCCAATACGTCCAACATGATGTTAAATGGTGTACTCTTTTGTCCTTACTGTGTGAAATTAAACTACACTGTCGTCTATTTGTCTAACATGACGTTAAACTGTGTTGTCTCCATCATCCTAACAACATGATGCTAAACTGTACAAAAAGTCCTTTGATATGTCCTACATGAAATTAAACTGTACATTGTCCCAGCTACATGACACTAAACTGTGCAACAACAATAGTCTTAACTGCAAGACTTTAAACTTCATAGTCCCTTTATATGTCCTACATGACATTAAACTGTGCACCATTAAGGTTGTTGTTACCTCTTGTTTCTCACACCGAGTATGACTCACGTGAGCTTAGAGAAAACCTCAACCATAACACTCTCTCTGGGCTACTAACCATGTGTAACTCCCAACAAAATCATTTTTAGGTTGTTGTCCCCAAGAAAAACTTGATCATTAATTCATTATTTAATTAAACTACGCGGACTTTGATCCTTCCCTTCCAGGCTAGGTACGTAGGCAACCTCCCAAGGATCAAGCCCAAAACCAATCTCTTCACATCGGTTCACTTCCATCTCATACGATGTTGATTCGTGAAATCGCCTCTAGAATCAATATCATTACATTGGTTCAATTTCTTCATTTCTATATGATGTTAAACTATACAACACTTTTCTCCAGTATTACAATAAATTACAATATTCATTGACACCCTCAACTGAGAGGGAATCATTATTTACATTGATTTTTGAATCATGTTTCATTTCAAATACTGTGTTCATACAAGGCAATGCCCAAACCTGTTATCTTGGGTTAAACCATCATTGCACTAATGTCCCCTTTCACCCTTCACATGTACGAACCAAATTTGTATAGATGGTATTTCTAGAACTACGTGGGAATGATTCCCATCCTTATGGGATACGTAGGAATGTTCGAGTGTCCCTCAAATCCAGTCCCAAGTCTTTTGGTCCTAACCCCAAATTCCTCTTTCAGTCCCCTGGCTGAAAATTCCCCATGTAAACACACACTGTGTATTTCTTACAATGGTCCAAGCTCTATGATCTTAAACTATGATCTCTAATCCTTTTGTCCCACATGACGTTAAACTGCAATTTAAGAACTATGTATGGCTTGATTCCCATCCTTATGGGATACATAGTGAAGTCCAACATTTTAATTTAGGACCCAGCCACAACATGATTAATGTTAGTATTGATTTATGTATCTCTGCATACATTGGACAATACCCATATTTATGTGTCATAATCCTAACCTTAAATATTTTCAGATCTTCATAACCCTTTTCTTGACTTCTAGTCACAAAAATGTCAATCTTCTGAGAATTATTTTGCCAGACTATGCAGTACGTTCCCTTAGGCGGCCATGCATAAACAGTCTCCATAACAGATTTTTCAGCCAAAAGAAACTATTATTTGACTATGAATCCAATTCCCTTAGGTGTCCATGCATAATTCAACCCCCTAACGGGATTTTTAAAAACTGGTAACTTCATTCTTGGGAAGAAATCCTCTTTTGTCCTTGTTGGTCTTAAATGACATAATGTTGGGATCCGCAAAAGTAGTCATCCTTAATATATTTGTCCATATCCCTTTTCATGATCAGAAAGTATTCAAGTCTATGGTTTATAATCTCCATACCTACCTTTGGGTCAGACCTTTGTAGGAATTATATCCATCCAGTTCTTCGATAATCTTGTTGGGAAATATCTTCTCCATATTCAAGTACCTCTTCCCATATAGAAAACTCTACACTTTGGAAAATTTGAATCTCCATAAACTTTCACTGGATTTTTAGCACTAGGAAAGTAAATTTCTGAGAGTTCGTTTGCCTGACTATGAAGCGCGTACCCTTAGGTGGCCTTACATAAATAGTTTACATAAAAAAAATGTTATCCAATAGATATTATTTATTTTACTATACAGCCAATTCCCTTAGGTGGCCCTGTATAATTCAACCCCCTAACGTGTTTGTTAAATAATGGTAACTTCATTCTTGGGAACTACTTCTTATAATGCCTTTTATCTCCTTTTCATATCATTCCTCAGGTTCAAATATTCTTATGTCATAGTTTACATATTTTCCATCATACTTGAGTATGGTACTATGTTTTCAGATGAATTGTCAAGGTATTGAGTCAATTCTAATTCATTCGGTCAAAGATTTTTCGAACCTAACCATTAGCCTCTTTGTGTCTGATGTACATGACTTTAAACTTCCCACGCAAGACAAAGGAACTCTACATAAAAGTCAAGTTCCAGCTCGCTAAACATATATTTTGTATGATTTAGGTATACTGAGCAATTAAAAGACTCAATGTTTGTAGAGTTATTTACACTAATCATAGTAAATATCAAACTATGCTTACTAGGCCCATTGGATTAGGTAAAATTTAAAGAAGGTAACAGGAAAATACGTGCACAAGTGATTGAAGATGAAAGCATTATTTTCATTTGATGCACAAGAAGTACATCCATATATTGGAGCCTCTTCTCTTTTTCAGGAATTAGAAAAGGCTTTCAACATAACTCTTCATTTGATTTATGGAATCCCGAGCTTCATCAGCAGCCACCTGGAATTCATTCATTCAACTGGATACCAAAAGAGATGCAGTGATACCAGCTCTTCTTGGAACAATTGTAAAAGAATGTTCTTGAGTGCGGTTTGAGAAAATTTTCTGCTGATCAAACAGTGACTCTGTTTCTTTCCAAGAAACTTGGAAAATGGATACATGGATTTGAGAATGAAGCATTGGAAGTAAAGATCCATTTGGAGAGAGTACTCTTTTCAGATATTGTTCTAATTCCATGTTTGTCTTCTCTCCACCAACTGGCAGCGGAAAAAATTTCAGCCCATGGGTTTTCCGTTTTTATATCTGCAATGAAATGGCATGCAGGTAAAATTTGATAGTTCATGGCAATGTTGTTGCTCTTAATGCACAGCATAACCGAAATAGAGGAGTAGGATTGCAGATGCATATCAGGCGTATAGTTCTTTTCATCTGGAACGTTGACTCCGTGCAGATGACCATGACCACACAGAGGAAGATAGATGCTCTGTGGGAAATTAAGATTATATTTCTTCATATACTTATCCAAATCTGGGAGAGTGTTGTCGCAGATATCATAGTAATCATGGACAACAATGTTCATCATGTCATCAATCTGCTTGCAAGCTTGTCAATCAATCGTTCCGATTGTCTTGGGAGCCATTAAATCTGCAGAATAGTTGAATAATTAACTCTTAAGTAAGTTGATTTTTCATAAACCGTGTGAAGAAATTTGTAAAGAAATGGATAAGGCATTAAGGCATGCAAGTATAAACCTAGCGCGCAAGTATGGATATGCCGCGCATGTTTTTGGCATGCAAGTATCACCACACAAGTCTAAATACCAATACAGCATCATGACAGCAATGAAACATCGAAAAACAGAGCAACTTGCGTAGAGAAGGTGACCTGCGCGGTGAGAACTCGAAGGTTTGAAATCCGGATGATTTGTATGGAAATGGGGCCACATATTTATAGGCTAGGAAATCAACCTGTGTGCCTATATCCGGCGTGCTCCAGCCCTGCTTGACTCGCACTTGCGCACCAAGTGTTGCACACTGAAAACTTGCGCGCTGCCTTTCCTTTGGTTTTCTTCTTTCCTTAGAGTCACATCCTCATTTCCTTCGGATCCAACTCTGAGGGGGGACTTTTATTGGTGCTCCTTTTTTTGTAACATTGTCTAAAAGAATGTAAAGGGAAATGAATTAGCACAAATTGACCCATCCTTTGAAGAAAACATCAAAAATCGACAAAGGCATGAACAAGGCTTAAAAACCACAAGGGTCGCGCAAGTTTCATCACTGTCGCGCAAGTATACTTGAATGACACTTAATTGTTGTGCAAGGGACTTGTGCGACCTAAAGGATAACTGCCCGAGGTCTTCTCCAGCCCATAAATAGACCCTGTGGGCCCCCCATTGGAAAGAGGAATTTTTTTTAGAAACTCAGATTTGAGCTCCCGGTGCCCTAGCCTCTTCTCAATGCTTCCAAAACACTTCTATGGTAATTTATTTACTAGAACGGAAGATATAAAGAGGTGTAGGAAGTCCTTAGTGTTGAAACTCATCAACACTTGTGTGCCTGAGTGGTCAGCCCTTAAGGGAAATGGCCCCACTTACGCACCGTATAACTCCTTCAATAGAACTTGCGCGCAACTATTCTGGAAGAACCTCAAGATGATTCTAAAGGCTTTAACCAAGATCCACTCAAGTATTACCCTGCTGGTTAATCGTCGCGCAAGTACCCATGTGTCGCGCAGGTATACACGCGCGACCAGTACTTGTGCGGCCACGCAATACCTGCACGCCTACCAGGACTTGCGCGCCCCTGCCTTTTTTGGTTCCCTTTCTACCCATTTCACCCCTCTTATGACATTCCACCTCTCCTATTCAAGATTCAGTCTTCATGACACTCTTAAAAGACATTGATGGCATGATTTGTTGATTTGACTTCCTTATCTGAAAGGAATTATGTGTAATATCTCTCAAAACCTAGTAATTTACAAATCTTTATGTCACTAAAGATTGATATTTCATCTATTCAACCTCATCCTTTAAGATGAGGGAACTCATTAACCCGGGCCTCCATTTCACGAATAAGCCCCAGTCATAATTCTTAACCTGGGCCTCCTTTTCAGGAATAAGCCCCAGTCATAATACTCAAATATGGGCATCCTCTATAGGAGTATTCCCCAAGTCCCTTAATTTTTCATGTCCCTTAACCTGGGCCTCCTTCTCAGGAGTGAGCCCCAGTCTTAATTTCTCTTAACCAGTCCTGATTTAACATTGATCTGGGATTCCTTCTCAGGAGTAAAACCCAATCATAAGTCCTCTCTTAATTTGGGCCTCCTTTTCAGGAGTAAGCCCCATGTTATAATATTCAAATCTCCATGAAGCACATATACCTTTATGGACCCTATTCCTGGATTTCTTCCCTGAAGTAAATCCTAATCTTCATTTATCTAGGCAGTCATACATACATAAGCCCCACATTATTTCTTATGATTGCATCTTTCATGGAACAATTGTCTGATTTTTTACCAATACTTCTTGTTTCTCACAATGAGCATGACTCATATGAGTTTAGAGTGTAAAATTAATTATGACATTCTTTTTTGAGCCATCAATCATAAACGTCATACTCCCTTACTCGAACTATGTGGGTTCTAATTCCATTTCTAAACAAAGGATACGTAGGTATCCCATCTGCAGGTTCGATCCCAACTCTGAAATAATCTATTTCCTATTGAATGACAATAAACTTCATGTGCCCCACTTAGTGGCCTTAAAACTAGCATGGTCATCATAATGACCAAGATACTTCTATATAAATGTGTCGATGGATACCATTGACCAAGAATCTACAATAAATACATATGATTCTCTATCTATGAAGAACCTCGAATACATATAAACGATTCTCTAAATTTACTACATATTTAATCATTGATTGTCAGATCTGAAGGAAAGATCATTTTATACTTGTTAATGTAAGAAGGATTCACGAGCATAACGTAAATCTATAAAGAGATTCCAGAGTAGACAATAATTCCCCTCAAAAAGGTGTGATGAGTCCGACCTCTCATCCTCTCGACCAATGAAAATTCATAATCCTCATTAGTACACAAACTAATGAGCACCTACCATTGGAAAGTAGGTCCAAATGGATGTGGAATCATTGTATGTTTCCGGTTCTATGAAAAAACCAATTAGAAACCGATTGGAATGTTTGAACCTTCAATCAAGGAGGTCATGCCCAAATTCCGAGGGAAACAGACACACAAGATGTGTGATCATGATGTGTTTGGGTATCATAAACATTGACACTTCTTCTCATAATTTTTTCACTTGATGATCTCTAGTTATTGAGATGATGAGAAAAGTCCCACAAAATAGGAACACCACATGTTTTAGGTGTCATTGGTCATTCCTATATATGGACACATGTAATGGTCTCTAGTCATTGGATCATTATCAATAAATTTCATTTAATTATGAACTATGATGCAAGGTAAAACCCATAGCAATAATTTTGTGGAGAGGTAGGTTGTGTTGGGTACGTCATTGGTGACATGGCATTGATTGAATGATCATGATAGGATTTTTCAGTTATGAGTTTAGGAAGAGATATCTCAGGCCAGGTTGATTTGGATGACTTCACCTTCATTAAATCCATGTCATTGGTAGTGGAAGGTAAGACCATCTGGACATATCAAAAAATAAAATAAAGCATGATAATGAATTATGAAACTAGTGTCCATTCTACTTTATTGATATATCGATGATGAAGAGATTATATTACACAGACCATGTTTGTAGGAAGTTAGTCATTTCATTGACATTACCTTATCTTTTTAGGGTCCTTGATTGGTTTATAGACCCCCCTCATGGTCATTGAATATCATTCAATACTATTGGGATAAGGGACTAGAGGGTCACACACTATAGGGCCTTGAGAATATGCCATATTATGAAAATCAGAATATAGAACTTGGTGTGCCCCAACAAGGGGTCTGAGTATTATCCATGTTCTATGGAACACCAAATAATAAATAAATTCATTAACAATTCATGTTTGGAATAGTTTGTTGGTTTTATTTGTAACATGTATTTACAAGTGATTAAGTAAATAAAAAGAAAAAAATATTATTCGAACAAATTAAAATATCTACGGTTCGTTTAATATTTTAAAGAGAAGCGAGCCGAGTTATGGACTCAAGATTTTCACACAATATTTATTATATATATATTTTAGTTAGAGATAATATTATAAATATTATTTATGGCATAATTTGATTTTTCATATATAAATATATTTAAAATGTATACTCCAAATATCTATAACATGGGGGCCAGAAACCCATACCGGGTATTCCAGATATTCACTATATAAGTAAGAACGAGGCTCTCCCCAATTAATATTCATGTGTAAAACTTGAGAGCCTCTCTCTAATATAAGAATCTAGAGAGAAATTATCTCAAGAAAGGATGAACATTGAGATCATCCTTCATGGATCGAAGTATCATTCCTTGCGGTGATCATCGATGCATCTAAGAGCTCGTTGGAGGTCAACTCCAGTACCGGGATTCCAAAAAATGGAGAGCAAGCATATTCATGATGCATGTGTTGATGATATGGAGGGATTCAACATAGGAGTCTTCGAGCATCGGTCACCAGCATCCTGTGACAGTCTTGCATAGGTTAAATCTGAATGAGGTAGATGTTTGACTCTATTTTGAGCTCTTTCAAATCCATGCGTGGACCTCAGACCGTACTAGGATAAGGTCACTAGAGTCGACATTGTTACGTTGCTCCTATGAAGCAAACAATATTAAATTCCTAGCCGATCAGCTTCTGCTGCCCGTCCCGGTACCTAATAGTGGTATTAGAGAGATGCACGGTTTATCAGAGTAGAAAAAAAATAAATTTCATTAAAATTAAGTTTGGGGCATAAATCGGTTCTCATGGATCGGATCATATGTTTATTTGTTTCTGAATGGTCATGTTACAACCATTTGAACATTTTAATGTGATAGAAGTTGTCGTTTTTTAAGTTATTCATATTATTCATTTGAAGAAATCATTTTAATTTTTTTCATTCATTCTTCAAATTATCGGAAAGGGAGCTGCCCCACCAAAACCCTAACTGACAAGGGAGATGCCCCTTCCTATGTTCTCCCTGTGTGGGCCAACCTCCGGTTTCTGCCCTCTTTAGGCCGCCTTGCCGCTCCAACTCAGGCAACACCACCCCGGGTCGTAGCGCCATCTCCCTTGAAGTCAGCATGCCACCCCATGCCAGGCCGCCCTTCCCCCTTGCGGTGTTGTCCCATCCTCCCCTTACTGCACTTCTGATCCATCGTGCCTCAATAGAGGACTCCTCCACCCACGTTGTCCCATTTCTCGTAGGCCTTGTCCCTGCATGCCTCTGCTCCGACTCACCTCCCCTTCCCTGATGGAGGCATCGTGCACCACCCCTGTCCAGCACTGCTAGATCGGCGCGCCTTTTCATTGCCCTCACAGCTTGTCTCAGCAACGGGATTCCTCCCTTGCAACTCCCAGAGCAATGCACTACCACTCTCACGGCTGGCCGGAACTACAACCCACTACCCTCGCACCTCTTTAAGATGAGCTGCTACCACCGACGTTGTCGTCACTCCGTGGTCACGCTGCGGTCTCGCCACAGTCTCACTGTGGTCATGCTACGATAACACCACAGTAACTCCTTGGTAACAGCATAGTCCCACCGCAGTCGCTCCACAGTTACGCCACAATTTGGCTTTTCTATAATAATACACCCTAACAGAAGTTAGCGGTCTAACCTGACTCTTTCCCTGGATAGAGATAACCCTACAAATTAGTTTTAAGTAATTTATTTTTCAAATTAATATAATTATAATTATTTTTAGGTGAATAAGAAAAATATTAATTTAATTATGTTTAAAATTAAATTAATGACATAATTTAAATTTTAGTATTAAAATTAAAATTATGGTTTAATTTAATTATTTGTGTTAAAATTAAATTATACAATTAGAACAGGTAAAAATAAATTAATTGTATTTATTTAAATTCATTTAATTTATTATAGATCCCTCATTCTATTTAAATTTTATTGTAGTTTAATTTTAATTATGCTTAATTTATACTGATTGGTCTTGAGAAATTGACCGTACAGTGCCTGTCTAGTTTATATATTTATTAAATCGTTTTTTCAATGCGTCTGATGATTGTAATAATAAAATAAATGATGGTTTGCGAATCTTATTTTATTTCCAATATAAATAAGGGAATGCGTGTCCAATGCACAAGTTGTATTGTGTACCCCTAGACCCTCTCGCGTACGTGTGATTATATATGTAATTAAACGGTGGTGATTTGAGACACAGACCCCGCCATGTTGAGGTGGTATTCCAGATGGGAGCCGAGCGCATTGCACTGGGACTAGCTAAGATGTGATTCAAGTGTCGACTTAAGTATGGATGCCCTAAGGTCAATTTTTATCCATTTATTGATCGATCATAAAAAAATTCTCAAGAGTAATCTAAATGCATGATTTAACTTTTTTGAATTGTTTATAGTTTTATTCGAATGCATGATTATTTCAGGGTCACATAGAATAGAAAAAAAAGATAAAAAATGTATAAATAAGTGACAAATGTATTTCTATTGCTTGTTCAGTTGTGTGCGTGACAATCTAGTTTGAACATTTAAATAGAAAAATTTTATATTCATCAATAAATATAAAATATACCTCAAAGATATATTAAGTCCAAAAGCCTTATGTTTCTTACATTAAAACAAATCTGGGTGTTTGGGGTGCTTGTTAGCCATAGTTGAGATTTCTTCTTATTACTAGGGTTTTTTCATGAGAGAACTAGGTCGACATAACTAATATGAGTATTCAGGGATTATCCATATCTAACTTGCTATCACTTTGGAGGAAAGATGTAGGGGGAATCATGTTCAGATTACAAAAGAAGTGACTTTACTCAACAAAATAAGGAACTACTGTTCAAGTGGGTGGGAATCATAGTGTATACCATGAAACCCTTCGAGTAGTAGAGTATCCATAGATTTTAAGCAACGGGGGAGGTTTCAAGGATCCTTTCCACTAGAATACTCAAGAGACATGGTATTTCGAATCTAATAGTGATGGATATTAAGGTTCGCTAAAATAGTGGGAGACATTAAAATGATATAATAATTTATTAATCATAAATTTCAAAAGGTCATCAAGAAAAAATAATAACAGCTAATGTTTATCTGATGTATATGTGAAATGTCAATCACCAACACCATAAGTACTTCATCACTGCAATCAATTCTGAATATAGATAATATGTTGATCGAAAATAACTTCATGTAGTGGTACAGGCGCCTGCACATAGTAATATACCAAGAATGGATGTTATATGTGTTAGAATCCCCAGTTTCTATTGAGCCTCCTCAGAGATCATGTAAGGAGGAAAATGATTAAGGGAGGAATTATGTAGATGATGAACTTTATGTTCAATGAATCATGTTGTCATCCATGTTCATCCAATTGCAAAACATTCATGAGGATGAGGAATCCTAAAAGATTATATCACATCTCCATGAATTATATCAGGAGAGGGCCATGCAGGAAAGGTATGAGATCTCATGTTCCCTTTATAATTGTAGGCTAGAATTAGGGCACAAATACGGTCCTCATGTACTTATGATGATTGGTTATATTGAGCGGCATGAATCCACTGGGTTCAAATTGAACCAAGAAATAGCAGCATATATCATTCTTGGCTCTTTGCCGCCATGCTACTCAAAATTCATTCTCAATTAATAAATGAATGATATGAAAAAGGTGGTCCCAGAACATTTGGCTTTAGTTATCCAAGTTAACAAGGATATAAAAATACCAATTCATCTGTACTTATGGTGAACAAGAAAAACAAGCTCAATGAAAAGGCTTCTAAGGCCATGTCATGGCCAAAGGAACCAATCCATCATGCTACAATGAAACCAAAGATTCAAAGGCAGAGTAATGAGAATGAAGCTGTCTCCTTTGGATGTGGTAATAAAGGCCACTTGAAGAAGAATTTCAATGCTAGGAAGAAGAAGTAATTTTATGCTTGTACTTCATTTATTTTTTTCATTGAATGCAATCTATCATTACCTACAAGTTTGGTATTTAATACCACATGGGTATCACACATTTTTATTCATATACAGGAACCAAGTAGGTTCACGAAGATTGTAAAAGGTGAAGTGGATCTCCAAGAAACAAATGGTTATAGTTTGGAAGCCATGGAAGTGGGAGACTATCACAAAACCATTCCAAGTGGATTAGTTCTAGTTTTAAAAAAATTCTATTATGTATCATCTGTAACTAGTTACTATATATCTCTTTCGAGTTTAGACACTATGGTATTTTATTCAGGTATTGAGATTAATGTTTTCTATTTTAAAGTTTTAACATATTTTATGGTATGGCACATCTTAACAATTTTTTATACATGCTGGAACTTGAAATCCCATAATGGAAATCAATGAAAAAAACATCCAACAAGACTCACATATCACCCGCCTATGGAACTTCAGGATTGGTCATGTAAACGAGAAGAGATTACACAGATTACATCAAGAAGGGTATTTAGAATCAGTATAGTTAGAACCCATGGATTTATGTCAAGCTTGTTTTCAAAGAAAATTGACCAATTCACCTTTCTCAGGAAAGGGAGAAAGAGACAATGCAATACAACCATTAATACATACTGATGTATATGGTCCATTTCTATTAGAGTCAAGGGGTGTATTTTCATACTTCATTACTTTTACCGATGAATTTAGTAGGTATTGATATATCTACTTAATTAGGTATAAGTCTGATTCATTTTGGAATTCTAAGGAATACAAAAAAAACTAGAAAAAAACTAGGTAAGAAGATAAAAGAACTCTGCTCAGACCGAGGAGAATAATATCTTAACTAGCTTTCATTGCTAACTTGAAAGAGTGTGGTATAGTGTCCCAACTCACTCCTACCTATACACCACAATGAAACAGTGTTAGTGAAATGAGGAATTTGATCTTTCTTGACATGGTAAGATCAATAATGAGTCATTGAACTCTTCCATAATCATTTTGGGAATATGCTTTACATACAACAACATAGAACCTTAACCAAGTACCAACTAAATCTACAGATGAGATTACTTATGAGTTAAGGTATGAAATGAAACCCATTTTAATAGATATATGTGTATGGGTGTGCGATGCATTTTTCAAGACTTTACCAAGTGAGAAATTAGCTTCCAGAAGAACAAAGTGAATGATTATAGGTTATCCTATGGAAACAAAAGGATATTACCTATATAACCCTTGATATATAAATGTTGTTGTGGGAAGATACATCATATTTATAGAAAGGGAGAACATTTATATTTGAAATAGTGGGAAAAAATTTACTTAGATGATGTTAATGCTCTAGTTTCACAAGAGTAAAGAGCCAGTGGATGATGAAGTTGTTCCTAAGTTAAAAATAATGCGTAGGTCTACATGAATGGTTAGAGAACTCAAATGTTATAGTTTTCTTATCACTGAGTCTGGTGATACATTAATCCTTGAGGATGAAGAACCTCTAACATACAAAGATGAAGTATATGGAAAAGAAGGTTCTAAATGTCAAGAACCCATGATTTCTAAGATTAAGTCCATGTACAAAAATCATGTTTGGATTTTATTAGACCCTCCAGCTGATGTAAAACCCATTACATGAGAATGGGTATTCATGAAGAATCTTGACAAGGGTGGTAAAGTTAATACCTCTAATGCAAGACTAGTTTTGAAGGGTCTTAGTAAATGTTAAGAAATTGACTATGTTCAAACCTTCTGAACAGTATAAATATTTAAATCCTTCAGAATATAGCTTGAAATAGAAGCCTTTCATGATTATAAAATTTGGGAAATTGAGGTCAAAAATGATTTCTAAATGGTATGTTGGTTGACGATGTCTATATGACTCCACTTGAAGGGTTTGTCATGTCAAAGAATGCTAATAAAATTTACTTGCTACATAGATCCATTTATGGATTGAAGTAGGCATCACAGTCATGGGATGTTCATTTTGATGAGTCCATAAGATAATTTAGTTTAAAAAAAAACGAAAGAGAGCCTTGTGTCTCAAAAAATGTTGAAGGGAATTCAATCATTTTCCTAGTGTTATATGTTGGTGAAATATTAATTTTGGGAAACTGGGTGCAAGTATTATAGTCACTTATGACATGGTCATATGAATGGTTCTCCATGAAAGAATTGGGTAAAGTGGCCTACATTCTAGGGATCAAGATCTATCGAGACAGATCTCAAAGGCTTCCTAGGATTAGTCAAAGTTAATATATAGAAAAGGAACTCAAAAGGTAAAATCTGGTACATTCCAATAGAAGAATGTTCCCTATGTCACACAATATTAAAATCTGCAAGAAAATGTGTCCAAAAACAAAGGAGGAAATAGAAAAAATGAATAGAATCCCTTATGCACTGGTAGTGGGTTCTATCTCATATTCCATGATATGTACAAGGTTTGATATCGACTTTTCGTTAATAATGATGGGTTGATATCAAGAGCTACAGGAGAGATATAGTGGGTAGCTAATGAAACTATCCTAAATTACATGATAAGTAGAATGGATATGTTCCTGGGGTATGGAAGAGATAAGGAACTAGTTGTGATAGGATACACTGATTCTATTTTCCAGATGGATCGTGATGATGTAAAATCGTAGTTTGGATACATCTTTTTCATGAATGGTGGTGCGTTGAGCTGGAGAATCTCGAAGAAAATTGTGGTTGCTGATTCTACAGTTGAGTACAAATATATTGCAGCTTTCGATGCAGTAAAGGAAGCAGTATGGATACACAACTTTATCTCATACATTGGTGTTGTGCCTAGCAGTGTGGACCCTATTCTAGTATATTGTGATAACACTGCAGGAGTGGTGCTTTCCAAGGATCCCAAGTCTCACTAGAGGACAAAACATATTCATTGGAAGTTTCATATATTGATGTATTTTACTAAATGAGGTGATGTTGTAGTTAGCAGAGTAGCCATTGAGGAAAATGTTGTAGACCCCCTCACTAAATCCATTTCTCAGCAGAATAATGATTCTCATGTTAGAGTAAGTGGATTGAAACATGTTAGAAGTTGGTTCTTGTGTATGTGGGAGTGGTGAAAGTGGGTTTCCTAGACCGAACTTCTGTTGTACGTTGATTACCATTTCATGTATGCAGTCTGTTATATATACATGTGTTTATATTTTCATAATAGTTCGTATACTTCTGCATTCAATTTTTTTATGCTGATAACCTTAGATTCCATGTCATATCAAAAGGTTATATCAGATCTTAGGCTCTAATTAGAGTCCCAAGATTCCATGAAAATAATCTTAATGTAATTTCCTATGGTTCAGTTACATTATTCTGAAAGGACACTGATGATATGTAACCATCAGGTGCTGGAGGATCATAAACATTGAGACTTATTCTCATGAAGTTCTCACTTGATGATCTCTAGTTATTGAGATCATGAGGGAAAACACGAAAAATAGAAACACCACATGTTTTAGGTTTCATTGGTCATTCCTATATACGGACACGTGTAATAGTCTCCAGACTTGAGATCATTATCAATATATGTCATTTAATTTTTTTAATTTGATGAAAGGTGAATACAATGGTGATAATGTTGTGGAAAGTTAGTTTTTTCTAGGTAGGTCATTGGTGACATGACATTGATTGAATGATCAAGATAAGATTTTTCGCTTTCGAGTTAAGGAAGTGATATCTCAAAAATGGTTGATTAGGATGGTTGCACCTTCATTAAATCCATGGCCATGGTAGTTGAAGGTATGACTATATAGACATATCAACAAATAAAATAAATCAAGATAAATAATTATAACACTATTGTGAATTCTTATTTATTGAGATATTAATGACGAAGTGATTTTACTAAATAGACCATGTTCGAATGAAGGTAGTCATTTCTTTGAATTTACCATATCACTTTAGGGGCCTCGATGGGTTTCTAGACCCCGCTTTTGGTCAGTGAATATCATTCACTGCTATTGGGATAAAGGACTAGAGGGTCACACACTATAGATCCTTTAGAATCTACCAAATTCAGAGAATAAGAATATAGATTTTGGTGTACCCCGCCAAGGGGTACGAGTGTTATACAAGTTTTATGGATCAAAAAATAAGAAATAAATTCTTTAATTATTCAAATTTGGAATAGTTTGTTGAATTTATTTATAACATGTATTTACAAGTTATTATGTAAATAAAAATAAAAAAATATAATTTCATCGGATTTAAAAATCTAGGGTTCGTTTAATATTTTCAGAAGAAGTGAATTATGTTATAGACTCAAGATTTTCACACAATATTTATTATATATATATATATATATTGTATTTAGTGATAATATTATAAATGATATTTATGGGATAATTTAATTTATCATAAATAAATATTTCTAATGATTATACTATGAATATCTATTACACGGGGGCCCTAATACCCATACCAGGTATTCCAGACATTTACTATATAATTAAGAAAGAGGATCACCACAAAAACTTTTCATGTTTCAAATATGAGAGCCTCTCTCTCCTCCAAAAATATAGATAGGTATTCTCTCAATCAAGGATGAACTTCAAGCTCATCCTTCTTGGATTGAAGCCTAAAGCCTTTCAGTGATCATCGACTTGTCGGAGAGCTCTTTGGAGTACCGTGCTAGCACCCAGATTCCAACAAATGACACATGAGAAGATTCCAAAAGCATGTGTGGAATATCTAGAGGGCTTCGACGTTGGAGTATTCAAGCAATGGTCACCGACATCCTGCGATGGGCTTCCACACATCACATATGAACAAGGTACATGTTTAAATTTATTTTTTTCTCTATCAAATCCATGTGTGGTCCTAGGACCATACTAGGAAAAGATCACTAGAGTCTATGTTGTTTATATGGTTCAGTGAAGCGAAAAATTTTAAATTCCCAGCTAATCAGCTTTTGTTCCCCATCCTTGTACCTAACAATGGGTGCTCTGGGAATCATTTCATATTCTAAAAAATTTTATGAATGTGAAACCCTTGGTTTATTATTTATTGAAAATTATAAAGACTTAGATGCATAGGATGGGTGAGTAAGGTCCTTCATGGTGTTTATTCGAGCTTGTTAATTTGGGAAAAACATGTCAGGAACATGTTCTGAGTTGGGAACACACATAGATCATGGGAAATAGATCGAACATATTTTTCCGGATTGGAGTGAACTATTCCCCCCTCACTAATTTTTATTACTTATCAATATTTTTAATTTTATAATTAAAATAAAATTCAAAAGATATCCCTATTATAATTTTTATTAATCATCACAATGAGGGAAAAATTATAATGTTGAAACACCTTAGTTATTAGACCAAGAAACATGGATTGTGTAATATTATATGGGTTTATCATGTATGATCATAATATTGTGTGAATCAATGAACTTGTCATTTAAAATATGGGACCACTATTTTTTTCCATAGTTTCCTAACTTGAGTGAATTTGTAGATTCTAATCCCTCTTTTCACTCAATTTATTCACACTTGTCAAGGTTAGTGTGATGTTCAGCTTATCCTTAGTCCTACACCTTGATATAGCCACTCACTCATACATGGGAAAAGTGACCATGGTAAAAGGGATACACAAAGCTAGCTTCTTGTGGGTACAATGGATTTATAGACATAGAATTATTTGGATACATATCGAGTCTCTGGTGAAATATAACTATTGTAATATTTTTACGAAGTAATTCTATGACTAACCCATATCAATTCTTCTCCCATTATATATTTTATTGATATCATCATTTTTTATTTCAACAAGAAAATTATTGACTACACTACTACTGTCTCTAATGAAGTTATCATTGAATGAATTAGATACCTCAGTCAATATGTAGAGTATGGGGTTTTAAATGAGTGTCAACCTTTCTTATGATTTGTGGAAAATTTTAGGTGAAAGAATTACCATGAGTACTTTCCATTGAAATTTCTCCCACTCTATGGTCATAACAAATGGACATAGGTGGATGTTCTATGGATTGATGTTAACATTCCAGGATCATGGCTCTCCTTTTTCAAACATCTTAGAGATTGAAATATTTTATTGATGGGGTAATACATCTACGTGGTAGAGGTCACCCCAATATTCAAAATTCATCATTATAGGGTTGTCCCAAATAATTTTTCCTACCCATTAGAGCCAATGAAACATTGATAATATTTTGTTTTTTTAATCAATAATAGATCACATGATTTTCTATATGGAGGATTGGGAAATATTTCATAGAGGAGACATAAATCATAAATGGATGTGGGTATACTGGGAAAGAAAAAAATGAACTGAATTAAATGATCAACTACAAGAATCAATTATTTTTTGTTGGTTTTGATCTCTTAGACATGGGTTTTCAATAATTTTGACCTCCTTCCAGAGTTTTTCAACCATTGGATTGAATAATCAAATTTCTTCCACCTACTACATAGAGAATTAATGATAATTGTTTTGGATGAAAACAAGATCATCGTGGCTTCAATCATTGCAGTTATATTTGATTAGTATTCCCTCCTAAGTTCCCATGGGTGGACCATGGATAGAATCCCATTCTAGTCCATGCATTTCTAAAGGAGTATGAGAAATCTGTGAGTAGGGAACCCTTTCCCTAAGGTGATTTCACTGGTGAACCTTTTATTAACATATTTTTTATCTCCCTTGGTGATGGAAAATATTAAAAATTACTAACTATTTATCTCTCTATGAAAAAAAGAGGAGATCCAGGTAAGGATTGACTCAAGAAATAGAGATTTCAATATGAGACATGGGTGGTATGAAATCAAACCCAACATCCATCCCATTACATGAATTTCTAGGTTCCTTTACATTTGTTTAAGGGTCTACATGCATCTAGTTTTTTATTCTCATATAGGGGTCTAACCCAGGACATTAATTGTAGTGGCCTAGATGGTATAAGGGAATCTCATATGGACTGTAATACCAATGTTGGTAATGATTAACTAGTATTTAAAAAACATCTATAATTTGATGGATCTATTTCATTTTTCTATGATTCTCTTGGGGATATGTGGATGGGTAGTCAAAAAATTAAATGTATATGAACTAATTAGAGATGTACAAATCCAAGATACTAGATTCATACCATTTATTTAGGACATTTCAAGCATCAATACACTATCTCCAAAGAGTGACAAGGCCTTGATGTTACTGATACCGAACATACATTTTATGTTCTCTTATTATAGATTAACTCCCATAAGAATAATAAAAAATTATGATAGTGGTGGAAATGATTTTTTCAATACAAAATAGACTTGAAGGTTCATTTTTTGGTTTTAGAAATTGATTTTTAATTTATTTGTGACGGTTAATAACCCTATAAATTATCTTGGATGTTTGGATATATGTAGAATCATGTGGTTATTCAATTGAAATATTTCAGAGAGGAGATACACCCCATGGTGGCGAGGAAACACTTGGTGATTATAAAATAAGATGATGCCCAAGTCACAAACAATCATCCTACAATATATGTCTTCAACAAACTATTACCTACATATTCCTAGTTATAGAAAATATATTATCTAAATGGAATACTATACACTAGTGTAAACACTGTTACAATATATTATTCTCATGAAATATGATAAAGGGACACTTGGAAAACCAATAAGGGAGGATATAATAGTGATTATCTTTGATCACCAAGCCAATAAAAAAATAGAGGACTCTCACAAAATATATACTGATGTACCAATATATAAATAATTAGAAATAAAAAAAATGATTTAGAGACTCTGTATTAGAAATCTTTTATAACATTAGTGGAAAAAGAAGAAGATGAAGTTGAAGGACCATGGGTCATACTCAAGGTAAAAGGAGAAGAAGACTGAAAAACCATCATAGGATTTATTTCATGAGGATGTTAAGACTTGGTGAGGTGGTCTCACCACCACCACTATTCTAGATCCATGTGTCATTATCCGGGGTGGGATGTTTATCACATAGATTAGAAACATAAATCCTTTCCAATACAATGTTGCTAATGCTAACCCTTTTGAGGTGTAAACAAATGTTCAGAATTTAGATATGATGATTATTTCCATTGAAGTAATTTTTCTTGTCACTTAGTAGGAATATGATATGAGAGACAATAGAATCCTTAATGGGATACTTAATGCGTCTGTAAATGAAAAATGAGATCACATTATTGACCCTAAATAATTAAATTTGTTCTCCTTATCATGTAAATAAATACATCATCATTTTCAATGATTCATACCATTATATATTATTTTTAGAGAATATATGAAGATGCAGTGTAGATAAATTATCTCAATTATGTTGTTTGTGGTATTATATACGGAGAACATGAAAAGGGTGTTCCCGATGATGAGGATGGGAAACTCTCCCCTAAAAAAATTAATTAGAATATGGAAGAGGAATTCATTTATTTCATCTTCCATCCCCTGATGTCAATCCACCAAGCAGCAAGGATAATCCTTGTATCATTCATGATCTAACAACTAAGAAAGGACATGATATTTGAAAAGCATGTCTTTTGGGATGAAGGAGGTTTATTTGTCTAATCATTTTAGTTTTTTCTAAATATTAACCAATGTGATAACATTGACATTCTATGATTTCATAATTTGAATCCCCTAATAGGTCTAAAGTATGTTCTAATGATTCCTGAAGTGAAAACGATGGTAAATTTTCACACTATATAAAGGAACCTCTTGTAGAGTAGACACCAAAAAAACATCCCAAACCATATCTATTAGAGATAGAGTAGGTGATTCAGTAGCATAATATTATAAATATGTTTCATTCTATATATGACTCCACATGCATTTAAAATTAATCCTCAGAGTACTCATAAAAATTATTTCCTTTCAATAAATTCCCAATAGCTTTTAGGTTTAAATTTTTATAAAATTTAATAAATCATTAAATTAACAAACCCCATTATTTTTTAACTAGTGGGTATTTTTTACACTATAAAAAATTCACAATATATTTAAATCATCCACATATCCCAAAAATTCTTAATATAAAATAATCCTCTAGAAACATCATACATATTACTTTTCCTCATTACATTATGGAATGGAAACATAAGAATGGAGTGACATCATATGCTCAGTAAGTGATAAAAAAAATGAAATTAGAATATATTATAAGTGATAATTAGGTTGAAAAATATGAATATAAACATAATAACATGATGATATGTACATGAGGCATAACTTGATCATATGTACATGAATCAAATCATGAAAATGTGGACACAAAATAAACATAAGACCTTTATAATCATATAGTGAATGTTAATCACTAAGACCTATTAAAATAATATTACTATGTTTATTCACCATGGTATCATGAAAAAATTACCAAGGAATACGTTCAAGTTACCATGAAACTGTAAACAATATGATTATTTCATTACCAAATGAATTTGACTGATATCAGGGTGAACCATTCATATTACCATGTTTTTTCTTCTAAGGTATCATAAAACATTATAAATACTTGCATCCAAGGTATCAAAAACATTTAATATCTATTGATTTATACTTTAACCAATGCAATGGATCACTATCTAGTTAAACTCTTCATACATGTATAATTATATGTGTCATGTGCATTTTATTACATCAAAAAACATTTCATCATTTTTGAACCTTGATTAAATAATATGGCTTTAAAATATATAAAACCACAATAAATTAGGGAATCGTAGATATTTTTGAATACCATTTAATGTAAATAGGGGTCCTTATTCACAACATGAATGTATTCCATGGAAAATAAAAGAATGATTTTTGAATCTTGAAAATTATAAAAAACTATAGAATAGGTTTAAGGATAGAGAAGGGTAGTCTATGATTAATAAAGATGATTTTTATAGTAATGACTTGATTATGAACAAATAAAATAATAATCACATAGAAATAAAATGGTTTAACTATGAAAATATGACATCAAAAATCATGGAGTGACTTCAGTTTCATGATGGGAATACAAAAGGTATTGTAGAATGAAATTAATCAGAGAGAAGGGTACTATCTCATCAATAGGGAATCATTTTATCAAAATATGATATAAATCAAATTATGTTGTGTATTTTAAAATCAAATTTCTATAGTATGAGAAAAAACCCTAGTTTATATTTTGATGTAGCATCATTCGTGAAACCAAAAAAAAGAACATATATAAAAAGAATAAATTATATTTTAGAAAAATAGATGGTATTTATCTGAATACAAGAGGTAAAAGTATGTGAACAAAATAGATTAAGTATGTTGAGAAATCATGATCAAATGGGTAAGTTTCCCATGATTATAAATCATGAAAAACTCAAAGTAAATCGGATAAATAATTTTTTCTAATGGAATCCCCAACATAAATTCCCCATAGTGTTTTTTGTCATTCACAAACCAAGTTTCCCAAGGCATGCGGTCACTAGGAATTTACCAATGAAACTTTGTAATGTGTTTTGGTTGAGAGGATGGGAGGTAAATTTAATATACACCATTAGGGTAAAATTATTTCCTACTCCATGAACTCTAATTAATTTAATATATATTCTTGAATCCCTCTCAAATCCCATTGTGGGACCAGTTACCCATGTGTTAGTGAGTCAATAAAAATATTGAAATGGTTTGAACATGTATATATATAAGAGGTTCTACATATTTTCCATAATAATTAATGATTTTCTGGTTATTAGACTAAGGTTTAAATAAACATTTTTGGGATGTCTAGAATTTATCACCATCTAGGATGGTGGTAGGTAGTTATGTTATTATGATAGAGCCTATAAGAAATGATTGTTATATATCCTTGTGAATGGAATCAACACCCACATAGTTTCATTACACCTAACAAGACACATTTTACCTTTTAAGATAATGTGATAAAGCCCATAATAGTTCCTTTTATGTTAATGCATCCCTAACCACTCCAAATCATCTTAGATCCATGTAGAATATAATTTTTTTAAATAGTATTTGGAAAAAGTTGGTGTGGGAATTACACATGTGTGGCCTTTGGGGTTAAGTAGAACCAAAAAATGGCCAAATTATCATGGGTTTATGTTATGTGGAATATGGATATATTGGATAAAAAAGTAGCATTTTTAGTAAATATATAACCCAAAAAGCATAATATGGATCATATGGAATTTGGAATAACAAGAGGTAAATTCAGAATCATAGGGAGCATAGCACAATGATGAAGTAAATAAGTGATTTCATGGGTAATATGGCCCCCAAAAGATGATTTCCACAAGGAATGTAGCCTATTGTAGGTGAACCGGGGAATTAGCGGGAACATAGCTCAATGATAAAGGACACCTAGGCTTGTGGGGGTTATGGAATAGTGAGGAAGGACCCAATTAACTTCATGAGAAGTATAGTCCCATGATGATGGTTTTTAGATATTGGGTTTAACCCTTAGAGTGTTCTCTTATGCATCCTATTAAACAAGAATCATATCTTATGTAATTTTAGTTATATAATTTTATATCATATGGAATGACTATTCAATTCTATTTAATATCATGTGGTAAGAATTCATTTTCCCACAGTTTATCATTACACTATGAGGATGTGCATGCCGTGAGAGGGGAATCAATGAAGGATTTAGTGGGGATTACACATGGGCTACCCAGAAATATGAATTTCCAAGAATAAGCACCATATAAATACCATTTATCATAATAAATGTGTAACCTTTAGTATGAATTCAAATAGGATAGGACCCTGAGAAGATTAGTTAGGTCTCATATGATGGGGATACCCTTATGAAACTCACTAACAAATTATCGGGATGGGATCATCAGTTATGTAATGAATAAATGGGGATTGAAACTAGAGATGAATACCGTTATAGTGATCATGGATCATTTAATAGACTACAGGGGTCAGAACCTCAGTGAACATATAATTGGGTCTTATAAAAAATAATGATCTATGATGTGTCTTCATAACTAGGAGAGAATTTTCTGATTTTATGCATGGATATGTGCAACCGAAAATTGTGGGTTCCCGACACATTGATGCATCACGGGGATGAAACAATAAACTTGGATATGATTTGGCTTATACATATGAAGGAATAATATAGTCCCATGAATCATATATTGTACTCATAAGACAGTATGATTATGTAGATATAGGATAGATCACATTAGAGTCATCATGATAGAGACCCTCATTATCAAGGGAATACAAAATTGTAATAAACATGAAATATATACCTATCTAAGATGACATTTCATGTGGCTCTATTTATACATGGAATATAAAATCAAATGGGTTCACATGAATATTTTGATCATGTATTTCTGGTGGCTTTTGTGGATTCCTTTTTAGTTAGGTTCTTAGGTAATATCTTCTACTAAATGGATGCTCCATCATTAATGATAGGGAGGATATGGTGCACAAAAAAGGGTGATTTTGTCAGTGGATCACTTATTAGGTATTCACTGTATTGAGTGAGTATATGATGGTTTTTATATTCCCTTATAAAGGTTATGTGAAGCCCCTTGATTTCCCTGATTAGGGGTAATTGAATGTCCTGCTTCACTCTAACAGGAGACCATAGGTGGTTAAACTTCACCATAAGGAGGGATTAGTGAATGAAACTACTTTAGAACCCTTAAGGGATAAATTAAGTGGGTTTTAATTTACCATAGTAAGGGGTTTTCAAAACTTATTGTGCCACCAAGGGAACATTGGGTGAGTTGTCACTCTAGAGGGTTGTGGTCTCCCCCAATGAAATTTGGAAAATCATATTATTGTATTGTGCCCAAGATTAATATTTCACCTTAGTTTTGGAGAAAAATGAGAAAAATGGTCTTTTAAAAGTTTTTACGTTTATAAAAATTTGGATGAAAAAACTAGACTTTTCAGTTGATAATTCCATTTGGTTTTATGAACAAAAGGATTCATAAAGGGGTTGCAAAGACTTCGGGGAAGGGCGTTCAAAGAATAAAAATTCCTTCTCAAAAAATTTATTTTTGAGGACCCCTTACTATCTTAATTATATAATTATATCTATAATTCTTCTCATTGATTGGGTGAGGATTATGGAGTTCATTATTCATAACACATATTGATCTGGGAGAAATAGGTTTGGTGTATGTATACAGTAAGGTACACACTATGTGTTGAATAATATATCAAATTGATTGTTAGGGATTGGAAGAAAATATGACCTAATTACCAAAAAAATTCCCTCACAATATCATTCAAATTTCCAATTTAAATTAGAAGCAAAAAATTCCCCCTTCTAAATTGGGCATGATCATCATAAAGAGCATCAAATTATGATGTCAAACAAATTAGTTGTCTGATTTGTGTGCTGGAATTGTGAGCTCTTATTAGTTCTCTATAGGTTGGATCTCATACCCTCTTCCAGTGATTGAATTTATATAAATATATGGTCTAAAAATATTTTTTCATATATTCCCAACTCGAGTGATCTTTGAAGATATCATTATCTCTATTCACTAATGTCTTTTATGCTTCTCAAGGTAAGCATGATATTTACCTTATCCATAGTACTACACATTGGGCCAAGAACTTTCTCAAACTTGGAATATGTGACATGGGTTGAATAGATGTACAGAGTCATCGTGACAATAGCACACTTAGGAACATAGACTTAGGCAGAGTTTTCTACATGCTAAGACCTATGAAATATATCTCCTCAGATATACATTTTCCATGGATTTCTATGAATAACCATTTTTTCTTATTCTTCCATTATTCAGTCGATTGATATCATTATATTACATTCTTATAGTAAAATAATGGATCAAAACTCCATTAGTAACTAAAACGAAGATATGGAGGATGGGTTACTCAATGAGTGTGAACTGTTATTGTCTTCATTAGTGAAATACACATCGAAGAATCACTAGGAGTAATTTTCATTAGAATTTATTCAACTCTAGGTCCACATGAAACTAACTGACATGGAAGTTATTAGGTCTGATTCTATCATTATAGGTTCATGATTCACATTTGACAACCATATGGACATACAAAAATTAATCAATGGAATACTACATTGATGTAATTGAGGATACTCTTATTTTCATAGTGAATTACTACAAGGTTGCCACTGATAACCAAGACTACCCATTTGAGCTATTAAAACAAACTACTATTTAGTTTTCCATCAATTATTAACATATTTGTTGAAGGGATATATATTTTATTAGGAATTACAGCCTAGAGTTAATATAAACCCCAAAAGAATGTGGTCGTACTATGCTAATTTAAATTATAATAAATTAAATGACAGCAGGAATACGTAGATATTTTTATGGATTTTTTAGGTCTTACATACATATGTAAATAAGAAGGTCTCCTTATTTACCAAGATATTCATACATTGTATTACAAAAGAAAATTTGTTCCACCTTTTCCATGGAAATTAGGGATCAATCTATGGTATTTTTATTGGATATATGGGGATTTAACTGTAGGAGTGATGTATGATGAGTTTTCCCTCCAATGTCTAAATTGGGGGATTACCAATGAATTCACATGAGAGTCATTGCACTAATGAAGGAGGATAATAAAATAATGGAAAGGGAACCCTATACATGAGGTGATGTCAGTTTTGAAAATTTTTCTAATGTATTTTAGATGTACCATGGTAATTTATCCTCATGAACATTCCCAGCCAGCAATAACTCAATGAAGAATATGGAAACTACTAGTATTTATTACCCTAATGTAGAAAGGGGCCAATATATGATGTGGGGTTATGAAATCAACCATACCATCATTCCTATGAACTATTGGAAAATTTCCCTTACATGTGTCTTATTGGAAACATGATTATAGTATTTTATTTTCATATGGGTTTCTATTTTAGTAAATTTAGTTTAACTAACTACTTGGAGGAAGGTAACCTCATAGGTTTAGCATTTATAATGTTGTCGATGATAACCTAGTGGTTACAACACATCTATAATTTTAAGGATTCATGTTGTTTCTCCAAGATGATCTAGGTAATTTGTTGAATGATATCCATGTTATCAAATTCATTATAACTTCATAGAGACATAAATATACAACAAAATATATTCATACAATTTATTAAGGTTATTTACAACACCTTTACAGTATCCCAAAAGTGCAATAGGGCCTTGATGTTATTAATATTAATCTCAATGTTCATGTTATTTTATTATAGAGGCCCCCACCACCATTATATTAATAAAGGTTTATATAAGTGGTGCATATGAAATTTCTTCATATAAAGTAACCCAACATGACTATGAAAAATCACATTTATTTAGAAATCATCTATTAGGATTAAGCACCATACCAAATTTTCTAGGAAGTTTGTAATGTGAAAAATTAAGTGGAGACCCAACTTGTGGATATTATATTAGAGATAAACCCAGTATTGGAGACAAAACTCTGTGTGATTATGAAGAAATAGGATACTATCGTAAAACTAAACCATCTTACAATGAATGAGTTCATCGAACAAGAATCTGTATATGAACAATTAAGAATATTACCTTATCCATATATAATACTAACTACTTGCATAACAACTATTAGAACAACTTATTCATGAAAAAGGAGAAAAAATTAAATTCATAAACTCAATAAGAGTGAAATGACTTGTGATGATCTTGAATAATTATCCTGGTTACAACCAGAGGAATCAGGCTGAACTCATACTGGGGACCCATTATGCTAAGAATCTGAAACCATGATATCAAGTCAGTTACTGTGGGAAAGTGATCATGTAGAAAATTAGAGGCCCTAAAGAAGATATAGTCGAATGATCATGGTTCATATTTAGGTTAAAAAAATAATCTATATAACAACCACTTAGAGGATTTATATCCCATTGATATCAATCATGGAAAAGTTATATCACTTCAACCACTATTCATGATCCATGATCAATCCTACAGTTTGGAATTTAAATCCCTCATATTGAAAACATGAATTATTTTTAATAAATTCATACAAATTCTAAACCATAAGAGGTGGTGATGTATGCTAGGGATTTGTATATCTGAATCCTATCCACTGATGTGAGTATTCTAACTACTCGACATTTGAAGAATATAAGGGGCCACAGAATCCTTAAAGGGGTACTCAATAAGTCACTGTATAAAGAATGGGATCCACATATCCATATTGAAGATGTAAATTTGATCTTTTTATCATGAAAATAATTATTTTTTAATTTGGTATGATTCATATATTTATATATTATTTATATAGAATTAATGATTATATAGTGAAGATAAAATCTACCAAGTATATTATTGGGAGTATTCTAGTGGGTGACCTTGAGAAGGGGTTCCCTAGTGATGAGTATGGGGAAAATCCTCCAAAACAATTATGTGGAAGGTTGTTGATGAAGGACTCTATTCAATCATCCCTCCCCTAATTATAGTATACCGAGAGAAAACATTAACCCCATTATGATTTAGGATCAAACATTGAAAAAGGGAGAATTTTTTATCTACGCTTCTCTTCTTGATGAATGGGGTTAATTTGAAGGGTTATTTTAGTTTATTATCTTTTAACCCGTGTGAAAACATTTAGATTCTTCTATTTTGGAATAAAACACCCATAATAGGTCTAAATTGATTCATGGTTTTTTTATATAGAAAACCATAGTGGACTTCCCTCTTAATTAAGGTACCAATAGTAGATGGGACCCAATCAACAACTTACCTAACCACCTCTTCTAGAGAAAGATTAGGTGGTTTAATATGTATATATATATGATAACTATGTATCATGATATCTATGAATCCCTATGTGTTACTATAAAATAAATATATGAATTGGTGAAAATATTTATTTTTAATAAATTACCAATACTTTTTAGGTTTAATGTTTTAGATAATTCTACAAAAAAAATAACTTAACAAAATCCATGACATCTTTGACTAATGAAATTTCCCCCACTATATAAGAAATATCATAATAAATATTATGTCTTCAACATATCTGTCATCATTTTCACATAAAATACACTTCTAAATGCATCATACATAATACTTTTCATTACATCATATTGAAATAGAATCATTATAAATGGTGAGATCATTTGCTTAGTAAGGTAAAAACAATTAAATCATAACATAATATGGGCGTGACATTGGGTGCAACATAAGAATATTAATATAATAAAATATAGACAAGTGTATGAGGTATAACATGATCATAAGTAGATGAACCATAACAAAGGAAATATAGTTATAACATATGCATGAGAATTTCAAAATCATATCAGCAAAGGTCATCACATTATTTTTGTAAAATCAATTTACCATGGTTATTGCGAAAAATATCATAAAATTTTATTAAGGAATACTACCAAGGTATTGTAAACATGCCATATCTAGTGATTAATTCATTATACAATGCATTGGAATGCATTCATATTTTACCATTCATTTTACCAAGGTCATTCAACATGGTTACATAAAACATTTAGAAGGAATTATACTAAGATATTACAAACATTTCGACCCAATAAATTATTTATTTTACTAAAAAATTGGAGAACTATCAAAGAACTCCCTTCATATTTCTATCATTATATGTGTTTCATCGATCATATAACAAAAGAAAATATTTCATCATTTCAATCCAATGAATAAGGTATATAGATTATTTTCATGGATGTCCCCAATAAATGATGTATTGTTATATCTAGGTGAATACTGTTAAATCAAAATTGGGTTTATTATTTAGAATATGAATGTATATCATGGAAAATCAAGATGCAATTTCAGTATCATGAAGACCTTACAAATTGGAATATGGAATGAGTTTAATGAAAGGAAAGTATAATCTCTCATCAATATTGAATCATTTATAGAGTAAAGGATTTATTATGAACATAAGGAAGCATAATCACCAATAAATGAAAATTCATACACCCTAAAAATATGACATGGAAAATTAAGGAGTGACATGGGAAACATGATAAGTATAAAAAGGGAATATTGAATATGATTAATGATAGAGATGGTTAGTATCACATAAATTGGGAATAATATGTATAGTTTCAAATTAATTTTTATCACATCTAATAGTAATTATATGGAAACCAAAAGGAATAAAACAATATAATACGTTATGAAAAATAAAGTGGTGAATTCGGAAACATCATTCGTATAAAAATAGATTATGGAATGGGTTTAATAAGATAAAGGGTAATATGCCGTCAATGTGGAATTATTTGGACAGTAAATATAGATTATAGACACATAAAATCATTATTTCATATAAACCAAAATCATTAAAGAAAACAATTTGTATGAATTAAAAAATAGAGGGATAGAATCAAGGAGTGATTTAGATAATACATATATACAAAAAAGATTATTGAATGAGTTTTATGTGAGATAATGGTAGTATCTCATCAATATGGAATCATTTAGATATTAATATATTGATTGTTAACACATGAAAACATAATAAATTGATAATCAATGGGGTAATAATAAAATGAGTATTTGAATTAAAAGGAGAAAGAGAACCCTTACATATATGTGACTTATCAAAGATTTGGAGTACACTAGAGAACCATATTAACAACTTAGGAAGAGTTTAGAGAGGGATAAGGAAAATAAATTTGAAATCATTTTTTTGGGGTGGAGTTTGATGATTAAATGGGTGGGAGTGAAATCTTTTATATGTGATAAGAGGGATTCTTCATGTTAACTAAATATAGGTATGGGGTATGAACAATATCACATGGGGTTATCTGGTTCAGGATAGTTAGATGAATTAGGTAGCGAAATATTAGTGATACATGTAAGTATGAATTTACAATCTAACAATGGTATTATATAATGAATATGTGTCAAATTTATTTTGTGAAATTCAAACTAATTATTTTACCCATTTTAATAGTTATTAATTATTAGTAAATATTAATCACGATTATTTTCTTATTAATAAAAATATAACATATGCCATATTACTAATTTTATAAATGAATAATCGAAATTTGGGCACCATTTAACTTAATTTGATTTCTACGGTAAAATTAACATTTATATTAGAACATATAATGTTTGGCGAGGATTTGTTTATAGTAAAATATTATTCTAATCATTAAGTGTAATTAATATTATTTAACATTAAATAAAAATTAATGGAGTGTTAAATTATATATATATATATGTCTGAAAATAATAATATAAGCATAGTTAGAAAATAAATTTAATTAAAAAATGAACATTATTTACAAAACTATATTTCCACGAAAAATAATTTTTCTATCAAGATAAATAATATTTTTCGTGGTACCTTAGTCTAATACCAAAAAAATATCCCTTATTAACAATTTTGAAAATTATAATTAAAATAGTGAAATTATTTTATTCGATTAAATTTATAAAATTAATAAATATTTAATTAAAATATTAGCACATGTAATTATTTTAAATCCATTTTTATAAGGTGTATTTTTAAGCATAAATTATTTTATTTTGAATATAATTATTGTTTTATTTTATTTTACTTATATACGCCTTTTTATTATAATGTAAATAAAATATATGTAGCTTTTAAATGAAGAAACAACTAAATATTTACCATAATAATATTTAATTTAATTAATAGACTAACAAATAGTTTATTTTATTGGAAAATATTACTTTAGTTCATAAAATATTAAACATTGGTTTTATAAAATCATAGAAATAACGTAAAAAGTTATAGTTTTACACCTTGAATACATATATTTTCATTTAAAAAGATTTATAAACACAAATTTATTTCTAAAATAATGATAATGACATAAAATTTATAGGTTTGGTTAAAATTTTAGTTTTTATTATTCACTTAAAATCAACAATTTTCGAAAAATCCAAAAAAATAGTCATAATAATATTTTGAAATGAGGATTCTAAAATTGATTTTTTTTTATTTAAAATTTAAACTCCAAATATTTTATTATTTAAATTTAAATAAAAATAATATAATAAAAACTATAATCATAAAAAAATATTGTTTTTAAAATATTGAACATTCTTAATTTTGTTCATAATAAATTTCATAACAAATTGCTTTTAAGATACTATTAATATGAAAAATATATTTTATCTATAATATATTTAATTTCATAATTTATATAACATAGAAATATCATTTTATGAAAGTATACATTTTGAAGCATAAATAAGTCAAATTAGTTCTTTGGTGACACTAATTGTGGTTTACCAATTTCTTAGTATTCATAATGGCCTTTATTTTTATTTATACACATATTTCAAAATTTTATATGTTTTATTTTACATTTTTAATGTATATATAACATTCAATGTCTTGTGTTTTTGGCATTTCACGTGTAACAAGATATTGAGAACATTATTTTTTGAAGGAAAATATATAAATGAAAATATTTGGGTGTTACATTCTACCCCCCTTAAATAAATTTCAAATTTTCAATTTTAATTATCACTCATTAATAAAAATAGGATAAGGGTATCTAAAAGAAAAAAAATAATTCAAAAAATAATTTCAAATGAGGTTCATAACTAAATATATTACGTTCTAATAGGAAAAACGTATTTTCTCTCCATTATGTTAACTTATTTCTTTGTTTTTCCCCAATTGTTTTTTCTTTATGACATCCTTTTCCACACATAACTAATCTTTTAATTAAATTGAGATATTTTAATTTTTCGTTCATCCATAATTTTTAACATATAGAAACTTTATCCTAGTTTCATTCATAATATTTATTAGATAACATCCATGAGACTTCATACTTTTATTATTTGGTTTGTTTTGAAATTCATTTTTTTAATGCAGTTAATCATTATTCCTGATATATTGGTTGGAATAATAAAATGATTTAAAAATTTATTTCTTATATTGATAGGTTAATCATAGGTATAATTTGCACATTATCCGTGAATTCCATTATTAACATGATTCTTTTAGTCTCCATCTATTATTAAAACCAAAGGGTTTAATCTACGTAATGAAAAATTAACATGGCCATAAAATTAATGTATAATGAAAACTTTAACCTCAAAATATGTCTTCTAAATTTTTATATTGTCTTTAAACTTCATCCTAAAACGTTATTGGTTCAAAATATTATACTTTTGATTGGATTCTATCATATTTTTAACCCAATTTCCTAAATAACTATAAATAAATATCATGAAATTTCTTACAATATTCTAATAAAAAAACATTATATTTCTCTCTCAAAATTCAACACATATATTATAAATAAAATTAGGAATTAATACTTATACCTTAATTTATGAATTTATTTGTTCCAATATATGTTTAACATGATCATTTTCTTATTAATTTCTCTTACCTAAATATTTTCCAATGATTTAAATTGTTTATTAAGAGAATTTGAATGTGAAAATATTATCCTCTAGAAGTGTCTATCCAAAAATCTTGTCAAAGGACCACTCATCATTAAATAGGTTAAATATTGATTCAATGCTCAACTAGCCTTTTTAGGAGTTATTAAACACAGTGGTACATGTTCTACAACAACATCTAGATTCCATCATCCATACATGGATTTATTTTCATAGTGAACCCCACAATATATTATCTTCCAAAAAATCATGATGTTATCCCATTCTTAGACATATCCATTAGACATATCCCTAATGTTGAAACTACGGTTATATTATCATAATCCCTAGGATATTAAATACTATCCTAACAATCCTAAAGTGTTACCTAAACCATTCAAAATATAATTAACCTTAATTTATTGACACATAAATTATTTCTAATTAACATCCAAACCACTAGAGTAACCTATAATTTTCAATGATTCCAACCATGATGACCCAAACATCAATATATCATAATTACATGACTAATATAAAATATTTATTTTTTAATACTTTCCCCCATTAGTCTTATGTGTACCATTTTAGTAAATAATGAATTAAATTAGCATAACAAAACCCATGTCTTATTTAACCAATGCAAATTTTTCCACTATATAAGTAACATGTTAATCTATAATAATACACCAAAATATGCGTCAAATTATTCATATAAAATAATCTTATAGACATATTATAAATATTACTTTTCGTTCATGACCTAGGGAAATGGAAACTTAATAAAAGAGTGTGATTAAATTCACAATAAGTGAAAAATAATGAAATCAGAACATAATATAGGTGAGGCTTGGGGAATAAAAAAAGAATATCAATATAATAAAATTAATATAAATACATGTTTCATAACATAATGATATATACGTGAAGCATAACATGGAAATTTGGCTATAACAAAAAATGTAAAATTCCTAAGAATATCCCCAATGTTCAATTCTAGGTGATGTGAAAGCATATATTTGATATTATTACCCAATGTATCATGATTAATTCTCAGTAATGGTTCCATGGTATCTTGAACATGTCATATATAGAAATGAATTCCATACCTATTGAATTTATGAATTATAAATGTGTACACTTTGTACTACCAAGGTTGTTCACCATGGTATTATAAAACATTACTATATAATATTCGCAAGGTATCATGAACATGTTTGCTCAAGAGATTAATTGTTTACCCAATTCAGTGGAGCACTATTTGGGTGATACCTTAATATGTATATCATTACGTTTTACAGATAAATAACATAAAATAAGAATATATTTCGTCTTTTCAATCCCATTATTAAGGAATATAATTTCCCAAAACTGTTTTCCACAATAAATAAAATATATTTATATCTAGGAGAATTCCCTCAACTAATGATAGGGTTTCATATTTACTATATGAATGAATTTCATGAATTATAAAGTAGTGATTTTATAATCCTAATGAATATATAAAAAGGATATTATAATTGGTTCAATGAGAGGAAAATGAAGTCTATCAATAATAAGGATTAGATTATAAAAAGAGCCAGCCTTATCTTATATAAACATTACATCTTTTGGGATGAATATTCAACAAATTTCAAAAATATATTCCCAAGGACTATAATGTTTTAGTGTCTTTAGGGACTAGATACACAATTTTTTTTATTTTATGAATGATATTCACGATCTACCATAATGATATATACCATACTAATATTCATAAACATACCCTACTTAAAAACATAATTTTTAACCTATGAGAATGGATTCATAATTATGGGTGATCACAAATTCTCAGTAAGGGTAGATATGAGAGATATCAATCTATGATCATATGAAAGAATAATATTAGAGTAATTGTATGAGATCATAAACATAAATTGGAAACATCATACCCAATATACCATACATCATAAAAAAGAACCATGGAATAAATCCTTATCAGTAAAAAATACATTATTATTAACAGTGTGAATTCATTATAATTCAAGAAACAATAAATAATGTCATAAATGAGTTGCCTCAACATAGGTATAGAAACCATTTAATTTTTAATGTTTAACTACCAACAGTATACAACATATTAGATCTGGCCTAATTAATAGTGCCCTACTATGAATCAAGCTCATCATCATGTTCCCCAAATTGGATCATTCCCATCAATAAATGTCACACCATTATGTTATGAGATATATATCATTATACATTACATTAAAGGGAGATATAGGTCCCACCTATCATGGAAATAATGTAACTGCAATCCTTGTTTAAAATGTATCCATAATTATTGTTTTATAATAAAGACACCCATCACATAATTGGAACCATACATATGTGTGCCACAAGATCATAAAACTTTCACCATATCAACCCGTCATAACTCTTTCAATGAAGTCAAATTTTGATAAACAGTTCATCGATTTATCATACCATAACCCATGAAAATAAATGTTTTTTATAAACCTCACATCTATAGAAAAATAGGGATGGTATAATGGGATTATAACCAAACTAAAACATAAGAAACATAAAAGTATGTAAACATATATTAAATTTTCATTAAAAGATCATGATAAATATTTATTGGGGAGTATATCATTTTCTATTTGAAACTACTTATTTAATACATAAAAATATACAAAATGAAAAGAAAAAAATATATTTTTTGAAAGTAAACATGAAAAATAATAACGAATGATTAAAAACATAGATTGGTCATGATGGTTTTAATTTCAGTTCATATTGTATTTGTTGAAAGAAAACATTCCTTTCAAATTTTTCTAAAAAGTTAATAAATTAACACATGTGAAAAATTAAAAAGATATTCCTTTAGATTTTTTACAAAAAAAACTTAAATCATAGGTAAAAATTAATTTAAAAAATCATAGTATATTTGAAAAAATATCATTAATTTTTTTTTATAAAACATGGATAGAGAAAGAATGTGTATATGACTAAAGAGGTAAATAAAGTTGATTTTCATTAAAATCATATTTTTGATAGTTTGAGTGATTAATGAGATGAAAATGAATAGAATAAATGTGTTATAAATAAATATAAATAAGAAAATAAAATTAATTAAAATTAATTAGAGGTAGATCATAATATTTTTTCATCAAAATATTAATCATAAACAAGCTCTAAATACAATGAGTATGAAATATAAATCCCTTACCATTTTGGAAATTTTTTAAAAAATCCCTATGAAATAGAGAAACATAGATAAATATATAAAACACCATAAGTTTCAATATAATTGTCGTAAAATTAAAATGTGGGTAGAATATACACCACCCAAAAGGAAGAAGTTGTGAATATGGCATGTATCTCATAGATATAAAATTGTGTGCTGAAAATACCTTCCCTCAACTTCATCTTTATTTTAAGGAAATATAAACCTCTATATAATAAATTTATATTTATGGTGATTATTTTTATATATTCATTTAAATAATTATAATATCATATATGATCCACATATAATGTTTCAAAACCCTTTTATAAATAATTCCTTACTAAAATCTCTATTATTTGTGTGTTAACTATTTCGTTTTTTATAAGAGTTTGAGTTTAGTAGTTCTTATTATTGTATTTTGATCATCATTAAATAATATACATAACGTGAATCATATTATAAATCTATATATTCATTATATTCATATTTAGGATCATCCATAAATAATGTAAATAGAAAAATGAAATGCACTTATCGTCGAGATGGTAAGTCATACCTTCATAAGAGCGGTGTCTCCATTTTTCAACGGATGGGAAAAAATAATGTTAAATAATAAATAAATTTTAGAGAATAATCATTATTTCATATATATATCTTATATTTATGAAATTTATCTATTATTATCTTCTACATAAACCATAAGTGAAAAACGAATCACATCGCATCGTGAGGAAGTAATCTGCCATATATACGAGCAACGTTATCATATCCTATAAAAAATGGAATGAAAGAAGGTATATCTAATAATATAATTCTAGGAGTATATTTATTTAAAACATATAATATATATACTTTTAATAAATCATTATAAGAAGATGTTAGTGGTGGTGTTGGAAAATGAGTTACGTCGGTTCGTGAGGAGAGAGTCTATCATACTCATAATAAACAGTTTTCTTTCTAAATTGAGGGAGGAGAAGATGGCTATAGATCATTAATTTAATATAAAAATATCCAATATTAAATTTTATTATTTTATTATATTATTATGGTATAATAATAATTTAGATAGGTTTAAGGACAAATAAAATAAAACTCTTTGTTAAGAATTTATCGTCTTCCTCGAACAACCCCTTTGGGTTTACAAAAACCCATTATATGTTGGATTTATGATAAAAACATTACTCCATGATATTAAGATAAAATTATTTATGGTTTTTTGGTAGTTATTGTAAGAGAAAAATTTAATTTTAATTGTGAAGAGTAAAGGAGAAGGGGTGGTCTTTTATAAGTAGGGGAGAGGAGAAAATGGAATTTTGGAAAAGAAAAACGTATACCCATGTTTTATAGAAGAAATAAAGATTTAAAATAAATTATTTGAAACATTTTCATGATATATGTTATAAACATGGTCATAATATGAAAATTTTAAAATTTTATAGGTCATATAAGAGTTATAGTTGTTGTTTAACACATCGATAAACCATTTTAACCATAATTATATTAGAAATGTCTTACAATTTTTACAATTCATTACAGTAAAAATTGAAGATTAATTTTACAAATAATATAAATAATTATGATTCCAAATATTTAATCCTTTTTATAAAAATAAACTCATATAAATATAATAATTTATTTTGAAATAAAACCCGTAAGCATGACGAAAATACAATTTTCTATAGGAGAAGTTTTATTAAGAATGAAATGATTTTATATTAAGATTAACCATAATATTTATTCCAATAATCTATATTGTAATATTAATATTATTATTAAAATATTTTTAATTTAATACAATTTCAAAAAATTGGATCATTTTAAACTTTTTAAATGAAATTAACCTTTTAAATAAAAATCAGTGTTTTTTATTATTCCTCGAAAAATTAAAGTTTTTAGAAAATTATAAAACATTAACTGTGAGATGATTCTGAAATGTTTATTTCAAAAATGAAATTAATTTTATATAATATATTTCCTTTGTTGGATAAAATATTTTTAAAATAAGTAAACCAAAATGTGGTGCAACTGTTTTTAGATAAATTTTTTTTAAGAATAAAACTATATTCATTCATATCCCATGACTAGAAAACATATTATATGAATGATAAAATATTTTATTTCATTTAAAATAGATAAATTTACTTAAAATAAATCAAAAATATTTATTAATTTAATTTATTGATATAGAAACTCATTCCTTACATACATAGTAATTTTCAGAAAAAAAATTATTCCTCTATTTTCAATTGGTTATTATTTTAATATGTAATTCATTGATAAGAAAACAAACCATTTTATATACATTTAAACCATAAATTTTCATAATTTATCCATTAAAATTCATACACTCCATTAAAAAATCTAGGCATAACTATCATATTAAATAACAATATTTTAATAGTATATAATGGATTGTAAAAATTCAATATTGTGTGTAACATAAGCTACAAAATAATTTTTATTTATATAAAAAACATTTCAGAAAATCTTAGGGTTTTAAATGTTAACCATATTAAAATGAATCTATCTCTCAAAATTTAGTCACATTTCCAATGAATATTGAGGATACTTCTACCACATCACATCCTCAACTTCCTGCACAACTTCATCAAATTGGTAGTTTAGCCAAAACAATTGACCACGTGAGTAGTCTTGCTTCATAGAACATTATCTATAAAATCATGAATATTCACATGTTTTTACTCATAAGAAGAATCATTCCCTGTTCGTATGACCTATCAGTTCAGTTCATGTGATGTATTTATTATGAACTTCCTCATGATGGATAGATGGAACACATCATAAACATGGGAGAGATTATGTGGTAGTGGAAAATGATAGGGTGCTATCCTAATATGTTCTATAATATTAGAATTACTTATGTAACTTGGGATTAAGTTTCCATTATTTCCAAAACTCATAATAATATTCAATAGATATATTAATGGGAATTCATTATCATCATTATCAAATAAAAAATCATCCCTACGATTGTTAACATAAGATTTCTCCTGATTAATAGATTCCATGATGTTTTTCTGAATGACTCTAACATTCTATAACATTTCATATACATTATCATGCCCCAAAATATATACATCTCAAACATAATTTTAGAAAATTGGAGTTCTACACTTCTTTTCCCAGAGGGCTTCATAAGGAGATCTATAATTGCTCGTGTGAAATCTATGGTTGTAAGATAACTTGACTAGATAATGGTATTGATCCTAAACACCTATTAATCATAGTAGTAATGTTCTTAAAATATCATATAGGGTATTGATTGTTCTGTTAGTTTGACCATATTTCCCTGGATGGTGCACATTGCTGAAACTCAACCATGTATAAAGAGATTGATGAAGACTTTTCCAGAAATTCATGGTAAACCTTAGATACCAATCAAGAACAATATACTATGGTTCTCCATTTATCCTTAACACTTTTTAAATATATATTTTCAAAATATTTCAAGGAACCAAATCATCTCTTATAGCACTGAAGTTTTTTGAAATCATAATATGATCAGTTACATCCCACTTAAAATTATGAAATTTAGATTATTTTGGTAGTTTGATGATGAAATTGATGGAAATGTTTCCAATTTTAATTCTAGTATGTGTAATGGTTGTAACATACACTTGGACTTCAACCACTTCTCCTTAACCAACTAATATAGTAATCACTTACATACAAATTATTCAATTCCTCTTCATGAAATTCAACCCTAAATACTCTTTCAAATCTATATATAACTTCATACATCTAGGATGAATGGAGAATGAAAAACTATTATCCCCCTATCACGTATCCTTCTTCAAAATATTATATTGATGGAACACATAAATGGTTCATAAAAATTATCATTTCAATAAAGTCAATGATAAAATTAGGAATATTTCTCACATTTTTCTATTGATACATATCTTTTTATGTGTTTCTTTAATCATTACCCTGATATATGGTTTATCAATGATTTGATAAAGATATGATTTTCCCCCTTTATCATGATTTCAAGAACCATTGCAGTCATAAGATCTGATAAACTACAACCATACTCTTTGATGCATAATCATCTGTTTTTTGGTGAATATATACTTTAAAAATTTATAATCAGTATATATATCACAATTTCCTCCATCCAGATAATGCCTCCATATCATTAATAAAAAAATTACGATAGCTAACTCCAAATAATGAATTCGCTAAATTTTCTCTTGAACCATCAATTTTCATTATGGATAAGCTACCATTATATCATTATCCTTAATAAAACATCCCAATCCCTTTTTGGATGAATTTCTACAGATTAGAAAATATTAGTAACTACAATCTAGTGTGAGGAATGATAAACGGACCAAACTTCTCTTTATCTACTTTAAATTATATTAACATTCATCCATCCAATGGAACTTGAATCATTTAGGAGTTAACATGATGAGTGGATTATACAAACATGGAAAATTCTCCACAAATCATCATTAATACCTAGATAAACTAATAAAACTATGAATCTTAGTTACAAAGGTTGTTCTGGTCCATTTTTCAGTAGCACCTATATTTTATATATCCACTGAAATAACATAACAATATATTATATTAATTTTGAATGAAACTTTATAAATAAAAAATTCAGACATGGTAATTTTTTGTATACATTTTCCTTCCTTAGGGTGGTAAGAAAAATCCTCAAATGATATTTATACTCTTCTTATCTATTTGAGTATCAAAGGACATAGTCTATAATGACTACCACACACTGATCATGGTAATATCTATGGAATCTATTTATTAAATCCATAAACATATCAAGGACATTTGTATGACCAAATGTAATCACTATAAATTCAGTGTCTATACCTTTATTGAAGGATAAAATGGTTATGTCTTAAATTTTTACCATAAGATAATTGTACCCATATTGAAGATACATCATAGAAAAATATTGATATCCTTTAATTTTATTGAAACCCTTTTCTATATGGGTTATAGGATACATTTTATTGATAGTGATTTTGTTATATTCTTTATAGTAAATGAAATCATGAATTTACCCATCTTTCTTATTAACAAATAGAATCAGCACTGCCCATGGAGAAGAACTCTCCCATATAAATACCTTATCAAGATTCTCATGGAGTATCTTTTTTAATTAATATAACTGCAATGGGGACATTATAAATGATGTTTTCAAAATAGTAGAAATAGCACATATGCATTCTATTGAGAACACAAATTCGAAACATGAAAGAATACCATGAATATCCTTTGGAATGACATTAAAAAACATCTAATCAATTTTCATGTCTTTAATGACATGTTTATTACCAAATATCTAAGTGACATACACTTCATCGATAATAATTAAGACCCATAATGAATAAGTAATTCCCATTGGATGTTTGTATTCATACTCACAAATATAAATGAGCATAGGTTCATTCGGAATATGAAATGTGACTTTACATCCTTGATAATTGATATGGTATCCATATAAATAAATCCAATACATGATTATAATCACATCAAATTTATCTAATGGGAGAATCATAAGATTTATAGGATGAAATTTAATATATAATTTGATCAGAATAGAACTATATACTTGATATGTGACCATAGTATAATTAAGATTTTTCACTTCTAAATAAACATCTAATAATTGATATGGTAATTCAATGACCTTTTCAAATTCGTTAGATAAAAAAGAGTGGGTAGATCTCGAATCAAATAAGTAATTATATTCTTTATAGTGAACGTTATGGTTACCTTTCATCATGTAATTTTTGTAACTGAGTTCATCATTCGTGATCACATAATATTTCTATTTTTACTTGGGATGAAGTGGATTTTGAGGCTAATCATCAAAAACCTTTTGAGTCAAGTACTAGTTGGAATAATTCCAATACTCATTTCATTTGAAGTATTGGAGTGTGGGTGGTGCATTAGTTGGAATCCACTTATCCTAAATTGAAATAACCAAATCATTCATCACATTTTTATATTATGGGACTTATGACCCACCATTCAATACATAAAGAACCTCCCATTTCAATTCAATAAATTCCTTTGTTGTTTCTTCCCACATTTATGGCATGTAGATAATTGTAATTTATTTCTTCCTTGTGATTTATTAGTGCTATAATGAGTTGGGATTTTTCTTTCCATGTCAAAATCATGGAAATTGTGGGAGTATAGGATTTAAATTTCTAATTTGATGCACAATTAATGATTTCTTCATCGATATTATAGTCCATTATAGAAAATTCCTTTCAAATAAATGCTTTTTAGACACCAGAGAATCGATAAAATTTTATTTTTTACTGATGATTAAACTAGAATCATATTGTGAAAACCTTGTAAATTCAGCTTCTTAGTTATCAATATATTCATCATTATTCTTCTAGAGATCTATAAATTCATTCCTTATCCTGGTATATAGAGTATTATGGAAGTAATTATTGAAAAATATCATCCAAAACACATCCCATTCCATGGTGTCAATGTCATCTTCTTGAATTGTATACTTAATAAGGCTCTACCACTAATCCTCTTTTAATTACAAAGAATAGATTACTGGGGAAACCATTTCATATTTTTAACATTAATTACCCGAAACAATATTCTCAATTCACATAATAAATTATCTACCTACTACTGGATATGAGGATTCACTATGAGAAGGTGTATGTTGTCTCATAATGGACTTAACAGAACATTGTTACGCCCTTTGATTGTTTGGATGTTCCACCCAATTCATGGGTTGAGAAAGTTGTGTGAGAAAAGAAAAAAGGTTGTGTATCCTATATCCCATAGAATTTGGATTCTCGAGTAGAATAGTATTTCATTTTCCATCACATTCAACATTAACACGGTTTATTTGGGTTTCATCCATTGAATGAAACTTAAAGAACATAGTTTGAGTTACAGTAATAATATTAGGGAAACCGCATAATAATTAAAAATAATGTATGATATATCTAAATAATTAAACCATCATTTCATATTATGACACCTTAGGATTAAACAAGGCCATCCATAATTATGATCATTTTAAAACCTTCTTGATTGTTCATAAATAATATATGAATTAACCAAAGAATATCTTCTGGGGGTGTCAAACTGGGTGATTAGAAGTTCCCATTATTATGTACTAACTGATAATAGATTCAAATCTGAATGTTACCCTTTAAGTGTTATTGTCCCTTGGTAGAACTATGAAAGAGACAAATACACATGCAGTATATAGACAAAAAATTTTTAAGAAACCCACAATATATTATTTACCATACCATAGTACATTCTCATATTCTTAGAAATATCATAATGGTTATAACTAATGTTTTCTATACCTAATATCCAAATATTGAATAAAAATTTCCCTTAATACCAACTAAACTAACATAAGATTATCATACAGAAATATTAAATAATTTTAAATGAATATTGAACACATTTAAAAAATACACACCAAAGGACGATAATGGTTAAGTGTAATTGGAGACTATACACACAATCTTAGTATTTGATGAAATATCATCCACATCCCCCAAAAATATCTATACCTTCTGTACCATTCAAAAAAATCTCATAAAAACCCTTCTTCATAGCCCAGCGGAATGTAAACTTCAGAAATGGTGAGATTAGATGTGTAGAAAAAGAAAACATGGGAGATAATAATCCATGATAACAATAAACCATAATATAAGAATAAGAGTATGATAACAAGAACATAACTCAGAAATTTCATCCCCAATCTATTATATATTATAAACATAAATAATGAAACAAATAATTATCCTTCCATATTTATGATTCATAAGAGTGTGAAATCATAAAAATTCTAGAACTATAATATTGTGTCATAAAAGTGTTTCACAAACATAGGTTTAAAAATGATTTCTTTTTTAAAGAATAACTAGAAATACCACCAAACAGAGTGTATCATTCCTCATCAGTTATTTCCCATTATGGATCAATCATTTCAACTTCATTAATATAGTGGATAAATCCCATATACCTATTTCACATCATTATATTATGATATATAATGCTTTACCCAATGCATTGGAGGGAGATTTAGGTCACAACCATTTTCGTTACTACATAACTATAGTTATTGGTTATAAGTTAACCATCGTACATGGTTAATTATTAAACTTCACACCACATAATGAAAACCATACATATGTGTTCCATAATATCATAAAACATTCATTATATCATGACATCATAACTCATGGAAAGAAAAAAGATTTAATAAATAGTTTATCAATACATCATTTTATAAACCTTAAAAATAAATGGGTTTCATAAAAAACCAATCATCATAAACATATACAATCTAGGTAATAAATAAGGATGATATCATTAGATAATATTCCCTATAAATTATAAGTGACATCAGATGATGTTATCTCAGATGAATAATTACTTTAATATTTATTGGAATCATTTCTTGAAGAAAATATCATTTTCTCTTTGAAAAGACTTATTTAAAATCTAAAAAATTCCCAAATGTGAAGGAAACCATTTTCATTAAAAAAAACATGAAAAAATGGAATGGAATCTAAAAAAACAGACTCTTTTTGAGATTGGGAAATTCTGTTCATTCCATAGAGTTTAAAAGAAAATATTCCTTTCAAATTTTGTTAAAAAATCAACAATCACCTCATTCATAAATTGAAAAAAATTCCAGTTTAATTTTTTTCTAAAATATCTATCATGTTTAAAAATTAATTTTAAAAAATATATTATATCTCTGAAATCATCTTTAAAATATTTTTAGAATACTTGGATATGGAAGAGAGAGTTTTCTACTAATGATAAAAATAAAGTCCATATTCATTAAAAAATATTTCTAATATCTCAATTAATTAAATATAGGAAAATTAATAAAATATATGTATTCTCAATAAATAACCATAGGAGAAGATACTTCATGAGAATTATAGAGAAATAGATCATAATATTTCATTTTCATAACATTTTTCATAAACAATATTGATTAATAATGAGATTGAAACATAAATCCCTTACCACTTATGTAATATTAGAATAATAACAAAATTTAAGGGGAAATAATTAGATGAATTTGAAAATAACCATAAATTTCATTAAAAGTAGCATAAAATTTCACCATGGGTAGTGTATACACAATACAAAAGGAACAAGTGGTGAATATGTCATGTATCTCATATATATATATATATATATATATATAATGAGATGAAAATACATTACCTAGACTATGTATTTTGTTAAAAGAAATATCGTATCATGTATAATAAATTAAAATATATTATAATATTATAAAAACTCCAAAAACATACTTATAATATCATATATGATCCCCTTATAATAATTCTACCCCGTTTTATTAATAATTCATTATTAAAATCATTATTTTTTGTGTTAACTGTTTCATTTGCAATGTAAGATTCAGTTAGGTAGTTATAGTCTTGTACTTTGATAATTGTTACATCGCACACAGTATGTTAATAATGTTTTATGTATCATATATATATATATATATTCATAAAATATATATTTATAGTCATCTATATAATTTTGATATATAAAAATGAAATGCAATGTTCATGGATGTGGTAGGTTGTACACATGCACGAACACTGTAACCATTTTTTGACGAATGGAATGAAAGATAGGTAAATAATAAATAAAAATTAAATAATGATTATTATGTGATATATATCACATATACACATTAAATTTATCCCTTTATTAACTTCTATGTAAAGGGTAACTGAAAAATTAATCACACCGTTTTTGTGAGGTGGTTGTCTGTCGTACACATGAGCGATGCTATCGTATCCCCCACAAAATGAAAACCATGAATGTATATGTGATAATGTAATTAAATAATTATATTGTTTTAATAAATAACATATATATACAATAAAAGCATCATTATAACTTGATTTTAGAGGCATTGATGGAAAACGAGACACATCAATTTGTGAGGCAGTAGTCCACCGTACACACAATCAATGGTTTCATTTCACACTAGAGGGAATAGAATAAGGATATAGGATTTTAACATGTAATAAAAATATATCATTATATTTAATGAATATGGTTATTATATCATCCTAGTCAATTAATAATTGAAGGAGGTGGAGGAATAAATAAAATAAAAATCTTGGTTAAGAACGTTATCTCTTATTTAGACAACCCCATTAGGATTACATAAATATAATTAATAGGTTGGATTTCAGATAAAAAAACTATAGGATATTTATAATTAATTAATTAATGAATATTTTTAGGGATTTTCATAATCAAATTCCTTTATATGAATGGAGATGATAAGATATGGTGTAGCCTTTTATAAGTGGGGGAGGTGACTCAATTATAATGTTTGAAAATAAAAAGGTATACCAACGTTTTACACATAAAAAGGACAAATAAATTGATCATTATAAAATTATAGATGATATAATATATAAATATGTTCCTAAAATAATAATTGGAAATGTTTCTAGGTTATTCTAACTCTTTTATTTTAAGTTTAACCCCCATCGAACCCGTTTAACCGTTACTATGGAAATTTGTTTTTGTGATTTTTCATATCGAATTTAATAAATAATTATCTTGATATTATTATATAATATTACTTATTTTGATCCCAAATTTTTAATCCATTTTTCAAATATAAATATATAAATTTTCAGAATTTAATTAAAAATAAAACCCACAAGCGCGACAAAGATGTGTTTTTCATAGGAGAAGTATTCATAAGTATGAAATGTTTTTATATTAAAATTTAACATAAAATTGATTAAAATAATCTATATTTTGTTAATAATAATATAGTTGGACTAATTTTACTTTAAAAAAATTGAAACAAATATTATGCTTGTAAATTCATTAAAAGAAATGAAACCTCATAATAAAAATCAGCAATTCTCACTATTCATTGAAAATTTTAATTTTTTTTGAAACATTTCAAAATGACACTAGAAGATTATTTTTCCATTTTTATTTAAAAAGTTATGTTTATTTTTTAAAATAAATATTTTAAAATTTGAAACAAATGATTTCAAATTAGTTCATGAAAACCTGTCGATACCATTTTTAGAAAATAATATTGTATTTAAGCATAATATTGGATACATTATTATCTCATTAATCCAATATTTATTAGATGAATGATAAATTATTATTTAATATATAATATTTAAACTTTATTAAAATCATTAAATAGTAGTTATTAATTTATTTTACTATGAAAAAAATTTCATGTGGGCATAAAAACAGTTTTTTCGGAAACATATTTCTTTTAATTTCAATTGCACTTTTTTAATTTAATAATTAATATAATATTATATAATTAGTTATATATATGTGGAAATTATTCTTATTAATAATTTATTAAATTGAATTCGTACCTTACATTCAAACATATAGGTTATAACTATCATATTAAATTATATAATTTTAATAGAATATTACGGTTCATTAAAAAATGGTGTTGTGTGTAATGATAGATATCAAATAATTTGATTTTATGTGAAAAAATAATTCATAAAATCTTTAGGTGTTAAAATTTTTATAGTAATGGACCGATTATGAACACATGGATGCATAATTAAATTCAAATAAAAGGCTTATAATATGATAATATGACATGAAAAATCAAGGAGTGACTTTGCCAACATGAACAGTGTATATAATTAATTGTGGGTTTGATTTAATAGGTGTGAATATAAGTAACTCATAAGTATAAAATAATTTATATCGTAAATGATTGATTATGAACACATTTATTCGTTGTCACATGAAAATAAAAACACACACACCATGAAAATATAACATTGGAAATCAAAGAGTGACTTTGGAAGCTTAATGGGTATACAACAAAGATTATTAAAAAGAATTTAAAAGAGATATGGGTAGCATGTCATCAATAAATAATAATTCTAAAAGTAATGTAATTATTTTAAAAACATGGAACAATAATTACTTGGTAAACAAAAGAATTATTTCAAAGAAAGGGCATGAATTGAAAAGAGGATGGAAAAACTCAAGGAGTGATTTTAGCAGCATAATGATTACAGAAAATGGATTTTAGAATTAGTTAATTGAGATAAAAATGTATTATATCACCAATATGATATCATGTTGAGATTAATATTTTTCTTTGGACACTTTAGATCATGAAAATTTTAAAATCAAAGTCCATTTCCAATGGAATTACTTAAATCAAAAAGAGGAGAGGGGGAACCCTTTTCAATATAAGTATATTCTTAAATATTAATAGGAATCCTTATTGGATAGTCAAATGTATTATTTCAGAACCTTTTAAACCATTTTTTGAAAATCAAAATCCTATTATCTAATTTTTTTTACATTAATATCTTCTATAATTCTAATGTTTTTATGCTATTTTGTAGAAAAAGTTTATGTTTTACCAAATATAGAAACTCAATTCAATCATATAGAGCTTCATTATCATTCATACATATACCTTGAACATATAATTTAAAATTTATTCAAGCAGAGATTTATTAATTTTAAAAGGAAAATGATAAAAAGTTCACCTAAGATTAGTTTTTATAAAGTCTATCAGAAAAAAATAATAGGAAAGGGACAAGAATGATTTTTGAATGAACTGATATGAAATATACTAGATAAAGAAACCCCAATAAGTTGGATGAAAATGTACATTTCCAAAATATGGTATCTTTAATAATAATAATGGTTCTTTATCAAAATAACATTCATTTAGAGAAACGACGTAGAATGATCCCATTTAAAGAAGATTCCATCTGTTGCCCTTGCAATCACTTATGAGATATGTATAATATAACCAATTGAGAAATGAGAATAAATATAATATTCAACTGAGGATGAGGGATATTTTTTTATAATTGACTTTATATAGGGTCTCTGACTCTTTTTAGCATAGTATTACTTGGATTGTGGTTAAATTATAACAATTTGTGTGTCTTTTTTCTTAAGGAATCCTTGTGAGGACTTTATAAATTCCTTAAGAAGTATTGATTTTTCATATTATTTCTTATCATACCTAGTGTGATTGATAGATTTATAGGTTTTATACCATAGTTAGTTATAGATTTTTGGAATCACGGATCATGAGGGAAGGGATGTATAAGTACATTTTATCGTAGTATAGAGGACTTGTTAATTGAAAGTAGATAAACCTTTAAAAATTGGTTAAAAATGTAAAAACCTAAAGTTAGGGTTATTTTCATCCTTATAAATTAAGGTTAAATAGTTTATATTCTTAGAAATGTTTCTATATGTTTTCCACAATAAATTTTAGATTCATTTTTAACTTGTTTTTTTCAAGTTTATATTCTATTGTGAATTTATGAAGAATGTTTTATATTTGTTATTAAATTTTATAACACATAAAATATAATGTATGTGTAAAAATATTTTTCTAATTACCTACTTTAATATGTTAATCAAAATTATATAGTTTATTTTAAAAACAATAATTCACCCCCATCTTATAGCATACCATCGTACTCTTATAGTCCAACACTTAAAATCTCATGAAATTTTTAGGAGTTCTTCAGATATGGAGCGGGAATGGAACATCATGATCAATTCCTTTAGGGTGTATTGGTATGAGAAAATGTGTGGGAGTGATCAGCTTTTATAGGAGAGAAAGAGTTAAATTTTATAGGAAACTAAAGCTAGATAAGGGTTACGAATAGTATAACGTAGGGGTGAGTTGGGTTTGATTATTCAAGTGGATTAGGTGGGGAACATTTGGTGAGACTTTTTGGAAAGACTTTCAACCTAACAATGGTATTCTAGAATTTCTATTTGTAAAATTTAGTAATTAAAATTTGAACCACATTATATTTTACATTTAAATACTTATGAATCATTATTAAATATTATTCATGGTTATTAATTTTCTAAAAAAATATAAGATGACCCTTTTTACCAAATTTAAAAGTGATGAATCTGAATTTGGTATCTATTCAACTTATATCTATTTCTAAATAAGAAAAACAAATTTTAAATTGATATATATAATTTGTTGAAAAGAGTTTTTTATAGAAAAATAACGTTTTAATCATTAAAGGTTATTAATATTTTTTGACATAAATTAATAACTAAACAACTGTTAGCTTATTTACATATATGTTTAAACATAATATTGACATCTTAATTTAAAATAGATCAATTTTTAAATAAATAATATCTAGAGAATAATTTTTCTCTTAAAAATAACGGTTTTACAATGGTAACTAATAATTACCTTGGTAGCTTAATTTTTTCCAAAAAATAATATTTCCCTTATTTCTTAATTATTAAATTCTGATTAAAAAAATGAAATTAATTTATTTTTATTTAATTTCTATTATTTATTAAAAATAAATTTTAATATTAGCGTGTGTAATGCGTAAAAATCCATTTTTAGAGAAAGTGAATTTTTATGATTAAATTTTTTGTGAAGGAAAAAATTATCCGTACCATTGAATTAATTGATGTAATTTGTTTTTATTATAAAAAAATAAAAAAATTATATAGCATTTAAATAAATTCAGAAAATTAATTTTCTCCAAAATAATATTTAATTAAAATAATATACCGATATAGTTTCTTGTATTGGAAAGTATAAATATAGTTCATAAAATTATAAATACATGTTTTATAATTTCATAATATTTTGTTCAAAATTTATCTATTTACCCAAAAATATATATTTCATCAATAAAATTTTTTTTATAAACTTTTATGCCCTTGTTAAATTATTATATTCGTATTAAAATAATTGTCTTTATGAAAACTATATTTATCACTATTCACCTATAATAAAGTATTTGAGAAAAAATATTAATATTAATATATTATATAAATTATGAATCCAAAAATAATTTTTATTTTTTATATTAAATTGTGAAATTTTATAATTTAGCATTAAAATAGAAAAATAAAAAAGAACGAAAATTATTTTCATAGGGAAATGTCCTTTTTAAAATATTTACATTCATTAATTTTATTTAATATAAATTTATAATAAAATTAGTGTTAATATTTTATTAATACCAAAAATATATTTTACCCATAATATATTTTTATTCTTAAAAAATGCACTAGAAAATAATATTTTGATAAAAGTTACATCTTGTAGTAAAAATTAGTATTATTAGTTATTTAACTACAAAAGTTGAATTTTTATTAATAATTTAGTCTTAAAAATGTACATTTTTTATTTCTACACTTATTTTATAATTTTATTATATTTTTTCCCACTAATTTAATGGACAAATTTTAATGGATATATTACATTTTATGCATCATTTTTGTTTTGTGTGGAATGTGAAGAAAGATATTGAGCACATTATTTTTAAAGGAAAATATATAAATTAAAATCTTCGGGTGGTACAATATCCCTAATAATGTTCCCTTTATATCTTTTTTCTCTACAATATCAGAGGATGATTTCATAATGAAGGATCACTATGAAGACATGGAGGTTTTTGAAACAAAAAATTAACTCTAGGTTCACCGTTTCTTTATTATATGAATTTATTATAATTTTAAACTCATATTGCTTTATTTAGTGATAATATCACTTAAATTATTTCTACTGGAAGACTCAGTTGATCCTTCCTATTATAGTCGAGGTTTCTCCAATTCAAGAGATAGAATAATGGGTTCCCTTAGACTATCAGGGGTAGAACTTAATGTTTATTTAAAGGATTTGTTTCATCAGGATGTCCCCACCATACAAACTATTAAGACCATAAATTTAATGGGGGAATCCCAACCCACCAATTGATCAAACTATAGTACAGGATACTAACACATCCATATCACCACATGATGGGATACTACTAATGGATGACATCCCCATCACCATGAGTGATAAGAACCTATTGAGAGGATTACCATGGATTACTATTATATAAACCCTTGCTATAGGATTCAGAATGATCTTATAATATCTTCATTTTATTCATCATATGTTATCCATTCTTCTTTATAACACAAGTTACTATTCGTAATAGTATTGTATTAAGAAGTGGATCATATATCGGTACTATTAGATCATTAAATTAAATTACATTGGTTTATAGTTTAATACCTACAAGTTTGATTGGAATATAACACCCAACTCCATTGAGTGAGTTGGTACCCAAGTATATCTCTTTATGTGGGTGAATATATGTATAATAATGAGAACCTCATTGTAAAACACAAAATTTTTCAATATGTATTTAAGGATATTTTAAAGTTAATTACTTTAATTTTTTTTTGATTCTTTAGAAGAGAATATTCAAAATCTTCATGATTTTTATTGAATATAGGATTCATCGTGTTCTACTACTAAAAAATTGAAATTTTCTTCAAATAGACCCTCTAGTGACCAAATTATGAGATGGAATTTTTTACAATTACCTTCTAAGCACAACCAACAATGATGGTTTTCAATATTTAGGTTTTAGAATAGAAAAAAAAACATTAGACATTGATATTCTGTAATAGAGAAAAAATTGTATCTGATGAAAATTACATTCACTTGGACTATATCAAGAGAAATTTGGATGCTTACAGTGAGAAACTAGTGTAAAATAAAAAATATATAAAAAATCCAGTCCTCGAGAGAGAAATAATACTACTTAGGTGAAGGAATCCATTATATTGGGGATGAAAAAGATACATTATTAGAAATATGACAACATGATGTGGAAAAATCAAAAAAATCAGTTGAATAACTGTAATCTTACATAGAGCGTCAGTTATAAGGCCTTGCTTCCCTTAGAAACTCTTATTTTGTGGATGATACTATCGTATTTTTAATGAATGAAAACAAATTATTCTCTCAACTACTATACGACATTTGACTTCTATCTTATATCTAATTATTACTTCTAAAATGGCATATGAAGTTTCAAAAGGAAAAAATAAAGATAACTTGAATCCACTTTCACATTTATCTTGATGGGTTAGGTTAAATATGTTTCCTAAACACCTGCGTCATAGGGTTTTCCTCCAGAAAAAGGTTATTGGATGTGTATATGTGTAAACATCATCGGCATACCACTAAAGATATCCCTATGTGATGTGTAATTATTTTCTCATGGGAGTTTCTCATCGAGGGATATAGGAATAAACACCATCATAGTAAAATTAATTTGGTCCATTTAGATATGAGATTCTTTCATAAAAGGTTTTTCTTATATATAGATATAGTTATCGATAACATAACCATTACACTAATGTTGATCTATCTAGATGTTATATGATATCCTCATGGGTTGGATAATGGATGTATATAGGTTTAGATATTTTCACCATATAACTAATTTTGGTCCAATCTGATGTGTGATGATATCCTATTAGGCATGGCTTACAGACAGATATATGTATAAATTCCATCATTACAAAAATCTAGTTGGTCAATTTAGATGTGATATGATATCCTCCTAAGCATAGATCATAGATTAATATAGGAATAGATATCATCACTATACAGAAAGTGTTTTCCCATTCAAATGTGACATGATATCCTCCTAGGCATGGGGCATGTGAAGATAATGGCATAAATTCAATCATCATAACACTATAGTTAGTATATTTGAATGTGAGATTATATCCTTTTAGGCCTATCTCATAGATATATATAGGAATAGATACCATCATTATATCATTATAGTAGGTCCATGATGATGTGGAATGATATCCTCAAAGAATGGATAATAAGTTATTATAGGCATAGATATCATCACCATAACACCATAGTTATTACATTTAGATATAGATAGAGATGACTCCATGTGGTGATGATCATGAAGGGGGAGTCATGGAATAGGGATTCCAATGTTTAAGATGTCTCTAACACCCTTATGTTTCATTTTTAAACATTTTATAGAGATCATTCAGACTGGCATATGAGTCATAATATATGGATGATCTAAATTTTCCCTAGTCCAAGGGAACTAGAGATCACAACATGAATTCCATTTATATCATATGTTGGATACCTTAAGGTTTATGTGTTTTTTAATATCTCTAACTTATTCCTAAGACTCATATGGAGGAAGAATATTGGTTATGAAAATGGTTTTTATTGAGCCTAACATTATAGGGTTTAAACCGAACAAAATTTCTACCATTTTTACATATTCAAAATGTTTAATTTTTCTTGAATAAAATTGATTTTATGTTTAGTGAGACTATAATTTAATTTTTTTTCCAGGCCACCATTTTTGGGTATTCAACATAAAATGTTTTATAGATATTTCATTTCGTCATTTTTTTCTTGCATGTATTACTAATGTGGATGATTTTTAGGGTTAAGTAGCTTCGACCTGATGTGAGTTAATTTTCATACAAAAGTAATCATTAAGATAATATAGAGGCCAAATTTATGAAAGATTGTGATGAAAATTAATGGTACACATAGTTTAATGACACCATTATTGGCGTAAAAGTTTCTGGTGTGACAGGTTTAATAGATTTTACCACATATTTTCATATTTTGAGTTATTGTAACTTTAAGCAATCATTTATATATTTTAGGGTCATATATATTTGAAAAAAAGGGGATTTTTCCAAAGACAAAGGGAAATATGAAACATAACATTTATAAAGACACCCTTTATAATTTAAACTATCCCAAAAGGGGGAATACAGTTTATGTTTATCGACACCAAACCAATGGGGGATATAGTTTTGAGGTCACATATCTTGGAAAAAATGGTGAGATTATTTATCCAAAAAATGGATAGCAAAGACAAGATGTGAAAGGAGATCCCTTTATCAGTAATTTATATCAACTCATAAAAATGTTTACAATGTTTATGGTTAATGTTAAGAAACCATTACATCATTTTGTTTTAGGTAACAAGAAAATGACCAGAAAAAATCCTGAGAGTGTAATTTCACACTAATTCCTTGATGATTGGTATGATGTATGAATTGTAAACATTGAGGGAACTGAGTCCACATAAATGATTATATTATAGAACAAGTAAGTAAAAACCCAAGACATATGAATCATAGGTTGTTGATATAGGGTAGGTAAAGATAGTAGGGATAAACACTACATTTGAATGATGAGTTTTGTTGTGAAGTTTTACGGGTATAAAATTGTTTGAGGAAATTATAATTTAGATGAATATTTATCTATTTGGAAGGGAGAAATATTGAACCATTGATGATCATTACCAAAGAGAATATTCCCTTAAAACCGTACTCTATCATTACAAATATCCATGGAACAGTTTTTTAATATTAAAACACATAAATATTGAATAATATTATTTAATTAAGTTCATTCAATAATGTTTTTGGAATCCTAGAGTTTACAACATCATATATTAAATACATTTTGAGGAAAAAATAATGAAATAAAAATATTATCACATTTTACTATACTTCCAGTTTCAATGTGAATGTACTATATTTTTTTTATTGATTTATAAGGGTCTCCACAATATTTTCCCCTAATAATACATTCAACTTGACATTTTATTAGGTCCTATATTGGGTGACCTAGCTAGTGGTTACATGATTTTTTTTCTCAACCAACACCTTATGTGTTTTTTATTTTACACCATGTTTCCAATATAACATTCATCTAGAGTTAATGGGTCAGGTGTTTGAGCCATCTTGGGTTCTTGATTACTTTTACAAAGCTTTACCTATATTTGTTTTTGTTTTTTAAGGTTATACTATATAAAAAATGATCAAAATATCCCAACTACCGAGGTCAAAATATAACCTAATGTATATTGGTGTCCCAATACCAGTATCATCCATTTTGAATAGAGATATACAAAGTTCTATGATGTAGTTCTTAGAATAATGTATAAGTGGGACAACTCACATATTCAATGAACAAAAAATAATCCTTGAATTAATGATCCCCAAGAAACTATGAACCATCTCAGGAAGTGGTGTACATAGTTCATTGTCAAGCTTCATTGACTAAATGTTGTTGGGTGTATAAGATCATACCGATTTGAAAAAAAGTGAGAAATTTTATGTAACAAGGGAATGGAAAAAATCAATCATGGATTATATTACCTCTATTACTACAGACTATCCCGGGCTAGTAAATATCATTTCAGTTCATGGATCATAGAAGGAAGATGAATAGATTTTACAGTTCCATCTCATTGAACAATATACAAATAAAGTAGTCTATTTTATGATAAGAGGAATGTTGAACTGAGGTGAACAAGATCCATACGTGATTTATATAGATAACCTCATATGAGATTCATTTATTTTTTTATCATAGATCCTAGAAAATTCAAAAGGGCGAGATAAATCATTAAAATAGAAAAGGTGAGAAATGGTGTGAATCGATGTTCCCACTAACATTATAGATTGTCTCAAGGAGATAAAATTTAGCTTAAAGACATAATTCTTGACCACCATAGAGGGGTCGTTACATGGTAACCCATATGGGGATTAGAGGAATTTTTCAAACAAATAACATTTAATTATGTGTGGAAAAGGAAAGATAATGACAAAAAGTGTTTGAACGGGGATTGAATATAGGAAAAGTACACCTTGGTTGACTGATGAAAAATATTTGACTAATGGGTTCTAATGTAATGATTCTAACCAAATTAATTTATTAAGGTATCTTCTCCCTAATATTAAGATACCTCATGTTGATAGGACCCAAAATGGCATCATCAATGATCATTACCGATAAGAGGTTTCCCACGGATTTGGATAAACATGATAACAATAAAAATGAATGATTAATGGAAGATTGAATAGTTAAGGAATAATGTGTGACATATGGTGGAAATATTCAAAAGGTATACAGAACATCCCCATCCCAAAATATCTATGTTTATCCTATTAGGGATGATGAAAGGGCGATGATTTAAGATAACATGCCACTAGATCTTATGTATGTAGTTTTTACATCACTATATATCCTATATTATTTGGAATTAAGCCATATATAGTTCATATATAATGAATATACCCTATACTTAACAATCCTGAGTGCATGGGGGGGGGATTTCATTTTCCTATCATGATATTGAGAATAAAAGGAATCTCATGATTATAACCAAGAAACTAAACTGATTCATAACTAAATGTGAATGTTGGGGGGGGATCTAATAACATTGAATTTCAGCGATAATGGGTAATTTTAAACTATCATGGGGTCCACTATGATGTGCACCATTATTTAGGACTAGATATATTATAGTAAATAAAATTAATATATCTTATACCAGCCGATGAAATTTAAGGTTATGTATGATAGACTATATTACATGTAGTTTAATATCATTCGATAAGAATATAGACATTATTTATTTTAAGGTCATATAAGGAGGATTTGTACTAGGAATTTGAACATCTTATATAATATAAATTTGTGAATCCCCCATCAATTTAAAGGATTATTATTTTGGGAACCATTTTGGTTAAAGTCTAGATAATCCATGACACCTAAATAAGGTAATTCCATCATATCCACAACATCACTATGAAAGGGGGTTGTTAAATGATGGTATTCTAATAGAATAAGATTAAAGGTGAGAAACTCCATTTTGGAGATCCTTTATATATTTAGATCTAACAAATTATGGGGAATTCATTTTCATTATGTACCTATGGATAGGGTTTTATATGTTTGTGAAGCTCCTTAAAAACTCTGGATCTTTCACAAGGAACAAAACCATAGACGTTAGGATTCTATAGATAGTATGAAGCCTTGTAGGATAGAAGATATGTCACAAATTTTATCATTACATGAAATTATTGATGTGATTTTTCGTTTACAATTAGGAATCATTGATTTAGATATCATACAACTTAGGGTTGTAATAATAAGACATTGAAGTTGTATTTTGGTGTTTTTAGTGAAGATGAGAGTCTTATTAGGGCACCTTATTCTTGAAAAAAAATAAGATGTATAAAAAACCCTTAATAACTCCAATTAAAAAAATCTCTCAGATAGGGGGATTAAAGGTGATGGTATTTTTAAGCTAAAATTAGGAAAAATGCATAGACATTATTACATATTATGAAACAATTCGAATCTACGCATATGATGTTCTTGTAGAAGAACCCCTATATAAAGAAAAATCTCATATAGGTGTGGGGAAATATTAATTAGTGTGCATAGGAATGTTATGAACAAGTATATATGAAATATATTTGGCACTTTTATATGGGAAATGAGTAATATGGAGAAAGAAACTCTAAGATATGTAAGCACGTATATGATATACCATGTGTCATGTTGTTTACCATATTTAGATAAGGAGAATGGGATTTTCAGTTTACAATCATGATAATCATACTTATATATTGTTCTATCCAATATAAGTATGTTATGGAACCTGATACACATATTTAGGCCCAAACATTGATAGATGACATTGGGAAATATTTCCTTGGCAATGGTTCATGGGTGGAGAACGATTTTATAATAGGGGGATAGTTTCATATATTTTGATCATACTAAATATATAAAGGGTTCATGAAAAAATATACTCTATAATAATTTTATGGACCTTTAGGATGTATCATTATTGAGTGTGGGGTGTAATTGTGATTCATCTTATGGTTGTGTCTAGTGGTTGTCATTATGTTTCCCATGGTATGGGAATCAAGACACACATAATTCTAGCTTAAAATATGTTCCATCCCAATGAAGGATATAATATAATATGAGATTATGTTAATTGACCAAATATATGTTTGGGGGATTAATATTTCCATAGATCAAGTAGACATGTATAAAAAAAGATCCTACTATCACTATGTATCCCAAAACATGAGAATCAAGACAGACATAGTTCTTAAAATGGGGGAACGTTATCTCAGTTTTAGTTAAGGAATTAATTAATTAAAAATAAGTAGAAACCCCTTATATATACTATTGTCCCATATAAAAAAATATATCTCACAAAGATTTCTAAATAGAGAGTGAGTTTTCAATTTAAATAGCACAATTCCATGTCATGTGACTAAGACTATGATTCCTGCCTATTGAAATGGTGGATCTCAATCATGATAATCATAGTATTTGATACATACCTATAATCATATAGGATTCAATCTCAATTTTAGAATCAAGAGGAAAATGTATGGTTAGTCACACGACACTAGAGCACAGGTCACATTCATTTTTAACAAAAAATCTGGAGATTTATGTCATCAAATGAGGATTCTAGTGCTATGTAGTTTATCATCATGTAACACATACATTGAAAATTTTACTCATATAATGTGACCAACAAAATTTTCCATTTATTTTATCTTCACATGGATTTGATGAAATGGGTATATTAATTTTTTATCCATTCCTCTAGTACTATGAAATTTTAGTTTAACGTCATGGGGTGAGGTTGTATTCCAACCAGTTTAATGTAATAAACAATGGTATTTTTAATGTATATTAATTTCCTATTGCTGAAATTTTTAATAACATATATTAACATTATGTTGAGTAATTCATTAAAAAAATTTCACTACTGATAGGTGTGATGTGATCCCTATCCACTATGATCAAAGAAGATGCTCCATTAGTGTAGACCATGTGTATGGTGTAAGGTCCCCCCATTTTGATTTTATCATTAAAGGATTCTTCCTATGTATTATTTGAAATATGTGGTCTAATAATTGTTCTGCTCAAAGGAATGAACATAAGAGGACATTAATATTGAATTCTCATTCAAATTTTTTTATGTATTTCTATTTTGTTCATAAGGATAAACCATTTCTCATAAATCCATTCCATTTAATCCAATCAATTTTTAGATTGTTCATCCTTAGAGATCCACATGAATATAGATACATATTGTAGAGGTAGTAGAACCTCAAATGGAAGGAAAATATTTTTCCCACATACAAGAAAATATAATTTTTTAATATATGTATAGTATGTGGTGTGATAAACCCATTTACCATGTATTATTTTTTCAAGACATGACCTTTTATGCTAATCAACAAATTTCTAGAATATAATTGGAAAATCATTTTGAAAGCCTCTAATTTCCATTATCCATTGATTATTAGTGGGAGGAGTGATTGGAATTAATATTTTACTATCTATAAAAACATTTTAGTCCTGAAGAAGAGAAATTGGTTCCTTGGTAAATAAATATTTTTTGATGGATTATAAATCATGTAATGATTTTAGTCTTCACAGAGATAATGATATATTTTTACTAAATTCTTTATGGTATATAGACTTGACCCATATAGATAATAATTCAGTTGCAGTACAAATATTATTGAGCTACCTAGCTATAGATGGGGGATATGGCTCAATGAAATCAATTCCCTACAAAAATATCAAACAAAGAGTATTTGGTAGTACGAAATGCATATAAGGGTTGATGGATGAAATTGGCATATGTCATGGATGATTGGAATATCATTATGAATTCTAAGAAATCTTATGTTGATCATGGCTAAAAATATTGAAGTCTCCTGATTTTTAAGGAGAGATTGGTCCATAGTTTATGAAAACCATAACTGATTGCCTATGCTTCCTACATAAAAATGGGGGTTTTATCACCTTCAATTCATATTTGGAGGAAACCACAAAATTATTATTTGTAGAGTATTTTCTAAGAATATAAGTCCTAAAAATGGATGAATTTTACATCCCTCAGGTAGATATATTCTTAATTTGATCAATCTAATGAAATTACTTGAGTATTGATGTAGTCCATATAAGGGACATCACTCTAGATGAGGATTACATTAGATAGGGCATGGTCTCATCCAAATTTAGAGTGGTACTAATTTCATTTGTGTCATTTATTTCACTGTCGAAAAATAGATAAATTACCCTATAATGTATGATGTTGATGAATTTATCATATTGGTAAAGGTATTTAAGGGTAATGGATTCATTATTCAATGCGTCAAACAAGAAATTCTAGTAACAGATAATGTTATAAAATATCGAATCGGAGGAAAAAGCATCCATCAACACTCATATATATTCAAGGAGGGGAATAAATTCCTCAATCTCTATGGATTATTTTCCATTTATTTACTTGGTCACAAGTTCTGAATCACCATTGTTATTTTGGAATTCCTCCATCATCTATAGGGGTAAATCCAAGATTATAAGAAGATCTAGTTACTCTACATCAGTGTTGGTTTATCCTTATAGTAGTAATAAGGAATAGGTCATAACCACCTCTATATGAGGGATGATAATAAATCATTAGAAGTTATTATTGTGCTTCAAATTCACTATCAATATTCATATCATACTTATGGATTCTCCTTATCAATACATCTACCATATCTGAGGGGTGTCGTTGATATATAAAACTACCCCATTGGATGTTTTTTATTCATTTATAAATTATCATATAAGAGGGTTTTGTATAATCAAATTGTCCAATTGAAGCCCTTATGATTTCTACCAAGATAGAAACGGGATGTCAAATTGTTTTAGAATACCTTCTATTGTGTGAGGCACTTTGTTAACATCATGTGATGGAAGATTTATTTGAGTGGGTCCACATATTTGATTATGTGGACCTGATTTTATTGCAAGTAATTCCTCATGTTATTCACTAGAAAATTAAGTTGCAAAAAGTTTTTCTTGATATAAAAATATATAGTCTCAATATACAACATGGATCTACAGAGAAAATAATGGTTGTTCTCTATTCCCACAACAATCCTATGAGTTATAAGTGTACCATGTGATCTCTCTATGGATTCCATAGAGAGGATGAAGAGTGTCCATTCAACTAGAAATGTTCACATTAGTGGATGTAGAAGGTGCATGTTTTTTTGAAGGCTTAATGGTATCTCTCATATCATTGGTATGTGAACCCTTTCATCATAATCCTTGTAATGGGTAAACACCTACCAATAATTTTAGAAATAATGGAAATGATATTAGATAACTTTACCTAAAGTTCCATCAGATCATTGAGATTTTAGGGAGGTGTAATTTCTATGAATGATATAGTATTGTAGTGGTCAACATTGATACTATGATTATATACCATAAAGCTAATAAATATTCCAAACATCACCTCGAATTCATATTTCACAGATTTTATTTTTATACTAAGTATTCATTAAATGTTGAATAATACCATAATATTGGTAATTTCATCATGGAATTGTTGATACTTAACTACCATATCATTGAATTTTTTTTATTATCCCTAAAAAGATATTGGAGATATTATGTATGAAACATTGATTGGTGGTTCTAATATTTTTCAATCCGTAAAGAATTAAATGATATTGATATACATCTAGGGGTAAAAAAGGAGAGAATTATTTGTTATTATGATCCATCCAACCCTGATTATATGTAAAATACCCTATATAATTTAAAGGGCATGAAATATAGCTATTCCATCATTCAATAGATCCATATCTTAGACTGGGAAATAATCTATATACTGATGACTATTGAGAGAACAATATTTTATGAAAACCATGATATTACCATTAGTTTTTCATGCACAATACAATATTGGTTATTGATATTCTCAAATGATGTTAGATTTAAAGAGATTATCAAAATTTTTACCTACCTTCAAATCATGGGAAAGTATGCATCCTCTTGGTTTCCTTGTCACTGCCACAATGATCATTTGGAAGACCAAAATGATAAGTTTCGATGTTGGCATCATATCCCATATTATCTATGTAGTTCTAGGAAAATACATAATAGTGATGCTTGAATATGGATATTCATATCTCATACTATTTGTTAAACATGGATATATTGATCAATATGGTCTATTAATCATACTCTATACCTTGTATTTTTATTTTAGTTAATCGATAGTGGTAGAAAAAACTTCTTAAAATAAAACAGAGGAATCTACAAGATCTTACTCCCCCTTCCACTATTCTTTTGTTATTGAAGTTCAGGATAAAGGGGAAACATTGGATCTATAAGTTAATATGATGGTATTATTATATCCCATTGATTATGAGTATGTGTACCTAGATCTAAATAATGATGATGTATATGAATTATGGATTATTTTCTCCTCTTCCGCACTATTACTAGGGGAAGATGGTGTACCAATATCATAAGGTTAAACGGTTGTTATGGGGGTATCTTCATCTCCCATGGATGATAAGGGGTAATATTCATCTTTAAAAAATATTGATGACGTGTAATATTTATAGAAAATAAAATATTGAAGTATATTGATTAGGGACATCATTATTTTTTCTAAGGCCACATCAATCATCCAAAATTACACATTCAATGAATTTTTTTTGATAATTTCTTGGACTAAGTGATTGCACCCTTTTCGTATTATTGTATACTTCATTGAGGGTTGATCCTAATCTGATTAGAGAACATTCTCTATGCAGTCCAAATAATATCAATATTTCCCCATAGATATAAACACTGGGAATAATGATTAATTCACATAGATATGACATCTACAACTTATTATATTGAAAATAGTTTCTCAATATGTGTAGCTACCTATAAATTTTATGATAAGAAGTTAATCAGATGTGTTGAAATTTTATATATGATATGCATGATAAATTATTTCCTTAATCTAGAGAGATTTATTTGACCTGATTGATAGGTAGTATATAATATTTTGCAAGTACATGGAACATGTTGATTGTAGGATATTATAGATCATTGGGAGAAACAACATACATGGGGTTTCCTTTAATCAATTTCCCCTTCACTAATTTATAATCCCACATCAATATATTTGGAGTCACATTATTCAATAATGAATTATAACATTGAAACACTTTGAATTTCCCCTTAATAAAGTATTTGGGGAACTACTGTTTGATGAGGGAACCCCCACTTGTTGGATGAGCTATAGAATTCATAAAAATACATAATTCTATGTCTTGGAGAAATACCAAAAAATTAGTATATAATTCCAGATCCTCATACTGGTCTCTTATAATAATCCACCCAAATGGTTTCTTCTCACAATTTTTGTTACCATGAAGTTTTAGGCATAAGGGGTAATATAATTCTCACTATAGTCCATGAAGTGAAGGTTTTCAACCTAAATGAGGCTGATTCTAAAGATTCAATCAATATGTTCCCATAAAATCTCAATATCATCCAACATTCTTGATAAATATGATGGACATGTATTTCCATGTATGGTGGTAACCCATTCTTATTATTTGAATTATATTATATCATGACATTTAAAAGAACCATTCTATGCATGGTATAATTCAGTTGGATATACTTCTACTTCAAGCATAATATCTCTTAAAAGAACCTCAAGAATTTTTATCTTAGTGTTATATTGAGAGAAGACGTGCCTCACGATTGGTGATATTGGATAAAAAATAGGAAGACATATTTAAGATGTTATAACTTCATTCTACATGCCTATATTCCAATCTATTTGCTTATTATATATCTTGATGTTTGGATGTTGAGGATACATATTCCATAAACTCCTTCTCTTGACCCGTATTCAAAGGAATTTTCATAGCAGACATGCCAAGATGAACATTACTCCTTGTATACCGATGATACTTATCTAATTTAATATTCCATGGATGGTCCTATAATATGATTGGATATAAAAAATACCAGGTTGACTTGATATTAGATTTATACTCATATTAATCATTTTTAAGTGATTGTATCTTGGTATCAATAGTTTATATGGATTTGGTGGAAATATTTCATGAATGTATAGGCATATATTTACCCCCCCTTCCACAACCTGCTGATCCTCGTATAACTTTTCCCCTACATCCCCAAATATGGACAATGAACATAGGTTCATATATATTATCTTCATCATACAAGGGTTCTATAAAGTGGATAACATTAGGAGAATAATTTTCTTATTCCATATCTTGTGAGAGTTTATTTTGTGCGGTGATGCTAGATAAATAATTTGATCGGGTTGTGATCTTCCTCCCAATAATTCTGGTAAGAAGTCATTAAGGATTATTATTGATTTTTAAATATGTAATGTATCCACCTTTAACTTGTCTTACAATCTTTAATTTCACCTCATATTGAAGGATTGAGATGATGATTGTGTATCCTCTGATAAAATAGGTGATGTTTGGTCCATGAAAAATATATTAAGTTACTACATTATTATGGATTTATCTTGATTGATTTACTTTAGAACCATCAATTAATCATGATTCTATACACCTCCTTCCAATACATTCTTTTGTTCTCATTGTTATTCTGAGTGGATGAAATATATCCGAGCCACATGTGAAGAGGGACCGAATGGCCTAAAGGCCTTATTTTTAATTTATTATGTATAATCACCCTTTTAATGGTTGAAGGGGAACCACTACATGACCCATAGGCCCAAGGCACAATGACCGACAAGACTTGCAATACATGACCCGAAGGCCTAAGGGCATACCTTGCCCAATACATGACTTGTAGGCCCAACCCACTAGAACTTCCCCTCCCCAACTACTGCATCATTTATCACCTATCTCCCCACCTAGCATTGCTGATCAGCAAGAATTTCCCCATAGAAAGCTTCATAGTGTTTTGTCCCACTGGCGGTTGTCATACCCTCTTATTCTTCCAATCTGATTAGCTCGCCTTCAAGTGATTACTATTCTTATTGCTCTGATCCTCTTCTAGGGCCTGATCTATGTTAATTGGGATACTCCCTGGTATGCAGTGGAAGGGGAAAGTAACTAGGAATACTATTGATGTAACACCCCGAGCTTTCACGATAAGCCTCTCTTTCAATAATGCAATAGCTTGCATTGTACGCAATTTCGAGTTCTAAAACACCGCGACTAATCATAGTAGCCGTTATGAATAGTAATAACCACTTTTTAAAATTATAGAAATTTTATATTTCAAAATGGACTTCATTTTTGGATTCGGAATATCGAAATTAGCCTATGTTGAATTTTTGGTATTTTTCTGAGAACTTCTAATTTTTTATGAATAGTGAAAAATACTTAAAAACAACTTTTTTAATCAAAATAATTTATAGTGATAAATTATACTATTTAGTGGTTTTAAAGTATAATTAGAATATATTTTTACCATTTTATCCTATGGTGGTCATTAGAATTAATTTAACATTGAAATTGGACATAAACAATTGCCAATCTTTTGATATAAATTGTTTCTTAAAACACGCTATTTGTTATGACAACGAGAATTAATTAAAAAATTAATTAATGCAAATTATATGTTTGGAATTTTGTAAAATAGACATCATTTTTGAATTCGGAATATGAATTATAGCTTAGGGTGAAATTTTGGCATTGTTCTGAAAAACTTCAATTTTTGATGAATAGTGAAACCACTAAGTGGTAGTTAAATAACTGATTTTTCGTTTAAATGAAATATTATGTAACGCCCCGACCCCAGTTACCCAGAGTCGGTGCATTAATTACATAACATTTTCCTGATCACAAGAAAGATCAAATCTCGAAAGACCGATTGGTTTAGTAGCCTTGGAAACACTAGATATATTCATAAGTTTTACATTACATCGTAAAATGAAAAACTACTACAACAACATAATGTCTCCATAATCCACACTCATATCCCCACATAATATCCCTGCAGGACATTCATAACTTACTTCTTCACTTCCTGGGAAAAATAAAACATAGAAAAGGGGTGAGCTCAAACGCCCAGTAAGGATAACAATATAGCGGAAACTTTCATAAATAAGAATAAACATTTAAGGCAATGTATAACTAAAACAAAAGCCTTTCAAACATGAACTTTCAACATGGTATAGAATAAATAAAATTAAATAATTCCATTTACTTATTCACATGGATATTCTACTAATCGAATAATCACATGCAAAAATCAATAACCACTTTCATAATGTTGGAATGCATAATGCTGAACTTTAATTTCTTTGTCGAGGCCTCATCCCAAGACCTTGGGGCTAACTGTAACCGGAACCCAACCCGGAGTGCCTCTAGTAACCGGACACCAACCCGGAGTGCCTCTAATAACCGGACACCAACCCGGAGTGCCTCTAATAACCAGACACCAACCCGGAGTTCCTCTAATAACCGGAGACCAAACCGGAGGGCTTACTTTTACTAGTCCCTAACCTGGAGGGCTTACTTTTACCAGTCCCCAACCTGGAGGGCTTACTTTAACCAGTCCCCAACCTGGAACATACTTGTCCAACACATTCATATGAATTAAAGGTTGAAATATAACATAAACATTCTTATTGGAACTAGCATACGAAATGTCAATACTTTACTCATAAACCATGAATGCTATATAAATGACACATCTACAGTCAAACATATCACAAAACTTCATTACAATATGGAAGTTTCATATCATAATAAATCAACTTCAAATAATCCTAAAATCCATCAAAGGATGTTGACATAGATGAAAATGTTTTTTTTAAAAAATTATTGAGAGAAATATCCCTTTTTCATGAAAACATTTTAATGTTATGCAATTTAGAAAGTAAGGCATTTAAATACATTTTTGAATCAAAGTGTCCCATACCACTTTGAAACTTTTGAATGGAATTAACACTTTTAAAACATTTATTTTCATATAAATAAATCCTTACAAACCATTTTGAAAACATGGACATAAATTAGAATGATTTAGAAGAATAAATATTTAAAACATTTAAAATGATGTTTTAGTAAAAGTTCCCTTAGAAATAATCCCTTTGAAAACTCTTTTATGAAATATTGACATGGATAGTAAATATGTCCATGTAGATACTTACGTAAAGACAACCTCGGATATTAAAGAGATTGTGAAGTAAACCCTTATCAATTTGGTAACTTATGGAACATACAACCCATGAAATAGGTATCATACAATGAAAATGTAAATACACATAAGGTAAAGTGTATTACACAAAGAATACAATTATGGGCAGTACATACACCACACAAAAGATAATAGTGGAAATATGGCATGAATCTCACAGAAATAAAGTGTGAGATGAAAACCCCTTACCACGTTAATCAACTGAGTAGTATGGATAAAAGTTAATAACCACCAAATTATTTACAGAATAACATGAATATAAAGATAATCATGATAATATATATCAAAATCCAGTACACAATACACCACTTTCAATAATTTAGTGGCGAATAAAGGAAATCTCACAGAATCGAATGTGAGATAAGAAAATCCCTTACCTTGTACTTTTCCTTGGATGTGGTAGGTTAACCTCCTATTCTTCGGGTTCTTCCTTTTGATTTGATCAAAAGGGCTCTTTAGGTTGTCTTTATGATCAAACTAAGGCCTCTAGGTTGTAGTGAGGGATGTTGGGAGAGTATTTGGGCAGAGTTTGGCCGAACCAAAAGGCTTTGATGGTGTGAAGAAATGGGAAGGAGGAGTGCCCTTTTATAAGAGGGGTGAGAGGCACCTTTGGAAAAGCTAGAGATATTAGTTTATAATAAATTAATAATCGGTTTCCAATGGCTCAAAAGTTGACTATTCAAAGGTTAAGGTGGGGATGGGTCTAAAACAACTCAACCAATATAATTTAGACAGGTTTGGGTACTTATATTAACCTTATCTTTAAGTATTAACTTTAAGTTAATTAGTTTCACTTTTACAATGTCTCTTTGTATTTTTATATAATATGGTTAATAAACTTACTACATACATCCAAACGACCCCCAAGTGGTCCATTAATGATGAAACTATAATGATATAAGTCTCTTGGCCGAACCTTAGACTTTTAGGAATTTAATATCAATTAATAATATAATATTTGTTTTAAGAACTCTTTTATGTCAATTTTGACACTATTCAATAGTTGATTTTTGTGAAACTCATAACAGATTTATTACTTCGAAAAAAGTCAATTAAATCAATCCTAATATATCATATTATCCTAGAAAATTAATTTAATTCATTAAAAGTTTCATATTTTATTTATTTGGGTATTTATAATATCAATTATTTTAATTTTTCACTATTATAGTAATTACAGCATCATCATTGTGTCATAAATAAAATAAATTATTTAATGTCTAAAAATTATAAATAAAATATCATTATGTAGGAAATATTTTTATATTTCTAATGAATATTTATAATCTAAAATCCAACATATATAACCCTATGTAACAATTGTTTTGCTAAAATATATATGCTTGTGTCATTTTTGTATTCATTTTAACTTAATTAAAATAAAGTGTCATTATCACTTACAAGTGGATCCATGGGGTCCCCATATCGACCCAAAGATTCCCATGGTCGACCATGTATCAAACAATAGGGTTAAGAAACGTTTTAGGGTAATTTAGTATTATTATAATATTATTTTTTAACCCTTATTTACCGGATTTACCCTTAACCATGGTAAATAAAATATTTACCGCAGTAATTATTCAAAATGTCTAAAAATAAAAGTTACCTATTTACACAATTTAAACATCCTGATTCCAAATATGGAATCCATTTTCCTAAATTCAAAACACAGAAGTGGCAGAAATTAATTTAAAATTAATTCCCGCTGGCAAAACAAAAAGTGTGTTTTTAAGAGATAATAACTATCAAAAGATTGACACTTGTTTATGCTCGGTTTAATTGTAAAATTATGTCCAATGACCAACATTATATTAAATGGTAAAAATATATTCTAAATATACATTAAAACCACTCAAATTCATAATTTATCACTATTAATTATTTTGATTAAAAAAGTTGTTTTTAATTAAAATTTAGTAATTTTCAATATTCATCAAAATATGAAAGTTATCCGAAATGTACCAAAATTTCACCTTAGGCTAAATTCGATATTCCGAATCCAAAAATGAAGTACATTTTGAAATATAAAATATATATAATTTCAAAAATTGGGTATTACTATTCATAACGGCTAGTTTGATTGGTTGTGGTGTGTGTTAAAACTCAAGGTTGCGTACAACACACGCCACTGTATTATTCAAAGAAAACGTACCGTGGAAGCTTGGGATGTTTCATTTTAAATTTTTGATGTCCCCATTTAGTCAAAAAGTTTAAAATATTGTATTTAAAAAGGGTTCACTATTAAAAGTTGATAAAAGTGCAATACTGAAAATAAATTTGTTCTTGCATTATGTCTAAGATACTCATAATATGGAAAAATTATAAGGATTATATAAAGTATAGAATTTATTTAATACTATTCATAACCTCTTTTGAATGGATTTTTGGTAAGTCATTGTGCAAGTGAACTCGGTGTTGCGTGTAGTGCAAGTTATTGAATTATTTTGAAGAAATAACACATTATGAATTCTTTGGGTGTTACATTCTCCCCTCCTTCAATAAATTGCGTCCTCGCAATTTGAAATTGTTCTTCGGAAATAAAAGGTTGAAAGTAGAAAATATATTTGTGGGAAAACCCACATTGGAAATTGGGTTACTAAAATTTAGTCTTAATATGAGGAAAAGAGAAATCAAAGGGTCACCACCAAATTATGATCTCGATTAGGAGAACATTGGTGGCAATTAGAGACATATAATTGGAGGAAAAATGTAAATATTTATAGGTAGTGATTGAGGTCATCAATCACAAACAAGTGTAAAATTGAGGTCCTTAAATTCATCAATCTATGATGATTTGAAATACCATCGGTTCAACAAAAAATAGGGTATTAGGATAACACATTTTTGACGTTTCAAAATATCTTAGTTGAAATCCCACATCGAAAAATGAATTAATGAGGCCTCTATTTAAAATAAAGAGTCGAAAGTATGAAGATTACCGAAAATAACACATACTAGGGTTCCATGTAGGAAAATATGGATATGGAAGAAAAATCTAACCATCAATTATCTGATGGGGAGTGGTAGAGAACATGGCTATGAAAAGGCCAACAATCCCAAAGCCATAAATTAGTGATGATTTACGGTACCATCTAGGAAAAAAATTTTGTTCAAAGTTGCTTTTCTTAATGTTGAGGAATTTATTTATGAGATTGTCTAAGATCATAAGGAGATATACATACATTATAATTATAGTTTTATCCATTAATAAATTTCTACCAAAAACTCATCTTTCACTCTAAAATATAATAGAACGTAAAAAATTTTATTTACACTTTTCGTATAGGGTTCCAAAATAAACGAATTTATAATTCATCTAAAAGATCTTTTAATAAAAACTACATTATTTAATCCAGGAAATCTCGTGGGTCAGTGGTAGGTAATACACCCTTGTTGCCCTTCGGTTGTGGCTTCAAGTCTCGCAGCCTTGCCGGACGCGACGGGTTGCCGCCCGACCTCCGGGTTGTCCTTTTATGGCAATCCAAAATAATCCAAACTAGAACTATACAAAATACTTCTGTCCAATCTCACAGTCCAACATTTATAAGGAAGGTAAACATAATATAGATCCTTTTTACCCCGTAATAGCATATGAATACCTTCATCATGTATTACCATATTCCTTATTGATTACATTCGTGCTCCCTTATTCCATATAGAATGCTGGATATACTTCATTAATCCAAAAATGTTTTAAACCCCAACAATGATGGAATATACAAATCATTAATCAGTTCCAAGGTAGTCAAGAATATCCAATATAATTTATCCAAAACAATCACATATTATTCCAAAATCACTACCTCAGTATCAGAACTATATTATGATTTATCATTCTCTCAACCATATATTTTCCAAAAATTTATCCTGCTATTGAGTCACTTTTCTTTGTTCCACACAATCTCAAGTCCTTAATGAAATAGTACTGCAGTACAATCCTTATATACTCCATAATTATTATAACAAGTACATTGTTGATACAACACTCAATTGTCATAATCAACATAAGAACTCTAATCATTCCTCTTCATCTATGGTAGTATCATAACTTGATTATTATCCAATAACATCATTTGTGGCATAGTCTGATGACTGGGACATAGGTTCGCGTAGTGTCCAAACTCCTTGCAAATGAAGCATTGTACATTTAAAACCATTTTCTTACCCTTGCAGTCACATACTTTGTGCCCTTTTCCTCCACACTTATAACAAACTCCCATTCCTTTCAGGCAAGTTCCAGGGTGTTTCTTTCCACAGTTACCACATATGGGAAAATTCTTTTTTTCCCTCTTCCCTTTATCCATCTTTCTCTCTTCCATCCTTTTCTTCTCTTGCTTCCCTTAAAAGCCATAGGACTCAGTAAACTCTTTACTTATCTTATCAACACATGATATTATTTCTTCATATGATGATAATACATGCGAGACTATTTATCTTGTAAATTCTGGTTTAAGACCATAAAATATATGATCCTTCATTCTCTTTGTATCATTAGCATTGCTAGAGTTCTCATTCCTTCTACTGGGCGCCATTTCTAAACAATGGCATACATTAGATTAGTTTATGAATAAAAATACCTAATCCCAAACTTGTAGAACACATAACATAAATTCAATAGTTTATGGATATAATCCATAATCATAAAAATGTCTCCTTTGAGGAAGTATATACTCATAAACCCTTCATAATGATTTGTAAGGAAAATGACAGTTATCCTAAGCATATCCCCCGGTAGTGTCGTAACCAAGAGTGCAGCAAGTCCCGTTGTCGTGCACCAGTTCCCGTTCGAGTCTAGCTCAAAGCGGTGTTTTCGGGTTTTACCCCTAGGTACATCTGTCCCAGAGCCGCCTCTACCTGCTCGTATCCATACAGGGATGTATTGCTCGGAAAACTCACAAAATCTCTACAATACCAAAATTCTAGGAAGTTCTTCTATACTAATCCTCAAAGTTCATCTTAGGTCTACGTGCTCTAATCAGAGTTTATCTAAATCTAGTTTCCAAGGTTTGTACTAAACTTCCTCTGATACCAACTGTAACGCCCCAACCCCAGTTACCCAGAGTCGGTGCATTAATTACATAACATTGTCATGATCACAAGAAAGATAAAATCTCGAAAGACCAATTGGTTTAGTAGCCTTGGAAACACTAGATATATTCATAAGTTTTACATTACATCATAAAATGAAAAACTACTACAACAACATAATGTCTCCATAATCCACACTCATATCCCTGCAGGTCATTCATAACTTACTTCTTCACTTCCTGTGAAAAATAAAACATAGAAAAGGGTTGAGCTCAAATGCCCAGTAAGGATAACAATATAGCGGAAACTTTCATAAATAAGAATAAACATTTAAGGCAATGTATAACTAAAACAAAATCCTTTCAAACATGAACTTTCAACATGGTATGGCATAAATAAAATGAAATAATGCCATTTACTTATTCACATGGATATTCTACTAATCGAGTAATCACATGCAAAAATCAATAACCACTTTCATACTGTTGGAATGCATAATGCTGAACATTAATTTCTTTGTGAAGGCCTCATCCCAAGACCTTGGGGCTAACTGTAACCGGAACCCAACTCGGAGTGCCTCTAGTAACCGGACACCAACCCGGAGTGCCTCTAATAACCTGACACCAACCCGGAGTGCCTCTAATAACTGGACACCAACCCGGAGTGCCTCTAATAACCGGAGACCAGACCGGAGGGCTTACTTTTACCAGTCTCTAACCTGGAGGGATTACTTTTACCAGTCCCCAACCTGGAGGTCTTACTTTAACAAGTCCCCAACCTGGAACATACTTTTCCAACACATTCATATGAAGTAAAGGTTGAAATATAACATAAACATTATTATTGGAACTAGCATACGAAATGTCAATACTTTACTCATAAACCATGAATGCGATATAAATGACACATCTACAGTCAAACATATCACAAAACTTCATTACAATATGGAAGTTTTGTCTCTCCCTTTGATATTTCTAATAAACCAGGGAAGATGATTTATTTTCATATTAGAGTGTGAGGTAATATAAGTGATACTAAAATTATGGTATGAGTTTTATATATTTTCCACAATTAGGTCTTGAATTCACTATATATTTTATGACCATAGGTAGGGTGGTGGTGGAAAATATATCATTATCCTTATAGGATGTGATAGTTCCTAGAATGTTGTGGAAATAGTTTCCATCATTACCTTCTTACATTTGAAAGACATATCTCAATAATTGGCCATGTGATGTTTCTTTTATCTAGATGTGAGACACCCATGATTGATAAAAGCCGTGTCTATAGGATTTCCATGCCTTAGACATGACCCCTACTCAACCATTTTTTCTTCATGATACAAGAGCTTATAAATTTATTACTCATATTGGCTATACTGATTTTTGTCATTGGAAGAAGTATTATTAATTTTTTTAGACCAACTAGGAAGAAATGATCACAGTATAGAATCCTAACCATAGGTAATAACATTACATGTTGTGATCCCCCCTGAAATGGGCTGAACAACATGCAGGGTGAATTTTAATGCTCTGTATTCTTCCGACCCTTTGATGAGGACCTCATGTGGAGAATCTAAACTGAACTAGTATAACACATTTATAACATTGAGGTACACCTACCAGAAATCTCTGGATTTCCATCCAATCATTGTATGATGATTATTCAAGAGGGAAGTTAGGTAAATTTAATGATAGATCCCACCTATTACCTCTAAATAGTTAGTATTCTCCCCATAAGAAATGTATATTTCCTTACAGTGGCCAATATTTTCCCATAAGTTTTAACACATATGATTCATGAACTCTACTCTAAATTCCATTCGAACATCACATTGGGAATTAGTTATAGTCTAATTAATTATTGGTATACTACATTCAACTAGATATTTCTACATAACCTAGGTATTCTTCTCATCCATAGAGAGGGACTCCTCAACCTGGTGTTACTAGAAATGTTATTAATCTTTATGGGACAAGGAACATGGTGTATCTAAGAATGAATTTATGAGTGCCTTCCAATATGAGGGCATTCAAAGAGTAGATTCATGTAGGGTAATCCCTTCTTGATATGAAATGATGTTATGATAGGGAAGAATATCCTAGAAGATTTCATGGGGAGGATTACCATGTATATCTTTATATTATCCATTATGGGTAGGTCCAACATCATAGATTGATGTTTAGATATAGGGAGGCCCTCTTCAACATATTCCCTAGGGATGAACTCTAGAGTGGATGATATATTTATCATGGGGTGAAGATCTATAGTCATGGATTCATTAATTTGTAGACAATAAGATATATGATTCATAAGTCACCAAAGAGAGGCATTTCAGATTCCATAGGATACTGTCATCGATTAGGGATAGGTATATGAGCATGATCTAGAAATGGGTGTTTCTCATGATGGGACCTTTAATATAGTTTTTATCTGGTATCTATGTATGGGAAATCATCCATGTATTTCACCAAATCATGGAGAAAATCTTCTCTTATAGGGACCCCAATGCGACCTCCCATATGTAATAAAAAAATGTCAATGAATTTCTTAGGTGGCTGCCAAAATATATTCACCGCATTCCAATGTATGAATAGGACCATTATTATAATCCATATGTTTATTGGAAACATTGATTGGATTTTATGTTTTTTTATTCTGGGAATGGACACAGATATGGACTCACTCATTGTGAGGTGCCACCCAAATATGCCATTTACCTTTATATTATTAGGCATGATTAATAGTGTGACCCAATGTTACTACAAGAATATGCTTTTGAAATATGCTGACTAGGGAAGGAATATAATCTAGTTCCAAATAATATTAAAGAATATCTTAATGATATCTTAGAATGTTGGTTGGGAAATGAGACTACACTAATTTGACAGGCATTTTATTGCAGTGAACTCTTATTATAAGAGGATAGAGCCCAATCATGGTCTTTTTTCCTCATTAAATTATATTTGTGAATCCTAAAATGAATGAGAGAGTATGATACCCCTCTTGTGTTGTATCTAGAGTATACTAGGGATCCAATAAGTTCTTGAGAGAAGGAATATGATACTTCCTAATATATTCCTTTACAATATAAGGATGATAGACCACTATTGTTTCAAGAATATGTTTTGGTAACTACCTGATGTTACTCAATATATAATAATACCATTCAATAGTCACCAGAATATATTAAAAGGATTACTATATCAAAATGAGGATGTAATACCACTATTTAAGGGAGCTGGGATATAATCTCAATCCCATACTCAATTTACCTTTAGTTCACGCCACTGAGATTTTCCAATAGTGGAAAGGATTCATTATTTCTCAATGGACTCTATCGGAATATAATGACAGGGTTCCTCTGATGCTATCTGGTTATTATAGTATTCTTATCCGATATGATAATGTATATAAGCCTTCAATTTATTCTATATTATGATATCTTGATGGACCCCTCATTCAAAACCTAAATATGGTCATGTTCTTAGTGTTGGCCATTTTTCAGTGATAGGAAGGAATACCTATGGGATTCCCTTAACTAATTGGATAAGAATACAGTTTCCAAGGCAACGTCACTAGTTTAATTTGTAAGAACTAGGTCCTCATGAAGCTGATGACTGAATTTACTCAAGAAAAATTCCCCCTTAGGTGGATTCTGATCATCCTTGAGTCTGTGATCAACCTGTTGAACATCCTTCCATAATTAAGTGTTGGTTTCATTATTATATTCTTTGGAGAGGCTATAGAAGTGGTTGGAAGTGACTATAGTGTTACCTAATTGTTCATATAACTTCAATTTATGGATGACCTATGAATATTCATTTCATGGTGGATCTCACATGGGTTCTCCACATTTTAGATGTTACCATTAAAATTATACTCCTATAGCAGCACATTTTTTACATGGAATTGAAGGGAAAGAGTATGTGAAACCATTCTTCTGGTATATTTTACCATTACTGTATTTTTTATTGAAGCATGATTCTAGTGACTCAAAAATTGAGAAGTGTATTATAATTCATCGCGATTGTTATTAGATAGATCTGATAGTTTACCCTATAATGATAGAGATATATAAGATTACATTAATTTTGATCTTATGGCATTTGATCCATTGTTTTGTCATCTTAATATGTGATCAAGGAACAAAAAACCCCAGCAACGCAGCATCACACATAAGATGAGTTTCAATATATCACTTCCACAACTAAATGATTCACACTGGGTTCACCTAATTGATATCAAACAAAAAAATTATTGTGACTCCACCACAATGTTTTGTATCGTTCATGGGTTTTATTTTTAAAGATAAGACTTCATAGATACATTAAAAATGAATCCTTATAATTCTTGTCGATTGAGAGGAATATTTCCCAATATCATCCATAAATTATGAAGGGAATTTATTTCCTTCATTTGGGTTATCTAATTAATTTATGATACGTTAGTGAATCCTTCACAAATCCTTGAGCAGGATTAGTTACTCATATACTAGTGACATGATAAAAACAATGCATTCATGTAACCATATGTTTATATATCACATTTTCTCAATATTTACCTTATTAATTAGTGATTCTATGGTTATTTGATTATGGTTCAAGAAAAAAAAATTATTTAGAACTTATCTCCATATGGTAAGATTGTAGGTAATTATGGTATTGTGATAATACCCATGAGAAAGGCTTCTAATGTATCTTTATAAAAGTAATTAGAACCCACATAGCTCAGTTCCCCATAAGGGGACACATTTACCATTTTTGGGTACATGATAAGGACCATCTTGGTTATTTTTATGATCGTGTAACTATGAATGATCCTAATATGTTTAGATTCACGAGGAATGGGATTTTATATTAATGGATTATAACAATGATCATTGTGAGAATTACACATGAGAAACCCTTTCAGGTTAACCTCAGTGGGAATATGAACCAATGATGATGGGTTTGTTTGAAAGGGAATATAATCCCGTGGGAGAGGAAATTGGGATGGGTAGTGAGGATATAGACAAATAAGTAGAATATAGTCCAGTAAAAAATATATACTTAAAAGATGGATATTTTAGATATCATTGAGTTTTTCCCAATGATGAAGTACATCAATGATTTCATGTGTAATATGACCCTAGAAAATTTTATATCCAAAAGGAATATAGACCAATGAAGATAAACATGGGTCTCAAATGGAATATGGAGAAATGAGAAAGGGGGCCTGGTCTCATGCAAGATATGGATTAGTGAAGAAGGACATAATTGACATCATTGTGAGTGTAAACCCATGATGATGATTTTTATATGTTGGGTTTGAACCTCAGAGAAAAGTGATATTTATCCTATTAAAAAGGAATAAAATCCTAATTAGTTCAAGTTCCATAGTTTTTGGTCATGTGGAAAGACCATACCATACAATTTAAGGCCATTTCACAATGATGTTGGCAATATTATTTTTTATCATGCCACGAGGATGTTCTTTCCCTGAAATTGGAAACAATGAAGAATTGTGTGAGGATTATGAAAGGGATTCATAGACATAATATTCTCCTTGAATATTGACCATTGATGAATTATGGATTTACATGAATATATTCCTTTGAGAAGGATTTCATAGTGGGTAGATCCCCAAGAAATGAGTAGGGTCTTACGCATTAGGGGTACCATTGCATGACTCACTAACTAATTATTGGGATATGATATCTAGTGAGGAATGATTCATTTCAGGTTACACCTAGTGAGGAGGCCCATGATAATGATCATGAATAATAGAATGGAATAAAGGATTCAAATCATTAATGACTTTATGATTAGGTCTTATTCCAAAAGTAGGATAATGACACTGTATGATATTTAGGATTGAATAAAGGGATGTTACAAAATAATATGTGATTCAGGGAATTTAGGCTTCTAGACTCATTGAATTTTCAAGTTTGTGAAATCTATAATGGTATCATGTATGAGTCTAACACCTATGAAGGAATCTCATAGTCATAGAAATATTTTTTTTGGACTCGGGATATGAGATGAATAAAATTAGGAAAGAGAGACCAATTCAGTGTCCTTAGGATTGGGACACTAATTATCAAAGAAATACATAATTATAATCACCATGAATGTTGTTCCCATACAGTATTAAAATTACTCATCCTTATTTTATCAATGAAATATATGATCGACGGTGTAAATAGTATTTTGAGGTTCTAGATCATGTATTTATGGTGGATTTAGGCCCTTGAGAGTTGGGTACATGGGTAAGTGACCAAATGGAATATATTCCATATCATTGATGATGGAGGGGTATGGTATCCAAAAATGGGTGATATAGTTGTTGTATTACCTACTAGGGAATCACCTTGGTGAGGGAATATATATGGGTTTTTTCTTCACCATAATAAGGGACAAGTTAAGGCCATATATTTTTCATATAAGGGTTAAGTGAATGTATTGAATTCCCTTAATAAAAGCACAGATGGGGTTATTCTTCACCATAATGTGGGATCCGTGAATGGGCAAACTGCACTACACTAAATAAATCATTGAAGTGGGTTTTGTATCATAATAGAAATGGATTTTGTAATCTTGATATTTCTTTATGGGAAAATTATTTGAGGTATTACCATACTTCTAAGGGGTCTCCATCTTTGCCTTTATGTGAACGGTGCTATAGTATGGTTCCCAACAAGGTTCCTTCACCCTAGTATTGAAGAACTATGAGAAATTTGTTCACAAAGTATTTATGGAAATGAAACATTAGATAAAAAACACACTAATTTAGTTGGATACTTCATTTAGGTTTTATACGTAAAACATGAACTAAAGGGGGAACATAGCTTTGGGTAAAGGGAGATAAAAGAATAAATGTTCCTTCTTTAAAAATTTATAAATGAGAACCCCTTGGGTGCCCTGGTTATAGAAATATATAAATACATGGGAGCATGGTTTAGTGCAGTAAGGTGTTTCATGGTGGTGATTCATGATTATTGACATGGGAATAATGAGTTAGGAAAATGTGTTGAGTTCGGCACACACATAGAGATGGGAGTGATAAATCGAACATAATTTTTGGGATTCGAGTGAAATATGCTCAACCTCACTATATCATTGTGTATTCCCAATATATTTTATTTAATATTTAAGATGAGATCCAAAAGATACCCCCCAGAATTGGGGTTAATTATCACCAATATGAAAAACATAAAATGTTCAAACACCTTAGTTCTCAGACCTTGGATCTTGTCATTGGTAATATTATGTGGGTGTAGCATGTAAGATATTGAACCTATGTGCATTGATGAAATTGTCTGTAATAGGGGGAAACACCATATTCATCCACATCTACCCAAATTAAGTGACCCTAAATATTCTATTATCTCTATTTACTCAATTATTACAGAATTTGTAACACCCTAAGATTTTATAGTATGTTATTTCTTCAAAGTAATTCAATAACTTGCACTACACGCAACACTGAGTTCAAGCGCACCATGACTTACCAAAATAGCCGTTAAAAAGAGGTTATGAATAATATTAACTGAATTTTGACCTATATACAATCTTTATAATTTTAGAATCTATATTATGAGTTTCTTAGACATAATGTAAGAACTAATTTATTTTTTTCAGATAAAAGAAGTATTTTTCAAAAAATGCACTTTTACCGCCTTTTAACGGTGAACCCTTTTTATATCCAATATTTGAAACTTTTTTATATTCAATTTGACAAAATAAAATTCTTCTTTAGAATCGGGACATAATAATTTAGTTTCAATAAATATTTGGTGTTATTCTGATAACTATCATATTTGGGTGAATAGTGAAAAATACTATATATTAACTCAAAAGTACTTTTTTTATCAAAATAATTTATAGTGTTAAATTATAAAATTTAATGGTTTGAAATTAAAAATATATTATATTTTTACCATTTAATCCAATTCTGGTCATTGTAAATAATTTCACTTTGAAATTGGACATACACAAGTGTCAATCTTTTGATAGTTATTATTTCTTAAAAAAACGTCTTTTGGTTTTGACAATGGGAATTAATTTTAAAATAATAAATGAAACTTATATGTTTTTAATTTGGTAAAATATACTTCATTATTGAATTTGTTATATCAAAATTAGCTTAGGGTGAATATTTGGTATATTTCTGAAAACGTTCAATTTTTTATGAATAGTGAAAAAACAATGCGTTATTGTTTAAAACCAAATTTTTATTTAAATTTCTTTTATTTTATTTAACTTTATTTTAGGTCAAAATATATACCTAATACTTATATAAGTTCAATGTAATTCATTGAAGTCATTTTATAATAATATTAGATATATAAAAAGTTTATCGAACTTTTTACCGTCTTTTACCCACCTCCTACGAGCATTGGAAAATTTATATAAAACTTTATTTTACCACTTCTGTGAGTTGAATTTTGAAAATCCGAGAGATATGGTTAATATCAAGGAGTAAAATGTGGTTTAATAAGATAAAAATAATTTTTGGTGAATAGTAACTTTTTACTTTTATTTACCACAGTTAAAAGTAAATAGGGTAATGAAGGGTAAAAATGATATTATTATTACCCTAACACATGTACTAATTATATTGGATAAGTTTAATTCAACAAAAAACAACCTTAGGAATAAAATATGACCCTTTAGGTCAACTTGGATTAGATTAAGACATTTATTATTATTTTATTTAAAGAAGAGTTAAAAGAGTTAAAATCAAATTTTAATAACTAAACTATTGTTAATATAGGGTTATACATAAAATAAATTCGACTATAAGTATTAATTATAAATATAAAAAGATTTCCTACATAATGGTATTTTATTTATAATTTTTAGAGATTGTATAATTAAATTTATTAATGACACAATGATGATGCAATAATTACTTTATTAATGAAAGAATCAAATAAATGGTATTATAAATATTAAAATAATTACAATTTCAAAGTTATTATGACATCCGCGAATTTTATCGGTGAATATGATATTATAGGATTGATTCAATGTATTTTATTGAAGTAATAATTCTGTTATTATTTTATCAAAAAACAAATACCAAATAGTGTCAAAATTGACACAAAATAGATTTTAAAACAAATATTATATTACTAATTGATATACTGGTCCTAAAAATCTATGTTTGGGCAAAAATACTTATATAATGATATATATGACATTAATTAACCAATTGGGGTCCGATTGGCTGTATATAGTAAGATTATTAACCATAGAGTGTAAGAATACAAGAAGACACGATAAAAGATAAATTATTTAACTTAGAGTTAAATCTAAATGATAAGGTTAAAATTTTAATCTAAACATGTCTAAAACCTATTGGATGAGATTAGTTAGACACATACCCCCTAGCTTCTAAATAAGTCACTTTTGAGCTATTATAAACCGAATATGAATTTATTATAAAATAATATTTTATGTTTTTTCAAAGGTTCCCCTCACCCCTCTTATAAAAGGGAGCTTCCCCTTATCTCAAATTCAAACCTCCAAAGCCATTTAGCTTAGCCAAACCCTGACCGAATATCCTCCCAACTATTCTAAATTCATCTTAAAGTTCTTACTTTGGTCATAAAGCCAACATAATGATCCCTTTCGATCAAATCAAAAGGAAGAACTCGAAGAAGAGGTAATGATTTCACCACCCTCTTTTTAGTTATCTTATTCTTCCACTTACTATTTCTTTGTTGTTTCCATTTTAAAATAAGAAATCTAGTATCTTATATATACTGTGATATTATTATAAATATTGAATAACTATATTCATTATTCCATCCATCTTATTAGTGATAATGTCACCATGTGTGCGTATGTATGGCTTACCGTCTCCACGTCGTGGTGTAATTTGTTATTCAACATTATGTTATTTGGATGGATATAATGAAGACTAATATGTATATAAATAATAAAAATAACCTGATAATGTCTCTGTAAAATTAATATACCATCCAATTCCAAACCTTTAGGGAAATTATATTGTCACTCATTCATACATACGGATTACCGTTTCCACGATGCGATGAGATTCATTTCCATGTTCACCATTCATCAACGATTACAAAAATATATATATTACTAATAAGTATATAATATATGAAATAATAATGCTACTAGATATATATATATGTGTGTACTTATATATATCTTATTCACTTAATTCCGTTAAATACGAAAGGAAAACAGAAACAACGTTTATGCGTACATACGAACTACCATCTCCATAAACAGTGTTTTTCATTTCATATATATATGTCTATTATACATATTTTTATTATAAATATATATGATATATAGATAATGTTATATATTCTGGAATTATTTAATTCTTGGTGTAAGTGATATAATCAAGATTAACAAGTTATAACACGTAAGATAAAGAAAGCGATTATTACCCGAAATGTTAATTTAACATGGAAATTATTATAAAATGGGTAGTATAAAGTCATAAATGAATAATGTATGATATCATAAATATTAATATGGTTCTGGTATAATTTAATAACATACTATGATTTTCATAAAGGAGTTTAAACATACTCTTGACTAAAGTAAACTGCAAGGTAAGGGGTTTTCATCTCATTCCTTATTCCCGTGAGATTCATGCCATATTGCCAATATTAACTTTTGTGTGGTGTATGTACTGCCAATAATTGTATTTTTTGTGTAATAAACTTTAATTTATATGTATTTACATATTCATTGTATGATACTTATTTCTTGGGTTGTATGTTTCGTAAGTTACCAAATTTGTACGGGTTAATTTCACAATCTCATTATTATCTGAGGTTGTTTTTACGTAAGTATCTACTAGAACATATTTATTATCCAGGTCCATGATTCATGAAAGAGTTTTAAAATGGATTCCTTTTAGTGAATTTTTAATAAAACATCATTTCAAATGTTTTAAATATTTATTCTTCTAAATCATTCTCATTAATGTCCATGTCTTCAAAATGGTTTTTAAGGATTTATTTATATAGACATTAATGTTTTTAAAATGTTAATTCCTTTCAAAAGTATCAAAGTGTTATGGGATAATATGATTCAAAATTGTCTTTACATGTATTCCTTTCAAAATTGTGTGAATTTTAAATTTTTTCATGATAAAGGGGTATTTATCTCAATGTTTTTTACAAATCATTTTCATTTATGGATTATAAACTTGTTTTGAAGTTGATTTATCATGATATAAATCTTCCATATTGTATTGAAGGTTTTGTGATATGTTTGATGGTGGATGTGTTATTTTTATACCATTCATAGTTTATGGTTAATGTATTGAAATTTAGTATGCTAGTTTTAATACTGATGTTTATGTTATGTTTAAAACATTTCATATCTGGAATGCATTGGACCTAGTAAGGGACGGGTGGAGCCCACTATAGCTCCTCGATGCATCGATAGGTCTCATGAGGCAAACTAGTGTCCTGGAAAAATGCCTTGAAGAAATATTATTCTTAGTCTTGGCACAAGGCCTTGACTATGTGGTTACGATATTCTAGCATTATTCATTCCATCATTATGAAAGTGTCTATTCATATTACATGTGATTATTCGACTAGTAGAGTATCTATGTGAGTAAGTAAAATAATTTTTTTATTTATATTTTCAATATTATGATGATGTTTATGTTGAAAAGGCTTTTGTTTTAGTTTTATACATTGTCTTAAATGTTTGTGCTTATTTATGAAAGTTTCTACTGTATTGCTTACCCTTACTGAGCATTTGAGATCATCCCTTTCTAGGTTTTATTTCTCACAGGATTCCAAGAAGTGTATTGTGATTGATATGCAGGGTTAAGCAAAGGGAATAATGGAATTCATAAAGGATTATTTATGTAGGTTTTTAATATATAAATTGTGATGTAACATTTATGTATGTAATCTATTTTCCATGACCGCTAAACTGATCGGTCCTTCAGGAACTGATTCCTTGTAATCATGCCAATGTATTAAAATAATGCACCGATTCTAGGTAACTGGGGTTGGCGCGTTACACAATTCCCAATGTATGTGTGTTTTTCACCTTATTCTTTGTGATACACCCATATACATCCACACAATAATACATTTTAACACCCCAAGATTCCACGATACTCTTCTCTTTCAATAATGTAATAGCTTGCATTATACGCAAGTTCGAGATTCTAACACACCACGACCAATAAAAATAGCCATTATGAATAGTAATACCCACTTTTTGAAATTATATATATATTTTATATTTCAAAATGGACTTCATTTTTGTATTCGTAATATCAAAATTACCCTAAGTTGAATGTTTTGTAATTTTCTGAGAACTTCCAATTTTTTCTGAATGGTGAAAAATACTTAAAACAACTTTTTTAATCAAAATAATTTGTAACGATAAATTATTCTATTGAGTGGTTTTAAAGTAAAATTAGAATATATTTTTACTATTTTATCCCATGGTGGTCATTAGAATTAATTTCACTTTGAAATTGGACATAAACAATTCTCAATCTTTTGATATATATTATTTCTTAAAAACACGCTATTTGTTGTGACACCAGGATTAGTTATAAAATTAATTAATGAAACTTATATGTTTGGAATTTTATAAAATAGACATCATTTTTGAATTTGGAATATCAATTATAGCTTAGGGTGAAATTTTGGCATTGTTCTGAAAAACTTTAATTTTTGATGAATAGTGAAACCACTAAGTGGTAGTTAAAAAACTGATTTTTCGTTTAAATGAAACATTACCACTCCTGTGAATTGAATTTCAAAAATCGTCCATACATGTTTTTCATTATTAAGTAAAATGTGGTTGAATGGGATTAAAATAATATTTGGTGAATATTATCTTTTTAGTTTAATTAATCGCGATTAATGGTAATTAGTGTAATATAAGGTAAAGATAATGTTATAATAAAATTAAATGACCTTTACACTTGTCCTACCCATATTTTATGAGTCATGGCCGACCAAGAAAATCCATGGGTCAACTTGGGGACCCCATGGAGCCAATTTGGTAGGAAAATGACATTAAAAACTTTTTATTTAATGTTATAATAAAAATGTCACAAACATGAGTTGTTATACTAAAACAATTTTTAAATGGGGTTATACAAGTCATATTATTTACTATAAATATTCTTTAGAAATATAAGACGATTTCCTACATCATGAGATTTTTTTTTATAATTTTTAGACATTAAATAAATTAAAATTATTATGACACAATGATGATGCAGCGATTACCTCATTAATTAACGATTTAAATAAAATGAAAAGATAATGTCAATTATAAGGCTTAAACTTGACAAAAACCTATTGTATTAGTATATTTCGAACCCTTATCACCTTATCCTCGCAATATATCATTTTGGGACCTCTAGAAGCCGAAAACCATTTCATAATAAAGTAACATTTCAATCTTTCCAAGAGTGACCCTCCTCCCCTCTTATAAAAGGCCCCCCACCACTACCACCTTATTCACACCGTCCAATCCATTTGGCTCAGCCAACCTTTTCCCAAATACTCTCTAAACATCCCTCTCTTACTCCTAGAAGCCTCACTTTGGGAAGAATTCTTACCAAGGAATCCTTTGGCTCAAATCAAAAAGAGTTACCTGATTTTAAGGTAATGTCTTCTCTTAAGTTATTTTGTTTTATTTTGCTTCTCTAACCCCTTAAAATCTTTTTATTCATTTATTTTGTAACAAAACCAGTATAATAAATATAATATGATGTTCTTATGAGAAGTATTTTATTTACACTTACACACACCTTCTTCTAATGGTTAAATAACATATTGTTTCTGTGGTTGGTGAATTTCTGCCTCACGAAACGATGAATGTTCAACACTCATATAACACCTCTCATGGTGGCCATTATGATGAAAATATATTTATATATGATATATATTATTTTTTTTATTTTCCTTATGATTCTGTATTTTTCATTTATGGAATACATTTATTATTTCCATTGTGGGTAAACGCGATAATTTCATTTTAGGAAGTGCGGACTACCGCCCCTCAAAGTGATTTGAATCATTAATGCCATATGTGGGATGTATAAAGGATAGAGGAAATTGTATTATAAATTATATTATACTGAATTTATATTATACCTTTATATAATTGTAATTTCATTCCATTAAATATGAAATAGAAATGAATTTAGTGTTCATGCGTACGTACGGCTTACCGTCTCCATGAATGGTGCATTTCATTTCTTACCTCTAAATGTTATGTAATATTATAAATGAATGTATATACTGGATATATATGATATATATGATATCCACATAATGAATATAATTCTTGAGATAATGGATATTCTACCACATAAACAACTTGTAATTATAAAAAGGTTATTTTTGACTCAAGTACCAAAGATCGACAAAATGACCGTTATTAACTTAAATAATTACATAATGTTCATAACATGGTAATAAGTGATATAAAAGGAATAATGAACAAGTAAAAGGTTCTTAAGAAAATAGTAATTAACTCTAGTTTATTATTCAGGAGGTTAAAGAATGATCGAGTCATGTCGGACATGAGGTAAGGGAACTTCTTAACCCAATTTATGTTCATTGGGTTAATCTCATACTTTAAAATTATGTCATGAAATTATTATGTCCTATCTTGTATTTGTACTTTATTTATGTGTACTTATAGTGAAAAAACATAGTAGATTTATTTTATTTAAAAAATGATCTTTGTAAGGGACTTTGTCTCAATCTTCTTTCATTGAGGCATATTTGGTTTTATACACATCTTTCCTTTATACGGTGTATAAACACAATTGAATTTTACTTTTATTCAAAAGGAATCTTTTTATACAAATCATTTTTACTAAACGACAAAACGAATGTTTTGTCTTGCGTATGCGGTGACAACAACTTCTCTGCCGCCGTGATCATTATTTGAGTCTTGGCTTCCTCTACAAGCCATAACTTTTTTTAAATGAAAAATAAATACAAAGTTTTAATTTTATATTATTTTGGTTTTGAAAATGGTTTTGAAAGTGTTTTTATTATATCAATGCGTTGTATTGATATCCTGTGATTGAAATGTGGAAATGTTATGTTTCTTTTATGATTGTTTTATGTGATATGATTATGTTATGTTTTTTGATATGTTTAAACCTGTTCATATGAGAATGCATTGGACATAATAAGTGACGGGTGGAGCCTGCTATAGATTCTCGATGCATCGACAGGTCTCATTAGACAAACTAGTGTCTTGGCACGAGGCCTTGACAAAATCTTATTTATATTCTTGGCACGAGGCCTTGGCTACGTGGTTATGATAGTCTGTCATTATGAATTCCGTCATTATGAAAGTGGATATTGATATTCCATGTGATTATTCGACTAGTAGAATATCCATGTGAATAAGTAAATGGAATTATCTCATTTTACATTTTCCATATTATGTTGAAGTTCAAGATTAAAAAGGCCATTGTTTTAGTTATACATTATCTTAAATGTTTATGTTTATTTATGAAAGCTCCAGCTATATTGTTATCCTTACTAAGAATCTGAGCTCACCCCTTCCAATGTTTTAATTTTTCCAGGATGTGAAGAAGTATATTATGAATGACCTGTAGGGATAGTATGAGTGGATATAAAGACAAGATGTTTTTGAAGTTTGTTATTACTCTATGATGTAATTTAAAACTTATAAATGTATCTAGTGTTTCCAAGGATAGTAAACTAATCAGTCATTCGAGACTTGATCTTTTGTGATCATTCTAATGTTACAATGTAATGCGCCGACTCCGGGTAACTAGGGCCGGGGCGTTAAAGTTGGTATCAGAGGCAGTTTAGTACTAAACATGGAATCTAGATTTAGATAAACTCTGATTAGAACACATAGCCCTATGATATACTTTGAGGATTAGTATAGAAGGACTTCCTAGAATTTTGGTATTACAGAGATTTTGTGAGTTTTCCGAGAAATACATACCTGTCTGGATACGAGCAGGTAGATGCGGCTCTGGCACAGATGTACCTAGGGGTAAAACCTGAAAACACCTCTTTGAGCTAGAGTCGAACGGAAACTGGTGCATGACAACGGGCCTTGCTGCACTCTTGGTTACGACACTCCCGGGGGATAGGCTTAGGATAATTCTCATTTTCTTTACAAACCATTATGAAGGGTTTATGAGTATATACTTCCTCAAAGATAACATTTCTTTTTATGATTACAGATTATATCAATAAATATTTCAATTTATGTTAAGTGTTTTACAAGTATGGAATTATGTATTTTAATTCATAAATTAATCTAGTTTATGCCACTGTTTAGAAATGGCACCTAGTGGGAGGAATGGAAACCGTATCAATTCATGCACTCCGTGTAGGGATTTACCTCCTACTCAAGATAATTATTGTGGAGCTGGAGATACAACTGGTGCTGATCAACTTATTACCATTCTGGGACAACTCACTCAGGTTATGAAAAATAACCTTACTCATATGGAGCACCCTGATACGCAACATGGAGGATCAATGTTAGACCTCTTCATGAGGCAAAAACCACCAACATTTAATGGGGGTAAAAATACATTAGTAGTTGGGCAATGGATAAACTCCTTAGAGAAAATATTCCACGCCTTGGGGAGTAGTGAAAGGGAGAAGGTTGTCCTGGCAGTTTACCGCCTCAGTGGAGATGCTGATCAATGGTGGTCATTGATTCAAAACACAAATGAAGATGATGAAGTATAAAATATGGAATGGATGGAGTTCAGAGAGCTTTTCTTAGAAAAATACTTTCCACATGACTATCGAGCAGATATGGAAAGGCAATTTTTGAGTCTGAGGCAGAAGGAGGATGAGAATGTTGCAAAGTATGAGGCTAACATTACAAGGTTAGAAAGGCATGCTGCAGATTATATACATAACCCAAGAAGTAATATTGATCTTTTCATTGATGGGTTAAAACAATTTGTCCGTCGAGCATTAGTATCACAATATTTCTTGTCGTACGAAGATATTGTCTCATGTGCTATCAAGAAAAAAAAAGGAACTCTCTAAATCTTATGATGATAAAGTAAAGCAGGAGAAGAAGAGAATGGTGGAACAAGAGAAAGATAAAAGGAAAAATGGAAATAAGGATTTTCCATTATGCGATAATTGTGGGAATAATCACCCTGGTACTTGCCAAAAAGGATTGGGAGTTTGTTATAAATGTGAAGAAAAAGGTCACCAGGCTCGTGATTTCAAGGGAAGAAAGAGGCTATTAATGTTGAATGCTACAATTTTAGGGAAATGGGGCATTATGAAAATGAATGTCCTAATAATCGGGGAACCTTACCTCAGAAAAAGCCAAGGGATCAAGGAAAATATTATGTTGTAACCATAGTTGAAGTGGAATAATTAATGTATTGGTGCTTTTGGAAACAAGGATAATATTCTTGTTATAATAATAATGTAATATATATAAGGATTGTTCTTCAGTAATTGTTGTTTTCATTAAGGATTTAATATGATAAAGGTAATCATATTTTTAGTATGTTACAATAAGAGAAACTTTACTTTGTTTGGGGAATCTGATTTTACAATTGATTTTGTAATTTAGAGACCTTTTAGAGAAAGTCTCGATAGAGGTATTTTGGATAACTATAAAGGTTGGAATGAATTAAATTGAACTTTGGATAGTATTTTTTAAGGTTAAAACATTTCTGAATATTACTTTTGGGATATTATAATACTATATTTTTTGGAAAAGGACAACCTGTAGGTTGGGGGAAAACCCGTCGCATCGGACAAAGCTTCAGGAATCGAACCCACAACCATAGTGCGACATGCCTTTATTACCTACCACTAGCCTACAGGAAGACCCTGGTGATTACAAAATAGTTTTCCTAATCTAAATGGTATGTGGTAATATTTGGTACCTTATAAAATTAGGATTAATAGAATATTTTTGAGTTTTGTAACCATGGGTTCTTGGTAAAAATTTATTAAACAATGAAAGCATAAATGACAAGTAAGTATATTTACTTACATTCTTAGTGAATCTCTTAAATAAATTCCTCAACTTTATGAAAGGCAACTTCAAACAAAAACGTTGTTGGATAACTTTTCCAACTAGGGATTCAATGACTTTTTAACCAATCACAAGTTTGTGATTTTCTTATGGTTAACTTTCTCCTAATCTAGTTTTCTACAACTCTCCATCAGACCTTGATTGTTTTTTTCTTCCATATCCATATCTTCATAGAATCCTAGTATGGGTTATCTCGGGTGACCTTTGTACTTATTTTTCTTTCTTTAAAAGTTATATTTTTATTAACCTTATTTCCGATGTGGGTTTTCCACAAAGGTATTTTATATTTTCAACCCTTTACCATCAAAGAAAAATTTCAAATTGCGAGGAAACAATTTATTGAAGTAGGGGAGAATGTAACACCCCAAGCTTCCACGATACGCTTCTCTTTCAATAATGCAATAGCTTTCATTGTACGCAAGTTCGAGATTCTAACACACCACGACCAATCAAAATAGCCATTATGAATAGTAATACCTACTTTTTGAAATTATATATATATTTTATATTTCAAAATGGACTTCATTTTTGTATTCGTAATATCGAAATTACCCTAAGTTGAATTTTTTGTAATTTTCTGAGAACTTCCAATTTTTTATGAATAGTGAAAAATACTTAATACAACTTTTTTAATAAAAATAATTTATAGTGATAAATTATACTATTCAGTGGTTTTAAATTATAATTAGATTATATTTTTACCATTTTATCCAATGGTGGTCATTAGAATTAATTTCACTTTGAAATTGGACATAAATAATTGTCAATCTTTTGATATATTTTTTCTTAAAAACACGCTATTTGTTGTGATAGGGGGAATTAGTTATAAAATTAATTAACGCAAATTATATTTTTGGAATTTTGTAAAATAGAAATCATTTTTGAATTCGGAATATCAATTATAGCTTAAGGTGAAATTTTGGCATTGTTCTGAAAAACATCAATTTTTGATGAATAGTGAAACCACTAATTGGTAGTTAAAAACTGGTTTTTCATTTAAATGAAACATTACCACTTATGTTATTTGAATTTCAAAAATCTGACATACATGTTTTTCATTAGGAAGTAAAATGTGGTTCAATGGGATTAAAATAATTTTTGCTGAATAGTAACTTTTAAGTTTAATTAATCGCGATTAATGGTAATTAGTGTAATTGAAGGTAAAGATAATGTTATAATAATATGAAATGACATTTACACTTTTCTTACCCCTATTGGATGAGTCATGGACGACCCAGAAAATCCATGGGTCACCTTGGGGACCCCATGGAGCCACTTTGGTAGGAAAATGACATTAAAAACCTTTTATTTAATGTTAAAATAAAAATGTCACAATCATGAGTTGTTCTACTAAAAAAACTTTTAAATGGGGTTATACAAGTCATATTTTTGACTATAAATATTCATTAGAAAGACAAAAATATTTCCTACATCATGATATATTTTTTATAATTTTTAGACATTAAATATATTAAAATTAGTATGACACAATGATGATGCATCGATTACCTCATTAATTAATGATTTAATTAAAATGAAAAGATAATGTAAAATATAAGTCTTAAACTTGTAAAAAACCTATTGTATAATTATATTTCGAACCCTTATCACATTATCCTAGAAATATATCATTATGGGACCTTTATAATCCGAAAACCATTTCATAATAATGTAACATTTCAATCTTTCCAAGAGTGCCCCTCCTCTCCTCTTATAAAAGGCCCCCACCACTACCACCTTATTCACACCTTCCAAGACATTTGGCTCGTCCAACCTCTTCCCAAATACTCTCTAAACATCCCTATATTACTCCTAGAAGCCTCAATTTGGGCAGAATGCTTCCCAAGGAAGCCTTTGGCTCAAATCAAAAACTGTTACCCGATTTTAAGGTAATGTCTTCTCTTATGTTATTTTGTTTTATTTTTCTTCTCCAACCCCTTAAACTATTTTTATTCCTTTATTTTGTAATACAACCAGTATATATAATATACTAGGATGTTTTTATGAGAAGTATTTGATTTACACTTACACACACCTTCGTCTAATAGTTAAAGAACATACTGTTTCTGTGGTTGGCAAATTTCTGCCTCACGAAATGATAATTGTTCAACACTCATATAACACCTCTCATGGCGGACATTATGATGACACTATTTTTATATATGATATATATTATGTTTTTCTTTTCCTTATGATTCTGTATTTTTCATTTATGGCCTACTATTATGATTTCCATTGTCGGTAAACGCGATAATTTCATTTTAGGAAGTGCGGACTACCGCCCCCTCAAAGTGATTTGAATCGTTAATGCCATATGTGGGATGTATAAAAGATGGAGTAAATCGTATTATACATTATATAATACTGGATTTATATTATACCTTTATATAATTATAATTTCATTCCATTAAATATGAAATAGAAATGAAAGTAGTGTTCATGCGTACGTACGGCTTACCGTCTCCATGAACGGTGCATTTCATTTCTTACCTCTAAATGTTACGTAATATTATAAATGAATGTATATACTGGATATATATGATATATATGATATCTACATCATGAAAATAATTCTGGAGATAATGGATATTCTACCACATAAACAACTTGTAATTATAAGAAGGTTATTTTTGACTCAAGTACCAAAGATCGACAAAATGACCGTCATAAACTTAAATAATTACATAACGTTCATAACATGGTAATAAGTGATATAAAAGGAATAATGAACATGTGAAAGGTTCTTAAGAAAAAAGAAATTAACTATAGTTTATTATTCAGGTGGTTAATGAATGATCGAGTCAAGTCGGCATGAGGTAAGGGAACTTCTTAACCCAATTTACGTTCTTTGGGTTGATCTCATATTTTAAAATTATGTCATGATATTATTATGTCCTATATTGTATTTGTACTTTATTTATGTGTACTTATAGTGAATACACATAATAGATTTATTTTATTTAAAAAATGATCTTTGTAAGGGACTTCGTCTCAATCTCCTTTCATTGAGGCATATTTGGTTTTATACAGTACTTTCTTTTATACGGTATATAAACCCCATTGACTTTTACTTTTATTCAAAAGGAATATTTTTATACGAAGCGTTTTTACTAAACAAAAAAAGGAATGTTTTCTCTTGCGTATGCGGCGACAACAACTTCTCCGCCGCCGTGACCATTATTTGAGTCTTGGCTTCCTCTACAAGCCATAACTTTTTTTAAATGAAAAATAAATAAAAAGTTTCAATTTTATTTTATTTTGGTATTGAAAATGGTTTTGATAGTTTTTTATTATATCAATGTTTTTTATTGATATCTTGTGAATGAAATTTGGAAATGTTATGTTTCCTTTATGAATGTTTTATGTGATACGATTATGTTATGGTTTATGATATGTTTAAACCTGTTCATATGAGGAATGAATTGGACTTAATAAGTGACGGGTGGAGCCCGCTATAGCTCCTCGATGCATCGCCAGGTCTCATGAGACAAACTAGTGTCTTGGCACGAGGCCTTGACCAAATATTATTTATAGTCTTGGCAGGAGGCCTTGGCTACGTGGTTATGATAGTCTGGCATTATGCATTCCATCATTATGAAAGTGGTTATTGATATTTCATGTGATTATTCAACCTGTAGAATATCCATGTGAATAAGTAAATGGAATTATCTCATTTACATTTTCCATATTATGTTGAAGTTCAAGTTTAAAAGGGCCTTTGTTTTAGTTATACATTATCTTAAATGTTTATTTCCTTTTATGAAAGCTTCCAATATATTGTTATCCTTACTGAGCATTTGAGCTCACCCCTTCCAATGTTTTAATTTTTCCTGGATGTGAAGAAGTATATTACGAATGACCTGCAGGGATAGTATGAGGGAATATGAAGACAAGATTTTTTTTGAAGTTTTGTATTACTTTATGATGTAATGTAAATCTTATGAATGTATCTAGTGTTTCCAAGGATACTAAACTAATTGGTCGTTCTAGACTGGATCTTTTGTGATCATGCCAATGTTACGAAGTAATGCGCCGACTCCAGGTAACTGGGGTCGGGGCGTTACATACATGGGCATTGTGTCCTAGGATAATGTGATACACAAAACTATTATCATGTGGGATTACATGGCTATATAGACTTAGGTGAAGCTGGCTATGTACTAATACATGGGTGAAATATTTATATTTTCATATTTTTTTCAAAGATAATTCTTTTGATAAAACCTTATCACTTATTCTCAAACTATCATGTATATAGATATCATCACATTCCCTTTCTGTAGGAATATAATAGACCACACCAGTGATATCTCAAATTTTTTCATCATTAAATGAATTATATGTCTCAATAAAGATGCAGAATATGGGTTTTACAAGGAGTGTGAACCATTATTATCTTCTTTGGTGAATATCATCTTGAAGAATCACCCAGATTAATTTTTATTATAATTTATCCAACTCTATGGTGATATGATGTTTATAGATGTGGATGTTCTATGGCCAGATGATAACTTTATATGATCATGGTTCACTTTTTAAAACCATATTGGAGTTGAAAATATTTCATTAATGGGTGTCTACATTAATGTTCTTGAGGTCACCCCTATATTCATAATGTGTCATTCTAGGGGTAGACCTGATAATTGTTCCAACCCATCGAATCCAGTGGCACATTGATATTATTTAGTTTTCCATCAATCAGTAATTGATTTTTTTTAATGTTTTAATGGAGGATTAGGACTTATTCCATAAATTAAAATTTAAAACTAAATGTATGTAGTTATACTAGGACTGAAAAAATGAACCTGAATTTGATGACCAAAAGCAAGTATGCTTGATTTTTTGGTGGTTTGGATCTCATAGAATTAAATTTTTATGAATTTTAGCCTCCTTCTTGAGTTTTTTAGCCATTGGATTCTATAAGAATATTTGTTCCACGTACTCCTTAGGGAAGTAAGGATTATTTTTTTGGATGTTTAAAAGATCATAGGGGCTTCAATAATAGTATTTACGTTTGATGAGTTTTCCACATAAAGACTGCATGGTTGGACCATGGATGGATGGCCATGCTTGTTCATTCCCTACTGAAGAGGATGATAAATATTGGAGGATAGAACACTATCCACGAGGTTATGTCATTTTTTAACATTTGATGAACATATTTTTTATATCCCTTGGTGATGGAGACTCATGAAAATTCCCAACTAGTTGTCTATCATTGCTAAAAAGGGTAACTCCAAGTATGTATTGGCCCAAGCTATAGAGGTCCTAGAATGAGACATGGGGGGCTTGACATTAACCCCAACATATTTTCCATGACCTGAATGGATATTTTTCATTACACATGTCTTACGGGATATATGCATCATGTTCTTTCTTCTCATATAGGGTCATGTCCCATTACATTCATTATAATGACCCAATTGAGAGAAGGGAACCTTATAGGGTTAGAAATGCCAATGTTGGTGATGATAACCCATTATTTACTACTCATATATAATTATAAGAATATGTTTATTGTCATAAAGCTTCTATTTGGGATATGTGGATGGTTAGATATACATTTCATTGAATATAAACTCCTTAGAGATGTAAAAATATGAGATATTATATTCATACCATTTATTCCAAATATTTCAACCATTAATACACCATCCCAAAAGTGTGACAAGTCTATGAAGTTATTGATATTTAAATTATAGTTTATATTTTCCTATTCTAGTGATAATCCCATAAAAATAACGATGGATTATGAAAATGGTGAATATGATATTTGTTCATAAAAAATTGACATTCCAGTTAATTTTTTGGTAGCACAAATTGATTTAAAATAATTTATAAGGCCAAAGAAACCTACTGATTCTCGAGGAAGTTTTGATCTGTTTAGAATATGGTTGTGATTACATTAAGGGTTTTTAAAGAGGTTAGACTCCCAATTGTGGTGAGGTAAAACATTGGTATGATAACATAAGAGGCTACTGATGTCACAATAACACATCCTACAATAGATGTGTACATCATACTAGTACCTATATATGCCCAATTATGGATAATATATTATCCAAATGGGATACTATATAACAATGTAGACACTACTACAATATCTAATTCTAATGAAATAGGAATAAGGTTCACTAATAAACTCAATATGAGAGGAGTTTTTAGTGACTAACATTGATCATCTATTTGGTCGCAAATAAAGGACTCTTGTCAAACCATTTCTGAATAACCTGCATAAAAATAATCATAAATAAGGCAATCAACTTGGATACTCGGGATTAGATATATTTTATAGAATTAGTGACCCAGGAAGAACATGATGTTGATGGATCTTGGTTCATACTTAGGGTAAAAGTATTAGATGACCGAAAACACCTCATAAGATTTATATCATGAGGATATTAATATTTGGAATGGTGGAATATCTATAATCACTATTCATGTTCTAGGGTCTATCCTCCAGGGTGGGATTTAAACCCTTATACTGGTAAAATAAAGCCTCCCCAAGACCCTAAGGTCAAATATATCTATTTAGAGGTGAAAATGTACATATGAATGTTTGATAAACTGATCCAATTCACTGATGGGATGGTTATTGTCACTCAGTTAGAATAGAATTTGATAGACCATGTAATCTTTTAAGGGGCACTTAATGAGTCTGTAAATAAAAAATTATATCTAATCATTGACCCTAAAGAAAGAAATTTTATCTTATTATCATTTAAATTGTTACATCATAATTGTTTTTCTGATTCATAACATTAAATATAATTTGTATAAAATATTTCAAGATAGTGTGCATAGGAAGTATATAAATTATGTTTTTGGGGATAATATAGATGTTGTTCTTGACAAGGGATTACACAATGATGAGGATATGGTACTATAACCTAGAAAAACAATGTATTAGAAGGTGTATGTGAAACTAATTTCATTCATCATCCATCCATTAATGACGGTCAATTGAGTGGCAAGGAAGACTGTTGTATCATTAATGGTCAAATGTTGGGAAAGGGATAAGATATTGGTTAAGTGTGTCTTTAGAGATGAAAGAGGTTGATTTCTTGCATCATTTTTTTCATATCTGTATTAACTATTATGATAAGATTGATAATCTTTGATTGAAAAATTTGAATCACCTAATAAGTCTAAATTGAGTTTTTAGGGAACTAAATGAGAAACTCAGGGTGAATGTTCACACCCTATACAGATCCCAATAGTAGAGTAGAAACCATTGAAAACAACACCAATCAACTCTATTAGAGACATATTAGGTGATTCAGAATCATAATATGATAACTACATTCCATTAAATCTTTAAATCCTTATGCATTACCATATAACACTCACATAACTCATAGAAAATATTTATTATTAATAAATTCCCAACACCATTTAGGATTATAGTTTTAGAGAATTTAACAAATCATTATCTTAACAAAAAACTCTCCTTATTAATCTAATAGATATGATTGACCCTATATAATAAACTAGTTAACATTTCATAGTTCTTAACTATATACCACATATTCTTCACATAAAATAAAATTCTAGAAACATCATACATATTAATTTTCCTCAAAACTAAGGGAATTGGAAACATAATAATGGGGTGAGTTTATATGGATGGAAAGGTAAAAAGAAGTAAATTAGAACATAAAATAATTAATACTGGGGGGATATAGAATATAAACAGAAGAACATGAAGATAATTACATGTTGCATAACATGATCATATGGACATGATGAAAAAATTGGAAATGTGTCTATAACATAAAAATTATACATTTATAATCATATTATGAAAGTTCATCATTGCGGTATAATAAAATAATATTTATATGGTTATTAACCAATGTATCATAAAATATTACCAAGGTATACTACCAAGGTATCATGAACATCTCATCTATAATGATTATTTCTTTACTAAATGAATTTCAAGTCCATCAAGGAACACCCTTCATATTTCCAAGGATGATCACCCAGGTATCTCAAAAAATTATAAATACATATAGACAAGGAATCATGAACAAGTAATCTATATATATTTATTCATTACCCAATGCATTGGAGAACTATTTGAGATGAACCTTCATATGTATATCGGTATGTGTTCCATGTTTACTATACTACAAAAAAACATATTTAACCATTTCAATTACATGATTAAGTAATGATTATTTTAGCCAATTACTTCCCTAATAAATAACATATTATTATATATTGGTGGGTACACATGAATTAACATATTTTTGGGTATTTATAACTTAAAAGTGTCACATAAAAAATAATGGAGTTATTTCAAAATCATTATAATTGTACAAAAAATATATGGTATGTTCTTGAGATATAGAAGATTAATATCTCTTTAATAGGGATATTTTTTATAGTAAAGATTTGATATTTAACACATGGAATCATAATCATAAGAAAATTGAATGTTTTACACAACTAAAAAATGACGTGGAAAATCATGGAGAGACTTCAGCAACATGATATGTATACAAAAGGGATTATGGAGTGAAATTAATGATAGATATGGTTTTTGTATAAATAATAGGGAATAATTTTATAGTAATGGATTTATTATTTACACATGAAGTCCTAATAAAATTGGATTTTTTTTTACAATTTGATAATATGACATCGAAAATCCACGAGTGACTTCAACAGGATGATGGGGAAACAAAATGGATTATGGAATATGTTTAATTATAGAAATGTTAATATATTATTGATGGGGACCAATTTTTATAGTAAATAATTTATTATAAACACATGGTATCATAATCACCATTACATAAATGTTATGTAAAAAATGTTCTTAAATTGAATATAGGTGGGAGAGAATTAAGGCGTAATTCTAAAAACATGTCTATTATAAACAAGAGATTATGGAATGGGTTTAATGGGTTAAAAAGTAGTAAATAATAAATAGGTAATTATTAGGATAGTAAAATATTTATCATGAACACATAACTTTCAATAAATTGAAAATGAAAAGACATATAATAAATGAATTTCCTGAGTTAAAATGAAGAGAAAAGTACCCTTACCTTATAAAGTAGCTTTTCAAATCATCAGAGTACTCCTTAGAAGATTAATAAATCCTTTTGAAGAATTTATACATTGATAAAAATGAAAAATTAGTAATCAATTACATTGGGGGTAGATTGGTATTAGAAAATGGGTTGGAGTGAGATCCTTGTTTAGGTGAAAAGAGTGGGTTTTCATAGAAATGGTGGTTAGGTTAGTGGTATTAGTGGTATCACATTGGTAATAGGTGGATTTAGAGAGTTAGGTGAATTATGTAAGTAAATGTTGGAAAGACATGTAGATGTGAATTTAAAACTAAAATTATTATTCTAGATGGTCTTATTTTAAAATTTATATTGTAAAATTTGCACCGTATTAGATTACCCATTTTAGGAGTTATTTTTCATGATTATATATGAATCCGGATTATTAATTTATTACTAAAATTGTAAGAGGACCATTCATAGGAAATTTTGACGTGATGATACTGATTTGTTTCTTCAGTTAACATAATTAAATTTATAAATATAATGAAAATAACTTTTAAGTTGAAATATATTATGTGTAGAGAAGACGCTTCTGTATAAAAATGACATTTTTATCGTTAAGTGATCTTAATAATTTTAAACATTAATAATTACGTAAATGTGTGTAAAATGTCTTCTATATATGTATTAAAATAATATTATATTCATAATTTAAAATAGATTCATTTAATTTTTAAATACATAATATTTAGAAAAGTTCGATTCATTAAAAAATAATTCTTTTACTGTGATAACGAATAATTAACTTGGTAATTTAATTTAATGAAAATCATAAAATTTTAGTTATTACATAAATTAAAAATAATTATTTTAAATATTAATATCATTATATATTATTCAATTTATACAAATAAATAAAATTTTAATTTTAATTTTTTTATTTAATGCATTAAAACCCTTTTCTAAAAAAACTTTATTTTTAATATTAAATCATAGGTGTGTTATACATTATTCTTTGCCTCTGATTTTACATATATGCATTAGTTTATTATAAAAAATTAATGTTTTTGTTCCTTTTAAAGCATGAAAAAAATAATTTTGACCATAAAAATTCTTAATTAATAGAATAGAGGATATCACTTTATTTTATTAGAAAATAAAACTTTTGTTCATGAAATGTCAAACACTGGTTTTATAAATTCATTGAATTATATTTTCAAAATTTATATTTTTACCCATTAAATATATATTTGATAAATTGAAATTATTTATAAACTTTTAGGTCCTTCTGAAATAATTTTAGGGTTATAAAATTTATATATTGAGTAAAAACATTATTTTCCATTATTTAAATGAAATAAAATATTTCAGAAAAAATATGAAAATTTATCTTTTATATAATATTCACATGTTGAATAGAGAAATATTGTTTCTGTTATCCAAACTAAAATTAAAAAATTTGATAATTTAACTTCTAAATAAAAAATAAAAATGTAAAGAAAACTCTTTTCATAGGAAACTAAAATTTTTAAAACATTATCCATTATTACATTCATTTTATGTAAATTTCTAATGAAATCGGTTTTAACATATTATTAATATAAAAAATATATTATATTCATAAAAAAATTATTTTCTTAAAATAAATTACATAAAATCATATTTCTAGAAAGGTTACATTTTAAAGCACAAATCAATATTACTTGTTATTTGGCTACACTAATTGAGGTTTTATCAATGAATATGTATTAATAATGACCTTTATTTCTATTTCTTCCCATATTTCATAATTTGGTTAGCTTTATTTTCACCCTCCAATTCTACAACTTCATTTAATGGTTATATAACATTCAAGAATTAATTTTGGTTTGGCGTTACATTTTAAATAATATGTTGATTTCATTAATTATTTTTAAAAAATATAAATTTGAAAATCTTAAGATGTGACATTCTCCATCCCTTAAATAAATTAATTATTCAACATTGTAATTATGTACCACTAACAAAATTTGTTTGGGGTCTCTAATAGATAGGCATAACTTAGGATATATTTTCAAATGAGGTGTCTATGTTAATATATTTATTATAACTTGGAATAAAATATTTTACCATAATTGAATTAGAAAATTTCTTCATTTTCCCATTGTAATTATTTTCTCTAAACCTTGTATTTTTACATAGGAAACATCTTCTATTTCCATTGAGACAATTTCCTCAGTGCCCCTTCCCACATTTTCAACATATAGAAAATTTATCATTATTTCCTTTAGCATTTTTATCACCTTAAATTCACTAATAATCCATACATATCTTTTTTTTAGTTTGTAATTTAAATATTTTTAGGTTTTTAATCACAATTCTGGATAGATGGTTTCTCATAATCAATATATTTCTCATTTAAATAATCACTTTTTAAGGATTCCAATTAAGAAAATCGTCTCATTATACATGAAATTTTTAAGATGATTCCTTTGGGATTTATCGAACACTAAAACCCAAATAGTTAGCATGAGTAATGATCATTTAATATCATAATATAATTACTTTAATATGAAATATTCTACCTCAAAATGTAGCTTCAAAATAATTTCATCATATTTATGTTAATCCTAAATGACTCTCAAATTAATGCATGTTTCATTAGTTTTGGTTATCTGAAATTAAATATAGTAATTCCTGAATTAAATATACCATATTTATTATAATCTTTCGTATAATATTAAAATCACATAAATAAATAAAAAACATTCTCTCAAAATTCAACATATCCTTTTTAAAATAACATATGAACTAATATATATACATTAACATATGAATCAATACATTTTAATATATGTTTTTCTTGATAATTTTAATATTTTTTTCATCGTAGATAAATATATATGAATCCCTCATAATATTTTATAAATGGAATTAAAATCTATAAATCATATCCCATTAGAGTGTCTACCATTGTGGGAAATATTAGGCCCACTCATTGTACACCAGATTGAATATTGTGTTAGTTCTCAACAAGACTTTCTAAATGTGAATCCTAGGTTCATCGTTACCACAAATTCATTCAGTCTTCAATATCAATGCATGGATGTATTTTTTTGATAAATATAAAATATCCTCTTTACAAAAACATTGAGATGTTATTATATTCTTATACATATCCATTGGACATATCCCTAAGGTTTTCAAAAAATTTATTGTATCTGAATCCCTAAAATATTCGATATTAACAATAATAACATAAACAATATTCTACAGCATTTAAATTATGATCAAGAGTGACTTATCGAACTTTAAACTTCTATAAACAAGTATCCTAACCTTTATATTTACCTAAACCCTTATATGATACCAACTATGATACCCCTACTGTGACCATATCAAAATTACATGACTCAAACTAATTATTTACATTATATAAATTTCAATGAAATTTTAGTATTATAATTTTATATAATTGGTAAAAATAATTAACTTAATAAAGATAAATTATATTTTATTTAATTATGTTTTATAGACTATATAAACCAGTTCTTAATCTATAACAAGTCTTCAACATCTCCCATAAATTCTTGACATAAAATACTATTCTAGAAATAACATTTATATTAATTTTATTCATAAACATGTGAATGGAAACATAAGAATGGTTTTAGAACATATTATTAAAAAAATATAAGAATTCAAATTGAAATATAATATGGGTGAGAAAAGGGGAATAATAAAGGAATTTTAACATAAGAAAATTAAAATAAGTACACAAGGAATAACATGATTATAAGTACCTGAATCATAATAAGTAAATGTAATAAAAACAAAAACATGATAAAATCATAATAATATCACAAATGTTCATTAATAAGGTGTTATAAAATCAAATTACCAAGGATATTCCATAAGGTATCATAAAACATCACGGAGACATTATACAAAGGTATAATGATCATGTCATCCCTAGAGATCAATTCCTTACCCAATACATTAGAGACATATTATTGAAAATCCATCATATTTCCATGTTTTTTTAATAATATATCGTAAAACAATACCAATGAATGTTTCCAAGGTGTCCAGAACATTTAATCTATAAATATTAATTTCATACCCAATGCATTGGAGTGCTATCGGGGTGCACACTTCTTATGTATATCATTATGTGTGTCACATCAGTTGTATAACATAATAATTTACTATATAATTTTAATAAAATGATTAATTATTCTTGGTTTTCATACAAAGAGGTTGAAAATTAGTTATTTATTTTTATATCTTAGTGAAACCATTGAATGAAAATATGGTAGGGTATTTACCACATTAAAGTATGGTATGGAAATTATAGAGTGATTTTTGAAATCATTATATATATATATATAATGGATTATTTATTGTGATTAATGATAGTGAAGGGTATACTCTCATAAATAAGGAAAAAATTAGAAATGGATTTATTATGAACCCAAATAATCATAATAACACTTAAATGAAAAGTATTACATCATGAAAATATGACATGGAAAATCAAGGAGAAACTTCAACAGCATGTAATGTGTGCCAAATGGATATTGTAATATGTTTAATTATAGGTATGGATAGTATCTTATTAATAGGGAATCATTTTGGTAGTAATGAATTTATACGGAACACATGGATGAAAATCACTTATAAATAAAAAGGCATACAATATGAAAACATTACATAGAAAATCAAAGATTTACTTCAGTAACATGATGTGTATACAAAAGAGATTATGGAATGGGTTTAATGGGATTAAAGGGTATCCAATAATCAATTGAAAATAAATTTTATATTAAAATGTTTCTTATATAAACATATACGAATAATCACATGGAAATAAATTTTCATATAGAAAATGACGTCCATGAATTTAATAGATGAGGGAGAGAATCAGGGATTGATTTTAGCAACGTAACCTATATACAAAAGGGGTAATTGTATGATTTTAATAAAATATAAAGGCATGCTCTCACCATTAGGGAATCATTTGAATAGTGATATTTTTGTTATAAACACTTGAAATCATAATTAATTGAAAATCAAATGGCATGTCACAAAATAATTATTTGATTGAAAAGGAGGATAATGATAACCCCTTACATGATAAGTAGCTTAAATAAGAATTGGTTTACTCCTTAGAAAATATGTAACCCCACGGGAGGGATATATATGTGTATAAGTTGAAATAATTATAAATTTCACTTGGTTATAGAGGAATGAGATAATGGATGGGAGTGATTTCCTTTTATTGTGAAAAGGAGTGGGTTTTTATTGGAATCTAATGTTTTTTAAGGTGTATTAATGGTATCACATAGGGTTAAGGTGGGTTTCAGGAGTTACATGAATTAAGTGGGTATTTTTTTGAGACATGTAGGAATGAATTTATAACCTAAAAATGTAATTCTAAAGTCCATTTGTGTCAAATTGGTTTAATAAAATCCAAACCACATTAAATTACCCATTTCAATAATTAGTAATCTTTATTAAATATTAATAATGGTTATAATATTATAAATAAAAATATAAGATAAGCCTTCATAAACAAATTATTTTTTCTAAATGTGAATTTTGGTTCAATATTACCTCATTCGATTTCTAAAAAATAAAAAATTAACTTTCAAAAAATATATATAATGTGTTGATAATATGTTTTGTAGAAAAAAACTTTTTTATCATTAAGTGTCCTTAATATTATTTAACATTAATTACTTATCAGATTAGAATATATATATATATATATTAATATATATATATATCCAAACATCATATTATATTCATAATTTAAAATATAACCATTTAATTTAAAAATAACAAATATCTAGAAAAGTATTTTTCTTTGAAAAATAACCATTTTACCACGGTTACTAATATTTACGTTGGTGGTATAATTTTTTGGAATAATAATTAAATTTTCCTTATTTATTAAATTTAAAATTTGTTTTTAAATTAAAAAAAATTAATTTAATTTAATTTCTAATAATGAAAAAAATTTAATTTTAATATCAGTGCATACAATTCATAAAACTTTGTTTTGAGAAAAATATAGATTTTTATGTTTAAAATGTATGTGTAGGATAAAATTTCCCATGCATTATATTTTCAGGACATAAATTAGTTTATTATAAAAAATAGAATTCAGTTGGATTTCAAAGAAATCCAATGTTGATATTTTAGTATAAAAATATCTATTTAGAAGAATAAGCCATAAATAGTTTCTTTTATTGGAAAATATTACATTAATTCACAAAATGTTGACCTTTTGTTTTATAAATTTAGAATATTATATTCACAATGTGTAGTATTACTCCATAAATAAATATTTGACTAATTAAAAAGATTTTATAATTATCTATGTCATTCTAAAATAATGAAAAGGTTGTAAAATTTATAGTTTTATTAAAAGCAACATATATCACTATTCACCTAAAATCGAGTATTTCATAAAAATAACTAAAATTAATCATAAGATAATATTAAAATGATAAATGAAAAATGAATTGTGTATTTTCAAATTGAAATTTTAAAATTGTAGATTTTAAATTTTAATTAACAACTCTAAAATAAAATGAAAATAATTTTTGTATGAAAATATCCTTTATAAAATATTAACCATTATTAAATTTAAATCCAATTTATTAATAATCAAATAAGTGTTAATATATTATTAATGTAAGAAAGAAATTTTATCTATAATATATATATCTTTCAAAATAAATCATAAAAGAAACATTTTTAGAAATGTTATATTTTTAAACCTAAATTAGTCTGATAAGTTATTTAGCTGAAATAATTGGAATTTATCAATAATTTTTTTATGAACAATTACTTTTATTTTTATTTATAAAAATATCCCATAATTTTTTTTATCTAGATTTACCTATAAATTCCATGACACATTTTTAAATTTATATAATGTTATGAGGTTTTTTTGGTTTGCTGCTGCATTTGAGGTAAGCTATTGGAAAATTTAGGTATAAATAGAAAATATATAATTTAATCTCTCAAAGTGTTACACTATAAATTATATTATTTTACTTATATCATAATTCATCATAGTATCAAAGTTTTATGTCATCTTAGAGGAGCTTTTTGGTCATATAGAGGTGCTCGAAACCTAAAAATAAACTATTGGAAATTAAAAAAAAAGAGAGTATGTAAGTATACTAAACAATGGTTTTATTTCAATATTTATATATGGGAATAGTTTAGTTGAATTTTTAAATCCCATATATTTGTTTACAAAAGATCATGGAAACACTTCACTAATGGGAGATAGGGGTCATCCCTATTATGGTGGTGATTTCTCTTATTCATGTGTTAGAAAAGGCGGGATCCTCTAAAATTCTTTCCACAAACCTTGATGTTTATATAGAGGGCATTATTCTTCTGGAATCTATTTTCCAAATCAAAAAATTTCTTAAATAACGAATTAATCTTATTATTTAAATAATAAATCACACAATAGTCACATAATTCAAAAACAAAACAGTTTATTATCATGGAAATTTGTTAAATAAACATCTTGCTTGACATGAATTCCAATCAGAATTCCCTAATATTCATCCCATATACCATTTACAAGACATATCAGATGATGTAAACATATTCATTACCTGGAAAATGGATACATAATAAATGAGTGATATTAAAATCATAGTAAGGGAAATAAAAAAAAGTACAAGATCTTAATCATGAGGTGTATATGAGGAAAATATAAACATATACAAAAGTGATTGTAAGATGATGAAAAATAATAAAAAAACATGATGGTTCCACATAAGATCATTAAAATACCATTATTTAAAAAATATATATTATATATATAATATATGAATAGGACATAAGGTGCAAGATACATGAAAAGGAATAATTATGAAAATTTGGAGTTGTTTGGAAATAAAATCCATATTGAAACATGTAATAACATAATAAAAAACATGAATATTTTACATACATTGATAAACATGAAATTTTGCCTTATCTATTATAATAGTAAAACCATTAGGGGAAATACCATTATGCTCATGCCTATGTAGACAAACTGATTATATCAATGGTTGAAAATATGTGCCAACCCATCCTTCCCACACCTTTGTTTACAAACCCATTCTGTCCATTGTAGAACATACAATAACATATATGCCTATAAATATTATTTTTAGGGTAATAATGTACCCCAAAAATCATCATCCATACATATGTGAGCCACTTAAAAACAATAATCATCATAAATTAAATATCCCATGAAAAAAATAATGGATTTTTAAAAAATATCACAAAACATGAATATAAGAAATCATATGATATAATAATATATTAATCCAAAAGATTTAATAAAATAATAAAATATAAAACATCAACTCATTAATGGTAGATCATTTTATGATAATGATATCCAATTAATGAAAAACGTTTTTTGAAAAAATTTGTATTCATCATTGTAAAAGTCATAGTCATGTGTCCCTTTTCAAGAAGTCCTCATTATTTTTAATATGATGAAAATTATACCTTACTTGGAATTTTTTTGTTTATAAAATATTTTACACTATAAATAAGAAATTAACATATATCAAAATGAAATTTCTTGAAAAAATTGTGATCAATAATAAATTTCATAACTCCAAGAATGGATTTTGAGTTACCAAGGCCCTTATCATTACCCTTCACTTCAATGGAATTATTTAAGCTCATGTATCATAGAATTGAAAATATTTATTACTTATTTCTGAACACTATTGTTAATTTTCTTATTTATTCTCTACATTAATAAATATTATCTTCATGTATTATATTTTTGTAGTCTCTTTTCAACATCATGTGTTAATAATCTTATTATTTTGAACATAGTATGAAAATGCTATGTTAATATTCATTTTCACATCTTTATTATAATTTAAAAACACTTAATGGTTCCAGAATATATTTTTTATAAATAATTATAATGTTATATTTCCATTACATGGGATGTTTATTGATGTTTCTTGAAATATAAAATGGCAAAAGAATAATTTCATGTTTTTTACAAATATCGATGGATTTTTGTAATAAAAATAAATAATTTTTGTGTAATTAAAATAATAACTATATTAATGATATATATTAATTATAAATAACATATAAAATTATAAAATATAAACAAAAATTATAAATTTAAGGATGTAATTGGAAAAACACATTTATTCGTGTGGGCATTAGTCCACACAACACATGATTAACATTTTCATTCTTCTTAATGGAAAATGGGAAAGTGATTAATTATTGTTCCATCAATAAAATAACATAATAGAAATATAATGATACTTATTTTATAATTTTAATATAGTTACTAGAAAAATTGTGAATAATAGAGGTGTATAAATAATAGAAAATAAAAAGAGGTTTATGAACTTATACCTCACTAGTTTAATTATCAACATTATGTAGGGGATTAAACAATTTATGGGTATCCTTTTGAGAATGAATAAACCTACATAATGTGTATAAGATACTATAGAATTTTTTTGGGTGTATTATGGTTAAATATTTGGTGTTTTTTAGTGAATAGATTTCAGGAGAGAAGTGCCCCTTTTATAAGTGACAATGATTGGTATTTTTTTAAATACTAAAAAATATAAAATAATTGGAATTTAATACCAATACAAGTACCCAAAAATTGATAAATAATTTATTGGAGGCTATATAAGTTTCATCCATCCTTCCACAATTGAAAAATAACCATTTTTAATTAGGTTATTCCCTTTACCGCTAATGTTACTCACTTGTACCATTTTAGCTTTCACCATAATAACTTGTGTTTACCAAATAAATTTTTCCATTAAGACAAAAATAAATAGATACTTATTATTTAATTTTAGTACTGTGGTTATAAATATGAATTATAGTTTAAAAAAATTATATGTGTTTGAAAGAATAATTTTAACAAAAACATACGAAAATAGGATTTTTTTTAAAATTTTTTTTTAAGAAAAACTATATATGATTAGGATCAAATTATAAAAGAATTTAACATAATCTAATTTAAAATAATAATAATTATTAAAATATAATTTATTTTAAAATAAAAATTTAAAAAAAATTCATTGCATCATGTAATAATTATTTAAACAAAACTGTATCAAAACTAGTTTTCATTAAAACACTATATAAATTTTCAATATGTTGAGAATGAGTTTATAAATTCAAAATAATATTTTATAAATATTTCAAATAATTTATAATATATTATTTGAAAGTTTAAAAATTAAAAAATGTTCAATGTATTTATGTAACAAAATAATTTCATAAAAGTGACGATAATAAAAAAATCATTATTTTATCGATTCACAAAAAAAATAAATTATTTAAGAAAAAATAAAAAATTCATATTAATCTTATATGACTATGATAAATACAATAAAATGATTTTAATATTTTCAAATTCACATCTGACTATTTGTAAAAAAAATTAAAATAAAACCACAAAATATCTTGAAAATTAGGTTTTTATAATAATAACTTTTTTTCATATTTTTTAAAATTTAAATAATTATAAATATATCAAATATTTTAAATAAAGATTTTCTAAAATGAATTTTAAGCCTAGGAAATTATTTTATTAGTTTCATAGCTCAATTAGTCATGTTGATATTTAAAGTGAATTTTATTTTTTTCTATTTTTTTATATATTAATTATATATATTTTAAAATTATGTTACAATTGTTTCTACCTTATAATTTAATGGATACCATATAATGGTCTATGTTTTTCTAGTTTTTCTGTCACTTGTGAAGAAAGTCCTCAAACAGAGTTTTTATTTAATGTGGAAAAAAAGTGTCATTAAATTCTACCCCTTAAAATAATATCATCCTCAACATTTCATAACCTGTAGAAAATAGGTAAGATTAATTTTCTATCATAACATTATTTGGTTCATATATAGCTTCCTAACAAATTTTATTTCACCATATAACATTTAACATATTAGTTCTATTGTTCCATAGCACCTTATCTATTTGATCAAAAATTTCAACTGGTTATTCCTCATATGAGGGATCATGTTCTTATTTACCCAGCTTCTGAGAATTGCATATGTTTTATGTCTTTTATTTTCTTTTTCAAAATTGATACATGGAACACATAATATAGATTGGAGAGGTGTAGAGGTATTGTTATGTGCTAAGAGTAAACCATGAAATGTTAAAGTATTTTAAAGGGCCATTGTATATAGGGATTATCTTCCCATTATTTTTAAATCCCATAACTCTATTAACTAGAGATATTTGATATAACACCTCATCAACAACTTTACATTTTAGATTTAATCAATGATTTTCTACATATCTCTTATATCAATTCTTTCTAATTTCTTATTCCATTGAATGGTTTGAACCTTCTCTATGATTTCCTCAACAATGTCAGGGCCTATAAACCTCCTCTCTCCAACATCATGTGAGGATGTTAGAGTTATATATATATATATTCCCCTACAATGAATCATACGGTGAAATCTAAATACCATAATAAAAACTATTATTATATTTCAACTCTACCAGGGGAAGGTGTTGATCCCAACATTATTCAAAATCCATCGAATAAAATCTCATTATATCCTTTAGAGTATCGATTTTTCCATGAAACTTACAATTTCTATGAGGATGATATGAAATTATAAAGATCATCTATGTCTCTAAATAATTATGAAGACTTATCTTGAATCTCAAGGTTTACTATAGATCCTGAATAGATATAATGGATAATGGTACTCCATGCATCCTCACTACTTCGCTCAGGCAATTCTTAGCGAGTTCATCAAAGCATAATTTCTATTTAATTGAAATAAAAAAAATTTACTTGGTACGGTGCTCGAATACAAACAAAATAACCTTATGGAATTTATATGTTTTAGTGATTCCTTTGACAGAGTCTATACAAATATTTTTACATTTCCATACAGTAATGGGTAATGGTTGCAACATACCCTTAAAATTTCTTCATTCATCCATAATTTGTTGGCATACTAAGAATAAATATACATATTATGAAATATTTCTCTTCATAATTTCCCACCATTATTTTTTATTCAGAACTCTATAAATATTTGTTCTTATATGATGGATGGGGAATTATAATCTATGAGAATCATCTAGAATTTCCTTCTTCAATTTAGGATTTTTTGGGATACACATCTAGGTTCCAAACCTTATAACTACATATTTATCAAAGTTATACTCCAAAATATTATATAAATTTTTCTGTATTTGTACATCATCTTCTTAGGAATCTCTAATCATTATGTAAATGGAAGGTTGAGAAATTATATAGGAAGTATAGGATTTATCTCCAACATTTACGAATTATAGATTCATCCTCTATAGTCCCTGAGTATTGGGTCTTTTTCAATCCTCATCATGAATATAATAGCAGGGTATTTCATGCTCAGATCATTAGCCAATTTATTTTCCTCCCTCATTGAGTAATCTATTGAGTATTCAGGATCCTTTATCAACTCCAAAAATATCCGTTGATGAATATTAAATTAATTTTTTGTTAATATATAATTTTCACATAATTGTGGTAAATATATAAATATCACTTTTCTCTATAGAGTTTATGTCATCAAATATTAAATTCAATGATCAGAACCACAAACTCTAAATAATACATTAGGTAATTTTTCTCATGATTCATTATTTTATATGGTCCATAACTAATTGAATTATAATATTTCCTGAGGGAACAACCCATTACATTTTTTGTTGTGTCATATTATATTGAAAACCCTTATGTACTATAGGGTAAAATAAGTCCATTAGTTGTGACCAAATTTCTTCAATAGTATCTTAAAACATTTTTTACATTCCTCTATCCAAATAATCTATAACCCATTATGTTTCAACTTGGATAGAAGATTTTATAGCTGTGAGAGATGTTCCATAAATAATCGGTAATATTTTGCAACACAATGAAAACAATGGATCTCAGTTAAAGTTGTAAGTCTATGCCATTTCTTAATAACATATATTTTTGATGGATCTACTAGTATTCCATTACTTATTGTTAAATAACCTAGTAATGAAACCTTTTGTATCCATAATTCACATTCCCTTAATTTTGAATACAATTTACCATTTCTCAAGGTCATTAACACAAGTTTAAATTTATATTAATTTTCAAAATTAATCATTAAATATATAAGAATATATTTAATAGTTTCTAACATTAATTGAAAAGGGTAGTCACAAAAGACTCTATTTATTAAATCCTTTAATAAAAAAGATACATTGTTATGTCTAAATAGAATCACTATAAACTCTTAGTGTCCATAACATAGATGAAAATTAGTCTTATATATATACTCCCTTTTGACCATTAACTTATGGCATTTAGATCGAAGCCTATTATTAGAGAACTATTGATCTAAATGGAGTTAATCACATATGTTATTGGTATGAAGGAGATGATAATTTTTTATCATTATTTTAATAAGCTTATTATATTCAATGGAAGGAAACATCTATCCATGTTTGTTTTTGATAAAGAGGACTGGAACACCCCAATGTAAAGCACTATTTCATATGAACCCCTTGTCCAAATTTTCTTTTTGTTTATTCTTTAACTCTTATAATTCATCGGGAGTAATTCTATATGGACTATTTGAATATGAAAGGTTCTATACATGAGATATATTGAAAACTCAACATCATGCTCTGAGGGAAGAATGAGGATTTCATCAAGAAATACATTAGTATATTCCCATACAATAGGCATGTTATAATTGTGACTTCCTCCTTGATCAGCTGATTTAAGATTCCCTCATTAGTGGATTCCATAACCCACAATATATAATTTTATACCATTGGGAATTCATAGACATCATTTATGTGATTCATGGTGACAAGATAATTTGGATATTAAATGAGACAACCTTATATTGATCTTTTATTTGTGATTTATGTAGGTAGATCCAATACATACGAAATGTTATTTCAAATTCATCAAAATAAATAAGAATTAGATCCCTGAGAATTGTCCTCCCAAAAATTAGAATTGGTGTATATTTTTATATTTTAGACATGATCATTGTTTCCAGAGGGGTTTTCACTGATAGATCAATATCTATATAATGATGTAGTGATATCACATTCATAGAAAACATTTGTGATAAAAAATAATGTGATGAACCAAAATTATATAAGGTATTAAAAATATTGAAAAGTGATAAAGTGTAAAATAAACCACTCACTATCATGATCCTCATTAGAGGGAGTGATTGTGAATTCCTCTCCATGTTACCCTAGTTTAGGATGTTTTTGGGGTCTATTTTCTAAGCAGATCAAGGGTTGGGGTAATTATTTTCATAATATTTTAACTCCTTTCACATCAAGTCTTGTATTAGGGGCGAATCAATAGTAGGGATTTTCTTCTATTATGTGGTGTCAATCTTTTTCCTAGGATTGGTTTATTGTTTTTGGGATTAGTTTCCCACTATAACACACTTAAAATTCTTATCTAATTTGAAGATACAATTAATTGGGTTCCTCCTCCCATATTTATTACATTTAGGAAATTGGTATTTCATCCCATTATGTGTATTATCATCAGTGATTACCTGATACTCCACTTTCATTTTCTTTTCACCAAAATATTGAGAGGTTCTAGTATCTGTCACATCCTTAAGATCACAAAGAACCATCTCTTCATAGATACCAAACTCTATTATGTATAATTCCATAGAAACAATCAAATTTAATCTTTTAAATAAGTAATAGATTATTTCTCTCGATATCAAATAAAAAACCATAAACATACCTCTCATGTATTTTGAAATTTTCTTCATTTGTTCCAATAGACTCATCCCCTTATTTCATAAATTCCTAGAAATACCAATATATCCTTATGAAAAAACATCATGGAAAATGCATAGTGGAAAATATATTCTAAAAATCTTCCTATTCTACATAATATAGTTCTTAATTCCCATAGTGTTCTTAATGAGGCTCCTCCATTGGTCAATAGCACTCTTTAAATGATAAATGTCCAAAAAAAACCTTCTCATGGTCTGTTTACTAGAGAAAAAAATATTCTTTAAATTTCATTTACCCACATCTAATCATCTAGTCGACTCAATGACACTATAATATAGGTTGGATGTTTTATCATAATCCTATGAATAGAAAGTTACTATTTTAATTGTGCATTTGGGATCTCAATATGATTTCGGTTATTGTCTACGTATTGAGATTGTTGGGTGAGAATTGTCATGAGATTTTTCATTTCAACCCCAATATTAATAGGTTTCCCATTAGTTCAACCTATAAATCATCGATTTGATCTATTTTCAAATTAGTTCATTCATATTCCTACCATTAAATTGAATAAATGAAAACTGTGAATTAGTTCACTTAAATTAATGATTGTACATAAAAGAAAATTATAAACATAAAATAATGATTTCATGAATGTTGTACATATGAAAGAATATTAATATCTATATTATCCATGATTAGTTTTCTTACTATAACAGTTATAAACATATACATTTAAAACCATTGAAATAATTCTTAAATACAACGTAATTAATGAAAGCATATCCCCATGGAGTTTCGAACCATTTGAGTTTTGAGGGACCATTCACCATTCAACTGAATGATGGTCGAGACGCACTAGACCCAATATTTTTGGGAAAATTAACCCTAGATTCATATATTCAAAAACCATGTCCACATTCAGTATCTTGATAGATTTCTATTTCTATGAAAACCATATAATCCATACTTAAAAAAACCTCAGGATATTATCTTATAGATAGAATCATCCCTTATAATTTTCCTTAACATTTTTTCTAATGTTATATAAATTAATATCCCAAAAAAACTCCATGATAAATATAAATCCTCTGATTCAAACTATTTTCACTCGATATAAGAAGGAATTTACTAACACATTGATCCCATGACATAAATAATATATCAATAAATAATCACATCATCAAATGACTAAAAATTTTTATGTCATATTTTTTTAGAAAACATCTTCTTTTATTAAACATGAAAACATTTTTTTTTAATGTTTCTCCATGAAACCCTTTCCTAATCATCTCAAATTTTTTATTAATTTTCATAACCTATAGAATGATATACTGAGAAAAGGGTGACTTAAAATTTCTCAGTAAGTGAAAAGTCATATCTTAATGTTTTAGATCTTAATCTTGGGGAGAATATAAAGAAAAGCACAATATCTAAATAATAGATCACCAGAATACGCATTATAACAAATAAATAATATGATTCCACAAAATTACATAAAAAAATAATAGGAAATATAAAAGATAAAACTCATTACATGTGACCATGACATAGCGTACAAGAAACTTGAAAAGGTATAGTCATGAAAATAATGAATTTAGTTAAAATTAAATTCATATTTATACATAGAATAACTTGATAAAAAAATGATTAAATGTTTCATAAAATGATAAAAATTAAATTCTGTAACGTCCATAAGAATAGTAAAACCTGTGTGAGAAACCCCATTATTCCCCCACATTTTATTACAAATTCTTTATATCCATGTCTGATAATGTATTAAAACCCATCATTCTCATTCATATATGGAAAACCCCATTATTTCCATGACTAACTATATCAAGAAATATATTATTTTACAAATTCATTGTAGGGAGATATAACATCTCACCTATGAGAATACATATATATGTCTTCCGCTTATAAGAAGTCATCATAATAACTTGAATGATCTATTGAAAAAGAATGGGTTTCTTCACTATATCACATAACATGATCATTAGAAATCATTGGATATAAATGTATCATTTTACATGTGGATTAATAATGTAATAAAATATAAAAAATCAACTCATGAGAGAGATATCATTATAAAATTTTGAGAATGAAAATATTTAAATTGATTTTTGAAAACATTTTATAATCATCGTTATAAAATTCATATTTACAAGGCTCATTCCAATAAATCCTCTTTCTGTTTAATATAACTAAAAAGATTAACATACATGAAATTGATTTTTTTTGAAAAATATTTTTCCCTAGAAATAAGAATTAACATCAGTCAAAATAGAATGTCATAGAAAAACAATGTTGAATAATAAATTACACTACTCAGAGATAATATTTTGGTTAACTACCTCCCTTACCTATACATTTGATTTCCACAAAAAATGTTTAGACTAATTTATAATAAAGATAAAAATATTTATTAATTATTTCATAACCTAACTATTATATTATTGTATTTATAATATTTATAATATTTCTCAATAACAATTCTTCAGAGTATTAGATTGTTTTATTCTCTTTTCTACATCAGTTATTAATAATATTAAAAGTTTTGAACTAGGTTAATAAAATAGTGGTAAATTTTCATTATCTGTAAAAAGGTAATAATTTTAAAACCATTAATTCTTTTGAAACTTATTATATATATATATATATATATATAATTTTATAATTCAATTACATGGGAATTTTGTCCTCATTTCATGAAATTAAAAAGGGTGAAGAACTAGTTTTGTGTTTTTTTTAATATTAATGGATTAGATTATAAAAATTATTACTTTTGGGTTATTAAAAAATAATTTTATAAATGATACATCAGAATAATAAAAATTATTTATTTTTATTGTATATAAACTATATCCTACCATGTTTTTTCTTTATGGTAATGAAAAAACTCATTTATTAATGGAGGTGATTGTCTGCACAACACATGATTCATGTTATCATGTATCTTAATTTAAATTGGGGGGGTGTGGATTAATTCTTGTACTGTAATTATAAAAAATTCCAGTATAACCATGATACTGATTTTATCATTTTAAAATGTGGAAATGAAATTATAATAATAATAAAACCATATGGTGTAATAGAAAAAAAAGAGAGGTTTAACAATTTATACCTCACTTCCTAGATTATCGCATTTAAAAAGGCGAATAAAACTTTGAGGGGTAATATTTTGAGAATAATAGAATCTAATATAAGAATATAAGTATATAATAGGTTAATGATGAATATGGTATGATTTTTGGGATTTTTTAGTTTGGGGAAGGGATGATAGGTCTTCCCATTTGATATATGAGAATGAATTGGAAATTTTTAAATACCAAAAAGTATTCAATAATAGGAAGTCACTATAAAAAAATTTCCTACAAAATTTAACTTTTCTATAATGGAATAAATATATGTTTGATATGGACCATCAATATTCAAAAATAAATATGTTTTAAACTTATTTTCTCCTTTAACTATAAGGTCACTCACATTTTCCATTGATGTTTTCACCACTATAACAAGTTTTTACCTAGGTAAATTATCTTCTATACATAAAAATAAAATAATAATTAGATAAGTTCGAATAAATTATTCTAAATATGAAATGAAATTTATCAAATAAAAATATTATTTGATTAAAACTGTATTTTAACACAACCCTGTAAAAAACCCAATTTTTAAATATTAATTTTTAAGAAAAAATATTTATTATTCAGGTATAATTATAAATTACTTTTAATTAAATAAATTTAAAATTAATCTTAATAATTAAATTCTATTTATTTAAAATTAATATAAATCAATAGATTTACTACATCCTGCTATAAGTAATCGAATAATACATTCAAAGATGCAGTTTTCATTAAAAACCTATATAAATAATCAAAATGTTGATCTTGGGTTTTAAAATTCAAAATATTATTATAAAATGAGTCATTAAAATTTATAAAAAAAATTTAATAGAAAAAAATTCATAAAATATCCATTTATTCATAAAATAAAATAATTCCATAAAGGGGTGACATTAATTAAATTGGGATTTTCAATATACACATATAGAATTAATTATTTAAAAAAATACCCAAAATTAATCTGAATATAATATTAATACTAAATATAACAAAAAATATGTTAATGTTTTCATATTCAAAAATTAAAATTTATAATATGTACACTAAAATAAAATCATAAAATATTATGAAAATTGTTTTAATTAAGAAATCAGTTGTTTTATTTTTTATAGTTATTTTACTATTTTTTATTATAATAATAATATAAAATTAAAAAATATCGACTTTATAAAATTCATTTTAACCATATGAAAATAATTTATTATTTTCATAGTAGTACTAATTATTTCAACAATTATGGTGATTTTTTTTTATAAATATAATTTTTTATATATGATTCGTAATTCTATCATGACTATTTTTTACTTCTAATTTCAGGAAAAGATAATAATTTTCTATATTTTTTGGTTTTCAGGTTGTATAAAGATCATTTCAAGTATCAAAATGTTTAATTAAGGATGAAAAACTTGGGTTGTTATAAGGGTGTCCCAAACATACCAACCAATGAACCCCAAAATGGGGGGGGGGTAAAATCACCAATCAACCCAAATGTGGTATGGGTACACACATCTCTATAGTACCACATGATGGGAGGACAATGACAGGTGAGTTTCCATTCATCATGGGTGATAAAGAACAAATAGAGATGATTAACTTAGATTACTACTATGGAAACCCAGTCGATATGCGTTAGTGAGTGTTTTTGACATCCGTGTTTCATTACTAAGATTATATAGAACAAAATATGAAATTTAATTTCAAAATAACATTAATATTTGATTATGTGGTGAGGCTCACAGATAAAGTCTTAGATATTAAAATTCAACAACAATAGTGTATATGTCACGACCCGCCCTCGGGGTCCGTGCCGTGACTACCCCAAGCCCGCCTTCCATAGGCCAGGGGCTGGCGACTAGCACCAAGGCGTAAATCCCAGAAAAAGGGAAGGCATTTCCTTTGTAAAGTAAACAAACACCACAGAGTAAGCAAGCAGAAGTAAACACTAAGTACAAAAAGAAGAGCTGAAAAGTAAAAAGGGGCCGGAAATACAATCCCAACTGTAAAGTACAACTCGAAAGGGAAAACAGCGACTGAAAAGTAAAGCTGCTACGCTGAGATGTCCACTGGAAATCCCACCTGAAGGGTGGGTACAGATAGCTCCTCTGCTCCTCGGGTCCCGCCATCCGCTCCGAGTATGTCCCGCCCAGTGGTCCACCTCCGGGTACCGCCTCGTCGTATAGTCCACCTCCAGGTACCGTCCAGTCCTCGAACCTTCGGCTTCTGTCAGCACTGTCCGTCGTCTGCAACCAACACAACGAGGTGCGGGCATAGCCCGTGCAGGGGTGAGTATAACGATACTCAGTAGGGACCCCGAGACCCTCAAGGTCTCACTAAAACCAACAAGGATAAACACAAGAAGATCTCAACAGATAAACTCTACTTAGGTATATGCCCATACATATACCTAAGTTATCAAGTAACCCATCTCAATCATGAGGAAACACAAGGATTGTGAAAACGACGGATAACCACTACCCGGGTATATGCCCATATATATACCAAAGTTAGCAAGTGACCATTCTCAAACATGAAGTAAACACAAGGTCAAAAGTCTCAGCTCAAACCAGGATTTTCATTATCGAAACCGTAACTGCTGAAGAGCTCCGTCTCTAGAGTGTATAGTGGTCCTGTCACGACTCCGAGGTACTGCTCACTAACCTAAGACTGCTGAAGTACTCCTCCTGTCGAGTACTGCGGGCCAGCCACCCAAACACAGTAGTGCTTCCCGCCGAGGTATGTCACCCAAACACCGTAGTGCACACCCCCTAGTAGCCTGCTGAGGTACTCTCCGGACGAGCACCGCGGGTCTGCACTGTCACACAGGTAGTGCTCCGTCCGCCATGGGTCTGCACCTCAGAAAGTAGTGCTCCGTCCACTGGGCTAGTCGACTCACTCCAAGTCGAGTCGGTCAAGCAGTCGTCAGGTCTCAGCCAGCTACACGGTCTCCGTACTTCGCACGCTCGTCACTGGGAGGGTCCGCTCCACGAGCTACAGGTCGATACTCCAAGTATCTCAAAGTCCCACGAAGAAGTGTCTCAAAGGTCCGTCTCGTCACAGGGGTCTCAACGCAACAGACGGCGCATCGATCGGACGCCCGGTCTGTGAGTTATTAGCCTAATCGTCCCAGGGGCCCGGTTGGTTTCGTGAGCGAAACCAATCCCGGCCGTATCTCAACTGTACCCCGAACTCCCATAGGGTATACTCAAAGGGACCGTTACTCAACGTAACCACCAACGCTGCTGACGGCTCGTCAAGCGGACGTCCTGTCTGAAAGATATCAGCTTTTCCGTTCCAGGGGCCCGGTTGGATTTCGGGTGCGATCCAACCCGGCCACTACTATCTGTAACCAAAACTCGGGCGAAGGATACCAAAAGTTCTGTATCGTAAACAGGAACTCAACGCAACAGACGGTGCGTCGATCGGACGCCCGGTCTGAGAGTTATTGGTATTTTCGTCCCCGAGGCCCGGTTGGTTTTTAAGGCAAAACCAACCCGACCGTACTCCACCTGCGTCCAAACCTCAGGCGGAGTATGCCAAAAGATCCTTCACACTAAGAGGAACACAACACAGCTAACGGCACGTCAATCGGACGCCCGTAGCTCAAGATATGAGCGTTTCCGCTCCGAAGGCCCGGTTGGTTTCGTGAACGAACCAACCCGGCCGAACTCAAAGTAAACCGAAACCTTGAGTGCGATATACCGAAACGACCGTCTCGATCCAAGGATCGCGTTGCCGCAGACGGTTCGTCGATCGGAGGTCCGAGGCTCAAGTTATGGGCCAAAAACCAAATCTGGTTCGAAACGGGGGGTCCGGGTCCGGGCCGACCCGGCCCGACCCCCCCTGGGCGGCGGCGGGCGGCGGCGGCGGGGGCGGCGGCGGCGGCGGCGGCGGGCCGCGGCGGCGGCGCCTGGCGCCGCACGTGGGTGGCACGCGGGGGGCTCAGCCCCCGCTTCTTCATGGTCGGCGCGGCTATATGCCGCGCCCAAAAATTAAAAACGCCCCCCCACACGTGGGGGGCTTGCTGGAAACGAACCGGGGGGCCGGCTGCCCCCCCCCCCCTCTCATCAAAGAACCGCCCCCCTCTCTTAAAGAGGGGGTTTTATTACTACGGCCGGGGGATTAATTCCCCCGGTTTTTAAAGACTTCCGGCCGGCCAGCTGGCCGGCCGGTTTTCTCCAACGGGACCGGAAATTTCCGGTCCCCCCTTCGGCTTCCGACGCCGGCAGCCCGGCCGCCGGTCTTCTCTTCCGCCGCGGCCCGGAACAGGCCGCGGTCTCCTCGTCCCGCCGCGGCCCGGAACCGGCCGCAGCGTTCGTCGTCCGGCGCGGTGCGACGGCACCGCGCCCCTCCGCCGCACTTTAATTTCGTTCAACGCGGCGCGACGGTGTCGCGTTCTTGATGTTTCTTCCATGGTGTGCGCGCGACGGCGTTGCGTAAAATAAACGCACGATCAACCGCGTGGTGCGACGGCACCACGCCACTTGCTTCCACCCGCAAGAACAAACAAGATCGTTGGAGGGGGTTCAGCCGTGTTCGTGCGGTCCGGCCCCCTCACGTTAAAATAATAACGCAACTTTAAATAATCAACATCCTCACGTTAGTCATACGAACCACGAGCAAGAATGAGATAATTAAATATTAAACAACATCCCCTACCTTGGTATAAGGTTCGAAGATCGTTCTACGTTCCGCGGAAGACGACGTCGCGGTGGTCGGGCGACGCGGTCGTCGTTCGTCAAATTCAACGATGAAGAGGCGCGTCCGAAGAGGCACGTCGTTGGCGAATCCTTGTACGCCGACGAAGGTTGTCCGAGGAAGGTGTGGTGTTCTCTCTCGTTGACACCGAAGACGAAGAAGAGCGGAGCGGCGTTCTTCGTCGGAAACTTGAGCGTTCTACGTCAAGTCTTGAGGAAAGTCAAATAAAAAGGAAACAACGAACTCAAGAACCCCTACCTTGATAGTCGCACGTTGATGGAGTCGTGGAATATCGGTGTCGATTCCTTTGACGTCGGAGGAAGAGTCGTTGTCGATGGCGTTCGTCGCGGAAAACCGTCGCGGAAGAGATGACGCAGAAGAAGTGCGTCGCGTCGCAGATACGGCGTCGCGGATGGATCGTGTTCTTCGGCGGAGAAGTTCTTCGTTGAAGAACGACGTTCTTCGCGTTCTTCGTTGAGTTTGAAGAAGAAGAAGAGGCTCTCCAAAAGCTCTCAAGGAGACAAACAAAGAACCCAAAATAAAATAAGACAACTTCTTATTTTATTATTACAATACACATTAGAATTTCAAAAGTTTGAAATTCAAAAAGGTTAAACTCCCATAATTAATTAAGTAACTCAAGTTGACAACATTAAATGAAATGAGTTAAAGGGGCGGTTTTAAGAGAATTAGAGGAGTTGGGGTTCGTGTGGAACCCACCTCACTTAATCCTCCCAAGGGAGGTTAAGTGGATGTGGGTCCCACTCCCAACTCCCTTTGGTAGGACTTTAACAAACTAAAAATAAAATTTGTCTTACACAAATTTTATTTAACTCAACTAAAAACCTCAAAACTTAACTTACAACCCGCAACAAACGCAACTCCCAAAAAGGTCTCTTAAAGCGAATATCGGCGTTGCGAGTTCATCGGTGCCCTCAGATTTCAATTCCGAGCACCAGATCAAAAGTTAGGAATTCCCGCTCGTTCGTTCACTGAACGTACCCGAGCCAAACTTCGGAAATTAATTCCAGGCACTCCGGGCCTCGGAATCAGGTGCCGTCTGAAACCGCGCTCTTGTAAAATTCTAAAGAAATTTAAGGAAAAATTTTCCTTGAATTTTACGGGTCTTTACATTACTCCCAGCTCAGGGCTTTACGTCCCCGTAAAGCTACATCAAAAACTAGGGAGACAAAAGAGGGTACTGAGCACGCATCTGAGCCTCCCGCTCCCATGTGCTCTCCTGGAGATTCCAGTGCCGCCATCTGTTGCGCAACAAGAGGAATCGATCGCCCATGTAGGACCCACTCCTGTCGATCCTCTATCTCCACCGGGACCTCCGTAAAAGTCACCCCATCGTCAAAGTCAAGCTCCCCATGGTCAAAGATGTGCGTCGGGTCGTGCACGTATCTCCTCAGCTGAGACACGTGGAAGACGTCGTGCACCCGGTGCAACTGAGGTGGTAGAGCCAGGCGATAAGCCACCTCACCAACCCTGCTGAGGACCTGGAAGGGTCCGATGAAGCGCGGAGATAACTTGTCGCCTCGGCCAAATCTCCGAATACCACGTCGAGGTGAGACCCGCAAGAAGACGTGGTCACCATCCTCGAACTCTAGTGGCCTCCGCCTCCTGTCAACGTATGACTTCTGCCGGCTCTGTGCTGTCCTCATCCGCTCCTGGATGACATGGACCTCCTCTGACGTGGCCCGGACCATCTCTGGTCCCACAAGAGCTGCAAGATTTCTTCTTTGCCGATAAGAGAAACCTGGTCTCATCCCCTGGATGAACCACATTCTTTGCCTAAAACAGTCAATCCTAACATGGATGATACAAATCCATACCAAGGATGACGTCGTAAGGCCTCGACGCTACTACTAAGAGATCCAACCGTTACTCTCGCCTCCAAGGGTTGAGTCACACTGTCGGCATCAGTGTGTGGTAACTGGTCTCCTCCAGTAGATGTCTCACAAGTGAGGGTCAAGTCAACAGTCAACAGGAACCTCTTAGTAACATCACAAAAGAGGACAGGAATGAAAACATCACAAAGGATGCGTCTTTTATTATTGCAGCTCATATTACAAGACGCTACACAAAAGCAACATCAACATGGAACTAGAAGTACAAAAGACGTATCCACTAGTTCCTCCCCTGTCCACCTGCTCCCAGAGCTCCATGATCGTAAGCTTCAGCTGCCTGAAGCTGTGCTCTCGCATGTTCACCTACTCCCTGTGGTCGGGGTGGACCTCCTGGTGGTGGTGGTGGCAGAGCCTCAAAGCGTTGTCCACCACCTGCTGCTCGGCCAGCTCCTCTGCCTCGTCCGCCTCCTCCCTGCGGACCGCCACGGTCGAACCTCTGCCTCTGCCTAGGTGGTTCCTCAACCGTCTGCTGCTCCTACGCATGGCGGGTCGGGCAGTCACGAGCCATGTGGCCTTGCCCGCCGCATGCAAAGCACTGTCTTCCACTCAAAAGACTGACTCCGCGCTGTGTGCCCTGCACTGCTGAGCCAGTGCCCTGAGGTCGTCTGCCTGAAGGTCTGGTCTGTCTGGACCCCTGAGTCATCTGTCGGCTACCTGCTACCGAAGACTCCGCTACGTGCCGCCCTGCGGTGGGTCGCTGCGCTGGTGAAGACTCAGCAAGGAAGCTCTCAATCAGAAGGGCTCGCTCCAGTACTCCTGTCTGAGTCGGTAAGCTGAGGGAGATCAGCGATGCCCTGATCTCGTGTCTCAAACCCTGCTCGAAGGTCCGGGCCCGGAAGAATGGGTCCCGTACCATGTCGGTCGAGTAGCGCGAGAGATCGGTAAATCTCGCCGAGTACTGAGCGACCGTCATGCTGCCCTGCCGCAGCTACAGAAGCTCCTGGATACGCACCGCACGAAGGGTGGCTGGGACGAACTCCGAGCGGAAGAGGCTTTCAAAGTCCGTCCAAAGTAGAGATGCCTCATCGTGCACCTGGAGCATCAAGCTCCACCATCGTCCTGCTGCTGCGTGTAGTAGGATCGCAGCGAGGATCACCATGAGGTCTGCTGGTGTCCTCACTAGCCTAAACACTCGTACAACTGCCTCCAGCCAGTCCTCTGCAGCCTGGGGATCCGTCTCCCCGCGAAACCTGGGCGGTCGCTGGCGCTGAAACTCATGCAGTGCGCTGAGGCGACGTGCATCGTCAGCGGCTACTGCTGGAAGCATCGGGGGCTCGGCAGGTAGAGCTACCGCCGGTGCCACTGCTGACAAAGGGCCCTGCACCGAGGCCTCGTCGCTCGGTGGGCTGTCGTCACGTTCGATTCTCGGAACCCTAGCTGGCTGCCGTCGTGGGGCCATCCTGAAAGAAACAACGTAACACATTCAAACGATTATACCTGGTGAGCTGACCTGGTTTGAGCTGTTTTAAGGGGGAAAACCTTTGAAAACACACACGCAATCAGTGTTTTCGTGCACAAAGTCGGAAATCAGTTGTCAGGGTCCTGGTGTATGGATTCGTCGGCCACCCGCACCAACACTGGACTCCCTGAACTGAAAACCACACTCGGTACCCTTAACACTATTGCTTCACAGAAAGAAAGATCAGAGTCTGTGGTAGAAACGACCACCTTTGATACCAATTTGTCACGACCCGCCCTCGGGGTCCGTGCCGTGACTACCCCAAGCCCGCCTTCCATAGGCCAGGGGCTGGCGACTAGCACCAAGGCGTAAATCCCAGAAAAAGGGAAGGCATTGCCTTTGTAAAGTAAACAAACACCACAGAGTAAGCAAGAGGAAGTAAACACTAAGTACAAAAAGAAGAGCTGAAAAGTAAAAAGGGGCCGGAAATACAAGCCCAACTGTAAAGTACAACTCGAAAGGGAAAACAGCGACTGAAAAGTAAAGCTGCTACGCTGAGATGTCCACTGGAAATCCCACCTGAAGGGTGGGTACAGATAGCTCCTCTGCTCCTCGGGTCCCGCCATCCGCTCCGAGTATGTCCCGCCCAGTGGTCCACCTCCGGGTACCGCCTCGTTGTATAGTCCACCTCCAGGTACCGTCCAGTCCTCGAACCTTCGGCTTCTGTCAGCACTGTCCGTCGTCTGCAACCAACACAACGAGGTGCGGGCATAGCCCGTGCAGGGGTGAGTATAACGATACTCAGTAGGGACCCCGAGACCCTCAAGGTCTCACTAAAACCAACAAGGATAAACACAAGAAGATCTCAACAGATAAACTCTACTTAGGTATATGCCCATACATATACCTAAGTTATCAAGTAACCCATCTCAATCATGAGGAAACACAAGGATTGTGAAAACGACGGATAACCACTACCCGGGTATATGCCCATACATATACCAAAGTTAGCAAGTGACCATTCTCAAACATGAAGTAAACACAAGGTCAAAAGTCTCAGCTCAAACCAGGATTTTCATTATCGAAACTGTAACTGCTGAAGAGCTCCGTCTCTAGAGTGTACAGTGGTCCTGTCACGACTCCGAGGTACTGCTCACTAACCTAAGACTGCTGAAGTACTCCTCCTGTCGAGTACTGCGGGCCAGCGACCCAAACACAGTAGTTCTTCCCGCCGAGGTATGTCACCCAAACACCGTAGTGCACACCCCCTAGTAGCCTGCTGAGGTACTCTCCGGACGAGCACCACGGGTCTGCACTGTCACACAGGTAGTGCTCCGTCCGCCATGGGTCTGCACCTCAGAAAGTAGTGCTCCGTCCACTGGGCTAGTCGACTCACTCCAAGTCGAGTCGGTCAAGCAGTCGTCAGGTCTCAGCCAGCTACACGGTCTCCGTACTTCGCACGCTCGTCACTGGGAGGGTCCGCTCCATGAGCTACAGGTCGATACTCCAAGTATCTCAAAGTCCCACGAAGAAGTGTCTCAAAGGTCCGTCTCGTCACAGGGGTCTCAACGCAACAGACGGCGCGTCGATCGGACGCCCGGTCTGTGAGTTATTAGCCTAATCGTCCCAGGGGCCCGGTTGGTTTCGTGAGCGAAACCAATCCCGGCCGTATCTCAACTGTACCCCGAACTCCCATAGGGTATACTCAAAGGGACCATTACTCAACGTAACCACCAACGCTGCTGACGGCTCGTCAAGCGGACGTCCTGTCTGAAAGATATAAGCTTTTCCGTTCCAGGGGCCCGGTTGGATTTCGGGTGCGATCCAACCCGGCCACTACTATCTGTAACCAAAACTCGGGCGAAGGATACCAAAAGTTCCGTATCGTAAACAGGAACTCAACGCAACAGACGGTGCGTCGATCGGACGCCCGGTCTGAGAGTTATTGGTATTTTCGTCCCTGAGGCCCGGTTGGTTTTTAAGGCAAAACCAACCCGACCGTACTCCACTTGCGTCCAAACCTCAGGCGGAGTATGCCAAAAGATCCTTCACACTAAGAGGAACACAACACAGCTGACGGCACGTCAATCGGACGCCCGTAGCTCAAGATATGAGCGTTTCCGCTCCGAAGGCCCGGTTGGTTTCGTGAACGAACCAACCCGGCCGAACTCAAAGTAAACCGAAACCTTGAGTGCGATATACTGAAACGACCGTCTCGATCCAAGGATCGCGTTGCCGTAGACGGTTCGCCGATCGGAGGTCCGAGGCTCAAGTTATGGGCCAAAAACCAAATCTGGTTTGAAACGGGGGGGTCCGGGTCCGGGCCGACCCGGCCCGACCCCCCCTGGGCGGCCGGCGGCGGCGGCGGGCCGCGGCGGCGGCGCCGGGCGCCGCACGTGGGTGGCACGCGGGGGGCTCAGCCCCCGCTTCTTCATGGTCGGCGCGGCTATATGCCGCGCCCAAAAATTAAAAACGCCCCCCCACACGTGGGGGGCTTGCTGGAAACGAACCGGGGGGCCGGCTGCCCCCCCCCCCCCCCCCCTCTCATCAAAGAACCGCCCCCCTCTCTTAAAGAGGGGGTTTTATTACTAAGGCCGGGGGATTAATTCCCCCGGTTTTTAAAGACTTCCGGCCGGCCAGCTGGCCGGCCGGTTTTCTCCAACGGGACCGGAAATTTCCGGTCCCCCCTTCGGCTTCGGACGCCGGCGGCCCGGCCGCCGGTCTTCTCTTCCGCCGCGGCCCGGAACCGGCCGCGGTCTCCTCGTCCCGCCGCGGCCCGGAACCGGCCGCGGCGTTCGTCGTCCGGCGCGGTGCGACGGCACCGCGCCCCTCCGCCGCACTTTAATTTCGTTCAACGCGGCGCGACGGCGTCGCGTTCTTGATGTTTCTTCCATGGTGTGCGCGCGACGGCGTTGCGTAAAATAAACGCACGATCAACCGCGTGGTGCGACGGCACCACGCCACTTGCTTCCACCCGCAAGAACAAACAAGATCGTTGGAGGGGGTTCGGCCGTGTTCGTGCGGTCCGGCCCCCTCACGTTAAAATAATAACGCAAATTTAAATAATCAACATCCTCACGTTAGTCATACGAACCACGAGCAAGAATGAGATAATTAAATATTAAACAACATCCCCTACCTTGGTATAAGGTTCGCAGATCGTTCTACGTTCCGCGGAAGACGACGTCGCGGTGGTCGGGCGACGCGGTCGTCGTTCGTCAAATTCAACGATGAAGAGGCGCGTCCGAAGAGGCACGTCGTTGGCGAATCCTTGTACGCCGACGAAGGTTGTCCGAGGAAGGTGCGGTGTTCTCCCTCGTTGACACCGAAGACGAAGAAGAGCGGAGCGGCGTTCTTCGTCGGAAACTTGAGCGTTCTACGTCAAGTCTTGAGGAAAGTCAAATAAAAAGGAAACAACGAACTCAAGAACCCCTACCTTGATAGTCGCATGTTGACGGAGTCGTGGAATATCGGTGTCGATTCCTTTGACGTCGGAGGAAGAGTCGTTGTCGATGGCGTTCGTCGCGGAAAACCGTCGCGGAAGAGATGACGCAGAAGAAGTACGTCGCGTCGCGGATACGGCGTCGCGGATGGATCGTGTTCTTCGGCGGAGAAGTTCTTCGTTGAAGAACGACGTTCTTCGCGTTCTTCGTTGAGTTTGAAGAAGAAGAAGAGGCTCTCCAAAAGCTCTCAAGGAGACAAACAAAGAACCCAAAATAAAATAAGACAACTTCTTATTTTATTATTACAATACAGATTAGAATTTCAAAAGTTTGAAATTCAAAAAGGTTAAACTCCCATAATTAATTAAGTAACTCAAGTTGACAACATTAAATGAAATGAGTTAAAGGGGAGGTTTTAAGAGAATTTGAGGAGTTGGGGTTCGTGTGGAACCCACCTCACTTAATCCTCCCAAGGGAGGTTAAGTGGATGTGGGTCCCACTCCCAACTCCCTTTGGTAGGACATTAACAAACTAAAAATAAAATTTTTCTTACACAAATTTTATTTAACTCAACTGAAAACCTCAAAACTTAACTTACAACCCGCAACAAACGCAACTCCCGAAAAGGTCTCTTTAAGCGAATATCGGCGTTGCGAGTTCATCGGTGCCCTCAGATTTCAATTCCGAGCACCAGATCAAAAGTTAGGAATTCCCGCTCGTTCGTTCACTGAACGTACCCAAGCCAAACTTCGGAAATTAATTCCGGGCACTCCGGGCCTCGGAATCAGGTGCCGTCTGAAACCGCGCTCTTGTAAAATTCTAAAGAAATTTAAGAAAAAATTTTCCTTGAATTTTACGGGTCTTTACATTACTCCCAGCTCAGGGCTTTACGTCCCCGTAAAGCTACATCAAAAACTAGGGAGACAAAAGAGGGTACTGAGCACGCATCTGAGCCTCCCGCTCCCATGTGCTCTCCTGGAGATTCCCGTGCCGCCATCTGTTGCGCAACAAGAGGAATCGATCGCCCATGTAGGACCCGCTCCTGTCGATCCTCTATCTCCACCGGGACCTCCGTAAAAGTCACCCCATCGTCAAAGTCAAGCTCCCCATGGTCAAAGATGTGCGTCGGGTCGTGCACGTATCTCCTCAGCTGAGACACGTGGAAGACGTCGTGCACCCGGTGCAACTGAGGTGGTAGAGCCAGGCGATAAGCCACCTCACCAACCCTGCTGAGGACCTGGAAGGGTCCGATGAAGCGCGGAGATAACTTGTCGCCTCGGCCAAATCTCCGAATACCACGTCGAGGTGAGACCCGCAAAAAGACGTGGTCACCATCCTCGAACTCTAGTGGCCTCCGCCTCCTGTCAGCGTATGACTTCTGTCGGCTCTGTGCTGTCCTCATCCGCTCCTGGATGACATGGACCTCCTCTGACGTGGCCCGGACCATCTCTGGTCCCACAAGAGCTGCAAGATTTCTTCTTTGCCGATAAGAGAAACCTGGTCTCATCCCCTGGATGAACCACATTCTTTGCCTAAAACAGTCAATCCTAACATGGATGATACAAATCCATACCAAGGATGACGTCGTAAGGCCTCGACGCTACTACTAAGAGATCCAACCGTTACTCTCGCCTCCAAGGGTTGAGTCACACTATCGGCATCAGTGTGTGGTAACTGGTCTCCTCCAGTAGATGTCTCACAAGTGAGGGTCAAGTCAACAGTCAACAGGAACCTCTTAGTAACATCACAAAAGAGGACAGGAATGAAAACATCACAAAGGATGCGTCTTTTATTATTGCAGATCATATTACAAGACGCTACACAAAATCAACATCAACATGGAACTAGAAGTACAAAAGACGTATCCACTAGTTCCTCCCCTGTCCACCTGCTCCCAGAGCTCCATGATCGTAAGCTTCAGCTGCCTGAAGCTGTGCTCTCGCATGTTCACCTACTCCCTGTGGTCGGGGTGGACCTCCTGGTGGTGGTGGTGGCAGAGCCTCAAAGCGTTGTCCACCACCTGCTGCTCGGCCAGCTCCTCTGCCTCGTCCGCCTCCTCCCTGCGGACCGCCACGGTCGAACCTCTGCCTCTGCCTAGGTGGTTCCTCAACCGTCTGCTGCTCCTATGCATGGCGGGTCGGGCAATCACGAGCCATGTGGCCTTGCCCGCCGCATGCAAAGCACTGTCTTCCACTCAAAAGACTGACTCCGCGCTGTGTGCCCTGCACTGCTGAGCCAGTGCCCTGAGGTCGTCTGCCTGAAGGTCTGGTCTGTCTGGACCCCTGAGTCATCTGTCGGCTACCTGCTACCGAAGACTCCTCTACGTGCCGCCCTGCGGTGGGTCGCTGCGCTGGTGAAGACTCAGCAAGGAAGCTCTCAATCAGAAGGGCTCGCTCCAGTACTCCTGTCTGAGTCGGTAAGCTGAGGGAGATCAGCGATGCCCTGATCTCGTGTCTGAAACCCTGCTCGAAGGTCCGGGCCCGGAAGAATGGGTCCCGTACCATGTCAGTCGAGTAGCGCGAGAGATCGGTAAATCTCGCCGAGTACTGAGCGACCGTCATGCTGCCCTGCCGCAGCTGCAGAAGCTCCTGGATACGCACCGCACGAAGGGTGGCTGGGACGAACTCCGAGCGGAAGAGGCTTTCAAAGTCCGTCCAAAGTAGAGATGCCTCATCGTGCACCTGGAGCATCAAGCTCCACCATCGTCCTGCTGCTGCGTGTAGTAGGCTCGCAGCGAGGATCACCATGAGGTCTGCTGGTGTCCTCACTAGCCTAAACACTCGTACCACTGCCTCCATCCAGTCCTCTGCAGCCTGGGGATCCGTCTCCCCGCGAAACCTGGGCGGTCGCTGGCGCTGAAACTCATGCAGTGCGCTGAGGCGACGTGCATCGTCAGCGGCTGCTGCTGGAAGCATCGGGGGCTCGGCAGGTAGAGCTACCGCCGGTGCCACTGCTGACAAAGGGCCCTGCACCGAGGCCTCGTCGCTCGGTGGGCTGTCGTCACGTTCGATTCTCGGAACCCTAGCTGGCTGTCGTCGTGGGGCCATCCTGAAAGAAACAACGTAACACGTTCAAACGATTATACCTGGTGAGCTGACCTGGTTTGAGCTGTTTTAAGGGGGAAAACCTTTGAAAACACACACACAATCAGTGTTTTCGTGCACAAAGTCGGAAATCAGTTGTCAGGGTCCTGGTGTATGGATACGTCGGCCGCCCGCACCAACACTGGACTCCCTGAACTGAAAACCACACTCGGTACCCTTAACACTATTGCTTCACAGAAAGAAAGATCAGAGTCTGCGGTAGAAACAACCACCTTTGATACCAATTTGTCACGACCCGCCCTCGGGGTCCGTGTCGTGACTACCCCAAGCCCGCCTTCCATAGGCCAGGGGCTGGCGACTAGCACCAAGGCGTAAATCCCAGAAAAAGGGAAGGCATTGCCTTTGTAAAGTAAACAAACACCACAGAGTAAGCAAACGGAAGTAAACACTAAGTACAAAAAGAAGAGCTGAAAAGTAAAAAGGGGCCGGAAATACAAGCCCAACTGTAAAGTACAACTCGAAAGGGAAAACAGCGACTGAAAAGTAAAGCTGCTACGCTGAGATGTCCACTGGAAATCCCACCTGAAGGGTGGGTACAGATTGCTCCTCTGCTCCTCGGGTCCCGCCATCCGCTCCGAGTATGTCCCGCCCAGTGGTCCACCTCCGGGTACCGCCTCGTCGTATAGTCCACCTCCAGGTACCGTCCAGTCCTCGAACCTTCGGCTTCTGTCAGCACTGTCCATCGTCTGCAACCAACACAACGAGGTGCTGGCATAGCCCGTGCAGGGGTGAGTATAACGATACTCAGTAGGGACCCCGAGACCCTCAAGGTCTCACTAAAACCAACAAGGATAAACACAAGAAGATCTCAACAGATAAACTCTACTTAGGTATATGCCCATACATATACCTAAGTTATCAAGTAACCCATCTCAATCATGAGGAAACACAAGGATTGTGAAAACGACGGATAACCACTACCCGGGTATATGCCCATACATATACCAAAGTTAGCAAGTGACCATTCTCAAACATGAAGTAAACACAAGGTCAAAAGTCTCAGCTCAAACCAGGATTTTCATTATCGAAACCGTAACTGCTGAAGAGCTCCGTCTCTAGAGTGTACAGTGGTCCAGTCACGACTCCGAGGTACTGCTCACTAACCTAAGACTGCTGAAGTACTCCTCCTGTCGAGTACTGCGGGCCAGCGACCCAAACACAGTAGTGCTTCCCGCCGAGGTATGTCACCCAAACACCGTAGTGCACACCCCCTAGTAGCCTGCTGAGGTACTCTCCGGACGAGCACCGCGGGTCTGCACTGTCACACAGGTAGTGCTCCGTCCGCCATGGGTCTGCACCTCAGAAAGTAGTGCTCCGTCCACTGGGCTAGTCGACTCACTCCAAGTCGAGTCGGTCAAGCAGTCGTCAGGTCTCAGCCAGCTACACGGTCTCCGTACTTCGCACGCTCGTCACTGGGAGGGTCCGCTCCATGAGCTACAGGTCGATACTCCAAGTATCTCAAAGCCCCACGAAGAAGTGTCTCAAAGGTCCGTCTCGTCACAGGGGTCTCAACGCAACAGACGGCGCGTCGATCGGACGCCCGGTCTGTGAGTTATTAGCCTAATCGTCCCAGGGGCCCGGTTGGTTTCGTGAGCGAAACCAATCCCGGCCGTATCTCAACTATACCCCGAACTCCCATAGGGTATACTCAAAGGGACCGTTACTCAACGTAACCACCAACGCTGCTGACGGCTCGTCAAGCGGACGTCCTGTCTGAAAGATATCAGCTTTTCCGTTCCAGGGGCCCGGTTGGATTTCGGGTGCGATCCAACCCGGCCACTACTATCTGTAACCAAAACTCGGGCGAAGGATACCAAAAGTTCCGTATCGTAAACAGGAACTCAACGCAACAGACGGTGCGTCGATCGGACGCCCGGTCTGAGAGTTATTGGTATTTTTGTCCCCGAGGCCCGGTTGGTTTTTAAGGCAAAACCAAGCCGACCGTACTCCACCTGCGTCCAAACCTCAGGCGGAGTATGCCAAAAGATCCTTCACACTAAGAGGAACACAACACAGCTGACGGCACGTCAATCGGACGCCCGTAGCTCAAGATATGAGCGTTTCCGCTCCGAAGGCCCGGTTGGTTTCGTGAACGAACCAACCCGGCCGAACTCAAAGTAAACCGAAACCTTGAGTGCGATATACTGAAACGACCGCCTCGATCCAAGGATCGCGTTGCCGCAGACGGTTCGTCGATCGGAGGTCCGAGGCTCAAGTTATGGGCCAAAAACCAAATCTGGTTTGAAACGGGGGGGTCCGGGTCCGGGCCGACCCGGCCCGACCCCCCCTGGGCGGCCGGCGGCGGCGGGCCGCGGCGGCGGCGCCGGGCGCCCCACGTGGGTGGCACGCGGGGGGCTCAGCCCCCGCTTCTTCATGGTCGGCGCGGCTATATGCCGCGCCCAAAAATTAAAAACGCCCCCCCACACGTGGGGGGCTTGCTGGAAACGAACCGGGGGGCCGGCTGCCCCCCCCCCCCCCTCTCATCAAAGAACCGCCCCCCTCTCTTAAAGAGGGGGTTTTATTACTACGGCCGGGGGATTAATTCCCCCGGTTTTTAAAGACTTCCGGCCGGCCAGCTGGCCGGCCGGTTTTCTCCAACGGGACCGGAAATTTCCGGTCCCCCCTTCGGCTTCGGACGCCGGCGGCCCGGCTGCCGGTCTTCTCTTCCGCCGCGGCCCGGAACCAGCCGCGGTCTCCTCGTCCCGCCGCGGCCCGGAACCGGCCGCGGCGTTCGTCGTCCGGCGCAGTGCGACGGCACCGCGCCCCTCCGCCGCACTTTAATTTCGTTAAACGCGGCGCGACGGCGTCGCGTTCTTGATGTTTCTTCCATGGTGTGCGCGCGACGGCGTTGCGTAAAATAAACGCACGATCAACCGCGTGGTGCGACGACACCAGGCCACTTGCTTCCACCCGCAAGAACAAACAAGATCGTTGGAGGGGGTTCGGCCGTGTTCGTGCGGTCCGGCCCCCTCACGTTAAAATAATAACGCAAATTTAAATAATCAACATCCTCACGTTAGTCATACGAACCACGAGCAAGAATGAGATAATTAAATATTAAACAACATCCCCTACCTTGGTATAAGGTTCGCAGATCGTTCTACGTTCCGCGGAAGACGACGTCGCGGTGGTCGGGCGACGCGGTCGTCGTTCGTCAAATTCAACGATGAAGAGGCGCGTCCGAAGAGGCACGTCGTTGGCGAATCCTTGTACGCCGACGAAGGTTGTCCGAGGAAGGTGCGGTGTTCTCCCTCGTTGACACCGAAGACGAAGAAGAGCGGAGCGGCGTTCTTCGTCGGAAACTTGAGCGTTCTACGTCAAGTCTTGAGGAAAGTCAAATAAAAAGGAAACAACGAACTCAAGAACCCCTACCTTGATAGTCGCACGTTGACGGAGTCGTGGAATATCGGTGTCGATTCCTTTGACGTCGGAGGAAGAGTCGTTGTCGATGGCGTTCGTCGCGGAAAACCGTCGCGGAAGAGATGACGCAGAAGAAGTACGTCGCGTCGCGGATACAGCGTCGCGGATGGATCGTGTTCTTCGGCGGAGAAGTTCTTCGTTGAAGAACGACGTTCTTCGCGTTCTTCGTTGAGTTTGAAGAAGAAGAAGAGGCTCTCCAAAAGCTCTCAAGGAGACAAACAAAGAACCCAAAATAAAATAAGACAACTTCTTATTTTATTATTACAATACACATTAGAATTTCAAAAGTTTGAAATTCAAAAAGGTTAAACTCCCATAATTAATTAAGTAACTCAAGTTGACAACATTAAATGAAATGAGTTAAAGGGGGGGTTTTAAGAGAATTTGAGGAGTTGGGGTTCGTGTGGACCCCACCTCACTTAATCCTCCCAAGGGAGGTTAAGTGGATGTGGGTCCCACTCCCAACTCCCTTTGGCAGGACTTTAACAAACTAAAAAATAAAATTTGTCTTACACAAATTTTATTTAACTCAACTGAAAACCCCAAAACTTAACTTACAACCCGCAACAAACGCAACTCCCGAAAAGGTCTCTTTAAGCGAATATCGGCATTTCGAGTTCATCGGTGCCCTCGGATTTCAATTCCGAGCACCGGATCAAAAGTTAGGAATTCCCGCTCGTTCGTTCACTGAACGTACCCGAGCCAAACTTCGGAAATTAATTCCGGGCACTCCGGGCCTCGGAATCAGGTGCCGTCTGAAACCGCGCTCTTGTAAAATTCTAAAGAAATTTAAGAAAAAATTTTCCTTGAATTTTACGGGTCTTTACAATATAGAAACAGAAATTTCATCGTAATTATAAATTTGATGGGAATTGAGCATGTAGATTACATGAGTGAGCATGTACCCATGTGCATATATCCTTACAAGAGAGGATATGAGTTCTAAAAATAATCCCTTACTGTATAATGCACTATCCATCAATATTTCTGTAGTAAAATTAAAATTTTAATTACTGAAACTCTTTTATACGATTTATGAGTAAAACATCAGAAGCATCTTTCTTTGAAAATAGAGAAAAAAACAAATGTTTGATGAAAATTTCATTAATGTGAACCATCTCTAGTGATAATTGGATTATATCATAGATAAATTGGTGGAACATTAAAAATAATTTGAAAATAAAAGGCTATAGAGATAACTACTACTACTGAGGAAGAAAGACTCTAATCTACGGTGGAGGAAAAATCTCTAGAGTTGGAAAAACTACAACATGATGTAGCCAAGGGTAGATGATTCTATTGTTTTTTTAATGAATGAAATTAATTTTTTCTCATAATTATTAAATCATTCAACTTATTTTTTACTTTTAAATATTTCATCAACATTACCTAGGAGATTATCGAATAGAAAATTAAGGTAACTAGTATCCACTTATAAATTAAATTAGATCATATTGGTTCAATTTTGATTCCAAAACACTTGAGTTTGAGGTATTTTATTTTTTCCATGGCTCGAATATATTTTTATTCATAATAAAATAACCAAAACATTTGATATATTCTTATCAAATGTGGATTGATTCTCTATTGAGATTAGGACATGGATGGATTTTGGAATAAACCCCATGACTATAGTGTTCATTATTCTCCATTCACATGTACAATTATTTCCTCTAGGTTGTATCTCATAGATTGATATATATATAGATACCATCACCATAACACTACATTGTCTAACTTATATACGACAGGATATCCTCCTAGGTATGGCATGAAGATAGATATATTCATAGATATCATCACCGCAACACTAAAATTCATCCAATTAGATGTGAGAGGATATCATTCCAGGAAAGGATCATGGAAAGTTATACACATCGATTAAATCACCATAAAACTATATACAGTCCATTAAGATTTCATATGATGTCATCGTAGGCATAGATCATAGATAAATATAGGAATAAATATCATCACTATATCACTAGAGTTTTTCATTCAGATATGTGATGATATCCACTTGCTTGTGTCTCAAGGGTGGATAAAGGAATAGATACCATCACCATAACACTAGAGTTCACCCATTTATATGAGACATGATATCAATAAAGGTATGTATCATTTATAACCATGGGCACATATACCATCACAGTAACACTAATGTTAACCCCTTATAGTGTGAGATGATATCCTCTTGGGAATAGATCACAAACACATATAGAGATAAATACCTTCACAATAACACTAGTGTTAGTCTACTAGTATATGTAATGTGATGAACAATGTATTGAGGATCATTAAGGGGAGTCTTTGAATTAGTATTCCAATGTTCATAAGGGATTAAAGACCAAGAAGATTAATTTTCTCACATTTCAAAAAAATTATCCAAACTAATATATGTGTTAGCATATAGGGATGCTTTAATTTTTTCCTATACTTAATGACAAAGAGATAAAAACATGAATTCAGTTGAGATCATATGGTTGACCCCAATAAAATCTTGTGTTTTTATTTAATTTCCCTAAATTTTTCTTATACACGTTTGGGGGAATATTATGGGGTAGCTATTTGGATTTTACTCATTATTCCATTTATATCTTTTCGGACCAAAACAATTGATCCATTTATTCCATTTAATAATGATTAATTTTTTAATGAATCATATAAATTGTCTTTCTAGTGGTAATAAATTCATCTTTTTCTTGTAACACTATTTGCATGTATTAAACTTTTAATTTTTTAATGTCTATTTCCTTAATAAGTTTTATGTCTTAAAATCCCAACTACTGTGGATGATAATTACATCCACACAACATTTTCCCAAATTGAAAAAAAAATCATAGAACTTATTGTGAAGAAAAATCCATGTGAATGAAGATACAAATGTTATGAAATCATTTAACCATGATTAAATATGCACATAGTAAAAGTTCACTTCCCTAAAACTGCATGTTACTAGTGTTTAAGGTCATACAACATGGATGGAATATTTTCTATTTTTTATGGTCATATATATCTCACAGAAAATTATGACATTCTAAGGACATATATCTTTTACAAGAAGTTAGGGCTTCTACATTGAAATTTAAATGGAAAAGACTATGTGAATAGGGAACCCCATTCTAATTTAGAATATACTAGAAATGGGGGCATTCATTTTGTTCTTATGAATATTAGACCAATGAGTGATGGAGATTAAGTTACAAAAACATTGATAAAAAATTGATATGATTTATGAAACAAGGGGTTAAAATGACACAGTGCAATTTGAGATTCCTTTACTAATAGAATAGTTCATCCTCTAAATCACTTCACATAGTATATAATCATAGTGATCAAACTATTTGATCGTGTAGTTTACTGTTAGGAGACAATGATCATTGTGGAAGCTCAAGAATACAATTACATACTTGTTCCTTGAAGATGGGTATGATGAATAAATTTTTGACATCAAGGGTAGTAAATCCACTTGAATGACTAGACTATGAAACATGTAAATCACAACCCATGAAATTTGAATCATAGGATGGTTAGATGGGACATGTGCACATGGGATGATTTTGGAACCCATTCGAACGATGAGTTTTATTGTGAAGATGGAAGGTAATAGAATGATTATAGTATATTATACCTTATAATAAGATTACACTAGTTAGAAGGGCCTAATTTTGTGACATTAAGCTTAATTTAAAAATAAATGTGTCCCTTGGATAAAGACATGAGTATTGTTGATAAATAATGAATGGTTTTCTAGAATACAAATATTATATAATAATGTGGGATTACGTAACGAATGTTACTCAAAAAAGGTCAAGGAACCCTAGTGGTTACACCATCATGTATTGAATTCAGGTTTGAGGAAAAAGATCATGCAATGGGATTTATTACATTTTTCCTTAGAAAAATGGATATAATGAGTATAGATATGGTTTTTATTGGGCTATATATGGGACCAAATAGGGTTTATTCCTTCTCATAGTTTCACATTAACTTTTTCTCAGGTCATAAAATGATAGACCAAGTAAGTGGAAACCTGATTTTTTCACAAGATTCCTATTATTTGTTTTTGTCTTTAAAATATTTTTGACTCCTTGGTTTTCATGTATAGTTTAAGGGTGATAAAATTGAGACCATAATTTTATATATTTTAGGGTAACAAAGCATTGAATATGTATTTTTGGAGTTTAAGTTCATATATATTAGACCAAATGAACAAGATATCCTAACATACAAGTGAAAAGTGAAACTAAATATTATTTAGTGGCCCAATCCAAGTATAAACCATATTCAAATGAGATTCACATAGTTTAAAGAAATAGTGATCAGAATAATGTGTAACTGAAATAACTCATATATGAATAATAAAACCCATCATATAAGGAATTTCACATGGATACTATGAACTATCACAGGAAGCGGTGATAAAAGATTAAGGTTAGGCTTATTTGTACATATAATTCTTGGGTTCAAGTTCATATATATTTTACCAAAAGCTAGATAGTGTATATTACAAGGTGAATAAAGAAATCAAACATTAATTAAGTGTTTGCTATTACTATATACTCTCACAGGTGAGTGAATATCATTTATGATCATACATATTAGACGAATAATTGAAGGAGTTTAATGTTGTGTATCATTGAAAAAATGTACCAATGAGGTGGTCTATTTTTTGATGATAGAAATGTTTACCTGATGTTAATGAGATCCCCTAAAAAATTTAGATTTACTTAAGGTAGTTTCATGCAGTTTAAGGTCATGGGGCGTAGACAATTTAAATGTGTGAGATAATTTTCATAGAAGGGGAAATGTAATAATTAATGTGAATTTAAGTTTCATCTAACATGATGGATTTTATCATAGAGATGTTATAAGTTTATGTTAATAATTATTGAACCACTTTATAAGGGATTTGATATAGTAACCTAGATGGGAATCAAATAATGATAGTGCTCTAATAAAATTTAATAGTGAGTGTGAATGATGTTAAAAATGAAAATAACTATTTGTAGTAGGGATTATAGGTGGGAAAAGATTATTGAGGATGATCATTAAAAAATATTATAATCATTGGTTCCACAATGATGTTTTCATATTCATAAAAATAATATAGGATCATCTCCCAAGGATTAAGAGAACATTTGATGAAAGGGTTAAATATTAAAGGAAAAAATGATATTTACCAAGACAAGTTATTATTTAAATATAGATACAAATTTTACCAATAGATGTGAATGATTTATGGAAACACGAATACATAAGGTATGAAGAGTGAAATATGGAGAAAATATCCAAAATATTGTTAAACCATCACAATCCAAAAATATCCATAATTTGGCTATTAGGTTTAATGAATGATTGTAGAAAGATTAAGGATTGTAGCTTGGTATGATGTATGTAGTTATAACATAATTATATATTAAATAGTGATACGAATCAAGCCACAAATATTTATAATTTAATTAATATCCCCTAGGTTGATCTAGCCCGAGTTCATGTGAGGGGCATTTAATTATCAAATTAAATGATTGATAATAAAAGGAACATCATGATAATATCTGTGGAAATAAACTAGTTCACCAACAAATGTGATTGTAGGGGGCCCCATCACTAGGAATTTTATGGATAAAGTGTAATTTTAAACTAATTTTAGGTCTATTATGATGTGACCCCTTAACTGAAATAGGCTCTCATATAAGAAATGTGGGTTATATTGAACAAGACACCCGAATAAATTTATGGTTGTATAAGATGGGCCATGTATCAAATAGTTTTACATCCTAAGTCAAATATGTAGGTGTTATATAGTTAAAGGTCAAGATATGAAGAATTTTACCTTGTAGTTGAACCTCATACAAGAATGGAATTTTTGAACCCATCATCAGATGATCGTAATATATTTTGGGGAAACATTTATGTCAAATTTTAGATGAACCCAGACAATATAATTCAATTTTATCCATAAAATATCTATAAAAATATGGGTTTTGTGTATAAAATCATTATTATAACATAAGATAAAAATAAAGATATATACAATGGAAACTCCAAAAAATATATTTCTCTTACGTAAAGGCACAATTTGTTTTCTATATGAAACCTAGTACAAGGATTTATATGTCTGTGAAACTCATATAAAAATATTAATCTTGCGCAACGAAATTAGGGCATGACAGGTAGGATGCTAAAAATAGTCTCAAGTCTTTATTAATTTAATATATGTAACTTATATTATCTTTCTTTTAGAAGGAATATATAAATCATCATTTATAGTTAATCTTCATGGATTTAGATATCATGTAGTTTAGGTTCATACAACATACATTAACTAAGTAGATTAATGTCTTTTACATGGGACACATGAGATATGGGGGAAACTTATTCTCAACATAATATTTCAAATTTAGAAAAACCATGCATCAATAACTATAAATATAATCAATATCACATATAATGGGATTAAGAGTGTTGGAAATTCTTAGCTTGAAAAAAACTAAAAGATATAGGTTTCACTACATATCCTAAAATATCCATAATCAAGCCACGTATAGTTCTTGTAGAAGTACCCCTATATGGATCCTAATATCATATAAGGGTGGGGTAATATTAACTCTAAGGCTTATAAAAGTTTGAAACGAGAATTTTTATACAGATTTTGATCTTATTTAGGGGAATCAGTCTATGTCGAGTAAGCCACTCATTGAAATTTAAGGTATTATATAAGGACCAAGTGTCATGCAGTTTATCATCATATAAAAAAGATGACGTGATGTGTTTTTTATAGTCATAATACTCATACTTATATATTATTCCATCCAAATACATGAATTTTAAGGGATGTGATACAAATTGGGGGGTCCAAAAACCTATACATGAGAAGGTGAAATTTTACCTCAGACAGTGTTCAAATGTGAAGAACCATGTGATAAAATGGGGCCTCTATCATATATTTCGATCATATGAAAGGGGGTGAGGTTTTATAAAATAAGATAATCTATGGAATATATGGTTATTTAGTATGGAATTTGAATGAGTGAGGGGAATAAATGTAAATGTTCTTGTGGAATTTTCTATAGATGACACTATATATTCCATGGTTTGGGAATTAATCCACTTATAAATTTTCGGTAAAAGATGACACATCCTAGTGCAAGGTTTGATATTTGATAACATTATTAGAGTTGATATAATATACACTGGGTGGGTTTAGGTATATATATATATATATCCTATACTTGGTCCAAAAAAAATTTATCCCAACCTCACAACATATTCCTAGACATGGGAATTATGCTTTACATCATACAAAAGATGGGAATTTCTTTGTCATTTAATGTTAAAAAATTATAGAAGGAAATACACACTGAATAATCATAAATTGATATAGATCACATGTAAGAAAAATAAGTCTCATATACCTTTCGAAATAAATATGGAGGTTTGATATGGAAGACTTTATGTTATGTTGTTTGATTTCATGTGACTAAAAAAATTTGACCGGTTTGTGGAAATGGTGGATCCAATCATGATAATCAGACTACTCAACCAAATATACTATTCAGACATGGGTACTTCTCAGTGTGAGAAAAAAGACAAAATTAGTTGATTACTCACAAAACACTATATCAGATGGAATGTTCATTTCTAAAAAAAATTATATAGTTTTTTTGTCATGGAATACGAATGAAAGTTCTATACAATTTATCATCCTCTAGATTAAACTTTTTTTATCATCCTATCATCATCTAAATATTAATTACATACTATATAGTTTAATAAAATGTATCTTCATTAAATATAGGTTGTCTAATTATAGTCATTCAATCTAGATTATTTGTAGATAGTTTAAAATTATACATTGGGTTTTTATTATGAAAAAAAATTAAGGTCATGAATCACCATATTTTGTATATTTTCAATTGTATTTAAGCTTATAAATATCTGACCCCACATTATTGTTATATAATTAACTTTTTTGGAATTTTTTTCTGGAATGGGACATGATCTTATCCCTATCAATTATGATCAAGGAATTGGTTTCATTTTTGTAGAGATTTAATTAGGTTTAATATCCCACAAAATTTTGTTAAATATTTGAAGGATTCTTTCTATTTAAAATTATAAATATGAGGTATAACATTAGTTCACATTAAAGGAATTAACTTAGGAGGACATTCCTAATAAATTATTTGGGAAATTAGATTTTATGGACATCTGGGTTATTCATTATTAAAAACCATTTATCATTAATCTATTCAAACTCAACCATTTACTCCTGAGACAATTTATCCTCAAACATGAAATTTATTATCAAGAAGTAATGTGAAGGTTGATGAACATAAATAGGAAAAACCACCTCTATCTAATATACAAGAGATTATGGGATCTCTTTCTTCGAATAATAGTCTATGGTTCAATAATACAACAGATATTTCATGAATTTTTAATCAATGGACATTTATAATTTCTTACAAATTTTCTATATTATATTGGACACAATATTATTTAATGCCTCTATTTTTTCATTCACTGCCATTTTGTAGTAGGATGAATTATTGGAATAAATAATTTCATTCTAATACATACATTTCAATTTATATGAACGTAAATTGGTTAAATTGTTTATCAATATTGGTTGAGGACACAAAATAATCTAATTATATTTTTATTTTATAAAACTAATGATAGCCATTGTTCCAGAATCATTGATGTATATGGTGTCAACCTAGTTTTAAAATAAGTCACTATTTGTAAGGATATACTTGAATTTAATAGTTGATACGAATCACTAAAATCAATTCCCTATACAAAAAAGGCCATGATTATTTGGTAGTATACAACAACTCTAAGGGTTGATGGATTAAACTACCATGTATCTAGAAATATTAGCAATTCGAGGTGAATTCCATGAAATTATGTATCAAAAATAGCTAAAAATCATAATGTATCCTGATTTGATGTAATAGATTTGTCCCTTGTGGATGATAATCACAAATTCTTAACTAAACAACCCAATTAAAAGTAGTAGATTTTACTAATTTAATTAATATGTGTAGGAATCCATCAAGGACTTATTTTCAATGAACATTATGAGAAATCTGGCTAGCATACATGATGATGTTTACTAAATGTAATTGGATATTATATTTATTACATCAATCTAATGTGATGACTCCACTATTGAGATTATCTATTATGGGGGACATACCTCTAACATCTATCTTCGGTTATCAATTGCGTGATATCACCCTAATCGAGAGTGGTGCTGAATTTTTTGATTTCATCTATTTCATTTCTGTAAAATAGAGGGACTTCTCCAGGGTGCTTGATTATTATGATAATATCATCTTGTTTAAGTTATTCCAGTTCTATGTATATACTTTTAATTTCATATGGTAAAAACATTACAAACAAATATTTGAAGATTGTATCGACTCAAGGTGAGATTCATCCATAATAATTCAGATACAATAAAGCAGGGTAATAAATTCTTATTTCCCTATAGAATATTATTCTATGACTTTATTAATAACTATCTCTGAATATTTCTTAATATTAACATAGGACACTAGTATCTATAGGGACATCCCCATGAATGTAATGAGATCTTGGGGATCTTCCTCATTATTGGTACAACCTTCTAACACCAAGAAGGAATAAGGTAGAACCTCCTTTGAAAGTGACACGAGTACTACTCCAAAGACAGAATTGATTAGATTTTAATTTATCTATCCTTCTTCCTACTATACTTATAAGGGATACTTATAAATACATCTCTTATATCTGAGGGGATTATTTAGTAATAAAAACTGTCTCATTATAAATATCTATATTCAGTTGTGACTTCTTGGAGACAGGGAGCACTATATGGAGGTTGTATTATGGGTTAAATTTAGTTAGCATACGAGACAAGGAAAATATGTAAAATTAATATATAATGATCACCCGTTGTGTGAGGAACCTGGTTAACATCACATGATCGAGGAAGTATTTGAGTGGGTCCTGCTATAAGATATTGTGGACTTCTTGATACTATAGGTAATTCCTTATCTTTCTCACTAAAATAGAAACAAATAGTTCTTCTCGGTGTAATAATATATATTCTCAGAATAAAAAATTTATATTATAATATACTAATATTTTTTCTCTATTATCGCATCATTAATCTATGTGAGATGTGTTCTAAGTGACCTTTCAAGGGATTACACATAATATATAAGGGGTTTCCCCAAAAATATAGACATTAACAGTAGTGGGTCTATGAGGTATTATATTATCACATTGTGGGATTCATGGTAGCTATCATTCTATTTATGTGGGGACCATTTCTTCATCATAATTTTAATTTATAAACAGATACCAGTATGATTGGCAATGAAGATCCTGACATTGGTATGTTTCTATTTAAGTCCCCTTAAATATTTGAGATTTTATGTCAGGGTAACTTCAAGGATTAGATTAGTCTTATTGATATTGAATTTGATACCATGATGATTTACCGTGAAACTAAGAAACATTCCCAAATTCATCCTAAACTCTAATTTCAAGGGGTTCATTTTCCAAATATGTAACCGTAGCTTGTTGTATAACATATTAATGTAAAAATGGTGACCCCAACACTATTGATACTTAATTAACATATCATCAAAATAGAATTATGCTATTTTCCTTATAAAATTCAGTTTTATGAGGTGTTTTTAATGTCAATATTTTGAACTAAAATTACTTAATCCAAAATAATTTTATTTATTAAAATGTTTCCCTTGGGTTGGCCAAAATATAGCAGAATTTTTATTTTTAGGATCAAACTCGATTAGATTATATCCTAAATACCCACCATGATAGAAAGGGCATGGAAGTCAGTTTTCACATTAAAAAATTACTATATAATTTGGAAAAGGAAATAATGATTTAATTAATTATGGCTGGGAACCCATAAGTATATGTAAATTTTTATATTCACAATCTTATAATTATGTAGGAAAATATTTGCAAAAAAATTGGTATTGTGATTCTCGAATGTTGTTGGATTTCATGAGCATATAAACATAGGAATAAACCATTGAAAAATGGATATAATTCATCCTTACCTTTTACTATTTAAATTAATAATTATTATTTGGTAGACTGAAATAATGAGTTGTTATGTTATGATCATGTCTAGTATTTTCTATGATGTTCTAGGAAAATAAATCCCACTATTGCATCAAGAATGATATATTGGTCTCCTACTCTTCAAAATATATGATGGAATTGATAAATGTTAACAAAAAATACATCAATATTATAATATTATTTTTTGAGGATTGTTAATCATCGAAAAGACAACTTCCTCAAAAACTAGAGGGGAATCTTGGAGATCTTCCTTATACCTTTAACTCTATTTAGATGTTGTTGGAAGTGGAGGAGAAGGGGGTACCATGGGATCTGGATGATTATATGTGTGTATTATTATATCTTATATATTATTTGGGGGATTCCATTGATTTTTGGTGTACTTATGCCAAGTAACAATGGATTATTTCCCCCTCTTTCCACTATCACCAGGATAAGAGAATGTGTCGAAATCCAAAGGTTTAGTGGTTGATGTGGGAAAACATCAACTCAATTGATGATGAGAGAGAATATTTGGTTCTTAAAAATGTTTATTCAAGGGAATTAATGAGACAAAAATGTAGGGATGAATTATCTTCATTGAGGAAATCATTTTTTGTTTTGTGGTTGCAACTGTCCTTCACACGACTGGATTCTATGAATGTTATTTATATCATGAGGACTAGAATGGCGTTGAATTGGTCCAATTATTGTATCATAATCAATGGGTGAAGGAAAATATAATTTAATAACCCGGTATAAGTAGTCAAAATATTGTTTAGATTATCACTCACCGGGAGAAAATCAAGGGAGAGATTAATTCACTTATATAACACAAATATCTCTTCTTATGTCGGTGATAGTTTCTCTATAGTGGCATATACCTATCAATTTATGATAGTATGGTCATTCTATTTTTTGAAATTTAAAATATGACATTATTGAGATGATTACATCCTAATAAGAATAGATTTACATGATAAGATGGATAGGTTAAACATAGTCCTTTCTTAGTCTATGGAACAGGTTGACATGAGCTGGTTCTAGAACATTGGGAGAGAAACATAGATTCATTTTTCTATAATAAATTTATTTCCCATTTATCTTATAGAAACTAGAATCCCTATTTTGAGGGTCGCATGATTCAATGGGGGTACTATAACCATTAAAAACTATGACTTGTATATTCATAGATAATTTTAGGAACTATTGGTGTGATGATGGTACCACCACATGTTGATATTTCTGTATAATTCCTATTAAGATATTAAAGTATCTATTTTAGTGAAACACTATATAATTACTGTCAAATACCCGATATTTAAAATAGGATCTATGTATTTCCAAGATCATCCTAGCCACGATCAAGGGGGAAATATTGTCCTTAACGTAGTCATCGATGTAATGGTTTTGAAAAAGGATGAATTTTGGTTATAAATCCATTATTATTAATGTTATGATGGATTTTGATATATACTGAGCTACTAGATTTAAACAATTGAGTTATATTCCATTATATGGTAGAATTTAAACATTGTTCTATGAATTATATGGGAACATGAAATTTGGAAGAACATATATCTCGATGGTATACTTCAACCACAATAAATTCAACATCAAAATTATCAGTGCTTAAAATGTAATTTATAAGTACTTCATGGAGTCATATTTATAGATGAATAACATCCAACATGGAGATATTAGATTTAATGATGGAAATTTTCTTCAATAAAACATAAAATTGGACCATAGGCCAATGTTTTCTTCCATGATGGTGTTATATGGAATGAGGTATAGTGGTTGAGGATTCATATTCCACCAAATACTTATATCAACCAGTAATTAGAGGCAATTTAATAGTAGGAGTGTCAACATGAACATTCCTACGTATAATATAAATTTTGGTAATGCTTTTCATATTCCTTGGTCAGCCATCCAATATGATTGGATCCGAATGGCATACTGATGATTCAAGAGTAGGTTCATGATATTGTTAAATATATTTATGTTCTCATATCCATATATCTATAGTTTATATGGATTTGGTAGGAATATTACCTAAATGTTTATACCCCTTGATACCCCATATTCCTTGGAATCCTTATCTTTGTTGACATATTCCACCTATTCCACATAGTTGGTAAAGTAACTTAGGTTCATACAGATCCTCATCATGAGATAAGAGTTCTATCAAGTAAATAACATTGGAAAAATCATATTATAATTAATTATTCTGTGAGGTTTATTTTTAGTGAGATGGTTCTCATTGAATCATTTGATGGGATGATTCTCGTCCTCCAAGTGATGGTAGTATGAATTTTGTAAGGGCTATATGGTAATATACCCATGTAATGTATCCTATTTTGAATTTTTTTACAATATACATTTTAACCAACTCTTAGTGGATTTAGACATTAAAGGATCCACCTCAGGTACTGTAGATATGTTGGGGCCATGACTAACTGATTTAGATGATCCCTGAGTATAGTGCACAATTGACTGAATGAATTTCTATTCATCCATTCAAAGAACATTTAAACACCTCAGTCAAAGAAATTATTCTATTCTAATTCATCTTTTATGTGGATGAAAATGATGTGATTCACCTATTCCAAGGGTGTTTCCAATTTAAAATTCATGGAATCAACTATTATTTAGACTACATACTTAAACATGAACCACTTTGAAAATTATTTCTTATCATCCAATAAATGTTGGAGAAATTGGAAAGATCAATGAGACCAACATCATTAGGTTTTATAGAATTTGGAATAATTAAAATATTATTTTCTATGACTTTGATAAAATACCTTTGGAATATTCACATTAGAAGGAATAAAAAATATTATTCTAATCCTTAAATAGTGTGTGCCTCTACTCATTTGTGTCTTTCTATGGGGGAAGCTACCTATAATATTTTGATTCTAAATTAATCATGTTATACTATATAGGTTTTGGTTATGAATCTAATGCTAAAAATGGATTTAGAATAATTTTCATGGTCTCTAAAATTACATTCCTCCGTACAAGATCTGCCAATGTTGTCGAGGTCATAGATTTATTTTATGAGATGGAATATATCTAAAGATTATTCCATAGATACAAACCATCAAAGATTATTGGGAAATTTCATAGGGATCAACTATGACTATAAATCATTGAAGATATTTTTTACGAAAATAAAAAATAGTTACTTCTAAGGGAGTTGAATATAGATGGAACAGGTTAACCCATTTTCACCTAACAATGAAGTTTGCGACCCTCTCATTTTTGAATTTCACCCAATTTATATGATAAAGGATAGTTTTTCTCTTCAATGTTAAATTGAATTAGTAAATAATATTTCATTTTATATCACCAATATATAGTAATAGATTTTGATAAAAAAATTCAATATATGATAAATACTTGTCCCTCTTGTGTTTGAATAATGAAACTTATTTTTTCTTCTTACTACATGATAGATCCTATTATAGGGACAAAAAGATAAAAAAATGGAATCAGATTCCACTCTGGGACTCTACGATTATACTATAACATTACATACATATATATCCCCCATCTTGGAAACCAGTGACTGGGTGGATTTTTGTAGCTATAGAAGAAACATAATATAGATAGATTCAATGGTAGAATAAATGGCAAGAATCTATTATGGCTAGTTTTTTTACATTTTCTTTTTATATTTGGTCAAGGCTAGTCCAGAGTAGTTTGTATGAAATGGGTGTTCTGGATTCCCCATTACATGAAAGTCTTGATATTCATCAGCCACCAGGATTAGATAAACTGATAGTAAGGATCATAATATAGTTGGGTTGACATATTTATATATTATTGGATGAGTAGTTCATTCCAATTAGATATATACAAAAGTAGATTTGATGACAACTTCTTAAGATTTTTAGAATGTAACTGATCACATGGAATTACATAATAACATGTAATGTATTCTAATAAATTCACCAAAAATTCACATGAAATGAGGATCCTGCTCTCCAAAATCCTACAGCTAAATCCCCACTATAGGCCTTCCCTTAATAATCTTCTTCATAAAAATTACCAATAGGGTCTGACATTATACATGTATCACTATTCCTAAGATAGAGTTATCACATTTCTGAAAAAACCAATTTCACATAGGAATATGATTAAAAATACATGGGTTTTGACCCAATCTCAGCCAAACACACATAGAATTCATTATCTATCATAGAAATCTGGTATACATATCTTGTACTGAGCAATTAAACCCCCAAAAACTAATACCATGCCTCTTCCCATTGAAATACTAATCCTATTCCTCTAAATTCTATGTCCCCAATGATGTTCCATGCCATTTAAGATAAAACATGTCATATTCTAATCAATTATTTATTCCCCCATTCAATAGTAATATCACCTAATCCATCTTCCCACAATACATAAAAACCCATAAAAAGATACATCTTACTCTAAATCATAACCCAAGTGTGGGAACATTCTAAACCAATTAATATCTCATGGCACACCCATGAATTCATGAATAAGAGTTAAAAATATCATACCAAATTACCATCATCACTACACTACATAGGTTTCCCTTGATCCAATATAATTCTCAATAGATCCATCTTTGTTCTAATCTAGCACTTTTTGAAAAAAGTGGCATCATGTGTATCCTATATTAATCAGCCTTAAAAAATTTAAACATTTTCTAAAAACGCACACCAACACTAACTCTCCTCCTTCCAATATAATACTGAATTCCTATAAAACCCTCTCAGTGGTTCCTACCCACTATCCAAGATAATACATTTTGAACCCATGTGGTGTATGTTACTACATTATTTGATCACATAACCAAAAACATCATTGAATGAGTCACACAACATAAAAACTAGTCTAACATTCATAAATATCATAGTATCCTTCCTTTAATGTCACCACTCAACCCCATATAAGAACTCTCAGTGCTTTCATCCCACTGAGTTTGAGGCATCTCACCCATTTTAATTCCAACCAAATCATCATACATCTCACACCACTCACGAATCGCTCAAAACACACAAGGTATCTAACCATGATCTACCCATCCTGAACATAAAAATATGGGATCCTCATCAACTATTCAATTAAAAACGACACTCAAAACCATTCAATCAATTCATCTAATCGATCCCTCCATCCAAAAAACATCAAAATTCCAAAAGATATATCAATAATTTATAACTAAAAAATCCCGAGGAATTATACATTCCATTCCTCTACCCTATAAATGGTGTAACACTAATTAATTAATAAATTTACAATCCCAAAAATATCTCAGGAATACCATTCCTATTTCTAATCATCACTAAAACAACCAATTCTTAAACCAACCCACCAATGGTGTCTATAAATCCATTTCATCCAAGGATTGAATATGCATCATTAGAGAACCCCCATGATAAAATCCAAAACCCCTGTCATTAGAAACTATTTTGATATAATATATTATAAGTACTCTAATAATTTATATCTGGAAAACCCATATAGGTTTTTTCACTTTAAAAAATAAAACCAATGTCATAAATGAAATTAATAAAATGTACAACATGAATTTCACTTGAATCCTACATTCCAAATATTATCCATATACACACGATTCCTTCCTCAATAGGATATGATATAAAACCATAAATACAATTAGAAATAGATGGATCATAGATGATTAAATATATAAACTGTAATTATAAAAATGAAGAAAAATTTTCCCATAACAGTGGTATCACATAAATTTCAAAGGATAGGTTTTTGTGACTCACAAAACTAATGCCTATTAATGAATATATACATTACCTTATATGATTACCCATCCTCACATAATATGAAACTATAAGAAATTATTTATTAACTCTTTTTAACTACCATACTAAAATTTATCAAAATTATTCGAGAAGGAGTTCCACATGATTACATTCACACCTTCTTATATGAAAGAGTTTATTGATTAATAGTGGGGACCTGAATAAATTTTTTGGGAGAGTATCCCCTTGATATGAAGAAAAATAATATCAATTAAATAACTCAACATTAAATAATATCACATAACATAGTAAATAGTATGGAATTATTTCCTAATCAGACCATGAATGAATAAATACACATCAATGCTATAGTAATGTAATGGTATTTATACATACATCCTAAAACATCTTCCACCAAGATGATAACTTAAGGAATTAAAATAATAATAAAATCACAAGAAAGATATACTACCTTCTTTGAGACTAACCTCTATCAAATATCTAATCATAGTCATGTTGATGTAACCATATTCATTATGCAACATTTTCATAGAACAAAAAATCAAACTTAAGGTCAGAATGTGCACTAGTGTCCCCTTTAAGTGTTTGAGATATATATTTAATTAGGTTATCAAAAAAATTATCCTCATATATAATATCATATACATGTGAACTAATGATAAAGTTAAATAGAATCAATACATAACATATAAGAATGACCATCATGTTAGTGTCTATTATCCTGGCCACCATGACCCCACACCCATTGTTGCTCAACTAATTCCAGAATAAGTCCCCTAATGCCATAATTTTAACCCTTACCTAATGATTTATTTTAGGGTGTTATTCCGTGACCTGAAAACTAATATCTCACTTAGGATATGACCCATACTGATCATTAGTCTCATATTACCATTTGTGACCTACATCCCCTCACCAAAAGATAGTTCCCACACTCACATCTTAGACCAGTACACTCCCACTCATGGTAGTCCATGATTTTCCCCTCTCACTATGAGACAGTTAAAGAATAATTCTCCATGTAATATCACGTCAACCATTCCACTCTATATGTTTTGGCTCACATGTAAAATAGCATCTCATACACTCTCACTCAGGGTTGTCCTATCTGGTACCATATCACATAGTGAGAGTATAGCCGTCACATCTTGTCATCAAACACATCACATTAAATACACTACTCTTTCTCAGGATGTATTTTAATAAAAAAATAGGTCCCTCAACCGTTAACCTATGGAAGTCCCCCCTAAAAGATTTTTACTCATGAAATGACCAAACATAATGTATCATCATCATTTATTCAAATAGAAAAAATAAAGGAATTTATCTCTTTCCATTCATAGACTCTAGATCGTAACATAGAAATGTCGCTTAATTGACCTATTGAGCTATTTGTATCACACAAACACGACTTGTAACCTGAATCATATTTATCAAGACCTCACAAAACACCTAAATGAAAATCACATCATATAAAGAACCCCATAAAATAATAATATAGTATAAAATTTAATATTAATGTTCTACATATTGAGACCAGATGTACTATGATGCCTCTTATATGTTCAATGAGTATGTTTCTTATACCAAACCTAGACTCTACTCACCAGTAAAAATCTATGCTCATCGCCCAAATAGGACCATATGGTTAGAAGGACCTTTCTAAACATAGCCTCAAGAGTCTGGTTTAATCCCCCATTTAAATTATTTTATTGATATCCTAGTTCATTTTCCAGGAACCAAACTATTCTAAAATAAATTAAATCCCCTTAGAAAAACAATTTCTATCAATAAAACAATTTTTTGCTCAAACTCATGCTCTGACTAAAATAAGTATTCAGAGGGCTATAAAGACCATAAAATTAAGAAAAACATTCTCAACACACCACATCTATCCCAGATTGATTTATCTCACTCATAGAACACATTATGGCTTCAATTCACTGTCAACGGATTTTTATCTATCACATGTCATATGAATGAGCATCTAAACCATCATCCATAGATCGAAGTGCCTGATTCCTATTGTACAGTCTTCATGGAATAATTCCTAGTATATTCACCACTCATTCTTGTCCCCAAGAACTATACGTATACCTTTTAAATTCAATTAATATCTATACTCACATAGAATAAAGACACTAATTCTTCAAAAATAGTCGAAATATAGAAAATAATTTCTTCTAATATAGGAGGAACAAGGACACCTAACAACTCTAACGAGAGATGTTTGGCCCCATTTCATTTTTCTCGAACCCATATTCTCATGTAGGAATAAAAAATATATATATATATGAGAATAAAATAATTTATTATATGGATCACATACCTTTATAATGTTGTTACACTATTATTCAAGGTTTACTCCTCCACACCACACCCACATCAAGACACACTAACTGTCAAGACCATCTCTCAATCCATGGAATCTATCAAGTAAACAGTAAAATTTTGTACCTTGATCAACACTATACCAATGCTCCATGGAACGCCTATGATAGATATATAAAAAATCTCTATTAATTAGTGCCTTATAAAATTATAATTTAAAATAAATTAGAAACAGTCAAAAAAATATCTAGAAATTGATAATACTACAATAAAAGAAGTGAAGATACTTATTCCTCATTCTTGGACATCCTTTATCAACATAATGAAAAATAACATTCAATCATGATGATTCCACTATTATTCCATGGAATAAAAATTAAAACCCTAACCTAAAATCTCAAAAAATAAGAGGCGATCCATTTAGTATGAATAAAGAAGGATAATTTAAAAGATTCAAACCATAAATAATCATGGAATATCATTCTAAACCTCCTCACATAAAGGGTAAATTAAACGTGGAAAATATTGGGAATATGTGGGATGTTCTGGTCAAAATTTCATTTCCTAATCTATCCCTTGATAAGAACTCTAGAGGGATAAACATTGAAATTATTGTAGTTCAACCTTTAAAATTATACCCAGATCCATGGAGTGCTCAGTCAGGCTGAAAAGTTACCTAGTCCTCTATTGGTGAACTGGTACACCATTAGTAAAATTCCACAGAATCAAAAAAAACCTGTAATGATTCAGGTCATTACAATAATCATGTAAAAAATTTAAAAATTTAGGGACATTAATATAGTTAGATTCCATTGCAATATAGAATTTATGAAATTGGTTCTTATTTGGGATCTTAATTTATTCCAAGAGGATTTCATGCTAGAAATATAAGTTATAGGGGTACAACATCTTGAATGTGTCTAGTGTTGGGAGTATGTTTTGTTCATTTAGGACAATAATATTAGTGATAACCCATTCACCATTATTATTAATATTTCATTATTGTGATTAAGATAGTTTTAATAATTCATTCCCCTTGATTGTAATTATGTAATTTGTTATTTTCCATTCACTGTCATTTTTTATTATGTTATTGGTGATAGTTTGTTATCCCTTTCAAATAATTTGGAGACATGTTATTACATATCAATGATTTATATGTTTAATATTATATTTATACCTTATTATCCAATTTTGAGTTTATGATTATGGGGATAAACTATTAACCTATGTTTTTTATTCTTATAGTGATAACACATTCATCGATGTTGTTCATAAGCTTTTGGTGATAAATTATCTGCCTATGTTTATTCAATGAATATAGTGTCAAATCATTCAACCATGATATTTTTATTCCTATGGAAATTTTTTACCCTTTATATGTTTATTCATATTGGGATAAATCAGTAACCAATTTATGATTACATGGATAACCCATTCAGTCAACAATTTTTTTTATGATTTTGGTAGTGTCCTATTCTCTAATTTTATGAATATGATAAGAATATTTTCACCCACGATTAAAATTGAGGTTATGATGAAATATTAAACGATACTCTATATATTAATTTTGATTACCCATTAATTTTTTTATTAACAATAGAGATAACATATTCACCTTTAATATTTCTTTGACTATGGTGACAAACTAGTCATCCATACTCCTTTATTTGGTGATACTTATTTCAACATGTATATTAATGTATGAGATGATAACCAATTAATCGTATTATTCTGATCAATTAATGAGATTTACCATCCCATTTAGCCATTATTCTATGTACCTATATTCATTTTTTGTGTGTGTGGTTATTTTTGGAACCACTTTGTGTATAAGGTTGTATTTGTTGTCAATAGTTGTCAATGAGGATCAAAATGAAGGAGATCAAGAAGTACTCCAATGAAATGGAGGAATGGAAATTCAGATGATTTTTTTACTGATCATAACTTCAAAGAACATGTGTCAAAAGTGACACATTGTTTACAATAATGAAGAAGTGAGGGATAATCCATATGAGGATAATGATGTTTGAAGAAGAAGACAATGTGCAAGTGATTGGAATTCTGAGATGGCCATGCACGTCACATTTTCATAGAATATGATGATGCTAAATTTGTTCCTTCAAGGAATACATATCACAATAGTGGAGTTTGTGATGAAAGGAGAAGAGTTTCTAAAGGATACAGATCACTGAGAGGAAGTGTTTTTGAGGTGATCGTGCTTGTTGACAAAACAAACAAATGACATACAAATTTGTTGAAAAAGGAGATTCCATGGTGGTATGTCGAGTTCAAGGGATGTGGTTAATGATCCATGTTCGGTCAGAGAACGTCGACAAAGGAATGGATGATCTGGAGGCAGTACAAAAAGAGCAGATACACGGTAGCGCTATTTCCCAGTGTTTTCAAAAATTTTGGGCCTCAAAATCCAAAAATGAAGACATGGATTGTCAGCAAAAGGTGGTTCGCACAAAAAGGAAGTGGTGCACGAAATATAAGAGGCTTGCGTGAAATACTTAAGTTGGGCGCGGAAAATAGCAGGATGCGCGAAATAGTTTTTCGCACATATAGTGTTTCAGAATCAGATTGTCGAAAAATGGCAAAGGCATGGGCTGTGCGGAAAATAAGGGATGTGCACGAAATTCTTTAGTTGGGCGCGAAAAACAGCATGGTGCATGAAATAAGTGGAGCAAAGTTTTTCGCGCAAACAGTGTTTCAGAATCAGAACGTTGAAAATTGGTAAAGGAATGAGCTGCGCGAAAAACCAGAGCTGTGCGCGGAAAAATGGGAATGTGCGCCAAAAATGTTTTGCGTAGAATAACTGGGTGAATGTTTCGCGCAATCAGTATATCGAATCGAAAATACCGAAAATCAGCAAAGGCAAGAGGTGTGCAAAAAATCAGAGATGTTCTCACCATGTGCACGGAAAATAAAACTGTTGCGCGTAAAGTTGGTTGTGCACAAAATGTGGTTTTGAAGTCTTACACACAAGAGAGGATTCATGTTCAGAATGATGGAAAATGTATAAGTAATGAGATGTGCGAAAAACCAAGGTGGTGCACGAGAATAAAAGAAGGGTTCACATAATTCAAAGAACTGAGAGACTGTTTTACGCGCCAGAAGGGGTTTTACGCGCAGGATAAAAAACGCCTATAAATATGAGGTGAACCCCTATCATTGGGAGAGGCTCGACACTTAGTCAAATATTGAGCTCTAATGCACAGAAAAATTAAGGTGTAGATTGGTGCACAAAAATAAGAAGGGTTGCGCGAAAAAGAAGGTGTTGCGCGAAAAAAGGAAGATTTGCACGAAAAAGAAGAGTTGCACGAAAATCCTTTTACATGCCAAAAGTAATTTTTACGCGCAAGGTTTAAATTTTATGCGCAAGGCACCGGGAAGGGTGTGAAAAAATATGGGGGTTCCGCAGGCCTTTGATAGGTTCTTAGCACCCTCAAATCTGCTTTGCAAAGACGGAAGAACAGTGAACCATTTGGTTCTTTGAAGAGAGGCGGTACCGCACACACATGACTGGTGTTTAACATCCTCATTGTGATTTGCGAAGAGAAGAAGGACAGTTCATGCAACTAAAATCAGATCTACACAGAAATAGGGAAATATATCAATACACTCAGGTGTGAGTATTGAGAATCAATGTAAGAGAATAAGAAGATATAATGCATTCAGTTATTTCAATAAAGTAAAAGGTTGAATACAAAAGATCATAAACTCAGGACTCTGATGCAAGAAAAGTCTCATACTGAACATGAGAAAAATACTCCAATGAAAATCTATTGAAGAGACCTTCATGTCTATAAATTGAGTGGGACTTCACCACGGGCAGTGAGCCAGGGGGAGTCAACAGGAGTGACCCGAGGGATGCAGTGAGCTATCCCTAAACTTTTGTAAAGGCAGTGAGCCTGGGACAGAGTGACTGTGCCCGAACCATTGTAATCTACAGCTAGTTAAGCATAGTGGATTTTGGTATGACCGAAAACCTATCAGTGTATGCTCCTTGGACATATCCCTTTGTGGTGAACCAAGTAAAATTGTTGTGTTATCTATGTTCATGTGAATGTTTCAATGCTGATCGTGTCCATCATATAGGTTTAGGTTGTTCCTACCAATGTGGGAACAAGATCCACAACTTTAAGAAGAAAACGTTGACACCCTGATTCACACCTCCCTTCTCAGGGTGTCTCGGGGTACTACAAGTGGTTTCAGTGCGATGTTAACATATGTTGGATACTACAGTAATCCTAGTCAGAAGAGGATTTGAGTTTATTTCCTAACTTCAACAATGAAGAGAAGTCTTGATAATGACGCAGTCATTTCTTAGAAGAATTCTACATCTAGCAACACCATGACAAACAGGAAAAAGAAAGAGAAGAAGCAGCTGAAGAGGTCCCTCATATCCAAAGAAGATTCAATGTCTTGTTCTATATGAAATTCAAATAATGAAGAAACATCAGGCTTGTAATGTATCAAGAAGGTGGTTTAGGATCCTTCCAGAAGAAAGGACGACACCCCTAATTCAAGCTTTCAGGAAAAACTCAAAACATATCTGCATGATATTCCCGAAGAAAGGGTTGCTATTCTTTGTAGCATATTCCAATCTATGCAGGTTGAGATCACTCGACTAGAAACAGAAGCTGACAATATGGAAAAGGGGTTGGAAAGAAAAGTTTTCGAAAGTATGAATCTCACCAAACAGGTGAAAGTCTTTGACGAAAAAGAGGAAGTCAATAAGACTCTAAAAGAAAAGATCCATGCACTTGAAGCTATGTTGAACACGAGAAATGAAGTCAAGAGTTTTTGTTTGGAAGAAACTTCAATGAAATTCAGGGAACTTGACTCTTTGTTACAAAACAAAGTTAAGATGCATGAAGATGAGGTTGAAAGATTGAAGAAGACTTGTGAAGAGAAGATGATCATGATTGAAGATCAGGAGATCATCCTCAATATTGAGGGTCAAAAATTGGAAGCCCAGTTAACCAAGATTTATAATACACATATTGAGACTTCACAAAAGAATGAAATAAGTGATTCTGGTACTCAATGTTCATTGGAGGCTACTAAAGCTGAAGTACGTCTAACATGTGACAAGAAGATTAGGAAAACTCTTGAGTGTCCACCTCAAGAATCAGTCGCTGCTGGTACTCAGTGCTCACTGGAAGATTCTATTGTCAAAATACCTCCAACATGTGATAAGAAGATCATGAATTCACTCATTGATCTATCAAAATCAACTGAGAAAATGAAGGTACCATCCAAACCATATTGTACTCATGTTTCTAAATACGGTCCTAAAATCAGTGTAGGTTGGAAGAAAAGTTCTAAGCAAGTATGGATGAGGAAAGGTGAGTGGAATAAACCTACCACCATGGCTAGGGTGGATGATAAGCAAAAGGAGGAAGTTGGTTCCTCAAATAGAGCACAAAATATTAAGAAGATGGCCCAACAACCTCATATAGAAGAAACAAAGAAGAAAAGATTTGTGGGCCAATGTTGGTGCTGCAACAGATTTGGGAACTGTGCAATGGATTGTTTTTACAATCCCTTACAAGGAAAAGAAAAGGGAAAGCCTATATCAAATGGAAGGAATCCAGAGAAGAAGAAGAAAAATCCGCAGGTCCAGAAGCATCTATTTACAGCAAACAGATTTGGAATGCTTGACAACATCTGTGATGTATGCAGCGGCAGTGGTCACAAGAATGGTGCATGCCTATGTCAACAGATATCTAGAGCAGATAAGAACAGAAGACCACACAAGCCAACTAAGAATAAAGAATTTTCCTTGGGGAGAAATCAGAAGAATAGTGCGAACACACATTTCCCCAAGAAGATCTCAAGTAGGGAAGCTGAGAAGACCCAAGATTTTAGATCCATGAAATTGAAGGGTTATTCATCCAAAAGAAACACTATGTGGGATGAAACTCAGATGAACCAATGTGGAAGATCCAAACCAGCTGCAACAGTTCCAAATGACACATTGGTCGTCTAGCCAGAATATTTGAAAAGAGTGAGGAAACTTCAAGATGAAAAGGCCTAGGCTGGTGTTAAAGGCAAAGGAAAACTTTCACGTGAGGAAGATAGAGTGAAGGAGAGATTACAAACCAAGAAAAACACTTGTGTCAAAGAAGTTTTGTGTGAGAGATGCATGAAATCTGGTCACATTGCAAAAGGTTGTCTAACCTTAATACCAGAACAAGAAGCAGTCTTTAAGAGGAGAAAGAATGTATCATTAATGATGGCTGTTAAGCAGAACAATTATCTACTCAATGCAGAAGAGAATGTGAAAAGATCCATGCCACATCAACACATATCAGAACATATGTTTAAATATTCAGGCATGAATACTGGAGTGAACATAGGAACATGGTTGAGAAAATAACCTCAACCATGCAGGTCTTGTTGATGAATCAAGGACGAACCACCTTATTCCCGTAATCATTTGTGTATTGTATTTGTGCTAATAATGCAGGGAATTGAAGGTGAAGCATGATCTCAGGAGGAGAACCTGAGAAGTAGTGAATGCTGTCAACTCTTGATAGCCAACCTAAATAAGTTTTCATCCTTAGTAGATTCTCTAATTGATATTCAAAGATTATGATGTTGAAGGATCACTCTTGATGAAGATGATGAGTAGTGTTTCCCTTGAGGGGGAGAAAAATTAATAAGCTTCCAAAATCATTGTTTCAATCTATATCCACTCCAGCTAGTATTAAATGCAATTACTCTGTAAATTTCATGAAGAACATGTCATTGATGAAGGTATGTCATTTATCAATCTCTCATCCTCATTTAATCAGAATAGAAATCATTCTACAAATGGGGAGTAACTAAATTGATTAGTGACATAAGAATAATGGATGTGCCCCAAGGTCACTTATCCTGCCGATTGCACTTGAATGTTTTTGATCTGTTTTCTGATATGAGTGTAGATATTTCAGGTTGATTATTCCCTATCACATTTGATTTTCTTCTACCTGAAATAAAAGTGGTAAACCCTTGAAGACAAAATACATGAGTTTTAATCTCATGTTGGTATCATGATCTGTGAATAATGGACAACCTTGTTGACTTAATCAAATCCTCTTGTTTTATACATCGAGCATTGCTCAAGTATACTTAGAGTGAAATGATTAATGAAACATTTCTTATGTATGGATTGATACCCTTTCTACCAGGTGATTTTTATTTCTTGTCAATAAGGGGGGGGGGAGAAAGTGAAATGAATGTTTGAAAAGAAAAGTTAATTGAAGAGAAGATTCTCATTTTGACATTGACGAATTCATTTCAGAAGATGTATAAGGTATTGAAAACAAAATACAAAGGGGGAGATTGTTGGAAACACTTTGTCTATAAGGTTGTATTTTTTGTCAATAGTTGTCAATGAAGATAAAAGTTAAGGAGATCAAGAAGTACTCCAATGAAATGGAGGAATGGAAATTCAGATGATTGTTGTACTGATCATAAGTTCAAAGAACATGTGTCAAAGGTGACACATTGTTTACAACAATGAAGAAGTGAGGGATAATCCATATGAGGATAATGATGTTTGAAGAAGAAGAAAATGTGTAAGTGATTGGAATTATGATATGGCCATGCACGTCACATTGTCATAGAATATGATGATGATATAGTTTTTCCTTCAAGGAATACATATCACGATAGTGGAGTTTGTGATGAAAACAGAGGAGTTGCTGAAGGATACAGATCACTGAGAAGAAGTGTTTTTGAGGTGATCGTGCTTGTTGAAAAAACAAAAAAATGACATACAAATTTGTAGTCAAAGGAGATTCCATGGTGGTATGTTGAGTTCAAGGGATGTGGTTAATGATCTATGTTTGGTCAGAGAACGTCGAAAAATGAATGGATGATCTGGAGGCGGTACAAAAAGAGCAGATACAAGGTGGCGCTATTTTCCAGTGTTTGCCAAATTTTTGGTCCTCAAAATCGGAAAATGAAGACATGGATTGTCTGCAAAAGGTGGTTCGCAAAAAAGGAAGTGGTGCGTGAAATATAAGAGGCTTGTGCGAAATACTTAAGTTTGGTGAGGAAGACAGCGGGATGCGCGAAATAGTTTTTCGCACATATAGTGTTTCAAAATCAGATTGGCGAAAATGGAAAAGGCATGGGCTGTGCGAAAAATAAGGTCTGTGCATGAAATTCTTGAGTTGGGCGCGGAAAATAGCATGGTACGTGAAATAAGTGGAGCTAAGTTTTTCGCACAAAAAGTGTTTCAGAATTAGAACGTTGAAAAATGATAAAGGCATGAGCTATGCGAAAAACCAGAGCTGTGCGAGGAAAAATGGGGATGTGCGCGAGAAATGTTGTGCACAGAATATCTGGATGAATTTTTCATGCAATCAGTGTATCAAATCAGAAATACCAAAAATTGGAAAAGGAAAGAGGCACGCGAAAAATCGGAGATGTTCGCACCATGTGCGCGGAAAATCAAACTGTTGCGCGTAAAGTTGGTTGTGCGCAAAATGTGGGTTTGAAGTCTTACGTGCAAGAGAGGATTCATGTTCAGAATGATTAAAAATGTATAAGTAATGATATGTGTGAAAAACCAAGGCGGTGCGTGAGAATAAAAGGAAGGTGCGCATAATTTAAAGAACTGAGAGACAGTTTTACGCGCAAGAAGGGGTTTTACGCGCAGGATCAAAAACGCCTATAAATATGAGGTGAACCCCTCTCATTGGGAGAGGCTCAAAACTTAGAAAAATCTCGAGCTCTGATGTGCAGAAAAATTAAGGTATAGAGTGGTGTGCGAAAAGAAGAAGGGTTGAGTAAAAAAGACGGTGTTCCGCGAAAAAGGGCAGATTTACGCGAAAAAGAAGAGTTGCGCGAAAAGCCTTTTACGCGCCAAAAGTTATTTTTACGCGCAATGTTTAAATTTTACGCGCAAGGCACCGAGAAGGGTGCGCAAAAATATGGGGTCCCTCAGGCCTTTGACGGGTGCTTAGCCCCCTGAAATCTGCTTTGCGAAGATGGAAGAACAGTGAACCATTTGGTTCTTTGAAGAGAAGTGGTACCGCACACACATGAGTGGTGTTTAACATCCTTATTGTGATTTGCGAAGAGAAGAAGGACAATTCATGCAACTAAAATCATATCTACACAGAAATAGGGAAATATATCAATACACTCAGGTGTTAGTATTGAGAATGAAATTAAGAGAAGAAGAAGATATAGTGCATTCAGTTATTGCACTAAAGTAAAAGGATGAATAAAAAAGAGCATCAACTCAGGACTCTGATGCAAGAAATGTCTCATGCTAGACATGAGACAAAGTCTTCAATGCAAATATATTTAAGAGACCTTCATGTCTATAAACTGACTGGTACTTCACCAAGGGTAGTGAGCCAGGGGGAGTCAACGGGAGTGACCCGAGGGACGCAATGAGCTATCCCTGAACTTTTGTAAAGGCAATGATCCTGGGACAGAGTGACTGTGCCCGAACCATTGTAATCTACAGCTAGTGAAGCATAGTGGATTTTGGTATGACTGACAACCTATCGGCGTATGATCCTTGGACGTAGCCCTTTGTGGTGAACCAAGTAAAATTGTTGTGTTATCTCTGTGCATGTGAATGTTTCATTGCTGATCGTGTCCATCATACATGTTTAAGTTGTTTCTACCAACATGGGAACACGATCCACAACTTTAAGAAGAAAAAGATGACCCCTTGATTCACCCCTCCTCTCTCAAGGTGTCCCGGGGTCCTATAGTTATTAATTACCCCATGATACGATATTATTATTATTATGTTTTCCCTACAATAACATATTTTTGATGCATCTATATATTAATAGAGTTATTTATCGGAATAATTACTAGTTTCCCACAAATAGCAATTCTCATAAAATCCAAATATTCTCTCATGGCCTTTTAGTGGTCACGTATATAGCTAAGGTAAATTGTCTTAGGTTAGACGAATGAGCGAGATTTCATAGATAGATTGGGAGTATGTACTAGGAAAATCATCTGACTCATATTTTTTTATTGGTAAAATTATTTTACATGTTTTGTATCATTATTTATATGATCATCCAATATGTTTAATTATCAATTTTTTAACGAAATTTAAGATATTATATTGGGATTACATTTTTTACAACATGTTATGTTTTTATTATTGTTTTATTAAAGCTATAATTTCCACTTAAGGGTCATTATATGGGTTATTATTGTTTATAATTACTGTAAATATTATATATGTATATTTGATAGATTTTACCATATATAGAATGAATTATAATACTCTTAATTCATGTTGGTATCTTTGGAAGGCATATAGGTGGTCATATAAAACACATAGTTTAGAACTCTTCCTGATGACCAATTTTGGGATATTACAAATTAGTATTAGAGATGTGTAAATTTTTTACATACTATATGTGATATGAAAGATAAATATAATATTTTTGATACATTTTATATACCCTTTGGATATTCTTGGTTAAAACGTATATAGGGAATCTCTTAGTTACTAAGGCATGAGATTATAGTTCTTTGTCTTCATATGTTACCGTAATTATATTTCTAAAAATAAGATTTGTGATATATGGGTTATTTTATTTCTCTTTTCCCTAGGAAGAGATAGGAAATTATTTTATGAATAATATTCAAAACATTGGATTCAAATTTCATTTTCATATTTCTAATTTATTAAAAAAATTATAAAAGTATGTTTACTCAATTAATGTGTTGAAATAATGTTATCAAGTGTACTATAAAAAATTTATTTGTGGAATTTTTTTGGATTAAACCCAGGATTAATCATTATTATACTAATATTATTAACTAATTAATTTTTTCTTCTTAAGGGTGATTTATAACTAACACTGAGAGTTGTTAGGTTGGGATAGGGGATACAAGTGTTATTTTTTACCCTTATATGATTACAGTGTGTATCTTGTTGTGGTAAGGGTTTAATTTTTATTTGTCACCAAAAATATGATATTATGTTCTATTATAGATATGTTTATATAATATTATTATATTTTAGTGATATGAATTGAAGATAGGCTCTCATAGTGCGCTGGGTGGGCAAAGATGAACATTCCCCAACATGTTGTGTCCTTGGATCCACTTTTATTGTCTGGTCTTACTATATATGGTTAGATAATAGAGAGGTTTTGAGATTATTAGTTTTAAATATCATAGGGAGCTTTGATTAATGTTATTTATATCAATTTAGTTTAATGAGTTGTAGATATAACCATTTTCTAGTGGGTTATGTTTCCCAAGGGCCCATTTTGGTTCATTCTTTTCTCAAGAGGCTCTCTTGTTGTCTATAGGATCATAGCCAATCGATCACATAGTGTGGAGGAAATATCAATTTTTTCCATACTATAGTATGGAAGGTCATATCATCTATTTTTCAGTCTTGTATTCTTGTCCATGACTCTCTTATAGATTTAACTAGTGTTTGTGAACCCTTATTAGTTACAATTATAGTTCAATTGATGGTATGGAAACATTTATATAAGTGGAAACAATAAATAATTACAATAATGTCTCTAATTTGATCCAAATAAATGGTTAATTTTTTTCATAGAACAATATTGGAGGAAAATATTGATGTTCTTGTCATCCTCGGAGGTCTTACCCTCTTGTGAAAGGAGGTGAGAGGTGTGACGTAGTTTTTATTAGACCCATGAATGTGGATTCAAATGAACCCCTATAAAGAGAATAAAAACCTATATTATAAGACCCCATCCTTAAAACATTACTTAATCTTGAATTAAATGAATAATTCACATTGAGTATCTTTTCAGGTTTAGATTTTCAAAGAATTAGGCCATAACTATTACATCTCAAAAGTTACAAAGTATACACTTCTACTCAGTTTCCATTTTTATCAAAAAATAAAAACTCTTTGAAAGAGTCTTGTGTAGTCCCATGTATTAGACAACAAGACTTTTCCTTGATCCAATATTTGAAGCTATTCCACATTATGTCCTATGAAAAAACATTTCAAAAACATGGGATGAGCATCAAAAGCTCAGTAAGGGATACACAAAGATGGAAAAATGTTAGTTTTAAAAAACAACAAGTAACCCATGAATACTTTATCATGAGTAATAATTTTCACTTTTATGAAGTAGTAAATACACTTCACTAAAAAAAAGATAATTGCTTACCCTTTTGTAACCAAAATATTACCATAACACCCATATAAAGAACAAATAACATATAATGGTAACTTGGGACATAAACATACTGAAATGGAATAACCATATGGTCGACTTCCACACATATCACTAAATGTAATAGACATATGACTAACTTCCATACCCAATGCATTGGACGTTATAACGTAACCACCCATCCTGGTTTTCACAGCACCACCCGTCATTAGGTTTATCACGTAACCACCCGTCAGAGGTCCAAGTACCATTATAAAATCATAACACATACAAAAAAGATAAAGGAAATAAAATATTTCCAAATTTCAATCACAATAAATTGACATATAAAATACATTATAAAAACCATTTTTAATACCAAAATACATAAAATAATATATGGTATTTATAATCCTTTTAAAAACCTTACGGCTTGTTGAGGAAGCCAATGATCAAATAATACTCGCGACGGAAGAAAGGTCGTTGTCCCTACGTACGTTAAAAGAAAAATTACTTTTTTTACTTTAGTAAAATGGTTAGTATAAAAAGATTCTATTGGAATGAAATGAAAAGTCAAAGGTGTTTATAGAATTTATAAAAGAAAGTATTGTATTAAAACCAAATATGCCTCAATGAAAGGAGATTGAGACGAAGACCCTTACCTCATGTCTGTCTTCACTCGATCGCTCTTTAATCTCATGAATAATAAACTAGTGTTAATATATACTTTTTTAAGAAACTTTTTCAAGTTACTTATTACTTTTATATTACTTATTACCATGTTATGAACATTATGTAATCATTTAAGTTAATAACGGTCGTTTTTTCGATATTTAGTACTTGAGTCAAAAATAAACTTCTTATAATTACAAATTGTTCATGTGGTAAAATATCCATTCTCTCAAGAATTATATTCATGATGTAGATAACATATATATCATATATATACAGTATATACATGCATTTATAATATTACTTATCATTTATAGGTAAGAAATGAAATGCACCATTCATGGAGACGGTAAGCCGTATGTACGCATGAACGCTATTTTCATTTCTATTTTGTATTTAATGGAATGAAAAATTATGATATAAAGGTATATTATAATTCCAGTATAATATCATATATAATATCATTAACTAGATCCTTTATACATCCCACATATGGCATTAATGATTCAAATCACTTTGAGGGGGCGGTAGTCTGCACTTCCTAAAATGAAATTATCGCATTACCCATTATGGAAAACATAAAGGTATGGAATAAATGAAAAATACAGAAAACTAAGGAAAACCTAAATATATAATATATCATTTATAAATAAAGTGATATCTTAATGGCTACCATGAGAGGCGGTAGGAGATAATTGAACCATCATCGTTTCGTGAGGTAGTAGTTCACCGTCCATAGAAACAATATGTTCTTCACACATTAGATTGAGGAGTGTGTAAGTGTAGCTCTAATAATTATCATAAAAACATCCTAGTATATTGAAGATACTGGTGTTGTTACAAAAGAAAGGAATAAAAAGAGTTTAGGGGGTTGGAGAATCAAAATAAAATAACAGATCATAAGAGAAGACATTATCTTTAAGTCGAGTAACTCCCCTTGGTTTGAACCAAAAGGTATTCTTGATGAGATTTTTGCCTAAGGTAAGGCACCAAGGATGTAGAGAGGGATAATGGGAGATTATTTTAGTAGATTTTGGATGAGCCAAAGGGCTTGAGAATTGTGTGAAATGGGTAGGAAGTGGGGTCTTTTATAAGGGAGTGGAGGGGCTCTTTTGGAAAGCATGAAACTATTATTTTATTATATAATTCTTTTCCGTTTATAAATGTCCAAAAAATATTACAGTCGAAGATAAGGTGGACCATGTTCGAAATAAAATCATCCAATAAGAATTGTACAAGCTTTGGATGTTATTTTAAACATTATCTTCTTATTTATTTAAATCATTCATTAATGATGTAAACACTACATCATCATTGTGTCAGAAATAATTATATTTTTTTATGTATAAAAATTATAAAACAATTAACATGTTATAGGAAATATTTTTAGATTTCTAATGAATATTTATAGTCAAATGTATCAATTACATAACCCCATGTAAAAATGATTTTAGTAAATCAATACATGTTTGTGACATTTTTATTTTTACATTAAATAAAAGGTATCAATGTCATAATCTTATCGAAGTGGCTCAATGGGGTCCCACAAATTCACCCATGGATTTTCTTGGTTTCCCATGACTCATCCAATAAGTTTGTACACGTGTTAAGGTGATTTCATATAATTATAACATTATTTTTACCTTAAATAACACTAATTACCTTTAATCGTGATTAATAAAACAGAAAAGTTACTATTCACCAAAAATTATTTTCATCCCATTGACCCACATTTTACCTACTAATGACAACCATGTATGTTATATTTTTGAATTTCAATTTATAGATGTGGTAAAGTTTTGTTTAAACGGAAAATTTAGTTATTTAACTACCAAATAATGGTTTCACTATTCATCAAAAATTGACGTTTTTCAGAAAAATACCAAAAATTTACCCTAAGATATATTTGATATTCCGAATACAAATATGAATTATATTTTACAAAATTCAAAACATATAAGTTTCATTAATTAATTTCAAAATTAATACCCGTTTTCAACACAAATTGCTTGTTTTTAAGAAACAATATCTATCAAAAAATTGACACTTATTTAAGTCCAATTTGAAAGTGAAATTAATTAAAATGACCAAAATTGGATTAAATGGTAAAAATATATTCTAATTACACTTTAGGACCAATTTAAAAGATAATCTATGCATATAAATAAATAATATTAAAATGAGGTTTTGAATTAAAATACAACATTTTTCACTTATTCATTAAAAAATGAACTTTATCGGAAAAATATCAAAAACATACACAAAGTAAATTTTTATTTCCTGATTATAAAGAAGGATTTTATTTGGTCCAATAGAATGTATAAGAGTGACCAAAACTATTTTTAAATAGGTTTCTCCATCAAAAGGTGATAAATCGACCTTTTAGTGAATATTAGAGCATCTATGCCTAAAATTGAATTCTTTTCTTAATTTAAGCCTTTATTTTTTATTGGATAAATGTAAAAACATTTAACAAACATATATAATCATATTTTAGTTATTTCTATTCATTTTCTCTAATAAAATGGCTATATGTTAACTGCCATTTAAAATAATATAATTATACTATTAGTATGCAATGTAAGATTTCAAAGAAACTCGTTGTTGCGTATCAGGTACGCTATCGAACATAGAAACCACTTTAAAGTAAAATTAATATTTAATTCACAATTATTAATAAATATGAAAATGTATTATTCTTTGTTTACCTAGGATGTTACATCCTTCCCCCCTTTTGGGAATTGCATTCTCACGATTTTATTCACTTGTCAAAATAAGTGGCGGTATTTATCCCTCATAGCATTTTCAGATTCCCACATTGCCTCTTCAACCATATGGTTTTTTCATAAAATCTTCACCTGATAAATTACCTTATTTCACAACACATTCTCTCTTTAGTCAATAATCTGGACTGGTAGTTCTTCATAAGATAGATTCTCTTCCAAATGAACTACCTATGGGCTCAAAACATGAGATGGATCTGGCATATACTTTCTCAACATTGAAACATGAAAAACATTGAGTACCTGGGACAATATCAGAGGTAATGCCACTCTATATGCAACTGATCCAACTTTCTCCAGGATTTTATAAGGTCCAATGAACCTCAGACTCAACTTTCCATTCTTAACAAAATGAATCACACTTTTCCAGGAAAAAACATTGAGTAAAACATGATCACCTACCTCAAAAGAAAGATCCTTCCTTCGGTTACCCGCATAACTTTTCTTCCTTCTCTAAGCTGTTCTGATGTGCTTTTGAATCAACTAAACTTTCGCTGCCATCCCTTCCACTAATTCTGGTCCCATCAGCTTCCTTTCACCTACTTCATCCCAAAAAGCTGGAGTTTGACACAACTTCCCATATAATACCTCAAACGAAACCATCTTTATACTGGAATGAAAAGTGTTATTATAAGAAAATTCAACCAAAGAAAGATGTTGGTCCCAACTTCCCTGGTAATCCATCATGCAAGCACATAACATATACTCCATGGTCTGAATTGTTCAATCTGACTGCCCATCTGATTGAGGATGAAAATCTGTACTAAATTTTAATTCAATTCCCAACGACTTCTAAAGGCCTTTCTAAAAGTTAAAAGTGAACCTGGGATCACGATCAGATACAATAGAGAGGGAAACTCTGTGTAACCAGACTATCTAATTAACATACAACTGAGATAGTTGATCTAGAGAGAATGTATCTCGAATAAGAAAAAATGATTAGATTTAGTCAATCGATCAACAATAACCCAGATTTCATTATTACATTGAGAAGTTTTTGGTAATCCCACAACGAAGTCCATGGATATATTTTCCCATTTCCACTATGGAACTGGTAAATACTGAAGCATCCCTTTTGGTAATTGTCGCTTTGCTTTAACCTACTTAGAAGTCAAACACTTCATAGTAAAATCAGCAATATCTATTTTCATTCCATCCGACCAGTAATACTGTCGAAGATCTCTATACATATTAGTACTCCTAGGAGGAACCGAAAACGGGGAACTATGAGCCTTACATAACAACTAATTCTTTAACTGTGAATCACAAGGAACAATAATCTATTCCCAAACCTCAAAACTCAATCATTATCAATGTTAAATTCAGGTAACTTACCCTTCTGAACCAGATCTACCTTTTTATGCAACACACTGTCTTTCTTCTGCACTTTCTTAATTCTATCTGATATAGATGATCTCACTAACACCTAAAACAAAATAGAAGAACTTCCTGCACCAACTACTTCTATGCCAAAGTTCATCAAATCAAAAACCAAAGGATCTCATTCCAAACATATCATGGTTAATGAAGCAATAATTTTTTGACTAAAAGCTTCATCCATTTTATTTTATTTTCACAGATGGTAATAAATTGTAAAATCATTATCCTTGATTAATTCCAGCCATCTCCTTTATCTCTATTTTAATTCTTTCTGAGTGATTATATACTTTAATCTTTTGTGATCGGTATATATTTCATACTTTACTCCATACAAATGATGCCACAAAATTTTTAAAGAAAAAACAACAGTAGCTAATTCCAAATCATGTGTAGGGTAATTTAACTCATGAGTTTTCAACCTACGTGAAGCATAAGAAATTACCTGATCAATCTTCATAAGGACACAACCATGTCCCTTCAACGAAGCAACATTTTAGATATCAAAATCACCATTTCTAGAAGGTTGTTCCAAAACTAAAGCATTCACCAATCTTGTTTTCAATTCCTAAAAATAATCATCACATTATTTTTTCCAAATGAACTTAACACCTTTTCAAGTTAACTTAGTAATTTCACTACATAACCATGAAAAATTTCCAACAAACCACTGGTAATAACCTTCCAAAACAAGAAAACTATGGATCTCAGTTATATTTGTTGGTCATGGACATTCTTCAAAGACTCTTGTTTTAGCAGGATCAACAGATATGCCATTTTTTGAACCTATGTGACCAAGGAAAGAAATTTGTTATAACCAAAACTCACACATGCTGATTTTTCCTAACAGTTTCTTTTCTTTAAAGGTTTGCAAGTTAACCCTTAAATGACATTCATGATCCTCTTTACTTTTGGACAAAAACTAAAATATCATCAATGAAAACAACCAAAAACTTATCCAAGAAGTCATGGAAAATTCTATTCATTAGATCCATGAATACAGCAGGTGCATTGGTTAACCCAAACGACATAACTACAAATTCATAATGGACATATCTAGTACGAAACGTGGTCTTTGAAACATCTGATTATTTTAATTTCAACAGATGGTACCCTGAACTAAGTTCAATCTTCGAAAAATATTGATCTCCCTGTAGGTGATCAAACAAATCATCGATATGAGGCAGCAGATACTTGTTCTTAACAATGATGTTATTCAATGCTCTATAATCAATGAAAGGTCTCATTGAACCATATTTCTTTTTAACAAACAAAACAGGAGCACCCCATGGTGATGTGCTAGGTAAAATTAAATAATTATCTATTAACTCCTGTAATTAATTATTTAACTCTAAAAGTACAACTTGAGACCTTCGATAAGGGGGTTTTGAAATTGGCATAGAATCAGAAACTAGGTCAATAGTAAATTCAACTTCCCGATCATGTATAATACTAAGAAACTCATCAGAAAAAACATGAAGATACTCATTTACCACCAGAACACCATTAATCTGAAAAATTCCTTTGTTTTCAACAATATGTGCAAGGTAACATTCATTTCCATCTTTTACTCGTTTCTCAACTTCCTCATATGTTATCAAAAGCAATGGTTCATTCTTTTAAACAAACAGAAAATCTTTCTGAAAAGAAACCTATTTAGCTCTATAGTCAATCTTAGCATGATAAAAATAAAGACAATCCATGCCCAAAATATCATCAAACTCTACTAGAGGCAAAATAATAATGTTTTCAGGTATATTCTTTCTGCACACAAGGACAAGAAGGTTCTTATAATTTCTTTTTGTCTCAACGTTTCCTCTGGGTGTTTTTACCATAAGTTCAGGATTCATATCTTCAGATGGAATTCATAGTTTACTAGAAAACTTCTCATAAATGAATGAATGTGTATACCCTGAACCAATCAACACATTGGTATAATATGAACAAACAAACAGTGTACCAGATTCTACTTCATTCGATGGCCCAACATCTGCTGAAGTAGTTGTAAAGGATTTCACCACCCCTTTCTGCTTATATTATGGCTACTTTTCCTCAGTTTAGTTCATATTTAGACACTCATTTTCATAATGACCCATTTCATTACACTTAAAACATCTTACCGCTGGCTTTTCATTTTCTACTTGATCATCTTCCTTATAGTTATGAGTAATATGACCAGGCTTACCACACTGAAAGCACTTTCAAGACTTGGATAAACATTCTCCAGGATGCATTTTACCACTCTTCTCACAGGATGGATATTTGGTTTTCTTACCTCCGGGCTTCTTTGAGGAAATCTTTCTCTTTGACTAACAACTAGACCTCTTATTCTGTTGTTTGACGAAGAACACCTGATCATCGGTAAACTCCATTTACACCTTCTCTGCACATCGAACAAGTTTTTCATAAATTTTGAACTCACAAGAATCTAAAGACCTTTGATATTTTGGATTTAACACTGAGTAAAAATTGTTGATTTTACTATCAGGATCTTGTATGAAATTTGGAGCATACCTGGACAATTGGGTGAACTTTTCTTCATAAGCATCCACTGAGTCATCTTACTGTCTCAATTCTAGGAATTTGTTTTCCATCCTAAGATGAACCACCTTAGGAAAATATTTCTCAAGAAAAAAACCATTGAATTCATCCCTATCAAGATCATCAATCTCCTCACTATCCCTGATATTTTTCACCATCGACCACCACTAATCAGCTTCAGCTTCAAAATTCTAAACAACGAGACTAACATTTTTATGTTCTGAACACCCCATGACATCATAAATCAACTCCTGTTCTTTAATCCACCCTTCAGCTAGCACATGATCAGATGATCCTTTTAATGATGGGGGGTTTTACCTCATGAAACGTTCCCCCAAAGAAATGTTCCTTTGCGGTTGATCCGGCTGATCTCGTGCATGGATACCACATCCATTTATCGCTTGTGTCAACTGCGTCATTACTACAACAAACTATTCAGTTTTGATTCTGACCATCTCTAGTTGATGATTTGGATGGTTGTTTTCCTCCTGATGTTGTCCCAACATAGCTGACATGTTTCCTTTATGGAAAAAAATTCTGAACACAGAAATATCTTAGGCGAAAAAACATGGTAATCTGTAAATGCTATATCATTTATATCATACCAAAAAATAATTTATGTATATGAATTTTACAATATCTTAACTCCTAAATTTGTCTAAACCGACCACTGATACCAACTATAAGGACCCAACATTAAAACATTACTGAATCTTGAATTAAATGAATAATTCATATTGAGGATCTTTTCAAGTCTAGAGTTTTAGAAAATTAGGCCATAACTATTACATCACAAAAGTTACAAAGTAGACAGTTCTACTCAGTTTCCATTAAATAAAAATAAAAAATCTTTGAAAGATTCATGTCTAGTCCCATTTTAAGAAATCAAGACTTTTCCTTCATCCCATCTTTGACCCTATTCCACTTTATGTCCTATGAAAAACATTTCAAAAAGTTATGATGAGCATAAAAATCTTAGTAAGGGATACACAAAGAAGGAAAACTGTTAGTTTTTCAAAACAACATGTCAACCATGAATACTTTATCATAAGTAATACTTTTCACTTTTATGAATTAGTAAATACTCTTCACAGAATAAATGATAATTTATTACCCTTTTGCAACAAAAATATTACCATAAAACTCATATAAATTACACATAACATATAAAGATAACTTGGGACATAAACATACTTAAATGGAATAACCATACGACCGACTTCCACACATTTCACTAAATGGAATATCTATATGACGGACTTCCATACCCAATGCATTGGAGGTTATATCGTAACCACCCGTCCTGGTTTTCACAGAACCACTCGTCATTTGGTTTATCACGTAACCACCCATCAAATGTCCATGTACCATTATAAAATCATAACACATACAAAAATGATAAAGGAAAGAAAATATTTCCACATTTCAATAATAAAAAATTGAAATATCAAATCCATTATAAAACCGATTTTCAATAAAAAAAATACATAAAAGAGTATATGGTATTTATTTTCCTTTTAAAAACCTTACAGCTTGATGAGGAATCCAAAGATCAAATAATACTCGCGATGACGGAAAGGTCGTTGTCACCACATACATTAAAAGAAACATTCCTTTTTGTCATTTAGTAAAAAACTTTGTAGAAAAAAATTCCCTTTGAATGAAATGAAAATTCAAAGGTGTTTATATAGCGTATAAAATAAAGTCTTTTATTAAAACAATATATGCCTCAATGAAAGGAGATTTAGATGAAGTCCCTTACCTCGTGTCCGACTTGACTCAATCGCTCTTTAATCTCCTGAATAATAAACTAGTGTTAATTTATACTTGAATAAGAACCTTTTCCAAGTTCCTTATTCCTTTTATATCACTTATTACCATTTTATGAACATTACGTAATCATTTAAGTTAATAACGGTCATATTTTCAAAATTTGGTACTTGTGTAAAAAATAACCTTCTTATAATTACAAGTTGTTCATGTGGTAAAATATCCATTATCTACGGAATTATATTAATTAGGTAGGTATCATATATATCATATATATCTATTATATACATGCATTTATAATATTACATATCATTTAGAGGTAATAAATGAAAAGCACCATTCATGGAGATGGTAGGCCGTACGTACGCATGAACGCTACATTCATTTCTATTTCATATTTTATGGAATGAAAAAAATTATTATATAAAGGTATATTATAATTCCAGTATAATATAATATATGATATCAATAACTCCATCCTTTATACATCCCACATATGGTATTAACTATTCAAATCACTTTGAGGGGGTGGTGGTCCGCACTCCCTAAAATGAAATTATCACGTTTACCCATTATGGAAAACGTAATGGTATGACATAAATGAAAAATACATAAGAATAAGGAAAAAATAAACATAAAATATATCATTAATAAATATAGTGACATCTTAATGGCCATCATGAGAGGTGGTAGGAGATAATTGAACAATCATCGTTTCGTGAGGCAGTAGTTCGCCGTCCTCCGAAACAGTATGTTCTTCACCCATTAGATGGAGGTGTGCGTAAGTGTAGCTTGAATAATTCTCATAAAAACATAATAATATATTTTATATACTGTTTTTATTACCAAATAAATGAATAAAAAGAGTTTAGAGGGTTGGAGAAGAAAAATAAAATAATAGAACGTAAGAGAAGACATAACCTTTAAATCTAGTAACTCCCCTTGGTTTGTACCAAAAGGGATTCTTGAAGAGCTTTTTGCCTAGGGTAAGGATTCTAATATGAGGAGAGGGATCGTGGGAGCTTATTTGAGTAAAGTTTGGATGGAAAAAAGGGCTTGAGAAGTGTGTGAAATGGGTAGGAAGTGGGGTCTTTTTATAAGGGAGAGGATGGGCCCTTTTGGAAAGCATGAATCTATTATTTTAATATATAAGGATTTTAGGTTTTTAAAAATGCATAAATTATTAAAGGAGAAGATAAGGTGTACCATGTTCAAAATAAAATCATCCAATAAGAATTGGAAAAGTGTTGGATATTATTTTAAACATTATCTTCTTATTTATTTAAATCATTCATTAATGAAGTAAACACTGCATCATCATTGTGTCGTAAATAATTTTATATATTTGATGTCTAAAAATTATAAAATTGGTACCATGTTTTAGGAAATACTTTTAGATTTTCTAATCAATATTTATAGTCACATATATAAATTATATAACCTCATGTAAAATTTTTTTTAGTAAAATAATACATGTTTAGGACATTTTTATTTTTACATTAAATAAAAGGTATTAATGTCATTATCTTACCCAAGTGGCTCCATGGGGTCCCAAAAATTGACCCATGGAATGTCTTGGTAGGCCATGACTCATCCAATAAGGTTAGGACACGTTTCAAGGTGATTTCATATTATTATGACATTATTTTTACCTTAAATTATACTAATTACCTTTAATCGCGATTAATAAAACATAAAAGTTACTATTCACCAAAAAATATTTTCATCCCATTGAACAAAATTTTACTTAATAATGAAAACAATGTATGTCTGATTTTTGAAATTCATTTAACAGAAGCGGTAAAGTTTCATTTAAATGGAAAATTCAGTTTTTTAACCACCACTTAGTGGTTTCACTATTCATCAAAAATTGATGTTTTTCAGAAAAATACAAAAAATTCACCCTAAGCTATATTTGATATTCAAAATTCAAAAATTATGTAAATTTTAAAAATTCAAAAAATATATGTTTGATTAATGAATTTTATAATTAATTTCCATTGTCAACACAAATAGCATGTTTTTTAGAAACAATATCTATCAAAAGATTGGCACTTATTTAAGTCCAATTTAAAAGTATTCCAATCACCACCATTGGATTAAATGGTAAAAATATATTCTAATTGCACTTTAAAACCAATTAAAAAGAAAATATAATCATATAAACAAATTATATTAAAATGATGTTTTGAATTAAAATACAACATGTTTGACTTATTCATTAAAAAATGAACTTTATCGGAAAAATAAAAAAAACATACAAAAAGTAAATTTTGATGTCCTGATACTAAAGAAGGATTTTATTTGGTCCAATAGAATGTCTAAGAGTGACCAAATCTATTTTTAAAGAGGGTTCTCCATCAAAAGGCGATAAATCATCTTTTTAGTGAATACTAGACTATCTATGCCTAAAATTGAATTCGTTTCTTATTTTAAGCCTTTATCTTTTATTGGATAAATTTAAAAACATTTAAAAAACATATATAATCATATTTTAGTTATTTCTATTCATTCCTGCCAATACAACAGTTACGTGTTAACTACCATTTAAAATAGTATTATTATATTATTGGTGTGCAACATATGATTTCGAAGAAACATGTTGTTGCGTATCAGGTACGCTATCGAACATATCAACCCCTCTAAAGTAAAATTAATATTTAATTCACAAATATTAATAAATATGAAAATTTATTATTCTTTATTTACCTAGGATGTTACACATATAGTGGGATTATATTTAATGAATTCTTCTATACCTTATAATTTCATTTATCAATGACTATATTGGTTCCTTTTATGATCATGCATCAATGATCACTTCAATTACGTTTGAAGTCATATAGAGTGGATTACTATGTGAAAGGTTCCGATAAATGTGTCTTGGGTGGTACTTATGCATTCACATCCAATTCTAGTTCATCATAACATATAAATTTAATGATTTTATTTCTATAACCATGAAAATATTCTTGACTCATGATTTTTGATGAAACCATGAGGAGAATAAAAAATTCACGGTATTTGATGAAACTAAGAGGGTAATCACATCTCATGGAAAATGAAAAAAATGAAGAGGATAATATTATCTCAATGAATAGTGGTAATGAATATAAGTATTATGAATCATGTTGTTTGGAGAAACTAAGAGGTTGTCCTTAAATAAAGGTTATTTTTTGGGGAAAACAGTTGAACTATCTAGCTATAAAGAATTCATTGAAGGAATTACCCTATAAGTAATGTTATGTAGTAGTAGTGCACTTCTTCAAAGGGGTTGAATATGTGAAATAAGATCCCAGGGTCCCAAAAATTATTTTGTTTTTTTAAATGTATGGTTTTCCATAAAATTACTCTTATAACCATGTAGAATTAATATTTATATATGTGTTCCACCCTTTGAAAAATATTACATAAAATAGTCCATTAGAAAAGAGTTACATGAACTTTAGGATGCAGTGGATTCAAATTAGATTGGTTTCGTATGATGTTTGACCAGGTTATATAAGAATTGGTATTTTATGGTTATTATTTACAAAAATAATTACGTGACAATCCCGTAATGATGAAATTATGTGTGTATCAATGTAGGTGGATGGTTGAAAATGATTTATGCATGTTTCCCTCCATAAATAAGTCACACTATAATACTTTGTGAAGGATCTACATAGCAGAAACCATAATGATTTTATTATTGGGAATTAATTATTAAATAATTCATACATCAATACTTTGAACCTCTCTTAATAATGAAAGGATTGTTATCTAAGTGAATGAAATGAGGAATTTGGGCAATGAAAGGGTAATAAAATTCGATGAATTTTCTCTAAATATTATTTCCACTTAAAAAGTTCCAATCACCTCTAAGTGTGTTTTGGGGTATGTAAAGGTTATTAATGTAACCAGTTTAAAAACAATCATCTGAAAAATTAAGATATGTTGTCAAATGTGATTCCTTTTATATATATTCAATGAAATTCCATGGTAGTGAGATTATTACATAGCCGTAAATGATATTCTCTACAGATTTAAAAAGAAATTTCATAGACATGAGATTGATACACATATAAAAAGTATATCCACTAATATATTTATAATGTTATTTTGACGCTGAGAGAATGTGATGTTACTAGAATGGGTCTTTTATAGGTCTTCAGAAATTGACAAATAATTATTTAATAATTTTATTACATTGATGATAATGATCAATTATTTTATAATGAATCTGAAATTAAAATAGCCAAAAATGTTTATTTGGATATTTATATGACTTCTACATGTTATAAACTTGAATACTATGAAACAAACCGAACACTTGGATACTGATTTTACCTATATCATGTTGTTTAGAAGGCCAAAATGTGTCAATAATGCCTTAAAATAGGATATTATGTTTTCAGTAAATGTTTCATAAAAAATAGACGAAATATACGGCCTTATCATAATGAGAGGATCTCAACATGTTGTATCATGAAATTGAAATAACTTTTATTAATATCTATCCACCGATTAATGAGTAATTATAAAACACATGTAGATCCCACTTTCCTCCTCATTGTGAAATGAAATAATGTTCTACACAAAATTGACTTGTTTAATACGAGAGATGACCGTTTGATTGATTTTAAGGAATAGTGATTTTTAAAAAGAATTTACAAAAAATTCCACCTATAAGAAAAAAAATCCTTTATAATGAATATAACCAAATTTCAAGGAAATGTAGAACAGATTACTATATTTCTTAGTATCCTATTGGGATTCATATATCGGTTAAATAACATTTTAAAAGAGGAGGATTTAAAATCACTTCTTATATTACCCTAAGGAGGATCTTAACTCAAGAATTTTTATTTTCCATGTAGAAGATATTGGATCAAGTATTTTGATATCACAAATTTGAATAATCAAATAATGGAATTTGGTATCCTCTCATATGTTTAATAGTGGAAAACTAATGTGAATTGATGATTAGAAATGATAGTATTAAAGGGTAAATTGAAGGAAAATTGTATTTGTGGTTAAATATATGATATTAGATCCATAAATAACTACATATTTAATGGGAATAGAAATAAATACACAAGTAGTTATTAATATGTGTATTTGTGTAGATGACTCTAAAATATTGGTTAAAGTATACATGTTTCATCCATGTTCATGGATGTGGTAAAAGACCCAACATGAACTAGTAATCCTGAACAATATGAACTCATATGTATATTTGTCTCATATGTAAAGGAATTAGATTGCATTAAATGATATTTTTATAATTTTTAAATAATTATATGATAGAACATTGGGTCATGAATTTTTGGGTCTTACGACATAGATGATGAACCTCATGTGAATTTTATAGACTATAATATCAAATCAAGGATTTAGTGATTCTAAGAGAAGTATCTCAACTCAAGGAATTAAAAATTATAAGAGTTATCTTAATTTAATAAAAATAGGATGGTAATAGGATATTTTCAACTCATGTAATTTTTCTCTTTATGTAAAATTCATACCTATAAATGGAAGGATATAAGACTTTCATGTTATAATATTTCATTTAATGTGGGTATAACACAAAAATGTGAAACATTGAGGGAATTTTTATCCACTTGATAAGTTGGGTTATGGAATGTGTAATTCATAGCATAAGAATGTGTAAGTCAATTGGAAATGTACACTTGTGGGAATAAGTTATCCATTAGTTATAGGGAAACAACTACTACACCATCTTTAAATAGTATACGGGATAATAGATCTTATCCTTAGGATTAAACAACCTTTCACGACCCGACCCAACCTGGGATCGAGCCGCAACTACCCCAAGCCCGCCTCCATAGGCCAGGGGCTGGCGACCAGCGCCGAAGGCACAATAACTCGGGGAGGCCTTTGCCTAAGAACCTGTACGCACACATGTAGCAAACTGAATGCAAAAGTGCAGAGTAATAGAAAGAACAACTAGAGTAAAAAAGAAAAACTGTTATATATATAAACCATAGATGTGCATCGACCTCTAAACAGTACAATGTACAAGCTGAAAAGAAAAGGGGCAAAACACACGCCCAACCAAAAAGTGCCACAACCCGGCAACAGGAAAACAAAAAGAAACAGATGACGGGTCTCCCACCTGGAACCCGGCCACGACCACTGCACGTGGTCCAAGCTCCCAAGCTCCTACACTCCCCTGAAGTCATGCTCCACCTGTCCATCATTTGAAAGGGCACACCAAGTGCGGGCAAAGCCCAAGCAGGGGTGAGTATAAAAATACTCAGTAGGATACCCCGAAGGCTCAAGGGAGCAACAAAGGAGGTACGAAAGGGTGAGCAGTAGAGGAAACAAGAAACGTAGAGGAGTACAACTGAAAGTGAAGTAGAATACCAGTAGAGATTACAGCTCAACCCAACAAAAGAAAGGAAGTAGACTCATCCAGACACAATAAGCTGAAAACGGTGAGAAGATGAACTTCTCGTCGAGTCTTCTCTACCTATTGCTGGAGAGTAGACTCGTCCAACCATGAGAAGCTAGACACGGAAAGCACGTGGCATACCCCGCGAGTCTTCGCCTCTCCTGGAAGGAGAGCAACCAAACCCAAGAAGTGGGTGCAAGAACATGGTATATACAAATCCATATGCTCTATCGAGACGCCCGAACCACGTCGTAAGGGGATCTCCGTACCATAGCTCAGCCCAAAAAAATGAGTCAATAATAGTCCCCAAAGAAACACCATCATCGATGCCCAGCATCCTGCACGTCTTCCCTGAACCGCAAGCCAAGGGGCTCAATCACCACACCTTCACACTATCCGCTTTGGGTGGCACTGACTCGCCCGCATGGTTTTAGATTACATCGCAAGAACAGTTCTCAGTTGGGAAAGTGCACATGGTACTTGAGAGTTCTAGGGAAAGTCAAACCACACCTCATCACTGCCATATAGTTTAGAGGTCTCCTCAAAGTCAAGGGCATCACAACACTGACCCGTAGCCAGGGGTCCCGCTCCGGTAATCACGGAGGAAAGCCACATGCTAGCCTAGTAGAAAGGACTAAGCATGGAGTGAAAACATGTGTCCCACTTCCCAGCCCTGCTGGAGGTTAATTCATAATATGATATCGGGTGACCCACTGCCCAGCCCTTCTGGAGGGTAAACCATAACACATCGGCAGGCGACCCACTGCCAAGCCCCATTGGAGGGTAAACCATAATAATATATCGGGTGACCCACTACCCAGCCCTGCTGGAGGGTAAACCATAATACATCATCCGACGACCCACTGCCCATCCCCACTGGAGGTTAGACCTTAATACATCATCAGGCGACCCCACCGCCCAGCCCCGCTGGATGGTAGACCTTAATACATCATCAGGCGACCCACTGCCCAGCCCCATTTGAGGGTAGACCTGGAATAAGTCGACAGGCGGCCCACTGCCCAGCCTTGCTGGAGGGTAGACCTGGAACTAGACGATGGGCGACCCACTGCCCAGCCCTGCTGAAGGGTAGGCCCTAAGAGGTCGTCGGGTGACCCACTACCCAGTCTCTGCTAGAGGGTAGACCTTATGTGTGTCGGGGGACCCACTGCCTAGTCTCTACTGGAGGGTTGACCCTAAGTGCATCGGGTGACCCACTACCCAGACTCTGCTAGAGGGTAGACCCTAGAAGTCGATGAGTAACCCACTGCCCAGCCCCGCTGGAGAGTAAAACTCAGAACTGCCCTGGCCATCCCCACTGGAGGGTACAACACTGGCCAACTGAACACGAAGTGGGTATCGTGTGACCACCCAACTCCAGCACAACTCACCCAAAGGGGTTTTAGTGCTTCTTCCATCACCGGGTGTCACCAGCACCGCTACCGACCGATCCATCGAGAACAAAACCAGGGGTGACCACTCAACCCTGCTGGTCAAACAAACGAGCATAGAGCCAGGGGAAAAACTCCACCCTGCTAGTCAATCAAACACACAGAGGGACCCTCTACGTCGCGAGAGGTCAATGTACGCAAAGCAGAACGCGGAACGCACATGGGGCCCACACGACATGTGGCCCCAAGTTAAACTCAACCAAGCTCACAAACATTCTCAGGTACCAACATCCACACGTACCTCTGAGCATTCCTATATACTCCCATAGTATACCACATTCTCAGCCCAAGGGCTATCGTGCACATGGCACCCAATGTCAACGCGAAGGTGTGACGTAACAACTCCACCTCAAAATCCCATTCACGACCAACAACATCTCATGAACCATTTACATCACTCTCCCAAGAGTGCACGATCACACGCCAAGGGCCCGCTACAAACAAGGTAGGGAGAACCACAACTAGGGCACCTTTCATGCTTCCACATTTAACAAGATCACGCAAGAGGCTCCGCACAACCAAACAGATCGCACCATTGTAACCCTCGCGGAAAAATATGCGAGATCAACTACTTACTCACCCCAAACGGATATCCGATGGAGAATTCGCCAACACCGCCTCAAGCCCGAACGACGTCCCGTGATCCCGAGCCTCGGCCCCGAAAACAGTCGGGCACATCGCACCATTGCGATCCTCTCGGGAAAACACATCAAAATCACTACTCACATGAGTGCAATGAATATCCGGAGAAAAAGGTGCAACCCGGCGCACCACACACGAGCGGTGCCACGTGGGACCTGCATCATGGTCCCGAAACTCAACGAACGGATCACACCATTGTGATCCTCTTGAAAAAGTACACGAAATGTACTATTAACTTGTCCAAAATGGTCGCCCGGTGATTAAGTTGGAAATCACAGTCAACTCCCGAAACGGCCCTCGCAGGGCCCGCTCCATTGTGCAGAATTACAGCAGGAAGACTACACCAACGCGATGCCCTCGGAAAAACACCTAACATTGACTGCTCGCACGCCCCGAACGGACGTCTGGGGAAAAGGTCGCTAAAAGCTGCACGCATCTCAAAAGACGGGCCATGGGGCCCACGCCTCAACTTTTCCCTCAACGCCTGGAACCACCCTGGAAAGCTCCACCTCGATGCCAGGGTCCCAACGCCACCTACAGTGCTCAAAACGGACAGCGGACGTGTCTGCGCCGTCGAAAACAAGAATCTCGGGAGAAACGCTCGTCCACTTAAAGACACGTCGCGCCACCGCAACCCCTCATTTCGGGAATTAAAAATTCCTGAAACCATCTCAAAAAGTTCGCCTCGACGATACGGTTCCACCGCCATAGAGGGAACTCCAAACGGACGTGCGGTTTATGTTTTAAGAGCATTTTAGTAATTAGGGACTGAAACGGGCGGGCCGGGCCGGTTCGGCCGGCCGGCCCGTACTCTGGACCGGTGGTCCGCGGTTCACCACGTGGACCGCCCTGAACCGCCTGGACCGGCTCGGCCGGTCCGGTCTCCGCATGGAATTGAATGGTGCGGGTCCTGTTCGCCGACCGGGGTCACGAAGACCCCGGTTCATTGCGCCCCTCGCGCTTGCCGACGACCCCGCCGACCCCAGGTCGCCCGACCGCCTCTGCCGTCCTCCGCGCGTGCTCGCTGCGACCCCACCACTGAGTCGACCGCCACCTGCACCAGGAGAAACCGCCTCCGCCGTCCACAATCAGCTGCGCCGTCTACCTCGCACGCCCAGCCGCCTCAAGCAGCCGCCCGCCTCACCGCGCCGCTGCCTGGCATAGCCGGCCGCCGTGCCTACCCGCCGGAACACCCCAGATCTCCTCAGTAAACCCACAATCTTCGGCGAATGATTTCGGGATCCTCCAAACAACAAAACCGAATATGAAAGATGCGACGGATAGCTCATAAAAACTACTACGTGCTCATGGTCTTTGATTCGACAATCGAACAACAATTGACGCATATAATTGAGGTTGAAATAAGTTTCGGGAATTAAAACGCTCAAAACCTCCTACCTCTTGGGCGATGCCCGGAGCATCACGGGGAGTCTGCCTCCACGCCGCAACTTGCTGGAGCTTCTTCGCCGGAGCTGGAGTAGGAGAGGGAGGAGTTCCTCCTTGCTGCTGTCTAGGTGAGGAATAGGAAGAGGGAGGGGGTGACTTAAGCGTTTAAATAGAAACGCTTTACCACCCGCCCGTCGGCCCGAACCCGAACCCTCAGCAGGGTCGAGGTTAAGCCTCCCCTTGGGTAAACACAACCTCATGATCACAACGGAGGTCTCATAATTTTAATCCGAGACCCCTTTAAAAAGTTATAAAACTGAACGCCCAAAGCTTCCAAATTACTAAAACGCCCCTGGGGCCATTTTTCACAGACAGCCCGCGCCCGCAAAACTTACACCCCTCCTAGGGTAAACGGAACATTCCAAACTCAACAGTGCCCTTGGTTTTCCAATGCGAGCCACCGTTTAAGAGATATATGTGTTTCAACATTAAACGAACAAATTAATTAATTTATCCGTTTAACGTTCCGAAAGCGAGCGAGGGTCCAAACAACCCGCGCCGACAAGTTTTATGTCGTTCCTAGGGTAAAAACCCCATTCTGGACCCATCCATACACTCGGATCTCTGATCTGGGTCACCGTTTAGGAGTTATTGCATTTATTTAGGGTTTCCAGTGTGAATGCACTGAAAAAATTTAATTCCGGACCCTCTGGGGCTCGGAATAGCACGCCGTCTGAAGGCGCTGCTCTGGAATATCATCAAGAATATTCCAAAGTCTTTCACAGCAAAAACTGGGTTCTTAAATCATTCTCTCCTTCAAGATTTTCATCCCTGAAAAGAAAAACTAGGGAGAAACACAGGGTACTAAGCCCAAACCTGTCTTTCCCATACCCAGAAGAACCCACGCACAGCTCTGCGTCACCGCACACAGACCAAAGGATTGACCCGTCCATGCGAGGTCGGCCCTTGCCGATGTCGTGCACCCAGTCCATACTTTGGGGTTAGGGAAAGGTGGTAGGAAACCTCGCCATCCCTTTTCATGGTCTCAAACGGCCCGAAGGCCCTCGGGGGTAGCTCACCTCCCCGGTCAAACCTCTACGTCGCACGCTGCGACAGGAATCACTGCTTGGGCATGAGAAATGGCCCGGTGATTCCCTCCATCAGAATATCCATATGGTGAAGCACCCAAGTATATCTGGTCACGCAAGATTTCACAGTCGATGTCTCTCAACCAAGACTCTCTTACATGCTTGGAAACGAACGAGTCAACACCATCGACTAAAGGAAAAGGTCTCACGCCTTTTTCCTTACCAACACAGGGTTACACCCGACGCCATGTGTCACCCTGGTAACACCTCAAGCAAGGAGCAGGGAAGAAAGCATTCCACACACAGAGTCTATCAATTCTACTACAAAAAGGTAGAAGAGCTGTAGATCATACCTCTTATCACCTCATGCTCTGCAGGATCGTAGACATCCAAAGCATGCGGCTGTCCATGGTCCCAACTGTCATCCCCTGGAGCCTAACGTGGACCACCTAGTGATGATGGGAAGACCTCGTAACGTCATCCCCCACCTCCATCTCCTCCCGCTCCTCTTCTAGAACCACCTCTCTTGGCACTACTCTGATCACGGCGCTGTCTCTACCGTGGTGGTGCACCTGCTGCCTGCCCAAAGTTCTCAGCAACTCGGGTCGGGCAGTCTCGTGCCAAGTGACCTCGCCCTTCACAAGCATAGAATGGACTCTCTCCGGGCTGCACTGGTGCCCTCTAGCATCACTGTGGTGTAAGACCACTCCCCTGAGTCTGGTTGTCAGTAATCCACATGCGTCGAGGTTCTGCTTGCCGACGCCCACTAGCTACGGCAGACATCTCAGCTCCAACGTGCCTGCTACCACCACCAACACTAGAATGCGACAGAAATCCCTCTGTCACCAGAGCCTGATCTAGCACCCCTGCATATGTGGAAACTCTCAAGGGTACTATGACATCACGAATATCTCGGTGGAGACCCTGCTCAAACTTCCGCGCTCGGATGTTGTCGTCATGGAACAAGTCTGGGTATAAGTGTGCACGGTCTGCAAAACTAGCCGCGTACTCGGCCACCATCATCCCTCCCTACTAAAACTGCAGGACCTCCGGAATCCAAACGGAGCACAAGAAGGAGGGGGAAAACTCCTCACGAAACAACAATTGGAAGTCACGTCATGAAAGTGATGACTCAACAAGAAGCTGAGTCACCAGACTCCACCAACGCCATTATGCTCCATGAAAAAGGGTGGTGGCCAAAGCCACTCTCTGATCTGTCGGCGTCTGCACAGGACTGAAAAGGCTAACCACTACCTCGAACCAAACCTCTGCTGCCTGAGGGTATGGCTCACCACTGAACCTCAGCGGTCTCTGCCGCTGGAACTCACGGAGCGTGCTCAACCTGCGCTCAAGCTTAGCCTGCTCTGCTGAAACTGTCTACTTCTCAACAGGTGGGGGTGCTGCTACCGGCCCACCCGAAGAAAGGTGCTTGCATGATGGGTCCTGGACTATGGCCGCGTAGCTCACAGGGTCGTCGTCATGAACCAAAGCTGGTATCCTAGATGGCTGTCCTCGTAGAGACATCCTAAATATTATCAAGGAGTGTCGTGGTCAGATGAGCATATATGTATATACCAATAACAACGATGGGGAGCTGACTCAAGAAGGACAGTCGAAGAATCAATACTATGTGATGCACAAACAAATTCCCCCGTAACAAGTGTCTCAGCATGCCGAGTCGACATGCGGGTTAACAAGGTCCAAGAAAATGGATACGTCGTCTGCCGCACCATCACTGGACTCCCTGGACTATGAGCCGCTCTCGAGACACATTAACATTGTTTCCCTATATCCCAACCAATTCCTTTTATTTTAGGGATGTCCGAACAACATCCCAAGGAATGAACCACCTCTGATACCATTTTTTCACGACCCGAACCTACCCGGGCTCGAGCCGCAACTACCCCATGCCCGCCTTTATAGGCCAGGGGCTGGCGACCAGCGCCGAAGGCACAATAACTCGGGGAGGCCTTTTCCTAAGCACCTGTACACACACACGCAGCAAAATCAATGCAAAAGTGAAGAGTAAAAGAAATAACAAGAAGAGTAAAAAAGAACAACTCTTATATATATAAACCAAATATGTGCATCGAACTCTAAACAGTACAAAGTACAAGCTGAAAAGAAAAGGGGCAAAACACACGCCCAACCAAAAAGTTCCACAACCCGGCAATAGGAAAACAAAAAGACACAGCTGACGGGTCTCCCACCAGGAACCCGGCCATGACCACCGCACGCGGTCCAAGCTCCCAAGATCCTACGCTCCACTGAAGTCACGCTCCACCTATCTGTCTTCTGCAAGGGAACACCAAGTGCAGGCAAATCCCAAGTAGGGGTGAGTATAAAAATACTCAATAGGATACCCCGAAGGCTAGAGGGAGCAACAAAGGAGGTACCAAATGGTGAGCAGTAGAGAGAACAGGAAAAGTAGAGGAGTACAACTGAAAGTGAAGTAGAATACCAGTAGAGAGTCTAGCACAACCCAACAAAAGAAAGGAAGTAGACTCATCCAGACATAAGAAGCTGGAAACAGTGAGAAGATGAAATTCTCGTCGGGTCTTCACTACCTACAGCCGGAGAGTAGACTCGTCTAACCACGAGAAGGTAGACATAGAAAGCACGTGGAATACCCCGCGCGTCTTCGCCTCTCGTGGAAGGAGAGAAACCAAACCTAAGAAGTGGGTGCTAGAACATGGTATATACAAATCCATATGCTCTGTCGAGAAGCCTGAACCACGTCGTAAGGAGATCTTCGTCCCATAGCTCAGCCCAACAAAATGAGTCGCCAACAGTCTCAAAAGAAATAACATCATCGATTCCCAGCATACTGCACGTCTGCCCTGAACCGCATGCCAAGGGGCTCAATCACCGCACCTTGACACTATCCGCTTTGGGCGGCACTGACTCGCCCACACGGTTTTAGATCACGTCACAAGAACACATCTCGGTGGGGAAAGTTCCCCTTGTACTTGAGAGTTCTAGGGAAAGTCAAAACACACCTCATCACTTCCTTGCAGTCAAGAGGTCTCCTCAAAGTCAAGGTTGTCACAACATTGTCCCGTAACCAGGGGTCCCGCTCCGGTAATAACGGATGAAAGCCACAATCTATCCTAGTAGAAAGGACTAAGCCTGGAGTTCCAATTGGTGTCCCACTGCCCAGACCTACTGGAGGGTAATTCATAATATGATTTCGGGTGACCCACTTCCCAGCCCTGCTAGAGGGTAAACCATAATACATCATCAGGCGAACTACTGCCGAGCCCCGCTGGAGGGTAAACCATAATAAGTTATCCGGTGATCTACTGCCTAGCCCTGCTAGAGGGTAAACCATAATATATCATTCGGTGACCCACCGCCCAGCCCCGCTGGAGAGTAGACCTTAATACATCATCAGGTGACCCACTGCCCAGCCCTGATGGAGGGTAGACCATAATAAATCATCAGGCGACCCACTGCCCAGCCCTGCTGGAGGGTAGACCTGGATTAAGCCGACAGGCGACCCACTGCCCGGCCTTGCTGTAGGGTAGACCTGGAACTAGAAGACGAGCAACCCACTGCCCATCCCTGCTTGAGGGTAGGCCCTAAGAGGTCGTCGGGGGACCCACTGCCCAGTCTCTTCTGGAGGGTAGACCCTATGTGCGTCAGACGACCCACTGCCCAGTCTCTACTGGAGGGTAGACCCTCAGTGCATCGGGTGACCCACTACCCAGACTCTGCTGGAGGGTAGACCATAGAAGCCGATGAGTAACCCACTGCCCAGCCCCGCTGGAGGGTAAAAATTAGAACTGCCCTGGCCATCCCCACTAGAGGGTACAACACTGGCCAACCAAACATGGAGTGGGTATCGCGCGACCACCCAACTCCAGCACAACTCACCCAAAATGGTTTCAGTGCCTTTTCCATCACTGGGTGTCACCAGCACCGCTACCGGCCAATCCATCGAGAATGCAACCAGGGGGAGGCCACTCAACCCTGCTGGTCAGACAAACGAGCACACAGCCAGGGGAAAAACTCCACCCTGCTGGTCAAACAAACACACAGAAGGACCCTCTACGTCGCGAGAGGTCAAAGTACGCTACGCTGAACACGACACGCATATGGGGACCACATGACGTGTGGCCCCAAGTTAACCCCAATAAAGTGCACAAACATTCTTAGGTACCAACATCTACACGTACCTCCGAGCATTCCCGTATACTCCCAGATTATACCACATTCTCAGCCCAAGGTCCATCGTGCACACGGCACCCAATTTCAACGCGAAGGCGTGACATAACAACTCCACCTCAAAAACCCAAGCACGGCCAACCACATCTCGTGAACCATTTACATCACTCTCCCAAGAGTGCGCGATCACACACCAAGGGCCCGCTACAAACAAGGTAGGGAGAACCACCACTAGAGCACATTTCAAGCTACCACATTTAACAAGATTGTGATAGAGGATCTGCACAACCAAACAGATCGCACCGTTGTAATCCTCGTGGAAAAACACGCGAGATCGACTACTTACTCGCCCCAAACAGATATCCGACGGAAAAGTCACCAACACCGCCTCATGCCCGAACGGTGTCCCGTGATCCCGAGCCTCAGCCCCGAAAATAGTCGGGCGCATCACACCATTGCGATCCCCTCGGGAAAACACGTCAAAAGCACTACTCACATGAGTGCAATGAATATCTATAGAAAAAGGTGCAACCCGGCGCACCGCACACGAGCGGTGCCACGTGGGACCCGCATCCCAGTCCTAAAACTCAACGAATGGATCACACCATTGCAATCCTCTCGAAAAAGTACACAAATAGACTATTCACTTCTCCAAAACGGTCGTCAGGTGATAAAGCTGGAAATCATCGTCAACTCCCGAAACGGCCCTCACGGGGCCCGCACCATCATGTCGAATTACACCGGGCAGATTGCGCCAACGCAATGCCCTCGGAAAAACACCCAACATTGATTGCTCGCATGCCCCGAATGGACGTCCGAGGAAAAGGTCGCTAAAAGATGCACGCATCTCAAAAGACGGGCCGTGGGGCCCGTGCCTCAACTTTGGCCTCAACGCCTGAAAACCACCCTAGAAAGCTCCGCCTCAATGCCAGGGTCCCAACGCCACTAACAGTGCTCAAAACGGACGTCGGACGCATCGGCACCGTCCAATACAAGACTCTGGGGAGAAACGCTCGTCTACTTAACGACACGTCGCGCCTCCGCGGCCCCTCGTTTTGGGAATTAAAAATTCCTGAAACCACATCAAAAATTCCACCTCGACGATACAGTTCCACCACCATAGACGGAACTACAAACGGATGTACGGTTTGAGTTTTAGGAGCATTTTAGTAATTACGGACAAAAACCGGCGGGCCGGGCCGGTTCGCCCCCCCCCCCCCCCCCCCCCCCCCCCCGTACTCTGGACCTGCGGTCCGCGGTTCACCGCGCAGACCACCCTGAACCGCCCGGACCGGCTGGGCCAGTCCTATCTCCTCCTGGACTTGCACGGCACGGGTCCTGTCCGCCGACCGGGGTCCCGAAGACCCCGGGTCCTCGCACCCCTCGCGCTCGCCGACGACCCCGCCGACCCCCGGTCGCCGACCGCCTCCGCCGGCCTCCGCGCACGCTCGCCGCGACCCCACTGCTGAGCCGACCGCCGCCTGTGCCAGGATCCACCGCCTCCGCTGTTCGTAGTCTGCCGCGCGATCGCCATCGCACGCCCAGCTTCCTCAAGTCACCACCCGGCTCACCGCGCCGCCGCCTGGCATGGCCGACCGCCGCGCCTACCCGCCGGAATACCCCAGATCTCCTCCGCAAACACGCAATCTTCGGCGAATGATTGCGGGTTACTCCGAACTCCAAAACCGAATCTGAAAGATGTGTTGGATATCTCATAAAAACTACTATGTGCTCATGGGCTTTGATTCGACAATCGAACAATAATCGACGCATATAATTGAGGTTGAAATAAGGTTCGGGAATTAAAACGCTCAAAACCTCCTACCTGTTGGGCGATGCCCGGAGCTTCACGGGGAGTTCGCCGCCACGCCGCGCCTTGTCGGAGCTACTTCACCGGAGCTGGAGGAGGAGAGGGAGGAGTTCCTCCTTGCTGCTATCCAGGTGAGGAAGAGGAAGAGGGAGGGTGGTGACTTAAGCGTTTAAATAGAAACGCTTAACCACCCGTCCATCGGCCTGAACCCGATCCCTTAGCAGGGTTGAGGTTAAGCCTCCCCTATGGTAAACTCCACCTCCTGAGCAGAACGGAGGTCTTGGAATTTTAATCTGAAACCCCGTTCAAAAGTTATAAAACTGAGCGTCCAAAACTGCCAAATTATGAAAACGCCCCAGGGGCCATTTTTCACAGACAGCCCGCGCCCGCAAAACTTACACCCCTCCTAAGGTAAACACCACATTCCGAACTCAACGGTGCCATCGGTTTTCCAATCCGATACACTGTTTAATAGATACCTACATTTCAACATTAAACTAACCAATGAATTAATTTATCCGTTTAACGTTCCGAAAGAGAGCGAGGGGTCAAAACATCTCGCGCCGACAAGTTTTATGTCGTTCCTAGTATAAACACCCCATTCTGGACCCATCTGTACACTCAAATCTCTAATATGGGTCACCGTTTAAGAGTTATCGCATTTATTTAGAGTTTCAAGTGTGAACGCACTGAAAATAATTTATTCCGGCCCCTCCGGGGCTCGGAATCGCACACCGTGTGAAGGCACTGCTCTGGAATATGATCAAGAATATTCCACAGTCTTTCATAGCAAAAACTGGGTTCTTACACAACCCTCTAGTAGGTTTAATAGCTACATGATATGAGTATCATTATTAATCATGTGAGTCCTTTATGGAATTGGATATACTTTTTACCAGATGTTTTGAAATGGGGAACTAAAGGGATATACTCATGATTTTTAGAATTCATAAAAACATCTTGAATTAAGGATATGGTTGATGGTGGTTGATACATCAAATGTACGACATAGGTTTAATAGAGGAATTAATATTCAAGAAGTGATCAAGATAAAATATATATACAAAACTATGTGTTGATCCTATTCTTGAAAAAAAGTGATATGAATTTATATGTTTTGGGTATATGATTTCCTATGTTAGAGGGTTTGGTTCTTGTGAAGGGTTTGACATGTTAAAAATGAAAACCAACCATTGGAACAATTTAATATAACAAAAAGGGGGAATATAAGATCTCATATACCATTTTACAAGATCGGTGGGTCTAGAGACCAAAAAATTATATTTTCAATGTCCATGATTTGGTATGTAAACTCATTATTCCTTTTTTATTTTTTTATCTAACATTTCTCAATTTAATGAATTTTAATGAATTATAAATTAGTTTCATTAATTTTTTAAGGATTACCTCTATGTTTTTCAACCTAATAATCCTTTTTGTTTAAATTTCTATTCAATTAACTTTAATTTTTTCTTATAAAATGAATATGAATTGATTAGCGTGTGGATAGTTGAATTTGGATTAGATTTTGCCTATATGAGTTTTAAACCTGAAGATTCTTTGGGCCACATCTAAGGTTTTTAATCTTCAAAAAAGTTCATGATTAATAAGATGATAAATCTTTAAGAGTAGATAATTTAAATTTTATCATGTATTTTATTATTGGTATTCATTCTAAATATATTTTATGTATATTTTATTTATAGATTAATGGTGTTATTAGAACATGGTGGGTGAATGATGTTAGAGGTCAAACAACAAATACTTTTTATAGTTGATGTTTAAATTTATATAGATTTAGCTAAACATTTTATAATGTTTAATGACATATATATTTGACTAAATTTAAGGTGGAATATCTATTAATAGGGTAAAATTAACCCAACATAACTAAGTGGATCATATGTTGGTAGTGGGTTTTATAGTGATGAAATTATCATCTTGGCCCTGAATTTGAAATCTAGGAATCAGTATGTATAATTTTTTAATATTAATCAAAAAAAATGTTTTTCATGATAGGATAGTGTTATCCTAACATAGAGACACCAATGGAATCCAGTCTTGAATTGTATAAGGTGAAATCCACAGGTTAGAATCATGAATTAAATTTAAGTTGTAGTTATTCTTAGGATAAGAGATCCTGACATCACAATTTTTCTTGTGTTATTATGAATTAATCCAGAAATACCTCAATTAATGTGTAATTTTTATCATTGTTTGGGTGAATCATGAGATTTAGGAATTCATATGTACTTTTAGCCCTAAAATCACCTTTGAATGAGGATTAATATGTTGATTGAGAACTTTTATAAAGATTATATTTTATAATATGCGGTCACATAGAATAATCAACTCAAACTACGTTATGGTCATATACGATATAACATCAATGAATTTAGTTTAATATCATGTTATATTGATCAAAATATACTAATATTAATGATCATGTGGATTATAGAAACCTACATAGAGTACATAATCCATAATGCTATAAAACATAGATATATTTATTATCCATTATAGTGTGGGGGATACATATAAAATATATCATTTCTTAGAGTATATTAATAAGATATGTTGGATTTGTTATTGGTGGGAAATATTCTAACCATAAGAAATTAAAATCCACTATAAAACCATTAGAAAATAGCATATAGAGATTTAGTTACACTATTTCAAAACTGAACATATTCCATAGTTGTTAGATAAAAGTATATAATTAAGTATGTTGTTCAATATATTTTCATAGGGATATCTACTCAGATGCATCAAAGATCACATTATTAATTTCTATGAGATGGGTCACCAAGAGGATATACTCCAGTTTTTGGGATTCCATGAGAAGAACATTTTAATTGAAAAATGGGTTAGTGAGGATTTAAAAATCAATGATATTTTTTCAGTTGGGTGGAAAGTGGGGGTCAAAAATGGTTTAGAATACTCCATAGCTACACTATTATGTTCTAGAAATGAAATTTGGGTAAAAGTAAAACAATCTAATACATGTAGAGTGTAAAATATACCATTAAATAAATATATAATGTTATCAAGATGTAATTAGAGAATCGTAGTCATTGAATATATAACCCCTAGAATTTAAAAAAATATATTTCAACATGGATTTCTACTATCCCGAAGAAAATATAAAGAGACTATAAATAAATGTGTTGTTACAAAAAAATGGGCCTTTATAGTTTAAGGTCATTTGTGATTGAATATTCATTGTATTATATGGTCATATAGGATATACTACAGATCATAATATTTATGGTCATGTTGTAAGGACCTTCTGTCGTGCAGTTTAAGGTACTGTTAAAATTGTCTCATGATATGATGTTCAGATTCATACCAAAAGTACTTAATGTTGTGTCATTTAAATCCATGATATAAGGATTTTATTTTATGATGTCTGGAATCTGAAAGAAAGGTCTTTATTTTTATGCTATATTTTATTAGGCATGATACCAATTTCTCAGACTCAAAATCATTCACATGAATGTTTCATTCAAGTCTGGATTCCATAAATTTATGAGGCCTTCATGTATATTTTTCTTTCCTAATCCTTTTTAGAAAATTTATCCTTTTATCAAATTTCCTAAAATAGTTTAGTCTGGGAAGAAATTAGTATGATATTGGTTACCAACCTCCTTGGGTCTCTTAATCATAAATTTCTCAAGGAAGTTATTCTAAAACAAAATTATAGAATATGTACACACATGAAAATTTATAATGGAATAAACTTTTTTTTTGAATTTTGGTGATAATTATACACCCCAAATAGTTTCATAAAAATTATCTATTCTTCTCCGAGTTATGAAATGGATTACGTATAGATTTGGGTATCGTTAACTCCCTTATCCCCTCATATATATGATTCTAACATTAATCATTATTGATGAAGAAATAATCAATTGTACAACCCAATAATCAATCATATGGGAATGAATATATATGGACTATCAAATATTTATCCTTAGGTCTCATAATCATATATATATCCATAACTTTATACAATAAATTAATGGTAAAATAAATAATTTTTTTCTATTTTGAAAGAATATATATTGTCATGTCTGCATCTAGTTGGATAAAATCATTATTTTGATGTATACAACAAATGTATTGATCTAAATGGAACAATAGAATATTTTGATATTTAGGTTTTAGTCTCTTGATCATGATCAATTAATGGGAATATGTTGAAGATGTTAATTTATAGGTCACAAATTATGCACCACTATAATAGAGAACCCAAACTATCATAGGTAATAATGGAGATCACCAAGGATAAATGAAGTCCAGATGGCACCCAATGTGGAGGTCAATAATGTGAAAATAACTAAAACCACGTGGGATTGGGCAGTTCACTACATGTATGACCATTATATGGGATGTTGAAATTTCCACAGAAGGAAAATATCCCTTAAGATGATCTATAATTATATTCCAAATATATATATACCCCCAATATAATTAGATGAACTATTAATCAGTGAGTATTTCCTCGATAGAATGATGTTATTAAAGGGAATAATACATGAAAAAATTATTCCCTATATTAATTACATGATTTTTAGGTAATGATTGAATCCCACATTAGGTCCCTATAGATTAGATATGCATTTGAAATTTGGCACAAGATCCTTCACATTGTATATAATGAGTGTTTTTCTATTGATTTTTCATCAAGAACCATTATATTTTCCACATAATATTTTAAATAATTGATTGGAGTGGAGAATACTTTTTTAGTGGTTTTTGGTGCATCTCTTAGCTCTTACATGGCTGATTCCATGTTGATGGAAATAGAGGAAATTATTACATGAATCACTTCATTCCTAGTGAACTATTAAATCAATCATATAATACTAATAGAGGAAAAATAATTATCCCAATAAGAAGAGGATATCATTTGGGGGATGAGTTCGATTGTATCCTTTTGGGGGTCAGTTCCCACCTTCTCATTTGGTGGTATTGTTTCCATTCTCCCAGTGATAGGGTCATTATTTCAATGAATATTTCGATTTATGATTGGATCATTAGGAACACAACATTGTATCAGTCTATATTATTCCAAATTTAATAAATATTTAGTGGTTATAAGTTTAATGTGGTATATTATTGGTTTCATATGGAATTGTGGTTATGAATAATTGATTATGTCGTTAAATGATGATATAACATGACTGATTTTTTATATTATAGATCATTTAGTCATCAATCGTTCTCATATCCCTATATGTGTCCTTTCCCCATTATTCTCCTTCATTTGGGAGAATTGATTACATGCATTTCACATGAACTATGGGAATATCCAACGGATTTAGTCGATCATCGAACATTGTTTTTAGGGAATCATTAATGAGGAAGCATTCTAGGATCATATATCCCAAATAAGATGGATGGGTAGTAATTTGGGTGATTGTTCTTCCCTACATCATATGGATTTTTGATTTATTGAAATTTAATTAGGTTATTATCTATGGAAGAGACAATTTTTCTTTGAACCTGATCATTATGAAAGCAATAATATTTTTTCTTCTTAGTTTCAATGACTAACTACCTCATCCTTATAGATTAAGGGTGAAAAAACCTACTTTTATATGCACTGACAAACTTATTTTTACTATCTTTTCTGATACGATCTAAACTTAGTTGATAAAATTATATCCTCTATATGTTGTCATATAGTTTTCAAAATTCCAAAACCATCAAGGGAACTATAGGGGGATTATCATGTTTGAAAAATAAAAATGAATGTTTTATACAATGATATCTAATCGTTGTTCAATGGTAATATATACCTACAAGAAGTATTTTAGATGATTAAAACTTATAGTGAAATATTTATATCCCTTATTATATCACTACATGAAATTAAAATTTTTAATTTGTTATTATTACACATCATAGAGTTGAATTGTTAGATTAATTATAGACAAAAACTTTCATACCATGTAATAGAACCATAGTTGATGTTATAGTACAAAAAACTGTGGGGCCTTCTAAGGAAAACATGAATAATATAAGTCTTATGGTCTCTTGCTGTTCTAGGGATACCAATATTTGGTCACACTCGGATGAAAAATGTGTAATTTATTATTCATTATCTATTATTCAATAAAATTCTGATATGTTAGGATTTCCAGATTATGGTGGAGTAGGATTCAAATCCACAAAATCAAGATACACCTCTCAATTTTTTCCAAATCACGACTTTAATTTATATAGTCCGATTTAGAAATAATATGACACAATGATTATAAGAATAGGAACCATGATTTTGATTTTTCTTAATTTTCTAGAAAATGTGCTTAATGCATCCCAAATGGTGGTAAAATTTACAATCAATCAGTGTTATAGTCAAATGGGTTGATTGATGTGATATCAAATTGATATGGTAGATTGATTTTAATACCATGGACAGATAAATCTACCCCATTAAAGAGGGTTGGTTGAAGGAGTAATGGTGGCTACAATACAGATATCATAATTCTTGGGTATGATTCCCTTGATAAATTCATCATTGTTAAGAAGATACATCTTTATTAAAATAATAATATATATAGTCTTGAATTCAAAGGATAAAAAATCATAGTGATTAAGTGGTGGATGTGGATTAGAAGTTGTAATAACATTCATTTTTCATTATCACTACCATGCCAAGTGATCGAAAATGAAATATTGTAAGGGGATATAAAATATTTGGGATTTAATTTTATGTGGGGTATATACAATTTCTTCATGTAAAACTATGTGAGCACACTTTTTTATATATGATTCCTCATTTATAGGCACATCAACAATATTATGTTATGCATCATCAGTTAGGTTGATAGGGATGAAATTTAATGTTGGAAAAACTATTATAATATTCATAGATATCCTTGTAGAATATATATCCATAATATAGGTATATGAAATCCTATTAGAAAATAATGGATACGAATTTGAGGGTAACAATTACCCAAACATTTTGATTTGGGGTTTCCCTAAGGATGTGGTAAATGTTTCTACATCTCCCCTCACTTTTGTGACATATATTATTTCAGGTGATGGATGTTGTAGGATACCATAGGGAAGAACATCATATTTTTTTATACTCTTACACATTTGAAAATGTTTTTTGAAGTATTAACCAAGTCAAATATTGATTAATTTTGAATCTTAGGGATAATAATTATTCATAATTAATCATAAAAAACAATAATGATATGCCGATATAGTATAATGATGATGATAATTTAAAGTATGTGGACCTTATATTAAGATACATTGCTTAGTTGATCAATATGGGATCTCCTTATGGGTTCCCTAGTATAGATGATTAGGGTTTTCATATAATTATTTGAAAATTATTCTATAATTTAGGTTACACATTATTGATGATGAAAATGGTGAACAATATCCATAATATTCATATAATTCTTTTTTTCTTGGATTTGGTATAAATCATCCCCCATATCATTAGGATAATTATGGCATGAATTTTCATTCTCCAAGGTGAGTCGTAAGAAGAGGTTTGACCTTGATATGGGGGCTACCAATCCCATGTCAATATATTTTCATGGTTTCCAATTTTGTGTCTCTAGCCCAGAAAAATTATATTGGGATATATTAGGGTTTTTATTTTTCCTTCGTAGAGGAAACCTTATACCATTACATTCATTATCTTGTGTTTTATAATCAGGTTAGGTGATAACATTTGTCAGATCCTTAGACTTTTAGTAGATGTAGTAACAATAAAATCATAGAATCAAAGTGGCATTGAGTAGTTATTTTTTACACCACCAATACTATATTATTTATCCCATGGTGACCAGAGAGACTGATACCTCATGGTATATTCATCTCTATTACATCTAAATTTTGAAGGATAATTAAGAAACCCAACCATGAATTATGAAAAATAATAATAAATGGTCATTAAAATTATCTTCCTACCAAGGATTCACATAAATTTTACCATGATATTTCTAAAAGGATGTGAACCCCATAGGTGGATTTAGGTTGTTTTAGTTCTTATGTGTCTTTCTCACATTACATTGGTGAGAGAAATCGTGATCAAATGGGTGGTAATGATGTAATATATTTTCATAAAAGTGGATTAAAAAATTATATCATCCCCTAAAGGGTCTTATTATATATTTTAGGAATATCTGGTAGACTTAACCTATTTTTTGGATCATTCTATTAATTGAAATAATTATACTGATTGATTCAAGATGAAATTATTAGAATACACTACAAGGGAATTATAATATCTCCTATTTGAACCAAATATTTATTTTGACTATAATTTGGATCTTTTTTTGAAGGCACTCTATATTTTATTGATATCAAGGGAGTCATTGAACTCCTACTAAAACAGGTGATAGGTGTTATAGAGTTGGGTTTGGGGCCATGAAAATTTGACTAATATTTTACCTATGAATGGAATCTAAAATCATATAAATTTTTTCCATTTAACAAGGAATATAAAACCATTCATGCTCGTATGAAAAGGTACATAGTGGTGTCTTTTATGATGATGTATATATGAACTCTTTGGACTATTTTTAGGTCATATAGATTAGACTACCAGATTAAAGGTACTATGTAATGGGTTAGTGTGTGATTGATGAATGAAAATAACCTAATTTTTTTCACCAAAAATATGTGTGAAATGAGGTTATCAATATAAAAATGTTGATAATCTCTACTAAATGTATTTTTAAGAACTAATTAAATAATATCAACTCCATTTAGTTTTTCAAACCAATATTGGAATATCAAATCTAATAAAAAAGAAGGGAAACTAGGAGAATCTCAACACAAAGAATTTTGGGGACATCAATGAGTATCTTGAATGACGATTTTAGGGGAAACCAAGATCATGATATTGAATCATGGTGTTTTAATGGGCTTACAGATGAGATACCTAGAAGATAAATATTTCATGTAAGGGGTTACCCAAAAGAAAATCATTCATGGTGATGGAATTTTATAAAAGGAGAAACATGTGTTTAAATATTATAGTGTCTCAAAAAATATTTGATTCATTAGAAAGGATTGTTTTTTGTAGAAGGATTATTATATACAAACAAAAATAATCAATTCATATATTATTCAATGTAGGTAAAAACTTATAGGATGTAGACCATTATAATGAGGTTAACATACACTTAATAATGAACAAATGTTAGATACGATATGAATCAAATGTGAGTGGGTTGGGTTCACCAATGTTATATATTTGTAGGAAACAAGTTTATATTATATTTACATGATAATTAATCAATAATAAACTTATATGAGTATGATTCCAGGGTAGATATCACATATGATTTAAAAAAGTGACCCGAAATTAATAAGTCATTTATGTATCATTTTTGAAGTATCTCACATGAGAGGAACCATGATGTTCTTATATATGGAATTAATATGAAAATAATACATGGCTCCCATCCCCCTATAATTAATATAGACAAAAAAACATATCACGTGAATGTGTTTAATTATTTATGGGAAGGGATAGTTCATAAATAGAGTGATTTTCCTCTTGAACATTGTGCCACCTAAAAATCCCACTTCCCCTCAAAACTTTTATAGGGTTATTAGAGGATAGATTCATAATATATTTCGTTTTTTGTTTCCCTAAAATAATAGGAACAATAATTATGGTTTCTCACTACATTTTCTCATGAAATTGGCATGTTGTGATAATATTATATAAATGAAATGGATTTTGGTACATCATAGAAAATTGATTTTAAGGACCTGAGAATGATTCATAGTAGTATATTGTATACACTATGGATGTTGGAAGTTATTTTAAGGGAATGATAATGTTTTTTGTATTTAAAGGATCCTTGAAACTAATTTTGAATGTGAAGAGTCTTCTATGAACAATTCAAACCCTTCACCATAAAATATTTATTTTTACTAAATTAATGAACATTTCAAAAAAACCATAACTTTTACATGAGTAGCCAAATTGAAGATAGTGAGATAAAATACAATAATATGAATACAGTTATCTTTAAATTATTCATTAAATTTAAAATAATTGTCCAATTAACCATAAAATGTTTATTTTAATTCCTTAAAAACAATTTCATCATTACTAGATGGAATAAAAAACCTCCTCAGAGAGCGAGTAATCATATGGACACTAATAGTTAATAATATTTTGTATATTGAGACCAAATTTTAATCCATTTTGTTCATAGAGATACTTTTTTCCCACACATATCTTTTTATTCCTATATGACCATTAATCCCGGATTCTGCGAAAATGTGAATGGAATGATTTTTTCAATCAAAATGGTTACATACAAAACATTTTTAGAGTTAGGTTGGAGAAAAAAATAATGCTTTTTCGATAAAATCACTTCAAATGATATTTGATATGATCAATACTACCAATATTTTGAGGGTTTTTTCGGTAATATATATATATATATATATATATATTATTCATGGAAATGATAGTTATTAGTTTGTTGTATAGGTGTAGGAAGACCATCTTGGGGTATTATCATAGAAGTAAATTATGTGATATTTATTGAGTAGTTCTTTATAAGTTCCCTAATGTAGATTACATATTAAGTGTTCTTAAATTTGGTATATTGGGATATTTATGGGATATAATTTGTAGAATGTATTATGGGAAACGTCATTTTCCCCATATATAGGCTAGTAATGAGTTTGAGAGAATAAGACATATTGAGGATGGGATGAGATATGCCATACAGGTTCAATTAAATAGAATCTTCATATTTTTTAGAGATAAGGAAATAAACACTAAAATATGAGTGTAACATAGTCAAATAACTAATGTAGGGAAAATTTATTCTTCATATGGAACCAAGAGTTTCCCTTTGGGGTATAGGAAGAGGATATTTAGTGGTTCTATCCTAGATGGTGATATAAAATCATTGATGGTAGAGTATTTTATCTTACTCTAGTAGAGAGTAATTCTCTTGTGTACCATATGTATGGTTTCTTGACCATCTCTGACCAATTTATGATCAACTAAAAGAAGATTGATAATAATTTTTTATTTTTATGAAATATATAATTTATCTACAAGATCACACCACAAAATTATAGTAGATATAGTTTTTGTTAGTGTCTATGAGAAGGATATTTGACTAGAGTGTCACCTCATAGCACCATATTGGGGGGTTTAATATTAAACGGGGTATGAAAGAATATGTTATTCATAATTGTTACCTTAATAATATGGTGATACCTCAAAAGGTAGAAGTATGTGAAGGTTGTAGTATATGTTTTAGATAATTTCTTATTAATTATAAAATTGAAAAAAAAATTAATCCATTATGGAAAGGTCCCACTGATAGTCATAGGTTTGATGATTAAGGAATTTATGATGGATTTCATATTAATTTATTTAGTTGTTTCCAATTAATATTTTTTCTCATATTGTTAGGAATATAAATTTTTATTTAGTGTGTCTATTGAGGGTTTTAACCAATTAAAATCATTTGAAAAGAAATAATATTTTTATATTAGATGTCTAGTATGCATTTCGATCATGACTAGATATGAGAATCGGTTGTAGTTCCTAGTGATTAACATGGGTAGTGTTGATGAGTTCCATGATTAGGATTGGGTAAATTAAAATATATCACACATGTTATGATTATGATTATGTTGTTAAACCATTCACACATGTAATGATTGTAACTATGGTGTGCTGGTATCAAAAAATGTTTTTCACATACTTTTCCATATAATAAATGATATATATTTTTTTTTCGACAGCACAAGTTATGTGCTGGCAGTAAAGTATATCAATCCTTAGTGAAGATGAAAATGGGATATTTATATGATTCATGTATTCATAAATACTATGGGGTAGATACTATTGATATTTTTTTCCATTTTTTGGAAGGTAGGTGATAACCTCCCTTCAGAAGTAGGAAATGTGATTCATCCACTGTTGATGAAATGGGCTATAAAAACAATAATACTTATTTTTCTGAGGGTATCCTTGAATTTTATTGTGCTTGAAAAAAATGTATGTATTATTGTAAATATCATGAATATTTAGTTTCATATGATTCAAATTTAATACTCATCCAACCAAAAAAATCTTTTGGATCAAATGTTTTTTTGGTGTTTTGTTGGGAAGAGGTTTTCAAAATTTTGGGCAGCTTGCATCCATGTAATCCAAGTGAACATTCCATTATTTTCATGAAACCCATATCATGAATTACAATTTCTTAAAACTACCTTATCTATGTGGTCCCTTCTCCATGTGAAAGCCTACTTTATAATTTCCCTTTTCCCCACATTTACTTCTCTATGTATCCCCTACTCCAAGCATTCGATGATTTTTTCATGAATCCTCACATTCCAAGACACAAACCTGACTTCATGTGGTGGGTACCAACATAGGTAGGCATGTATTTCATATGTAATATATTAAAGGACCCTAATTAGAAATTTTTTTTACCTTCCACTAGTGGACCAAGTGTACACCCAAAGAGAACCTGAGCTCCAAAGAACATGAGTACATAAACCCACCTTCATGTGAATTTATAATATTAACATGTATAATAGGGATATAAAAACAATGATTAGGATTTATTAATTATATATTTTCCATAGGTTTTGGACTACCTATAAAATTATATTATTAGGTATTAGACCTACTATGAACCCACTTTAACAAATTCCTCCTAACTGGGTGTGCCATCACCTAGGCTCATACATGGGCCTACCTTTTACAAAGGCTCATTCCTAGAAATTCCATATTATAGGCCTTATACATCGGTAGGAATTTTACGAGTCCACATACCAAGGATAATTTATCCCTAGACTCATTCCTTAGTGTGGATTTTCTTAAGCCTCACACATAGTCACACATTCTTCAAGGCCTCATAAATTAGCTCCCTTTAAGCAAAGACTCATAACTATGAATTACTTCATTCTTTCCTCATTGATAATAATTCATCTTACCTAGTTATATTCTTGAGATACACTTCACCCAATTCTCCATAAAATGGTTCCCCTTAACTGTAGCCCCATAATAGTGTTCCAACTCACCTTAGAGGCTTCCTAGGGTGCTACATATCTCTATACTAATAACTAAGATTCCACTCACCCAAGTTTTCTAACAAACATCAATTTACCAATTCCTTATTCTTGGGTAAATACTCATTCCATATATTCAATATTTTAAGAAAATACTATTCATTTCATCATATAACATGATCCAATTTACTCTGTATTTCCAAAATGCCTCTAGTTGAGATACTCCTATTGGTTCCCTTAAATTCCTGGATTCAATATCATCCTCATTGTTTCCTAAAAATATCTTATCATTTCTAACCTTAAAGGCTAAAAAACAAAGGCATAGTCATACATAAGTCCAAAATAAACAAATATTAAAAATATTTTACACGGGACTCCTTACCATAAAATATTAAAATATTTGGACCGACCATATCATAAGACCTTGAAATATGAAATATGAACCATTTGGATTCCCTTTCCTATTTAGGTATAATATATATAACAAATCCCTATATATTAATCCTGACACCATTATTCATTCATCACCCCCTCAACTATAGATATATCTTATACATGATCAACCCTCATGTTTGATTATCATAATAAACCAACCTTATTATGTGATGAGGACAAGATGCACTCATATCCTTAAAATAGGAAGGTTGAAGTTAATTCTAATAGTTTTACATCCCAACCATACATTCTATTATATATATATATATGTGATCATCTTGAAAGGTCCTATTATGCATATTTATCATCGAAACCTTTGGACGGTACATTTCACCTAGCGTTCCATTTCACATAATGTAAAAATAATTGTAATCAGATGTATATTCGGAACTAAAAATATTTCCATAACTTGATCACAGATGATTGAATATAAAATAAACCACATTAGAATTTATCAGAAAATCATAAAATGTGCGTCATTTTGCCTTAAAAAGAACCAAATTACATGGTTATAATTACCTATATATGGATAAGAATGAATCCACTTTAATGAGTCTAATCCCCACTTTATAACATCTCATTACTATTTTAATTAAATCCCAACATCTACATGGATAGACCAAAATTTCAGAGTTCCTTTCTATATATCGCCAAGATATAGAGTTTCCAATTAAATGGATCAAAAAAGTGGTTGTTTAATTATCAAATATTTTTTCATATTATATTCATGATGTAAGTCAGTTAATATCTTAAGGTTCACTAGTCCTATTATTTGGATGGATTCACAAACATGTCTAAAATCTATAAGGGAGGATCAAACAATGAATAATGACCAATTTAGGGATGATAAAATTTCATATCCTTTAAACCAATGAAAAATACTATATTTGATTATTATCTACCAGTTATCTACATAATTTAGAATGTATCTCTTCCCTGACTCAGAGCAGAGGTGAATAGTGGTGCATTAGAAAAAATAGTGTGCCTAATTTGGGTTCTTAATTATTTATGTGGTTTATAGACCTTGAACACTTATTATTTATATAGAACAGATGGGTTTCTTTTCTACCATCTTAATAAAAATATTATCTATGAAGAACATATCATATAGAGTCATGACCTCTAACTAGAAATTGGATACATAAATAGTATACAGGGTTTTAATGAGCCACCAGGCAATGGGGATTTGATCATATTCCATTATCATATCTAAACATAAAACAATTTAGGAGTATTTCCCCTCGAGAAAAGATATTATTACCTTCCTATTCTCAGGGAGGTGGATAAGGACATAAATAGTATTCAGAAAACTACAAAGGTGATTTCTAGGAGAGTTATTAACCAAGGTCATCATCCCAGATGCATGACTCTAATTATACAATGTATTGTTGTTGAAGATGTGAAAACCCTTGTCAACCAAATAAGCCATCCAAAAACAGATTTTTGTAGGTGTATTCAACCACTAATAATTGATATTAGAATAATGTGTCAGTCATTTCCAACACCTAGAAGGCACATTAATGTTCCTCGACACTGGACCAGTGTATATACAAGACCAAAATTATTTAGAAACATTATTCATCATCAAATATATCCTTAGTGATTGATTCAAAAGATTTGTAATCAATGTGGAAGGGAATTAGCCCACATGTATTTTCTCATAATGTTATTCCAAAACCTATGTAACCTATTATAATTTATTCAAGGAAGAATGGGGTGTTGTAGATATATCTTCCACATTCTAGGGGATACACAAGCCTATATGTCTAGGGTGATTCATACCCCTAGTGTCACCTGTATTACTATTTATTAGAAATAAATATATCCAAATTGAAGAAATATCCTCTCTAAAGAAGTATGTATTCTCTACCTCATCATTCACATTAGTGAATGTTTTAAATATTGACCATACTTATGATGCTGACTATGATACTACTAATGAGAATGTAAAAGATGAGGCATATGTAGATAATTCCACTCACACAGAGGTACTTAAAGATGGATAAATTACTTGGTGTTAATGGAAATCCCACATGGAGTCTCCTTTGAATATTCTGTTATAAAAAACATTGTAAGATTCTATCATATTAAAAGGTATCTCCAATTTTATATCCAACCCAGTGCTTAAATATTATGTGTCTTATAGAATATTTTTTAGTTCAACGACTAGATAAGGGATATTAAGAAGATAAATGATGAATTTTTCTGGGGAGAGATATACACTAAGTAAAAAATTAATGAGGAACCAACTAGGTCTCCTAAAACCTTTTTTATGGGGGGAAATTAGTCAAACCACAATGTTTGAATCAATCAACCTAGTAAATTTGAGATCATATCAACTATAAAATTTTACTATAGTGTTGATTTATTATCATGAGTTCACCTGAATATTGGAAAATAATCATAATGATTAGGAAATTCATTCGGTTGTAACTTTGGTGAGGACCCAATCACCTGTTCTAATAAGCCAAAAATCCCAAGTCTTGTCAGCTATTTCAACTCATGTTTTTGGTCAAGGGGAGACATGCTAGGAATTAACATATTCTCTTATTTCATGTATATATTTTATAATAGGATAATGTAAACTAGTACACCCATAAAGGAATATATATCATGAGTTGGTAGGTTTGGATCATCCCCAACCAAAATGTATGAATCCTAACATATCTATATTCCACCGAATAAGTGATATGTAGAAAAATATTACAAAAATTTATATACTTGACGTGGCCCAATTATGGGAGTCTCATAACAGTAAATGTTTTCAAAAATTATATATTTCAGCAAAACCATATAAGGTAGTTCATTTTTTGTAGACTAACATTACAGTTGCATGTATTAAATGTTGAGAAGATCTCCATCAATGATTCCTATACCAATTTAGATCTATAATAAAGAAAAACTATCATTTATCTCTATAATAATATGTAAAAATATAATAATAGAGTCATATATTTCATTTTATGATAGAAGAGGTAGAGATACTTTTTATAAATAAATATTCATTAAGAATAATTACTAGAGACATGTGTGTAAAACCTACAAGTAGTGTTATAAACCAAACTCATCCCTTGATTTAACATTACAGGTTCTAAGAATGTTTTTTATATAGAACATCATTTATTTGATGAAATTTTATGAACAAAAAAAAGATATCATTTAGAAATAACATCATTAATAGTGAATTCAAAGAATGAAAAAATAGTTTCTATCACCTTAATTATCAATAGATTGAGGTGACATGACCTTGAACATGGGAGGAAAAAAATGTATTCCTTCTGTAATGATCAGGTTCTTTGGTAAATTTTTTCCTTAGGTACTATAAAAATCATGTTTATATAAATCATAAAGCTAAATAAACTAGGGATGATTGATCTCCAAAATTACTATCCTTTCCATCATTTGTTCTGCAACACAGTCTAAGAATGATTTTTCCTTAAATATTTTATTTAATGGATATCTAATTAAAATAAAGTGAAATTGGATATTACTATAGTTCTTGTGATATGGGTTATTTCCATTTATAATGAAAATCATAATAGTTAAAAAATGGGCCCAAATTAGAAAATATAAATTATTGGTGGTTGGATTATTTATAAATAAGTTATTCATGTGATTTACATCATTATGGAATGACTGGGTCAACTAGTCATGAGTTCAATTTACTATGTACACTGACTATAACACATTTTAGTTAATATAATCCCAATAATTTATATAATAATCATAAGTGAGACCATGATATAGAGGGATAATAAGTGATTAATCTATTATTCCAAAATATTATAGGCATCATTATCCCAATATTATGAAATTCTGAACTATACCACTAAATGAGACCATGGGCATGATCCAACCATGTGAGACCACAACAAAAAACCCACTAAATTATTCTATTACCACCATCCCCCTAAATGTGACCTTGAACAATTTCCCACAACATTTGACCATTAACACTATACTACTAAACAATACCGCATTCATTATCCCACTAAAAATGTCAACGGGAACCATACCACTAAATGAGAGAATGGGAAATATCTACCCAAGAGAGATCCTTTTTTAAGAGGAGCTTTAGTTTTCCATAGTCAATGTTATTCATGTGATGAAAAAGTTCATTGTGTATGAAGATATTCAATAAATGGGTTCCTTTTTTATTTGACCTGGTATCATCTATATCTGAATAATTTTTAGGTAGTTAGAAAAAGTCCACTATTAAAAGAAACAATAACATAATTTCATAATATTTTGGGGCTCAAAAAGTTCATTGATATTAATCTCATAGAATTTACAAATAATATCATGATGATACTGTACCAAACCCTATAAAAGGGTTCCAAAAGCTTATTGATTCTCCTGATAGAAATATTGACCGGGAATGTGTCAGATGTTCAAATTGGATCCAATAATTAGTGTTTGATCCATGACTCCCATCATTAGCCACATATATTTTCATTGGGAATGGAATGGGTGTCAGACTTTTCTTCTTTCTTTTATGTCAATAAATAATAAAAGGACATCCCTAATTAAGAATATATCCCTCGATTATAGTGTGTAAATTTTAATCTCTGAAATGTAACATCGTAGTTATTTCAAAGAATTTTTCAAATGGTGAGATGAAAAAATAATGTAATAGTGGACCTATCTGTAATGATGTTCCCCATCCCACTTAAATGGGGGGATTTTCAAATTATTCACCCCATGATTGATTCATTTTGGACATCCTTTGACCTTATTAATTCCTATATAGTCCTCAAGACAGTCAGTGTTCTCTAGTGTAGGGGTGGTACCTGTGTTTTTAGAGTAATTAATAACATCAAAATTTACCATTGATTCAACATATAATAAGACATAGTCCAAGATATCATATTCGATCATGTAACCATGTCAATAAATGTGTATCTGAAATATAAGGGAAGTAATGTTTTCATAAATATCTCTATGATATATAAATAAAGGTATATTCCTTCAAACCAAATCAGGTTTATTGGCATTCAAATTATTCCTTGGAGAACAATCTGATTGATATCCCAATGATAAAGTAGTCTAATGATGATCTTTGATAAAACATTCCAATTACATCCCCTAACATCAATTAATATTAAAATATTAAATATTTTATTCAAATTTAGTTACTAGTTTCAGGAGTAGATAGATGAGTTCAAAATAGAGTTGGAGAGTACTCGAATACGTGAAAAATGTTTGTGAGTCATTTTAACCCCAATAGATAAGTTTCATCTCCTTTAAATAATGTAAGATGAATAAAATATTTGTTGTATGTATTTAAAATATATAATTTAATCTCCACTTTAAGTTACTTTAAACTACATGGAATAAGTACTTTCTTCACATTATAATATATATCATATAACCCTTATCATATGATCTTAAATAACATAGAATCATATTCTTAGTTGAATAAAGATAATATATATGATTTATGTTCCATACCCCTAGACCCTAAAATTTTCAGAGTAACCCATCCCATGTAACATCAACATTTTCAAAATGGTCCATCCTATGTGAACATTAATTGCATGGTCTCATTTATTCTTTATAGAAATGAATTTAAAATCCCATCCCATTATTTTAGTGCTCTATCAATATAAGGGTTCTATTTTTGAATAGATTCACATGGGTATAAAAACATATTCATTCCTTAATCTCACTATTCACATAACTAATTCCATAAAAAATTCCCCTTTCCCAAAACTATGTGAATCACTAATATACATACCATGGGATGCATAGTTATACCGTGATATAAAATCCAATTCCCAACTATTGATTATATTTCAATGACTGAATCATTAAATGATATTGTATTTAGATAATGACACCTCTCTTTATCTTAGTGATGATACCTCATTCACATTGGCTCTTTTTGTATTAGACTCTATGTGGGGGAAATATATTCTATTTATACAACTACCTATGGGTTGATTATAATTATATCAAGATATATAGTGACACCTAAATATATTTTTCAATTATCAACTACAAATTTAGTCAAGGAATCATCAAATTAAACTACATGCACCTCTTCTTGAAAAAATATATTTGGATTGGTCTCTCCATTCATGTCAGGTTTTTCTTCATCAAATTTTTATATATTCTAAATCAAGCTTCATAAAATGTTTTATGAGTATATAACTCAAAAAATATATAAAAAATTCATCATAAACACAAGTTTCAATAGTTTAGCTTGTGATATTTCCAAACAATCTATGGTGAAATTCTACACACCTGGTAAAAACCACAAAAGGGTATCCTATAAAATATTTAATTATTTTATCACAAGGTATTAAGATTTTTTATTTTATGGAAAATCATTATATTTAGAAAAAGGATACTATAACAATTATTCCAATTCAAAAAACCTCAATGGGATAATTGATAAAAATGTATGTTCCTATAAACTATGTCACCCCATTATTGAAATTAGAAAACGTTATTGAGAAAATTTATAAGAAACCATAAGAGGTTAATTTTAAAACAAAAATTTGGTGTCCAAAAAAATAAATACATCTCTCAGTAATTGAGTGTTGTTATTTTCCTCTATAAAGTAAAACAAAATTTGGAAATATGTAAATTGTTTCCCACTATGGGTCTATTAATTCAATATTATGGGGCCCTCCCTTTTAGATGATTTTGCGTTCAAGATATTTATTTTTATATTTATTCACCTTGAAAACAAGTAAAATAAAAGTTGGTGTAACCTTCATGGAACGAGAACCCTTCTTGAATATCCTATTCTCAATAAACCAACTTCATATCTGTAATTTATGAAATATCAATAATAAAAAATTGTGAGTTTATATTATCTTATAGGAATTCAAAATCATGAGTGTATATATTCAGTTACCCATTTCATTGAAATTGGTAACAATGTGATTAAATTATCTAAGTAGGCCTCTCTATGAATAGATCGATTTAAAAAGTAGTTTCATATAAAATTATGGATAACTTGTTGTGGATGTTTTGTTCTATGTGAACTGATCCCCTTGAACCCCATTCACTCTTTTCTAATGGTGTGGTTTTACTCTCTCCACTGCCAATTTCATACTTAACTACATGTATATTAATTCTCCATTGAATCATACATTTTAATGTTATGAATTGCCAATTATATAACACAACTATTCATGTCAATTCAAGTACCCCTAATGTTACACATATGTGAATTATATGAACATTAAAATTATTATTATGATATCCTTTTCATAAACCATTTCATATCAAGATGTGAATTTTCTATGGATAAAAAATTTTCATGAGTCAATATACCCCACATAATACTTCCAATTCCTTAGGTTTAGATTTTTTACTAATAAATTACAATTGGGTACCTAGTCTTGATTAGATTTCATTAAACAACAAAGACGTGGTCCATCTAAAATGAATTAAAAATAAATAGATTATTATATTCATTATGAACTAATTCACTTATGTTTGAGCTGGATCTTCATAATAGTTCCACTTATACATGGTAACCATTTAGTTCATGTTTTTATCAATAACCTACACTAGGATGAATCCATTTTATTTTTTATTATACATTATCTTGATTAGTGTAGATACTCCCTTAATATAACAATGCATAGATTGATTAATATTATTGACTGTACATAGTGATTCCTAGATCACTTATCCTGGTCTTAAACATAAATTTTACATTTATCCAAACTCTCCATTTAAACGGCCTCAAGAATTAATGTCACATTTTACACATCATCTATACACGAGGGAACTAAATATAAAAAACACATATCACCAATCTAATGTATAAAATTTTACATTCATTTTTTTATAATCCCTTACCATAATTAATTCACCCTATTAAAAACAAATGATAGTATGATTATTATTATAAAATAATATGTAGTGATATTAAGATCTCCTATTTAATGTCTAGTTAAAAATTCATTGTTCAATATGTTCTATATAAATTCCTGTTATTTATACATACACAATTAGTTTTTCTCCATTAACCATATGGAAGGACACCAAAATAATTGTGAAAAGTATTCCCTAACGAAATAAAAACACCTTGATCCAGTCTTCTCCTTTTATTGATAGAAAATCATTAGTTGAGATTAACCTATTGGCGAATATACTTTCAGTAATGAGTTAGCACCATAATCATACTAAATGTTAATTAATTGTGTAAATTTATATATATTACATTAGAATCATATGATTTTCATTTGAAATTAATTATATAATGGGAAATGAGTTATCTTGAATAGAAACATGTTTTCAATAAAAAAATTTCTTTTTAATCATTGATATGTTCACCATTCAGAGAACATAGGTCTAGTATATGTAGAATATTATACTTTTTTTAATATGATGGAAAATGGGATATTTATGTGATGTAAGTTTTCTCACTAACAAAGTTGAATAAACCCTTCAAGAAACATTTTGAATCCTAGTGATATGATTGTGATGAACTCTTGATGGGTGTTGGCAATAAATTTCAATCATTATTGAAGAAACTGATTATTAAAAACATGAAAAAAACATTAGAGGGTATTATGGAAAATCTTTATATAAAAAATAAACGTCTATGTGGATAACCTACATCCAAGGGTATAGTTAATTTCTAAGGATTCGATTTAATTTCACATGTAGACAAAAAGAATTTATATTTCATACTACATGGTCAATTGAACATGGTAGTATTTTTAATAAATTCAATGATGTTTCCCACAGTATAAAAATTGTAAAAATTAACTTCATGGTGTGTTAACTACTATAGAAGAATAATTATTTATGATAACGCTATTAAAAGTATTCCATTATACATGAATTCGCTACTCAATGTGAACCCTTATTTTTTCATGCTCTTCCCCACAAAATCACTTCTTGGTACATAACATTCCTTGTGAGTCCAACCTCACACACCTAGACTGACATACCTAGTGAAACTGCTGGTTTCCTGAGGAAGTTACCATCATATATGGGCACCATGGTCTGGGGTTTCCTATAACGGGTAACCCATTTATCCCATTTTCAACACCCAACATGTAGACTATGTACACATTAGAAAATTTCTCAGCACCACATAACTTGAACACACTGAACCCTCCTTCATATTATTTTTGAATACAACACTAAAAATAAGTTATAAAATTATTTTTCTTGTCCAATTATAATTAGATCTATTCTGTTGGATACATACTACTTGTATACATTGATACATGAGTGATAGACCAAATGGGAACCGATTAAAGATATGGTATCTTACTTGATAAATCTATTGACTAATACTCATACTTGTTTGTGCCTTTTCCTCGACCTCATACCTAGGAACACCCTAACCTTGACTTCATCCATCTATATTCTTTCAATCATTTTTTATAGTTGGGGAAACATTTTCTTGGGCCTCAAAACTATGAATTCCTTCATCCAATCCCCATTAATTCTAATTCATTATCTCAAGAATCATACATAGATAATACTTATCATTTTTCCTATACCTTGGAACTACATCAAAAAGGCCACTTTACAAGAGAACCACTTCACCCTTATATGATACTAGGTGACTAGATTACCCTAATAACATAATAGGTACCCATAACACCTTATTCCAATAAATATGAGACCACATTCCCAGGTATCCAACTTAGGCTCCATTTCACCTAGGCCCCTATTATGGGGATTTATCCCTAGAATTCATTTCTTGAGTTTATATAATACTATTTTTTTCACACATACCATGAGTCATGTTTTTACTTCGAGTCTCTAAATTTTATTCTGTGAGGATTATCCTCTTAGTTCCCTTTAATTACATTATTTTATATATTCCCTAAGGTTTCCCAAAAATATAGACAACATGATCTCCTTCCAAAGAAAAATAGAATGTGACAGTCATTTGAAACTTTCTCCTGGTAATCCATATCATAGGATTTTAGACTACTTAGACTGACTTTGTCACACAACTATAAATTATGTAACATGAACTATATATATCTTGATTCTTATTCTGATATTATATATATGATTACTCATTATTGTTCAATCCCAACACCATTACCATCCCATACCCCCCTTAATAGGTGATATCTCTCAGACTTGGGAATCATTATTATTTGATTGGAATAATAAATCAAACACCTTATATGATGATAATAAGATAAACTCAAGTCCTGACATGAGGTTGTTAAAAATGTGGACTACTTGGTTTAAACCCCAACCATGCATTATACATTGTATTTACTAACTAGTATGATGAACTATAGAGATCCTCTTTTACTCTAGACACAAGAAAACCATTTTCATGTACCATTCATAGTGTTATATTTAGCACAATGTTATACTATTCGAAATTGATGATTGATGCACATCCTATTATGGGAATATCACTTGTTCATTAGTAATTGATATTACAAGCCTCCACATTTTTTGTCTAACATGTATTTAAATGGTATAATGGGTCTCACTAGAAGGAATAGAACCACATGGGTTAAGATTCCATTCAATGGGATAACATTCATCACATTCGATGTCCCCTATAGAAAATCCATGAAACCAATTAGTTCCTTTAATAATAATTACATTCCACTTTAGATGGTGATAAATTATAGAGTGACTTCATCTATAGTTCAAAAACTAAAGTGTCCAAATATTTTTTTATAAATGACATGTAGTGTATTTATAATTTTTAGTTTCCTTATAAATAATTTTTTTTAGTAAATAATTTTTTTGTGTTTAACCAATATTCTTATTAGGAACTATTCCAGATCATATTATATATATATAATAGAGTACCATACTAGGAATTAAGACCATAGGGATGAGTCTTACTCCCATACTATTGACTAATATTTAACCCAAAGTATCACTAGTTTATCCGAGTGATCACTTTCCATTGTATATAAGCTATACACTAGGTAAAATATTTAAATCATGTTTGTGAATTGTAAAGATGGTCATAACCCATTCACCCTTATAATAATTGTACTTATGTTAATACCACTTTCATCCATGTTCTTTTTATTTCTATAGAGATAAATCATTCACTGTTATTATTATTATTTATAGTGATAAAACATATTCTCTTATCATTATTATTAATTTAGTAATTACTCGTTCAGTTATACTCATCTATTTAGTGAAACTTATTTCAACAATTTTATTATTATTAGAGATGATAACTTTTTCATCATTTTTTTGTGATCATTGTAGGAATGGTTGTTATTGGAAGTGGATGTATCGAACCCTATCATATAATGGTTGTTTTATTTATGATATTTTTATTTGTATATCATATCTTTCATTCCCCAATATGTTTCTAGAATTGTGTTTGATTCCTATTAGTGTTATCCTATTAAGTAAAAATCATAGATCCTTTATAAGATCTATGGTGGGAATACATAACTCATGATCAAAGGAAGAATGCAAGTGAAATTTTCCAATGGTATAAGTCCATGTTTTGATTTTTTAAAGGATTAAAAATGAATTAGGTGGATTTTAGGACATAGATTGTATATATATATATCCATTTAATTTCATTGTTTGAGATCATGTTTTTTTACAATCAACACATAAGTGATTTATAGCATTAGGTATAACATTGGGGACATTAAAATGGGGTAAACTTTTGTTATATTATATAATTTTTTATTATGCATATCCAATAGATGTACCATATAATTATTCAACTTAAATTATGTATAATTTTGGATCTTTAGTTATGATATTATTTATACATATTTAACAAGGGTATAGTCTACCAGAATACCTATAAATTCCTCTCCACTAGTCGGTAGATATTGGTATATTAGTAGGCGTTCCTGAGGTCACATGGAACACCTAGTTATGATTTTTTCTAAAAAACTATAATGAGGACTGGAATACTTTTTTCAATTGATTTTAATGAATTATAAATGATTTCGTTTTAAAAATAAAATTATAAAATGTATGCGAGGAAAATGGTTTTAGAGATAATGTATCTTATGAAGAGAAACAATGATTGACTATCAAGGTAGGGGAGGGACACTCCAATTACAAGTTGATATAAATTTGATAATATGTAATTATGAGGTTATAAAATTATAAAATACATCATAAGTATAATAAAATCATGTTGGGACATACATATTTGATACATTATCAATAAAAAACAATTTTAATTTACCCTGAAAAATGATTTGATACAGGATTTAGGGTTTGGAATCAAACTATTCGACTCAAATAAATCATTTATATCAAGTTAGTGTCTCTATGGGTATCCACCATAATTATATAAACACTATTAAATTGATAAATGTTTGAATAATCCATTTATACATTTATAAGTCTTCTTAAATCATTTACACATTTGGGATATAGTTTTTTTAGAAAAAGCGGTGATATAAAAAACATTAAATAAATAAAATCCTATAAATTATGATAGTCCACATGTAGTTCCTTTTATCTAATTTTTTTTAATTTCATAATGGATATGAAATCTCTATGAAAATCTTGTTTTTATATATGAGACTTGTTTGACGATTTAAACGAAAATATAATGTGAATCCTCTACCAGTTTGGCTGTCAAATCATATGTAAAGAAAAAGGACACCAGGGATGCTTGAATTTTTTCTATCTTATGTTATATGAATTTTATCTATGAAAGGTGTTATGGATATAATAATTAGCATGTTTTGATTTTGGAAGGATTTATAATGTTATTTGGATTTGATGTGGAAACAAATGAAAAAATTAATAAAGATTTTATAGTGAAAGGAAAACTAAATATTCTTTAATGAGAATAAAAATATAAAAATATCTAGAAGAAGAAATAATAGAATTTTTTTGTTTTTTTGAAACAAATATATAGTTCAAACATGATTTTACTTACCAAAATAATGATACTGTACAATGTGATAAAGATGGATCTGTATTATTATATGTAACAGATGCATTCCTTATTTTGTTTATATTTATAGTAACCACAATACATAGTAATAAAGGATTATATAATCTATTATCCAAGTATTATATGATTATTAGTGAAAATACTAATCCTCATGATGTAGATATTTCATTATTTATTGGATCTCAATATGATGATTAGAAATGTTAATTTAAGGAAATGATAAACTAAATGAATGGTTGATTATAGAATCAATTATTTACATTTTCCACTATTAATTTTGATGTGGAGTTTTTTTGTTGACTCTAAAAAAAGATGTTTTAATGAAAAATAATCATTATTTATATCTTCAAACTATATCAATATAAATATTTAATTTTTATTTATTAGTCTTTCAATTAATTATTTATGTATTATAATAATTAAATTAATTTTTAAAACACAAGGCTATTATATTTCCTCTAAATGATGTAGTCTTGGGATTTCCAACCACTATTGAAAAATATAAACACATGTTGCAACACATAATATAAAATAATATGTGGTGGTGTATTCATAAAATTTACATTAACCAAGGTGAAGGGGTTTATGACTATTATTTAGATAAGGAAGCTGTAGTTATACAACTTAGGGTAAAATAAAAGTTGTTGTAAAGGGATTTAACTCCCTTCATAAATTGATTACTATAATGAAGATCTACACCCTTGTAGCCAAACATTTTAATACATTAAAATTACATAATTTTTGATATAAATAACATAATATAGATAAAATCCATGATCCAGTAGTTTAGTATCTTTGGATAATTATGTCCTTACATCATCTGTATGTAATAAAACATAAAAATTATTTAAATCCATCCTCTTTATTCTTTTAAAACATATCATGTTCTCTTTAGTACATGTATTCATCTTAGGATATACATCAAATAAAGGGGTGATCTAACAAACCGTATAGGGTGGAATAAAATGGGGTGAAAAAATGACATGAATCAAAAGTACATGGGTGAGCATACACAATATAATCATATCATAAAGATATGATCATCATTATAATATTAAAGGAAAAATTTACTAATGGCATATAATTTTCCATATTCATAATAATGATACATCATAGCTCTATGGATTAATCTCAGACATTTTTATGAAAAAATATAGCAACATGTTCACACATAAAAATTTGTGTATAAATTGTAACAAGAGAATTATGAAAAAATATAACATCATATTTATCCATTCTATACGTAATCATATGAGATATATCACTTTAAAAAAATTAATTTGGGGTATATATAAATATGGGACTACACATTGGATCATAAATCATTCATAATCATTTATTCCACATGTAAAGAAAGAATATAATAATTATAGTATTAAATTAAACCCAAGAAATGTAATTTTTTTCATAAAATTATCATATATCATTCTTCACAGAATAATCCTGGGGTTACCAAATTATTAACAAAAATCATACTTTTTCCAAAAAGATCATTTTTTAAATAAAAAACTATAGTTTTGTTAAAGACTTCTCTTTGAAAAATAATGTAATATATAAATAATCATTAAAATTCTCATAGAAATCATTTAAAAAAGAAATAAAATATTATATCCTAAAAAGGAAAATGTAAGGAATAATAAAAATTCCTAAAATTGATATTGGATGAACATTCATATTTAAAATAATTACAGATATGTGATAACCCAAAAGAATGAGTTTGGTTCGAGACTCCCTTTACCATAAATCTTGATTTATTTCATCCCTTTTTTGACCCTTTTATAATTAAGAAAAGTTTATTAAAACATGGAAATATAATTAAAATATATTCATTTTTTCCCTATGGATCAATTATAATAATTGAATCATATTTCTTAATTTACATCATTAATTTTTAAATGTCTTGATGTCATATTTTCCTTTAAATATCATGTCTTTCTTTGATTTAATAATATTTCGCTATTTCTATTTATATATTTTATGATTAACTTCAAAATCATTGAAATAAAAATAAATATACAATTATATATTATAATTAATAAATTATATTAATCTATAATAGATATTATAATTTGTTTGTTGACAACATCCTCATGGGCGGTTTACCAACCATTGAATAGACAATGCCTAAAAAGGGAAAAGTGAAGTATGAGATTAAAATATTTTTGAAAATATTCATTATATAAGGTTATAATAATTATTATTATTTTAAAATAACACTCAATTAATCTTAAAATAATTGTGTTTTAAAGTAATACAAACAAATAGAAATATATTAGAAAAATTAGAGAAACAATCAATGAAAACATTCCATCTTCTTGGTGTTAATTATTATCTATGACAATAAAATCCTTGAATTCTTAGAGTTAATTGAATCCATAACACATCTAAGAATTAAAAAGTCAAAATATATGTGATTTGGGTACTGCATTTTCTTATTTAAGTTGGGGTTAAATTCATTTTTAAGGGAGGGATGACAGTTTATTTATATAAGGGGAGAGGGAAATTTTGATGATAAAATTCAATTTATATGGTAAACATTATAATAGTGATAATTTTTAAATTTTAAGTCCTATTTGAAGGAATTAAGACTATTTTGGGTCTTTTAATGATTTTTAAAACAAAAATACTTAATTTCTTAAAAAATAATGTCGAGAAATGAATGTTTTTTATTTTAATTATAAACATTAGAATTTAAAATTTCAAAATAAATTGTATGTTTTGAAAAAAAGTTAATTATAATTAAATGAATAATTTTTCTAATGAAATATGTTTTTCGTTAATCAGAAATACCTATAAATTATTAGGTTCATATTACATCATGAGTGTTGTAATTTTAAACACACTTGTTACAAAAAACAATATTTTTATTATTCACTTGAATATTTATTTATATTAAGAAATTACTATAAAAATAACAGTTATAAAATTTTATCATTCAGATTAAAAAATTTTCGTTTAACATATCGAAATGATTTTATAATATTTTTAAAATTTAATTTTTATGAAAAATTATTTTTTTGTGAAATATATTAAAACAATGTTTGTTAAGTTATTCTTATTGTTTCTTTGAGTTATTAATCAGGTTTTTTATTTTATGGGATTTCAGTATAAATATTTTCTTAAATCAATCATACTAAATATTATTATTATTAAATTTACTATTTTGAGTTCAAATATTATTCCAAATATTATGTGACTTTTCCTAGTACCCATGTTATTATTCCTAATGGTCAGGTTACTATTTCAAATGGGCACACTATTGTTAAAATAGCAACATTATTACAATAAAAATCACATTTCCCATTTAAATACATTTAATTCCATCACACATAATTCACAATATCTCTTACCAATATCTACTTTTTCCCTTTTTAAATAGTTTGATTAGATTACTAAAATTTTGTTACTAATCTATAGTTTTATTTGTTGATGAAATAATTCTAACAGATAAGGATGATCCAAATTTTCCTGATCTGTTTTTTCTTCTAAATTTATTTCTCACTATATTATTTGTAATTTCCATTATTTTATATTTTGACTAATGTAATGATCTCCTTTAATGAAATAAATTTTTATTGTGTTTTCTATTTGTTTCATGTGTACAATATTACATAATAAAATATAACACAAATTTATATAGGAAACACATATCATTTATAAATTCTAGGTGATTACATTATTCCCCCATTTGGAAATTGATTGCCAAAATTTCATCTCAAATTACTAGATATTAATAGATGAAGGTTACTATTGTATCATTGTTTCATTAGGTTACCACATATCTTATTAATATTTATTGTTCCTCTATATTTATTTTAGATGGTGAATAATCCCATTGATTAGAACATTATATTAGTAGTTTTAGATTTTCACTAAATTTATCTCTTAATTGTGTTCATTCTCTTGTTTTACCACTTCTAAATTTAGTACATGTGATGGATCAGTAATGTACTTCCTTAGGAAATATACGTGTAACACATAATGAACATGAGCATGGTTTAGTGGACGTGTTAGCTGATAGGTGGTTGATCCTTTGTGATTAAGGATTTAAAAGGGGCCAATGTACCTTGGGATGTGATTTAAATTCATTAAAAGACTTATGAATTTCATCTATTATGATATTCAATGGAATAACTTTTGTCCAACTTCAATAATTAGTTCCCATCAATGGTTGAATTCAAAAATCCTCTATTATCTCTGAGAAGATTTCATAATTTATTAGATGACATGAACATTCTCTTTCATTTATTGAAGAATATCATGCCCATGTATCATCCTACCACCTTCTTCATCCAAATGTATAAGTGATTTACATCACATCCCATATAGATCTTTATGTGTAGTAATTTTAATACTCAAGTGAAATATATTGTTGTATTAGTACTAAAAAAATATGAGATATCGATCTAATAATCCTTCAAATATTACTATACATAAACTCAACGTGTCCTTAAATTTTTAAAAGATCCTTTCATAGTTTTTTAACATTTTTAGTTAATATTCCATAATAAAATTCAATATAGTATTAAAATCATGTTGAATACTTCTACAGATTTGAAGGTGATCCATAGTTCATGATAAATATGATCAAAATTAGTTCCCCATATAGCCTCACCACATCCTTTACATCTATTTTGGAATGTAGTTATAGAGATACATATTACCATATTGCGATTAAGTGAGCAGTCATGGTGAGTATAATTACCACAAATTATATCACATTTCTTCTATTGGATTCTTTTGGGAGACTAATGTATAATTCAAAAGTTATGGTCTCCCATTTCCATGTCGGTATGAGAAATGGTTGCATTATCCCCTTGAAATTAATTAACACTTCTTTAAATTAATAAAATTACAAAAAACTTGATTTTTGATCATCAATATCCTTCTTAAAATTATACCATATTAATTCCTATATAATATCTTGATACTTCATGGTACATTAAGGATTAATGTAGAATGAAAATATATATGCATTATTCAATAGCTCTTTCTTTATATCTGGTAATGAAGGAACAAAACATCTTATTCCAAACTAAATGAAATCATACTCTTCAATGTGTAATTCATGATTTATAGTGACATAAATTTTTCGAACATGATTGTTGCATCATTTTTATGATAAAAACAATAATAGTGATTTAATCCTTGATACAAAGGTATTTATATTGAAAAAATTAGGATCATACCTCACTTGTAGATAATGAAAATTAATCATTATTTAAATTAGTTTTCACTATCCTACAAAAAATCAATCATTTTCTCCTTAGTAAATGAATTCACCTGATGATATACATCAAAGAAATGGATGTGGTAAAATCCCAATAAGTGGAAGAATAATATGGGAGGAATAAGGGGAATGAATCAATAGTAAATGTACAAGTACAACCATTTTCAACATATAAAAAGTGTAGGTCCATCCTAAAATCACTAGTGAAACATTTTATTATTACGTGAAATTTTGAATATGAATAATAATGAAGCATCATAACATGGTTGTTGAATCCCACACATTGTTTTGAACAAAAAATTAATCATTTTCACACATAAAATATGTGAAAATGGTAACATCATAAATGTTAATGAATAAGACATCATGTTAACATATAATACACATAATATCAACAGATTTATCATATTAACCAAATAATTAGTGGGGTCTATAATTTTGTCCCTCTTGTCACATTATAAAATGTTCATATTCATAAATTTCACATGGAAAGGAAACGTATAACAATCATAGAAATGAAATAAAACCATTTAAACGATTAGGTTTTATAAATATTTCATATATAATACTTCATAGAAAAACCATTTAGGTTCCAAAATGAATAAGGGAAGTCATATTTTGGTATAAAATACCATTTTTCATTAAATAAAAAACAACTTAAGAGGAGTTAAATATGCCTTTGATAAAAATAATTACCTTTTGAAAGATATTTGTAATTGAATTTGATATAATTTTCATATGGTATACAAATGTATATCCTACTAAGAGAATGCGAAAGGGTGGTAAATATGATTTTTTAGGATATTAGAATAATATAAATACTTGAAATAATTTTAAATATGAGATAACCCAAAAAAATAATTGGGTTCATGAATCCACATACCTTAAATACTGATTGAATTCATTGACATTCTAGTTATTTTATAATAAAATTAGGAATCTTAAAATAGTAATTTTTTCCCTATTGATAAATTAACACAATTGGATTATAATTCAAAGTTTCCATCATTAAATGTGTAACTTTTTGATAGCATATTTTTAATAAAATATCTCATCTTGCTTCTATTTGGTGATTTGGATTTATTATTATTTATAAATTATTAATATTAACTATACAAGCATAAAAATAAAAATAAAAATTTGTTTTAATTACTTTATTATAATAATCTGTAATGGTTTTTATAAGTTGATTTTTTTAAATTTGTTCATGGGTGGTTAACTGACTATTGATGGGATATTGTTAAGAGAGGGGGAAATATAAGTATAATTTATAAACACATCATAAATATAATCATTACAGTTGGATAGAACCTTTAAAATAAATTAAAAATAATACTAAATTTATTTTTAAGTGTAATTTTTCAAAGGAATAGAGTCAATGTGTAATATAAGATGAAAATTAGATAAATGGTTTGTGATAATTTACCCTCTTCTCGACGTTTCTTCTTTTCTATCGAACAAAACTCCTTGAATTCATGGTTCTAAGTGACTACATAACATCCAAAGGGATTCTAAGAGACATAGGAGAGGGGATTCAGGAAAATACCTTCTTTTGGTAAGTCAGAGGTGTTTGTTATTCCAAGGGATGGGTAAGGGTGTATTAATAGATGAGAAGACGAACATTTTCAAGATAAAATAATGGAAAAAATAAAATTTTATTGGAAAATATTTTAACAGTGATATTATTGAAATATTTATTCATATTTGAATAAGAAAAATTATTTTAGGTCTTTTAATTAATTAAAAAACAAAATTCCTTATTTAATTTCTGAGGAAAGTGAAAAAAGAAAAATTGTTATTTTAATGGAATGCTATAGACATTAGGCTTTTTAAAATTCTTTTTTTGTTTTCAAAAGAAGTTTATTTTATCTAAATTTATAGTTTATCCATTGAATATTATTTAGTTGATACAAAATATCTATAATTTATTAGTTCATTATTACATCAATAATGATATAATTTAAAACACACTAGTTAGGTAAAAATAATATTTTTAGTATTCACCTTAAAATAAATTTATTTTTGAAAATTTTCTATAAATCACTCATCATAAATTTTTGTGTGGTGATTCTTAAAATTATATTAATTTCCCCAAAATATTTTTATAATAATGGAAATTTTAATTTTTAAAATATTATTATGATATTTATGAAATAAATGAATATATATATATATATATATTTAAATTCGTATTATTTCATTGTGTTTATAATAGTGCTATTTATTTTATGCAATTGAAATATTTATTTTTTAATAAATTACTCATTATAAATATTTTTATATTCAACCTAATAATTTTTATGTCAAACCCCCATTCCTAATGGAGATAATACTATTCTAATAGTTATATTACTACTATAGTAGTTATATTACCTACTATAAATACATCTTCATTAATTTTTACAAAATTAAGCAAACTTCCACCAAAGGTTTGATATTTTTATTTTATAAAATTTTTATTGGATTAATTATATTTTGATTCATTTCTGTAGTGTTTTTCTTGGGATATATAAATATATTAGATAGGTATGATCCAAATTTTACACTTTTACATTCATTATTTTCTATTTTTATCCAATTTTAATATTTTTTAGTTTAAGGTGTTTAGTTATTAACCAATGATAAAAATTTCATTAATGAAATAATGTGTCTTTTTTGGTTTTTATTTGTTTTGTATATGTATGACACTATATAATTTACCATAAGATGTATTTATTTAGGAAAAAATATAAGTCATAATGTATGGATTGTTACATTATTCTTCCATTTAAAAATTTTGTCTCACATATTTAAATCATATTCTTAGTTAAACATAATGAGGATGGTCCTATTTAATTATTTCCATAGGTCTTCACATCCCCTCATAATATTTATGGTTCCACCACAACATTTTGACAAGGTGAGTTGTCTTATTTCATTGAACTTTATCTCTATTGTCTATAATCTTCATCAATTGGTCCTCATAAGAGAGGTAATATAATTTTTTTACAACATATTAATTTAGTATATATGATTTATCTAGTATGTACTCCACCATGAGTGATATATGGAATACATCCTAAACACGAGCAATGATTGGTGGAATTTATAGATGAAAAGAAACATCTCCTATGTGTTAAAAGATCTATAAGGGGCTAATATAACTATGTCTAAGAATTAACTTCATTAAAAACCGAATTAATCTCTTCCATGGTGATATTTAAAGGAAAAATTTCTCTCCAACTTCAAACACTATGTATCATCAATGGGTTTCAGAATAGATCATATATCGACTCTGAGTGGATTTTATATGATGTCGGAATGATTAAATATTTTCTAGATTTTCATTTATATGACCATGTCTATGTAGCTTAGATTCACTAACATCATCTTAACATATTGGAGTTTGAAGTCACAATCCATATAGATCATCATATGTATCCACATGAATACTCATGTAGAATCGATTGTTATATTATACCCTATCTAATAAAAGATGTTGATACCATCCATAATTTTATTCCATTAATTAGGATCTTATAAATTCCTTGAGTGCTTGAATAGTTCTTTTGTATTTTCCATCATTTTAGAGGTGACCGGTCATACTAAAATTATATTCATTATTCAAAGAATTTTAAATACCACCCAACAATTAAATGGAGGAACTTGGATCAGGATTAGAAATGATTAAATGCGGTGCCCCATGTATCCTCACTACTTCCATTGTGTATATCTTCATTATTTTTTCAAGAGTTAAATCTTATCAAATACCAACTAATTGGCATATATTGGTGAGTTTATCCACTATAACCCGTATCACATTGCTTCCATTGGATGTATTCATGAGAATAGTGACGAAGAACACAATGTTGTTCTCCTATTTCAATGTTGGTATGAGAAATGGTTTCATCATTCCCTTGTACTTATGTAAAAATAATTCAATATTCTGATATACCAAGAACAATGAGGTGCACTCAACAATCTCATTCTTCATTTTGTCCCATCAGATGTACTCTCAATGATAAAAGTACATCTTGGAACTTCTGATATGGATAGAGAAAGATAGGTTATGCACAATTCTAATAAGTATTTATTTATATCATGTGAAAAAGACTAAATGAGACTTGTTCCAAACCAAATAACACCATCTTCATTAATGTGGAATCCTATAAACATTTTTTTATTTTACTACATTCACCTTTTTTAATGATCCAAATCATCCCTTGGTGCCTTATCGATATTCTCTTCGGTTAATGGTTGGGTAATAAATTGGGAAAGGTAATATGCATTCCTTAATGTAAAAATTTCCAAATCCATCATTTGAATATCCATAAGGATAAGATAATTCTAAATATTCATCATGAATATTGTAGTAGGTTCTTATCTTCTAAGATTATTATCTACCTTGTTCACATTTCCATGATAGTAATGGATTGAGAAATTATAGATCATGATCATCACTACCAATCTTATTCAATTCATTTTGAACTCTTTATGTGGAAATATATAAATTATAATATTTTGTCTTATATATATCACACATCTCACCATAATGCTATTGCTGAAAAACCAGTAATCTGAAGATCACAATAGCCAACTCTAGATCCTGAGTCTGGTAGTTATTCTCTAAGATTTTCAACTATAATGATTTAGAGGCTATAACATTATCATTATTTACAAGTAAAGAACCCAATATTTTATTTTAATCATAATTTTATATCACAAACCCTTCTCCACTTAATGGTATTTTTGTTATACGTCTAGTGATTATCCACTTTACGATCTCCATAAATCATTCATCAAATTCTTCAATACATATATGCTTTACCCCTTTCTAGGATAACATAATTATTTTTATTTAAAATTATGATACATTTCTCATAAAACATATTCATATATTTCCCAATTAAGACAAGAAAACTATGTACTTATATGACACATGAGTGTCTGTTCAATTCATCAATTACTTTTTTCATTGATGGATCCATATAAATTCTATCACATTAGATCAAGTTCCCCAATAATGTGACTTTATGCATCCAATATTTACACTTTCTAAACATTGCATGAATTATATCATTTCTTAATTTCACCAACACAATCCAATGATTCTCTTAATGTTTCTATTTTATTTAAGATTAAATGAGAATATCATCAATAATGATGACCACAATATTTACAACACCTTCTATAAAGAATATAATCATTAAATATATAAATATTACTATGGATTTAATATATCCAAAGGGAATAATTATAAATTCATAGTGTCCATATAATGAATAGAAGGATATATTATGAATTTTTTCCTTCTTCACATTTTGATTATGATATCTAGAATGAATACAACAATTTATAATTAATAATATACATAAATTTTGTTGAACAATTAATAAATACATGGTAGGGGAAACATGTCATTTATGGTGATATAGTTGAGCTCCTAATAATTTATATATATACAAAATGTTCCATATTTTTTATTGATAAAGATAACTGGGTCACCATAATGTGATGTACTATGTTTTGTAAATCATTTATCCAAATAATATTATAGTTTATTTTTTTTTCTATACTCCCATTTGAAGAAAGATACATTATAAGTGAATTCATATATGTGAATGGATTCATGTATAAAATCTTTTGTGAAATGTACCTCATGATCTAGGAGAATACTGATAGACTCTTAGGGAAATACATCAGTTTATTCCCTTAAAATAGGTATTTATATAGGTTGGTTCTTTACTTTGACACAACCATTTTCAAATGACATTCTTCTTTACTATGTAATAACACTCACACTATTGAGATATTTTTGAGAGAAATTTCATGATCTTCCATGCATTTGTATAAGATATGGGGTGTTTTATAATAGAGAAGGGGATTTCCTTTTTTGATTATTTTACATGACATCCTTATAAGGATGTCAAAAATATGATTTCTATAGTAAAGAATTTCACAAATGGAAGGTTTTAGAGATTCATTGGAAGAATATTCCCACATATGCAAATCGGTGAATATTCCAATACATTGGTTGCAATTATTGCCCAACATGTTTTAATAGATAACTCTACTTCAAGGTTACAGGGTTATAGTGGAATAGAATTACAATGATCTTTTAAATTTTTTGGTTACAGATGCTAATAATCCTCGAAGACCCATGGTTTAGTGTGTTGACATGCATAATTCCCTTTCTTCTTATAATTAAATAATTTAACCATGGGTGGTGGATTTTTAAGATCCTTCCTCCCCACCATAATTTTTATCATAATTTATATGTATCTCACCATATAGGATCATTGTGACCTTCTCTCCCACACATAAATAATTATTTTTCCCCTTTGGGAAATTTTAATGATTTATCTTCCCATAACATTGGAATGTGGGTGGTCAGGTCTTCTTTCCTTATTTGTAATTTGATCTTCAATATTTAATGTTTATTATTATCTTTTTATTCTAATATTCATGGGACCATTATCTAAACACTATTTATACTTTGAGAGCACATATAACTATTTATTTATAAATCCAAATATCTTATGTATCTATATTTTTTAAGAGGAGTTATTATAAAACACTAAAGAATCTATGTATTTTTATATCATCACTGATATAAAAAATACCCAAGGTGTATATTACATTCCTTATGAAATTTTCATCATAATCCATGACATATTCAATCTCATTATACTAAAGCTATTTAAATTCTCTCCATATCTTTATTTAAAGCTGTTTAGGGAAATACATGTTAGGAATAATCTTACAAAAGTATAACCAACCCATTTTAAAATTTAATTTTTTAGCTTCATTTTCTTTACCAATTCCCACTATTGATTAGTGTATCCATTAAAATGAGAGACGAATATAGATACATTCCCCATCTTAGAATAACAAAGCATATAAAATATCTTTTCTAAATAGTTTACCCATTTTTCTATGACAAGTGGATCATAAGAACCACTAATAATTAGTGTTCAATGCTATATAAATGACATTATGGCTAGTTGTTCCTCTTTTTGTGAAGTGATAAATTCCACATGGTTTAGGTTATTTTTCCAATCGTAAGATAACCCAATAATAATTTCCATAATTTTTTGAACTCGACATCCTTTTCCATTTGTAATTTCGTTCGGATCATCAATGTGTTTTTCTTCACATGAGTTGTCGGTATTTCTTCTTCTGGTACATTCCATTTTATAAAATTAATGTGTTTTCGGAAAAATACAAGTGAATAATGTATAAAAAATTTATTTCCATGAAAAAATAAATACTAAATTCATACATTTTATGATCCCTATATTTATCATTTTAATAAAATAATTATTAAGGATCATGGACTTTAATATTTTTCTATATTCAATAGAGATAATTACATTAGATATGTATCCACCATAATTGATTGTTTACAGTTTGTTATTAACCAAATAATATCACGTGGGTGTGTCAAACTGGGTTTGCAACAATGACTCTTTATCATGGACTTCGTGAAAATCATGGTAATTAATAATCCTCTTCTTTTGGGGTCATTATCCATAGGTATATCTATTTTAGAGCCACATCATCTTGTTGTATCCAGACAAGGATTTTATTACTTAGATACCACATGAGATTATATTTTTCCAAAACTCCAGGACATTTCCTTGAAAACTCAAACATATCCAGATATTTTTCACTATAATAATGTAATTTTAATTACCAAATTAACTAAACTGCTCTCCAAAATGAACTATAATGACCCAAATTTTCTTTACATGAATATTATTACATTTTTATGGTAAAAAGGAAAATAGTGATATAATATAGGATCCAAAGGTTTTTTATCATGGGAAAATTTGGCTCATATATCAGTTGAACTTAATAAAATAGAAAAAGTACCTAAATACTTCTTACTTATCCATCTATAAGATCTGACATTTTCCTTAGTTCATTTATTTACCGTATCATATATATCAAAAAAATGGGTGCACTAAAATACAATTAAGGGGATGAATAACATGTTACAATAAGGGACATGAATCAATAATACATGGGTGAGAGTAATCATCATCATAATATATCAATAAAAGGATAATAATTATAATCTAATTTTATAGATTCGATAATGACATTTATTATGGAATATGTATAATAATTAAACAACATAACATAGTGGACAAAAACCACCCACAATTATTGCAACACCCACTAATTTTAAAATATTAACATCATACTCATTGTCATGTATAAATTGAAACAAAAATTATTTAAGGGAATATAAAATACAATATATTTATGATATATTTATTTATAAAAAACTAAATCACTTTGATAGCTTATAATGCATGCTACAATAGGTTTTAACAAAACATGATGATGTATAAAATTATTATTAATTTAAAATTATCAATATAACCAATTAATTAAATTAATATGAATGAAATGTAATAACTACATTATGAAACATATATGGTTTCTATATAAAAAAAATTAATATCTCTTGATAATAGACAAAATTAAAACAATTTGAATAAAAAATGTTTTTCAAAATAACTCTATTTTTTTCTAAAAATATGTTTGGTCGCACTTTTCAAAAATATTTTTTAATAATATTTTACCAAATTTATAAAATATAATTTAAAAAATAAAATTAATTTCTGAATTCATCATATAAAAATTTTCTGAGGGTTGATATTTGAGATATTTTGGAGAGGTTTCATTTTTTGAGGAATAATTAAAATAGTGAATTTTAATTGAAAACATCCATTTAGTTAAAATTAAGTATAATGTTATATGATAATTTTAAATGGTTATAAATTAAAATTAGTTCAATTTTATATCAATTAATAATATTTTTTTCATTGGAATCATTTTCTTATTGTTTACTTTAGATCATTTATTTATAAAAACACACTTTCTTATCATGTTTGTGAGATAAATTTTTATTTAAAATTTTCTATTTATGTTAATGTAATTTAGAATAATGTATTACATATTTGTAATTTAAATAATTTATATTTTATAATATTTTAATCTAATTTTTTTACCAAAATCAATAGTGAAAACATTTAAAATTATTTTCTGGGATTAAGGTAAAAAATTATTAATCGGTGGTTAAACATAGAATATAAGGGTTAAATTGGCCAAAAAACATTCTTAAAATCTATATTATATCCATATTTAAAACATAAAATATCTAATTATATATAATAATTAAAATTTGAGCCTTTTGAAATTTTAAAAACATGGGAACACATTTTTCATTCAAAAAACTATATGTGTGCTACTAACTTTAATTATAAAGCCCACCGACTATCCACTCTTGTTCAAAACTAAAAACCCATTTTTTTGGACAATAAATACAAAAATAACCTTCCAAATTCAGTAAAATCTTCCTATAAGACTTTTTTTTGGAATAAATCCATCGTATGAATGTCTTTGTGCAAACGTAAGGAGGATAGCTAAAAATGATCCATCATTCATCAATAAGTGTTTTTATTTTAGATCTTCTTCTACCTATATAAATATTTATTAAAATGTGATGATATAACAACATCAATGTATTAAATATAATTATAATTTTTATATTAAATAAATGTAATAAAACCACCCCCTTCAATCAAATGGTTTATGAAATCATCATCCATGTGTACGACGGAATTTCGCCTTGTGAACCAATGTCATTCATTTTAACATTACGAAATCTCAAGGTTGTGTGTGATGATGGATCTAAATTATATATATGAGATTTATAACATATTTATTCATATTTAATAATTATATAATATATAACTTCTTTAAATTTCCATTTCATAGAGGATATGATAAGGTCGCTCATGTGTTCGGCGGACTACCAACTCACGAAGCGATGAGACTCATTTTTCAATAATGATTTGTATAGAAGGAAATAAGAATAATGTTAATTAATATATTTGATATAAATTAATTTATTGTGATTTTTTTATATTTTTATTGTTATCAGATGAAATATATCATTTTCTTCCTTACATTGGAAAATGATAACGTCACTCGTGTATGTGTGGACGACCACCTTCCCAAAGTGATGTGACTCTATTTTCATCACCACACCACTTGGATGATATAAATAAGTATATTTAATTAAATAATATAGTATGTATATATGATATTATGACCATTATTTAATATAAATATTACTTAAATTATTTCCATAATGATCCTCGAAAAATGGAAATCTTACTCTTGTCGATGTAGGACCCACCGTCTGCATAATTGTAACGTAATTCGTTTTTCATATACAGGTTTCATGATTGGTTCTAAATTATAATTCATGTAAACATATGATAATTATTTAATTATTATTATTATATATATATTTATATAATTACAACTTCTACCATTTTCAACCTACCAAAGTAATTTTTCACATAGAAGAAAAATAACATTGAAACAATATATGTAAAATTAATTTACCGAGTAATAAAATATATCAAGGTAATAAGTTAAATAAAATGAATAATAAAAATTAAAAATATTATTATTAAATTAATATATTAACATATTTTTATTGTTAATTAATATGAAAAACTTTTTTGATGTGTCAAACTCAATGTAAGGGTTTCTCTTCTAACTTTTACTTTTGTGAGACATACACCATATTTACCAATTATTTATCTTCTTTACTATTAATAGTTAAATTTTTATATGTAATGGGTTGAATTAATTTATCTTCATATTATTTAATTTTTCATATAAATATATTTCATTCATATGGATTAGGATTCTATGTTTACCAAATATGTAAGGGTTTATTTCATTATCTCACCATTATTCAGGATTAACTTTTTACATCTCCCATTGAATAATTATTTGAAATTTATATCTTAAAATCAATATATATTATTATAATATGGTTATTGATTAACATTATAAAGTAATAGATTAATTTTTATTATCTATGGTAACTAAAATGATTAATAAAATCATCTTAATAAAATCAAACATTATTTCTCTATTTGGTCGAAAAAACATCTTCATTTAAAACCATATTTTCTAAAAAAAATTAATTTTTTAGAATTATAAAAAAAATTTATTGAATAAATTTTTACCCATGTTTTTATTTTTCAGAAAAATGGTTTTCATGTTATATTCTTTTCATTTTCTAAATGAGTAAATTTTTTATCCTTTTACACTGCAATAGGAATTTTATTTTTAACATATATACCACGTAATAAATTAGCTGTCATCATAACCATCATATCTTTGAGGCTTTATCTAAAGGTTTACTATATTATTTTAAGGAAAATTGGTTTCATTATATTATATATATTATTATATTCTAAAATAGATTTTCAATTAAAAGGATTTTGACATTATTTGACAATTGTTTTTTATTTTAAAATATAAAGGGTGATTTTTAAAAGAAAGATTGTTTTCCAGAGGAAATGTTCCAAGTGATATTTCAAATTCGTTTTCTGTATCAAAAGATATTATTTTATAGAACATATTATTTAATAGTGATAAAATCCAATGATACCATATTTATTATTTCTCTAAAAGGGTTATGATTAGTTTGACTAGGGATGTAGTATATGGAAACCATTTATTTTACTCTGTATGGTTTATTCCTATGTTTATTGATTGAGAGATGTATTTATATTTTGTATTATAGTTTAAATATGAATATTTATGTGCATTATGTTTCATCCCTCTCACATGAGGAATTCATTGGACCTACTAAGTGATAGGTAGGGCCCACCAAAACCCATCGATGCATCAGTAGGTATTACGAGACACACTAGATATGATTTTGGCTGAGGTATTACCCATTTATATATTTGTCAGAGACAAATTCTCAATGGTATTAAATGTCTTTGAATAATTCTTGATTGTATTATATATCTTCGAAAAAGGCTCAAAGATATTTTTCAGATGCCCATAAATACCAATTTCATCATTATAAATTTAATTGTTGATATTCCATGTGATTATTATATTATATAGAATCCTTGGGAACTATATTTAGGAAAAAAGTAATGGGGAACATAAACCTAGGATAAAATTTGAGGATAATTATATAATTACATCATAATATTTTGAAGAGAAATATATTAAGAGGTTATTCCTAGAAATACATGCAAGTATGGATTTTACAAGTGGGTGTAGTTTTGTGACATAATTACCTAGGTGTAACAACTCTAAAAAGGGTGCACTCCTCCTGACATGATCATCACCCAGTGTATAAAAAAGGTCCTTAATTCACACCTCATTTGACACTCCCAAGGGATATTATAAGTATAATTCACATTTTATTTAAAAACCATTTTGAAGGCTTTGAAAATAAAGATATCCAAAAACAAAGTATTTTTATTATTATGAGATTAGTTATGTATAATGTTTCAAATCTATGATAAGTGTTTGAATATTATATGGATTGAAAATTATGTTTCGAAATGTAAGGATATAATCTAGTGTATTATATTTTTTAGAAATGGTTATTAATAGAAGGAATTAGAACCATATCAACACATGTACTCTATGTAGGTATTTCCCTACTTGGTAAGATAATGATGATAGAGGTTGAGATTTCACTAGAACTAATCAAATTATAACCATATTGGTGTAGTAAACAAAGGTTACGATTAATAAACATTACAAGTATGGAGTATCTTTCTTATCCACATTGTGATGTAATAATGTTAGACCACTTCATGCATTAGAAAACTCCATCATTCATTGTGACTAAAAATCAATTTTTAGTTGAGTAATTGATAGGATCCATAGAGAGTATATTTCTTGCTCAGTGAGTTAGTGAAAGGGGTAATGTTTTCATGTATTTTTATCCTCTATTAGGACATTTATATCAATAGTGGTGGTTGATTCTAATAAATAAATATGAGGAATAAATATAAATCATGGAGTGGAATGATTTCAAGGTAATATTCTGGGAAACTATTTTCTTGGTGAGAAACAAGAGAATATGGAATGAAAATACAATAGATTAATATATAATAAAGAGGAAAATTTTTATATGTATGAATCTATCTTTATAGGGGTAGAAATAAATTATTCCGACTATGTACGTGATGCTATGAGAAGGATTGATCATTTATTTTATATGATTAAAAAAATACTCTAAAGGTCACTAGTCTCCCAAAAATTTTCATTATACAAGTATATAGTATCATGTTCAATCACGATAAGGAAATAATTCTCCAAGACCTATGGGTTCAAAGTGAAGCAATAGATGAATAGTACACATAGAAAAAATGGATAAAGGGATGATGGCAAAGAAGCATTTTCGAATATAATATATTTAGGGAAGGAAACAACATGGTACTTGATTAAAGGGAAATGGATTTTTATTTATGCAGCGATAAAAAATACACCATGATTGTAGATTTATATAGAAGAATTAATCTTCAAATGGGAAATAATTACACTGTAAGGAGATGGGGCACTATGAAAATTAATTCCCCAATATTAAGGGAAAAATATAAAAAAGAGTTAAGAGGTCAAGGACAATATTATGTTGTTACAATAGAAGAAGTGGAATTAGTATTGTTCTTGTGTATTTAAATCCAAAAAATATTTTGTAAATTTAATTTAAAAAATAATTTATCGAAATTTATAAGGATTTTAATATAGTAATTTTTCATTAATTATTTGAAATATTATGTTTAATAGTACTGATTAATAAGAAAAATATTTCAATGAAAAGTTGAAATTCAAGGGAAATATAGGATTTAGGGAAACCTAACCCTTAACATGTTCCAAATGTTTAGATTTTTATGTTGGGATAATGAGATGATTGACATGGATAATGTAATTTGGATAGTACTAACTACCTTGGAAATGATTAATGATTTGATAATAATGTGGTTTATTCTATCATTTATGTGTATTAAAAGATTTTTCGATTTGATAAATATATCCAATAATCAATGTTTTATTTATGTAATTATGTTGTGTGATTGTTTTCAATATGATTGTATAGTAATTCCGTTTATTACCATGTTTCAATATAATATAGGATGAAGGTTTTTAAAAGTTTTGAATTTGATTATTAAGAACTAATTTTTGTTTTTTTTGGTGATTAATTATAAGTTTATTTGAGAAATTCTGTATACCTATTTCTAATGTTTTGGATCTTAAACATTTGGAATGTTCATATTGTTAACCATTTATTAAATTGTTTAAGTTGAACTTCATATGAGTTTTTAGATATTAATGTATTACATAACTATATAAAGATTTATGCATATTGGATAAAATATTCTAAAACTGTTATTATAATAAAAACAATAGGTTCAAGGAATGACATATAATTCTATTATATATCTTATAATCCTTTAAAAAACAATTTCAATGCTACATGTATAAAAAAAATAAATTTTGGATATTAATTTATTTGAGTAAGAGATGAATAAGAAATTGATCAAAGAACAACCAAATGATCAAATTTTGATTATTAAATTGAAACATGTCTAATATGTATTTTTTCTTATATTAATATATTGTAAATTAATTCATTAAAAATAGGATAGGACCTTGGAAAAAAAATTATTCTACTACCCTCAGTTCTGATGAAACTAGTGGTCCCCTAACTTTAAACATTTTATGGTTTTGTGGTTGTTTATGTTCTCTTTATCACCCACATTATTTTGATCCATGATCGATATCACTCTATATTAATCCTTAGGCATTAGTATTCTATTCTATTTCCATGTTTTAATTTCCCACCCATGTTCTTATACTTGGAAACATAGTCATGTGATTGTTATAGAAGACCTTTTCACCTACCTTTATGTATTCTAGAGAGGATTTTTTTACGCTTTTTATATTTTGGTTTTCTAAAAAAGGTATTTTTAAATGAAAACCCATTTATTAATAAGTTCATGATTAAATTGGGGGGAAGAAATTTATTCTTGTGGGTAGAATATAACACCCTAAGATTTTAAAATATGAACCTAAATTTCAATATAATGTATGAAACTCAATAACATGCATAATAGGGAATATAAAAACACAAGGATTTATGATATATATATTTTTAAATATATTAAATCTCTTTGATATCTTGTAATGCACACAAAATCAGGTTTGAAAGAAAATCTGTACTCTATAATCATATTATTATGTGGACATTACCATCAAAACCTAGGTGTCAAAGTGGTGGGTATGAATATTAATGACTAAATTATGGAAAATAATTTTATTTAATTAAAAATAAAATGCATATCTATGGATTAGATAATAAATTAATACCATTTGATTGGGAAATAAATGTTTTCAAAAAAATAATAATTTTTATAATAGATTCTTTAGTCAAGTATTTCACCTATAATATATAATTTGTTTTCAACTTTTGTAAAATTTAATTTAAAAATAAAATTAATTTTTAAATCCATCTTATCAAAATTTTAAAAGGGGGATTTTTTGGTATATTTTGGAAAAGTCCCGGTTTTTGACGACTAATGAAAAATAGTGAATTGTAATTGAAAACTGTAATTTAATTTAAATTATTTGAAATATTATATTACATTTTTAATTGGTTTTAAAGTAAAATTAGTTCATTTATATTTAAATTAATTCAATTTAGGACATTGGAATCATTTTAATATTGAATATTTATATAAGAACTTTATATACATGTGAACATTTCCTCTTCAAAAATTCCAACTTTCTCATCGCATATTTGCAGTTAATTTTAAATTAATATTTTACAATTATGTTAATTTAATTTTGAAAAATGGATTAAGAATTTTGAATCATCATAATTTATATTATCTAATATGTTTGACATAATTTTTAACCAGATTGAATATTGAAAATAGTAAAAATTATTTACTGTAGATAAGGTAAAAATCAATTTACCAGTGGTTAAAGTATGATGATATCTATAACTTGGACAAAAAACTTATCTAAAATATTTTTTATAGCCATATTCTGAAATTATAATTTCTAATTCCCAAAAATACTTTATTTTGGACTTTTTTACCTCTGAAAAACATTGTTACACCTTTTTCGTTCAGAAAATCACTACTGTACCACTCACCTCACTTATAAACGGACACACATTGTTCTATGTTATTTATATATTAAAACAATATTTTCCTAAAAATATCATCCCAAATAACTTCCCAAGTTTTGTTATCAAATCCTAGAATCCTTAATTTGGTTATAAATCATTGGTAGGAAGGATTTGGTGCAAGCCTAAGGAGGAAACCCGAAGAAGTGGTAGCGTTTTGGAATGAGTGTTTTTATTTTATTTCTTCCTCCGCCTCCTCCAATTATTTTTAAAATATAATGATATGACAACATATGTATATTAAATATACATATCTACTTTTATGTTATGGTAATGTTCTAAAATAATCCCCAATTCTATCATATTGGTTACGAAATAATTAATCATCTGTATGACATACTGCCACTTTCTAACTGATGTCATCCTTTTTTCCATTAACACATATCATTGTTGGGTATGATGATGGATAAATAGTATATATAAGATATTTATAGCCTAATTGTATCTTTTTATTTGATATATATTATATAATTTTTTTACTTTCCATTCTATAAAGGATACGATAACCTCGCTCATGTGTACGGAAGACTACTTCCCCACGAAGTGATTTTATTGATTTTTAACTAACACATTAAATGGAGGATAATAAAGATAAATTTAATCGATATATATTATATAAATGAAATTATTATGATTTTAGTAAAATATCTATCAGTGTTAAAATAATATAAAATTTAACTTCTTACACTAAAAAATTATCTTGTTGCTCGTGTACGTGTGGACTACCGCCTTCACAAAGCGTTGCAACCCTCTTTTCATCACCAGACCACATAGAGGATATAAATAAGTAAATATTGAGAAATGCTAATATATATATATATAATATTATTATTATTCTATTAATATAAAATATTACTTACCTCCATCCCATATTTATCATTAAAAAAATAGAAATGTAACTCATTTGTATATAAGACCTAGCATCTCCTTGATTATAACAAAATTCATTTTCAATTAAAATATCTCACGATTGGTAATTAAATTATAATAAATGTATAAATATAATAATTATTTCATGATTATTATTATTATATGTTTAAATAATAATCTCTTACAACATTTTCAACCTACCAAATTGAATTTTGACACAAGCTAAATATCGTCAAAACATCCAACATAAAATTAGTTGACTATGTAATAATATATAACATGTTAATGTGATAAATTAATGTATAATTAAAACCTTAAAATAATCTAATTTCAGTATATAATTAACATAATTTTATAATCTAGCATGAAAAGTAACGTACGTGACATGTCAGACTCAAGGGAAGGGCTTCTCACCTCATATTTACTTATGTGATCCATATACCATATTCAACACATATTTCTACTTTGTGGAGTATATAATGATTTTTTATATTATATAATGAATTAATTTTCCTTAATGTTATTTAATTTTCTACTTAAATTTATTTATTTCATTGATAGTATGATTCCAAAATTACCAAAGTGGTAAGGGTTTATTTTACAATCTCATCATTATTAGGGATTGTTTTTGTTGAAGTCCACATTTGGGAAATAATTTTAGATTCATATCATATAATCAATATAATTTATTATACTGTTGTTATTCATGATAATTTACAATTAATAATACCATTTTACTCTCTTTGGTACTTAAATTTATACAGAAAATGTTCTCTTTATAAAATCAATCATTGTTTCTCTCTATGATTGAAAATCATTTTTATTCTCAAAACATGTTTTCAAAACATGTCTTAAATTTTTTATATAGCTCTAAAAATGATTTATTAATGATATTGGTAACCAATTTTTTTACTTTTTTAAAACCTTTTTAAATGAATCTTCTTGTCATTTTTGAAACATAGCACTTTTCTATCATTTTTATAGTTCAAGAGGAATGTTCTTTTTAAACAGTACTGTAAGGATAGAATTAACCACCATCATGAAAATCATTTAATTGAAAATCTTTTTTATATATTTACTGGTTTATTTTAAAATAAAATATTTTTTCATAAATATTTTATTTTTTTAAATTAATTTTCTAATAAAAATAATCTTGACTATATTTTATGAATTTTATAGTTTTAAAATAAAAGGCTGATTTTCAGTGAAATGTTATTTTCATTATGAAATGTTCCAAGTGATCTTTAAAAATCATTTTATATATAATTATTGATTTTGTATGTAACATATACATTAATGGTGAAAAAATCCAATAATATCATCCTTATTATTTATGTTGATTGTTTATGATCAGTCTTACTGGGGATGTACTATATTGATAAGAATCATTTTATTATTGATGGATTATTATAATGATTATTTAATTCTTAATGTATTAAAATTTCATATATTAGTAAAAATAAGAACTCTTATGTGAATTATGTTCAACCAAATTCATATGCGGTGTGCATTGGACTTATTAAGTGATGGGAGGGGGCTGTTATATCCCCTAAATGATTTGGTAGGTCTCATGATAGAATCTTGCTATGGTTTTACCTAAGGAATCACCCATTTATAGAAATTTCTCTGCATAATACATGATGATATTAGTCGTCTTGGAATAAGACTTGATGGTATTATATGTATTGGAACAAGCCTTGAATGTATGATTTAGATGACCAAAAATATGAATTTCAACATTATTAATTCAGTTATTGGTATTCTATATGATTATATGATTAGTTAGAATATCCATGGTCAAGTTTAAGCTCATTTTATTATTGATATTGAATTATTTGATCATCTTTTATTCATGCCATATTATGATCATTTTAATGAATAAATGGAATTAGTTTCATTTATTTATACATATATATTGATTACACATTATTTATTCATAGACTACAGTATATGCTTCCCTTAATGAGTATCTAATATCACCCTTTTATAGTGTTTCATTTCCCCTAGGATAATAAGATGTATTTTTTGATTGATATGAAATGTTATGAATAAAATAGTAATGAAATTATAAAAGTAAATTCATTGTATATTTAATTTTTTAAATATAATGCAAATTTTAAGTATTTATCTAGTTTACCAAGACTGCCCCACTATTAGGTCCATTGATATGAGATTCCCGGTATCTTATTCCTATGTAACGAATCAAGAACTGGATCTAGGAATGTTTGATCTTGGTTTATATAGTTTTTAATATAGATAACATCAATTTCAATCATTCCACAAGTGAATAAATCAAGAAATTTTTTTTGATAATAGATAACATTTTATTCATTCATAATAAATATAATATCATTTGATATATCACAATAACCAATTAATTTTAGGGGTGTTAAATTATATTCCTTCCCATTACATCATAAAATATTCAATATATTGTATGTCTCATGTAAAAGAATCATATTACAATCATTGTCCTTAAATAAAACCTAGAAATGAAATGAGTTTCATAAGATTATCATATATCATTATTCATGGAGAAACCTTTCTTTTTTCAAAATTAATTTTGGAAATAATAATTAGGCATATGAGATAATTTAATATTTCAGAAGAAATAACTCAATGGGACTCAATGTTGTGTTTTTAAAAATTAAATTCTTCTCAAAAAATAATTTAATTATGATTTGAATTCATTTTGACAACATCAATACTTTTATATCCCTAAACGCAAATTGGAATGAATAATGAAAATACATTATGAGGATATTATATTAATATCCATACCGAAAATAATATGAAATAATAGATAACCCAAAAAATGATTTTGGTTCAAGAATACCCCTACTTTTACTACTGATTTATTTCATCGATTTTCCACATTCGGTATAATGAACTTATTTTTATTAAAAGTTTAATCCACAAATTAATTATTTTAATTTTTTAACTATTTTCCAATTATTAAAATTTGTTTATATATCCCAATTATTATCATTAATGGTGAAACATTTTTACGTCATCTTTTCCATAAAATACCCTATCATTAATTGATTTAATGATCTTTATTTGTTTTAATTATTAATTTTTTGTGATCAAATATAATTGATATAAAATTCATATATTGATAGATTTATATATTATAATTAATTTATCAAAATCATCCATAATGGTTCTTATAATTATAGAGATGAAAATTTCCTTGTGGGTGGTTAACTGACTATTGACGAGACATTTTCAACAGAGTGGGAAAGAGATGTATGAAATATAAATAAATAACTAATTAAAAATTATAGTAGGTTTAAATCATTAATAAAATGTTAAAATACTTATCAGTTAATAATTTATGATTTAGTTTTGAATATAATTGTGACAAATTGGATGAGAATATGAAAATGAAAGAAATGGTTGTAGAAAACATACTAGCTTTACAATGTTGGTTCTTTTCTTCAAAACTAAAATTCTTCTATTCATGGATTATAGAGACTATAGAACATCTATAAATACTATAAGGGTACTAGAAGAGGGTATTTGGGTAGTTCATTATCTTGGGAATTATAGAGGTATGTTTTCTTTCAAGCGAGGGGTGGGTAGTTATTTATACTTGAGTTGGGGTTAATTTAAGTATAAAACATTGAATAAATTTTAAATTCTATGTTATACACTTAAACAGTGACATTATTGATATTTTTTCCATTTTTTAATAATATTGAATGATTTTATAAATTTTAAGGCTCCCTAAAAAAGAATTTAATATTTTATTAAAATGTAAATTTGATAAACTAAAAATTTTAATTTTAATTGAATATTTTAGACTATATACTATGAAAATATTTTCGAGTATTGAAAAAAATTTAATTTATTTAAATGACTAATTTATAAATTTAAATATTTTTTTGATGAAAAACTTCTAGAGTTTATTCAGTCATTATTACAACATTAATGATGTAATTTAAAACAAATAATTTATATAAAAAATATATTTTGACTATTCACCTAAAAATTAATCAATTTTAGAAGATTACCAAAATATCCTAGTGATAAATTCTGATATGTTTATTTGAAAAATAATTTTTTATTATTAAACATAATTTTATAACATAAGAAATTTTAATTTTAATATAGAAATTTTAATTTTTACAAAATTCAATAAAATAAAATTTATAAAAAATGCATATTATTTATTTATGATTGTAATCTATTAAATTTTATTAATGAACTAAAATAATTATATTTTATAAAATTACTCTAGATAAATACTATTTATATTACATTTTCACATTTTTAGGTCAAATTATTATTCAAACGGTCAAGTTACTATTCCAAACATTCATGTTATTATTCCTAATAGTAAAATTACTATTCCAAAGCACACAATAATATTCCAGTTAACATATTACCTCTTATAAGTATATCTTAAGTACTTCAAGAATCATTCACTATAATTATTTCCAAGGTTCTATATTTTCTTTTCTAAAATGTTAATTAGTTTAATAATTTGTTTTTTTTACAATTGTTTTTTTGTGGGAGTGAGAATTGTAGGATATATGGATGATAAATATTTTCCCATTAATCTTTTTCAAATGACTATTTGTTTGATAATTGTAATATTTTCCATTTTCGCATGTTTATTTTTTTTATAATCTAATGATATGCACTAATGAAATAATGTTTTTTACTTTTTTATTTAGGTAATATGTGTACAATACTATATAATATAATACCAAAAATTATTCATAGAAAAAAATTATTTTTAATGTCTGGGATGTTACCCGAATATTCCATTCCTTCTCTTATTTCACCTTCTTTTGTTCTTCAAAATCATCCCTTTAATCCTCATTGATCATCTCATGGATAGATGGTTGGGAAACAAATTGGGATATGTAGTATGTACTCCATAGTAGTATGATTTCTAGATCCAGTTTTTTTATATTCATAAATAGAGGGTCTCTCTCAATCTATATTAGGGATAGAGTAGCTGATTATTTTCTTCTAAGATCATCATCTACCATATTCACGTTTCCAAGATGGAATTGAGTATATAAATCATCATCCTTTATTAAAAATAACCATATTTTATAGTTCATGATATCCTCTATTTGTTTTAATGTGTACTTAATAATCGTTTGATCTATATATATTTTACACTTTTCACTATAGTGGTAGTTTTACTAAAATATACAGTGGAAGATTACAACAACTAAATCTAGATCATTCATTAGGTATTTTTTCTCATGAATCATCAATTGCCATGATTTGTAGGCTATCACTTTACCATTATACAAGAGTAAAAACTACCAGCCTTATCCACTTGAATTTAGTGTGAGTATAGAATCATATATAAGTCACTTCATGAGCTCTGTAATTCTTTCCCCAAATTCTTCAATGAAAACATACATTACCACTTTCTATGTAACTTCTTTGTGGTCTATAAATAATTGAGAAATTTTTTACAAACCATCATTAGTACAAAGATAATATTATAAAACCATGGAATTCTATGACACTTTAATGTCTATGACATTCCCTAACTGCATTCGTCAATGAGGTTTCCGAAACAATTCCCTTTCTTGTGATTGCACACCCAAACAATGTTACATTATGAACCTAAAAGTCATAATTTCATAGATTACCATACATGGTAACATTTATTAATGTTTCTAAAAAATCATTAGATTCTATACATATTTTTCCTCAATATTGAATTTAATGATAATATTTTCAATATATAATAACAAAAAAATTAAGGAAGAATATAAATACATTATTGATCAAATTCATAATTATTTTGTGGGAATTAGTCAGACTGAACGGAATCACTATGAAATCGTAGTTTCTATATGTTGTAAAAAATACATTATTTTGAATATTTTCCTTCTTCACCATCACCTAATGACATACAAAATAATGATCCACCTTTTAGAATGACTAATCTCTTAAATTTTAATCGAACAAGTCCCAAATCCTCGGAATAGGATACATGTTCTTTATGGTGATCCTGATAAGCTCCCAGTAAATGATGCACAACCACATTGATCCTTCATTTTAATGAAAAAGAGTACCTTGTCACCCCATAGTGGTTCACTTGGGGGTATGCACATTTTCTTATAATGCTCTTGAAACTTATCATTTTAAATCCTATAGTTCAATTAGGGAAATACTACAGGGGAATTTAGATTTAAGAGTGGATCTATTTATAATCTCTATAGAGAAATATACCTCATGATCCGGGGGTGACCAAAAAATACCTAGTAAAAACATCGTTATATTCCCTTAGAAATGAAATTTACTCTATGTTTGTGATTTCATTTAAAACAACCATTTCGGTATGATATACTTCCTTACTATGTATCAACACCAACTTCATTTATGTTCTCCCAAAAGGATATTCATGAAATTCTTTTTATTTTTAATAAATCATGGGATGGTTCAAAATATAGGAATATAATTCCATTTCATGAAATTTTATATGTGATATATATAATCATATCCAATCCATACTGAATATAGAATTAAATTATACTAAGGTATTAATTAAAATATTCAATAGAAAAATCATACCATAGACTATAAGGGGAGAAAAGTACTACACATGGGTTGAAATGGTCACAAGACTATGTGTTTTTAACGATATATCTATCCTAAGGTATTGAGGATGTGATTAAAATGTTCTTGAAAAAATAAAATTTATAAAGGAATGCGTATAACAAGAATGTAATAAAATGTTTTCCATTACTGTGTGTATATTAATTATACCTTATACAAATTCATTTTCATATTTGACCTCCTCGGTGGTGATGCAATGTGATTTTCATTTATCATTTGTATTTAGTGTGTTATAACACAAAATAACAACAAATTCATATTTTTTAGTCCACTGACATGCATAATTACCTTTCTCATTATAGTTAAAGAATTGAACCACATGTGGTGCATTGGGAGGTTCCTTCCTTTCCTCCATCTCATTGGTCATCTTCTTCATGTTTCTTTAACATTTGTGAGCTCGATTACCTTCTCTCCAAAACTTAAATTATTATTTTTATCCCATTATGGCAATTACCATGATCCTTATTTCCAAATGATTTTAATGTGGGTGTTTGGGACATATTTCCTCATTTATCATTTTATACACCTATTTTAAACCAATTTTTCTCTTATTATCTTCATATTCATGTGGCCATTATATAAACTCTAACTATGTGTTGAAATCATGTCAAACTTCCTCTTTATAACTCCAAATATATTGGATAGTTATAGCCTTTTGGAGGCGTGGTTTTAAACTACTAAAGAATATGTCTATTTTTCTATCATTATTAATAAAATACCCCCAAACATATATTTGATTCAATTGAAAAATCAAAATCCAAAAAAGTTTTTCTATTATTTTTCTTATGCACTAGGAGTTCACTCTCTATTTTGATTGAAGGGTTTGATGGAAATAACTATTAAAAATAACTTCATAATGTCTTCCCACTCCATTTATTCTGTTTCATCTTTTTAATTTGAAATATTTATCAATTACCAATATTTATTAGCCTATACTACTTAATGATAGATAGAAACATTCAACTTCTTCTTCTCGGAACAATGGAGAAAAATATATTCTTCATTGAGTTAACCCATTTTATGTGACATGTGGATATAAAGGTCCACTAAACCTTGGTGTTCATTACCCTTTATAGAACTCTATGGTTTGTTGATCATTCATGGGTGAAGTTGGAAATTCCACATAGTTGTAGATATTATTTGTAGCCTGAGAAAATTGGGTAACCATCGCCATGATGTTTTGATCTCTACCTCCCATTTATTTTGTAATTTCAATTATATAATCATTTAATTATCCCTCACATGGGTTATTGGACTATTTTCTCCTATCTCATGCAATTTTCTAAAATATAATTGGTTTTAAAAACATATAAGTCCATAAACAAAGAATAAATAGTTTATTCTCATGCCTAAATTAATTATAATATTATATCTTATGGTATATATAGGTTTACTATATTTATCAATCTATGATTTAAGGATCATGTACATTAATATTTTATAAATTTAAAATAATTAATTACGTTAACTATAATACTTCATAATGGTAATTATAAAGGATGTGATTAACTGAAGAATATCACCCACATGTATCAATCCGGTTGCGTATTAAGTCATCTTTATAATGTACCAAGTGACTATCATGTTAATAACCAATACACCCTATTGAGTTTATTACCCCTAAGTATAACTATAATATTGCCACATCCACTTGTAGTATAAAGACAAGGATTTTATTACATGAAAACAACAAATTCTTATATATTATAAAAATGATAGGATGTTTACCTTAAATTAAAACCTACCCCTATGGTTTACACTAATACATTATAATATTAATTCTTAAAATAAATAAATGGTTCTTTGAGACCAACTATAGAGACATGTCATTTACTTACATGTATATTACATCAATTTTAAGATAGAAAACATAATGATGACATAATAAAGGATCTGAAAGATTATTACTATGGTAAAATTAGTCTCATTCATCACTTTTACATAATAAAAATTAAATATTATTTATAAAAAACTTCTCTTTCATAATAAAGTCAATAATTTTCTCTACATGTATTCACATAAAGACATACATCAAATAAAGGGTTTATCTAAGGAGAGGAATAACATGGGACAAATAATGGACATGAATCAACAGTACATGGGTGAGAATAATCTTCATCATCACAATATAATCAGAATAGAGTCATCAAAATCATTATGAAACCATTTTATAAAAGAATGTAATGATGAATATTCATAATAATGAAACTATATATCATAGTGGTTAAATTCCACACATAGTTCTGGAAAGTGATGTAATCATGTTCACTCAAAATGCACATAATCTCATTATATATATCACATTTTAAAATTCTTTGGAGGGTTATATAATTCTGATTCCACATATCACATCATGAAATGTTCATAATCATGCATACCACATGGAAAGGAAACAAATAAAAATGATAGTCCTGAAATAAACCAATGGAATGAAAATTCATTTAAAAATCTTTAATATAGCATACATCATATAATAACCTTTAGGGGTTACAAATTAATTAGGTATATCATATTTTTATCTTAAATGATAATTTTTCCTTTGAATAATAAGAAACTCAATTAGATTAAAAGATTCGTTTTCGGGAAAAATTTAACTTTCACAAATATTGGAAATTAGCAAAGAAATCATCTTGAAAATGATGAAATATGTATATAATCATAATGAAAGGGAAGGATTATTTGACATAAAATGTTAGGGTATTAGACTAATATTCATAAAGAATATAATTTGAAATATATGATTACCTAAAGAAGGAGTTGGGTTTGAAAATACCCATACCATAAATATTGAATTATTTCATCATTTTTTACCTTGTATATATTAAATGTAGTTTAATTAAAATAGGGATCTATAATTTTATTATATTAGTTTTTTTAAATATTTATCAATTATAATAATTAAAGTACATTTCATATTTATTTTCAATAAAGGTGAATCATTTTGATATCAAATTTTCCTTAAAATATCATATATTGCTTCTATTTAATGATCTTTATTTATTGTAATTTATAAAATATTAATATTAGATATAGAATATTGTAAATTAAGATATTTATAAATTTTTATATTATAATTAATTTATTATAATCATGAAAAACAGTTTTTTTAATTGAAGAGTTATCAATGCCCCATGGGCAGTTAATTGACCGTTAACAGGACATCACAAAATTAAAGGGAAAGAGATATATAAAATATTAAAATGTCCTAAATATAATAATTATCATATATTAAAATTATTAATAAAGTATTAAAAATATAATAACCTAATATTAAAATATTTTTATTTGAAATAATAAATATAGAGGTAGAGAAAAGTAAGTTGTGTAATGACCCAAACTCTAGTGTCTCAGAGAAGGTTCATTTCATTATTACACTGAATAATATGTAAAAGAATGAATCCTAAAGGACCAAATAGATACTATTATTAGTAATATTGATAAATACATTAAACCCAGATAATATTAGGAATTAAAAATCAAAGATAATAAATAAAAAAATAATATTCTCAACATCCTTGAAATAAATTCTAATAATTCATCATTTATTACGGAGAAAGGAATCATAATAAGAGTGATATAAACTTCTCAGTAAGGGATAAATATAGCATAGGATATCATGAATAAATAATAATAATAATAAACATTTAATGGTTAATAACTGAAACACATTCCACTAAATCAATAACATGAGTATAACGTGACCAAAATATAAGATGTTCAAATAAATCCATATAAATAATCGCATGAGATTCGAACATGAACAAGGATATTCTAACCAGTAAATTATTCTCGTGGAATAAAAATAATTATGGAATTAAATTTTTTTAATGTCTAAACTATCTAGATATGTCCTTTATATAGTTAATGTCACGATCAATGTTCTTTCATGTTTATGTCTGTCAGTAGAGACCCGTCTAATTTGGCCAACTGATTCGGCTTAGGAGACTACATATGGTTATATGGCCTTGCTTTAACATGTCCCCAACCTGTTCATTAATTTAAAAAGAATTCATCACATATGGAATAATTTATTGAATTCATAAAAATATTCCTTATCACCATAATATCTCTATTGAATAAAATATAATGATTCAATATTATTTCCCCAGTTATATAAATAACATTCCATATAAACACCATATATAAAAATTGTATGGGATGCAGGAAATAAAAAAAATCAATTATGTGTATCCACTATAAATCACTTAAAAATGTGTAAATAAAACATAAGATAATAAAAATTCATTCCACAAATAATCTTAAAATGATGTAATCTATGATATATATTTTTAACCAATTGATTGGAAATTTATTTAATAAATTTCATACCATATTGTACTCACTCAAATCGTAGGACTAATAAATGAAATAATTATCACAATAAATATTAATCATAGTGTAGTTAATGAGATTCATGATATGATATATCAAAGGGTAGTATATACCCTTCAATAAATAAATTAGTGCTTAATAAGGCATATATCTCACAGAAGTAAAAAGTGAGATGAGAAACCGTTATAATGTTCATATCATTGATGTAATAATTATCCAATGTATTAATTATATGTAAAAAAATTGTATCCAAAATATATAATAGTAGATAAAAAGTATATAAATAAATTTTTTTTCCACACATAATCAGTTAAAAATATAATCAATTAAGTAGACGTAAAACCCAAAGAATGAACGTTGTGGTAAGATACCCCTTACCTTATGCTTCTGATTAGTGCAATGTTATATAACCACACGAATAATGGTTTCAATAATGTTATTAATTCTTTAAATAACTATATTCATGTTTATAATACCTTATATGATATTTTTATAACATATTACAACCCATTCTTTAATAATATTTCATTATTTTCATTATTTCGGGTGTGTTTGTTTCATCATTTCATGTTTCATTTATTTGTGTATAATTATGGATTTTATGGTAAGATGGAAATAATACTACATAAGTGAAATAAATTTGTATTAATTCACTCAGAATAGTTTAAATGATTCAAATTATCATTTTTATTTCATACATGGTGATGATTTATATGAAAAATTATAACGATAAATGTTTATTTTATTTTTTGCTGGTTTTCCAAACATCACCTACAAGTTTCAGTTTCATTAATATTATGTATTTATTTTACTTAAATATAATTAAATAAGTAATTATGTACTTCTAAAATCTATGTTACCCAGAATAATTATTTTATGACCTTCTATAGAGGTGGTAATGGAAAATAATCAAAACAATTATTCACATGGGTAATTAACTTGCATAATTTGGGAAATAGTGTTGTTTCATTGAATAAGATGAGGTAATAAAAATTATGGATATAATATATTACATTATAATAATAAAATACCATTATATAAATTAATTTGGAGTTATTATAACATAATTAATGAATGAGGTGAGGAAAATTAGAATATGTAAACAAAATAAGTGAGGTTCTTTGAGAAAATATCATCTTGAATAACACCTCATTGAATGATCCCTTAAAGACCCTTCAATTGGACTTTTAGTGATTATATAAGGAATTGGACATGGGGTGAGTGATTAAGAGATGCCTTGGTAGTGATTTGGCTATCTTAAATTATTTTTAGGAGAAATGGGGTTGTATTTATACTATAGGAGGGTGGTTTTATTTGGTTAAATAATGATTATTTTATAATTAAAGTCAACTACATTGAGGTGGCATTAAATACCAAAAAATTGGATGATAATTAATGTTTTTAATTCTATTTATTATCAAAAAAATCATCAAATAACAATTAAATATTTTATTTTTAGTAATTTTAATAATTTACCTATTAACTGTAACTCTCCTCATTACTTTACCTATATTATGGTAAATCATTCCTTTTACCATGTCAAATTTTTAGGCCTAAAAATAAAAAATACCTTAAAAACTAAATTTTATCTTCTTATTACAAATAGATAATCTATTTTCCAAATTCAATTCATATAAATTTGAAAACGTATAGTTAATGTTATTGTCTTAGACACAATTGGAAAATGGGTTTCTAAAGTGGAAAAGTTCAAAAGTTCAATATATTGTTATATCCAATTTCAATGCGGAATTGATTCAAAAGAAATGAATTAGATTTAATTATTTATATTTTAAATAATTATTCATTAAATAAATTTAAATTATATAAAATATATATAAATGAATTAGATGAAAATAAAATATTCAATAAAATTTTAGTATTTCCCACTATTCAAAAAAATGAAACTTCTCTAAATAATACCAAAATTTTCACCCTAGGATAAATTTGGAAATATTCATTAAAAACAGTGTTTATTTTTCCAATTTTTTTTGAAATGTGTCACAAAAAATTAAAACAAGTTCACTAGTAAGAGGTGAAAAAACTACATTTAGAATAACATATCCTTTTATGATTAAAATATTTTTATCTTAAGACTATAAAACATATTTTATGAAGTGAAATACATTTTTTTGAATATATAAAATAATAATGCTATTATTATCTTTCAATAAATTTGATTAATTTAATATATTAGTATAAAATTCTAATATGGTTATAAAAATGGTTTTTTATAAAAACACATCCTTTATGTTCAATTGGATTTTATTTTCGATTGTAATTAGTTGGTAACAAAATAATTCATTACCTAACATTTGAAAAATATATTTTCATAATATTAACTATTTCAATTCAAATGGATAAGTGAAAATGGTTTTATTAAGATAATATCTAATAGTATATCATGCTTCGATTATTATCGGTGTTGAATGAAACACATACTATTTATGAAATTGAATTTATTTAAGAATAAAGATACAGTATAATATGTGGGTGTTTCATTATCCCTCTTTCAATAAATTTCATCCTCTCCATTTGAAACATCATTTTCAAAATCAATGTTTGATAAATGAAAATTCCCTTGTGGGAAACCCACACCACAAATTGGGTTAATAAAATATCCCCTTAAAAGAGGGAAATGGAAAGGTTATGGTAACCATAAACATAGGCTTTTGAATTGGGTAAAATTACTTTTAATTGAAAAAATAGACAATTAAGAGAAATATAACTATAATGTTCTAATGGAGAGTGAAAGAAAACATGGTCATTTGAATTTGGACCATAACAAAACCATAAATCTAGGAGGGGTTAAAAGACTATTTATTTCATAGTATGAAAAGTAAAATAATAACATTTTTCTTCCAAAATCTACTTTCCTATAGTCGAGGAATTCTTTTACTATTTATATAACCACTTTAGGAAAATAAAATTACTTTTTTTAATTATATGTCATAATAAAAATCATATCCTTTGATTGGGCTTCAATATATTTCTACTACATTTCATAGCATATATTACATCATATTATGAATTATTAAAATAATCTACTATAATTCATCTAAATTTCAACATAAACCATTTCATAAATGGTTATCTTTATGACCCTTCCAAATATTATGATAAAAAACATTAGATTTAGTACCAAGGTTGTGAGTATTATCCAATTTAAATTATCCATATTAATCATCACTTTATCTAAACATCATCATCTCAATATTAGGAACATATTCTAGTTTATATTTCCTTAAATTCTGTATTTTATATGATTTTAAACATTCCACTGAGACATATTTCTTGGTACCATTCATAAAAAGCATTTAAATCCTTTTTGAAAAATCACTAAATTATAATCCTTATATATTTCATAATTCAGATAATCAAGGCATCATTGATAATATAATCAAATAACATAATTGTTTAATCAAAACCCAAGTACATTAATCATTCTTATTTTTATATTATAATAGAATAATCTTGACTATGATCCATTATATTTTCTTTGGGATTATTCCTTTTATACAAGGAGAGTTATTTTTCACAGTCCCTCATTTTCATAAAGTTGAAGTATTGAAAATTAAAAATTTATATCCTTATCCTATAATAATGAACATGGTGTAGTTTTTCATAACACAGGAAGAAAAATTATTTTCCACTTAACTATATAACATTGTTTTTCCTTTCAAAGTTATTAAATGTTAGAAAATAATATTTTATCTTCTCTGTTTTATCCATCATTTTTCCATATGTCAAAAAATTATATTTCTTCCATTTAAAGCTATAAGATTTGGATAATAATTTATCTATTTTTCTAGATCATGATATTATTTCTTCATATTATGAGAGTATTTTGGAGACTACTTCCCTTTGAAATATTATCTTAACCACATACAATAAGACATCATTTTTACTCTTTGGATCATGTTCAATGGTGTGGTTCACAATATTTCTATAAGGCTCTATTTTAAATGAATAAGTACACTAGAATATACAATATCAATATGGAACAAACTGTATAATCCCAAAACATGTGCAGTACATAACATAAATTTTTAAAAAATGTGTCTCTAATATCATAATCATAAACATTAATTTTTAGGGATGATATTCTATAATTATCCTCAAGTATATCTTAATTTTATTTTCCCTATCAATGATTTCCTAAATCTAGATTCCAAGATTTCTATTAATATTTCCCCAATACTAAATTTAAATACACAGAATCAAACAGTCTAGATCTATTGCCATACATAATTACATTGGAATAGGAAAGAAGAAATCACATGCCAAAGGACTGGATAGTTTAGTAGTCTTGGTAAACTAGATACATACATGAAACCCATATTATATTTGGAATATTAAATGAGACATAATACATAATAAAATAAATTTCTAAACATCCTTGAAATTCATTACAAAATTCATCATCATATCCTAAGGTAAGAATACATAATAATGGTGAGATAAAATACAAATTAAGGGTTAAATAAATTAGAATATATCATGATTATATAATAATATTCAACATAAAAAGGTAAATAAATGAAACACATTCCATTTAATCTTTAACATGAGAATAATATGGTCGGAATAAAATATGATCAAATAATTCAATATAAATAATTACATGAGTTTGGAATATGAGATTGGATATTCTAACAAATAGATTATTCACATAGAATAATAACAATGATGGTATACATAATTATGAATATCTTAACTATCAAGATATATCCTTTATATAATTATTGCCAAGATCAATCCTCCTTGCAGTTTATGTTTGTGGGTAGAACCCATTAATATTAGTCCAATTGATTTATCTCATTAGACTATGTACGTATGTTTCAAGGGGCATGAATTAACCAGTCTTTAATATGTATCTTTCATGTAAAAAGAAATACTCGTATCTCTAATAAATTATTTAATTAATAAACAATGTCCCTTATCATCAAAATATTAATATTGAGTAACTGATATAGATTTAATAATATTTCCCAAATATATTAATAAAACATTCTAATTAAACACCATATGTAATAATGGTATACCTGAATGTCATAAGGCCATACATATTTTTATTATTTTGAATAATCCCCTTTTAAAAGATTTTGGGGAACCATTTTACATGACACGTAGGATAAGGAGGATATTTTTGTCCTCATAAATTAATATGATGGAACAAAACATCAAAACATGTAACACCCAAAGCTTCCACAGTACGCTTCTCTTTGAATAATACAATAGTGTGTGTTGTACGCAACTTTGAGATTCTAACACGCCGCGACCAATCAAAGTAGCAGTTATAAATAGTAATAACCACTTTTTGAAATTTTATTCAAAATTGACTTCATTTTTGGATTTGGAATATTGAAATTATCCTAGGATGAAATATTGGTACTTTTCAGATAACTTTTATATTTTGATGGATAGTGAAAATTACTACATTTTTATTAAAAAAAAATTTTCTATTTAAAATAATTAACAGTGATAAATTATGAATTTGAGTGGTTTTAATGTATATTTAGAATATATTTTTACCATTTAATACAATTTTGTTCATTGGACATAATTTCACATTTAAACCGGACATAAACAAGTGTCAATCTTTTGATAGTTATTATCCCTCAAAAACACGTTTTTTATTTTGACAGCGGGAATTAATTTTAAATTAATTTCTGCCACTTCTTTGTTTTGAATTTGGAAAAATATATTCCATATTTAGAATCAGGATGACCAAATTTTTTAGATAGTTAACTTTTATTTTTAGACAATTTGAATAATTACTTCGGTAAATATTTTATTTACCATGGCTAAAGGGTAAATCCGGTAAATAAGCGTAAAAAATAATATTATAATAATAATAAATTACCCTAAAACGTGTCTTAACCCTATTTGTTGATACATTTCCGACCATGGGCATATTTGGGTCGATTTTGGGACCCCATGGATCCACATGAAAGTGATAATGACACTTTATATTAATTAACTTAAAGTAAATACAAAAATGACATAAGCATATATCTTTTAGAAAATCAATTTTTACATAAGGTTATATATGTTATATTTTAGATTATAAATATTAATTATAAATCTAATAATATTTCCTACATAATGGTATTTTATTTATAATTTTTAGACATTAAATAATTAAATTTATTTATGACACAATGATGATGAAGTAATTACCTTATTAGTGAAATATTAAAATAATTGATATTATAAATACCCAAATAAATATAATTTAAGACATATAATGAATTACACTAATTTTATCGATTAATATGTCATTATAGTATTTATTTAGTTTACTGTTTCCGATGTAATCATGCTGTTATGATTTTCAGAAAAATCAAATGCCAAATATTGTCAAAATTGACATGAAAGAATTTTTAAAACAAATATTATAATATTAATTCATATTCTTTTCATAAAAATAAAAAGTTTGGCCAAATTAATTGTATCATGATATTTGTATCATTAATGGACCACTTTTGTGTCAATTGGATGTATATAGTATGTTTTTAAACTTTATAATATAAAAATACAATGTGACATGGTAAGTGTCAAATTAATTAACTAAGTGTTAAAACTAAACGATAAGGTTAATATAATGACCCAAACATATCTAAAATCTATTAGATGAAAGTATTTAGACCTATACCCACCTTATACTTTGAATAATATACTTTGGAGCCATTAGAAACAGAATATGAATTTATTATAAATTAATACTTTATGTTTTTCCTAAAGAGCCCCTTCTCTCCCTTATAAAAGGACCCAACTTCTATCCAATTATTTACACTTTCAAAGCCTTTTGGTTGGTCCAACCCCTACCCAAATACTCTCTCAACTTTACTCACTTAATCCTGGAGACCTTAATTTGATGAGAAATCCAACCTAAGGAGCCCTTTTGATCAAATCAAAAGGAAGAACCTGAAGAAGAGGTAACGCCTTCACCACCCTCTTTCAAGTTCCTTTCTTCTTCAACTTCTTCTTTCCTTGTTATTTCCATTCTAAGATAATAAATCCAGTATCTTCTACATACTATTATGTTCTTATAATTATGGAACAAAAAAATCATTATTCTATCCATCCCTTGAATGACATGTCACCATACGTGCGTATGTACGACCTACCGTCTCCACGTTGTGGTGTAATTGTTGTTCAATATATTATTTTTTAGATGGTTATAATAATGATGTATAATTCATGTAAATAATAAATAAAACATGATAATGATTCTGTATATATGATATAAGTTCCAATTATATATTATTTTAATATCAAAAGAATGATATTGTCGCTCGTGCGTATATACGGACTACCGTCACCACAAATGCGATGAGATTCATTCCCCATCGTATCCATGCAATTATAATTCCTATTTGATGATTAAAAATAATTTTTAAGGACTTTATATCATTATGTATATTAATAATATACAACTTATCCATAATAAAAACGAAATATGTCACAAAACAAATAAAACAAAACGAGTAAGTTAACACCCAAAATTACGATAATACTAAGATATTATCAATAAAACAATGTTAAAAGATCATATATGATACCATATTTTTGTATATGATTCTTGTATAATTTAGTCACAATTATTTCACCATTATATAGGAGGTTAACCTACCCTCAACCACGGAAAAAGTACAAGGTAAGGTTTTATTTCACAATCTCTTCAATATCCGAGGTTGTTTATACATAATAATCTATTGGGACCTATTTATCATCCACATACATGATTCTTAAAAATGTATTTCAAAACATTGTAAATATTTTAAAGAATATGGTTTAAAGTCATTTATACCCTTTATTGACTTTTTATAAGATGTTTATAAAGGAATCTTTCCGCCATTTTCCAAACAAGGTCCTTTTTAACCTTTTTGACAGAATTAAGGTAAGAATGTATTTTTTTTATACGATGGATGCGGTTATTCTCCAACGTTTTACACCTTTGAAGCTAACCTTGGAAGATTATTAGAATGTTTTAAAAATAAAGGTTTTTTGTATAATTATGTGACTTTTAATTGATTTCAAAAACAGAGATATTTCTCTAAAAAAAATTTTGATTTTCATCTATGTCAACCTCCTTTGATGGATTTTAAGTATATTTGAATTTGATTTATTATGATACAAAACTTCCATATTGTATTGAATGTTTTGTGATATGTTTGACTATGGATGTGTTATTTTTATACCATTCATAGTTTATGGATAAAGTATTGAAATTTCATATTCTAGTTTTAATATGAATGTTTATTTATGTTTAAAACTTTTCATATGAGGATTGCATTGGACTTAATATGTGACGGGTGGAGCCCGCTATAGCTCCTCGATGCATCAGTAGGTTTAATGAGACAAACTAGTGTATTAGAACAAGGCCTTGACAAAATCTTATTTGTAGTCTTGGCACGAGGCCTTGACTATGTGGTTATGATAGTCTGGCATTATGTATTCCATCATTATAAAAGTGCTTATTGATATTGAATTTTATTATTCAACTAGTAGAATATCCATGTGAATAAGTAAACAACATTATTTCATTTTATCATTGTCATATTATGCTGAAGTTAATGTTTAAAAGGATTTGGTTTTTGTTTTGCATTGCCTTAAATTTTTATGTTTATTTATGAATATTTTCACTATATTGTTATCCTTACTGAGCATCTGAGCTCACCCCATTCAATGTTTTATTTTTTCCAGGATGTGATGAAATAATTTATGAATGACATACATGGATAGTATATGGGGATATGAGTGTAGACTATGGAGACTATGTTGTTGTTGTATTCATTTTTATGATGTAATGTAAGACTTATGAATATATCTAGTGTTTCCAAGACAACTAAACTAATCAATCTTTCGAGATTGGGTCTTTCTTGTGATCATGCCAATGTTATGTAATAGTGCACTGACTCTAGGTAAATGGGGTCAGGCCGTTATAGTTGGTATCAGAGGATGTTTAGTACAAACCTTGGAATCTATATTTAGATAAACTCTGATTAGAGCACGTAGACCTAAGATGAACTTTGAGGATTAGTGTTGAAGAACTTCCTAGAATTTTGGTATTGTAATGATTTTGTGAGTTTTTTTAGCAATAAACACCTATATGGATACGAGTATGTAGATTCGGCTCTGGCACATATGTACCTAGGGGTAAAACCCGAAAACACCGCTTTGAGGTAGACTCAAACGAGAACTGGTTCACGACAACAGGCCTTGCTGCACTCTTGGTTACGACACTCCCGGGGGATATGCTTAGGATATTTCTCATTTTCGTTATGAACCATTATGAAGGGTTTATGAGTATATACTTACTTAAAGAAAACATTTTTATGATTATGGATTATATCCATATATAGTTCAATTTATGTTAAGTGTTTTATAAGTAAGGAATTATGTATTTTGATTCATAAACTGATCTAGTTTATGCCATTATTTAGAAATGGCACCTAGCGGATGAAATTGAAACTGTATCAATGAACGCACTCCAGGTAGGGATTTCCCTCCTGCTCAAGATAGTTATAGTGGAGCTGGTGATGCAACTGGTGCTGATTAGCTAATCACCATAATGGGACAACTCACTCATGTTATGAATAATAACCTTACCCGTATAGAGCACCCATATCCGCAGCGTGGAGGAACAATGTTAGATCACTTCATGAGCCAAAAACCACCAACATTCAATGGGAGTACAAATCCCTTAGTAGCTGAGAAATGGATAAACTCTTTAGAGAAAATATTCCATGCCTTGGGGAGTAGAGAAATGGTAAAAGTTGTCATAGAAGTTTATCGTCTCACTGGAGATGCTGATCAATGGTGGTCATTTATTCAAAACACGAATGAAGATGATAAAGTATCAAATATGGAATGGAGGGAGTTCAAGGAGATTTTCTTAGAAAAATACTTTCCTCGTGACCATCGAGCAGATATGGAAAGGAAATTTATGAGTCTGAGATAAAAGGAGGATGAGAATGTTGCAAAGTATGAGACTAACATTACAAGGTTAGCAAGTTAGACTGGAGATTATATAAGTAACCCAAGAAGTAATATTGATCATTTATTTGATGGGTTAAATCCATTTCTTTATCGAGTATTAGTCTCACAATCCTTCTCATCATACGAAGACATTGTCTCATGTGCTATCAAGATGGAAAATGAATTCTCAATGTCTTAGGACATTAAAGCAAAGCAAGAGAAGAAGAGATCTGTTGATCAATATGGAAATGTAAATAAGGGGAAGAAGGGAAAAGTTGAATATCAATCCTGCAGTAAATATGGGAAGAAACACCACAGTACTCACATGAATGGAATGGGTGTGTATTACAAGTGTGTTGAAAAAGGACACCAAGATCGTGATTGCTAAGGAAAAAATTAAGATACCGATGTTCAGTGCTAAAAATGCAGGGAGATGGGACATTATAAAAATTAATTTCCTAAGCGTCAGGGGAACTTGCCTTAGAAAAGGCCAAGGGATCAAGGCCGAGCTTATGCTATCACTACTGCTGAGGTAGAAGCTCTGAAAGGCGTGGTGGAAGGTAATTTAATGGTTTCATCAAGTATATCAAATGCTTTATTTGATTCTAGATCATCGCATTGTTTCATATCTTCCCAGTTTTCTATGAAAATTAGATATTTCCAATTTGATTTAACAAAGGAGTTGTCAGTTAAAACTCCTTAGGAAAGTATCATTGCAACAATGTTCTGTGAATCAGTTCCCATTAGAGCACATAATTGTTCTTTATCTGCTGACCTCATCGTCATACCTATGATTGAGTTTGATATAATCCATGGTATGGATTTTCATTCAGACTATGATGAAAATTTTTATTATATAAAGAAGGAGTATACGATTTTTGATGATGATGATAAGGAACACCTTATCATTAGAGCAGAATCATTACCACCTAATTTTTATCTAGATCCACACCCAATAGCTCAACTAAATTCAATTATTGGGGAGGAAGAGAATGAAATGAATGAGGTTGAGGAAAAGAATGTTCAAATTGAGGAAGTACCTATTGTGAAAGAATATGTAGATGTGTTTACAAAAGATTTACCTGGACATCATCCAGAATGAGAAGTTGAGTTTTCCATTGATTTAATTCCGGGTTCATGGCCCATATCGAAGACCCCTTATAGAATGGCCACTGTGGAATTAGTGGAACTAAAGAAACAACTAGAGGAATTGAGTAATAAGGGATTTATTCTCCCTAGTGTTTCTCCATGGGGAGCCCCTGTTCTTTTTGTAAAGAAGAAAGATGGATCTATGAGGTTGTACGTTGACTATAGGGAGATCAATGCTATAACAATAAAGAACAATTATCCCCTTCCTCACATTGATGATTTATTCGACCAACTTCATGGAGCTCAATAATTTTCAAAGATTGACCTTTGATCTAGATTCCATCAGTTATGTTTGAATAATGAAGACATTCTGAAGATAGCATTTCGAACAGGGTATGGGCATTACGAGTTTACAGTAATGCCTTTTGGATTGACTAATGCACCCTCTGTATTCATGGATCTAATGAATATAGTTTTCAAGGAATATCTCGATGATTTTTTGGTAGTATTTATTGATGATATCTTGGTATAATCCAAAAGCTACAAAGATCCTGAAAATCACTTGTGCATTATATTGAAGACTCTGAGAAGACATGAATTTATGGGAAGTTTAGCAAGTGTGAATTATGGCTTCTAGATATTTCTTTTCTTGGCTATATTGTCTCTAGGGATGGAATTTCTATTGATCCTTCTAAAACCAAGGAAATCCATGAATGTCCAGCACCGACGAGTATAACTGAGGTACACAGTTTTATTGGTTTGGCAGGTTATTATCGACGTTTCGCCCATAATTTTGCACGATTGGCTAAACCATTAATGAAGCTCGCACGTAAAGGGGTTAAATTTTTCTGTACAAAAGAGTGTGAAGAATGTTTTGAAGAACTGAAGAGAAGATTAGTCAATGCTCATATATTTACTCTACCATCAATGAATTATGGGTTCGTTATTTATTGTGACGCATCAATAAAAGAAGTTGGTTGTGTCCTTATGTAGAATGATAGAGTTATTGTTTATGAATCATGACAGCTGAAAATTCATGATCAAAACTATCCTACTCGTGATCTTGAGTTAGCTACTATAATCATTTCTATGATGATATGGAGGCATTATCTCTATGGTGAGAAATGTGAGATTTATACTGATCAAAAGAGTTTGAAGTATATTTTCTCACAGAAAGAACTCAACATGAGGCAATGGAGATGGCTTGAACTACTCAAGGATTATGATTGCATGATACACTACAATCCGGGGAAGGCAAATAAGGTGGCAAATGATTTGAGTAGAAAGGATCATGGAGTTTTTAACGTGATGATAATTAAAAGGGATTCTATTTTCATAGATCTAGTAAAGATGGGTATAGGAATCACCATGGAAGGTGAAACATCAATTCTTTTCTAATGGTTGCCAAACCATATTTACTATAATGGACAAAAAGTTCTCAGGGTGGTGATGAAGAGTTACAAAGGAAAATTAAATCTGTAAATGATGGGAAATTGAGTGACTTTTTGTATGAAGATGGAATTTTGATGTTTGGGAAGAGGCTTTGTGTTCCCAATATACCTGATCTAAAAAAAGAATTGTTAGATGATGCTCATAGTTCCAATTTCTCTATACACACTGGGAGCACCAAAATGTATAGAGATTTGAAGGAACATTTTTGGTGGGACAACATGAAGAGGGAGATTCCTGATTTTGTGTCAAGATGTATGGTTTCTCAACAAGTGAAAGCTGGAAGACAACAACCTGGAGGAGTCATTCAACCTCTTCCCATACCTGAGTGGAAATGCGATAATATCACGATGGAATTTGTCATGGGACTACCAAAGACTCCTAGAAGGAATGATGAAATATGGGTCATTGTTGACCGTGTTACCAAGTCAGCACATTTTCTTGCTATAATGGAGGATTTACCACTTGAACGTCTAGAAAGACTATATATTAATGAAGTTGTGAGACTTCATGGAGTACCCCTATCAATTGTTTCGGATCGTGATCCCGATTTTACTTCAAGATTCTGGAAGAGTCTTCAGAAGTCCTTGGATACTGATCTTCGTTTTAGCACTGCTTACCACCCTCAAACAGATGGAAAATCAGAACGGACTATTCAAACCTTAGAAGACATGTTGAGATCATGATCACTTGACTTTCAGGGTATATGGGATCAATATTTACCTCTGGTAGAATTTTCCTATAACAATAGCTTCCATTCAGGTATTCATATGGAACCATATGAAGAGTTATATAGAAATAGATGTTTCACACCAACCTGTTGGGATGACATTGGCGAAAGGAAACTTGTAGGCCCAGAACTGGTGGAGGAAACGATTGAAAAGGTGAAGGTAATCCCAAACCACATCGAAGCAGCTCAAAGTAGGCAGAAGTGCTATGCTGACAACTGAAGGAAGGGCATGGAATTTCAGGTAGGAGATCATGTTTTCTTGAAGGTATCTCCATGGAAGGGAGTTATAAATTTTGGTAAGAAGGGTATATTGAGTCCTAGGTACATCGGACCTTTCGAAATTCTATAACGAATTGGGGTTGTAGCTAACCATTTAGAAATGCCGCCAAGTCTCTCCAAAGTTCACGATTTGTTCCATGTATCACTATTGAGAAAATACATGCCTGACCCAACACATGTACTCACCTATGAGGAATTAAAACTAGAAACTGATCTCTCTTATTGCAAAGAGACCATCAGGATACTTGATACGAGAGAACAAATACGGATAAATCGGATGACTCGTCTGGTAAAAGTTCAATGGAGAAACCATAAGATGAAAGAGGCAACGTGGGAACCCAAGCAACTAATGATGAAGAACCACCCGATTATTTTTATGCAGTAATTTTCTAGAAATTTTGAGAACGAAATTATTTGAATGAGGGGAGAATGTAACACCCCAAGCTTCCATGGTACGCTTCTCTTTGAATAATACAATAGCGTGTGTTGTACGCAACTTTGAGATTCTAACACGCCGCGACCAATCAAAGTAGACGTTATAAATAGTAATACCCACTTTTTGAAATTTTAAACAAAATGGAATTCATTTTTGGATTCGTAATATCTAAATTATCCTAGGATGAAATTTTGGTACTTTTCGGATATCTTTTATATTTTGATGAATAGTGAAAATTACTAAATTTTTATTAAAAACAACTTTTTTAATCAAAATAATTAATAGTGATAAATTATAATTTTGAGTGGTTTTAATGAGTATTTAGAATATATTTTAACCATTTAATAAAATTTTGGTCATTGGATATAATTTCACATTTAAACCGGACATAAACAAGTGTCAATCTTTTGATAGTTATTATCTCATAAAAACAGACTTTTTGTTTGACAGCGGGAATTAATTTTAAATTAATTTCTACCACTTCTATGTTTTGAATTTTGAAAAATGGATTCCATATTTGGAATCAGGATGTCCAAATTGTGTAAATAGATAACTTTTATTTTTAGACATTTTGAATAATTACTTCGGAAAATATTTTATTTACCATGGTTAAAGGGTAAATCCGGTAAATAAGGGTAAAAAAATAAAATTATAATAATAATAAATTACCGTAAAACATGTCTTAAACCTATTGGATGATAATTTCCGACCATGGTCATATTTGGGTCGATTTTGTGACCCCATGGATCCACTTGTAAGTGATAATGACACTTTATATTAATTAAGCTAAAGTAAATAAAAAAATGAAATAAGCATATATTTTTTAGAAAACAATTTTTACATTAGGTATTATATGTTATATTTTCTATTATAAATATTAATTAAAAAGATAAAAATATTTCTTACATAATGGTGTTTTATTTATAATTTTTAGACATTATATAATTTAATTTATTTATGACACAATGATGATGTAGTAATTACCTTATTAGTGAAATATTAAAATAATTGATATTATAAATAACCAAATAAATATAATTTAAGAGCTTTAATGAATTCCACGAATTTTATAGGTTAATATGACATGATAGTATTTATTTAGTTAACTTTGTTTGAATTAATCATACTGCTATGAATTTCACCAAAATCAAATACCAAATAGTGTCAAAATTGACATAAAAGAGTTTTTAAAACAAATATTATATTATTAATTCATATTCTATTCCTAAAAATCTAAGGATCGGCCAAAGGACTTGTATCATAATAGGCTTATAATTAATGGACCCGTTTTGGGTCACATGGATGTATATAATATGTTTATTAACTATATAATATAAAAATACAAAGTGACATGGTAAGTGTCAAATTAATTAACTAAGAGTTAAAACTAAAAGATAAGATTAATATAATGACCCAAATCAGTCTAAAATATATTTTTTGAATATATTTCGCCCCATACCCACCTTATACTTTGAATAATCCACTTTGGATCCATTATAAATGGAAAATTATTTTATTATAAATTAATACTTTAAGTTTTTCATAAAGAGCCCCTCCTCTCCCTTATAAAATGACCCAACTTCTGACCAATTAATCACACTTTCAAAGCCTTTTGGTTCGCCAAAACCCTGCCCAAATACTCCTTAAATTTTCCACACTTTAACATAGAGACCTTATTTTGATCAAAAATCCAACCTAAGGAGCCCTTTTGATGAAATCAAAATGAAGAACCCGAAGAAGAGGTAACGTCTTCACCACCCTCTTTCAAGTTCCTTTGTTCTTCAACTTCTTCTTTCCTTTTAATTTCCATTCTAAAATAATAACTTTACTATATTATATATACTGTTATGTTATTATAATTATTGATCAAACAAATTCATTATTCTATCCATCCCTTGAATGAATTTTCACCATACATGCGTATGTAAGGCATATCGTCTTCACGTTGTGGTGTAATTGTTGTTCAATATATTATTATTTAGATGGTTATAATAATGATGTATAATTCATGTAAATAATAAATTTAACATGATAATGATTCTATATATATTATATACCATCCAATTATATATTATTTTAATATCAAAAGAATTATATAGTCGCTCGTGCGTAAGTACGGACTACCGTCTCCACAAACGCGATGAGATTCATTCCCCATCGTATCCATGCAATTATAATTTTCATTTGATGATTAAAAATAATGTTCAAGGACTTTATATCATTCTGGATATGAATAAGATACAACCTATCCATAATAAAAAATACATTTTTCACAAAACATATAATAGAAAACGAGTAAGTTGACACCCGAAACGATGATAATACTAAGATATTATCAAAAAAGCAATGTTAAAAGATCATATATGATATCATATTAATGTATATTATTATTGTGTAATTTAATGACAATTATTTAACCATTATAGACGAGTTTAACCTACCCTCAACCAAGGAAAAGTACAAGGTAAGGGTTTATTTCACAATCTCATCATTATCTGAGGTTGTTTATACATAATTATCTAGTGGGACCTCTTTATCATCCACATCCATGTTTCTTAAAAATGTATTTCAAAACATTTTTACTATTTTAAAGAATATGGTTTAAGTAATTTATACCATTTATTGACATTTTAAAAGAATTTTATATAAAGGAATTTTTCCATCGTTTTCCAAACAAGGCCCTTTTTATCCTTTTCGACAAAATTAAGGTAAAAATATATTTTTTTATGGTGGATACGGTTATTCTCCACTGTTTTACACCTTTGTAGCTTCCCTTACAAGCTTATAAGAATATTTTCAAAATAAAGGTTTTCTTTAGAATTATGTGACTTTTAAATGATTTCGAAAAAAATAGATATTTCTCTCAAATAGGTTTTATTTTCATCTCTGTCAACATCCATTGATGGATTTTAAGTTTATTTGAAGTTGATTTATTATGATACCAAACTTCTATATTGTAGTGAATGTTTTTTGATATGTTTTACTGTGTATGTGTTATTTTTATACCATTCATAGTTTATGGATAAAGTATTGACATTTCGTATGCTAGTTTTAATATGAATGTTTATTTATGTTTAAACCTTTTCGTGTAAGGAATGCATTGGACTTAATATATGACGGGTGGAGCCTGCTATAGCTCCTCGATGCATCAGTAGGTCTCATGATACAAACTAGTGTCTTGTCACAAGGCCTTGACAAAATATTATTTGTATTCTTGGCACGAGGCATTGACTATGTGGTTATGATAGTTTGGCATTATGCATTCCATCATTATGAAAGTGGTAATTTATATTGAATATGATTATTCGACTAGTAGAATATCCATGTGAATAAGTAAATTACATTTTTTCATTTTATCTTTTCCATATTATGCTAAAGATAATGTTTAAATTTATTTTGTTTTAGTAATACATTGCCTTAAATGTTTATTTTTATTTATGAATGTTTCCACTATATTTTTATCCTTACTGATCATCTGAGATCACCGCTTTTAATGTTTTATTTTTCCAAGGATGTGAAGAAGTAATTTATAAATGACCTGCAGGGATAGTATGTGGGGATATGAGTGTGTACTATGGAGACAATGTTGTTGTAGTTTTCATTTTTTTTTATTTAATGTAAGATTTATGAATATATCTAGTGTTTCCAAGGCTACTAAACTAATCAATCTTTCAAGATTTGATATTTCTTGTGATCATGCCAATATTATGTAATAATGCACTGACTCTGGGTAACTAGGGTCGGGGCATTACAAAGCCCACAAGAGAAGACCCACCAAACATATGTATTTTAATAAGACTCACAATCAATGTAAGGCTAAAAAACTTTTAATGCTTAGTGAAGAGTTCATGGTGCCCGGTCCCAATAGAAAATGTCTTACCCTCTCAATCAACCCAAATCTATAATCCCTACAATGTTGGATGTAGTTCCCAAATAATCATATGGATCTTCTAAATTGTTATGATTTCAGTTGTTTTATATAATAGTTCCATACATAATGTTCAAAATCACCATCCATGACTTGCCGCCGCATCCAGCCATTCATTGTCGAAGCCCGTTGTGCCCATCCTCTACAGACCACAACAACGCCACAACATCTGTTGTCTATCACTAATTCCTACTCCACCATCCTAATAGATACACTCTACCACTCAATATACATACATCACTGATGGAAAATACTATAAATATCCACATCTTTCATCCACTGCATTCCACTCTTTCCCAAGGGTTCCAACACCACCATCATAAGTGAGCCACTTGCCTGCCTCCTCCGGTCTATATTGTCGATGCAAAAGCCCAGTGTTCACCACCTCTTGTATCTTCCGCCTTCAAAACATGCCCCAATAGGACTTCCAAATAGACCCCCTACCCACCACATCCCTTAAAATACCCAATTTTGGGGATTACATGATTTTAAACCTAGTTAAATGAAAGATTATGGGGTTGTCATTCCACTAGGATTGGACCATAGCTGCTAAAAATGGTATTTGGTTTAGGAAATAATCAAATGAATAAATTATGTGTATCTACTATAGGTCATCATAAAATAAGTTTAAATAAGAAATAAGACAATAAAAAGTCATTTCACACATAATCATAACGTGACCCAATCAATGAAGATTAAGTTTAACCCAATGATAAGAAATTGAGTAAAGAAATCCCTTACCACTTTCTAATTAGTTGAATCGTATTCCTAATAAAAGTAATAATTATAAAATGAAATATTTAATACCATGAAGTAAACAATATTTAACATATGATATATCAAATGGAATTATATTGACCACAAAAAATAAATAAGTGGTGAATAAGTAGTATATCACATAGAAGTAAAAAATTAGACATGAAACCCTTACATTGTTCATATTATTGAGGCCAAAAGTAATCAATGGGTTGATTATGTGTAAAAATGTATAAAAATAAATAGAAGTGGAAATAAAAAATTATAAAATATATAGTGATTCCACACATAATATTGGAAAAATAGAATAAATGAATTTGGCGTATAACTCAATTAATGAAAACTGATGTAAGATACCTATTGCCTCACATTTACCTTTACTATAGTGTTATTTAACATCATGTATAATGTATTAAAAATGTTATTATTTAATTAGAACATTAATAATATTAATAATACATTATCTGACCCTTTTATAACCTTTTACTACTAATTCATTAATAATATTTCACTATTTTCATTATTTTGATTTCTTCCATTTTAGGGTGAGTTTATTTGCGTATAATTATAGATTTCCTTTTAAAAAGGAAATTAAATCATTGAATTGAAATTAAATGGTATTGATGAATTTAAGTATGTTTAAATGGTCCAATTTATCATTTCTCTTTTATATTTTAGAATGATTCATTTGATAAAATTTAAATGATACACTTTTAGTTTAATTTGGGTGGTTTTCCAAAATATCACGAACTAGTTTTGTGTTATTTAATATTATGTATATATATTAGTTCAGAAACATTTAATATGTTATTATATACTTATTAAAATTTTATTTTTTCATAGTAATAGGTTTATAACCAGCCATGGAGGTGGTACTGAAAAAAACAATATTGTTATTCATGGAGGAGATTAACTGGAATTATTTAAAAAATAGTACTATTAAATCGAATAAGAAGAGGTAGTAAAAAAGATATGTAAAATATTTTACATTAAAGACATAAAATTAAACAATATAAATGATTCATTATTTATTAATCCATGATGGATGAAGGAGGTGAGGATAAGGTAGGGGAATAAAAGAAAATCAGAGAGGTTCTTCGTGAAAATTACATATTAATTATCACCTCCTTGAACGAATCATTAATTGGATTGGAATTTTTATTTGTGTAATACCAAAAAAACTTTGGTGAGGAGAGAGTTAGTAGTAGAGGGTTTCAAAGATATTTTGAGAGATTAAATGATTTTTACAATAAATGGGGTGGTATTTATACTTGATAAGTGATGTCATTAAGTGATTAAATACTGATTATTTTATAATTAATGCCAACCACAATGAGGGGTAATTAATTAATCAAATTGTATTATTATTAGTATTTTAATTTAGGGTTTTTTATAATAATATCAACAAACCATTAGTTTTTTCAGTTCTTAGATATTTTAACCCTTTTCCTTTTAACATTGACATGTCTTATTATTTTACCTATAGAGGAGTAAATCTTTCTTTTTTATATGATAATTTTGTATCCATATGATATTAAAATGACTTTAAACCCATATTTGAACCTTATTATTCCAAATATGGAATATATTTTACAAAATTAAATTCATATATTTTGATATAACTATATTTAAAATTCATCTAAAAATGTTGTGGGAAAGTAGGTTTTTTTTAAGAGGAAAAGTTAAAAATATCGAAATGTTTTTATATCTAATTTCTAAGTGGAAAGGTTTAAAAGTACCAAAATTTTATTTGTTTAATTATAATGGATATAATTATAATTTAAAATCAATTTAATTTTAATTTAACTATATAAATAGATTATACAATATTGCAGTTTTCAATTAAAATTTAGTATTTTTACTATTCATAAAAAATGAAACTTCTACAAAAAAATGCCCAAATTTCACCCTAAGAAAAATTTTACATTATGATTTTAAAAATAAAGATTACATTTTCAAATAAAATTGATAATAAATCCAAATTTTAGTTTTTAATCATTTTCTTTATAAAAAATTAGCAAAACTGTCTTTAGAAAAAATTAATTTTTTTGATTAAAATTGGATTTATTTCATAATTTAATCCTACAAAACATATTTTAGGAATTTAGAAACATTATATTGAATATATAACATATGAATTTCATTAATATATTTAAATAATAGCGATCAATTTACTGTATTAATTTAAAATGTCATTTTGGACATAAAAATATTTTTTTAATAAAAATACATCATTTATGTTGAATTAGTTTATGTTTTCATTTCTAATTAATTGGTAGCCAATGATAACATTAAATTACTATGTGTAAAATATATTTTCAAAATATTTATTCCCTCCATTCCAAATTCTAGGAGATAATGGTCGTGTTAAAATAATATCTAACAGCATATCATGGTTCATTTATGATCAGTGTTGTGTGCAACAAAGGCTATTGAAGAAATTGAGTTTATTTAAGAAGAAACATACCATAAAATATTTTGGTGGTACAAAAAGAGAGAAAACATTAATTAGAACTAATCATATTCTTAGTTTTTCTACTTATCTATGGAACTAAAATCCATGAATTCATTGATTTTAGTGATTCCAAAACATCAGAAATGATAACTAGGGGAATTAGATATGGGATTTTAATAGATATTTAGATTATGTAAGTCGTTTATAGTGTTTTTATATGGAAGGGGTTATTTATACCTGTGAAGTGGGGTATTTTTATAATAAAATAATGAATAAAAAAATATACATGTTAAACATTTTTATTGTGATTTAATTAAATTTTAGGTCATTTTTTAATAAAATAAAATTATATGAGTACTTTCAAGGGTTTCTGAAACCAAATATCTCATTTCCTTAAAAAGTAATGTGGAAAATGGTTTTTTTTCTTTTAATGGATTGATAAAGACTTTATTCATCTGAAAATACTTATTTGGTTTAGAATTGTTTTCATTATTTAAATGACTCATTTATCTCTTGAAATAAGTTTTTGGTATAAAAAAATTTATAGAATACATTAAATAATATTTAAATCATGAATGATTTAATTTAAAATACAGTAGTTATGAAAAACCAATATTTTCACTATTCTTCTAAATACTAATCTATTTAAAAAAATTACCATAAATGAAGCCTTAGATAATTTCAATGTGTTAATTTTAAAAGTTAAGTTCATTTTTTGAGAATAATGTTCGAACATAGGTAATTTAAAAATTTTATATAAAAATTATGTTTTTTATGAAATTAATCAAAATAGGGTTTATTAAAATGTTTATATAGTTTTTATTTTTAATATTGGTATTAATTTTATGGAATTATAATATATATATTCTCTTAAAATAATAATTATAAATATTATAAATATTATATTTTCTATATTGAGTTTAATAAATATTCCTTATTTATGTTACTATTCCCATCAGTTATGTTATTATTGATAATGGAAATATTACAATTCCAAATGGTCGCATGACTATTACTATAGTCAAATTAATATTACGATAGTCACATTAACTCCAATAAATACCACTTCATTTGTTCATAAATAATTCACTAAAATACATCACTATAATCTTTATTATCCTTTTCATAATTGTCTATTGGTTTAATAATTGTTTAATTCTTTTCCATAGAGTTGATCATGGGAGTGGTAACTCTAGAAAATTGGGATGGTCTAAATTTTCCTATTCATGTTTTTCTATTTTCTATTTTTTCTCCCATTGTACAATCATTCATTTACATTGGTATAGTTGTTGAAAAATGTAATTTTCTACATTAATTTAAGAATTTTTTATTATATATGTATTGTATGTGTATAGAAATATATAGTATAATGTGACAGACATTTATTTAGAATATAAATATTATTTATAAATTCAATCCCATAATAAACACTCATATATGATTAAAGTTGTAAAGATTAGAGTATGTTTCTATAAACTATATAAATAAAAATACCTCCTGTCATTTTATTCTTCTTCATGATTATGCTTCATTATATAAGTCACACTCAATATATATTCACATTTTGAATTAAATTTTTATTTATGTGACAAAATAATATTTGATATATGTATTTTAATTTGATTATTCAATTGAAATTTTTTGAAATGATTGATAATTCACCCATCTTTTGTCTTCTATTTTACCATTTGTGACATAAAAATATGTATTAGAGATGAACATGTTTTAATGTTTTTCATATTTAATGTTACGATGTTGATAACTATTAATATAATTTTTTGTAACTAAATATTCTCTAAAATATAGAAAGTCTTAGAGTTAGGATATTTTTCAGATATCCAATTAAAATGTAGTAATCATTTTAAATCCAATGATACAATAACAATTCATTGGAAGTCATTATGAATACTGGAATCTATGAATATATGTGTACTTGTAAAACATAAAAATTATACATTAGACTATTATTGTAAAATCATACCAGAATATTGAGAGAGATATTGAGACTCATATAAATAATGTTTCTAGTAAATATTTTTTTAATTAAAAATATATAAATGTTATTTATGTTTTTATAAGAAAACGTTTTTTCCCTCGTATTTTAATAAATATGACAACTTTAACATTTGGAGGACAATATAGTACACTTACCATTTCATTGATATAAATTACAAAAAAGGAATTTATAGAGTATAAAATCAAGGCTTAATAATATTAAGAAATGAATGTGTTGATGAGATATTAATCATATTTGATATTATTAAGAATATCATTACTACACTTAGATAAAAAAATAATAAATCAATTTATATTTTAAAAAATATTGATAACCCTTACCAATAAGTTGATTTACATGAATGTTGTTATTACTGATAATTTTTTTATTGATTATTATTCTAATGAGTTGACCAGATCACTTTTATAGTATAATAAATAATTGAAAAATTTTAGTGAACCTAAATAAGTAAAATAATAGTATAAATTTTAAAATTATATTTACATCATCAGTTTATTCCTCTACTGATATAATCATGACTAAAATTTAGGAGTATTTACTCGAACTATTTAAAAACAATTATATTTATTTCATGTACATGAATATGTAGGAGATGAAAATGTAAAAATATCATTGTAAAGGTTATATTAAAGAAAATTTCAATCATACATGATATAATTTCAATAAATTATTTCATTTAAATCTTGATTATCATAAATTGAATAAAAATAAGAAAAAATGTAACCCCACAACTGAAATTACAAAAAGAGAACATCAATTAGTGACACTACAAGGCCTCAGTCACACCTCCCCATATTATGTATGCTTCAAATTAGTAGTGTGAGTCTAAAAAAAATTTGGCGTGGGTATAATCTCAATTACATGATATAAAATAATACCTAAATAATATAATAGTATAACATATTTTTATATTCATGGAATTATATATAAGAGTCAACCACTAATAATAGAGAAGCATCAAAATGAAATATTAAATGTGATCCAATCCATCAGGAATACAAACCAACATCAAGGGTCTCCAACTAGTCAGACTAATTTTGAAATAAATAAAGACTAAAAATACTAGTGGTGACACATCCATGAATCCAAGTCTCAATATGGTCACATCACTCCATAAACTCCTAAAAAATCAAAAACTAGTCCCCAATATAACTCATGACCTAAAATTAAATTCTATGTTATTCAAATTCACCACAATGTATGTGTAAGGTATCGACATAAAACTCAATAGACATCCACCAACAAATCCATTCTATATTCTATCATATACATTATATGACTATAAAAAATTAAATTATTTATTAATATAAAACATGAATGAAATCACTTTAGGTTTTTATGTTCAAATGAGGACACCATTACACCTGAACCACTCATCCTTCAAACAATTCTTGGAATCTCATCTACTGTAACCACATGTAATATGAAGCCTAAGGAGGAATAAAATCTCAAAATCTAGTCTCGGTAATATATGAAACAAATTAAAGGAATATAATCCCAATATAAATCCTTTACATTATAAACCATTCATAAAATCCATAAAAATATCAATCCCCATTAATAAAGAATACTCATCAGGGAAAGGTATTAGAATTAAAAGTAAGAGAAATATTAGAAATCCATCAAAAAAATCTGACTCAATATTTTTTTTGGTGTACACAATAACTAATAATCCCCTCACGTGATGGTATTCTTCGTATTAAATGGGAATGATGAAAAATTGGGTGGTTTTATCACTATTCCACAATTCCAAAGTCCCGTGATAATCCCCACTTTGAACAACATTTTCATTATCAAAATAATATATTATTTATTAATACTAGGGTGGGAAACAACATAGAAAACATCCCTTATGAGCTTAACCACACCTTATTATAGTCTCAAGGAATGGTCCAAAATGACATAGAGTCAATCATGGTTACGGTGTGAACCTATGAATCATATGGAATAATGGTAACAAGTATAGATCAATAAAAGCCATATTTTTCAACCTTATCATCCAAAACCATCCATCAAATCTATGTTCATATAAAAATAATTATCATCCATATATTATATACTTTAAAAAACTATAAATAAATTCTCATAGGTCGCCACTAGTCACAAAAAGTACAAAACCTCTTCTAGACCACACAATAACCCCTACTATCTCTAAGAAATAAAAAAACTATAGAGTATCCCAAACAGATGGCTAGTACTAAACCACACCCTTATATGCCTCACTAAAATCTCAATACCCATCCCAAAACATCCAAATAACAAATTATATATGTGTTTAAACAAAATACCACAAGTTAAATCCATATTAATTTCCACCTCAAAAATATCCAAGCATCACATGACATCCTTCTTGTCATCCATATTCTATTCACTCTCCTGTAAAACTAATTCGGGATTCTCACAATTCCAATTCACCTGTATCATGTGAAACTTGGTAAACATAAGGACTGGAAACCATATAATATGACACAATAACATGGGTATCCTAATCCTAAACACTTACCATTGATCCCGAAACACATCTTCTATATTCTTCCCATCACCCTTAAGGAGGCTCATACTCCCAATTTTATTCCTAGAGCCTTCCACACTAAAATCCCAATCTAATAATCTAACTTTTCTACTCATTAAGGATATAATTTGGAAATACCTTCAAAAAAACCCACTAACACTCCTCTTGGGGAATTAAATAATTATCACACAGATTATGACCACTTCACCTTTAAGCATTTCTTGACCACCACCACTTGATGGAATAGACATCCGACATCACTATACTCCAACCCAAGTGAAACACACAAAAAGCTATAAAAATACTTAACATAATCCTATCACCCCATTCCAGACTCACCTAGTCCCATTGAATCAATGTTTTAATGGAAACATGAGGCACGATTGTGAAATCGTATATATACATGTGTATGGTTAACTATCCAATGGACATCTTTCCTTCAAAAGTTGTCACCATCAAAATTCATTATCTACCAAAATAGAAACAATAATAAATTTAGTTTCTCCATAATATTGATCCAATAACACACATGAAGATCCAAAAATATCTACTATAAACAATTATAACCAATGAATTAATTTATTTAATGAAGGAATATTTAATAAATCAAACTAAATAATATAATATGGAAAAAACCTCTTGACATAGAATACCAATAGACAATGAAATTACCTTAACACATCAATAAAAAATTTCCCCAACATTATATATTAAATTTATCTCCAATTCCACCCTAATATGGTGAAATGTATGTAAAAATATTTCTTAGTGACATACCACAATGAAAATGACAATAAAAATGTTATATTTATCCTCTCTTGGAATCCTCAAGTCACCACAACATGAAGCCCAAAAATATCAAGAAAATTACAATATACTCTATAGAAACATTTATCAAAACCATAGAAAAATATCCTAATTCAGAGGATGGAATATTAATATATAGATAGAATAGATTACATAGCACTATGAAAAAATGGACCTCAGTTACCCTTAAATCCATGGGGTTTATAGATGGATTAATGATGGATAAAGAAAGGGGTGATATTTTTAATGGCCTTCCCAGAGTGACCATCTAGATAAATAATATTTTAGTAAAACCTAGAAAATGCACTCCTTCACCTCCAAATTAAATAGTATTCGTGTTTGGATGTAGAGTGATATAATTTATTACGATAAAATTGCTCCACATATGGGGATTCATTATTATATAACCAATGGTGTTGTGGTGAAATTTATATCCAAAGGGGAGAAACCAAAAACTACCATATATACATTATAGCATAACTTGTTCTTAATGTTGCAACAAAAAACTATGGTGTATCTAGATACCCCTACTTCTAATCCGTGTTAATGGAATTATTCTTTGTTAGAAGTATGATACATTATCCCCTCAAGCGACTATGATGGTGCATCAATTGAAAAGAGACACAAAACCCACCATTACAGTATGAATTGTGTTAAAAAAAGTTATAAATGATAATTATCTCCTATAGATAAGAACCATGAGCACATATATAGGTTCTATGTCGTGGATGAGTTCATTGCAATGGAACCATTCCTTTTACAAAATATTAACATTGAAACACTCACTGGTTATAGAATCACGGACCAACTATAGGAAAAGTGAGTTTAGAAAAGATCCAACAAAAAAATAACACATAGAATACATCAAAATAAAAAAAAATACCCAAAATAATATCCTAGAGTGGTTTAACTATTGAAATTCTAATTAGGATACAAATTCTCAAAATATCCTTTCTTTAGGGGTCAAAATTTATATTCCATTAGAATTTGAGAAACCCATAATGATGTTAGTCATAATAGATGAACTAATAAAGGGATTATAATTATAATAAGTATCCCATAAAATAATTAAATACTAATATAACCATTAGAATGTGACTCCAATGTTCATCCCCAACTCTATATGGTCATATATTAACCACATAGTAACCCAATGGAGAAAAAAATGACAATTAACCAAAAAAACAAGACCAACACTAAACAAGAGACACTAATCACCTGAAAAATGAATTTTATGTGAAATACATATCCTCAAGTTCATAATTTTTCATCATCCTTGTCAATACAACGTCAATAATATAATTACTCACTTAGTTAACATCATAAAACACCTAATTTCCCCTCATCTCACCCACTATAGCATGTACCTCATCATTAATTGATCTCAATAATGGTAACAACCACCATAGATAAATCATTGATCTTATTATGGATCACTAAATGTCCCTCATATGCAATGCCAACATCATCATCCAACCAACTACCCCTAATATCTATAATACCCTACTCTCGCCACTACCCTCAAAATATGAGTGTTACCCATTGATTGGTTTGTATGACACTCCCCAAAATTAGATAGTCTATACTACTATCTCACTGAGTTAATTATTCAAGAACAAAGAAATACTACTTGTATTTTTATCACTGAATCCATTCTATTTGAAACCCAATAGACATTACTCACAGATACACTATTGGGTCCTATAATGAATTGTAATAATGATTTGGTTGACCCGAAATCAACACTTTCAAAAAAAATCACACACCATACCATAATGGAACATACAATTTATCGATTGGAACAATAAAATAATTTCACAAAATTGGGATCTCTCTCACACATTTTCCTAAAACACTTGGCATTTTTACAAACTTTTCCCATCAGAATCAATGTATGGTATTTAAATTCTTTATATCACCCCATTTTAGGCATGATTCTTATTCGTTCAAAAACTGGTTGTACTATATCGCCTAGAATACTCACTTACCACTTTTTGATAACCCTACAAATGATCAGTAATATACTATAATAATCCACCTCCCCATGGACTTTCAATCATCTACCATGTCTAAAAAATTCATTAATGAGCCATATATTATTTAAATAGAGACATTAACCACATGATTCCCCCCCATCTCTTCATGAAACAACCACTATGTGTTATAAATATTTTTACTTTTCCAAATCCATGGAATGTTTCATTATATACTTCCCATTAGAGGTGTTCTGTAACTACACATGAGATTTCAAGAGGAACTGGAAGATGATAATTTCTCAATGATGGAAATCCACTATGATGATTTTCAATATTGAATAACCAATCCACATCTTAATGGTTTTTAAAAACCCCTTTCAACTAATAACCATTGGAATTTAAAAACAGTATGTTCTCTATATGTTACATTACCTATCCCATTAATATTTCATTTCTTCATATTGTGTTTCTTTCTCCTATACAAAATTCTAGGCTAAAACATTATATGAAAAGCCTACTCATGCTTTAAAAATGAAACCATTACTCTACAAAAACCTTCCCCTTATAGAGACCTCCTATGGAATATTTTCCTAACATACACCAGTGAATGAATACCCAAAACCAATCATTCAACCCCACTATGTTCACCTACCATTTGAAATTCCAATATTTTAACAATACACTTCTCCGTCTTGCTATCCTCAAATCATGAATGTATAAAAAAGAAAATAACTCACTCTATCTCTCCAGAAAATTAGGAATAACCAACCTACTTCAAACAAACATGAACAATCAGACTAAAATGAATAAAAACTAATTACATTAGAAACATTTCCAGCCTCACCTCATCAATATGAACCAATTGGTATTTTAAGAAACAATATAAACTATATAGACCCCATTTAGGGACTACTAACAAAAAACCTCTCATATTATATTAAAGAAGCCCAAGAACTCATCTGTGTGCTTTCTCTAAGGAATTACAAACACCGAATTTACACTCTATGAATGGTGACTACCATGAGCATAACAATGGAGAGCATAACACCAAAATAATAAAACATGAAAACCACTCTTGTTTTATTAATTCATTGACAATAAACTAATAAGTTACTATCTACACTTTAATTAATTCTAAACTTTTTTTTTCTGAAAAAAATTTCATAAAAAGTCCCTTTTTATTATATTTTTGACATCATTGCCCTTTCTTAAATCAATTATAATTAAGAATTTATCATGTTCATGTCTATCAAACCTACATACCTAAGATGATTCAAGAACTAAATATATATTTATTCACTTGGATTTTCCATGTACTATTTTTATTGATTACATGTGTCAATTTCAACACTAGGTGCTATGATGGTGTGTGATTTCGAGCCCTGGTGTGCCTAATATAAATGATTGAAAAATATTAATCTTTTAATATCATGTGTAAGTGTTTTTCCTAAAAATTGGAATAAAAATTATACATTTTAATGAATAAAATATTTGAGGGCATTATTAGGCTCAAAATGGCACTTTTACCCTAGGCGTGATCTAACATTGGTCGGTGCAGGTCACATGTAAAAAAATTCAACAATAATGTAACCATAAAACAAATAACTAAATTAATTTATTTTACTTTTATAATACTAATAACTCATGAATGGTTACTTAAATTGGAAATCCATGACCATCGTTGAGTTATTAATGGGATTCTTTCCCTATAAACGACTTATAATTAGTGGGAATGGGTCATTTGTGAAGTCATTGTCATGGGACATAATGAGAATAAAATAATTTAATAAAATTTTATTTTATTTGACACAATTAAATTTTGTTTTTATTAATAATATTTCAGGAATTTTTTGTTATCACCATTACCCAAGAATTTCTATGAGACATGTAATTAAACTCTCTCAAAGAAATAGTGAAGTATCATCGATTAAAGATCAGCACGCAACTGATTTGATGTAAACTCACCAACAATGAAGAAACAATGATCTTCCTTTATCAGTGACAGATCCCTATCAAGGTAGTGTGGTTATTCCATTATAGTTTTCCACTTTTTTCCATGATGAACGGGGGTCAATCCATGAATAGATTTATCCATGGTTTGATCGTTGTGGGATGGTTGATAACTGTGGGGTTTATTTTAGGATATTTCTTTATTATTCTTCGGTCTTCGTTATAATGAGTATGAATTGAGGCTGACGTGAATAAAGGTCGTGATTTTTTCTTCAGGGTATTCATTGGGAATTTTTTTCCTTCATTCTTTGCATTATTTTCCATTGGAACCCCATGGGCAACTTCCAACTCATTGAGTGGATTTGAACATGATCAGACCCTCATATTAGAGGGAAACTGAAAAAATAGGTCGGATGATGGTTGATCAGGACCTAATGATCCTAGATCCATGACTGTTTTGAATTACGAGCATCAGATGTGGCTCAGTGGTTTGTGTAAGAGACCACTAGTAAAGGACTGGCTTGTCAGTTCAAAGAGGCAATGTTATGGTCCTTCATGAGAAGAAAACAGTGGTGTGACGGCCGTAGAATATTTCAATTATGTGGAGTCCAGTTGGAGTCGATGAATGAGTTAGTGGGTCGTGGGACATGGCAGGCGTCCATGGGAGGAGCTGTTGGTCTTAGAGGGTGACTACATTTAGTGGGGGACACGGCTAGGTGGACTTCTTGCAATGATGAAAATGTCCTAGGTGTGAGTGGGATGGGCCAGGGGTGATGGACTGACCCGATCCCAATTGGTTTGGTAGGACCCAGGTCATACATTGGGTAATCCTGGGGTGGTCATGTGGTCAACCACCATGACAACTCAAGCTACCACGACACAGTGGAATGGATTGACCATGGGGTGGTCAAGTGGGTGGCTGTCGACAGTGGGGTTATTGAATGTTGGGAAGATAAGTCATGATCATTTTTCCACATGCCTAGTGACTCATATGAAATTTTCAAATGGAGATAACCTTCACGTGATACATATTCTTGATGAGAAGTCTATGGTTATGGGACCCTAATGATGATACAATATTTTTGATATTATGTAGAGTTTATTTATCTTGGACCAGTCTAGGTTGAGATCATTCTGTTGGTCCTTTCTTTGAGGGTCCAGTATGAAATTAAATCCATTTTATGGATTGTAGTCCCCTCTAAGGGTCACTTTACAGATGGAGTTTTTGAATCCCCACTTGGTATTTGAGTGATCCTCTATCACCCATAGTGGAGTTTCATTGAATTAATATTATCTATAAGAGAAGAGTGTGGTTCCTCTATCTACTGGGCTGCATAAGAAGGGTTAGTGGTATTTTCTAGACAGCATCCCCTACATTGTGAATTGATCCAGATGAGGTTCTTGGTGTGGCCCAGTGTATTTTTGAAGGATCCCCACTCTGTATATGAAATATTTATGGACCAATACTTTCTCATTTGGGCATGGAACCAATGAGATATACCTCCCCATCCAAGTCTTCGATTATATCATGTCTCAGGGAGTTAGTACTCCCTGAAGATGTGTGCTTCAAGAAGAATCATGTGGCTGATAGATAGATAAGCGGACCCGATGGTGGGGCATTTATCATGAGTAAATCTGAGTAATTATTATTATTAATTTTATGGAATTTTTTTTTGAGCTAACTGGTATTTCCTTACTGGTATTTCCTTTGTGCTTTTGGGGGTCCTATTGGGTATTGTTTCACTCACCCCTGCATAGGCTTTGCCTTCAAGTGTCGTGTCCTATCTTGTTTATCGACCCTTTGATGGAGTAATAGGTGGACTATGAATAGGTGGTTCTTAGTGAGTATAAATAGAATATCTATTCATATGGTTTAGATAGTATTCCCAATACCTCTTTCCTTAAAGTCTGGACTTGTGGTTATAGACACCTTTTTGGTGGGCTTGTTTTGTCCATGTTTACATTCTAGATCATTCTCTATTATACAATATTTGTTTGATATAGTGGTTTCCATGAATTTTTTACTACGTTTTTTTATATTTATGAAGTTGTAACATAGAGAGGTGTGTGTGCATACATGTACATTAGGATAATGCCTCCCATCTATGTGATATTCATACTATGTTCTAATCACCATCCTGAGGCCTATTGGAGGAGGTCATGTGGTATCCATAGAATTGTACCATTTGGGATGAGTCGTGACATAGTAGTATCATAGGAGGTAGGTTAAAATTTTGGATAGGGAGTTAGTGAGGATGGTTTTGTCTTGATAGTGTAATGTGTTTTGAGTTCGACTTCAGGCCATATTCTCTAGTGTTGGTGTGGTGGCCGACAAATCCATACATCAAGACTATGATTACATGATTTTATACTTGATGCATGATAAAACTAGTTTCAGGAAATAATGGTACTTGAGTCATATTAAAATGGTTTTGTTTTCCATGTACTTATTTAGTTATCTATCGAGATGTACTCCATTGACCGTGGTATATAATGTTTAATTTTAGGATGTCTTCATGTAGAAAGTCAGCTATGATTCCACCCCATGATCACAATGACGATCTGACAGATGAAAACGCACTGATACAAGGAAGTGTAAAAGTGATAACACCTATAGGTGGTGCACAATCCATATCACCATCTATAGAGTAACACATGGATCCAGTAGTACCAGCGGATAAGGTGCGCAGGTTGACCGTTCATCAAGAGTTACAATAGCAAAGACCACCCAGGGTTCGTGGCGAGCTCGACACATAGGCAACTGATGATTGGATCAAGGAGGTTACCTATGTTTTCCATATATTTAGGGTGTCATCTGATCATATGGTGGTCCTGGTAGCGCACCTCCTATGTGGATCTGTGGGGCGATGGTGGGGTTTAGTTACTCAATCATAAAATGAAGCGAATGACCCCGGAATTGTGTTTCAGAACCTTTTTTGAGAGTATTTTTCACCTTATAATTTAAGGGATAAGCATATACAAGATCTTATAAAACTCTAGAAGGATGAAATGATGGTATCTAAGTACTCATCTAGTCATACAAACCTATCCAGGTACTCAATGGATAGGATACATGATTAGTAAATTACGACTTGGACCTATGAGTGTGGTTTGTGTTTGGAGATATAAGCATCTATTATCCCTCTAAGAATTCATACTTATTTTGGGGTCATGGAGAAAGAATTTCTGGATGAATTATTCTTGGGTAAATTGATATAGCTAGTGATTTTCAGTAGTGGGAATGAAAGAGTAGAGACACTGGCAGTAGTGATACGACACCAGTATCCTGGAATTGGATGTATAAGATGTTTCAATAGGAGGTTTAAATATTGAGGATCTATAGTTTAGGGATCAAAATGTGGGTCCAGTAATCCTATAAATTGGTGGTTCAATTCATGTGACGACAAGGGAAATCTCAACAAAGATTTCCCAACACATCATAATTTTGATAGTGAGGCTGTGGATAGACCACCGAGGCAAATACATTGGTAGGATCAGACATATATGTAGGGCAGTGGACATGGAAGAGGATATGGGAGAGTAGAATAAGGTGGTCAACAATTTTACATGTTACCACCACCACCCTAAGGTGGTCCATACCAGGATCAAGGAGATGGAGTATAGGGGAGGATACAGTTGCAAGTGATTGGGGATTATAATCTAGGGAATCCATGAATCATTTAAGGAATGATGCGTGTCTTTTCAATTTTATCTTCCTTTTTTATAAAAATAGTTTTTAGTCATTCTTTACTTGCCACAAATATTTTTTAAGGCACAAAGATTCTAGTTGAACCATTTACTCAGCCCTTACACCTGGAGACTCATACAAGAGGAGAGTTTATGATTAAAAACTAGTGCCAACAGTGTGACATGACTCGAGGAGGAAAGAGTTTTGGTTGGAATCGCTTGGTATAAGCATCAAGGTATTATGACATCATTATTAGTATATACATTTTATCCACAGTTCATGCTCATATTGATTATTTTAAGAATATATTGCATAGTTTCCATAGTGATGGAACTAGGTTTTCATTTATTGGTGATAAGGAAATGCAGGTACTGCAAGATGGACTCACATATAGAAGGTTATAGCAGATTACTAATCAGTTGACTAGCCTCAACCTTAGTGTAGTGGATAATATGAGTCCATGATTTCTTGTCATGGTTGATAAGTATGTGGACGTAATCCCTGACGATGTTCTAGATTTAACTCCCCGTAGGAATATTGACTTCTTTATTGAAGTAGTCCTCTAGGAAACAATGATATCAGCACCTGTATATCAGATGGCTCCCATTTAACATTTTGATCTAAGGGTGCAGTTGAAGGACTTATAGGGAAAGAGAATCATTATTCCCAGAGATTCACCCTTGGCATCACCATTTATTCCAAGAAGGAATATAGGATCATGAGGTAGTGTGTAGATTACGGATGCTGGAAATATGTGACTGTGAAGATAATATATCAACTACCGAGGATCAACAACCTCTTTGATCAGTTGAAAGTGGTGCATTGGTTCATGAAGACTGACATCAGAACAGGATATCACCAGTTGTGAGTATGATATGAGGATATCTGAAGATGTAATTCTTGTGTTTTAATGCTCATTATTATTACTTGGTGATGTCATTTGGCATGATGAACACTTGTAGTGTTCCTGGGTCTCACGAACTAGATCTTTCATTCTTACATAGATCGGTTTGTGGTGGCCTTCATCGATGATATCCTGGTGTACATTGAATCTGGGGAGAAGCACACGAGTAACATGAGGATAGTCTAAGACACACACTGAGAGAACAAAATCTTTGAAAATATCTCAAAGTTTTAGTTATGGATTCAAGTGGTCCATTTTCTGGGACACCTCATCTGATAGGATAGAGTTGCAATAGATCCAGCAAAGGTTAAGGTGGTGATTTCATGTGATCCATCCTAGATTGTTACTAAGGTGAGATGTTTCTGTGGATTGGAAAGATACTATCGGAGTTTTGTACACAAATTTTATTGAGTATCTGGACCCTTGAGAGCTTTGACCTGAAAGGGGTATCCTTTGGTGTGGACAAAGATGTGCTAATAGTGCTTTCCAGAGCTAAGCCAGAGGTTTATGAGTGCAACCATCTTGAGATTTCTAGAGGATAGCGTTGATTATGTGGTGTTCTACGATGAATCAAGAACCTCTCTTGGATGTTTCCTGAGGAAGAGGATATCCATTATTTATTATTATTCATGCTTGTTGTTACCAAACAAGAAAAACTACATGAACCATGATCTTGAGCTAGCAGTGGTAGTCATCACATTGAATATGTGGAGACACTACCAGATGGGTTGGTGGTTTATCATATACACTAATAAAGGAGTATCAGGTATATTTTGTCTTAGTAGGATCAATACATGAGAAAACGAATATGTCTAGAGTTCCTCCAGGACAATGAATTTGAGATTTTCTATACTCTTGTGAAGTGGAACGTCGGGGTAGATGTACTGAATAAGAGATCTAGTTTGCAATTTCTAAATGAGGCATCAGATAAAAGGTCCTCATTACAGTTTTCCTTCATGGATAGAGATGTATAATAGTACCTCCTGTAGTTAGTTATCACCCATAAACTATTACCTTGAGTTAGGGATGTACAACTTCAGGATACTAAATGTAGGGCCTTACGTGCTTATATTTCCACAGTGGATGCTCCTCATAGATATTAATAAGGTGAGGTTCAAGTCGTTATTTTCATGGAATTATAGTAGTTACGGGGATGTTGCAGGAGGTTGTTCTAATGGAGTTTCATACATCACCGTTATAGGTCTTTCTTGGTGGGGAAAAGATGTACCAAGACAGATGATGACAGTTTTGGTGGCCACGAATGATAAAGGTAGTTTCAGAGTTTTTCTCTCGATACGTCACATGTTAGTAAGTGAAGGCTAATCTCTAGGTTCTAGTGGGTTTAGATAAACCACTTTAGATTCCAAAATGGTAGTGGGATGTGATATCTAGGGACCTCATGATGGGTTTACCACATACATCCAGGGGGCACGATTCTATATTGGTGATCGTTGAATGACACACCAATTCAGCCCACTTCCAGGTAATCTGATAATAGTGTTGAGTAGAGAGTTTGAAAATCAATAATGTGTAAGAGATTATTTGACTCTGGGTATTTCAATCGATTATAGTTTCATATTTTGAAGATAAATTTATATCCATGTTTTCAAAGGGAATAGAAGAGGAATTTGGGACATAGTTACTTTTGAGCATGATGTTTCTCCCACATACTGACCACTAGACTTAGCAGACCATTCATGTTCTACAGGTCATGTTGTGGGCATGCATGTTATATTTCTTCCTGCATTTAGAGGATCCTTAATGGGATGTCTATTCCATTGGTTCGAGTCCAGTGGTAGAATGGGAATCACCATGTGAGAACATGGGAGTGGGAGGCTCATATTTATTTTCAATACCCTCAACTTTTTTATTGTTCTTTGTTTTGGATTTCGTGGACATAAAGCCCAAATTTGGGGAGAATTTAACAACTAAAATTTTCCATTTATTATTTTATAAATTAAACGGGATAATTTAAATATAAGGCACTATAATGGAGTGCGAGCCCGTGGCCCTGTGTATCCAGAAAAATTGATCCCAAAAATATTAAACTGTTAATATAACGCATGTATGGCTTTATTGAAAAAATTGAATAACTATTAAATGGTTTCCTAGATCATAAATCCTAGGGAATAGTTGAGCCTATAATGATGAATATATCCTAAGTACAACCTAAATTCTATCAGTGTGGGTTATCTATAGAGATAGTCAGTACGGACATAACTGTAAATAAAATTAAATTATTAAATTAAATTATTTTTAAAATCCTAATAAATAATGAACGGTAATTCATATTGAAAATATGAGACCACCATTGACTTTTTAATGTGGTATTTTACCAAGGAACAAGATATATTTAGTAATCAAAGCTCGTTTGGGGAAAAGTTTTCATTGGAAATATTGGGATTGAAATAATTTTAAAAAAATATTTTATTCAATGTAGTTACATTTGGTTTTTTAATCCATTGTAATGACATATATATTATTAGCATACACAAAGAATTCCTATGAGATGTGGATAAGAACACTCTCTAATAAATGGATATGAATTGGGGATCTATGATCAACATGCAACTGACTCGACGGAACCTCACCAACGAAGATGTACAATGATTTTCATTCATGAGCGACTAATTGAAATCGAGGTTGGGTAGTTGTTTCTTTGTGTTTTCCCCATTTCTAATTTCCATGACAAAAGAAGCCCAATCCATAAGTATATTTACCCATGGTTCGATTGTTTTGAGATGTCAGATAATTGAAGGGTTTATTTTGGGATCCTTCCCTATTCTTATTCATTCTTTGTTCTAAAGAGAAGAAATTGAGGATGAAACAAAAAAAAACCTAGGGTTAATTCCATAGGGTGTTCTCTGGGATTTTATTTTTCCCATTTTTCACTATTTCACTCCCATTGCCACATTTCGACATTCTGAGTGGCTCCAATTGAGATCAGTCCCCTAGATTGGAGGAAAACCTATAATAGTTTCCAGATCAGTGTAGATACAGACCCGAGGATCCCAGATCTATGAGTATTTTGATTTTGGGGCATCGTATGTGGATCTATGGATAGACAAAGAGACCAATGGTGTGGGTCGAACATGGTGGTCCTATAAGGAGGGACAGTGGTCTGGTGAGGCAATATGGCAGTGGTGTAGGGGTTATGGAAGGCAGTGGCGACATGGATCCTGCTGGGAAGCTGCCTGGGAATTGGTGGAGTTGGTTGGCCCCACAACACAGTGGGAAGCCATGCACAGAGGTTTTGAACATAAGATATGGCCATGAAGGTAGTGTGTGATAACACAAGAATCCCGGGTGTGAGGGTACTTTCCAGTGGAAATGAGTTTGATTGGGCCCATCGGGTCAGGTAAGACCCCGATGAACATTTCATACCCAGCAGACTGAGTCGGACATCGGGTCAACCCATGGATGTGGCATAGTCGACCTCCATGAAAACTCAAGCTTCTATGGCACGGTTGACCATGGGGCAGTCAAAAATATATACTGTTAAGAGGTCAACCGTGGGGTGGACCGACTATATTGTCGGTCCACTAGCCTTGTGACCACTCAAAAATATTCAATCGACCATAACTTTCAAATAGTATTTTAATTTTATGATCCATCTATAGAGTTCAGACTTTGATGATGAGAAAATCCTTTTCAATAAATGTGGGTTTTTTTTATCTTGGACTAGTATTGTTTGAGATAGTTCCTTTGGTTTTTTCTTCAAGTGTTCAGTATGACATTACATACAAATTATAGGATTATAGTCCCCTCTCAAGGCCAAGTCCTAGATATTATTATGGTATCCCACCTTGGGACTGAAGTGATCCACTATAACTCTTAGTTTATTTTTTTTAATTGATGTATCCTCTAAGAGAGGGGAATTTTTACGTCATCTAGTAGGACACATTGGTAGGGTTAGTGGAATTCTCTAGGTAGGATCCCATGCATTATGATCCACATTTTTAGGGTTAGTGGTATTTCTTGGGAATGATCCCATATGTTTGAATTTATCCAATTTGGTTTGGTGGTATTCCCAAATGCATTTGGGGAGTATCACCTCTCTGTGTAGCATATTCTTTCTTGAGATGATTTGGAACTCTTCATGAGTGTCTCCAATGACATCATGGCTTGAGGAGTGAGTCCTCCCGAAGTGAGCATGATTCGAGAAGAATATTGTGGTTGGCATTTGGTTTAGTCTTCCGGATGGTGGGTAATTTCTCATTAGTATATATGAATAATTATTATTTAATATCAGGTTTACATATACCTATGTAGATATGACTTGTATTTCCTTGGTGGTGTTTCCGTTGTGGTATTTTCTATGTGGTTTTGGTGTGTCTTACTAGGTATTATTGCACTCACCCATGCATGATGTTTTCTCACACATGCCCTGTCTTATGCAGACAATTAACCCTTTGATAGAGTCCTAGGTGGAAACCGACTAGGTGGATCTTAACGAGGCCAGTCAATTGAGGCATTCCTGTCATTTAGACAGTATTCTCAATACCACTTTCTTTATAGGATGGGCTTGTGGTTACAAACTTTTTATTGGTGGGATTCTTTAGGCCCTGTTAACTTTCCATTTCTTTTACTGTTGTACTCTGGTTGTGGTATGTATTGTCTTACATGAACTGCTTACATAGAGATTTTACATTTTATTATTTGTTTCTTGAAGATGTGTGTGTGTGTAATATTACTTTTGGATAGGGCCTCCCATTTTTGGGATATGTTTACTCAGTTAGAGTCACCAACCACTACCCTATTGGATGTGGGCTTGGGCTAGTCACAACATGGGCCCCTTTGGGACAGGTCATGACACTATCCTTCCACACCTAGCCATTATTAAAAATAGTAACTAATAATCTCACACAAGAAGATTATAAATGAATCAATATATAAATTATAATATATAAATTAAATGAGCAACAATCATTTCTCCCCTTACTTAGGAATTCCTTATATGTGTGTTGATAGTCATTTAAAAATTCCATCTTAAGAGAGTATGATACCATACCACTATTTTCCATACCCAATTATTATTTTAAACAAAATCAATATTACTAAAACATTTTTAATGATAAAATAAAAATCAGTTGAATATAACCCTAACATGCAGTTCTTTAAGGCCTTAATCAAACCTCCCATATACAAGAGGTTTCTGAATACTACAGAGAGTCATTAAAAAAAGGGGGCCAATATAAATTAGAACCACCACCTAAAACAATTGGTAAATAAATAATTACTATCAAATAAGTGTAAAAAAATTAATTATTGAAAAAATACAACCATCAATAATAGATATGAATTAACATGCAATATCAAATCTGACCTTTTCGATAATGCATACATATATAAATTAAGGCTCTCCCACTTCATTGACTAACTAAAATTCATCAAAGACCCATAACAATTAGGGGAGACTTTTTCATGAAACCTGGTCTCCCCTTAGTCTCATCATTAATAAAAATCCCATCTACTCTTAACTAATACCCAAATACCACTAGTGAATTATATTTCAGACATAATATCTAAATGTTCATTAGGGTTCCCATGTATGGTGTGAGAATTGTAAATTGTATGGGACCACAAAATAATCCTGTGTATACACCATCACACACAATATATTCATTAAAAACAATTAAATTGGTTGGTAATTTAAATTATGAAGGAAATCAAGTAATGTCCTCATGTTCAAATAAGGCAACCATTACAACTAATCCCACATTCTTCAACCAACAATGCAAATATATTTTTTATCCAACCACATGCCATTATAATCCCATCGAGGAAATACACATCAATATCTAGTCTTGGGAATATAAGAAACCCATAAAAAGAAAGGAATATTAATAACCAATTCTAAAAATATGAAAAACTCATTAGATAAAGGAATCACAGTATCTTGTGTTAGTTAGCTAGGAAACCCATCTGGGAAAAGAATCATTGTATCCAATCAGTTCCATTTATGGAACATATAAAAAAGTAATTATCGCATAAAATTAAGGGAATATTGAGTAAATGGTAATCATCCAATTAGATGATGACTGTTTCATCCCATGAGAATGATGAACACATCAGTGGTATAAATTAAACACCTAATTTTTGGTTCCCATGATAATACCCACCTGAAATACATCATTATTTTCAATGAAAAATATAGATCATGGATTCCATGGATATAAGTAATGGAGTAAAGATCCTATAATATTTGAACCATCCAATCGTGGTAGGTCCCATGGTTTTTATAGAATATATCATAGAAAACATAGGTATGGTATGTACATAGGAAACACATAATAGACACATCATTCAACATATATCTCAGATGGACATAGATATATACATAGTTCTTTGATAGATGATAGAATTTATGGATCAAAATTATCCATCAAGGCAATTATTATCATCCATATCCATCAACAAAATCAAAAGTCACATAACATATAGAGCGATCCCTGGCCCTTGGCTATATATAACTCATATTCCTAACCCATACGTCACACCTAGAGACACCTAAGTAACGAACCACTCTCAAGACAACCACCATACAAATTTTCCTTAAAGAAATGATAAATATATAGATATATATCCCATACCTATCAGAAGTATAGTTACCATCAAATCGATGTGGTGTAGCACTAGATGTCGATCACCTTCCCCAAACATTACTTTCACTTATTTCATAAATGGAACAACTAAATCCATGTTTTCACTCGATATTCATTTCCCTATAAACAATAATCAAACCTCCCATGAAATCATAATATTTATATATATTGATACCACACTCTGAATTCATTCCATAACATGTCTCACACTAAATAGAGATCACACCCCTCACATTAGCACCCTCTAGTGACACAATGAACACATAAGGGGAATGAATACCACCTCTCGTAACCCAATAATATAGGTATCCCAGGAACAAAATCATACAATGGATTCCTAGGCCGAAATTACATGTTCTAACACTCTTACATAAGGATCCTCAAGGCCACTAATCTATTACCATGGCCATTAACATACAGATAGAAATCTTAGATACTAAATTTTCAATTACATGGGAGATATCCTATCAAAATTCATTCTAGTTACTCACTATATTAATAAGTATGAATTCATAATTTTTCACTTCATGTAATACCAATTTAGGGTGAACATGGAAGTTATGGACCTTTATCTCCTTAGCAGGACAACCATCGGGTGGCAATCAACTCCATCACAATCATATTGCACTCGAACAACTTCAAAGATGATCAAATATATCCTACATCCCAATTTTTGATGAACTCTATCCATTAACATTCTTGAAAACAAAACCCAAGGAACACTCATGAAATTAAATATATATATAAATATGGTTATATATTAAAGGTATCACCTACTAATAAAATGAGTTACCAAAATATTCCATGATCTCCCAACCACATTTTAATCCCACGCAATGTTTCACAACACTATTGTGCTAGTAAATCAAACCACATTCTATAGAAAATTACATATTCATAATTTTAATTTATTAAAAAATATAATCAAAGGATTTATAGTTGAAAAATATATCCAAGTAAAAATTAAATGGTTGGAACCTAAAAAAACCGAATTCCATCATTCTCTGGGATGACCCATAACTCATAAAAACAAAATACCCATCATTCAATACATAATTGATCACTAGTTCCACACCACATTTGAAAAATACCATTAAAACCCCACTAACCAACATAAATTCTACTTTATAATTATAAAAATGTGGCATTACTCTTTTATTGTCATCTTAAACCCACCACAACCTGAATTCCCAACATACCAAGATGATTCCACTATAAATTGGTGAAATAATTATTTAAAACCCTAAAGGGACAATCTAAATTTTTAGGGGAGCCAAGAATAGAAGAATATAATAAACTATCTACCTAAAATATAGAATAACATATCTTGATAAAACATAAATCCTTATGGACTTCAATGGGTATTTAATAAGAAATAACATTTTGGGAAGGTTTAGAAAAATTCATATCATAATTTAATACATAGTTGATTAAAGGAGTGTGCTAAGCTGGAAAATAAAGCTCTATCCCTTTTTTAAAAAATAGTGTTGAAGGTTAGTTATGAAATGAAGTGGGGGGTAACTATATATCTTAAACATATGTGAGGTTACATTTCATCGTGATCAAATTTTCCCTAGTGTAAATCCCATCCCTAGGGAAACACCCATTCAATCCTAAGAAATCAATATAGCATGACTATTGATTCACAGTGAAACTAACCACCTTAGGGTGGCCCAAAATCCCTTATCCAAATACATGATATATAAATAATATTTTTTTAATGTAACACACTCTCCCCATGGGAATTACACACCGTGAAACACTTGTGTTTATAAAAAAATCTCCCAATTAGGGGATAGAATGTGGCCTAAGAAAAGGCTCTAGAAATATATCACTATTATTGGGAAGACCCAATGTGACTCCCAAAAATGAATAACCGAGTATACGATGAAGTGATATATGACCTCATGAAAGCCCCCAAATATACATGATATTATCGATTGGTAGAGAGGGTACGAATCGTGTAGTGGGGAGAATAAATTCAAAATATTTATATCAATACACTATAATAGTAACATGAAATAAATAATCTTCCAACAATATAAATTAGAACTAAATAATAATAAAAAATTTAGAATGGTATGTCAGTTATGAAAGAGTCATAAAATGTAAATAAATGTGGAAATAATGTATGATATATAATAATTGTTTGGATTCCATCCCAAAATTAACTCAGTCACAAAACATAGGCTCCTTAGAAACCTCTTGTAGTTCCCTTTCTATTCTTAGTATTCCTGATCAAGAAATCAATACATAAACTGAGATACCTGTTCATGGTTTGAGTAATAAAATAGTAAGACACCATAAATGAATCATTAACATAGGTGAAAATGTATAAAAGGTGTATTCCTTGATTTTAATTAAATGTGAAAGGAACAAAGAATTAATTATTTGAGGAGTGATTGTATTCTATTCACGCTACCCCAAACCATAGTACTCCTAGTTTCAATTAAATGTTAGAAGGAAATTTATAATGTATGTAAGGATCAAGGGATGGACAAATTTCCATAATAAATCTATAAGTATCATCTTGGTTTACAAGTCATGATTTTGGCTACAATACCATCATTCCATATAACTATCACATGCCATGCAATAAGGACATCGTAACCCATATTTTCATCGAGTCATGCCATAATATTTTCATATTCCATTGTTTCCTTGAGTCATGACTTGGGGTTTTTTTACCCTTTCCCTATGCCAAGTTCCATTGTTTTCATTACTGTATTCTAATCATGTTCTCCCTCATAGTGTTCAAAAAACCATGTTGGTCCCCTTTTCAATAGCTACTAGAATAAAAATATCTACATGGAAAACATTCAGACACATAAGGACATAATCTATAAAGACCTAAACATTAAAAATCATGCATCAGTCTTGGAAAATAACACACAATCACACACCCACACATGTGAACATTATCAAATATAGGTCTCATGTGATACACATTCCCACACATGAGATCATTATTGACCAGATATATTATAGGCCGCAGAAAAACACTAACACACATGTGATTGATATTAGGGAAAAACATTGTTTAGGGGTCTTATATGGTAATGAACTTCCTAACTTTTTCATATTCTTACAATAACCCAATAGAATAATACTTGAGAGATATACGAGAAGGAAAATCTTAAAAAATATTCGAAGGAAGAAATGTCACCTAGGATTCCTTTCAAAAAACCATAGATTTTCATTCCCTTGAGTGTAGTGGTAGACATTCTAAAACATCACTCTAGATTCATCCAAATAATAAAATATCATGTGAAGATGAATAAAAATGGTCATCAAGAGAGTGATCAAGTAAACAACTAATTAATAAATACTCTAATTAATCATTCGGTGTTTACTAATTGAAACACACATATCCCGTGATTGATAGTTTATTATTTGAAAAATTATGATAATTCATATAGGAATCACCATGATATAGTGATTCCCACTAAGGCGATGTTGGATTCAGTTGAATATTTATTTTTGAGATTCACTATAACAACACACCATGATGTAGAGAAAAATACATGTCCATTTTAGACTGACCACACATTCTACCACGGAGTGGTGAGCCCATTCTAGTTATGGTATATAAGGATAATCTAAGTAACATGTACATGATACCATACCCAACCATTGTGTGTTTGGGTATCAATATTTAAATTATGTGAATTTAAAGCACAAAATGACCTCCCCCAAGGTGTCCTCTTACTAGTGTTGTTCCTAAAAATTTCTAGTTTTTCATCAAGCCACCCGGATCCATCTAAAAACATACTATACCCATGTTAAAAAATCAAATGCCTCAACATTACATTCTGTTAAAATTATGTTTGTTATAAAGATCCCCTCTAAAAAATTAACATCCTTGAGAATTATCTCTAGAGGTCTTCTAAAAAACACAGGCCATAGAGCCTACCAATAAGATTATTACTCATAGGTTTCCTCTTGGATATGTTCATTCCATTGAAAAACATAAACAAGTTTTATCATCTTACCCATCACACTTCCTTTATTTTGTCTACTATCTGAACCGACCACTCCAGAAATAATGCATCTGGTTCATACACAACATTTTCACTGTTGATCACTTGTGAAGTATCAAGATTTTAATTCTGAAGATTACAAACATGGATACGCTACACCTTAACCATCCCATAAACTATCACCCATACATAAACTCAAGATATCATGGTCCTAGGAAACCCCAACACAATGTCCATAGTCTCATCATATAACTTCCACACAATAATATGAAGTTGATGAAGAATCCATCCTAATAACAGATTATTTCTTTTGATCTTATGAAGATTATAAATTACAGTATAATCCCATAAAATCTCGCTTCATTCCTGAACAGAAGAAGTATAACCTAATATCTTGATACAGCTTCATCGAAGTTGGGTGGACTACTCACTGAGAGGTATGATATGACCTCATCAGTTCTTCCCTCCGGAAAGTAGGAATCACTACTCTGTCATTAATATAAATAACATAATCACTATCCATAGACCATTCAGGAACTAAGTCACTTATAACTCTTCGATGGTCATACCCTTGTCCTCCAACCTAGATGCAATAATTAATAGAGCAGATTCGGTTTCCACATTTTCCTCAGAATCATCCACATACTATTCTCCCAATAAGTTCACCAACCAACATTACTCCTCTGAAGGCCCCTCTCTAAGATCCCATGTTTTCCTTCTGAGGGAATTTTAAATAACATTAAATTTTGGTACAAATAATCCATATCAATCTAGGATATCTATAGAAACAACACACAATTCACATAAAATATATTTAATTAATGATGATAGAAGATGTAATGAAAGATGTATGGTCCATGAATATGAAAAATCTCTCACAGAATATATAAAAGTGTTATATCTGTAAAGGAATACCATAACATTAAAATCCATGTCTTGTGTAGGAAATTTCCTTCCATGGGTTCATGGATGGAGAGATTTATAAGGCACCACATAAACCCTCTACCTCAAAACAAATCTAAACCAACACAAAACGAATAATAGTTAACTACATGTATAACCCCATGATCCTTAATTTTCAAGATTAGATTTTCCACTAATATCCTCACTTGCAACAAGAATGTTTCCTTATGTAGATATATCCACTTAAACAAAACCCTATTAATTGTAAGCCTAGTTGTAGGAACTCATTTCAAGGATATGTCCTAAATAAACCAAAGGTAGTATCCTATGAACCCAAGGAATATTTGTTTATCAAAAAAAATTCTAGGGTGTCTCCAACACATTACATTATAAATATTCTACAAGTATATAGTAATTCTCACCCCAGATATTAAATGCATAAGAAAAAATACCTCATATACCATAGGGGAACTTGTAGAGATTATAGTAGAGCTAATGAAAATAATGTTTAAAAAATATAATTTCATGTTTTCCTTCATGCATATTATATGCCTATGAGTATGTGAAGATATCATTGACAAACACAACAATTAAGAATACAAGATGTTGATGAATGTTATTATTTATAAGATCCATAAACAGCACTGGTGAATTTTTAAACTTGAATGGCTTGAAAATATTCCTATATAGTATGTAACTACTCCAAAATTAGATATTAAGAATATCCTCCTCTCTGTCTGGAAGCTGATGGTACCATGATAATAGAAAAATCATGGAGAACCACTAGGGTCAATGAAAAATGATCAAAAAAGTTATTCCTCCTCGGTAATTAAAATGTATTAATCATAGTGACCAAGTTCATCTTAATATAGATTAAAATAAAACAAATACTTTCATTCTAATTCTTTAGGAACAACATAGGAGTACCCCTTGGTGATGTTCTTGTTTTGAAAAAACCTTCTCCTCCAAATACTAGAGATACAGTTTTAGTTCCATAAACATGGATGAAACCATGTGACATGGATGAATAGATATTTTTTACACCTATTAAATGATTTTAATGTAAAATTTTATTTCAAGGTCTTGGTTAATTAGGGATAAGGCTTCCTGGAATCCATATAAATATTTTTTCACTACAGAATATAAAGAAAATGTGGTTAATGACTGATCCACTAAATGAAGAATGCCTGTTATATATTATATGATATCCCTTATCTGACATATATATAGACCCATTATACCTTTTCCAATATCTTATTCTCTTGTTTTAAATAATATGTATCCCTTAGATGAGTAAAATCATACTCGTCTCCTATAGTAATCATTGTGAGCCTGATAACTAGTTATCCAGAAAATGTCAAAGATTGCATTAAAATTGTCATCCTAAGAACCATGGATCTAGTAGATTACCATATCCATTAAATATTATGGTAATTTATAGGAATATATAGAAAAAAATCACTTTATAATCCATGGGTGTTTCAAGAGATAATAACTCAGTTGATAACTTGGATAATAAATCAATACCTATATGAAAATTAATAAATATTGATAGTTTATAATATCTAGTATAAATAAATATATGTGATAATTTATATTTTATCATGATATTACATCACATAGTAAATGGTATCTCTCCACCAGCATAAAGGGTGTGGCCCACTACCTAAACTCTTATCTACTTTGCTTTTTGGATTCTCCCCTAAAGAATAAAAATCTCATAGGTTATTGAATATTTTTGGTTTTTCATCCATTAATAAGGTCTATGTCAAGATCCCAAGGTCCTCGAACGTTACTACCCCAACCCCCAAAATGTGACTACATGTGATCCCCTCGAATAAGACTACAGGAGATTCCACATAATTACACACTAGAAATAATTGTTCTGAGGTCCCCAAGAAACTTATGATAGTTCCCACTCTATCAATAAATAAAACACATTGTACCTCCTACTCCTACATTGGGGGATAAATACCATGATCTTTTCAAGTTTTGTAAACACTTACCATTGATACTAATCACTTTTTATCCTACTAACACATGAAGAGGCATTAAATAAAACACAGGTAAGTCTTCCATCTAATCAATTATTAGTTAGAGGAAGACCTATAGCTCTTTCCACTTCAAGAAATTTCTTGATCATCAAGGATTTGAAAAGAACATATATACATGTCTTCATGTATAAGATTCTATTGTAAAATGTCAGTTTTAGATAGAGGATAATTCCATCCTTGATATCCTTCTAAGACTAATTCTATGAAATTATGGGTGTGAAGTAATGTACCTCCATGAAATGAGTAGAGCAAGAAGAAATTTATATCATCCCCTACTGAATATCTATAAAATCCTATATGTGATCTAGTATTACTATTTCATGGAACAAATAATTGATGAAATAGTCCTTAAAGGTCACTAATGTAAGATTTTTGGGCCCATCCACCTGGTCTATAAAACCCTATCATATCTTAGCTAATCCATGTAGCATAAAGGAATCCAATATTATTCATCAATCCCTTGGAGTTTACATTAGATATAACATCTCCTCAATGATTTAAATCTATTCCTTGAGATCTTATGGACCTGCAGTTACCCTAAAAGAAGGAGGATACTAGAGGTATAAGTCCTAGGTATATATGACCATTGTCATAGGAACTCCAACTCCCTAAATAGGTACTATAAAGATGACCCTGAGTGAGAATTGTTTCACCTCTTAAACCACTAGAGTCGGTACAATAGAATCCTTAGTTGTCTCCTCCTACACATATTATGTGTGAAAATGGACATTTTTCTTTATGAGATAATTTTGAATTACAACACTACGAGGTCCCATAATATTTCATATAGAAATAAAAAATGAAACACTAAATATACAATTATAATTATTGTAACATTTTACTTATGAAATCATCTTAGGTAGTTTATAGGCACACAAAAGTTATTTCTAGTAGAAAATTTTCTTAGTTGGCCACCAACGATGATAGGAAATAATCCTCCCAAAACTACCCAAGGCTCAAGCCCTATCTGTTTTATACCCACCACACAATCCACCACATTGTGGTGAGGTCGTTGTAGATGTAGCCCATTGGGATAAACCAAGTTAAAAACTCCTAAGAAAAAACCTATCGATTGAATTTATTGGTCTCTCTATATGAAAAATGTGGATTCCTGAAAAAATAGGGCTACGGCAACGATGTGATCATGCCCGTGGTGAACCTAAAAACACCAAATTTTTACCCAATACAAATGGAATCATATAACACATCCTGAATCCAAATTAAACTATCATAAGGCTCAAAAATACATAACATAAAAATCGGGAAGGATACTTCCAATAACTCTTAACTAATAATTATAGTGACTAGAGTCTTGGAAAGTCCATTGTTTCCTCTAAACAATAATTATTATGAATCCACGAATGGTTATTGGATGAAATACAACTTAAAACAAAACCAACACTCACAAAAAGTCCAAATATCTAAAAATATCTCTCACACACAATGATCTAAAATTATGAAAACATATCGTAAATTTGGTCAATCACTTTGAATTATGATTTAAATCTCAATTCAAAAAACACCCCTAAATTAAGAGATGAAAATTACAATTACTTTTGAATTCGATGGCGTGAAATGATACAGGCCCTTATATCCACAATATTGATAAAATGATGATTCTCATTATATATATCAATTCATATAAGATTAATCATTATATATTCCATTTTATGGGGAAAATAGATAAAACTATTTATCTATTCTTGGTAGGAAAATCATTTGAGGGTTTATCGTACACTTATTCATCATGTAATGAATCCAATTAAAAATAAAACTAAAGGCTTATATATTGAATATATTCTTGAACTATATGAAAACTTAATTATAAATTATAAATAAATTAGTAATAAATATAAATATCATAAAAACACATACATGGTTTTGATAATGACATTTCAAAGCTAAATAAAAACAATGATAAGTTGAAAAACATATATTCATAAAGTAATGATTTTTTAAGTTATAAATATTGTAATGTAATTAAACATTAATGTAAATTGTGGCCTTCCAATATTCATCAAATGTAATTAGTACATGGAGGTGAAATATGGTTTGAATAATTGTTCAATGTGGAATGTGGAATTACATTAAGGAAATTTTCTGAAAAAATGGAAATAAAAAATACATGTGCTACTTTTCAATCCAAAAATTGGTTCTTATCACTACAATTTCTTTCCTTGTATGTGGATTTTTTGGTAATTTTTATTAGAATTTAGAGGTTCCCGTACTTTTTATGAATAAAAAGTCTATGCATTACAGTTTGTGTTATATTGAAATGGTTTCAATGTTTGTTATCAATATTGAAGTATACTATATTTATAATGCATTGTTGAGATTTATATTTCAAAGGAGATTGATATATATCTTATGTTATTTGGTCAAATAATTATTTAATATATAACATAGTGGATATAATAAACTTAATTATATTTAGTTAGGGGTCGTGGAAGATTCTAATTATATAATATAGAATCATAATTGAGATTTATATTTATTATGATTTTATATTATATATAAAAATTAATGAGATATTAGAATTCATCATAGTATTTAATTGGAATGAAATGTGATCGATGAAGGGTTTGATAGTATTAGTATTGAGGTAAAATAAATAACACATGATTTGACTAGATCTAGAAAAACCCATGAAGGATAATACATTACTTGGATTATGAAGAATGAGTAGGATCAAACAACACATTTTATTACTAAGGATATTTACATTATCTACATTATTACATGTTCATGAAGGTATAAATATCTATAAAAAATATTATTTATTCCAATAGTATTTTTAAATAATCCATTGAATAGAGTAAGATTTGGATTAAATCAATTGATTAGGTATTTATGACTCAAAAACAGATATTCTTTATAAATGTTTTTAGTTGTATCTTATGGGTAATTATGAAGATATATCATTATGATCGATATAGATCTCAATTTGTCACAATATTATCAACTTTTATATTGATAAATAAGATAATGTATATGGACTGATTTGGATTATAGAGATTGAGGTGCTCATATAAGCATTATAATGGCTACTATAGGGGATTCTATAATTTATGGAAGGAAGGAAAATTAAAGACTCACAATTAAGAGAAAAGGAATAAATAATTATTTATAAAAATACATGATTTAGAGGATTTAATTCCATAGAACAATGGATTAAAGTAGAAGAATCGTTTTAGTATTATAATAAAAATATTCCTTATCCCTATATGTTTTACAAAAATGTAACTATTTGGGATTTATGGTGTTTGTATTTTACAATAATTGAAGGGTTTTTATATTTTGTCTTCAAATATCTATCGAATATAATGTGTATCAGACAAAAAGTAGGGTAACCCACTATATTAGATGAATTCACACCATAAATAATAATAACATGAGAAATTTAGGTTTGACTATTTTATAGAATAGATATCACAATTCATAGTTCTTGGATTCCTCATGAAACATACCTTTCCAAAATCTGGGGAAATTAATTGATAATTCCATAATCCATATTATAACATTATTAAGGCGATATGATTTTTTTTGTAAATTTTTGGAATTTGGAATGTCATATATTCCCTTGACATTTGATATGAAGATTACATTTCAATGGTAGAGTATATAAAAATTATAATGGGGAGAATATACCATAATATTTAATCCAGTAAAAGATATTATAACCACCAATCAAATCAATCACACAAATAAATAAATAAATAATCCTAAAAAATGACTACAAAATCATATAATGAAAAATTGTAATACTTCTAAAAAGAACTAAAGTGAAACCATGATATCCAAAAGCTCTTCAAAATCAGCACAAACTAGAAATGCCCAACTCCACCACTAATCAACTTATAAAAACCTTAATGGAGGGTGTATATATAAATATGGGGCTAGAATACATGTATGCCTAGTTGGATCCTCCTAAAAACCAATTTTTATAATATCAAAAGTTTAACTAAATGCCATACAATAATTATAGGAAACCAAAATGCAACTAGATAAGGTTATAGTACACCTCACACCCTTAATAGGGAGCTCACAAAGAAATCCATAGAAGTAAGAAATTACATATCAAAATTATACACATAAGAATGTTAAAATACATCTACCTTACCTTTGAACTATTAACCCTAACCCCAATGATTACATCATAATTTTCATATCCCCTCCATAAGTCAATCTGTCTACCTAGAAAACCATGTCACAAACTTATCATTATCTCATCATGCACCTCGTATAACCCTTCATAACCACATCCTACCATCTCTCACATCTAACCAATAAGAAAAAAATTAATCACAACTCGTATATCATTAATTATTCCCGAATCCATTATAGAATGTGCATGAATACACTTATAATAACAACAATCACTACAACTAAAGTATTAATACATCTTATTAAATATTTCTTTTGTTGATAATATATACATATATTGTAAAATTGAGATCATTTTAAATTATTATTATTAAATACACTATCCATTAAGGCATTACATCTCAAATATGCCTACACACTATAGTATATCTCAAATAGAGAGAGGGAGGTGTGATAATAGTCTTTCATCTATATACTTTGATATCCTAAATGTTATGAGGAAGACCAATTAAATTAGGTTAATATGGGTTTCAACCACCTTAACCATATTGGGTGGTTGAGAATAAGAATATCGAAATAATAGGACTATATCACACAAAATACAATTATGTGAAAACCATATTATTTAGACTATATGTACTCTTATCATCCAATATAATTGCTATGACATCATCACCTAGGTCTATAAAGTTATATGTAATATAATAATACTAATATCATGGTCTAGAATTTACTAAATTCATTCATTAAATATAAATTAAAATTCATTTATAAACTCCACCATAAATTCTAGTTTAATAATTTCATACCATCATAGTAAAAACAACTTTTTATTTTAATGTAAAAAATTCTAGATTTTCATCCCATGACCTTAGAGAAACCATTCCATTCGAATCCATTATTTTTTATTCATTTAATAAATACCAATGTAAAGAAACAATCCCAGGAGTTCATTCAGAAAACTTACCATTCCATAATCACATTACTTTATGGAACATAAAAATCTATCTCATGGAGGGATATTTTCCAAATGAATAATAAAACTACATCACATAGGAAATAATCATAGAAACCAACCAAGAAAAAAAATAATAAAGCTCGTATTCCAAACCATACCCAACAAACCAACTAAAAAACATCCACCAATTAAGAAAACATGATATCCCAAATATCCTCATATGGAAAAACAACTTATCATACAATTTTCAAGTTAAATGTTTTATAACAAACCTATCATTTAAATGATTTATGTTATAGTAAATTCATGAGGTATCCAATGCCATAACTATAACCCCTAATGAAACATTGTATAACCATTATGATATAATCATAGAATTTGGGGTTGCAAAAATATGTAACTAAATTATGATATATAGGGAGATATAAATATATTGGTCATTATCATTGCTAATACATTTGTAAATTAATTTAGATTAACAAAATAAATAATAACACAAATTTATTCTTTAAAATGAAACATATATAAAAATAGATTTGTATGTGTTCTTATAAATAAACTAAATATATTATAGATAAAATATATTGTTGATGTGACTAATTTAGTAACAATAATTTTAGTAGCATTGTTAGGAAATATGAATATGAATAATAATTATATTTTAAAAAAATTATTTTTCTTTTAAAATATTTTTAAAAATATTTTTATGTGTTTTTCTAATTTTAATTTGATAAAACATACATAAATATAAGATTATGAAGTTTAATATTATATTAATATTAATTTTTAAAATTTCCTTGAAATAATTTATTTTAAAATGAATTGTGAAAAATACATTGGTGAAAAAATGTAATTTTTAGGACATTATCATTATATATTAAGGACATATAAGCCTACTAATACTTTTATTTGATATAATTTATATTTAATGATTATTAATATATATTTTTGAATACTATAAATAATTTAAAAATCCAATTTTCTACACTTTATGATCATAAGAAATACTTTCCAATAAAAGAAATAGGATTTGGCCTTTTATTTTAGATAAATATTATTTTAGTAAAAACATGGCCTGTATTTATTTGAAATCAAATTAAATTATATGATTTTTATAATAATAATATTTTTATCTTTAAAACTAAATAGAATTATAATTTTACTATATAGGTAAACTTTATGCTTAAAAATACAATTTTCCTTAAATTTGGGTTTTACTTGTTACATGTGAAAATGTTAAAATTGATTTTTATTACATAGAGAAAAATTATAAGATAAATTTGACATCATATTTTTAGTTGTTATTTAAAAGTTATATTAAAAGTTACATTATATTTTACGCATAAATAATTAATTACTCCGGTAAAAACTAGTTACCATGGTAAAAGTGAAAATGGTAAAAGAAATAAATCTAGGGGTAAATATGTTTAAAAATTTCGATTTTTTTTTTAATTTACTGATTAAGAGATTATCTACAATAATAAAATCCCCCAATCCATTATTTAACATTTTGGGAAACACATGAAATGTGAAACATGTTCTCCCATTATATTAATATGAAATATTTATAAAAACTCATTTATCACCAGTTATAAAAATGGACCTCTCAAAACCCAATCAATAAAAACAAAATGATTCATTTTCCCCATGAAAATATACTGTTAAAACTTCTTCTATAATTATACATCCCTTACATAATCATCTAGTCAGACAAAATTATTCTAAGCCTTCCATTTCTATGGAATCCCCCATGGAAAATTCAATGTTATTAACATGTGTACTCATTTTCCTAATAATGTTTCATCCTTTATATCATTAATTAACAAATATATTTTTATAATTAAAATATTGTTTAATCATTATTTATTTCATACTAAATTTTATGATTATAAGGTAATAATTAATAACCACCTTTATGCTTTTCATTTAAGACAAAAAACTACATTTGTGAATGTGTGTGGATTACCGCCTCCACGAAGCATTATGATTCATTTTAATTAACTGCCACAAAAATAATGTCATAATATTTAATTTTATATGAAATATTATATTTATAAAATATATTGTATTCTCTAATGAGGAAAATTGTTTTCCTTTTTTTCCATTCTAAAGAAAATAAGTCATCAACCATGCATACATGTGGACTACATTCTCTTTATAATGATTGATTTCAATTTTTATTTTCGATACCAAAATAAATTTATTTTTAGGATAATGTGCATAATAAATATAAATTATTGTATTAAATTATTAAGTTCCAAAATTAAAAATGTGACACCCTATAAGAAATATGTGAAATAGACAACGACGGTAAATTCAATTTCCCAAAAGTGCATGCTGAGATCAATGAACAGTTTCCAAATACTATGTACTAAAATAATAGAGGTATTTATTCTTCACAATATTTTAAATTATTAAATTTCAGTAAAATATACACTAAAAACATCATTATTATTTTTATATAATGATACTATAAATAAGTCACTTAATAATTGTCGATGAATTATAGTACGTTTTTGTTTGGGTCAGTTTAACAATATACCTTTAAAATTAAAAAAATTTATATAATGGTTTACTATATTGAGTATTTTTATGGTAATATCTAATATAAATTAGTAAATAATAATTTATTTTGGTTTTAGAATGGTTATATTAATATAAAACAAATTAGTTAAGATAGTAACGTCTTTTTTGGAAACAACAACTGAAACATGCTAATTTTTTATTTAAACATTAACGGTCATAAATAAAAAACAATAATTAAATTATAACATTATAAAAAATATATCCCATTACTTTTTATGATTTGTGTATGATGATATTTTGGATAATAATGAATAAAAACACCACTGTTATGAAACTGGCCTAAAATGTTCAAGATTTCTCATACCTAATATAGAAAATAGATAATAGCTAAAAAATATAAATGTAGTGAATAAAAATAAATTAAGTTGATAAATTGTTATAGATATATTAAAGGATATTAAATGGGTTATTTTCATATTTATTTTTTTATACTAGAGGTTAGAGAACATTTCCACTAAGCAGTAATGAAGGTAAGGATTTCCTTGGCCTTAATTATGAATCATTGATACTTGTTAAATGTTATGAACCATTATTCATTTTCATGGTGTTATATAGATTTTATATAACATGAATGTTTTATAAATTATATTATGATATATCATATGGTATACTAAGACAAATCATGTTCTTTCCTTGAGATTTATTTTTACTCACATTTTACCCTAGTCATAAAAGTTTTTTGAAACTAAATTGTCATTCATTAAGTTATGATAATTAACAAAAACTTATTTAATATAATTTGGGTACGTTATTCCATTTTAATTTTTTATTTTTTATTTTGTATGTTTTTATATTTTTTCTATATAAATCCATTTTCAAATGTTCCCTGGTTTTTAGAGTATGCCACCCATAAGGGGTACTGATAAATCAAATTTCATTTTTCATTTATAATGTTCCATATTGAAAATTTATTTTTCATGATTGGGTTCAACCACACTATGATTTTGTTATATATTTCTTTCTATTACTATTTTGGGTAAATGACTATTTATTTAAAGGAGTTTTCTTTGATGAATCACTTCCGCATCAAGTATCAATTTATTTATAAAAATTATTATTCTAATTATTGATAATTTCCCATAATTCCCCATATATTATATCCATGATAATGTTATCCATTACAATAAAAATTATAATTATATGTTGTCTCATGTGAAATCAATATTTCCATTATCCTTTTTTAAGAATTATTTTTTGTTATTATTTTTATGATTTGTGTTTTCAACATTGATATTTCTCAACATTATAATGTTTTCTATCCATTCAAAATAAAATGTTTTATCAAACAACCAATATTTTTCTTGATGAACATTATATAAATTTAATAATCTATTAATGTATTCAATTTTCTAATGTAAAATAGTTTCATTTTTACCATTTTACCATTTTGAAAATAACTTTTAAAAGTGTCATGTAACGTTATATTTTTAGAATAACAACAAAAATATTTTCTAAAAAATATTTTTATTATTTCTTCTCTATGAACACATATTTACTTTTTCATTTTCATTTTCTATGAAATTTATATATAATTCTTCATTATTAAAAAAATAAAATACTTTTCCCATAGTTTTATTACATATTTTTGTATAAATTATTTTAAAATATCATAGTTATTTATTATTTCCATTTTTTTCAAAAACTCATAAAAAGTGTCTTCAAATAATTCATTACCATTTTACAGATATTATGCATGATTTATATGACTAATAAAATTTTACAATCCACATTATTTCCCCATATGGATTTTGTAGTATTTTTTTCATCAAATAATTGATCCAGAATTGTCATTTTCTTTCTAAATCACCCTATTTTATAGCCATGATATTATTTCAATGTATTCTATCAATGAAAGATCTATATTTACTTCTATTGAATGAATTTTGTTCAAAAATATTTCATATTTTAATTCAATGGGAAAATTGTTTACTGAACTGAATACTCATATCCTTATACAATTTCTATTTGAGAGAATATTATATATAATGATATTTCATTTATTGATCGGGGAATTGTATAATTTCTTTAAAATTTTTATTATGATATAGATGTCTATTTATTGCTCATGAAAGTACAATTTATTTTTCTTTTTTTCTATAAACCTTTATAAATTTGATTTTTGATGATTATGTCATCGCTTTTATTGACATGGGGACATCTATTTGTGTTTTATATATTTTTCCCAACATGGGTGACTACTGGAAATGATTATTGTATATTTTTTATTAATTTATAATATTTTTAATTCATTAGGATTAATTATTTTTGTAATGTAATTGTTATAGAGAGACCCTCGATACGTCTATAAGTCTCATGATATAAACTATATTGGGTATTTGCGTGCATTCCTTCAGAGAACATGACATTTCTTAGACATTATGAATTGACCATAATATCATAATATTTAAGATCATAATATATTATTTTAAGAAATAAATTAGTATACATCATTATTAATTTCTTCATAAATTGTATTTTTATTTTTACCAATATGATCCATTCATTTACATTGTTTTCTTTTATTATCCCCACATGGGACTTTGTTGAGATATTCTATTGTAGGTGGTGAATCAGGGCATGAATCTGAATTTTATTTCCCCACATAACATGGATTTTTTCACTACCATAAATAATCATGACCTCAATTATTAGTAGGGTCACACTTGTGCTCTCCAATTAAAGGATTATCTGATTGATTGGTGTGTATATAAAAGCATTATTCCTAAATGATGGATGCTTGTTTATTATAAATACATAGATTGTCATAGTACAAAATATAAGTAAATAATGCAAAATATACACATTAATTTATCTTGGTTCACTCACACTGAGATTTATCTAAGGAGAAAATGCCGACATTTTTTTATTTTCCAAAATCCACTAAAAATATTTCATTAGTGAGTTTAGTTTAGATCACTCATATAATAGTAGTCACTCACCTTACTAGATTAATTGTTCTCACACTAACACACAAGGGTCTCTACCTCTGTCCTCTCACATTTTTCATAACATTAAGAGAATAATCTCTTTGGATCTTATGATAACTGAATATTCTAGTTTCTAATATTTGGTGCACAGATTAGTTCTCTTTAGTCTTCAAGATTATCTTTCACTACCTGGTTCTGAACATCACCCTTATAGAAGCATCAATTTGAGCGTTAAACTAGTCTTTAAGGAATGAAAACATCAATTAGAATGGATTTCAATGTGTTATAAACTCTTTTTGTACTATTTTCTTAATTTGAATTACCAATAACCACAAGTGTGAAACTATTCAGTTTTTTCACAATGACTACTTTTTCACAAATCCTCTAATTCCATGAATATTTATTTGATTTTTGAAACTCTAAACATTTTAAAAACATTATTTGTGTCTCAAAACTCCATACATTCACATAATTTTAAAGGTATCATGAAACACCATTGGTCTATATAGACAACAATTACATTCTTCATGAAACCAATGTTAGCGTTACTATTTCACATAAGGAGTTCTTTCATGAAACTGAGGTCCACTTGAATTCCTTTGTGAAACTCACTTAGTAAAACTTATACCATTCTTTTATTCATTTAACTTATGTTTTCCTTATTAATTCACATAAGAAATACCTTCACACATCACTTTAATGACCCATAGCCTTCATATCATAATTTGTATTGTGGATTCTTTAAATTTGGTGATATCCACCTATTTAAAGACATGGGTCCATTGAACTTGTGAACAAATTTCTTGGTTTAGTAATCTTCATCGATTTGACGTACCCTTTAGTGTAAAACCCACTACTATAACAGAACTACCATATATAGTTCATGGTTTCATAAAACATTATATTTGTCACACAACTACGAAATTCATAAACTCTCCTCACATTCATGAAGAACATTATTCTTCCAAATATAACCATGTAAACTTTAGAATGCTGCTTTAATAAAACTTTTCACTTGTACACAAAACTTTTCCTCTTCATGAAACTCTTTCTTGAGTCACTAGTGTTTTATTCTTTTTAATGAGATAGTATTTAATCTTTATCTTCTCATAAACTTCTAAAACTCTTTGATCTATTCATGAATTTATTTAATTTACATTAACAATTTCCTTATCCATATTTTCATAATGAGACATTGGGACTCCATGTTCATGCAACTTTTGACATGCGTGAGCCTTTTTAATTTACAGAATTATCCTGCAAAAACATCTGACACACACTCAAACACTTCTACAGTGATTAATATATGAATGTATCAAGGTCATCACAATCCAAGAACATCTACAACAATTTTTCATGATAAATATTTATATCGGTGGTCCTTAACCATAGATAACTTCAATTCATATCTCACTATTATTAGAATCGGCATTCATAGTGTGTATATTAAATAATCAAATCTACCAATTTTACATTATTAGGGACACCAAATTCGCTTACAAATATGTCTTCATTCCCTTCACTGGGAATATCACCATCTCATTGAACTATTGACATAGTGAATAAAAAATCCAAAATTATCTATCACACCATTTTAATGTAAACACTACATCCAAAAATCCAACTCACCATGGTAGAAAATTATAGAATAGAAAATTAAATCCACACCCCAAACAAGGAAATAATTCTAATTTGTTTCCAATAATTTCCCCCATTATATATTTTTGAAAAAACATGCATGAATCCTTTCCTTCTATATCAATGAAACATAATAAACCATTTCCTATAACAACATTACATAAATTCTAATTACAATTAACAATTTGAACTTTTGATCGATATAAACTATTAAACAATGTTAAGAACGTGATATGACCACTTTCTATAACCTCATAGAAAACAATTTTCATCATGAACATCACATTTGATTTATCATTATTGAAAAAACAACTTATGCATATTTATAATTACAACTTTCACTTCCCACTCCCCCTATGTGGGGTTGGGCAAGAACACATAGAGATTCAAGATCCTTTCCACTATAACAAGAAACTTCACACAGATTCATTATCCTTTATTCTCCCACTTTGACATAAATACCAAAGTATAATTTGGACCTTTTGAACTACATATTGATTCACGATAATATATTTACCATGGGAAACATGGGTAAAAACTTTTAGTGCAGTATCATTCCCTCCCAACATACATGATGTTAGAAATAATAAAATTTTATGATTCAATACCATCAAGACCATGAATTTTGTCCTAGAACTATATATATCATTTATCAATGACGTGCGTATGTGAATTTTTACTAATCTCCTTTTTTCAACATGGATCTTTATTCCTATAATGATAGATAATACCCCCATTATGATACAAACCACCTACAATTGCCAGTCTCATTGGTTAGACACATAAATGACTATGGATATGAAAAACCTCTCCACTTCAAAATCATCATTTTTACTATAGATATATTCAATAATATTTTTAGTGGTAGAAAATTAAAATTATAGAAGTGAAAAGAACAAAAAATTTATCATTTTGAGTGGAGACTCAGTGTAGGTGACAATAGAAAAATTTGATAACATCATTTATTTACATTAACCTCGCATACTTATACACTTCTCACGTAGCCAAAAATATTAACTTCAACTAAATATTTTTTCCAAATTTCTTCAATATATCAAGACATAAATATGATATTATATGTTAGCATTTATATCAACTACTTCAAATACTAGTATGATATATAATAAAATTAATTGATTATTTATTGATACAAAATGCTGAAATGATTAAATAATTATTTAGGTTTGGAGATAACTTCCTATGTTGTACTTAGTAAATGATTTATTCTCTCGTTTATAGGGTTTCATTCCTTATTTTATTGGGATACTATATAACATATATTAATCTCAAAATTTCTTTTAAATTCATGTATTCATCACCAAATATAGCATCAAAATTCTTTATGAGGTTAATCCTTCCATATTGTCCTTTATTATCTTATTAACATTTAGATGATATAACATGTTAGATAATAAAAAATAATTGTTCTTGTTGTGCTCATTCTTCCACATTCTCCTATCTACGATATTTGAAGTTACACAGATCTAGAGTTTGTGAAATGAATGTTTTATGGATATTGATACCACTTGTATTAGTTGAAATATCAAATTCGAACTCATGATTCTTATCATTTAAACTCCAAATTACATCTCTGATTTTTCTTATGTTCTCATTCATTATGGGTCCAGATATAGAAAAACATCCACTTATTTTTATTTTTATTAGTTTTAACTTTGGATAACATCACCACATCACTTTGTATATATTGAGGCAATATACCCATGTATCGTATCTCTCCCGAAATAGGAAACACTTAAAAAATGGTTAATATAATTTAAACACATGTGGAGAGTGGATATCTCACATACAGATGTTGATTAATGAGGATTTTCTTCATGGAACAACCCTTCATAGTCACACATTCCTTTTCCCCTTTATTGATTCTAGGAATATAATGACATACCCTTCCTAAACACTTTGTAATCTTGATCATTTTTCATGCTAAGAATATTTAGTGCCTTCAAAATTTATCTTCATTGAGTGATTACACATACAAAAATATAATTTCATATGTTTACATAGTAATTAACCTTTCGTATAGTGGAAAATTTATTTTCTTTATATCCAAACCGACAAAACTCTTCTTCCTTTGTTACTCATAAAAATATGGATCTCCTATTATGATACTGATTGGATCCTTCTTTCCTAAACATTCTTATATAACAAATTTTCCATGCCTGATTTATTTTTATTCACAATCGAGATCTTATTTCAATATATATCTTTCACCTCAGTGGATTTTAGAGTCGATATAATTTTTTATTTTTTTCTTTTTTTTCAAGAATCTTCTTATTAAATATCAATTTTAGAAATCCTCTTAAAACCACTATTTTCCTTTTTATTTGGAACTCCCATATTTATCATATTCTCTTTCATTATTTCTCTTATTTCAATCTCACCTAGGGATGCCTCACATATATCCTATTTTAAGAACAATTGAGAAACATCTGGTTATTTTTTTCCCCAGTGGATCCTTCTTTTCATGTACATACAACTTTTTCATAGTTGGAGAATATTCCTTTTTTTCTTCAATATTTGTTTTCATTCATAAATGGAGTTTTGAAGTGATAAAATTGTGGTTGGTGGTTAATTAATATTTCATTAAGTTCCATTTCTTCCATCATTATAGTAAATATTTTATCAAGATTAACAAAATTTATTTCAATAAAAACATTTTTCCAATTTGTTTTAGGATTGGTGGATTTCCATGAAATACTATTTTCCTGCCATTTTCTAAAATTAATATCCAAATGATTATGTTTATTAAAAAAAGAATCACTCATATAAACCATAAATCATATATTCACACATCAGTTTAGAGGTTGTTTTATTAGATAGCCATTTTAATTTGATCCATTGGTATTCCATTTATAGAGATATGGTTCATATCATGATTCAAAAGTGGTATAACATACTGGCTACCTTCCTCCAAGTGTCGCTTAATTTTTGTTTGGTAAGAATATTCCAATTATATGGGGAAAATAGATTTTCAAAATTGTGTAAAAAAACATATCGATTCTTCCACTTCATGGATCTTATTTTTCTCATTTAAGGTTTTCAGCCTTACATCAACCTCATTGATACTTTCATCCCTCTTCTTTACTTGGAAAATCATCTGCTTCAGATATTACCTTGTTTACTATTAAGATTTAAACTTCTATATATGTTTATTTATTAGAGGGATAATTCTACCATCATCTCCTTCACTATAGACATAATATTTTCTGCTTCATATCAACGTTCATCATTTTATTCCTTTTGACCCATCATTTTTGCACCCGTAATCTCCATTTCATTATTCTATGACACATTTACTTGATTGATCCTTTGGTTATCCCCTTCCAACTATCCCATGTGTGAAACCAATTCATCCTTCTTAGACCTCATATTTTGAACTTCATTTGAGTCAAGGATATATTCTTTAGAACTATCGTTACACTGTTACACTTTATAAAAAATTTCCTCCACATCCTTGGTCTGAGTAATATTATTCTCTCTTAGATCCATAATTATATCAATTAATATTTTATTGAATATTTTTAGTTTTTTTACCTCAATTTTTATCAATTAAAAATTATTACATTGGGACTAATTTTTCATTATCATCTTCAGTTTTTCTTCCTGCATGACCTACTTATGTTTCTCTAAAATATGTACATCTTTAACCATTGAATATATTGATATCTCTTGATTAATAGTAGTTCTGAAATCAATTGGTTTATCAAGATCATAGTATAGTCCTATAGAATCATTATATGAACAAGTATATAGTCCACAATATTCATCTATACAATCTATTCTTTATATTATGGGATCCTTTTGATCAATCATATTCTTCTCAAAAAACTATATAATTATATAAATTTTATCTTGTGTTATTCTTCTTAATCAAACAATTTTTCTTTCCCATGTTCTATGGGTAGAAAATATTTAACATCTAATTCAATATTGGATCAATTCAAATGAAAAAAAACCCAACCAGATGAACCTTCCTCTAAAACCATTTATTAGACCCACAAGGGTCATTAGTGAGAGATTACCTTAGGCGGAGAATGAGGGTATTAAACTCATTAATGTATCCCCACAAAACATCGATTATCTCACTATCCTATCTAATCTTAACTCCCATTATTATCAGGTTTACTCTTATGTTAACATATTTAATGATGATCTAATAGATTGATGTTCTTATCTTATCATTATTCTGATAATATTTTTGATTTTCCAATTCACATGAACTATTTTTCATCTTGTTGAATATAAGTTAATCATGAACACGAGGAACAATAATTTTAATAATTTAATCAACACTGTGAAACATCCAAGGAAAACACACCCATGATTTTTTGATGTTCCAAAATAAAATATTAATATTTTAGAGGTGGATTTAGACTATGTCACTTCTCTTACTATGGTCACTTACCTTAAAATAATTTGGTTCAACTTATTTCCACGCATGGGTCACTCCATTTTTCCTCTAAATATTGTAATTGATTTGAGATGATAACCTCTTTAGAAAAACATACCAAACTTGACTACACTATATAATGGTTGTTTCACTAATTATTTGTTGTTAAACATCACAATACCCTAATAAAAACTACTTTCAGTATCACCATTGTATCAACTTCAGTTTACATATTGAACTAGTATTCTAGGAATAGAAGACATTCTTTGACAAGGTATGTGACGAGTGAAAAACAATTTTTATAATATTCTTCTAATAAAAATCGATAATACACTCTTATGAACTACACATACTTATTTCATGAAACTCGTTCACATTCATGAATATCCTCAATTTTCATAAAATATTCATTGTCTTGTAAAAATACACAATTTTTTTAATTCCCCGACCCCAGTTACCTAGAGTCGGTGCATTATTTTAAAACATTGTCATGATTTGAAGGAATCACGTTGAGAAGGACCGATTATTTTAGCAATCATGAAAAATAGATTTCATACATGATCATTACATAACATTATAAAATTAAAAACAACAAAAAATTATCTCCATTGAACACATTCATTCCTTTGAGACTATCCCTACATGTCAGTAATAATATACTTCTTCGTATCCTGGGAAAAAATAAACATATAAAGGGGTGATCTCTGATGCTCAATGAGGATAAAAATATTGTGTAAACATTCCTAAATAAGCCTAACCATTTAAAAAAATGTATAAAACCAAAACAAAAGCCTTTTAAACATAAATTTCGGCCTAATGTGGAAAATATAAATCAAATAATTCCATTTACTTATTCACATGGATATTTTACTAGTCGAATAATCACATGTATTATCAATAGCTAATTTCATAATGATTGAATGCATAATGTCAGACATCATAACCATATAGTCATGGCCTTTTTCCAAGACTAAAAATAAGATATTCTCATGGCCTTCTACCAAGACTCTAGTTTGTCTCATGAGACATACCGATACATTGAGGAGAAATATCGGGCTCCACCCACCACTTACTAAGTCCAATGCATTCCTCATATAAAAATGTAGAAACATAACTTAAAAATCATATTAAAACTAGGATACGAAATGTAAATACTTTAACCATAAATCATGAATGGTATAAAAATAGAACATTCCCAGTCAATCATATCTTAACTCATTCAAAACAATATTTAAGATTGTATTTATAATAAATCAACCTCAATCCAGAATAATATCCAAAAGGATTTTCACATTGTTTAAATGATTATTAAAACTATTTGGGAGAAATATCCCTTTTTCATGAAATATTTTAAAAGTACCACAATTCATAAAGGAATAAATTTAAAATAAATTGTTAAATCAAAGTTTCCCATACCTCTTTGAATTTTTTTAAAGAATTAACATTTTTAAAAATTCTTGTCTATATAAATAAATCCTTTAAAACCGATTTTGAAAACATAGAAATTAATTAGAATGGTTTATATGAAAAAATATTTAAACTTTTAAAATGATATTTTACTTTAAGTGTCCCTTAAAAATAATCCATTTGAATACTTTTTTATCTAACATGGACATGTATGATAAATGCGCCCTAGTAAATTCTTACACATAAACAATCTCGAATAATAATGAGATTGATGAATTAACCCTTACCTTGTAGTTTTCCTTGGTCTAGGGTACGTTAAACACTAGTATAATTGTTAAATAATTATTATTAAATTATAAAAGAATTACATACATAAATATGATATCATATATGATAATCTAATATTTTCTCTGTTTATAATATTTTAATAGTATCATTGTTTTAGGTGTTAACTAATATGTTTTCCATTATATGTTTTATTACATAAGTCATGTCTATTATGGAGAGGATGTATTTTATTTTTATCCAGAATGATATAACGTTCATAGCTTTTATTTTCAACAATAAAATGAAAATTATTCTTTAATGGTAATGATGGGGATTGAATCTCATCACGTCTGTTGAGACGGTAATCTGTATGTATGCACGAACGTTACTTCCATTTCATTTTATTTATTTTAAATGGAAAGAATACCAAATGATACATAGGAATAGTATTTTTCCAATATGATATAATATTTTATATGTGTTACATAAGTTCATTGATATCATCCTTTATACGTTCTAGGTATGGTATGAATGATTCATATCACTTTGAGGGGGAGGTAGTACATACTTCCTTAAATAAAATTATCATATATGTACAACATGAAAATAATGGTGGTATGATATAAAAGATAATTACATAATCTTACAGATAAAATTAATATAAAAAATATCATATATAATTATATTGTCATCATAATAGCCACCATAAGAGGTGGTAGTATAGATTTAACAATCATCGATTCGTGAGGCTGTAATTCACTGTATACAGAAAAATTATGTTCTACACCCATTAGATGAAGGTGTGTGTATGTGTAGTTCAAATAAATATTATAAAAACGACCTATTATATTAAGGATACTTGTTTTATTTTAAAATAAAGGCATAAATAGTTTTTAGGTGGTTCGATACGTAAAATAAAATAAAAGAACTTAAGAGGAAATGTTACCTTTAAATCGGGTAACTCCATATGGTTTGAACCAAAAGGCTTTTTTGGAGTGCCTTCTGCCAACATGAAGTCTTATAATGGGGAGATAGGGATGTATGGATCTTAATTGGTCAGTGGTTGGATGAGAAATGGGGATTGAGAGGTGTGATAAATGGGTTAGAGGTGAGAGATTTTTATAATGGGGGAGGGGATCTTTAGGAATGTTCGAAAATAGTATATTATTATATTATGATTTTCGGTTTATAAATGTCCAAAAGTAATTAAAGTAGAATATTTTATGACTCATGTTCTAAATAAAATCATCCAATAATAATTGGACATGTTTTGGATACTTTTTTAATTTTTATAATCTCATTTATTTAACTCGTTTTTTAATGAGGTAAACAATGCATCATTATTATGTCATAAATAATATTATTTATTTAATGTATAAAAATTATAAAACAAATACCATGATGTAGGAAATATTATTATCTTTAAAATTAATCTTTATAGTTGAAACGATAAATTATATAAACCCTTTTAAAAACTATTTTACTAAAAGATATATGTCTATGTCATTTTTGTCTTTAATTTAATTAATATAAAGTGTCATTATCACTCTAATGTTGCTCCATGGGGTCCCAAAACCAACCCAAGGATGCCCATGATCGGAAATTTATTAACCAATAGGAATATGAAAAATGTTATGGTAATTTAATAAGATTTTAATAATATTTGTTTACCCTTATTTACCCGATTTACCCTTTAACTATGGTAAATAAAATATATACTGAAGTAAATATTCAAAATGACTAAAAAATAAAATGTTCCTATTTACATAATTTTGAACTTATGATTCCAAATATGGAATCCATTTTTCCAAACTCTTATAAAAAAGCGGAAGAAATTAAGTTTAAATTAATTCCCTTTGTCAAAACAAAAAGCATGTTTTTAAAAAAATAATAATTATCAAAAGATTGACACTTTTTTATGTCCAGTTTAAATGTGAAATGATATATGATGACCTAAATTATATTAAATTATAAAAATATAATATAACTTTACTTTAAAACCCCTCAAATGTATAGGTTAACACTACAGAATCTTTTTCATTAAAAAAGATGATTTTATTTAAAATTTAGTATTTTTCACTTTCATCAAAATATAAAAGTTATCAGAAAAGTACCTAAAATTTATCTTATCTACATTTTAATTTTATGATTCTAAATAATAATTTTATTTAATTAAATTGAATATATAAAATTCTCAAATATTGGTTTTCAAAAAAAGGTTCGCCATTAAAAGGTTGTAAAATTGTATTTTTTGAAAAAAATAATTCTTCTATTTGATAAAATGAATTTGATTTTATATAATGACTAAGAAACACATAATATGGATTATAAAATTATATGGAGTATATAAAATTCAAAATTCAGTTAATACTTTTCAGAACCACCTTTTGAACATCTAGTTTGGTAAGTAGCGTTGCGCTCGAACTCTCTATTGCGTGTAAAGCAAGTTATTAAATTTTTTTGAAGAGATAATGTACTATGTAATCGTGGAGTTTTACATTATACCTTCCATCAATAAATTGAATCCTCGCATTTTGAAATTTTTCTTTTAAAATAAAAGGTTAAAAATAGAAAAATACCTTTGTGGAGAACCCACATTAGAAATTGAGATAATGAAATTTATTCATAATAAGAGAGGAAGAGAAATGAAAAGTCACCACAAAATTATGATCTCAGTTAGGAGAACATTGGTGGAAATTATAGACACATTATTGGAGGTAAAATATAAATTTTTATAGGAAATTATTGAGGCCATCAATAACCATCAAGTGTAAAATTTAGGGCCTCAACGCCATCAATCTATGATGATTTAAATTATCATTGGTTCAACAAAACATAAGGTATTAGGATAATAAAATCATGGTTTTTAGATCCCTTCCTTAATGTTTAAGAATGAATTTATTAATATAATAAGGGGAAAAATGTACTTGACATATAGAGTTTCATCCTTCAACTAATTCCTACCACAAACTCATCTTTCACCCCAAAAGATACTATAATTAAAAACTATTCTATTTATCCTAATTGTATACTGCTACAAAAATAATGAATTTATAATTCATTTTTTAGAATATTTATAAAAACTAAATTATACAAACTAGGACATCAGGTAATCTAGTGGTAGGTAATTACCCTTGTCTCCCTTCGGTTGCAGGTTCATGGGTCACGGCCTTGCCAGACGCGATGGGATGTCGCCCGACCTCCGGGTTTTCCTTTTCATGACAATCCACAAATAATCTCAAGATATGATTAAAGCTTCCAATTAGTGTCTAATATCAAACTTAATCTATTCAAAACATTATAATTATCCATAATACTTATGTTCCAACTCACAGTCCAAAATTTAGATGGAAGGCTATATAATATACATCTGAATACCTTTATCATGGATTCTCTTAAAATATTGTAATAAAACGAATTTCTAGAAAATATTTTTTGAATAGGTATATACTTCCTTATTCATTATTTAAATCATTGAATACTATATATAATCCTAAAATCCTAAAATGGTGTAATCACCATCAATGATGGAATAAAAAACCATTAATTAGTTGCAATGTAGTCAATAATATCTAATATAATGTATCCAAGTGAATCATCTCTTATTCCAAAATCAATACCACAGTATCAGGACCATGTTCAAGATTATCTTTCCTTCAACCATGTATTTTCAAAAAAATTTATCATTTTATTGAGTCACTTTTCCTGGTACCACACAATCTCAAATCATTAATTAAATAGTAATGCAGTACAATCCTTATATACTCCATAATTATTATAACAAGTACATCGTTCATACCACACTGAAATGACAAAATTATTTAATATCAACATAAGAAAACTAGTCATTACTCTTCATATGTGGTAATATCATAACTTGATTATTATCCAACAACATAATTTGTGGTATACTCTGATGATTGGGACATTGATTCGCATAGTGCCCCAACTCCTTGCAGATGAAGCATTATACATTTGAAACATTTGTCTTACCCTTTCAATCACGTATTTTGTTTCATTTTATTCCACACTTATAACAAACCCCTATTCCCTTCAATCATTTACCAAGGTGATTCTTTCCACAGTTATCACATATGGGAAAATCCTTCTTTCCCTTATTCCATTTATCCATCTTTCTCTCTACCATCCTTTTCTTCTATGGAGTCCCCTCAAATCCATAGGACTCAAAAAATTATTTACTTATCTTATTAACACATGATAATATTTCTTCCTATAATGATAATACATGGGGGACTACTTCCATTAAAAATTTTGGCTTAATACCATGAAATATATGATACTTCTTACTCTTTGGATCATGTGTATTGTTGGAGTTCTCATTCCATTTACTGGGATCCATTTCTAAAGAATGGAATACACTAGGTTATTTTTTTAAAAAGAAATGCATAATTACAAACATGTAAAATACATAACATAAATTGAAAAGATTATGCATATAATCTATAAACAGAAAAAAAAAAGTTTTCTTTGAGGAAGTATTTACTCTTAAATCTATTATAATGGTTGGTAAATAAAATGTGAATTATCTTAAGCATATCCCACAGGACTGTCATAACCAATAGTTAAACAAGGCCTGTTGTCATGTACCACGATACCCTGGGTCAAGCCCAAAACTCATTGTTAGAGTTTTCACTCCTAGGTACAACTATGCTAGAGCCGCCTCTACCTACACATATACAAACATGTATGTATTTCTTGGAAAATTCGTAAAATCTCTACATTACCAAAATTATATGATTTTCTTCTATACCATTAATCAAAGTCAATCTTAGGGTAATGGTCCCTAATCAGATTTATTCTAAATCTAGTTTCCACGATTATTGCTAAACTTCCTCTGATACCAATTGTAACCCCCGACCCCTGTTACCTAGAGTCGGTGCATTATTTTAATACATTGGAATTATTACAAGGATTAAAGTCTCGAAGGACCGATCAATTTAGCAGTCTTGGAAAATAGATTATATACATGAATGTTAAATTACAGTATAAAATGAAAAAAACATTATCTCCATTGACCATATACATATCCCTAAGACTATCATTTCAGGTTAGTCATGATATACTTCTTCACATCCTGGAAAAAAATAAAACATAGAAAGAAGTTAGCTCAGATGCTTAGTAAAGATAAAAATATTTCAGAAACATTCATAAATAACCATAAACATTTATGGAAATTTATAAAACTAAAAAAAAGCCTTTTAAACTTAAGCTTCAGTATAATATGGAAAAGATAAATCAAATAATTTCATATATTGATTCACTTGGATATTCTACTAGTCGAATAATCACATGTAATATCAACATCTAATTTTATAATGATGTAATGCATAATTCTAGACATCATAACCACATAGTCAAGGCCTCATGAAAATACTACAAATAAGATTTTTTCATGGCCTTGTCCCAAGACACTAGTTTTTCTGATGAGACCTACTGATGCATTTAGGGGCTATAGCAGGCTCCACCCATCACTTACTAAGTCAAATTCATTCCCTATAAGAAAATGTTGAAACATAGAATAAACATTCTTATTAAAAATATCATATGAAAGGTCAATACTTTAACCCGAAATCATGTATGGTGTAAAAATAGAACATTCATGTTCAATCATATCATAACTCATTCTATACAATATCGAATATTGTATTTATAATAAATCAACCTCAATCAAGAATAATATCCAAAATTATGTTGAAATAGTTCAAAATGATTAGTAAAACTCTTTGAGAGAAATATACATTTTTCATGAAAACATTTAAAAGTCACACAATTTGTAAAAGAAGACATTTAAAAGAAATTTTTGAATAAATTTTTCTCATACCACTTTGAAACTTTTGAATGAATTAACATTTTATAACATTCATTTCCATATAAATAAATCCTTAAAACACATTTTGAAAACAAGGACAATAATTATAATGATTTAGAAGAATAAATATTTAAACTTTTAAAATGATATTTTAGTTGAAGAGTCCCTTTAATAAAAATACCTTTGAAAACTCCTTTATCTAATATGGACATGGATAACAAATATGTCCCAGTAAATACTTACACATAAACAATCTTGAATAATAATGATATTGGGAAATTAACCCTTACATTATTCTTTTCCTTAGTCAAGGGTAAGTTAATCTCATTTATAATAGTTAAATAATATTTATTAAATTATAAAATAACCGCATACATAAATTTTATATTATGTATTATATTCTAATATTGCTTTGTATATAATATTTTTGTAATATCATGGTTTCGGGTGTAAACTGATTCGTTTTCTTTTATATGTTTTTTTATTTAAGTCATATTTGTTATGGGTAGGATGTATTTTCTTCCTATCAAAAATGATATAATGTTCTAAAATATTAATTTCAATAATCAAATGAAAATTATTCTTGAATGGTTACGATGGGGAATGAATCTCATCACGTTTATGGAGACGGTAATCCGAACATACGCACGAATGCTACATCAATTTCATTTTTTTAAAGGAAAGAGAACCAAATGATACATAGGTATATTATTATTCTAGTATATTATAGTATTTTTTATATATTTAAGTATGTTAATTAACACCATCCTTTAACGTTCTAGGTATGGTATGAACCAGTCATATCACTTGGAGGGTGCGGTAGTACGCGCTTCCTCAAATGAAATTATCGTATCTATACAACATGAAAAGAATAAAGGTATGATATAAAAAATATAAAAGAAGGTTATTGATAAAATTAATATCATAAATATCATATATAATTATAGTTCCATCATAATGGACACCATAAGAGGTGGTATTAGAAGATTGAACAATCATCATTTCGTGAGGCAGTAGTTCGCCGTCCACAGAAACATTATGTTCTATACACGTTAGATGGAGGTGTGTATAAGTTTAGTTAAAATAATTCTCATAAAAACAACCTAGTATATTGAGGATAATATTTTTGTTATAAAATAATTTAATAATGATAATTTAGGGGGTTGTAGATGTAAAATAAATGAAAATAACTTAAGAGAATATATTACCTTTAAATCGGGTAACTCCCTTTGGTTTGAACCAAATGACCTTTTTGAAGTGACTTATTCCTATGGTAAGGATTTTAGGGGGAATAGAGGGATGTAGGGAGATTAATTGGGTAGACTTTGGATGATACATGTGTCTTGAGAGGTGTGAAAAATTGGTTATAGGTGAAGGATTGTTATAAAGGGGAGGAGAGGCTCTTTAGGAATGTTTGAAAATATTATTTTATTAAGTAATTATTTTCGGTTTCTAATGGTCCAAAACTAATTAATTTAGAATATAAGATGAATCATGTTCTAAATTAAATCATCTAATAATAATTGTACGGGTTTTGAATATTTTTTAAATTTTTATAATCTCATTTATTTAAATAAATTTTTAATTTGGTAAACACAACATCATTATTGTGTCATAAATAATTTTATTTATTTGATTTCTAAAAATTATAAAACAAATACCATGATGTAGTAAATTGTATTATATTTCAAATTAATATTTATAGTCCAAAAAATAATATATATTACCACTTGTAATAAATATTTTACTAAAAGATATATGTTTATGTCATTTCTGTAATAACATTATTTTAATTAATATAAAGTGTCATTATCACTCTCAAGTGGATCCATGGGGTCCAAAAACTGACCCAACGATGTCCATGGTTGGACATGTATCAAAAAATAAGAATATGACACTTGTTATGGTAATTTAATATTGTTATAATAATATTTGTTTACCCTTATTTACTAGATTTACCCTTTAATAATAGTAGATATTTTATTTACTAAAGTAAATATTAACAATTTCTAAAAATAAAAGTTACCTATTTACACAATTTGGATCTCCTGATTAAAAATATGGATTCCATTTTTCCAAATTCAAAACACATAAGTGGCAGAAATTAATTTAAATTTAATTCTTATTGTCAAAACAAAAAAAGCGTGTTTTTAAGAAATAATATTTATCAAAAGATTTTCATTTGTTTATGTCCATTTTAAATGTGAAATTACATAAAATGACCTAAATTATATTAAAAAATAAAAATATAATATAATTATACTTTAAAACAACTCAAATGTGTAATTTAACCCTAAAATTTATTTTGATTAAAAAAAATTTAATTAAAATTTAGTATTTTTCGCTATTCATCAAAATATGAATGTTATCAGAAAAGTATCAAACGTTTATCGAAAATAAATTATTATGTCCTGATTCTAAAGAATAATTTAATTTCATTAAATTTAATATTTACACATTTCAAATATTGGTTTTTATAAATGTTTTTTATTAAAAGGTAGTAAAATTGCATTTTTTGAAAAATAATTCTTTTATCTGAAAAACATGAATTTGTTCTTATATTATGTCTAAGAAAGACATAATATGTATTATAAAATTATATGGAGTATATAAAATTCAAAATTATATTAATAATATTTATAAACTATTTTTGAATGGCTAGTTCGGTATTTCATGGTGCGCTCGAACTCGGTGTTGCGTGTAACGCAAGTTATTGAATTTAATTAAAGAGATAACATAATATGAAATCTTGGGGTGTTAAAATATTACGAAAATTTATTTTATTCATGAAACTCCATTATTTTAAATATTTTCACTCTGTCATGATTCTTTTAACTTATGAGATGATTTATTTCATTCACAAACATCCCTTGGACTATATAGACACAAGTTACTTTCATCATTAAACTAATTTTATCATTAAAAAATTATTGAAAATGAAATTTTTAACAATTTTTGTTCATGTGAATGTGTTCATAATACCCACCTTGTTAAAATGATGCATGTCTTATCTTCATGTATCTTATTGTTTCATTAATAATTCATGAAATAAATACCTTTATGGAACTATTTCATGACTCAGACACTTTAGATCAATAATGATTACCTCTTTCTCATTTGAGGTAGGTAGGAACCTATTTATAGACATATATATCCCTTCACAAAACATTGTTTTACATAATAGGTATTTTACATAACATTCAAAGTTCATTAAACATCATTAATTTAATATATCCTTTTTCATGCAACTCGCTACAATCACACAATTACCATATTTATTTCATGGGTTTGAAGATCTTTATCTATATCAAGAAACTCCAATATTCATAAACTCTCCATAATTTAACGAAAGACATTGATTTTCCAAATATGATCAAGGAATCGTCCAAACACAAATTTTACAATACTTTTCACATGTTCATAAAAAAATTTCTCTTAACAAAAACTATCTTTTGAATCACATTTCTTTTTCATTTTTCAATGAGACTGTCCTAATGCATCAAATTCATGAAAAATCATGAAACTCCTTCAAAATTTCATGAATGTTTTAAATTTATATAAAAATATTTCAATTTCCATATTTTTGTGAGATAACTTAAAAAAATATTCTCACAACTTCTAATCTAATGAGCCTTATTTGTTTGTTTCATTTTATTATGCAAACTTCATACACACTCTCAAACTCTACTGACCATTTTTTACATGAATATATCAAGGTCTTTGTAGTCTTGGAATGCCTTTATGAATTTTTCCTGATACCACCCTATATGGTAACTTATCTTAATTGTATAGATTCCACTCATCTCTCTGTATAATCAGAATCAATATTCTAGGTTCAAAAATGTATTCATGAAATTTTCCACTTTCACTTTATCAAGAACATTGTTTTCTCATGAAACTATCATCACAATCCCTTCATGGTGAATATCAGTCTCTCATGTAACCAATGAAAATGTGATTAGAAATAAAACATACTCCATCAACCCCATTCATTTAAAACACTTTTTCTGACCAAAAAACCCACCACAGATGACAATGATAGGGTCGAAGATGAATATTACACACCATCTTACTGTGGTTGAAATGAAAGGGTTGATAATGTATCTAAAAAATATGTGGAAATAATTATTATCATTAGAACCTAACATCAATATTTAAATTATGATTTAAGTTTATTTATTTTATATATTTATTTGGTTTTATATATTTCTTCTATATTATTTATTATCATCATATCCTCACTTGTGATCTTCGATTTTAATCAGTTTGGTTTGCACTTATTGAGAATTTGATATCACCCCTTCATATGATTCCATTTCCTTAAGTTATGAATAAATTAACAACAAAAGATATTTCTAATTGTATATATTGTGTATAGAATTTATGGGAGATGTTAAATATATATTATGTACTATATTTTTTCAATGTATTATAAAAATGTGGATTAGTTGAGCAAGATATCGACTTTTTTAGTTTATGATTTTTTATAAATCTCAAAATCTCTAAATCAAACAATTCATGGGAATATATATAATGAAATATATTCATTATTCCAAGTAATTATAGTATAGTTATGTCTGCAAATATAAGACTAGTAACAAATATATTATTTTTTGTATGTTCCATTATCAATGGATCTAAGAGTAAGAGTCCGGGTCTCTATATAACAATAATCATTATAACTTTGAAAAAAGGCAATGATATAAAACAACAAAAAATAGATCATTATTGTAAAAACTAATTTTATGTACTAAATTTAAATAACTATTTTATTTTTAAAATTTTTTAATAGTTAAGAAAAAAGTAATCCAATAATATAGAACCTATAATCATCCAAAAGAATGCATCCCTTCCATCCTCAGTAATTTTAGAAATAAGTAATGAATTAAATTCACATACCTCATTTATTATTAAATAAATGTTACATGAATTATGTTTTTAATGTACTTTATCAGGTCAGTAATGTAAGTGAAAATATTGAATACAGAAATCAAGTCATAAAATATTTTTAAAATACCTTGAGGCATCAAAAAAATCACATAAATTGCATGAGTTTATTGCACCCATTTCTTATTTTTTTCACTCATCATTATGGGTACTTATTTTCATTTGATTCAATTTTTACCATTTAACCCCATATGATTAACCATTTTAATCCCACACTGACACATAAAATAAGGGTATGTTTATAAATCCCTTATATAATTATGAAGATTCAAGGAATTACAACACAATAATTAATTAATTAGGAATAAACCACCATCAAACTCAAAAGGGACTACCTCAAAACCAAACCATGAGGAACCACCATCATACAATACTAATAAAAATAAATACAAAAATGAAAACCATGTTGATTAAAATGGCTTTATAAAAATTTAATATCCAAATATATTAAATCACAAACAAAACACCTAAAAATTTATAATCTAGTAATAGTTTATACTTCCCTAGTGTGTTAATATTTTATGTAAAAAATCTATTTTTCCATATAGTGATTTTTATTGGATGTAAATTTCATTAGAAATACATTTTTTTGTACAACTTATTTCATAATGTTATTTGATACAGAGATTTACAGAGTATTAGAGATAATGTATAACTAACTTATATCGAATAAAGTTCTACATAGTAAATAGAAAAATCTTTTTCAAACACATATAGACGATATCTAAGGAAAAAATAAAATATACTAAATGAAGATTATTCAATTTTTGGATAAAATAAATTTATCAGATGGAGTATATTAAAGTGTAAAATGGATAGAAGAGCAGTGAAACCCCATCTAACTCAATGAATAGTTCTAATGTGGCTTTTCAAACTACTTATATGATTATTGGATATGATAGTTTGGTATTTTCACATTAATATATGTCACATACGAGGAGGGGGAGACATTGAAAATCCATTTCTAACAATGTAATTTTTTTGTGACATTATGATTTTGAAGTTAAACATAAATTTTTATGGAGATTAATTACAATAACGATTCTTTGTAATCATTGAGTATTAATGTATTAATGATTATGTGTGAGGATTTTAGATGCCTTAAATATTTTTGTTCTTGTAATAGATGGGTGTTTACTTAGGTGTGATAAATGGATTTTATGCCTAAGAATACCAAGGTTTCCCTTCTTATTGATAGAGGGCTCCCAATAATTGGGAGAAAAAAGTTAAAATGATGTTTTGTATTGAGTGTTTCATTAATTAAGGAAGATATTCCTTTATAGTTTGCTAAAAATTGTAGATACCTTATTTCATTGTTATTGACATCTATATAGCTTTCTGATAAATTCATACGTATTTTAAATTTTTTGAGTTTTTCATTAAGTACATTATTTTATATTTTTATTACTTATTTTTATAAGATGTTTTCTACCGTGAATATTTTAAAGAATGATTATGTATTTTGTTTATACTATTTTTGAAACACTTAATTAAACCAGATTTCTTTTTGATACAGACTTTGAAATATCTGATGGAATTTCTATCTGATAAACCTACTTTAGGAGGATTGTTGAAATTATATGGTTTATTTTATAAACTATGATTCCCCCCACACACACACCAATTTTAGTAATTATTATAATCCTTATATCTTAAAAATATCACTAATGATGACCTCCATAATTAATGAGGATAAGAAATAATAGTAGAAGAGGAGATGAGAATACCTCAAATCAAGATAGTTTGATCCTAATAAAATAATATATTTAAACCATCATGTGAAATTTATTAGGGTCACTATGTGGGATTGTGGATTTCGAAGTTTCATATTGGGAAATTAAAATTCAAATCATGCGACCCAAGTCCCCTATTTATAATTAATTTTAAAAAACTCCCCACTATGGTGTCGTGACTTCAACAACACCATAGTATTTTTATTCAAAATGTGATCTAGGTTTCCAAAAATTTTAAATGGATATATCACCTAAACAATCAAGACAATTATCAATATTAATTGATCATTATTATATAAAACCACTACATGAACCATGTTGTGGAAGATTCCATTTCATACAGCAGATAATTACAATGACTACTCACCATGTTATAGATAAAATCACCGTCATGTTTTAGATCACAATGATCCAGACCATGGTTTGGCAAGACCAAGCTCATATTTAAACTCATCCTTTATTATCTATTTCTTTTCACAACTAACCACTATTCCCATCAACTTGTTCATTTTTCCAAGGAAAACTCTCCAGGTTCCATAATCACTAAAATGACTACCCCATAGATGTGGTTCTCGACACATCAAAAAGGGAAAATCCACGATGAAATATTTTTCACCAAAACATACGCCATAGGAGTTGATCCATTAACCATGTTTCATATAAAATATATCTATCCACAACACCCCTCACCATGGGTGTTTCAATAACCAAGCTCTCCAAGAACATTTTGTTCAAACTCCCACAACCATTTTCTCAAATGGATCCTCAAAATGGCCAACACCACAGAATCCTACAAGACATGGTGAATATACCGAGAGACAAAAAAAACTACTCCACGCATCCAGATCACATCCAAACTCATGATCAACACCTCAAAATCTTAAAAAATACAAATGAATTAATTCAAATAATGGATCCCATACATACTTGATTGAATATTATCTTTTATAATCATGGTCTATTTGTATTTATTTTTAAATGTGGTTTGTGAATAATTTATGGATTTATTAAGTTATATAAAATAATACTTCTATGTATTACAATTTAATGTTTTTTAGAATCTTCAATATTAAAACAAAAAGTGGTTTTAAATTAAGGTTAACAAATTTTTATGATCATCCAATATTATACTATGTTTGATTTTATTAAAAAAAATTACTGTGGATAATTGTTATTTTCATAAATTTGTATCATGTGAATTCATAATATTGGATGTGAAATTTTTAATGTTTTTTTCAATAAGTGATTTTAATTCTAATGGGATACAATAATATTATATGAAATTTTACTTTTATTTAATTATTACTGAATAAGTTTCATAGATATTGATAACTAACTTACGTAAATGGAAATAAAATTAGAAATGGGATGGTTGTCTATTTTATGTGTTAATGTGTTTTATTAATTGGTTTCTTTTATGAATATAACATCTAATTTATTATTTTATTTTCAATTACTTTTTGGTAAAATAAAAATATAAATGTGATTTAATTTTGAGTTAAATTTTGTAAAATGTGTTCTTAAGGAGAATTTATTACTTTTTTGGGTTTCATTATATCCATCAATGGTTTTTAAATTTATTTTCATGAAAGGATGCAACATTATTATTTCTTCAAACAAACCATGTATTTGAATGTTTTCAATAAAATTATCCATTAGTGTTCTTTTATAATGTTTTTTGAAATAATTATTGATTTATGTGTACAGTATTATTTATAATTATTTATTTTATATTTGGGTTAATTTCCAAACATGTTCATTTATAATTTGGGTTGACTGAGTTTTATATATTTTTGAATTATTTTTAATCGATTGGTATATTTAAATCTTTAACTTGTATGAGATTTTTTTTGATTATTGAAATGTTGATTTCATTTATTCCCTATTTATAAGTAATTAGATAGTATTGTTTTTTTATGATTTCTGATATTTTTGATATTGTTTTGTTTATAATATGTTATAAAAAAGGAAATGAAATTTATAAACTTCTATTAAATTAATTATTTTCTAAATGTTTAGATATTTTATTATAGTATTTGGTTCCATTTTTTGGTATATATTTATAATTTTATGTCTTTCATTAAATTTGTTTTCTCAAATAGATACTAAAATATTTGATTATAATGGTATTTAAGAAATTTATCATTTTAATGTTTTTTAATTTGTTGGTTAGTGTTTATATGTTTTATATTTGATGTTTTGGTTTTTTTAGTTTGATTACGACATAATTTTGTATGTAAAACCAATAACTAGTTATGGTAAATATGCTTCATTTGGATGTGTTAAATTGATTCATATTTATTGTTAGAGGTGAAAATTTCGTATAATTTCATAAATATAATAATTTTAAAATCATTATTGAATGAGTTAATGGAAAAAATTATGTTTTATATAGTATATAGAAGTTTCTAATCAAAATAAATGTGACCAAACATTTTAGAACCAGAATATGTTTTTTCCCTTAGTCTTATTTTCCAAATAGGTTTTTTTGGATAGATAGTATTATGAATATTTATTTTGATATAAAATATGTTTCTCGGGGTTTATATTGGAATAGACCTTGACTATTTGAGATATAAGTACTTTTTTGGTATATATGATTTTTTGAAATCTTATTTTTATGGTTATAAAGATACTGATTCATTAAATGAGTATATGTAACTTTAATGTTTTGGTTTTATGATGTTTTTTTGGAAAAAAGTTATTTATAATGAATATATGTGAAATTTGATATTCTATTATATTATTTGTACTATTTTATTATGCTTAATACATGTGTTGAAAATGAGTTATTTATAAAAATAATATTTTCATTTTATTTCTTTTTTTTACAAAGTAATTATTATTATTACAATATTAATTTAAAATACAAAAAAATTGTTTGTATCATGTGTAATATACCAAAATAATTTTATTGAGCTTCATATTGATTAATTTGGAATTAAAATTATGAATTTGGAATGATGAGTTGTTGAATTACCCAAGATAATTGTAACTTTTATGATATTTTTCAATAAAATGGGGTATGAAATGGGGAAAACTCTTTTAAAATGTTTTTACGTGTAAAATAATGATTCAATTAGGTAATTTTGAGTGTTTACGTGTATTTTGAATATTTTAGGTTATAATTTTTGAAATTAGGCATAAACCAATTATTTTTAATATATCCTCAATTTACCAAGAAAAATTGTTTAACATTAGGTTGGTTTTTGAATATTTTTAAAACTCATTATAGTGAGTAATTTATGTTTGGTTCATGGTTTAAAAATAATTAATTATGACCATGAAAGTATAAAAAAATATATAAAAAATGGCATTGTTATAGCATGGTTTTTTAAAACATGAATGTAAATTTATTTTGTTTAATCCACTTAAAAATATTCCTACATCATAGGGAAATTATTAGGTTACAATAAACACTGACATTAAATTATTTAAAAAAATTAAAAAAAATATTTTAATTCATTTTTTCACTATAAATTCCATTTTTATTCATTGTTTATTGACATTAATCAAAATATAAGTTCTCAGAGATGGTGAAACGTTACATCTAAGGGGTCATAAAATTTGATAATAGTATCCATTTTTGCTATGATAGCTATAATATCTGATATTGGGATGATATCTATGATTTAAAATACTAAGTATACAATGTTTATTGGTTAATCATAAATAAAAGTTGTTGAAAATTATTTTAAAATTGTCTTTTATATTGGTGTTGGAAATATTCCCGGTTTTTATGAAATTTTTATGGGGTTTGTGGATATTTAATTTAGTTTATTTTAACTATTTTTATCTAATGAATGGTGTCTTATATAATATTTTCTTATTTAAAAATATTATAATATGTCATTTAATTTTTAATTAAACATTACGATTCTAACAATGTGTCTTCACAACCTAATTAATGGATTCAGAATTTTATAATGTAGATACTAGTGAGATGACATTACATTCAAATAATGTAATCATTTTATTGAATTATAGGTCATATAGTGTTAATATTTTAGTGGGGATAATCCTCTTGAACTATAGAATTTCATCATATAGATACACTATATTGAATTTTTTTCATAGAGGCAATCCATGTTTTTTGGATAACTCAACCTTGGAATGCAGGTATTAGTATAAGTAAAATTTTAATTTCTGGTGTATATCCAAAATGAAAACAAAATTTTCTTATACATTAGTATTTTGAATGTGTTAATTTCATAATTATTCAAATTTTATTCTAGATTTAAATAATTTTATAAAAAAGGATTCATCATTTGATGGAAATCATTGACATTGTGTGAATTATGACACACACAACAAAATTATTCATATATATATATATATAACACATTGGATTATATTAAAGATATAAAATTTCATATATTAAAATTTTAAAACCATTTATAATTGATTATTAAAATTTTATAGTTTTATTGTTTTATCATTAATAGAGTTTCAATGATTATTTTTTTTATAATTTATATTATTCCACAAAATATATGTGTAAATAACAAATATTATCTGTATTATTATGTTTATTAAATTCATATAATTATTTTTGTTCTTTTTGTATTTATATTTTATTGAACAAATTAGTATTATAATTGGTTATTACTATTATAATAATTATTATGTGATAATATATATATATATATATATATATTTGTGTGTGTTTTTGTTTAAAAGAAAGCTCAATACAGAACAAGAATTAAAATTGAATATTAATTTTTAATTCTCATTATTATCTAATTCCATACAAAAATGGAATTACACCCATCTTTCCCTATATTTTATCATAATCACCCAAGTGGGTGAATGCGATAGATCTCTCCCTTTCCATCATCTCCATGAATTTGTTATTTTTCATCCAAAGAAGTTTCTATTTTCGATTAAAGGTATTTTTTTCTTAATATATCTTTTCTCTTTCTACCCACCTCTACCTCTCATATTTATTTTGATCTATATTTCATTTCACTAAGGGTTTTCTTTAAGCTAAGAAAAATCTGATAATGTTTATGATTATTCTAGTGTTAAATGATTATATATATCCCATTTAACATCAATATACTCTTGGTTATCTAAGGCATCATATTGACAACACTTATACGATGTTGTTTCTCTAATTATAAATTCCTCTAAAAATACCATATCTACATGGGTGTTTTACAATGATTATTCTCTATTATGTTTTTAATATATTTGTTTTTAATTAGATATTTATGAAGAATTAACCCCTAAATTTCCCAATTTTGGTGGAAATAAATGGATTTCCATGAAATTTTAGTATATAAATTATAAAAATATATCATTATCTGTCTATGTGTTTCTTAAATGGTTTATGTAGGTTATTTTATTATAATGATATTTATATTAATGTTTTTACCAATTATATAATTTCTTTTAATTTTTGAAATTTCATAAAGGGCTAGTTAAGGGTTACAAAATAAAAAAACTAATTTCTGTAATGGATTCACATACTATGTGTGTAAAAAAATCAAAAAAATATAAATATTTTTGGAAAATATAATTTATCGATGAATGATTTATCATTTATAAAAATAAATATATGTGTTTATGTTATATATATTTGAGGAAAATTTTGTTTTCTAAAATATTAATTATGTATATATAAGGTTTTAAATTACTTTTATTTTATTTATTGTTTATGTAACATTCCCTTTAATTTAAAAGTTAACATGGTTCATTTTTCATCATTGAATATAAGGGATTGATATAAAATTAATTTACCTAATTTACTATTTGTTCAATTTTAAATTAATTGAGTCTGTTAATTCCAAATTGTAATTCTTGGGTATTTATGTGGGAACCTAGAAATAATATAACACTAGGATTACATGGACCCTCAACTCTGTAGATTCTACATTATACTATCCATCATATGTCCATGTTAATTTATGTTAAGACCAAGTCTATTTGATATCTTCATACAACCCATAAAGGGTCCTTTTAGTGTATCGGGAAACCATGTGAAATGTGTACCAGAGGATTAGACTTAGTACACCATGCTATAGAATAATGTGTCTTAACCTAGTGGATTTCATCACGCTTTAGGATGATTACATTTTTATTTGAGGATTATGGTTTTATTTATATTATATGACCTTGGAATACTCATATGATGATTCGATAGAAATTTAATAAAAAATTATATTTATAATTATTTGTATATTCTTGAACTATTGTATTTTTTCATAAACATGCGTTACTAATTTTTGATCATGTTATGTTTAACTTTTAGATATTTCATGTTATTTATTGACCTATAATATAATAGTTTACTTTTACATTGGTAGTTCTATGTAACTTTTATTATTTTCTAATGAATATGAATGTATATATTCATAGTGTAACCCTTTTGGGATAAGACCCTACATACACTTGTTGGTGTGTATGTAGAATTGTATTTTGTGATGTCCCAACCCAAATTCCACTAAATAGTTCCCTGAGCAAGTGGGCCACATATCCCCAAGCACACCTCCCCATATGTCAATGGCCACCAACTAGAATTTTGTTCCTGAGGTGGTATAATGGAGAGAATATACCTTCTTGGTCATAGTATCACATTAGTGAAACATATAAATTAGTAGATGAATCGTAATATCAACTGGTAGGGGAAGTTGAACATATAGATGACATAAATAACCAATATCAACTACAAAAATAATCATATACTAAATGATGATATTTCATTAGTCTAAAAAAAGAACATGCATGCATGCAATATAGTACATGTATCTAAAAGGAAAAAACACAAAATTCTATCTCCAACAGTATCATGAGCTATTGATCAATCATGTGATTCCCCGCAACAATTCTATAACCGAAACAAGAATAAATAAATGGGAACTTTCCCATGTCCCTACACACATCCACATAATCATCCAAGACACAATTGAAATATTAGATTGGGTGTGAAATAAATTCAGTAGGCCACCACTAACATTGTCTATAAATATCCAGTTAGTTTATATAGTATGTATGGGTGCATTTAATGATGGTAATAAATAAATAACATATAAATGGTTTTCTATAGTCCCATAAGAACACCAAACAAATAGTACCTACTTTAGAATAAGCAGGATAACCACTAAACATGTAATATGATTTATACACATATATGGATTGTTTATGTAGTGACTTCTACAACCATATATATGCATACAAAAAAATCATAGACCTAAGGTTTAACTTATGCATCTATAAGCTGTGGTGGGAGTCTCATGAGTATAATGGGATGCAATTTATAGTATCACATTAATATGGGACTATATTCCATGTATCCCAACAATAGGGGACGTCAGGACCATTATCAGAGTAGGAAAGACCCCATGCCTAGTATGATAATAAGAATGTTCATCATGCCCATATACAATAGTAAGGTACTTCAAGCCCTTATATCACAATAGGGATCATCATGCCTGCATATCATGTCCATATGGTACACCATGACAAGATCATATCACTAGGGTCACCATGTATGTATCATAATCATAGGGTTCCAATCATTGTATATCAATATAGTGTCGACATGACCATATCATAAAATGGGGTCACCAAGACCATATCAAATTAATGGGATGTTATGCCCGTATCTAAATAATGTTTGTAGGGATTACATGTAGATACAAAACAATTGAAAACGTATATATGGATCATTTATTAATAATAGGGGTCACCCTGTCCAAATTATAGTAATGATATGAAATCATTGGCTTTAATATGATCAAATGAATAGTTCATAATTCAATAACATTTTTCATAACCAATATCGTTAACATTAATATATTTAATTAGAATTCATGGTCCCTCTGATCCCCATTATTAGATCCAAATTCAATTGATAAGTATATTATTCAGGCTATACCACAATAGTTATCTATGTAGTTATTGATTTCATAATTTTTATATCATGTAAAAACCATTTAGATGATGATTTGGTCATTTAGTGATTTATAACCATAAAGGAAATGTTATCGGTACACCTCATGGTATGGCCACAATTAAAGGGGACTATATCAATATGAATCATGGAATTCGAGGCCTATTATATCAAGGATATTCAATTAATCATGGTTTATGTATTTTAAGGAAATAGATAGAGAATCCATCATGCGCCACATAACGCATTTTATAAAACATCATGGATTTAATGGATAACAACTATACGACCTAACTTATTCATGTTGGGGATAACTTTTCTAGTTTCATCTTTTGGTCAATTATAGATTTGAAAAAATTGAGAAAAAATATGAGAACCCTGAAAATTGGTCATTTCATCATGTACCTAAATAACTCTATCGAGAGAAATGGAAATGAAGAAAGGTGCAAGATTAATAAATATCATAGGGAAATTCATCCAATGAGTTGAAAAAATATTAAATAAGGGTTTGGATTGTAATATTATCCAAGAAACTAGGTTGAGAGGATCTTGAGATGAATATGGAGAACGAGGGTCTCCTATCCATGGAGTGAGAAAATAAGGAGGTTTAAACAAATATTGCATTATGGGAATTTTGGTCATTTGACCCAAAATTATTGGGTCGCATGACTTGGACACATGTTTGGTTAAATATGAAATGACTATTCTGAAACCACTATCTATAGAGAGTACCTACATGGTTTTGGATTCGTGATTTGAGAATCTGTGCACCAACTATGTTATACACCCCTGCTAATAACTACAGACACTTGGAACGAGAGTTCATCCCTAGGGGCATAATTAGGGGAACCCATGCACCCAACTATTCCCTGTGAAATTCCCCTCATGGTTAGGAGAAACCATATATTTTGTAATGCATAATTTCTAGTAATCTTGTGGCCCATTTCTTTCTTTCACTAGAAGGGGTTCTAAGCACCGAAAATTTCCCAAACATACCCAATTCTTCTATATGCTCAATAAGCATGCATGTTAGTTAATAACCAAAGAGTAAGAACTATTTTAAATGGATTTTTTATCATATAAAAACTATTTTATCAAATCCTACCCACCTTAAAGGAACTCATCCCTGAGTTACCCTTACATGGGTAGTGAAATTTTGTCTCAGAATAACTCCAGTCACTAATAACATACACCAGCCTCTCGCTGCCATGTTGTGTCTTATACCCAGTCATGCTTCCATATCATCCCTAGTAAAGGGAAAAAATTTCCATAGAGGGACTCTATGGTCCATTAAATTATTCATATGAGATACACATCAAAATAATAATTATAATCAGAACAACCTTGTAATTAAATGTATATGATGGGTCAACACGATAATAGTGAAGATGTAAAGTGTAGAAGATGTCGTGCATGGAATAGTACCTATAAGGTAATAGAAACCAATAAGCTACAATACAGATACTCTACAATATCTAAAAATATACAATACAATTATATTAAAACAACCCTTACATTAGTATCAATCTATACCCATGTATGGGTTATACCCATCGGAAAACAGGATCCCCGAACTCGAACTCTAGAGGTCATCGACAATGATCATAATATAATTTCTATCTATACTGAGTTTTACACATAAAATTATTGATAATATAAACCTTCTTCAATGTCTCATAAATTAAAAAACAATCATGTAGCTCCACCTCTAAAACCTCTAACTATCACATGGCTGAAAAACATGACCTACTGTATAGGGCCTTATAATGACTCATCTGAATTGTCACATGATAAATATTATTTTTAGAGAAATTCATGAGAGGAATATTATTCTCCCATGTTCTACTGAAATTGATTATTCATCCTGGGAATATTTCCTCTATTACCAATATATTTTATTCTAACTGACCATTTGTCAATGGGTGAAAGATTGTGCTCAAAAGCACCTATGTACCCATAGCCTTTTGTAAACCCATATAGAACATCAATGTGAAATGATAATACCTATCTAAAATGATTGTTATATGGACACCATTTGGTCATAATATCCCATGGATATACAATATTCCTATCACATCTGCAGATAATGTATCCTTGATAAGAAGAAAGTGGGATACTTTTATCTGTTGGTCCATGAATACCAAAACAGTGTCTCTTCCCCAAAGCAACCTTTGTAATCCAACCAAAAAATCCATTGCAATGTATTCCCATTTACATTATAGAATTGTTAATGGATGTAACAATCTAGTAGTATTTTGTTGTTCCTCATTCAGATATTTATATGTGGAACACATAGTGATAAAACCCACTATCAAACGATTCATCCAGGGACACCAACACAATCAAAGCATATCAGAATGCATCTTGTGGATTCCGGGATGGAATGACCATTTAGAAGCATGTGAATCTCACATTATCTCCTCTCTCATATATATGGGAACCAAAATATTAACATATATACAAATGATGTATCCATCATCAATAGAGGAATCTAATGGTGGGGCTCACTAGAAATACTTTCCCATAGGACCAAGCGTTCATGATATAAAAAATTCCGCATCTTTAATAGCTATATATGTGAAGAGGTCACTGATAGTAAAGAATTTATAGACTATACAATATGGTACTAAATCTCAATTTGAATGTCATTAAACAAATCTGTACGTTTAAACTAAATACAAGCATCCATAACTCTCTTAATATGAGTCCACTTGACCAGAGCATTGGTAACAAAATTTCACTTGTTAGAAATATTGGAATGATCCATGTTAAGGGAATACAGATATTCAACCCATATTCACTATCTAATGTTCAATTCATGTTATGTAAAATTATAATTTAGGATTTTCTTGTCCCTAAACATGAAAAAATGTTCTCTTATTAGGAAATTCCTCCAACAATGCATGGTGTGTAAAACAACTATGAACATGAGATCGTGCATCAGGTAATTCTTTCATGAGGCCTCATCTATCATGAACCATACATAATGACTCAATCTTCATGCATTAGAACTACTCTTATCCTTATATTTAATGAATCATAATACATTGTATGACGTCTACAAGGATATTGTAGAATTATAATTGATGTTGAATTTAGTATCCCATTTATCTCGAGAAAGGATATCTCATAGTCTTATTGACATTTAAACATCACACCCCTCTTATTCAAGCCTATATGATTTTCTTCTAAGCATTTGAATACTGGTATACAATTGCTATAAGAAAAATCCATCCCCCTGAAACTACATATTTCAGAAATGATTTGGGATTCTCCCAGTTAACTATAACTCTTACATTCTCTCATTTAATGGAAACTCATTCCTTTGAGATTATATAACCCAGGATTTGAACCTTATCGATCCATAAATTACATTTACAAAACATAACATAAAACTAGTACTCTCTTAGTGTATTCAAAACGATCTCAATATGGGTGGCTTGGTCACTATGAGTATTAGAATACCCCAAGATGTTATCTAAAAATACCAACATGAATGAAACATGGTAAGGATGAAAAATACTTTTCATAAAATCCTTAAATATTCTAAGAATGTTCGTAAGAGTGAATAGAATAATGAGACACTCATATAAACCATCAAGACTTTAGAAGGTAATACATGGAATATTGGATGGCCCGACATGCACCTAATGATAGCATGATCTCAGTTTGACATTCAAGAACACTCTAAATCCTCTTAGCTGGTTTAAAATATCATCAATACGAGGTAAGAGATATCAATTTTTCACTATAAGCTAATTTAATTTTTAAAAATCATCAAATATCCAATCAGTTCTATCTACATTCAAAGTGAGAAGGACTGGTGGAACCTAGTGATAAGTACTAGGTTGAATAAAACCCTTGGCCTCTAAATCCAATAGTTACTTGTTGAGATCCTATAACTAATTAGAAGTTTTCCTATAAGAAGGAATAGATAGCAGTTACGCTCCAGGAACTACTCCAATAGTAAACTCTTCCTCTCTCTCGATTGGTAGTCTAGAATCATCCATAGGGAAATACTAATTGAATTGATCTACTATTGGATGGAATTTAGTCAGATGCAATCTCTGATCCTTTTAATAAAGTGTTGAAATATGGGTAGTCACTCAATCTATCTCAGGATTATCTAGTACAGTTCTACCAGCTTGGACATCCTACTCACCTTGGTTAAAATAATTTCCACCCTCTCATTATGTAGACGACACCATGTGATGAAAAAAAATACACAAGTTAATGATAGGAACCCATCCAATCCATTTCATGAATAACATAATATCCTATCATATCATGGAAGAAGACGTCCCATATGAATCAATGGTCACCAACTACAAGGTCCATTCCATAAATTGGTGTGAACTCTCTAAATGTACACCCAATGGTGTATCTAGCGTCAACCCACAACATGATAACTCAATATCAAGTACATGCCTTTCCACGATAGCCACATAGATAATGGAATGATATGAACATGTATCAAATAAATCAAACACAATAGTATAGTTTACTAGAATAGTACCATGAATATTTTATGGAATATTTTCATTCTATTATAGTATAGGATTCACTAAATAAATATGGATTTATCCCTAGACCTCTTTTGCAACCTAACTACCTAGAGTGGGTCTGCTTTTCTAGTTCTTTATATCTAAATTCTAGATACATCATCAAAAACTTCCTCCTATACATGTACAAACAATAATAATCTAGCTAAATTCTTGGTGTGGTGCTAGTAATCGTTCTCTTTAAGGAGGAGCTGATATGGATCCTCTCCCACTCAGCTTATATGGGAAGGTCCATCAATGCTTCTAAAGATTATCCAATCATCCATAACCTTGGAATTCAACAGGCTCTCTAGGAAACTGAGGTTACTTATTCCAAGTATTCTCACTCAAGTTAAAAACCATGTAACTTCATGTGAGTGTCGCTTGACTACCACTTCTCATGTGTGTATTCTCAATGTGTCACTTTTAACGGAATGTCAAACAACTAATCTACCTCAGCTCTGAACCACCCCGGCTCACACCATATTTTTCCCTTAGGTTCTTCATAGAGATGAGATCTTGGCTAATTATATTAGATATGGTATTCCACGAAAAATAATTTAACAGATAATGAATAAGAAGTCAATGACAATCCTCAAATTGTCTCCCTTTCAATAGATAATCCAGAATATAGATAGGTGTAATGCACTGAAGCTATGTAAAATGATCTGAATAGTACATAACATTCATATAACTCTATTCTAGGTTCGTAAAATCCGTATCATGATAATACCATAGGGTTTTAGGGAATAAATAGTAATAGATACTCATTTTGAAATTATTTCAGCAACCTCCTAGATAATGATTAGCCTGGTTTCGAATATCCCGCCAGTGTTTGGTGACTCCATGAATCTTATATCTATCAAGGATCACTGTCCTCTTAGGAGGTGTTTCAATATACTAAATTTTATATTTTACTATCTCTTTCCATACACTATAATATAGGGCCACCATCCCCTTATAATTCATGGGGATGAAGATGCTAGAACTTCCAAGTAAGATCTCTCATCGAAAGGGTAGGTTAAAGAGCCCCATGTATAGTATGAATAAGAAACATAAAATAACCTATAAACTGAGATTAAATGCCTACATTCAGGATAAAATGAGGTTCTATGGGTGGATCTATTAGAGGTATCATTTTTGGCTCAAGGGCCACCACCTCCAAAGCATGGTCCTCACCACCCTCCTGGAGTATGACATGAGTATTTCATGGTGGAATAGATCTATAAATACCAACAACATGCCTCATATAGATTAAAACATGGTAAAAAATATATACACTAATAGGATAGGTATGATCCTTCTTATGTAAGATTCATGCCCCTTTTTCTACTCATAAGCCAGGTTTGGGTGATAAGAACTATTACATAGAACATAAGAGACCCTACATACGTTCCACTACTAAGGTTTGGTATGAGCCCTGATCTATTTTTTTCAATAATGTTCCTAGTATATAGAGTATCAATTTTGATTTATATAATAAATTACCATTTAAATATCAGTTTTAATCCATTGTTAGAAATGACCATATCGTTTTTTATTTCAATGTTTATTTAATTTCATATTCATTTACTTAGAATTTTCATTTAATGTTTGAAATATATGGATTAGAAGATCCAATATACAAGGTCTCACACACCTCATAAAATGATGTGTTGCATCCATTTACGCACAATCACTCACTTACCAAATACATAATGAAATGTGATCGTAGTTCATGGATATAACAATAAATATCTAAAACATTATGAAGGTAATTATTGTAGTAATTAAACATTGAATGGGATAATGTATGACATATAACCCCTTTAAGGTGCCTAAAATGATTCATTAATAATCCTATATTTCCATAGCAGACCAATGATAAAATATAAACCTAATTCAGAATGATAAATATTACATATATTGTGCATCACTAAAAGGTGTAATCAAATCAAATGTAACAAGAGAAATACCAAACAACATGTCTCATCCCATGTAATTTGGCCTTTCCCTATAACTGGGTAGATACTACCAGGCATAAATCATTACCAAATTATGACAAATTTCTATTATATTTCATAATATTCCTAAATAATATGAAAAAACGAAATAAAATCTATAGTACCACTTTGAAACGTCCTAAACCAGATGCCAATGATTAGTACCCCGAGCATGTGGGCCACATGGCCTCAAGCACATGTCCCCATATAGTAGAAGATTCCAACTAGTAGTGAGGTAATGAGGAGGAACAATGGTGAGAATATAACCTATTGGTAAAATTATAATAATGGTGAAATAGATAGATAAATAGCGGAATCATAATATCAACTTGTAGTGGGAGGTAAACATATTGACAACATAAATAACCAATATCAACTATAGCTATTATCATATAAAGCATTATTATATGTCATAAGTATAATAAAAAGGAATAGGTAATATTTATATACAACACATGTATTAAAAAGATAAAAACACCAAAAAATATATCCCAAACAGCATCGTGTGCCATAGTAGTGTCCTATGCTTCCATGATCTAATGTTATAAACAAATCAAGAATCAATAACATGGTTCTTTCATGAATAACTACATGTATACATATATTCATCCTGGGTACCATTGGTGTCCTAGATAGGGTGTGAGATAAAATTCATAATCCACCACTAAAAAGCCTTTAAATATCAAATTAGTGCATATAATATAGCAGTGTGCACGTAAAATGGTAATCCATAAATAAGATGTATAGCTCCAGCTCTGGTTCTAGAAAGACACTAGGATGAGAGTACCTGATTCAACATAAGTCATATTTCCTATAAAAAAGTTACACTATGTATATACACATATGGAATGTATACATAGTTATTTCTACAACCATATATATGTCTAATACTACAAGAATGGACTTGAGGAATAACTCAGGTGTCTATAGACTGTGGCATGAGTCTCATGATTATCAAGGAATGAAATGGTCAGTATCAAATGAAGAGGGGATTCTATGATTAGTATCACAGGAATATGGGATGTTATGATTGGTATCATAGTAGTAAGGACACCATTCCAAGTATCATATCATTAAGGTCTATATGCCTATATATCACATTGAGGACCATCCTTCCCATATATCATAGTAAGGGTCATCATGCCTGTACATCATGATTATAATGAATTTAATTCATAGATCATATAAATAGGGTAACCATATCTATATCAAAATCATTGTGTCACCATGTAGATATATTAATGTAGGTTCCCCATTCCCATATCACAATATAGGGTCTCCATGCCCATATCACATTATAGGGATGCCATAACCATATCACAATAATTGTAGAAGGGACTCTATGCCTATTAAAAACAATTTCAAAAGGGCCTAATGCCTATTTATTAAGAACATGGATCACCATGATAAAATTATAATAGTGAAAAGTACTCATTGTCTTTAATACGAGATAAGAAGTAGTTCATAATTCAATAGCTTTTCTCATTAACAACATCGTAACCAATGTTCTATTTAATTATTTTACCTTGTTAAAACACTCACCTCTATTTAATTCATCTTAAATTGATATGTTTCCTAGCCATACTATACCCAAAAAATTATTCACTTCATTAATAATTTCACAATTTAAAAGTCACACCAAAACCAAGTGTTGATTTGGTCATTTAGTAATTTATATACAAAAGGAACATTAATCAGCATACCTAAGGGGTAGCCACAGTTAAAGGGAGCCTATACCAATATAAATCATGTGATCCTAGGCCAATTATATCAAGGTTATTTAATTATTCATGTTTTTCATGTTTTATGGAAACACACAGATAATCCAACTTGCGTCACATAATACATATTATAAAACAACATGAATTTAATCGATGATTACTAGACCACCTAAGTTATGTCGGTTGAGGATAACCCATCTAGAATCATCCTTTTTCTTTCCAAATTAGATGAATTCAGAAAAAAAGACAAACACCCTAAAAATGGTCATATGATCTTGCAGATAAATAACTCTCTCAAAGGAAAGAAAAATGATAAAAGGAAAAAAAATTAATAAAGATCATACTACCACATATCCAACAAGATGATCTGAGATCGAATTGAATTCCAAATAATAAATTTATCTAATAACCTAGGTTAAGGGGATATTGAGCCCAAAATAAACAATAAGTTTATCCTACTATCACTATAATGAGAAAAAAAGAAGGTGGTTTAAACATATAAATCATTAAGTAAATTTTATTTAATTAAATAAACTCAATGGGCCTCACAATTTTCCAACATTGTTGGAAAATTTGTACCCCAACTATACTTAGGCCTCTTTCTATAGATGATACCTGTGTGGTTTGGCCCCATGGTTTGATAAATAGTGCACCACACAAGCCGTATGTCTCTAATAAAATCTTTAGACATTTGGAACGGTTTTTCAAATATAGAAACATGGTTGGGGGAACTCATGTGTCCTTCTTTTCCCTTAAAACTTCCATGCATATTTAGGAAAAACTATGCAGGATGGGTTTCGTGGATTCTACTAACATTCAGCCTAGTGATTTCTTCTAATAGCCGTTGTTCCGAGCTCCAAACAAGCCTAGGACACCACCATTTCATCTATAACCTCACTATCCAAGAATATTGGAATAATATAATTAATTTTAAATTTAAAGGATATGTATCTCATATAAAAACTCGAATATTACATATTTTAAATCATGGTGTAACGGTTTTTTTGATGCATCTAGTTTATGTTTATGGACTATTAATTGGGTTTGGACTTATAGAAGAGGCGGTATGTTTGTTTTTCTATGTGGAACATGTATTTGGATGTGTAATTTTATTCTAAGAATTATTTTTCTTAATATAGAATTTGTTTACATTTTAATTTTATTTTGTAATGACGTGGTTGATTATTTGATAACATAACATGTTTGATTACTTTTATATTTAATATTTATCGTGTAAGAAATGATAAATACATAACATTCCATGTATCATACACAAGGCGCTATTTTTCATCCCAAGGTTCCTAGGAATGAACTTTGGGTTTTATTTCTTTTTTTGTTTATTATGGGAATATATAAAGGTTGGTAAGTTTCAAATGGTATTCAATAGAATACCTAACCAAAAACAATAGAGGCACTACACAAGTTTCATCTATGGAGTCAGAAACAAGGGTGTTGATATATAAGTGGGGGAGAGTAGAATACTTAAATGAGAGTCTTAAAATATTATATTTTACTAAACTTATAAATAGGGTGCATATTTAATTGTTATATCCTACTTGATTAGAACACTATCACTATATAAGCTTTGTATTAGAGTAGTGTCATGAAGGGTGACCCCCTAGTAATTTCTATAGGGTGTATACAAGTAAGTAAAAATAACATTGAATGAACATATATTGGCATGTTGGAAAATTCATTATTATTATAAATAACAATTTGGGCATGTGGTTTGGTCAATAAATATAAAGACACATGTCTATGGGGAATCCAAGTGTTCTCGGGGAGACACAAATTGAGAACTATATGTGACGAATTTGGTTTCCAGGATGATCAGTAGGGAATAAATGATACATGGTTCCACTATATTTGTATATGTTTAAAATATCCACATATCAAATACTTCATTCATTATTCTAGTGATATATTTTTACCCCTTAGCGTAATTAAAAGGGAAATACCACCACAGATTAATCATGTAGTTTGATATAATGTTCGACTTATCAAAACACAAGTAAGATCATAAACGAAAATTTATGTGGATTTTGATGGGATAAATAGAAACATTACCCCATTTCATTAATATAATTATTTTATAACAAAATATATTTATATTATTTATTTAAAATTAAATTAAAAAATAATATTTATTTAGTGTATAAAATTTACTGAAATAGTATCATAAAAATTTCTATTAGTTAATTGTTAACTTGAATTAAATAAATTAATTCTATTCAATCATATTAAAAAACTACTCAAATCCTTCTTTCACTTTGTGCTTCCCATTTGGAACTTATAAAACTATATGTATTTTATAAATACTATTATAAAAATTTGTTTCCTACTAAATCCGTATGAGGATTTGGTTTTATCTAATAAACCACTATGTATATATGGAATGATAATATGTACATTTATATTATCATGGGATTTATTTAGATAATAACATTGATTTTACTTTTAGTTTGGCCCCAATTTATATTTTATCACACTGTTTGGTAAAATTATAAATTTAATGGTTTATATTTATGTTTTAATTAAATTTTAGGATATTTTTTACCACTTTTTTAGAGAAATACCATTATAGGTAAATATATAATTTTCCATTAAATAGTGCATCATATAATTAAATTAACTACATCATTTAAACAAGGTTGTGGTGTTTTAGTGGAATATTGATGTTTATTTGATAGACATAAAAATATTAGTATCCTAAATGACTTCAGAATAAATTAAAATAAAAAACAATTAAATCATAAAAACATAATTTTTTTTATAGATACGTTGTCATTTTATTTTGACATAACCTACCCATATTAACTTTTTTCATTGAAGGGGAAATATTTCAATGAGGGATTATGTCATGACGTTACCCATATGGGATTGAAAAACAACTAAACCAAACCCACCTCCAATAGTCTAGGGGTTGGCGACTAGCTCCAAGAAGGCATATAACACACTTGAGATACATTTTTCTTATGTACCTCTTGCACACACCCATATGGAAGCACATAAAATGATGAAATGTAAAATAAACTGAAAAAATGAATGAATTCATATTTAATCCCAAAACGAGATTACCAAAAAGTACTGGAAAGCATAAAAATGGGGGAAAATAAAAACCTAACAAAAAATGAAAGGTAAAGTCCCTATTGATCAAAAAAATTGAATGTTATGAAAAGATACACTGGTATACACCTCAATATTTATATCCCAATCAAACTCTTCATTCCCCTAGTCCCCCAAGGACTCCACAGATGATTTTTCATGTACATAAGAAATTACATGAGAAGGAAGAGACCGTGTAGGGGTGAGTATAACAATACCCAGTAGGACACCCCAAAATCAAAAATCACAAAGCACCAAAAGTAACGGACATTTATAAACAAATTTATGTATACAATATAAATAAAAATAATATCATGTTTTTCTCATCAAATAAATAAAATCTAATGAAAAATATCTTAATTGAAAATACAGTTAAGGATTCATGCTTGAAGGTTCCATAAAACATTCATTGAGGATAACACACTCGATGAGATCTACCACTACTAATGACACTCATCATAAAAGTCACACTCATCAGGTCTTGACACAATGTAAATTGAGGAGGTTCACATGAGATACACACTCAATCAGACTACTCCTCATTGGAATAACCGAATCTTGATACAAAAATAAGGGTTTAATTCCTTGGGAACACTATGGGGACACAAAACCTTCTCGAAACATCACCATAGATAGGGTATCAATGTCCTAGGTAGTGTTGGTCACATAAATACCAAGAATACCCAACTAGTTTATTATAAAAGGGAAATGAGGATCACTCTAGGATTCATGGAGGGATTCACGATCTAAGATGTTGAGTTAGTAGTGGAAGTGGACAGAGACAAGTCACTCTAACAAAAAGGGAATCATCACTCACTTCAAAGACCATCTGGAAGATATAGTGGGGTCACCTGCTATAACGGAGACATGATACTACATCAAAACTTCATAAAAATATACCAAGAGTACACACTCCACAAATACTGGTCTATGGAAGATCTCACCAGCTCATGAAGAATATAATATTAAGGAAAGTGGAATCTGTCATGTTCTCAATGTAGTACATGAAATGACTCCGTTGGAACATTTCGTGTCTCCCTCTGTCTAGTACTTCCTCTTTCTGGGTCTGTAAAAAGCATGTTGAACATGCAAGGGTCGTCTTTGGTTGGAATGGATAAAACTTAATTCCACAAATATTCCTCTAAAAAAGACATGAATTTAAAAATATATTACACCATTAATTTCCTTGTTAAAAAATTCTTAGGATAGACTTTTCATATCTCCTAAATGGATAACCATTGAAAAAGTATCATTTCACTATATAACAGAAAAATAATGCTTAATGGGCCATATCTACATATCTAAATTAAATACCCAATATTGGTATTTAAATGTCGAACTCAATATCAGGGTTGCAATGACACATATGGTTCATCATTTCAATAATGTATGAATAATATATGTCAGATACAATATTTTATAATAATAAGAATAATAATATATTATTCTTATATTTGGCTGCTTCATGGACCAGATTCATGAGCCTGAAAAAGGTATCAAACAGTGGTCGTGAATCGGTCATCTTAATTTCAGGGTCATGAAGCTGCTAATGGGACATTAATATGACGTTATATGAGAAAGTTATGAAAGAATTAATGTTTTAATAATAATAATAATAATAGGATTAATATTATAATAATATTATTAGAAAAAATATTTATTTTTAGGGGATATGGATCATGAAACAATTACCCCTACCTATTCAAGAGTTCCAACATTGATGGGTTTTTTATTTTTTAGAAAATATTGTTAATATAATAATTGATAATAATATATCCACTCATTTCTCCTCTATCCAATAACAAATCAGGTGGATAAACTGATGCCCAGTCCATGGGCTACTCACACATCAAACTACAAATCAAATGAGAAGCCTCGCCAATGGAGGCCACACCACTCTCAGAAATAATCAAAAAATAATAATATTAGAATCATAGTTATTAATAAAATAATAATATTATTTATTATTTAAAGATTCATACTCTTCCCTTGTTTCACGCGATCAGTCGCAATCACACATGGATCAGACCATGACTGAACTTTTTTTCATTGGTGTTTTCTCATTTCAAACCCATGAATAAAAGCCACTTTTATATATGGTTCTACCTCCATCACCATATACCACAACATTAATTTCATATCTCTATCTCAAACCCATTATAGAAATATGTTTCATCTAAGACCAAATGCTCCATGATCATTCCTCAGGTATTTATCAATTCTGAGGTTAAATGAAAATATGACTGATGAATAAACATAGAATGGGGAGAGAAACATAAAAAAATAAAAACATGAGGAATTGTCCTCTTACAATGTTTGTGTCTTCCTCAATTAGTTGTTGTATGATGAATAATGAAGAAAAAGAAGTAAACTAAAGCAATGTTATTCCCAATACTCGTAGTAAGGTAAACTAGTAACCCAAATCAACCGATCGATCGAAAAATTAATTTTTTAGGTGATTAATTCTTGTTCCTCACAGGTAATGAAATGGGGATAGATCCCAAAAATATCCCTACAATGTTTTGTATCAATCACTGATGAAGAATGATTGCATGTATTTTTCATTGATGAGATCCATAAGCTACATTGCCATTGTTGTTCCTTATGGTAATTTGATTGTTGATCCATGATCTGAATGTCCATCAACATTCTTCTATTACCAAAACTCAATTATTTGGGTTATGAGTACAATCCTGCAAATTGGAAAACATATTTATAGAGGGAAAAAGGTCTATTCACCAATGGAATAAAATAAATATTTTATTTTATTTTATTTTATTAATTGAGACAATTGTGAATTTTTTAGAAACTCTTTGCACAAAAAAATGTTATATTGTGCTTTGGTGAAAACTATATTATGAACCTAATATTAGCTTCATATTTATTATACATTCCCCAATTTAAGTGTTATTTCACTTATTCAAGAAAACAATATGCACATGATATTTAATATATTTAAAAAAATCGGGTACACCTAACCTCAGAATCGTACACCATTTTAATTATTAGATCTGGAAATATTTGTATGAATGTTCCAATGTCTAACATGAAAAAAATGGGACATTACATTATTTTCTACTTCAATGATTTTCATCCAAAAAAAATCACAACTAGGTAAAAGGTACATATTCTTGTTTTTCAACTGGGTTGTCCTCTATGATTTTATCTCTAAATGATTTCATGTGATATCAACAAAAACTCATCCAATGAAATCACTCACCGAAAGGAGATTATTCCCTCTATTTCTCAACATCATCTATAACTTGAAAATGTTACCCCACTATCATGGCCCATATCACCCATGTTGATATCACACAAAGAGTCATGCACATACCTCCTTAGCTATACATGTGTAGAAAACTAAGAAAACCAAAAACTATTATAGGCTCAAGGTTATGTGAAACACCACCTCACTAAAATTAAGAAAATGTATGAATATAAAGGTCCTAAGATTCTTTGAGATAGCCTACCACCCTTGAAAAAAAATCATAACTCTAAAACTCCAATGGACTCTGCATTTAGTCAATTGAGGACTCATGACATTTACCAGTTAGTCATCATCCACTCTTGGAAGAACTACACCCTTTCAGAACCAAAATTAGCACCAAATCTAGGACCCAACCAATGTTACTCACTAGCTCCGACTAGTATAATAGTCTACAACAAGGTCCATATTAGAAATCCTTCGAAATATTCTACTCTGGTGGTGGAGTGGTAATCATCGTGATTTTAAAACTCCAACTATGTTAGATTATCTTACCAGATGTGGCTCAAAATCAACTTGCAAATCCAAAGCGTGTTTACCAGAACCTAAATAGTACACTTTTACTGAGTCATCTACATGGGTTAAAACACTGTTCCAATAAAAAACTATGTCCCAAGGGGATTATCGCATCCTATAACTAATCCTATCATGAAGTAAACATCATATTCTGCAATGAACGTTCAGTTAATTTCAAAAATCTAGAATACCTTTTCCATGAAAAGGTTTCTAGTCCTCTCAAAAAATAATTTTCAGTCGTCGCCCATAGACAGCCGAAACAACAACAGTTTAAATAAGAAAATCTATAAAATTATCTCATCCACCCAACTAATGTAAAGATATCCTGGTACATTCTCATCAAATATATTTTTAATATAAAGGGAAAATATCCTCCTTACCATCACCTCAAACCAGATGAATGAAATCACCATATGTCCCTTGAAAAAGTATTACGTGATTCTCTCCATGGAATTCCCATATGAAAAGTATCAAATAGACACTGGATCATGTATGATCCCCATCTTAATATTCTAAAGTCTATCCTCCCTAATTTGTAGAAGAATGAAAGGGGTAAAAACTATAGACTAGAGGTACACTATTCCATACTCACCCACATGGGTTCATCTACAAATAGGTTATCTACTCTGTCACCACACTTGATAACAGCGTACCAAAACCTCATTGTTAGTATTTCTTGCAATGACCATGCCCTGGGGGGACCTCAAGCTCACACCGCCTAAAACTACATAAGGTACAATATCACTCCCATGTCTATGAATACATTTCCCATAAATTGGATATTTTAATCTCAAAATATCTCCATGTGAGGCATCATGAAACTAGAACTCTTGGAGCAAGTAGAGAACCACTCTCCCGTGTCTCACATTCTCTATATCTGACATCAAGTACACATGTATTCCACTGATGAAGACTACAAAAAACTAATATAATATGTTTTATGGATGAATTACATAAGTATTTCAATTTTTATGGCATACAACTCACCAAATGGAATCACCACAATCTCTAAACCACCACATTAACATTATAAAATCTACCCTAGGTATATCGTATTGCCCAGCTAGATCTGGTTATAACCTGTCTCAAGGACATATATAAGTATCAAATTTTCATAAAAATTTGTTTATGAAAAGATATGTATGCACTAGTATAACATGGAATCAATCATGTGATACACGAAAGGAATGGTGGCCCATAACATTGTGTGAAACTATAATAGGGGTAGTGAAGACACACGCCGCACCACAAAATGCACTCAATCCTCTATATTATTCAACCAAATAGAACTCAATATATCCATATAATATATATACCACAACCATGGTTTGATCAAACAACTTATCACAACCAAAAACCTCAAACTTACAAGTCAGATAAAACTGTCCTCCATACCTTGACACTATCCACTATGTGTGGCACAGACTCTCTTGCACAAGTTTGGATCATGTCTCAAGAATGAATCTTAGTGGGGAATTTTTTCTTATTCCATGTATGTCTGATGTTTCATGAAAAATAACCAACCTTGTTCTTTTCCAATTCATCATATCACCCTAGTGAAGTCCCACCACCTGGACCACCATCCATGAGGGGTCTCATCCAAGTGAGACATTTATAGAACATGATGCCGCTGGTAATCTAAATGATGTTAAGGGGGTATCTACCACCATGATTCCTAGGTGATATCTAGCTTTGGTAGTCAGTATGACCACTTAGAAAATTTGTTTCTTCTTCTAATACAACTAGATCCAACTGATTCTCCAAAGAGAAAATGGGTTTCAAGTATAACACTCTAATCAGACAGGAAATGCACATATCAGAACCCTTGATCATTTCCTTGAGTTAAAACACTAGCTCCTAGGGAAGATATCACCATGGAATATATATGATCTATGTCACTAGAAAGCGTATAGAAAACCAAGCCTGTACATACCACCGTCTTATCGTTCTAGAGACATCGACTGCTCAACATGTGGATGATCATCATCCTAGTCCACAATAAGTATCTATGTGCTACTCAATAGGGTGTATCACTGCTTGGTTCCCAACTAGAAAAAATACCTCAGGAGTGGGTATCCCAACTAAAACCTCACCACTCATTTGGTTATCAACATGACACTATTTTAAAATCTTAATTTAGATTCATCATAGAGGCATCATGAATGTTATCAAAAAGTACCTATGTTAATGAGTATATCTGGATAGATGACCCAAAAGGACTTAGAAACCACAAACCAATCATATTTGATGCATGTGCCAATGCCTTTCCCTAAAACTACTGTCTACATATACCGAGTCTCCAAGAAGTATATAAAGGTCCCAGTGAATGGTTATATCGGCCACCACACCAATACAAGACATCATGTCCTGAGATCCATACTCAAAACACTTTAACACTATATACCTAGTTCCCAAAACAATCCTAACATCTAGGAAAAAGAAACTACAAACCCTAATCCAAAACCTAGGTAGTTTCATATAACTTCAGGCATGGTACTCCCTCTTATACCATTTTTCGTGACCTATCCCTGTGGGGATCGGTGGAAAAATAACCAAAGCCCACCTCTAATATGCGAGGGGATGGTGACTAGCACCAATAAGTCATATAACAAAAATGGGAGACATGTTCCTTATGTAACATTATGAACACACACATATCAAATACCATAAAAAGATGAAATGTAAAATCAATTGAAAATAATTCATGCATACATCAATAATCTCCCAACGAGAGTATGCAAAAATTACTAGATGTCACACTAAAAAATGTCACATAATGATCTATACCTCCACTAAAAAAACTCATTCTTGTTGAGTATATATATATATATATTCATATTTATACAAAACATATAAAAATTATATATAGATATGCTAAAAAAAAGAAACAAAACATTACGGTAAATTCGCAACTATAAATCCAGCTAGGGTTTTCTTCTTGAAGGTTCCATAAAATGCTCAAATGGGGGAAACATTAATGAGCAATACCACCACTAATGACACATATCATAGTGGTCACACTCATCTAGTCTCTAAATAATTGAATCTGAGGGGGTTCATTTAGGATACACACTCGATAGGACTAATCATCATCAAAATGATTATATATCAATACACTGATATGGGGTCAATGCCCATGGCCCATTGGGGGTACACTAGAACCTAAGAAATATCATTCTAGATAGGGGAATGATTCCCATCTAGTTTTCTTTATGTAAATCCTATAAATACCCATATAAGTTAATACAAAGGGAAATGAGTACCACTCTAGGAATCTTGATGGGATACATTCTCTAAGGCATTGAGTTTGAACATTAATAAGTTTAAGACTACTCACTCTAGAAATAAAGGAACCCTCCCTCACTAGAAAAGCCCATATGAAATTGAAGAGGCATCACCCTTATCTATGAGAATAAGATACTACTATGAAACCCTGTAATAATGGACTTAGGGAACACAATCAACTGAAATTGGTCTAAGTTATCTCACACTAGCTTATGATGAAGTTGAGATGAGGAGAAAGTGGAATCAAACATTTCCTCAATATAGTACGAAACATGCCTCATTGGGAACATGGAATGTATCACTACGTTGGGTATTGGATGTGTCTCATTTTGTATGTATACTTAAGAATTTTCAAGGATCGTCATTGGTCATAATAGATAAAACATAATTCTACTGATATTTCATTGAAAATTTGCTCAGATTACCAAGCATATTACATCATTTCAATAATTGTGGAAAAGAACTCCGGATATGCTATTCACTTTCCCAAAACTAAAACCCAGTAAAAAAGTAGTATTTCACAATATAACTCATGAATTGTGATTCATGGGCACGAGATACATCTCCATCTTAAATATATAATATTGGTCTTCAAACACCCACCTCAATATCCGGGTTGCAATTCCTCATACAATTTCTCATTTGGACAATGTATAATGAATTTATATCAGATACAAGAGTTTGTAATAATAATAATAATACTATATTATTATTCTTATTGGCATCTTTTTGGACTCATGTCATGATCTGAAAAAATGTATCCAAAAATGGCCTTGAATAGACCGTCTTAATGTCGAGGAAACTTTTCCATCGAATGTTTTTCAATCTGAAATCATAAAAACAAGTTATGAAATAACTAATTTTTTAATAATAAGAAGAATAAGAATAATATTATATTATTATTCTTATAATAATTATTCTTTTTGAGGTTATGAGGGTTAAAATCAAAACACCCCCTTTTCCAGACGGCCACCATTGATGGTTTTTCTTTTTTTTAAACAATATTATTAATATTATGAATAATAAAAATATCTATATCATTCCCCTATATCCAATCACACATGGGAGGGTGGGTTAACTCATGCATAGTCCATGGGATGCTCAGGCCTTGAGTTGAAAATCGATGTCGAAGGATCGCCATGGGAGGTCGTTCCACTATAGGTCTTAATCTAAAATACTATTATTAGTATCATAATTATTAATAAAATAAAATTATTATTTACATTTTGAAGAGGAATAATCTTATTTGGATTCAAATGATCTGCCATAATAATTCCCAGATCTGACCTTGGCTGAACCTTCGATCATCAGTGTTGTTGAATGATAAACCCATGAACAATAACTCCTAATAATCCATGGATCAACTTGTATTTTTGTATAAAAAACCTTAATGTAAAATATCCATATCAAACCAATGATATTGATCCATTGAATTGAAGACTGAATACACAATGATAATTCACCAGGTATTCCTTGAATCTTAGTTCAAATAAAAATACCAATGATGAACACAAGTAGAAAGGGGAGAGAAAATAACAAAACACAAACACAGGGAATGGACCACAACCATTGATTTTGTTAGCCTCGATTTGTTACGGTATTATGATTAATAATGATAAATAATTAAATTAAATAAATAAAAACATCAATACCATATGAAGTTAAAGAAATTATCCAAATTAAACAATAAAATGATGAATTAATTTGTTAGGTGATTAATTCAGATTCATCGTGGATAAATAAAATGTGGATATATCCACAAAAAACATCCTATATTGATTTGGATCAATCACTAAAGAATAAATATCACACATCTCTGTTGTTGATGTGATCCGTAAGAAATGTTTTCATGTTCGTTCTATATGGTACTCTAATCGTTGATGCATGATCCCAATGTTTGGTATCATTCCTCGATTACCAACACTCAATTCTTTGGTTTTTGAGGTTAAGCCTAAAAATTGTTCATAAGAACATATTTATTGAGGGAAAATGGTCATTTTGATAATGGAATAAAATATATATATTAATTTATGTTATATTTTTAATTGTGTACATGGTGAATATTTCATAAACACCGTGTACCGATAAGGGTTATGCCACGCCTAGAGTAAAACCCACGTTCTAAACTCAAATGTTCCCTAATATTTATTATTTAAGCCTCAATTTATGAGTTATTAAAATTTTTATGGAAAACTACATGCACATGAAATTTAATATATTTATGAAATTATTTCTGGGAACATCACGCTTCCGAATCTCACACCGTCTCTACTCTAGGCTCCAAAAATACTTGTAATAATGTTACAAATTTTTACATGGAAAAAACTGGGATGTTATAGAATACACCATCAAATGAAAGGTATATATTTGGGAAAATATATGATTTATTCTCCTGGTCTCGGTTTACATATAAATTATTGAAATATTTTTTTTAATTTAATAGATAAATATATTTTTTTTAATCCATAGAATAAAGCTTAATTAAATGTTAATATATCTTTGAGATGAAGAAATGGTCTTTATAATTATACGATTTAGTGAATGTTTATCTGGATATTTTTATATTTGTTTTTAAATAATTCTGTTAAAAATATCCTCAGATAAATCTTGATGACTAAATTATTTCAATGTAATGATATTAGTGATACAAATTCCATGATATCAATGGTAATATGTTCCAAGATATAAATTGAATGTTATCATAGAGTGATTTAATAAATAATTACTAATTTTCTACAATTTGTTTTGATCATTACTTTGAATTGATACTATAAAACATATATTTTTGTCATTATTTCATAAAATTTAATGAATGTCACAAATAATGTATAGCAAATAAAGAAGAAAATATTTGTGAATTTATGCCTCCTGTGGTAGTGGGTAATGGATGAAACTTCCATGGTTGAGTAGTAGGAGTAATATATTGATATGAGTTATCTAATATTTGATTATGTGGAAAATTAATGGATGGATATCCCTTTTATTGTTTGTAATGGAACTATGTGGTGTGAAACATCATTGATGTTACTTATCAATACAAATTATATGATTTGATGATTTGGTATGATCTTAGGGAGAATCAAAGCTATGTTAATTCATGTTCACATTGTTTTTTTACATGAATCTATTACCAATTTAGTAATGAACTATATGTGAAAAGTGAGAGTAAAAAAGAAAGATATGGGAAGATTGATGTTTTTCATGGAACCCTTTGATTATCAATGAAAGGGGATTCTATTTTTGGGCTCATGTGAGATCCAATTCCCACACTAAAAATTATGTATACCTAATGAACTCCCCATGTAATAATATATCCATTTGAAATTTTATTGATGTTAGGATTTAATTTTTATATTTTATAATTATACAGGGGGTGAATAATCAAAATAACTTTGATTGAATCCTCAATATTACATTGTTTACTTATTATAAGATTTGGGATTACTTATTATCGAGATGGTATGGAATCATAATGATTACATGTTGGACTTCATATTGAGATTATATGGACTCTTGTGATGATGTTATTAAGTTTTTTATTATTTGGAATTAAAATGATAATTATAGGGTCATTTTCATTGATCATGTTTATGATAATGAGATTAGCTGATTCTATGAAATAAATTTTGTGGGACTATCTATCAAAATGTAATCTTCTTCCATTATCAAATATAGTTATAAGAATTTGAACTTGTTGATGGTTATGATGCAACATTGGGATACCAATTTTCCTTTCCCACCAACAACTTTGGTTTTTTGGTTCACTAATCATAGAGGTACTGCTCCAATATGGGATCAGTGATACATTTTTTAGGGATTCATTTATCATGGGAATTATTTGGATGGGTAGTGTTGTTATGTTTTGTAATAAGGAACCCATTTATATATTATGAGACTCAAATAAACTTTGAATTCAAATTAGTTTATAAATATAATTTAGGATCTATAGATGGATATAGTGTTACAATATGTTATGTCGCTTTAAGTAATTTCATGCTGGTTGTGGGTGGTTTTAAGTTTTCATTGATCATCAATAATGACCAGTATTACACAAAAATCAAATTAATTCTTGTAACAATCATACTATGTATTAATACTATCCTCTGTAGGAACACTTATGCATCATCACTCCTATATTTATTAATGTAATTAAGATATTATTAAAGGTAAATTGGTATGGTTTGTGACATACTGACCTAATATACCATCAAATTGATAACTGGACCAGTGGGTCACATGGACTCAAGTGTGTCTCCATGTATGCCAGAGGCTACCGACTAGCAACAAGGGTCCTGAGAGGTGATAAAGATAGACTATACAATGTCATCATATTTACACAATAGTATATAAGAATAAATTATAACAAGATAATTCAAAAGTAATAAATAGAAATAGTGATGAAGAAAAAGATAGACTCTTATATAAATCAACAAAAGTGGAAAAACTCCAGTTTATACAATAGATGAATGCATTTCATGATAATATTTCAAAAATTAAAATGGTAAAAAAAATATTCTTTACCATACAGTGAAACAATAAAAAAAAGATCAAAAGTCCCCACAGGTGATCTCCATAATCATCCTGAGCCCTATCTTGGTCCTTTTCTCCTAATTTACAGGTACAAGAAACACAATAATAAAACAAGATCCTGAAAATATAAGGTATACCTGGGTACCAAGGGTACCTGAGCAGGGTGTGAGATTTAAATATTAGTAGGCCAGCACCCACAATGTTATACCTAATTCAGATAGTTAAATTTAAATTAAATAGTTAATAGGTATAATAGAGTAACAAAGAGACTTAATGAATAAATGAACAAATATCCAGGTTCCTAAGGGACATGTGACGATGATACCTGCTTCAACCCATGGGTATTATGACTGGTCATTTCAAATAAGACACACAAACACTCACAGACAGACACACAAACACATATATTAGCAGTATGGATATATATATGTAAATTGATAGATATACGTTGGGGGGATCAGGACATACCTCTACCATCCAATTACAGGGGATCTCTCACCATCTTTCCCGATCCCAGGTCCAAGATCCCTTGGTCTCTTGTCCTCTAAGCATCATAATTTTCTTAGGGTGGATCTGGACATACCAACTCCATCAAATTCCATTGGAGATATCAATGTCTGCCCCTAACCCAACACCAATATTAATGACCATCTCGTCGATTTATTGCATGATATATAAGTTGGGGTGGATCAAGATGTACCACCGCCATCCAATTATAGTAGTGATCTCTCATCCATCCACTAATCCAATAATAAGAGCCCTAAGTCTGTTGGAATGAAATCATTTGATAAAAAAATAATATATGGCCTGGGGTAAGTGTGCCTCCCACCCATAACAAGTATACATATATCTAGAATTGGAAAAAACTACCTTCCATCCATAGTCATTTATAATACTATCATGGGTTAAAATCACTCCCACCTATATTTGTTCTTATTAATTCCATGGGGTAAATTACCTCCCATCCAGAGTCATTTATATTAATGGCATGTGGTAAACTTCTTCCCATCCAGAGTCATTATATTAATGGAATGGGTTAAACTGCATACCATCCATAGTCATTTATATAATTCAAAATACCCCACAAATATTTTCCAATTAAATCAAGGAATTTTATTTTACATATAATCATTTACACGAAGGATAAACTAATTCATTGGTTCCCCAACAACTAATCAAATTCATTTGAATCTAAGAATGTCATTTCATATGATGCCTTTTTATTAAACTTGAGAAAGGGAAAGGCCATGACATCCCATGTAACAATATCATCTTGGAAATCCATTGATCAATTTCATTGGAAGGAAATGAATCATCTCACATTATCCCTTTCTCATAGTTAATTTCATTTAACTAAACCCATTCAATTTCCCTAAAAATTATAAAGTCATTTAATTTATATTTTTGGGACAATGATGTAGAAGGTTCCTTGGTTCTTTAACTATCTATGAATGAAACCCCACTTTGTTATGTCATGAAGGTCCATGTCCTAATCATTCCTTTTATTCTAATGAAACATAAAAATTAAATTTATATCATAAAAAAGGGAGATGTGCTACCATGACATGTATCCAACACTATCATAATGGTATGTAAGGTGAACCATGGAAACAAGGAAAACCAGGGATAAAATTATATTTGATACTTTATGGCATGAAGTATGTGAACCTCCTCTAGAGGGGTTTTATTATAAAATGATGACTTTACATATCCAACAACCATTAATCACATTTAATAATTTCACAAATTTTATCAAGGAAGAATTTATTCATAACTATAATACATTAATAAGAATATGTGAAAAGTGCGGTAATCAGCTAATCAGTGCATTAAGAATATTAAAACGGCATGGAAATGAACCATATCTCAAGGGGAACCTAGTAGGACACTATGTAACTTGATGTTTTCTAACCTGGAGATAATACCCCCGTTGAGCATATGCACCATCACATATATATAAGGACTCTTATCCCCATGGAGACACCTTCATGTCCATAAGCATGTGCATAGAGATCATTACATATATACTTATGTGTATATACTAGTATCCACTCACCTATGCATGCATTATCATTTATATAAATAGGAACCCATAGCCACACACACGTATATTCACCCGCAGAGATGAATATACCCATAATTGGGGAACCAGAACATATATATACTTACCTATGCATATGAAGGTGATTCACCATAGACTCGAAAACTCGAAACCACAAGAAACAGTCCAACACGGAATAAAAAAACTACTAAAAACATTAAAAAACTAATTTAGTGGGTGAAAAACTAGGAATTTGGATGAAAATATCACCATGAAAGGCGGCATTGAACCTAATAAATCTGAACCACCTTTCCTTCAGTGGTGGTTCACTTATCACGAATGAACAAGAAGAGAAGCCATTTTAACACCCTATCAAAAGAAGGACCAATAAAATGAGAGTAAACCCATACCTAGGGATTAATAAAAAACTATTCGGAGATATATAATACCAATTCGACCAAGAAAATGAAAGTAGAAGGGTTGAGAAACACACATAGAATCTTCAGACAGAGAACTGGTGAAATCAGTTGAGAAATTGGGGAATAAGAGGGGAGCAGGGAGAGGGATCGCATGCATAGCTTTGGCTCCCAAGGGGAGGAGTCATGTGCATATGGGAAGAGGTAGAGAGTGAGTTGATTTATATTTTTTTTGTTTATTTTATTTTAATTTAAAATAAATAATTTCCTCAAAATTAATACACCACATGGTTTCGGTCACCCAGTTACTCAAACTAGGTCCCAACCACGTGGCACCCTTGCTTAGGAGATCCACCTTGCACAATTTTTCTAACAAGGTTTGTCAAACCATGAATAGACCATGTGATGAATATTTTTGAGGTACTACCTAAGGGGAACTACTCGTGTGGTCTAGATTAATTGTTTGGGAAAACATTCACAGCCTGTGAGAAACACCTCTACCTCACCTGCACAAGGCCACACAGTTTCATGTAGTGGGACACACAGTTTCAGAAAAACTGTGTTCCCTCTACACTATTTAAAAAATTATCTTATCTAGTTCTGGAACTCCCAAACATCCTTTATCAACTCTAGAAACATAATAAACATTATCCTATGTCCAAAAGAATCACATTAAATGGTCTGAACTCTCAGAATTCGATTTTGATGCTCAGAATGAAGAAGGATCTATTCAATAATTGAAAAAGTTAAAATCCCTTCTAAATTTCTACCTCGTCCAAAATGAAAATCATTACAAATTTCCCACCTTAGAAATTATCAACCTTGAGAATCCATAAGAAAAAAACCTTACATGATCAAAAATTTCCATGAGGCATCATCCAAATGGTCATGTTGTATTTCCAAACACCCAATGCACTTGTAAGCATCCATTTAAGAAAACGACTATTATGTCATTTGAACTCAATCCAACACATAAATTCCCCAATGAAACACGAAGATAGTCCTTACCAAATCTCATTTTACCAAATATATGATCACATCATCGTCTCATTAAACATCCGACCAAAGGCACTTACCACCTTAGGCGTTAACATTATGAAGGGCCAATTCAAAAGCACAACACATCACAGTTTAAGAATTTCATTAGAAAGCATGGTCCCATGAGTTCTATGAACCTTCCTAGTGTGATTTTAAAAAGAAAAAAACAATAGATACCCCATCAACCTCAAATACCATGTCGAGATGGATTTTCATGAAAATACTTAGCCGACACTAACTACACTTTCCTCAAACCAACGAAGTGCTAGAAAACGGTTTTTCACCGACCATAAAATTAACCAATATGAGAAATCAATACAATAAAAATATTTAATTTAGAAGATAGTTAGATTCAATAACCAACATTTTATAAGTTGATACATGATGCCTTCTCCCACAAAATCTCACATATACAATGTACACAAACATTGAAGTCCATCCATAACCCTTATTGTTGTTTCCTAATCAACCACCATGGAAACCATGCATCCAACATGATATTATGAAGGAGAACCATCTATCAAGATCAATGAATTTTAAACTTGAGTGCAGCATAATACTGACACTCTATTAGTGTATCTCTCGCAAATACCGGATAAGAGACATGCTCACCGCAAGCATAATACACTAAGAGGTTTGATAATGTTTCTAGTCAATCACACCCAAACACTTGAAAGAAGATCAGTCGAAGCACAACATTTCAACTTAAAAGAAGAAGTCTTAGCTTCACCTATCGACACATCACTACAACTAATCAAAAAAATTCACAATACAAGGAACTACATAATTATTCCAGATATAAACACTGGATTCAAACCATGAATGATAGTGATACTCAAGGGTTTTATATATTCATAAAACCCAACCACCCAATGGGATTTAAAGAAAACAAACCAATTTAAAATATTTTTTATTGGCTATGTTCCTTCTACATGGATGGATAAATTTACCATATTCAACCCAAAGGTATGTGTAACCTTCTACTGAGCCACAATCATCTTGAAAAACCATATAGAATGGTCAAACCCCAATTGAAGAAACATATCAAAACAACTAGCATATCAAAACACCCATGTCTCATGAAACATCATCCTAAGCATTGGGAGGAGTTTGATCCTATAACAAATATGTCCACATACTTATAGATGACCAAAGACCATACACAAAGGCACAATATATTCATTTCAAAGTTTCATTTCCACAAAAAAACCATTCATTTAGACAATGACATTCCATGTTATTCACCATCTATGAAGAGTAATAGGGTAAACTAACCAAAAATGCTTCTACCCATTCCTGATACATCTCCAACCAAATGAAACTGAGCATTTATTAATTACTAAACCCTAACAAGGGCAAAACATCAATGAACATCCATTTGAATAGGGATTTCATTAAAAAAATTAAAGTAAAATAATGGAAAATGAGACCCGAATGACACCAAACGTCAAAGAAACTCACGACACATGAAAGGAATTTAAACTCTAAGGGTGCTACCAACAATATCTATCCACTTACTAAGAATAATAATCAACTCAATCATTTGGTGACGCCAACATAAAAGTCCAAAGGCTCAATAGTTGATCATAAAGATATTTCCAAGAAGGTAGAATCCTACAAAAAACACCAACAATTCTATTCCATGGAAACTCAAAGAGAAATTCAACATACCCTTACATGATGGTTTTAAAAAGAGGAAACCATTCTAGGTTCCATTTCCAAAACCTTTATAGTTATTCACATTTAATATTTTAATCACTTTAAAAATTTCAATTCAATAGATCAAGTATATCTTCAAAAGAAAAAACACTACACACATGATTCCTTACAGATAGTTTAAATAAAAACAAGAATGTTTCATTAAACTCACTATTTAACCATTAAACATTTCTACACATCCTATCTTTATTGGTAAATTGATCAAAAATAAACTTTTTAATCATTAAGGTTACCTACGAGGGTGCCAGTAATCCTACTAGGGTTCATTATTAAAAAAACCAACAATAGTGGCTTCATTTTAATGTTTTAATCGCCGAAAAAATTCATCCCACAGTAAGCATGCCTCATCAAACCCACTTGGGTCCAGTTGATCGTTCAACTACTAACCAAATCAATGAAATTATAATTTACACCAACCATCATAATTTTAAACAGTTCATAATATATAATAATCACATGAAAGGAGTTTGACTGCATGGGTTTCCATCTCCCAACTCATGAATCTCCCACACACTCCATGGGTTGGTAATTTCCTCCCATTAATTGAAACAAAATGAAATTTTAGAATTTGACATGATCTAAACAATTGTCTTGTGATATGGTTGTTGACCTACCCACCGGTAATTTTCCCATACACTTTACAATTTATCATTTGTCTCCCTTTGGTCAAATCCAATTTACCTTTTCATTTAAACATTAACAACCATTAAAATTTATAATCATCCTTAAAATGATTTTATATAATGCTCAAAATGGATTTAATTTACAGCTTACACTTTCCCAGTTGTAAGGTTCCCATACACCTTACAATTGAAATTTTTTTCCCTTTTAATCACAACCCATATATAAAATTAATGAAAATAATGCCATCATAATTAATAAAAACATATTTCATGATATTTTGTATATAATCATGTAATATTATTCATGGGAGAAAATCAAGTTAGTAGGAAAACTACAATGTGACTACATGGCATGGTACAATTCATGGAATGTGAATTTCCTTTGTGTCTAGTATGATTCATGAAATAAAACTCCCTTACCAAATAAGTAAAAAGGAAAAACTCTATAAATCATAAACAAATAAGTAGCAGAAAATCACAGTAATCACTAGAGGAAAAATAATAAATAATTTCAATAAAAAATGCAACAAACAATATTCCATGCCTTGGGAACTTGGTCATTTTCCGGGTATGGGGTGATCAGTCCCAAGAACTTCAATTAACCAGGTGTCAAAACATTAATAATTTCCTTTATACCAACCCAAAACACAATAAAAAAGGAAATGATACATCATTTGATACCACCTTATGATGTCTCGACATGGATAATAATCCAACTGGTAATCGAATAGGTGGGTCCCAAAGCCTTAGTCGCATCTCCCCATATGTCAGAGGCTGCCGACTAGCATCGAGGGTCATGGAATGTGATTTTGGTGCGCCTATATCCTTTTATCATATTTACGTGTTAGTATATTATAATAAATAATTGTAGTAAATAGTGAAAGTAGTAAATAGAAATAATTAAGAAGCAGAAGATATATTTTTATATAACAGAACAATAGTGGCCAACCCCAGTGTGTAAAAAACATGAATTTAGGACAAGTAAATCCTACAATTATATAAATGATAAACAATAAAACATTATAGAAAATATAGCGTGATAATAATGGAATGTCAAAAAATCCCCATGAGCGATCTCTATAAGCATCCAGAGCTCTAGCTCTATCCTTTTCTCCTAACACCAAGGTACAAGAAACACAACATTCAACATAGATCCTGCTAATATAAGGTCTACTCGAGTACCAAGGTTACCTGAGTAGGGTTTGATATATGAATCTCAATAGGCCAGCACCCATGGTGGGAAGACCAATCCATATAGTGAAATATAAATATATGAGTATGTAGGTATAATAGAGTGACAACAAGAATAAAAGAATAAATAAACAAATGTCCAGGTTCCTAAGGGACACATGATGGCAATACCTGCTTCATCCAATGTCTAGTATGTATTATCATATCAAATATTTTATACAAATATAATAACAGTAAGAATATATATATATATTTGTAAAAATATAGATATATGTTGGTGTAGATACGGACATACCTCTTCAATCCAAATCATGAGGAGCTCTTACAGTCTTCCCCTAACACAGGTCCAAGAGTCCTTAGACTCTTGTGCTCCATGTATAGTAATGATGTTGGGGTGCATCGAGACATACTACCACTATCCAATTCTAGGGGAGATCTCTTGGTCTTCCGTAAACCAAGTACCGAAATCCATTACTGTCTCTTTTCATTCTCACATAAGATATAATTTGGTGTTGATCAAGACGTACCACCACTATCCAATTACCGAGGAGATATCATGGACTGCCCCAAACTCAACACGAAGATCCCTTAGTCTCTTAGAAAGAAAGTATTATATATAATATAATCCTATGTGGTGTGTGGTAAGAATTCCTCCCACAGATAACATGTATACATATATCTAGCATTGGGTAAAAATATATCCCATCCTTAAAAAGTATTATACGGGCTGTCACATGTCCATAGTCATTTATATTAATGGCATGGGGTAAACTACATCCCATCCATAGTCATTTATGTTAATGGCACAGGGTAAAATACCACCCATCCATAGTAATTATATTAATGGAATGGGGTAAACAACCTCCCATCCATAGTCATTTATATACTTCACAATACCACATAATCATGTTCAATTCATTCAAGGCATCTCATTTCACATTCAATCATTTACACTAAGGATGAACCAAGGCATGAAATCACCATCCTCTAGTCAATTTTATTATCTTCATGTCATACCATTTCATATGATTCCATATTGATAAAAATGATCAAGGTCATGTCCATGAAATCCATTGAAACTATATCTTCTAGGAAAGTCATTGAAAAATTTTATTCGAAGGAGAGAAATCATATCACATTAACCCTTTATTACAATTAGATTTATTTAACTGAACCCATTAACTTTTCGTAAACATTGAATCCACGTTTAATTTATTAGTTGGGGCCCAAAACATAGATGGTTCCTTTGTTCTTTAATTATCTAAGAATGAAACCCCAATTTGTGGTGTCATCCAGGGCCATGTCCTAAACATTCCATTTTTTATAATGAAACATGAAAATTAAATACATATCATTAAAAAGTGGAATTTTATATCATGTAATATATCCAACACTAGAAAATTGGTATGTAAGGTTATGAAAGGAAACTAGGAAAACAAGAATTAAATGTCTAACTAAATCTTTTTATCTTTAAGGTATCCCACCTCTGTTGGAGAGGATTTATTATTAATTAATGGCATTACATATCAGCAAACCATTTATCACATTTAATAATTTCACTATCATTATAAAGGAATCATTCAATCAAAACCATACTGCATTAATATAAATCTATGAACATTAAAATAATCAATTTACTAATGCGTTAGGAATATTAAAAGGGCTTGAAAAGTTACCCTACATCATGAGGAACCCAGATGAACAATGCATATCATGATTCTTTCTAACTAGATGTTGCTGCTACCCCACTAATCATTCCCACCATCAAATACATATAATGACACCTAGCCCCTATACACACAACCGCATAGCCATGAGCATGTGTAATAGGATCCTTACATATATTATTATGTTAATATACAAGTCTAGAATCGCTTATGCATGCATTTTCATAAAAATACATTGGAACACATATACCAAAACATTTATATTCACTAACATGGATTCATATACACAAAATAGGGGAACCTACAAATATATGCATATGTTTACTTTGCTTACGCAGGTGTGTGACCATATACCTGGATACTCGAAACCACATGATACAGTACAATTCACTACATAAAAAATTATACAAAACATAAAAAAACAACCTATTTTGGAGGGTGAAATACCTTGAGGAGGGAAGAAAATATCACCACAGATTGAAATGGTGAACCGAATCAAGAAGAACCACCTCATATTCAGTTGGGTTTTATGGAACCTAGAAAAACATGACCCGAGAGGCCATTCACACACCCTATTGAAGAAATAAAAGTGAAAATTGAAGTTAACACATACATTGGGTTCATCAAAAAACTATTTGGTGAATAAAAATATAAAATTGTCCTAGAAAAGAATAGAAAAATTAGTATAGAACTATACAATAATGCTTCAGACAAAGAACTGGTGGAATGAGTGGAGAAATTTGCAAAGAATATGGGATCCTTGAGAGGGCTCACGTCTGCTGCTAAGAAAATAGAGGGGAGGTGTCGTGCGAGTATGGGGAAGAGGGGAATAGTGATTTTTTAGGTTTTTAATTAATATTATTTTAATTTAAAATAATTTATTTATTAAAAATTAATATACATCACAGTTTGTGTTGCACGGTCAGCCAAAATATGCGCTGACCGTGCGATATCCTCTATTTGAGATATGGGCATCGCATGGTTAGTATAAATGTGTGCAGCACATATGATGAATAATGTTGAGGTACTGCCTAAATTTAACTACACTTGTGGTCCAGGTGAATAGCTTTGGTAACCATTCATAGCCCGTGTGAAATGCCTCTACCTCACCAACACAAGACCGCATGGTTTCCAGTAGTGGGCCACATGGTTTCATAAAAATCATACGCCCTCTTTAGCCTTTAAAAAATTGTATTGTATTGGCCAGGTACTCCAAAAATTCCTCTAGAAAACCAATAAACATAATAATAATTCTACCAATTCCAAAAGAATAACAATAAAGGTCCCCAACCCTAAAAATTCATTTTTGATGGTCAGTATTAAGAACGACCCATTCAGTAATGGAGAACGTTCAAATTCCTTTTGAATTTCCATCTGGTCCAAAACTCAGATCCTTACATGGTGATAGCTTGGGGTTTTTTATATGTATATATTTGAAATATATCCAGTAAAATATTCAGAAAAAGTTACAAATATGTCATTGTCTACCGATGCCCGGTGCATCTAGAACTGATATTCTAAAAATGAAAAATATATTAATATCACAAACAAGGAGTTTTCCAGAAAAAAAATAAATAACTATTAAACATAGTACTAATTTGGAAGTATGAGAACATCATTGAGTTCAGAACATGATCTTTACCACAAGCAGGTGATATATTTTTTTGGTTTGTACTGTTAGTCAAAAATTCATCACGAGAAAAAAAAAATGAAATAAATTAATTTATTTTATTTAATTACTTATTTTGATGTCATGACCATGGGATCCACTATTTATACCCATTTATTGGAAAATCTCACACTTATCCACCTAACCCTAGTGACCTTGAGGGGAGATCTTTGAGAGGTATTATCGAATGAAGTCTTATTAGAGGCTTAAATTGATATCACAGGAGATCACCAACAACATCGAAGTTTGTGGATCTCACTGATGACTACAACTCATGATCATTCCTCATCAGTGATTGACCTAAACTCAGGTTTTGAATTTTTATATGGATTTAACACATTTTTACTCATTTTTTGGATGAATTTGAATCAATAGACTAACAGATTGATTCTTTGATTGTTTATATAATGGGTATGGTATAAATTTTTGGGAATTTGGGGGTTCTAAATTTGTTTACATAATTTTAATTTCATCAATCATCATTCTAATGGAAAAAATTAAGGACAACAAAAACAATGGATTATGTTTGTTCTTCATATTTACATTTTTTTTCATTTCTTCCCCCTTACTTCTTTAATTCATCATCAGATTTTGTTTTGGAGGGTGTCAAAAAAATACAGGGTAATAAATATTATTCACCCTTTTTATTGTGCAATAGATTGATATTGTACATCCAGTTTGGGATTATTAATGTTATTGAACTACAATGGAAAATAATGTGGGTTAGGTTCAAATTTTGGGACCTTATATTGTGGTTTCAGAATGCAGTGGATGAAAAATTCAATAATGAGCATTTCCAGATCTATATGGATAGACATAAATTTGATCTTCAATAGGGATCATTCTTAGTTGATTCAGATGCATGGTTTTTATCATGTTTGATGGAGAAAATCCATGTGGAATTTGTGGAAGAAGAATCTACATGATGATCAACTGATTCTAGATATTTCTTCACTAAATGATGTTTATGAATGGAATACACATGGTGCATGGGAAACAAGATGCCGAACTAGGTTTCTGTTTGAAATTAATTATCATTGATTGTGTGAAACATGTCACACACTATCTGACCATTACATGGTGTCTCAACATATATATCAGAGCATACTTGTAAAAAGGAATGACATGATACACATGATAAACCTATTATACATGAACACAAACATGAACATGAGCATGGGTTGTAATGTGCAGGTATACCTTCTATCAAAGGGATATGCCATGTACAAATAGTACACACCCTGTACTTCTTATAAGATGACTTGGAGACCATCTTCCCATTATCATGGACTAGTTTCCTTAAGGGTGAGTTCCCTCGATCCATCCCTGGGAGGGTATCATGTGCCATTACATCCTAGACAAAAGATTATGAAATTTTCTATGGGATTAGTTTCAAATATAGCTATATTGATCCCTCTTAGGGGTGAGGGTGGGATCTTCTATCATCATTTTTCCTTAATGGGGGTTCTTAGAATTGGTATGACCAACTATACGCAGGTAACAATACCCTACTCAGTGGAATTTTCCAGATTTGGTTAATTTGTAATACCATTTTGCTATGGGTGTGATCCTCATATTTGTATCTATCCCCAAATACTTCTAGCGTGTATTTATTCTAGGAGGGACTCAACTTGAAATAACTATAGAAAAGACTCAATCAGTGATATCATAATCTTTTATGTTGTTCTCCAAGGCTAGTGTTGTTACAAAATCGAGCAGAATCGTAGGCTAGAAACACGTTTGTGACCTTACAATGAGAATTAGTGTCTACAATTAGTTTATCTATATGGTTTTTTATGTTTAATTTTTTTGGTTGTTATATCAATTTAATGAGATGGCTACTGTTATGAAGATGCTTCCTGAATGGTAATTTTAGGATTTCATACATGGTGTGCTTATACTCACTCCAACATGATATTTTCAAATACATTTCATGTATTATATAGATGATCAACCATTTTATGGATTTATTGAAGCACCAGGCATATATGTAGCTTAGTTTGGGCTAGATGTGTCGTTTTCCATACATGGAGTTACATTTGACTATTGTTTCCACTTTTTAGTAGGTTGAACCTCATTAAAAATTTTGGTGGGTTTACATTTGTCCATTTATTCTTTCCAGTATTATTATTTTACTCTATTTATAGGATTTATAATTTTTCATGCATTTAGAATTAGTTGTATTTTACATTTTTGTATTGTATGAGCCAGTAGATCTTTGTGTGTGTGTGTGTGTGTATATAGGATTATTAGGTTAAGTCCTCCCATTAGAGTGTTATTCCTAGTCAGCGTTAGTCGCCAGCACTTATCCTATTGAATGTAGTATTGGGGATTTCACATTCATCTAATCATAGGACAGGTGGCCCATGGTGGTCCAATTTTGAAAATTTACCTTTAAATATATGTCATGTCTACCTTTGGATGAGATTCTATGAGATTGGTTTCATATTTAGGGAATTAGTGTTAATCTGTTTCAAGTTTATATTTCAAGATAAGGACTCCAATGTTGTTGTGATGACCGACATATCCATTCATCATGACATTTACCACCTACTTGTTGAATTGATATATGTAGACACTAGTTTAAAGGAAAAAAACAATATAACATACATCATATATGAATGGGTTGTGTTTACATTTCATTCATGAGTTAGCTCCCCAAATATACCCATTGAAAATGGTCTATCTTTTCTATTTTCATATTCCCCCATAAAAATTTCTAGATAATATTCAACATCATGATCATGAGGATGACCCCCTTAGTGATTAGGATTTTATGTAGGGAAATGTTCAAGAGGTAGATCCTCTATGTGGTTTTCTAGCCATACCGCTAACCATTGTCCAATAGATGGAACCTAAAGTACTAGTGAATGAGGTGTGTAGGCTGAGTGACCTTATTACATTTAAGCACTGGTAACCCATCAGTTTATGATGTGATCTAGGCCCACAAGAAGCTGTGTATTCTCTAATGGTGGTTATGTGAGTCTTTCATCTCTTTAAGGAAACATCAACCCAAATAATGATCATCGAAGCGAGCCATCTTCAATTATCCATAGGGCGTTGGTTGAGCCTATTGGTTCATTCCCATGATGAGGCGACACATTCATGGATAGAGTTTGATAATATAATAAAAGATAAGTACTCTTAAGAAATGATATTATCAATTCATATCCAGAAGCATCTATATCTGTAACGCCCCGACCCCAGCTGCCCAGAGTCGGTGAATTACTTCTTAACATTGGCATGATCACAAGAAAGATCAAATCTCGAAAGACCGATTGGTTTAGTAGCCTTGGAAACACTAGATATAATCATAACGTTTTACATTACATTTCAAAGTGAAAAACCACTACAACAACAAAGTCTTCATATCCACACTATTAACCCCTCATAATATCCCTGCAAGTCATTCATAATTTACTTCTTCACTACCTGGGAAAAATAAAACATAGAAAAGGGGTGAGCTCAAATGCCCAGTAAGGATAACAATATAGTGGAACATTCAAAATAAGCATAAACATTTAAGGCAATGAATTACTAAAAAAGCCTTTTAAAATTGAACTTCAACATAGTATGGCAAAAGTAAAATGAAATAATGCCATTTACTTGTTCACATGGATATTCTACTAATCGAATAATCACATGCAATATCAATAACCACTTTCATAATTATGGAATGCATAATGCTAAACGTTAATTTCTTTGTCTAGGCCTCATCCCAAGACCTAGGGGTTACTTCTAACCGGAACCCAACCCGGAGTGCCTCTAATAACCGGACACCAACCCGGAGTGCCTATAATAACCGGACACCAACCCGGAGTGCCTCTAATAACCGGACACCAACCCGGAGTGCCTCTAATAACCGGACACCAACCCGGAGGGCATACTTTTACCAGTCCCTAACCTGGAGGGCTTACTTTAACCAGTCCCCAACCTGGAGGGCTTACTTTTACCGGTCCCCAACCCGGAACATACTTGTTTAGCACATTCATCTGAAGAAAAGTTTGAAATATAACATAAACATTCGGATTAAAACTAGCATACGAAATGTCAATAGTTTCACCATAAACTATGAATGGTATAAAATAGCACATCCACAGTCAAACATATCACAAAACCTTCAATACAATATAGAAGTTTTGTATTATAATAAATCAACTTCAAATAAGCGTAAAATCCATTAAAGGATGTTGACATAGATGAAATCAAAACACTTTTTAGAGAAATATCTATTTCTATTTTTGAAATCATTTAAGAGCCATATAAAATAAAACATTTTCTTGAAAATATTCTTGTAAGCTTGTAAGGAAAGCTTTGACGATTTTATAACGGCGGAAAATAACCGCACCCGCCGTATAAGAAAAAAAATTCTTATCTTAATTCTGTCGAAAAGGTTAAAAAGGACCTTGTTTCGAAAACGACGGAAAGATTCCTTTATAAACCTCTTACAAAAAGTCAAACAAGGGTATAAATGAATTTAACCCATATTCTTGTAAATAATAAATATGTTTTGAAATACATTTCGAAGAAACATGGATGTGGATGATAAAGAAATCCCAGTAGATTATTACGTATAAACAACCTCGGATAATGAAGAGATTGTGAAATAACCCTTACCTTGAACTTTTCCTTGGTTGGGGTAGGTTAACCTCCTTTAATTTAGGTAACTCACTTTGGTTGGAACCAGAGGACTTCTTGAAATGCTTTCTGCCTAAGGGGAAGCTTCAAGGAGGAGGAGAGGGATGTGGGGAGATTAGTTGGGCAGAGTTTGGACGAGCCAAGTGGCTTGAGAGGTGTGAGGAAATGAGAAGGAGGAGTGCCCTTTTATAAGAGGGGTGAGGGGCACCTTTGGAAAAGTTAGAAATATTAATTTATAATAAATTCATATTCGGTTTCCAATGGCTCCAAAGTTGACTATTAAAAGGTTGAGGTGGGGATAGGTCGAAAACAACTCATCCAATATAATTTAGACAGGTTTGGGTACTTATATTAACCTTATCTTTAAGTATTAACTCTAAGTTAATTAGTTTCACTTTTACAGTGTCTCTTTGTATTTTTATATAATATGGTTAATAAACTTACTATATACATCCAAGCGACCCCCCAAGTGGTCGATTAATGATTAAACTATCATAATATAAGTCTCTTGGCCGAACCTTAGATTTTTAGGAATTTAATATCAATTAATAATATAATATTTGTTTTAAGAACTCTTTTATGTCAATTTTGACACTATTCAATAGTTGATTTTTGTGAAACTCATAACAGATTGATTACTTCGAACAAAGTCAATTAAATCAATACTAATATATCATATTATCCTAGAAAATTATTTTAATTCATTAAAAGTTTCATATTATATTTATTTGGGTATTTATAATATCAATTATTTTAATTTTTCACCATTATAGTAATTACTGCATCATCCTTGTGTCATAAATAAAATAACTTATTTAATGTCTAAAAATTATAAATAAAATATCATTATGTAGGAAATCTTTTTATCTTTCTAATGAATATTTATAATCGAAAATCCAACATGTATAACCCTATGTAAAAATTGTTCTTCTAAAAGATGTAAGCTTATGCCATTTTTATTTTTATTTTAGCTTTATTAATATAATGTGTCATTATCACTTACAAGTGGATCCATGGGGTCCCAAAATTGACACAAAGATGCCCATGGTCGACCATGTATCAACCAATAGGGTTAAGACACGTTTTAGGGTAATTTAGTATTATTATAATATTATTTTTTAACCCTTATTTACCGGATTTACCCTTAACCATGGTAAATAAAATATTTACCGCAGTAATTTTTCAAAATGTCTAAAAATAAAAGTTACCTATTTACACAATTTGAACATCCTGATTCCAAATATGGAATCCATTTTTCTAAATTCAAAACACAGAAGTGGCAGAAATTAATTTAAAATTAATTCCCGCTGTCAAAACAAAAAGCGTGTTTTTAAGAGATAATAACTATCAAAAGATTGACACTTGTTTATGTTCGGTTTAATTGTAAAATTATGTCCAATGACCAACATTATATTAAGTGGTAAAAATATATTCTAAATATACTTTAAAACCACTCAAATTAATAATTTATCACTATTAATTATTTTGATTAAAAAAGTTGTTTTTAATTAAAATTTAGTAATTTTCACTATTCATCAAAATATTAAAGTTATCCGAAAAGTACCAAAATTTCACCTTAGGCTAAATTTGATATTCCGAATCCAAAAATGAAGTCCATTTTCAAATATAAAATATATATAATTTCAAAAAGTAGGTATTACTATTCATAACGGCTAGTTTGATTGGTTGTGGTGTGTGTTAAAACTCAAGGTTGCGTACAACACACGCTACTGTATTATTCAAAGAAAGTGTACCGTGGAAGCTTGGGATGTTTCATTTTAAATTTTTGATGTCCCCATTTAGTCAAAAAGTTTAAAATATTGTATTTAAAAAGGGTTCACTATTAAAAGTTGATAAAAGTGCAATACTGAAAATGAATTTGTTCTTGCATTATATCTAAGAAACTCATAATATGGATTCTAAAATTATAAAGTTTAAAATTCAGATAATACTATTCATACCCTCTTTTGAATGGATTTTTTTTTTGTAAGTCATGGTGTGATTGAACTCGGTGTTGCGTGTAGTGCAAGTTATTGAATTATTTTGAAGAAATAACACACTCTGAAATCCTGGGGTGTTACATTCTCCCCTCCTTCAATAAATTGCGTCCTCGCAATTTGAAATTGTTCTTCGAAAATAAAAGGTTGAAAATAGATAATATATTTGTGGGAAAACCCACATCGGAAATTGGGTTACTAAAATTTAGTCTTAATATGTGGAAAAGAGAAATGAAAGGGTCACCACCAAATTATGATCTTGATTAGGAGAACATTGGTGGCAATCAGAGACATATAATTGGAGGAAAAACGTAAATATTTATAGGTAGTGATTGAGGTCATCAATCACAAACAAGTGTAAAATTTAGGTCCTTAAATTCATCAATCTATGATGATTTGAAATACCATCGGTTCAACAAAACATAGGGTATTAGGATAACACATTTTTGACGTTTCAAAATATCTTAGTTGAAATCCCACATCGAAAAATGAATTAATGAGGCCTCTATTTATAATAAAGAGTCGAATGTATGAAGATTACCGAAATTAACACATACTAGGGTTCCATGTAGGAAAATATGGATATGGAAGAAAAATCTAACCATCAATTATCTGATGGAGAGTGGTAGAGAACATGGCTATGAAAAGGCCAACAATCCCAAAGCCATAAATTAGTGATGATTTAAGGTACCATCTAGGAAAACATTTTTGTTCTAAGTTGATTTTCTTAATGTTGAGGAATTTATTTATGATATTGCCTAAGATCATAAGGAGATACACTTACTTTATAATTAGATTTTTATCCATTAATAAATTTCTACCACAAACTCATCTTTCACTCTAAAAGATAATAGAATGTAAAAAAAATTCTATTTACACTATTCGTATAGGGTTCCAAAATAAACGAATTTATAATTCATCTACATGATATTTTAATAAAAACTACATTATTTAATCCATGACATCTCATGGGCCAGTGGTAGGTGATACACCCTTGTCGCCCTTCGGTTGCGGGTTCAAGTCTCGTAGCCTTGCCGGACGCGACGGGTTGCCGCCCGACCTCTGGGTTGTCCTTTTATGGCAATCCAAAATAATCCAAACTAGAACTATCCAAAATACTTCTATCCAAACTCACAGTACAACATTTATAAGTAAGGTAAACATAATGTAGAACCTTTTTACCTTGTAATAGCATATGAATACCTTCATCATGTATTCTTTTAATACACCGAAACATCCTGAATTACCATATTCTTTATTGATTACATTCATGCTCCCTTATTCCATATAGAAAGCTGGATATACTTCATTAATCCAAAAATGTTTTAAACCCCAACAATGATGGAATATACAAATCATTAATCAGTTCCAGGGTAGTCAAGAATATCCAATATAATTTATCAAAAACAATCGCATATTATTCCAAAGTCACTATCTCAGTATCAGAACTATATTATGATTTATCATTCTCTCAACCATATATTTTCCAAAAATTTATCCTGCTATTGAGTCACTTTTCTTTGTTCCACACAATCTCAAGTCCTTAATGAAATAGTACTGCAGTACAATCCTTATATACTCCATAATTATTATAACAAGTACATTGTTGATACAACACTCAATTGACATAATCAACATAAGAACTCTAATCATTCCTCTTCATCTGTGGTAGTATCATAACTTGATTATTATCCAATATCATCATTTGCGGCATAGTCTGATGACTGGGACATAGGTTCGCGTAGTGTCCAAACTCCTTGCAAATGAAGCATTCTACATTTGAAACCATTTTCTTACCCTTGCAGTCATGTACTTTGTGCCCTTTTCCTCCACACTTATAACAAACTCCCAATCCTTTCAGGCAATTTCCAGGGTGTTTCTTTCCACAGTTACCACATATGGGAAAATTCTTCTTTTCCCTCTTCCCTTTATCCATTTTTCTCTCTTCCATCCTTTTCTTCTCTTGCTTCCCTTCAAAGCCATAGGACTCAGTAAACTCTTTACTTATCTTATCAACACATGATATTATTTCTTCATATGATGATAATACATGGGAGACTATTTCTCTTATCAATTCTAGCTTAAGACCATGAAAGATATGATCCTTCCTTCTCTTTGGATCATGTGCATTTCTGGAGTTCTCATTCCTTCTACTGGGCGCCATTTCTAAACAATGGAATAAACTATATCAGTTTATGAATCAAAATACATAATCCCTTACTTATAAAACACTTAACATAAATTGAACTATTTATGGATATAATCCATAATCATAAAAAAAATTTCTTTGAGGAAGTATATACTCATAAACCCTTCACAATGATTTGTAAAGAAAATGAGAATTATCCTAAGCATATCCCCCGGGAGTGTCGTAACCAAGTGTGCAGCAAGGCCCGTTTTCGTGCACCAGTTCCCGTTCGAGTCTAGCTCAAAGCGGTGTTTTCGGGTTTTACCCCTATGTACATCTGTGCCAGAGCCGCCTCTACCTGCTCGTATCCAGACAGGGATGTATTGCTCGGAAAACTCACAAAATCTCTACAATACCAAAATTCTAGGAAGTTCTTCTACACTAATCCTCAAAGTTCATCTTAGGTCTACGTGCTCTAATCAGAGTTTATCTAAATCTAGCTTCCAAGGTTTGTACTAAACTTCCTCTGATACCAACTGTAACGCCCCGACCCCAGCTGCCCAGAGTCGGTGCATTACTTCTTAACATTGGCATGATCACAAGAAAGATCAAATCTCGAAAGACCGATTGGTTTAGTAGCCTTGGAAACACTAGATATAATCATAAAGTTTTACATTACATTTCAAAGTTAAAAACCACTACAACAACAAAGTCTTCATATCCACACTATTAACCCCTCATAATATCCCTGCAAGTCATTCATAATTTACTTCTTCACTACCTGGGAAAAATAAAACATAGAAAAGGGGTGAGCTCAAATGCCCAGTAAGGATAACAATATAGCGGAACATTCAAAATAAGCATAAACATTTAAGGCAATGAATTACTAAAAAAGCCTTTTAAAATTGAACTTCAACATAGTATGGAAAAAGTAAAATGAAATAATGCCATTTACTTGTTCACATGGATATTCTACTAATCGAATAATCACATGCAATATCAATAACCACTTTCATAATTATGGAATGCATAATGCTAAACGTTAATTTCTTTGTCTAGGCCTCATCCCAAGACCTAGGGGTTACTTCTAACCGAAACCCAACCCGGAGTGCCTCTAATAACCGGACACCAACCCGGAGTGCCTCTAATAACCGGACACCAACCCGGAGTGCCTCTAATAACCGGACACCAACCCGGAGTGCCTCTAATAACCGGACACCAACCCGGAGGGCATACTTTTACCAGTCCCTAACCTGGAGGGCTTACTTTAACCAGTCCCCAACCTGGAGGGCTTACTTTTACCGGTCCCCAACCCGGAACATACTTGTTTAGCACATTCATCTGAAGAAAAGTTTGAAATATAACATAAACATTCGGATTAAAACTAGCATACGAAATGTCAATAGTTTCACCATAAACTATGAATGGTATAAAATAGCACATCCACAGTCAAACATATCACAAAACCTTCAATACAATATAGAAGTTTTGTATTATAATAAATCAACTTCAAATAAGCGTAAAATCCATTAAAGGATGTTGACATAGATGAAATCAAAACACTTTTTAGAGAAATATCTATTTCTATTTTTGAAATCATTTAAGAGCCATATAAAATAAAACATTTTCTTGAAAATATTCTTGTAAGCTTGTAAGGAAAGCTTTGACGATTTTATAACGGCGGAAAATAACCGCACCCGCCGTATAAGAAAAAACATTCTTATCTTAATTCTGTCGAAAAGGTTAAAAAGGACCTTGTTTCGAAAACGACGGAAAGATTCCTTTATAAACCTCTTACAAAAAGTCAAACAAGGGTATAAATGAATTTAACCCATTTTCTTGTAAATAATAAATATGTTTTGAAATACATTTCGAAGAAACATGGATGTGGATGATAAAGAAATCCCAGTAGATTATTACGTATAAACAACCTCGGATAATGAAGAGATTGTGAAATAACCCTTACCTTGAACTTTTCCTTGGTTGGGGTAGGTTAACCTCCTTTAATTTAGGTAACTCACTTTGGTTGGAACCAGAGGACTTCTTGAAATGCTTTCTGCCTAAGGGGAAGCTTCAAGGAGGAAGAGAGGGATGTGGGGAGATTAGTTGGGCAGAGTTTGGACGAGCCAAGTGGCTTGAGAGGTGTGAGGAAATGAGAAGGAGGAGTGCCCTTTTATAAGAGGGGTGAGGGGCACCTTTGGAAAAGTTAGAAATATTAATTTATAATAAATTCATATTCGGTTTCCAATGGCTCCAAAGTTGACTATTAAAAGTTTGAGGTGGGGATAGGTCGAAAAAAACTCATCCAATAGAATTTAGACAGGTTTGGGTACTTATATTAACCTTATCTTTAAGTATTAACTCTAAGTTAATTAGTTTCACTTTTACAGTGTCTCTTTGTATTTTTATATAATATGGTTAATAAACTTACTATATACATCCAAGAGACCCCCAAGTGGTCCATTAATGATTAAACTATCATAATATAAGTCTCTTGGCCGAACCTTAGATTTTTAGGAATTTAATATCAATTAATAATATAATATTTGTTTTAATAACTCTTTTATGTCAATTTTGACACTATTCAATAGTTGATTTTTGTAAAACTCATAACAGATTGATTACTTCGAAAAAAGTCAATTAAATCAATACTAATATATCATATTATCCTAAAAAATTATTTTAATTCATTAAAAGTTTCATATTATATTTATTTGGGTATTTATAATATCAATTATTTTAATTTTTCACTATTATAGTAATTACTGCATCATCATTGTGTCATAAATAAAATACCTTATTTAATGTCTAAAAATTATAAATAAAATATCATTATGTAGGAAATCGTTTTATCTTTCTAATGAATATTTATAATCGAAAATCCAACATGTATAACCCTATGTAAAAATTGTTCTTCTAAAAGATGTAAGCTTATGCCATTTTTATTTTTATTTTAGCTTTATTAATATAATGTGTCATTATCACTTACAAGTGGATCCATGGGGTCCCAAAATTGACACAAAGATGCCCATGGTCGACCATGTATCATCCAATAGGGTTAAGACACGTTTTAGGGTAATTTAGTATTATTATAATATTATTTTTTAACCCTTATTTACCGGATTTACCCTTAACCATGGTAAATAAAATATTTACCGCAGTAATTTTTCAAAATGTCTAAAAATAAAAATTACCTATTTACACAATTTGAACATCCTGATTCCAAATATGGAATCCATTTTTCTAAATTCAAAACACAGAAGTGGCAGAAATTAATTTAAAATTAATTCCCGCTGTCAAAACAAAAAGCGTGTTTTTAAGAGATAATAACTATCAAAAGATTGACACTTGTTTATGTTCGGTTTAATTGTAAAATTATGTCCAATGACCAACATTATATTAAGTGGTAAAAATATATTCTAAATATACTTTAAAACCACTCAAATTAATAATTTATCACTATTAATTATTTTGATTAAAAAAGTTGTTTTTAATTAAAATTTAGTAATTTTCACTATTCATCAAAATATTAAAGTTATCCGAAAAGTACCAAAATTTCACCTTAGGCTAAATTTGATATTCCGAATCCAAAAATGAAGTCCATTTTCAAATATAAAATATATATAATTTCAAAAGGTAGTTATTACTATTCATAACGGCTAGTTTGATTGGTTGTGGTGTGTGTTAAAACTCAAGGTTGCGTACAACACACGCTACTGTATTATTCAAAGAAAGTGTACCGTGGAAGCTTGGGATGTTTCATTTTAAATTTTTGATGTCCCCATTTAGTCAAAAAGTTTAAAATATTGTATTTAAAAAGGGTTCACTATTAAAAGTTGATAAAAGTGCAATACTGAAAATGAATTTGTTCTTGCATTATATCTAAGAAACTCATAATATGGATTCTAAAATTATAAAGTTTAAAATTTAGATAATACTATTCATAACCTCTTTTGAATGGATTTTTTTTGTAAGTCATGGTGTGATTGAACTCGGTGTTGCGTGTAGTGCAAGTTATTGAATTATTTTGAAGAAATAACACACTCTGAAATCCTGGGGTGTTACAATATCCATAGAAGGGAAAAACTAATGTGGCTGAGTGTTCATCTTGGCCTAGGATATTCTCGTGATACTATATGGATATGTGTCGGGATACTTTCTTTAGGGAATGTTCCTCCAAGTGAGGCATATAAATATATATACAATCCAATACGATACCACTACACATTACTACCTATTTTGGGGTTTTGAATCATGTTTATTTGATGGAGTGGTTTCAGGCTGAGTAGACACCAATAGTGGGTGCCAGAAGTGGCCACAAATGAGAAGAGACTTCAGAAGAAGCATGCTGATAGAAGACATAGGGATTTTAACATTTGAGACTTTTTAGGATGAAATATTAGGACATAGTATATATTTTGTAGGGATATAATGATAGTTTTATTCATCCTAGAGAGATGTGGTGCTACTCTTATGATGGTAGGGGACATCATGTATGATATTTTATGACATTCCATATCGATGATAGGGAGGCAGCAGTGAGATTATCAAGAAGAGGTATATGTAATATAATTTTTTATACAGGGTGATATACATGTCAGAGGAGTGGGGAGAGTATCTGGAGGTGGTAGAATGTTTGACTTGTTACCACCACCACCCCTAGATTTTCTTTTCCGGACATAGGGAGCTGGTGGTCATAGGTGAGGGTAGCTGTAGGCCATAGAAGTATTTGACATAGAGGATCACATCCTGATTGAAGGTATGATTTGTGTATTTTATAACATATCTTCAACTTTTATAGACAAATAAATGATCCAATATTCTCTTTTCACATCTCTAGTTTGAGACATAGTGATTCCAGTTGAACCAATGGCTTGAATCATACTCTTAGAGACTCATACCAGAAATGATTCGATGATCAATCATATTTTTTTATAGTTTTATCAAATTCATCACGGATATTGTAATTCATGTGATATTATTGTGATAATAATGAGTCCTTAAAATTTCATCTTCGGTTTGAACTAGCTATACACACTTCATGATAAGATTGACAATTTTAGGAGAAGGATATGGTGTGTCTATGAAGATGTGATGATTTTTTTCCTTCATTTGTGAAAAGGACCCCTAGGAAGAGTAGTATGGGATCAGGCTTAGGAGAGTGAAATTGATTTCAAACAAGTTAGATAGAATCACTCTTGGATGGGGGATACTATAGGCTTCTGATTTTTTGTGGTAGTGGAAGAATACGAGTATGTCATTCTTGAATAAATATCAGGGTTACCTCCTGATAAAGAAAGAGACATATTCATTTAAGTATTAACTAGAATAATCTAGATATCTGAAAAAATATATATAATTTCTCTCACAAATATTCCTGAGATAAGGGTTTAGTCGAAGGAATTGTAGAGGAAATGATTCTTGATACATAGTTTTTCTCCATGGGTCGCGTAAGTATTTTTTTCCAAGATGGTGAATGGATGCTTTAGGTTATTTTTGGATTATTAGTGCTTGAACTAGGTGATAATAAAGAATAAGTATTCACAACATAGGGCTGATGTATTCATTGATTAGTAGGGGTGGTTTGTAACGATAGACCTCTATTTAAGCTATCACTAGCTGTGAGAATAATTCAGGGATATACCAAAGATTAAATTTAGATTTTTCTACAGTCATAATGAATACTTGGTGATACCATTATCCATAATGAATTCCCTATAATTATTTATGTGAATCAGGAACAAGATATTTTTTCCTTTCACAGACCTATTTATGGTTGTTATCATCAACAATATCCTAGTGTACTTGACATCCAAGGAATATAATGTAAGACTAATGAATATGGTTCTAGAAACACTCTGATTGTACCATCTTTATGATATTCCATTGAAGTGTTACTTCTATAATCTAAAGGTACACATTCTAGGAAATGTTATCTTAGATGATGGTGTAGTAGTGGACATGGAAAAGGTCCAGGCATTATAATATTTGTATCCACCTATGAGAATAATGGAAAAGAAAATGTTCCTTTTTTAAGAAGGATAATATTAGATATTCATACAAAAAATCTCCATGATGCCAGCACCTTTGAAATCATTGAACTAAAAGGGAAAAAATTTATTTTAAGAAAAACATAAAATAGTATATTTGGTAATTTAATCATAGATTCATGACCACCCTCATCTTGAGATTTCTAGAGGTGGGTGTCAGATACGTATTGTTCTGTGATGATTTACAACTGGAAATTGGTTTCTTTTTAATGAAATAAAATGAAAATATTTCTTATGGTTCGTATAATTTGATTCCACAAGGGCATAAATATGTGACAAAAAATCTTTACTTGGTAGTGGTAGTCTTCATGTTAAAAATTTTACAACACTGCCTTATGGGTGATTGGTTTAAAATCTACACTTCCCACAAAATTATCAAGTACATTTTATTTCAAATATACCTTAACTGTTGTTTCCTAATAAAGATTCATGTATCACTAAGAGGGGGAGGGGGAAAATCATTGATATCATTTTTATTTAATGATTCCTTATAAATGAAACACCCTTCACCTCCTGTTTAATATTTCCTTTTCCCACTAAAAACAATTCAAACAAAAACTAATAAGAACACGCGAATTTACAAGGTTCACTACTCGACAAGAGTAGATAAGCCATTGGTATGGTTCAGAACAATCCAATACGAAAATATATACTACAAAAAACATCATTTATTGTGGAATAAAATGAGTCGGATATTCCTTTACACTTGTGTAGCACTATGAAAAAAAATACAATAGTGTATGTGCTTCCTCTATCACAAAAGGATTCAATAAAACGTTTTTGTAAAAACCGTGTTATTGGGCATCTTGAACGGCATTAAAAATATGATATTTCAATAATATCATTAATTATTTTATTATAAGATGTTAAGAACTTTGGAAACATTATATTGATTCTCAGTCTGATACCCCAGTATTATTTCCACATCTGATTTCTCACAACTGAAATTCAACTTTTCCGTTTGCTGTTACTTTTCTAAAATTTCTTTTGAAAAAAAAATTAGTGCATTTGAGAAATTCCTTATGTTCTCTGAGAACTATCCTACATCCACCATGAATTTACTATATCCTCCATGTAGTAAGTTGCACTGCGTGGCATGAATTCTTTATAAACCATGTCTTTTTCAATGTATTTCCCCTACCTTTATGGACCACCTCCTCTTCCATGAATAGTATCCCCTTCCTTATAATGTATCCTCTTATATATATAATTACATTTATTATATGTAATTACCCTGATTACATGGACAATATTTCCTTCAATGGACAACTTTTCCATTCCTGAACTATTTCTCCTTCACGGAACCCCTTCACAAAATTCTCACTCCTGAACTCTTTCGAACGTACCCAAATTCTTCTACAAGAAATGACATCTTCTAAAAAAAATTATCTCTTATCCATATTATCCGATTTGGGGTATTTTTATTGGTAAATACCATCCATAAAACCTGTTAATATGATTTTCCTAAAATCATGATGCATTACAACCTTCACTGTTCACTACTAGGAAGTCTACATAAAATCATTCTCTTATATGGTGGTCAATTTAATTTTAAATAAAACACTTAAAGAATGATAAAATCAAGCCATAATTTCATAAATGAAATTATTCCCCAAGAAAAAGTACCTCCCAAAAAATATGAGACTCCATTAAGCTGTTTTCCCTTAGCGGTCCATGTAGTGCTCTTTTCGGTCTGCATAACACTGCTGTGCGGAAATCTTCCTTTGACAATTTCCTTCACCATTTTGTGTTCCTACTATTCAGTCTTTGAACTATGAATTATGACCTGAAAACTATTTTTTGTGAACTCTTTTTATGTAAAAACATCATTTTCCCTAAAAACTCTATATTTTGCGTCCCAAATATTTCGAAAACATTGGGAAACAACACCACCTTAAAAATATGCTTTGACAACACCAACCATAATGATTTTCGGTCATATGGATTTGTCAAAAACAAATTGATGCATTATTTAAATATTTAGACATATTCATTAAAAATTAATTTTTTTCTAAAACCACTCTGTTTATTTTATCATAATCCCCATATTTTGTGGGATTTAATCACTGATTGATGACCTTTTGCATCATCAAATTCACCATAGAATGTATTGTAACATACCTATCATAAAAAAATCATTCATTCATAATGAAATGGGATTTAATAGTATTTTGAGTTTTATTTACATAATAAAATGGTTACTCTGATCATCCACTTTTATAAATTGGGGTGATTTTATTTCATCACAAACTTCCTTGACATTATAATAAAATACTTAAATACGATAATCTTCTTTAATAACACGGTCCTAACATTAACACGAGGAAATGGTGATGGATTGAGTTCCTCTAGGACTAGGAAATTGATATATTATATAAATTTGGGAAGTTGAATGTCGTAGAAAACACTCTTAGAGGGAGATATTGTTCTTAGTTTTTTGTTAAGGAGTCAAATCAGTTAACTTCATAGATTATTCCCTCATTGGAATATTATGGTGATTTATATATTTAGTTGATGGTTGCTACTATAAGGACTCAACCATATTACATTACATATTCTTGAATTTAATCAATAAATCACTTCTAGTTACATTGAGAATCTTTTCATGTTTAGATATTTAGAGAATTTAGACATAATACATTCATAAAATTACACATTATTACAAAGTGGATACCATAAAACATTATTCATTCCTTGAAAATTATAATTTTTTTCAAATAAAACATGATTTCTTTGACAATTCATCAAACATTTATCTTGGAATCCTTATTTCTCTTAAACATCCTTATAACCTATAAAAATCATTTAAAACTTGGGATGAGTAGAAAAATCTCAGTAAGGGATATAAAAAAAAACAATTGCACATTAGTCCATTACTAATTGTAATGTAAGAAACCATTTTCAAAGGACATACTTGTCACACATATATACTTACATTGTGAAACATGAGATTTGCAAAAGATCCCTAATAATAATAATAACAACAAAACTATAAACATAAATTTATCTTGGGAAATTGCATACATAATATTGTAACCATATCAGCTACCTTATAATTTGTAACCCTCACGGCTACCTTACAATATCTGTAACCATCGCAGTTACACTGGGAGTAACCATATAGATGAGCTCAAAATAACACATAACCAATGAATTGGAGGGAGATATATTTCCCACCCTTCATAATAAACAAATCCCAAGAAGAAGAATATAATCATACTATAATAATAATTTCATCAAAACATTCCTTGTGAATTTTGTAAAACAGTATTTTAAAAGAGGATCTTAAAAGGAAATGTCCATTATAAATATCATATAATAGAAGTGGGACTTAATAGTGTGGATTAAATATGTATATAAACTATAAATAAACATAAATACACATAATATAAAAAACCCATCACATAATCAATTCCAATACCACATAAATAATTAAGTAGAAGGTTATCCCAAATAATAAAAATTAGTTTAAGAATTCCATTACCTCGGGTTTGTCTTACTTAAAAGTCATTTAAACCCCATGTATAGTGATTGAAATAGTATTATTAATATCTTAAAAAAATATTAATTTTTATAACACCTTATATAATCATTTCAATTAAATCATAGCACCCTTTAATTATTTGTATTTTGTTCCTTCCATAGTTTTGGGTGCGTTCATTACTTGTTTTCCATGATCTGTTCATGGGGGTTATTCTCGTCAATTGGAAGTGAAACACCAAAATTGGAATGGAGTGGTATTTAAATATTACCATAATAATAAATTATTCAATTTATCATTTGGAATTATGTCATTAGGATTATTTATAAGTTGAAACATTATTGATATTTGTTTAGCCCATTTTGGTGATTCTTCAGTCATAAGGAGCTCAATTTTTTTTATAAATTAATAACATGTGTGAAAAATGATTCTAGAACATTATATGAAATATAATACATAAATTAAAATCTGGTTCATCCATAAAAATGTTTCATGACCAATATTGAAGAATGTAAATGAAATTGATATCACATTGTCCACAATGTTGGTAAATCGACACACCATAGATGATGTTTTAATTTCTTGAATAAGTGGTAGAGGAGAAGAATTGTAATGATGAGTATTCCATATACATGATGAAATATAGAATATTTATGATACTAGTTCATTCATGTCCCTTGGATAAGGTGAGGTGAGGAAGGAAAAATAAAATAAATGAATCTTGAAATAAAAGAAAAGTTGAGAAATCCCTTATGAAAATTTGGCAGCCTAATGGCGTCGCTTATAATTTCATAAGTTATGTTAAAGAAAGAAAAAGGGTATCTCATCACTATTACATAATATATTCATTAATGGGGATATAAAATTTCATATCCCAACATAATCTAATGGAAAATAAATAGAATAACAAAAAATAATAGAAAAGAAAGAAAAGAAAAGTTTATGTTTACCTCTTCATCTCTTATCCTTGAGATCCATCTTAAGGCCGTTGGTTTTGGCTTTTTGGTGAGACTAGTTGCACTAAGACATGGGGAAGAGTCTTGGGATGAGTATTGGGCAGAACCTAGGTAAGGCTCAAGAATTTAGCGATGTGGGAGGAAGTGTGGAATATGGGTGTTATTTATAGGGGAGAGGAGGTGTTTTAAAATTATTTTAATCATTACTATAATATTTTTTCTCAAGACAATGAATAGTATTAGTTCATGTAAACCCAAATAGTAAAAATGGAATGTGAGTTCAAACCAAGTGGTCTTATATTAATCTTGAATCACCTATGATGCAGTAAATCAGGTACATCTCATTTATTATATTTTATCATATTTTTACTATTCATAAAAAATTCTAGAATTTTAAAAAATTCCCAAAAAATCACCCAAAAATTTACCTACATGAATAATTAAAAAATTAACTCCATTTTTTGAAAATAATTATATAAATATTTTTTATTTAATGTTTAAATAAAATCAATATTTATTCAATAATTAACAATTTTAATTCTATAACTACTTTTCTATCACATTGAAAATTTAACAAAGATGTCATTATCATAAATCCTTAAGAAAAAAAATAATAAAATTTTATATTCATTAGGGTGATATTACTATTCATATTAGTATTAATAAGGGTATGTTACTATTCACTAAATTTTCATGTTTTTTCCATTAGACTCCAAATAACTTACTGACCACAATTGTAGATGACTGTTTTTCAAATTTCAAAACATAAAAGTAGAAAATTACTATCTAAAGGATAGTTATAAATGTCTAAATTAACCAATGTTTCAGGCATATCAATTTATTTTTAGAAAACCTCAGGGTGTAACATTATCCCCACCTTTTGGAAATTACATCCTTGTAGTTTTATTTACATTATTAAACAAGTGAGAGTATCTTTCCCTCTTAGCATTTTCAGACTCCAATATTCCATATTCAACCTTGTGGGTTCTCTACAAAACCATTACCTAGTGGATTACCTTATTCTGAAATAATTTCTCCCTTTGATCAAGAATCTTAACTAGTTTCTCTTCATAAGAAAGGTTCTCCTCCTGGTGAACTACTTCTGGGCTCTAAACATGAGTTGAATCTGGCCATACTTCCTCGACCTTGAAATATGGATAACATTGTTTACTTGAGACAAACATGGAGGCAAAGCTACTCGATGTGAAACTGCTCAAACATTCTCCAGGATTTCAAAATGACAGTTGAACTATGTACTTAGAATTCCTTTCTTACCAAAATGCATCACACTTTTACAAGGAGAGTTTTTAAGGAAAACATGGTCACCTACCATGAAAGAGACATCTTTACATCTATTATCTACATAACGTTTTTGTAACACCCGATACTTTTATGTGAAATATTTTGTTTTTATGTTATATAAATCATCAATAGAATCTTTCACTACACACAACAGTAGCTTGCCTTGCTTTACATGCAACTGCGGCCTTCCTCGATAGCTTGTGTCGTACGCAATACCGAGTTTCACTAAACAATGATATGCTATTAAAATATTTTTAAAACTAACCATTATGAATAGTAATAACCACTTTTTGAAAGTTTATAAATTTTTTTTCAAAATGGACTTCATTTTTGGATTCAGAATATCGAAATTAGCCTAGGGTGAAATTTTGGTATTTTTCTGAAATCTTCCAATTTTTGATGAATAGTGAAACCACTAAGTGGTAGTTAAAAAACTGAATTTTTCATAAAACTTAATTTTACCGCTTCTATGAGTGGAATTTCGAAAATCCGAGAGACACGGTTGATGTCAGTAAGTAAAATGCGGTTCAATGAGATGAAAATAATTTTTTGGTAAATAGTAACTTTTTACTTTTTTTTACCACGGTTAAAAGTAAATAGGGTAATTAAGGGTAAATATGATATTATTATTACCCTAACACATGTCCTAGTTCTATTGTACAAGTGTAATTCGACCAAAAACAACCTTAGGAGTAAAATATGACCATTTAGTCCCACTTGGATTAGATTAGGACTTTTATAATTAATTTATTTAAATAAGGGTTAAAATAGTTAAAATCAATGTTTAATAAGTAAATCATTCAACTATAAATATTCATTAGAAAGATAAAAATATTTCCTAAATAATTGTATTTTATTTGTAATTTTTAGACATTAAATAATTTAATTTATTTATGACACAATGATGATGCAGTAATTATCTTATTAATGAAATATTGACATAATTGATGTTATAAATACCCAAATAAATGTAATTTGAGACTTATTATGAATTACACTAATTTTCTAGTTTAATATGACATGTTAGTAGTTATTTGCGTAACTTTTTTGGAACTAATCATTCTGTTATGATTTTCATAAAAATCAATTACTAAATAGTGTTAAAATTGATAGAAAATAGTTTTTAAGACAAATATTATATTATTAATTGTTATTTTATTCCTAAAAATCTAAAATTAGGCCAAATTACTTATATAAGGTTATATATTTTAATAATAAAAAACTTGGGGTTCTTTTGGCTTGATATAGTAAGTTTATTAACCGTATAGTGTAAGAAAACAAGAAGACATTGTAAAAGTTAAATTATCTAACTTAAAGTTAAATCTAAATGATAAAGTTAAAACTGATACCTAAACTTGTCTAAATTCTATTTGATGAGAGGATTTAGACCCCTAACCACCTTATATTTAAAATATATCAATTTTGAGCTATTAAAAACCGAATTTCACTTTATAATAAAATAATATTTTTAGTTATTCCAAAGGTGCCCCTCTCATCCCTTATAAAAGGGAACCTCCTCCCCCAATTCCTCACACCACTTTGAGCCTTCAAGCTCGGCCAAACCCTGCCAATTTCTCCTCTACACTTCCCTAGAAACATCCTAGAGGTTTTGGTCTTCTTCAAAGACCTATTTTAGTTCCCTAAAAGGAGGTCTCACAGAAACACTTCAAAGAAGAGGTAATGTCTGTTACCGATTCTTTCATCTTTATTTATTCTTCCACTTATTCTTCTTTAGTTGTTTCATTATGAATTAATAACCTCAGTATCACTCATATACTGATATGTTATTATAAGTATGAAAAAAATCCTATTTCACCATCTATCCATCCTACGGAAAAAGAAATCATCGCGCGTGCGTACGTACGGAATACAGTCTCCACGCCGTGGTGTAATCTATTTTCCACCACCACCTTACTTGAATGGGTATAATGGTGTAAATAATGACTATATATGACTATTATAATGTGATATTGATTCTGAAATACTATACATACACTCCAATACAATTCCACGATCATAGGAACGATATCATCACTCGTGCGTACGTACGGAATACCGTCTCCACGATGTGATGCGACTCGTTCTACATGATCTTCATTTCATAATGATTATATAAATGAATTGAATGAATGAATATGATATATATTACACTAATACCATTCTGGAAATGAGGTATCTATGACCTAAATAGAATAATAAGAATTTATTCGACAAAACACGCATCTTTTGTCGTTTTTCGTACGAGGTACTTTTTGACTTTTCCGACAAAAGTACGAGAAGAATGTTTTTTTAACTTATACGGCATGAATGGATTTTAAAAAAAAAATCCAAGAATCTTTCTTTACATGTTTTCAAGTTTATTTTTAATCAACTTCTTTTAGTTTAAAATTGTATGACATGTTAGGAAAGGAAAAATGTTTTTGATGTAAAAAGGATATTTTCCTCAAGAATGGAGTTGAAGCGTTTTATCAAAATCATTTTCCATCTAAGATAATAAAGGGTTATGTCTCTATCCCTATTATTAAATTGATTTTATTATGTTGTGATGGAAATATTTTTATGAATTCCGTTATCTTATATGAATTTTTTTATGATGTCATGTTGTTTAAGAATTCCATTTTTATTACATGGGTTATGCAATGATGTATGATTTATGATTTTGTGCCACACATAAGAATGGTATCATTATGAGATAGGTGGGACATATATATCCCTCCAATGCATTGGGTAAAGATTTTATATCTCATGTGATAGACATGGCTGGAACGGTAGGTTATACCGGTTCAGTAAAACAGGACTGAAACGAGGAGTGAACTAGGTTCAAAAATGGACTTTGTCCACTAAGATAGTCTTGGAAATGAGTCTGGACTAATAAGAAATGATTCTCTATAATTATGTGTGTATGGAAAAAGTTTCATGTTTTATGTTATGATTATTGGGATTCCATTTCACTACTATGATTTATCCCATGTTATGAAATTATGCTCTCTTTTGCAGGTTAAGATTTCCAAAAGTTATGTTCTTATGAATATGATGTGATTGACATTTCTTTTGTTTACCCTTACTGAGAATTTGAGCTCACCCTTTTGTATGTTTTCTTTCCCCAATTTAGGAAGAAGGTTATTAAGTAAGATATGCCAAAAGGGACTATAGATATGATGAAATAAATGGGAGACAGTGTAGACGCTTTATGAACCAGTTGTTTATGTTTCCCAGTTTCTAAAGACACTATACATATACGGTCCTTTCATGGTTTTATTATATGTTGTAATAAGTATGCTTCAATTTGGAAGTATTAACAATGTATGTAAAGTATGGGTCGTTATAGTTGGTATCAGAGGAAAGGTATAGTCATCCTTTGGAAACTAGGATGTGAAAGCCTTAGTAAGAACCCTAAGGATAAGTCTAAGCATAGAAGACAATCTTAGTGTTTTAGAAATGGCCATGAATAACCTAGGATAAGACTTTAAGTGTGAAATTTTATTCTTGATTATGTGGTTTTCCTATTATAATTATTGTTTCTCACACTATTCTTCTTGGTTTTAGTCAATTGATGGAACCCGAAGGAACCGTATTAATGCGGAATGCGACGGGAAATGCAATGATTGTCCCCCTGAGCAACCAAACGTTATGGGAGCGGGAATGCAAAATCTTATAGCCATGCTCACACAACTTTCTCAAGCTATGAATCATGTAGGACTTCCAAACGAGCAAAGGAAGGAGCAACATTCTGTTGAATCCTTCATGAGACAGCATCCACCTTCATTCAGCGGGTCTACTGATCCATTAGTTGTTGAACAATGGATTAGTACTACTGAAAAGATATTTTCAGTTCTTCAATGTTCTGAGCATGATAAATTCATCTTAGCAGTGTATCGTTTGGATGGTCATGCTGATCAATGGTGGAATCTTATTAAGAATACGAGGCAAAGGGAAGAAATTGAGTCCATGGAATGGGACGAGTTCAAGAACTTATTTTTCAATAAGTACTTCCCTCGTATTCTACGAACAAAGATGGAGAAAGAGTTTCTTGAACTGAAGCAAAAGGATGATGAATCAGTTGTTACCTATGAAGAAAATTTTACAAGACTTGCATGGTACGCTTCTGGTATTATTATCCAACCTGAGAGAAAGATCGATCGATTCTTTAGGGGCTTAAAACCAAGTCTTCAAAGAGCCTTATCCATAAGGGACTTCAATGGCTATGAGGAAATCGTTTGATGTGCGCTCAAAGTTGAGATGGATATTGGAGTAACCCATCAGTCATATGGGTTTGATAAGAAGAGGAAAATGGAATTCAAAGGAAAATATAAAGAGCACACTGAAAAGAAGATGTGCTTTCCCTTAAGCTCAAAGTGTGGAAAGAAACATGGAGGGATTTGTCTTAAAGGGACAAGTAAATGTTTCAAGTGTGGAAAGGAAGGTCATCGGGCATTTGAATATCGTGATGATGGGAAGAAGATGTCTAATGACGCAAACAAAGGAAGGGATACACAGAATGAACCTACTACACTTCAATGTTTCATGTGCAGGGAGATGGGACATTATTCCAATAAATGCCCTAATCCAAGGGTTGATGATGATGGTCGACGTCAACAAACTATTAAGGCTAAAGACAAATGAAAGTCACATGCAATTTCTATCAGCGATGTGGAGTATGATAAAGATGTGGTGAAAGGTACACTTACCATCCACTCTAAAGTAGAAAATGTTTTATATGATTCTGGATCCACCCACTCTTTTATTTATGAATAATTTTCTAAGGGTATCACCGTATTACCTCAACAATTAGATGTTGAGTTAGCTATGACAACATCTAATGGCACAACAGTCACATCAAAATTTTATAATTCTTCTCCGATCGAAGTTTGGGGGATAGTGCTTCCGGAAAATCTTGTGATCCTTCCTACAGTGGAATTTGATGTGATTCTTGGCATGGATTGGATTTCTTTATATGGAGCTCATATCAATTGCCAAAGAAGGGAATTCACATTTCATATTCCAGATCAATCTATGATTGTCTATCAATGCAATGATGAACATAACCTTCCAGTGGAAATTACTTCTACCTTATGGGTCTTAATTCCTCTAAATGAAGGTTATTTATCTCAAATGGTTGGTGAGAAACTCATGATTAAGAATATGGCCATTGTACGGGAGTTTGATGTCTTTCCAGAGAAATTATCCGGTCTTCCACCAAATCGTGATGTTGAGTTTTCAATAGAACTCGTACCGGGTTCTTTTCCTATTTCAAAGACACCTTATAGAATGGTCCCAATTGAGTTGCAGGAATTGAAAAAGAAACTCCAAGAGAATCTTGATAAGGTATTCATACGCCCTAGTGTGTCACCTTGGGGATCACCTGTTCTATTTGTTAAGAAGAAAGATGGATCAATGAGACTCTGCATTGATTATCAAGAACATAACAAGATCACTATCAAGTACAAATATCCTCTCCCACGCATTGATGAATTATTTGACCAACTACACGGAGCCCAATACTTTTCAAGATTGATCTTCGTTCAGGGTATCATAAATTATGGGTCAAAATAGAGGATATACCAAAGACGGCTTTCCGTACAAGGTATGGACACTATGAATTTATAGTGATGCCGTTTGGTCTTACTAATTCCCCTGCTATCTTCATGGATCTGATGAATAGATTCTTTAGAGACTATATTGATCAATTTGTGGTAGTCTTTATAGACGATATTCTTGTCTATTCAATGAGAATGGAAGAACATGAAGATCACTTGAGAATTATATTGAAGACCCTGAGAAAGGAGAAGCTTTATGCCAAATTTACCAAGTGTGGATTTTGGCTTCAAAAAGTTTCATTTTTGGGTAAAATAATCTCAAAAGAGGGGATATCTGTGGATCCAGAAAAAAAAGAGGTTATCGAAAGATGGTCGAGACCAACAACAGTGACTGAGATCCGAAGTTTTCTTGGTTTGGCTGGATATTATCGACGTTTCGTGAAAGATTTTTCACGATTATCTAATCCACTAACCATGTTGACTAGGAAAGGAGTTAAGTTTGTTTGGACGGAGGAATGTAAAGAGAATTTCAAGGAGTTGAAAATAAGGTAATCCAGTGCACCTGTGCTCACACTTCCTTGTAGTGGAGAAAGGTTTTTGATCTATAGTGATGAATCCAAGAAGGGTTTGGGGTGTGTTCTTATGCAGAATGATATGGTGATAGCTTATGCCTCACGATAGTTGAAAATCCATGAGCAAAATTACCCAACACATGATTTGGAGTTAGCAGCGGTAATCTTTGCATTAAAGATTTGGAGGCATTATCTTTATGGAGAAAGGTGTGACATTTATACTGATCATAAAAGTTTAAAGTATATTTTCACACAAAAGTAGATGAATATGCGTCAAAGAAGATGGTTGGAGCTGATTAAGGATTATGATTTCTCAATCCATTACCACCCTGGGAAAGCAAACAAGGTGGCATATGCATTAAGTTGACAAGACCATGCCAGTTTATCCATGATGAGGATCACAAAAGATCCAATATTTATGGATTTACAAAGGATGGATCTTGGAATTATAATGGAAGGGGGAAATCATATCTTTATCAAATTAATGTTCAACCATCTATACATGTGAAGATTACAGAGTCATAGAAAGAAGATGTCGAGTTACAAAAGAAGCTGAGAAATGTTCCTGAATTCAACCTTGATTGTGATGGGATAATAAAGTTCAAGAATCAGGTTTGTTTTCCTCCCATCCCAGAATTAAAGAAAGAGCTGCTGGATGAGGCTCATATTTCTTCATTCTCTATTCATCCTGGAATCACGAAGATGTATAGGGACCTGAAAGAGTACTTCTGGTGGGATGGCATGACAAGAGATGTTGCTGAATATGTCTCTCGATGCTTGGTTTGTCAGCAAGTTAAAGCTGAGAGAAAGAAGTCTAAGGGTATGTTACAACCACTACCCATACCCGAATGGAAATAGGAAAACATCACTATGGACTTTGTCACAGGACTTCCTAAATCATCCAAAGGCAATAATGTTATCTGGGTCATAGTTGATCGTCTTACCAAGTCTGCACACTTCATTGCTATTAGAGAGGATTTCCCTCTGGATCATCTTGAAAGGATATATGTAAAGGAAGTTGTAAGATTGCATGGAGTACCACTTTCTATTATATCTGATCGGGATCCGAGATTTACCTCGAAGTTCTGGCGAAGTCTTCAGCATACTCTGGATACAGAGTTGAGTTTCAGCACTGCTTATCATCCTCAGACAGACGGTCATCTGAGAGAACAATTCAAACTCTAGAAGATATGTTGAGAGCTTGCTCTATGGATATCAAAGGTGGTTGGGATCAACACCTACCATTGGTGGAATTTTCTTATAATAATAGCTTTCACTCTAGTATTCAGATGGATCCTTATGAGGCTCTCTATGGAAAGAAATGCAGGACTCCAACTTGCTGGGATGAAGTTGGGGAAAGAAAGCTCTTAGGACCTGATCTCGTAGATGAAATGGCAGAAAAGGTCAGATCTATTCAACAACACATAAGAGCAGCTCAGAGTCGATAGAAAAGTTATGCCGACAACAGAAGAAAAGACCTAGAGTTTGAAGTGGGTGATAAAGTGCTCTTACGAATATCTCCCTGGAAGAGAGTCATGAGATTTGGAAAGAAGGGGAAGTTGAGCCCTAGATATATCGGTTCTTTCGAAATACTGGATCGTGTCAGGAAGGTAGCTTACCGATTGGCGATTCCACTGAATCTCTCTCAAGTACAAGATGTCTTCCATGTATCTCTCCTAAGAAAGTACATATCTGATCCTTCACATGTACTCAGCTCAGATGTTGTACCACTGGAGCAAGATCTTTCTTATGAAGAACAACTGATAGAGATTCTGGATCGTAGCGAAAAAGTCCTATGAAACAAGACCACTCGCTTGGTGAAAGTTTTATGGATGAACCACCAATTAGAAGAAGCTACATGGGAGCATGAGGATATGATGAGGGAGAGGTATCCTCATCTGTTTGTTACAAAGTGACGAATTTCGAGGGCGAAATTCATTTTAAGGGGGGTAGAATGTAACACCCGAGACTTTTATGTGAAATAGTTTGTTTTTATGTTATATAAATCATCAAAGGAATCTTTCACTACACACAACACTATCTTTCCTTTCTTTACACGCAACCGCGGCCTTCCTCAATAGCTTGTGTCGTACGCAATACCGAGTTTCACTAAACAATGATATGCTATTAAAATATTATTAAAACTAGCAGGTAGGAATAGTAATGACCACTTTTTGGAATTTTATAAATTTTATTTTTCAAAATGGACTTCATTTTTGGATTCGGAATATCGAAATTAGCCTAGGGTGAAATTTTGGTATTTTTCTGAAAACATTCAATTTTTGATGAATAGTGAAACCACTAAGTGGTAGTTAAAAAACTGAATTTTTCATAAAACATAATTTTACCGCTTCTTTGAGTGGAATGTCAAAAATCCGAGAGACACGGTTGATGTCAGTAAGTAAAATGTGGTTCAATGAGATGAAAATAATTTTTTTGTGAATAGTAACTTTTTACTTTTTTTTACCACGGTTAAAAGTAAATAGGGTAATTAAGGGTAAAAATGATATTATTATTACCCTAACACATGTCCTAATTCTATTGGACAACTGTAATTCGACCAAAAACAACCTTAGGAATAAAATATGACCATTTAGTCCCACTTGGATTAGATTAGGACATTTATTATTAATTTATTTAAAGAAGGGTTAAAATAGTTAAAATCAAAGTTTAATAAGTAAATAATTCAACTATAAATATTAATTAGAAAGCTAAAAATATTTCCTACATAATGGTATTTTATTTGTAATTTTTAGACATTAAATAATTTAATTTATTTATGACACAATGATGATGCAGTAATTATCTTATTAATGAAATATTCACATAATTGATGTTATAAATACCCAAATAAATGTAATTTGGGATTTTTTATGAATTACACTAATTTTCTAGGTTAATATGACATGTTAGTATTGATTTAAGTAACTTGGTTCGAACTAATCATTCTGTTATGATTTTCACAAAAATCAATTACTAAATAGTGTCAAAATTGACATAAAATAGTTTTTAAAACAAATATATTATGATTAATTTTTATTTTATTCCTAAAAATCTATGGTTCGGAAAAATGACTTAGATAAGGTTATATATTTTAATAATAAACAACTTGGGGTTCGTTTGGCTTGATATAGTAAGTTTATTAACCATATAGTGTAAGAAAACAAGAAGACACGGTAAAAGTTAGATTATCTAACTTAAAGTTAAATCTAAATGATAAGGTTTAAATTGATACCTAAACTTGTCTAAATTCTATTGGATGAGAGTATTTCGACCCTTACCCACCTTATCATCTAAATATATCAATTTGGAGCTATTAAAAACCGAATTTGGCTTTATAATAAAATAATATTTTTAGTTATTCCAAAGGTGCCCCTCTCCTCCCTTATAAAAGGGCACCTCCTCCCCCTCTTCCTCACACCACTTTTAGCCTTCAAGCTCGGTCAACCCCTTCCAATTTCTCCTCTCCACTTACATAGTAACATCCTAGAGGTTTTGGTCTTCTTCAAAGACCTATTTTAGTGCCCTAAAAGGAGGTCTCAGAGAAACACTTCAAAGAAGAGGTAATGTCCGTTACCAATTCTTTCATCTTTATTTCTTCTTACACTTCTTCTTCTTTATTTGTTTCATTATGAAGTAATAACATCAGTATCACTCATATACTGATATGTTATTATAAGTATGAAACAACCATATTTCACCATCTATCCATCCTACGGAAAAAGAAACCACTGCGCGTGCGTACGTACGGAATACCGTCTCCACGCCGTGGTATAATCTATTTTCCACCACCACCTTACTTTAATGGGTATAATGGTGTATATAATGACTATATATGACTATTATAAAGTGACATTGGTTCTGAAATAGTATACATACACTCCAATGCAATTCCACGATCATAGGAACGATATCATCACTCGTGTGTAGGTACGGAATACCGTCTCCACGATGTGATGCGACTCGTTCTACATGATCTTCATTTCATAATGATTATATAAATGAATTGAATGAATAAATATGATATATATTACACTAATACCATTCTGGAAATGAGGTATATATAACATAAAGAGAATAATAAGAATTTATTCAACAAAACACGCATAAGAACAAAAAGTAATAAACACCCGAATAACAAGTAGTAATGAAATATTACTAATAAGAAGCTAAGAATATGACCATATATGATATCATAACAATAAGTATGATTCTGGAATAAGTCAATAACATTATTTAAATCATTATAAAGGAGTTTCATAAACTTACGAAGCAAATCGGACATAAGGTAAGGGAAATATCACAATCTCATTTTTATCCGAGATTGTTTATACTTTGGTATTTACTTGGGTGTATTTTATCATCCACATCCATGTTTCCTCAATATGTAATATTATTTCCATCCACCTACAATTGTTTAAATCCATTTTTACCCTTTGGTGAGTTTACAGTAAATGATATGAAAGGAATATTTTGTCGTTTTTCGTACGATGTACTTTTTGACTTTTCTGACAAATGTACGAGAAGAATGTTTTTTTAACTTATACAGCATGAATGGATTTTAAAAAAACTATTTCCAAGAATCTTCCTTTACAGGTTTTCAAGTTTATTTTTAATCAAGTTTTTTTAGTTTAAAATTGTATGACATGTTAATAAAGGAAAAATGTTTTTGAAGTAAAAAAGGATATTTTCCTCAAGAATGGAGTTCAAGAGTTTTATCAAAATCATTTTCCATCTAAGATAATAAAGGGTTCTGTCTCTATCCCTATTATTACATTTATTTGAGTATGTTGTGATGGAAATATGTTTATAAATTCCTTTATCTTATATGAATTGTTTTATGATGTCATGTTGTTTAAGAATTCCGTTTTTATTACATGGGTTATGCAATGATGTATGATTTATGATTTTGTGGCACACATAAGAATGGTATCATTATGAGATGGGTGGGACCTATATCTCCCTCCAATGCATTGGATAATGATTTTATATCTCATGAGATAGACATGGCTGGAACAGTAGGTTATACTGGTTCAGTGAAACAGGACTGAAACGAGGAGTGAACTCGGTTCAGAAATGGACTTTGTCCACTAAGATAGTATTGGTAATGATTCCTGACTAATAAGAAATGATTCTCTATGATTATGTGTGTATGCCACAAAGTTTCATGTTTTATGTTATGATTATTGGGATTCCATTTCACTACTATGATTTATACCATGTTATGAAATTATGCTCTCTTTTGCAGGTTAAGATTTCTAAAAGTTATGTTCTTATGAATATGATGTGATTGATATTTCTTTTGATTACCCTTACTAAGTATTTGAGCTCACCCTTTTGTATGTTTTCTTTCCCCAGATCAGGAAAAAGATTATTAAGTAAGATATGCCAAAAGGGACTGTAGATATGATGAAATAAATGGGAGACAGTGTAGACGCTTTATGAACCAGTTGTTTATGTTTCCCAGTTTCTGAAGACACTATACCTATACTGTGCTTTCGTGGTTTTGTTATATGTTGTAATAATTATGCTTCAATTTTAAAGTATTAACAATGTTTGTAAAGTATGGGTCGTTATAGTTTTTTCCTGATCTGAGATATCCTCATGTTTTGTTGGATCATCTTATCTTTCTCAACCAATTCCACTAATGATTCTAGCCCCATCAACTTTCTTTCGATGACTTCATCCCAAAACGCTGGAGTCTGGAAATGCTTCCCATTCAATGCCTCAAAAGATGCCATTTTTATATTGAAATAAAAATTGTTATTATACAAAAACTCAACTAATGAAAGTGGATAATGCCAAATTCCCTGGATGTCCATTTAACAAGATAGAAACATATCCTCCAAAGTCTGAATTATTCATTCTGACTGCCCATCTAATTGAGGATGAAGAGCTATACTGAAATTTAATTTTGTGCCCATGGACTTCAGAAGGACCTTCCAAAAATTATATGTGAACCTGGGATCCCGGTCGGATACAATGAAAAGTGGAACTCGATTTAACCTCACAATATCATTGATGTACATTCTTTAAATCTTATCCAATGACATTATATCTCGAATAGAAAATAAATGTGCAGATTTATTAGCTAATAAATTATAACCAAAATCGCATTATTAACTCAATAAGTCTTAGGTAGTCTAACCACAAAGTACAGGGATACTTTTTCCCCTTTCTAGTCTGGCAGTGGGAAATGCTGAAGCATCCCCTTTTGTAATTTCCACTTTTCTTTAACCTATTGAGAGGTCAAACATTTAATGGTATAATCAGAAATATCTCTTTTTATTCCATCCATCCATTAATATTACCGAAAGTATTTATATATCTTTGTACTACCACGATGAACTGAAAATAGAGAACTATTAGCTTCACACAAATAATAATTCTTCAACTTGGAATCACAAGTCATACACAACCTTTTTTAAAATCTCAATATACAATCATTATCATGGTTAAATTATGGAAAATTACCCATTTTTTCTAATTACACCTTTTTCTCAATCTCAAGGACTTCCTTATGTTCTTTCTTAATTATGTATGATAGTGATGAATGCACTAAAACCTAAAATAGAATAGAGGTATTTCTCGCACCAAAAACATCTAGTAGAAAATTTTCAAATCATTAATCGAGGGATCATATTCCAAAATTAACATGGTTAATTATGCATGATGTTTTTGACTCCAAGAATCTACCAATTGTTTCCATTTCCTGGATGGTAATTGACTGTGCAATCATAATGCTTTATCAGTTCAAGCAATATTCTCTACCTCATGTTTTATTCTTTCTGAGTTAATATATACATCATACTTTTATTGTCAGTATATATTTGACATTTGGATTTTTATAAACGATGCATCAAAATTTTCCATGAAAAAACCACAGTAGTCAATTCTAAGTCATATGCGGGATGATTTAACTCATGAAGTTTTAGTTGTCTTGTGGCATAAGAAATTAAATGATCATTCTTCATCAAAACACAACCATTTCCCTTCAAATAAGAATCATTATATATGAAAAACACACATTTCCTAGAATGCATGTGTAACACCCCAAGCTTCCATGATACGCTTCTCTTTGAATAATATAGTAGTGTGTGTTGTACGCAACTTCGAGTTCTAACACATACCATAACCAATCAAACTAGCCGTTATGTATAGTAATACCCACTTTTTAAAATTTTATATATTTTATCCTTTAAAATGGACTTCATTTTTGGATTTGGAATATCGAAATTAGCTTAGAGTGAATTTTTCGTATTTTTCTGAAAACATTCAATTTTTGATGAATAGTGGAAACCCTAAGTTAGAGTTTAAAACAAAATATTTATTTAAATAATTATTTATTTTATTTAAATTTATTATAGGTAAAAATAGATACGTAATACCTATATAAGTTCAATGTAATTCATTGGAGTCAGTTTTTAATAATTTTAGATATATAAAAATTTTATTGTACTTTTCACTGACTTTTCCCTATCTTCTAGGAGAATTTAAAAATTTACATAAAACATAATTTTACCACTTTTGTGAGTAGAATTTCAAAAATCCAAGAGACACGGTTAATATCATGTAGTAAAATGTGGTTCAATAAGATAAAAATAATTTTTGGTGAATAGTATATTTTTGCTTTTATTTACCACAATTAAAAGTAAATAGGGTAATTAAGGGTAAAACTAATATTATTATTACCCTAAAACATGTCCTAATTATATTGGATAAGTTTAATTTGACCAAAAACAACCTTAGGAATAAAATATGAACCTCTTTGGTCCACTTGTATTAGATTAGGACATTTATTATTATTTATTTCAAAGAAGACTTAAAAGAGTTAAAATCAATGTTTAATAAGTAAAACATTTTGAATATAGGGTTATACATAAGCTAAATTGGATTATAAATATTAATTATAAATCTAAAAATATTTCTTACATAATGGTATTTTATTTATAATTTTTATACCTTAAATAATTTAATTTATTTCTGACACAATAGTGATGTAGTAATTACCTAATTAATGAAATATTAACATAATTGATATTATAAATATCCAAATAATTGTAATTTTGGAATTTTTATGAATTAAACTAATTTTATAGGTTAATATGACATGATAGAAATGATTAAATTAATTTATTTCGAATTAATAAAGTTGTTATAACTTTAAAAAAAATCAATTATTAAATAGTGTCAAAATTGACATAAATGTGTATTTAAAAAAAATATTATATTATTAATTGATATTCTATTCCGAAAAACATACTGTTTGGAAAAATGACATAGATAAAGTTATATATATTAATAATGAACCACTTGGGGTTCTATTGTCTTGTTACTGTAAGTTTATTAACCATATAATATAAAAATACAAAGAGATATGGTAAATGTTAAACTATTTAACTAAGAGTTAAATATATATGATAAGGTTAATATAATTTACTCAAACATGTCTAAAATCTATTGGTTGAAATTATTTCGACCCATACCTACCTTATCCTTGAAATAAGTCACTTTGGTTCCATTATAAACTGAATTTGAATTTATTATAAAATAATATTTTAAGTTTTTTCTAAGGTACCCCACACCCCTCTTATAAAATGGCACTCCCCCTTCTCTCAAATTCATACCATCAAAGACTTTTGGTTCGGCCAACCCCTAGCCAAATATCCTCTCAACTTCTCTCACTTCATCCTAGACACCTTCATTTTGTCAGAAAGCCAACTTAAGGAGCCCTTGTGATCAAATCAAAAGGTAGAACCCGGAGAAGAGGTAATAATTGCACCACCCTCTTTCAAGTTCCTTTCTTCTTCCACATCCTTTTTCTTTGTTTTTTCCATTATAAAATAATAACTTCAGTATCTTCTATATACTTTTATGTTATTATAAATATGTTACAAGAGAATTCATTATTCTATCCATCCCTTGGATGACGTGTCACCATACGTGCGTACGTACGACTTACCATCTCCACGTCATGGTGTAATTGTTATTCAATACATTATTATTATGATGTGTATAATAGTGATGTCTAATTGATGTAAATAAAAAATATAACATGAAAATTATTCTCCATTTATGATACACCATCCAATTATATATTATTTTAATATCAAAAGACTTATATTGTCGCTCGTGCGTACGTACGGACTACTGTCTCCCCAAACGCGATGCAATTAATTCCCCATCATATCCATTCAAGACTAATTTTCATTTGATGATTAAAAATAATGTTCAAGGACTTGATATCATTCTGGATATGAATAAGATACAACCTATGGATAACAAACATGACTTATGTAACAAAACATATAAAAGAAGTCGAGTAAGTGAACACCTAAAACGACGATAATACTAAAATATTATTAACAAAGAAACATTACAAGATAATATATGATATCATATTTATGTATATGATTATTTTATAATTTAATAACAATGATTTAAATATTATACAGGAGGTTAAACTACCCTCGACCAAGGTAAAGTACAAGGTAAGGGTTAATTTCAAAATCTCTTTATTATCTGAAGTTGATTTTACGTAAGTATCTAATGGGACATGTTTATCATACACATCCATGTTTCTTAAAAATGTATTTCAAAAGATTATTACTATTTTATATACTATGGGTTAATTTCATTTATACCCTTATTTGACTTTTATAAGATGTTTATAAAGGAATCTTTCCATCATTTTCCAAACAAGGTCCTTTTAACCTTTTCGACAGAATTAAGGTAAGAATGTCTTTTTTAACTTATACGACGGGTGTGACTATTTTCAACCATTATAAAATCATCGAAGATTCCCTTATAAGTATATATGAATATTTTCAATGTAAATGATTTATTTTATAATTATGTGATTCTAAAATGATTTCAAAAAAGATATATTTCTCTCAAATAGTTTTGATTTCATCTATGTCAACATCCTTTGATGGATTTTAAGATTATTTGAAGTTGATTTATTATGATACAGAACATCCATATTGTATTGAAGGTTTTGTGATATGTTTGACTGTGGATGGGGTTTTTTATACCATTCATGGTTTATGGGGAAATTATTGATATTTCGTATGCTATTTTTAATATGAATGTTTATGTTATGTTTAAACCTGTTCATATGAGGAATGCATTGGACTTAGTAAGTGATGGGTGGAGCCCATTATACCTCCTCGATGCATCGGTAGGTCTCATGAGAAAAACTAGTGTCTTGGAACAAGGCCTTGAAAAAATCTTATTTTTAGTCTTTTCACAAGGCCTTTACTATGTGGTTATGATAGTCTGGCATTATAAATTCTATCATTATGAAAGTGGTTATTGATATTGCATGTGATTATTTGACTAGTAGGATACTCATGTGAATAATTAAATGGTATAATTTCATTTGATTTCTTCCATATTATACTGAATATCATGTTTAAAAGGCTTTTATTTTAGTTATACATTGCCTTAAATGTTTAAGCTTATCTATGAAAGCTTACGCTATATTGTTATCCTTACTGGGCATCTAAGCTCACCACTTTCTATGTTTTATTTTTCCCAGGATGTGAAGAAGTATTTTATGACTGACCTACAGGGATAGTCTGAGGGGATATGAGTGTAGACTATGGAGACTATGTTGTTGTAGTTTTTCACTTAATGATGTAATGTAAGACTTATGAATATATCTAGTGTTTCAAACGCTACTAAACTAATCGGTCTTTAGATACTTGATCTTTTGTGATCATGCCAATGTTATGTAATAATGCACCAACTTTGGGTAACTAGGGTCGCGGCGTTACAATTGGTATTAGAGTAATTTTAGTAAAAACCTTGGAATCTAGATTTAGATAAACTCTGATTAGAGCACAAAGACCTAATATGGACTTTGAGGATTATTACAAAATAACTTCCTAGATTTTTGGTATTGTAGAGATTTTGTGAGTTTTCTGAGAAAAACATCCATGTCTTGATATGAGCAGGTAGAGGTGGCTCTGGCATAGATATACCTAGGGGTAAAACCGTAAAACACCACTTTGAGCTAGACTTGAATGGGAACTAGTGCACAATAATGAGTCTTGTTGCACTATTGGGTATGGCACTCTCGGGGGATATTCATAGGATAATTCTCATTTTCATTACAAACCATTATGAAGGGTTTATGAGTATATAATTCCTCAAATAAATTTTTTTTTATGATTATGGATTATATCCATAAACTGTTCAATTTATGTTATGTTTTTTACAAGTTTGGAATTATGTATTTTGATTCATAAAATATTCTAGTTTATTCCATTGTTTAGAAATGGCGCCTAGTGGAAGGAATGGAAACTATATCAATTCTCACACTTCATGTAGGGATTGAAATCCTACTCAAGATAATTATATTGGAGCTGGTGATGTAACTGGTGTTGATCAGCTAATCACCAAACTGGGACAACTCACTCAGGTTATGAATAATAACCTTACCCATATGGAGAACCCCGATCCGCAGCGTGGAGGATCAATATTAGATTTCTTCATGAGGTAACAACCACCAACATTCAATGGGCATACAAATCCCCTAGTATCGGAGTAATGGATAAATTCATTATGAATATATTTCACGCCTTGGGGAGTAGTGAAAGGCAAAAAGTTATCATTGCAGTTTACCGCCTCACTGGAGATACTGTTCAATGGTGGTTAGTTTTCCAAAACAAAAATGAAGATGATGAAGTATCAAATATGGAATGGTGGGAGTTTAAAGATATTTTCATAGAAAAATACTTTCCTCATGACCATCGAACGGATATAGAAAGACAATTTCTGAGTCTGAGGCAAACAGAGGACGAGAATGTTGCAAAGTATGAGTCTAACTTTACAAGGTTAGAAAGGCATGATGCAGATTATATATGAAAACCAAAAAGTAAGATTGATCGTTTATTTGATGGGTTAAAACCATTTCTCCGTCGAGCTTTAGTCTCACAATCCTTCTCGTCATATGAAGATATTGTCTCATCTGCTATCAAAATAGAAAAGAAATTCTCTCAGTCTTATAAGTTTTAATCAAAGAAAGAGAAGAAGAGATCTGTTGATCACTCTAGAAATGGAAATAAGGGGAGGAAGGTAAAATTTGAATATCCATCTTGTAGTAAATGTGGGAAGAAACACACTGGTACTTTCTTGAAGGGAATGGAAGTCTGTTCCAAGTGTGGTGAAAAAGGCCACCATGCTCATGATTGTAAGGGGGAGAAAGAAGCTACCGATGTTCAATGCTACAATTATAGGGAGATGGGACATTATGCAAATGAATATCCTAATCGTCAGGGGAACTTACCTCCGAAAGGGCCAAGGGATCAATTCCAAGCTTATGCTATCACTACTACTGAGGTTGAAGCTCCGAAAGATGTGGTGGTAGGTAATTTAATGGTTTCCTCAAGTTTAGAAACTGCTTTATTTGATTTTGGATCATCGCATTGTTTCATATCATCCCAGTTTTCTAAGAAAATTAGTTATTTCCAATTTGATTTAACAAGGGAGTTGTCAGTTAAACCACCTAATGGAAGTATCATTGCTTCAATGTTCTGTGAATTTGTTCCCATTAAAGCATATAAATGTTCTTTATATGTTGATCTCATCTTCATACCTATGATTGAGTTTGATATAATCCTCGGTATGGATTGGATTTCAGACTATGATACGAATATTTATTGTAAGAAGAAGGAGATTATGATTTTTGATGATGATGATAAATAACACCCTATCTTTAGAGAAGAATCATCAACACCAAATTCATATCTAGATCCACCCCAATAGCTCAACTAAATTAAAATATTGGGGAGGAAGAGAATTAAATGACTATGGGTGAGAAAATGAATGTTCAAATAGATGATATACCTATTTTGAATGAATTCGTTCATGTTTTTCCAGAGTATTTACCTGGATATCCTCCAAAATGAGAAATTGAGATTTCCATTGATTTAATTCATAGTTCATGGCTCATATCAAAGACCCCTTATATAATGGCCACTGTGAAATTAGTGGAACTAAAAAAACAACTAGAGGAATTGAGTAATAAGGGATTTATACGCCCTAGTGTTTCCCCATGGGGAGCCCATATCCTTTTTGTTAAGAAGAAATATGGATCTATGAGGTCATGTATCGACTATATGGAGATCAATGCTTTAACAATAAAGAAAAAGTATCACCTACCTCTCATTGATGATTTATTTGAACAACTGCATGGAGCTCAATACTTTTCAAATATTGACCTTTGATATGGGTACCATCGGTTGTGTGTGAAGAAGGAATACATTCCGAAGACAGCATTTCAAACCAGGTACGGGCATTACGAGTTTACAGTAATGCCTTTTGGGCTGACTAATGCACCTTCTGTTTTCATGGATCTAATGAACATAGTTTTCATAGAATATCATGATGAATTTGTATTGGTATTTATTGATGATATCTTGGTATACTCCAAAATCTATGAAGATCTTGAAAATCACTTGCGCATTATATTAAAGACTCTGAGATGACATGAATTATATTTGAAGTTTAGCAAGTGTGAATTCTGGCTTTAGGAGATTTCTTTTCTTGGCCATATTATCTCCAAGGATGGAATATATGTTGATCTTTCTAAGACCAAGGAAATACAATAATGGAAATCATCGAAGAGTATAACTGAGGTACGTAGTTTTATTCATTTATTAGGTTATTATCAATGTTTCATCCAGAATTGTTCCCGAATGGATAACCGATTAACGAAGCTCACATGTAAAGGGGATAAATTTGTTTGGACAGAAGATTTTGAAGAATGTTTCAAAGAACTGAAGAGGCAATTATTCAATGCTCTTATATTGACTATACCATCAGGAATGATGGGTTTTTTATTTATAGGTATGCTTCAAAGAAAGGACTTGGTTGTGTCCTTATACAGAATTATAGGGTTATTACCTATGCATCACGATAGTAAAGAATTCATGAGAAAAACTATCATACTCATGATCATGAGTTTGCAGCTGTAATCTATGCTTTGAAGATTTGGATACACTATCTCTATGGTGAAAAATGTGAAATTTATACTAATCGCAAGAGTTTGAAGTATATTTTCTGACAGAAAGAACTCAACATAAAGAAATAGAGATGGCTTGAACTACTCAAGGATTATGATTTCATGATACACTACCTCCCGGGGAAGGCAAATAAGGTGGAAGATGATTTGAGCAGAAAGGATCATTGTGTTTTGAACAAGATGAGAGTTGAAAGGTATCCTATTTTCATGGATCAAGTAAATATGGATATGGGAATTACCATGGATGGAGAAACATCGATACTTTTTAAATGGTTTCCAAACAAACTTTACTAGAAATGATAAATAGTTCTCAGACCAATGACGAAGAGTTCCAAAATAAGATTGAAGCTATGAATGATGGGAGATAGAGTGACTTTGTGTATGAAGATGGAATTTTGAAATTTGGGAAGAGACTTTGTGTTCCCGATATACTTGATCTAAAAATGGAATTGTTGGATGATTCTCATTGTTCCAATTTCGTTATACACCCTAGGAGCACCAAAATGTATAGAGATTTGAAGGAACCTTTTTGGTGGGAAAACATGAAGAGGGAGATTACTGATTTTGAGTCATGATTTATGGTTTGTCAACATGTGAATACTGGAAGGCAACAACCTGGAAGAGTCATGCAACCTCTTCCTATACCATAGTGGAAATGGGATAATATTACGATAGACTTTGTCATGGGACTACCAAAGACTCCTAGAAGGAACGATGCAATATGGGTCATTGTTACTCATCTTACCTAGTCAGCACATTTTCTTGCTATAAGAGAAGATCTACCACTATAACGTCTAGAAAGACTATATATTAATGAAGTTGTGAGACTTCATGGAGTACTAGTATCGATTTTTTCTGATAGTGATCCCCATTATACATCAAGATTCTGGAAAAATATTCAGAAATCCTTGGATACTGAGCTTTGTTTGAGCACTTCCTACCACCCCCAAACTGATGGACAATCAGAATGGACTATTGAAACCTTATAAGACATGTTGAGATCATGATCACATGACTTTCAAGGTATGTGGGATCAATATTTACCTCTGGTAGAATTTTCCTATAACAATAGCTTCCATTCAAGTATTAGGATGGCACCATATGAAGCATTATACTGAAAGAGATTCCGCACACCAACCTGTTGGGATGATGTTGGTGAAAGAAAACTCGTAGGCCCAGAACCTGGGGAGGAAACTATGGAAAAGGTGAAGGTATCCAAACCCACATCAAAGTAGCTCAAAGTATGCAGAAGATCTATGATGATCACCGAAAGAAGGATTTGGAATTTAAAGTAGGAGATCATGTTTTCTTGAAGGCATCTTCATGGAAGGGTGTTATACGTTTCAGTAAGAAGGGTAAATTGAGTCCCAGGTACATTGGACCTTTCGAAATTCTAGAAAAAATTGGGGTTGTAGATTACCATTTGGAAATGCCGCCAAATCTCTCCCAAGTTCACGATGTGTTCCACATATCACTATTGAGAAACTACATGCCTGTCCCAATGCAGGTACTAACCTGTGAGGAAGTAGAACTGGAACCCAATCTATCTTCTTGCGAAGATCCCATCAGGATTCTTGATACCAGAGAACAAGTGTTGAGAAACCAGATGACTCTTCTGGTAAAAGATCTATGGAGAGACCATAAGATGGAAGAGGCAACATGGGAACCCGAGGAACTTATGATGAAGAACCACCGAAGTATTTTTATGCAGTAATATTATAGAAATTTTTGAGACTAAATTATTTGAAGGAGGGGAGAATGTAACACCCCATGCTTCCATGGTACACTTTTCTTTGAATAATACAGTAGCGTGCGTTGTACGCAACGTCGAGTTCTAACACACACCACAACCAAACAAACTAGCTGTTATGAACAGTAATACCCACTTTTTAAAATTTTATAAATTTTATCTTTCAAAATGGACTTCATTTTTGGATTCATAATATCGGAATTTTCTTAGGGTGAATTTTTGGTATTTTTCTGAAAACTATCAATTTTTTATGAATAGTGGAAAACACTGATTTATATCTTTAAACCGATTTTTTATTTAAATAAATATTTTCTTTTTAAATTTATTTTAGGTCAAAATAGATACGTAATACCTATATAAGTTCAATGTAATTCATTGGACTCAGTTTATAATAATTTTAGATATTTAAAAATTTTATTGAACTTTTCATCCTCTTTTACCCATCTCCTAGGAGAATTTGGAAATTTAGAAAACAATTAATTTTTGTACTTCTGTGAGTCGAATTTTGATAATCGGGGAGACATGGTTAATATCAAGGAGTAAAATGTGTTTCAATAAGATAAAAATAATTTTTGGGGAATAGTAACTATTTACTTTTATTTGCCACTGTTAAAAGTAAATAGGGTAATTAAGGGTAAAACTGATATTATTATTACCCTAACACATTCCTAATTCTATTAGCTAAGTATAATTCGACCAAAAACAACTTTATGAATAAAATATGACCCTCTTTGGTCCACTTGGATTAGATTAGGACATTTATTATTATTTAATTCAAAGAAGAGTTAATAGAGTTAAAATCAATGTTTAATAAATAAAGCATTTTTAATATAGGGTTATACCTAAGATAAATTTGATTATACATTTTCATTAGAAATATAAAATATTTCCTACATAATGGTATTTTATTTATAATTTTTAGACATTAAATAATTTAATTTATTTATGACACAATAGTGATGCAGTAATTACCTAATTAATGAAATATTAAAATAATTAATATTATAAATATCCAAATAAATATAATTTGAGAATTTTTATGAATTACACTAATTTTATAATTTAATATGACATGTTATTATTGATTAAATTAATTTAGTTCGAATTAATAAAGTTGTTAGAATTTTGACAAAAATCAATTATTAAATAGTGTCAAAATAGACATAAAGGTCTATTAAAAAAAATATTATCTTATTAAATGATATTCTATTTTTAAAAACCTAAGTTTCGGAAAAATGACTTATATAAGGTTATATATATTAATAATTAACCACTTGGGGTTCACGTGTCTTGTTATGGTAATTTTATTAACCATATAATATAAAAATACAAAGAGACATGGTAAATGTTAAACTATTTAACAAAGAGTTAAATATAAATGATAAGGTTAATATAAGTGACCCAAACCTGACTAAAATCTATTGGTTAAAAGGATTGTGACACATACCTACCTTATCCTCAAAATAAGTCACTGTGGGGCCATTATAAACCAAATATGAATTTATTATAAAATAATATTTTAAGTTTTTCCTAAGGTTCCCCCCACCCCTCTTATAAAAGGGCACTCCCCATTCTCTCAAATTCAAAACTTCAAAGCCTTTTGGTTCGTCCAAAACCTGCCAAAATATCCTCTAAACATCCCTCACTTCATCCTAGTGGTCTTCATTTAGTCATAAATCCAACTTAATGAGCCCTTGTGATCAAATCAAAAGGAAGAACCCGAAGAAGAGGTAATAATTTCACCACCCTCTTTCAAGTTCCTTTCTTCTTCCAATTCCTTTTTATTTGTTGTTTCCATTCTAAAATAATAACTCCAGTATATTATAAATACTCTGATGTTATTATAAATATGGTACAAAAAAATTCATTATTCTATCCATCCCTTGGATGACATGTCACCATACGTGTGTACGTACGGCTTACCGTCTCTACATCGTTGTATAATTATTATTCAATACATTTTTATTTGGATGGGTATAATAATGATGTGTAATTCATGTAAATAATAAATATAATATGATAATTATTATTTATATATGATACACCATCCAGTTATATATATTTTTGATATCAAAAGAATGATATTGTCGCTTGTGCCTACGTACGGACTACCGTCTCCACAAACGTGATGAGATTCATTCCCCATCGTATACATTCAAGACTAATTTTCATTTTATAATTAAAAATAATGTTTGAGGACTTGATATAATTCTGGATTTGAATAATATACAACCTATTTATAATAAACATGACTTATTTATCAAAACATATAAAATAAAACGAGTAAGTGAACACCCGAAATGACGATAATACTAAAATATAATTAACAAAGCAATATTAAAAGATCATATATGATATCATATTTATGTATATGATTCTTGTATAATTTAATATCAATGATTTAACAAATATAGAGGAGGTTAACCTACCCTCGACCAAGGAAAATTACAAGGTAAGGGTTAATTTCACAATCTCTTTATTATCCGAGGTTGTTTTTACATAAGTATCTTCTGGAACATCTTTATCATCCACATCCATGTTTCTTAAAAATTTATTTCAAAACATTCTTACTATTTTATAGAATATGGGTTAAAGTCAGTTATACCCTTGTTTGACTTTTATAATAAGTTTATAAAGGAATATTTCCGTCATTTTCCAAACAAGGTCCTTTTAACCTTTTCGACAGAATTAAGGTATGAATGTCTTTTTTAAGTTATACGGCCGGTGCGGCTATTTTCCACCATTATAAAATTGTCGAAGATTACCTTAAAAGCTTATGATAATATTTTCAAAGTAAATGTTATATTTTATAATTATTTGACTCTAAAATGATTTCAAAGAAGACATATTTCTCTCAAATAGTTTTGATTTCATCTATGTCAACATCTTTTGATGGATTTTAATCTTATTTGAAGTTTATTTATTGTGATACAAAACATCCATATTGTATTAATGGTTTTGTGAGATGTTTGACTATGTATGTGTTATTGTTATACCATTCATGGTTTATGAAGAAATTATTGACATTTTTTATGCTAGTTTTAATATGAATGTTTATGTTATGCTTAAACATGTCCATATGAGGAATGCATTGGACTTAGTAAGTGACGGGTGGATCCTGCTCTAGCTCCTCGATGCATCAGTAGGTCTCATGGGATAAACTATTGTCTTGGCACAAGGCCTTGACAAAATATTATTTGTAGTCATGGAACAAGGCCTTGACAACGTGGTTATGATAGTCTAGAATTATGCATTCCATCATAATAAAGTGGTTATTGATATTTCTTGTGATTATTCGAATAGTAGAATATAAATTTGAATAAGTATATGGAATTATTTCATTTTATTTCTACCATATTATGCTGATGTTAAAGTTTAAAAGTCTTTTGTTTTAGTAATACATTGCCTTAAATGATTAAGCTTATTTATGAAAGTTTCCGCTATATTGTTATCCTTACTAAGCATCTGAACTCACCCCTTTAAATGTTTTATTTTTCCCAGGATGTGAAGAAGTATTTTATGACTGACCTGTAGGGATAGTCTGAGGGGATATGTGTGGGGACTATGGATACAATGTTGTTGTTGTTTTTCACTTTATGATTTAATGTAAGACTTATGAATATATCTAGTGTTTCCAAGGCTACTAAACTAATCGGTCTTTTGAGACATGATCTTTTGTGATCATCCCTATGTTATGTAATAATGCACCGAATCTGGGTAACTTGGGTCGGGGCATTACATCATGGCCAAAACTAGAGCATTAACCATTCTTTTTTCAGTTCATAAAAAACATCACATTATTCAAACACAACAAATTTAACCCCTTTTCGTGTTAACATAGATATCGGGATAGATAATTGTGTAATGTTTTTAACAAACCATCCATAATAACCTATTAATCCATGAAAACTACAAATATCTATAATATTTTTTGTTCTTTTCCATTCATTAACCACTTTTGTTTTGGTAAGATCAATTGTTATTCCATTATTTTTTATAATGTTCCCAAGAAAAGAAATCTTCTTCAACCAAAAATCACACTTTATGAATTTTTCATACTATTTCATTTCATTTAAGGTTTAAAAAACAACCCTTATTTGTTTTTTGGCCTCTTCTATACACTTATGTAAATACCAAAATTTCATCAATTAACACAACCAAACATTTATCCAAGAACTCGGGAAATATTCTTTTCATAAGATTCATGAATACTGTAGGTGAATTAGTAAACCCAAATGGAATAACAATGAATTCATAATTCCCATATTTAGTACAAAAATCTGTTTTTGGGATTTCATCCTCCTTCACGTTCAGCAGATGGTATCCGGATCTCACATCAATCTAGGAAAAGTACTGAGCTCCCAATTGATCAAAGAAGTATTGGATATGATGCAAAGGATACTTGTTTTAATATTGATTTTATTCAAACTCTATAATCATTTCGAATTCTCATAGAATAACAATTATTTTTAATGAAAAAAATACGAGCACCCCATGGCGAAGTGCTAGGATGAATGAAGCCTTTATCTAGAAAACCCTGGAACTAATTTTTCAAATCAAGAGGTTATATTTGAGCCATAGGATATGGGCGTTTTGAAATTGTCTTAGAATCATGAACTAAGTTAATTTTGAATTTGAATTCTCGATCAGTAATGACACCGACTAACACATTAAAAACATCACGGTATTTATTTACCATAGACACATCATTAATCTAAAGAGTTCCTCTATTTTCAACAATATGAGCAAGATAACATTAATGTACATCTTTCAAAATTTTCTCTGCTTCTAGATATGTAATCAATTTTATGGTTTCATTCATGTATATAAACAAAAATTCTTTCTAAAAAAACAACTTCTTTAGCTCCATACTCAAAATTTACATGATAAACAAAAAGCCAATCCATTCCCAGAAAAACATCAAACTCGACTAAGGGAAAAAATAAGATTTTTTGGTAATGTCTTTCTAAAGACAAAAATAGAAAGATTCTTATAATTCCTCTTTGCTATAATATTTTCCCCAAGTGTTTTAACGATAAGTTCTGATCTCAATTGTTGATGTGATAATTACAATTTACCAGAAAATTTCTTAGAAATGAAGGAATGTTTAGACCCCATATCGAACAAAAAAATAGCTAAATCTAATTAAACAAACAAATTACCTGATACAACTTCATTTGATGGCCCCACATCTACTGTTGCAGTCTCAAAAGATCTCACTACACCTTTTTGATCATAGTATGACTTCTTTGAATCATTCTGATCTCTCTTGGGGCAATAATTTTCATAATGACCCATCTCACAACATTTAAAAACTTAAAATTTTTCTTATCAGGATCTTCCTTAGGATCATTTTTATTAAAATGTTTTGACATATTTCTAAACATACCACATAAAAAACACTTTCCAATGTTGTTAATTAATTTTACAGGGTTCTTCTTACCACACTTTTCACAAATTGAAAACTATATTTTCTTACCATAAAATTTCATTGGTTGATTCTTACACATCGCTTTCTATCTAGACCACTTATTCTTCTTGTTTCAAAAATTCACATGATCCTCAAAAAACTCCATCTCTACCCTCTCAGCAAATCGGACAATTTTCTCATAACTTTTGAATTTATGGGAGGCCAACGCCCTTCGTCAACATGGATTCAATCCTATGTAAAAGTGGTTGAATATTCTATCACGATCCAGAATAAGAATTAGAGTATACCTAGCCAGTCATTTGAAGTTCACTTCATATATATCCACTTTGTCCTCCTCCTAGTACTTCAATTAATGGAATCTCTTCTATATAATATGTCACAACAACTTAGGGAAATATTTTTCAAGGAAATGAATTTTAAATGAATCCCACTCCATGGAATCAATATCATCTCTATCCCTAATATTCCTTACCAATGACAACCACAGATCTGCTTCAGCTTCAAAATGTTAAATGGAAAGTCTTAACTTTTTATTATTTGAACAACCCATTACATCAAATATAATTTTAAGGTTTTAATCCATCATTCAGCCACTATTGGGATACAAGATCCGTCAAAAGGAAGAGGGTGTTGTCTTATAAAATATTCCACTATTTTCATGTTTCATTGTGGTTCATCTGGTATTTATCATGCATGGAAACTACCACCATTTATTTCTTGCACTATCTTACCCATTACTATCACAAATGTCTTGGTTCCAATCCCTACAATTCCAGGCTGTAGATTCGGAAGGATGACATTATGTCGGTGCCTCTCTTCTTCAGCTTCCCTATTTCTTCTATAGACAACCATTCTGAACAAACATATATTAGTCAATGAAACATGGTAATCATTGAATTAAATAATATTTCAAATTATCCAGAGAGTAAAATAATATTTATTGTATTATATTTACATAATCATAACCCCTAAAGTTATCTAAACTATCATCTGATACCAACTCTATGGTCCTGACCTTATAACATTACATAATCCTGAGTTTAGTCAAGAAATCACTTCCTTTCAATTTCAGGGTCTTTTTAAGTTTAGATATTTATAGAATTGGGACATAATACATTCATAACATTAAACATTAATATATATTGGATAGCATAAAAATAGTATTCATTCCTTGAAAATTGTAAATTATTTTAAAATAAAACATGTTTTCATTGAAAATTATTCAAACATTTAACTTGGATTCCTTATTTGTCATAAACATACTTATAACATGTGAAAATTATTTAAAAACTTGGGAAGAGCACAAAAATCTATGTAAGGGATATAAAAAGAATGGAATATCACATTTTTTCACAAATAATTGTAATGTATGAAAGCATTTTCAAACGGCATACTTGTCACCAATATATACTTTGTGAAAAATGATATTTCTAAAAGATACCCAAATAAAAAATAATTTATATATAACCATAAATTTATCATGGGTAATTAATTACATAATTTTTAAACCCTCTTGGCTACCTTATAATTTGTAACCCTCATGGCTACCTTACAATGTGTGTAACCATCACAGTTACATTTGGAGTAATCATACGAATGACCTCCAACATACAGATAACCAATTAATTAGAGGGAGATATAGGTACCACCCGTCATCATAAAAAATTCCAAATAACCGTAACATAATCATTCAACATGAATAATTTAAAAAAACATTTTTTTTAATTTCGTAAAAAAGACTTTTAAAAGAGGATTTCAAAAGAAAAAGTCCCTTATAAATATAATATAATTGATGTCTGACTTAAAAGAGTTGATTTAATATGTTTATACACAATAAATACACATAATTAAATATAATATAAACAACACCCATCAATAATACAATTCAAATACCACATAAATAATGATGTAGAAGGTTAACCCGATGAATAGAAATTGGGTTAAGAATTCCCTTAGCTTGGGGTATTCTTACTTAAAACTCATTTAACCCTCATGTATAATGGTTAAAATGGTGTTATTAATAACTTAAAGAAACATAATCATGTATATAATACCTTGTCTTATCATTTCATAACACCATTTAACCCATTAATTATTAGTATTTTGTTCCTTCCATTGTTTCAGGTGCTTTCATTACATGTTTTCCATGATTGGTTCTTGATGGATATTCTGGTCGATTTGAAGTAAAAATACAGAATTGGAATGGGTTATTATTTACATATTACTAGAATAATACATTATAATATTTATCATTTTGAATTATGACCTAAGATTGATTCATAAGTCAATCGATTATTGATATTTGTTTAGGTCATTTTGGCGATTCTTCGATAGTAAGGAACTCATTTTTTTTATAAATTAGTAACATGTGTGGATAATGGTTATATAACCCTATATAATATATAATACATATATTATAATCTTTTTCAAAAAATAAAAATGGTTTCGTGATTAGTATTGAAAAAAGTAAATGAAATTTAAATCACATCATCGATGATATCAGTAAATTGACACATAATGGACGATGTTTTAATTTCTTGAATAAGTGGGAGAGGGGAAGAAATGAAATGGTTATTATTACATAAACATAAATTAAATAAAAAATATTTAATTAATGTATCATTAATTTTTTATGTATAAGGAGATGTTATTAAAGATAACTAAAATAAAGGAATCTCAAAATAAAGGAGAAGTTTAGAAACCCCTTACGAAAATTTGGCATCTTAACCGCGTCGCATAAAATTTCATAAAATATTATAATGATAGAAAAGGATCTCTCATCATTATTACATAATATAGGATGTAAGGGGGATATGGAATAAAATATCCCAACATAATAAAAATTAAATTAAATATAATAATATTAAACGAAAGAAAAGAACAAAACAGATGAAGATGTTTACCTCTTGACCTATCCTCCATGAGATTCTTCTTAAGGCCTTTGGTTTTGGCTTTTCGGGAGACCAGAAGCTCTAGTACGTGGAGAAGATTCATGGTAGGAGTATTAGGAAGAACATAGGTAAGGATCATGGCTTGAGAGGTGTGGGAGAAATATGGGAATGAGGGTGGTATTTATAGTGAACGAGAGGAGGTATTTTACATTATTTTTATCATTATTATAATATTTTTTTCAAGACTATGAATATTATTAATTCATGTGACCCAAAATTTTTATATTGGAATGTGAGTTCGAGTTAAGTGGTGTAACATCATCCTTTCATCACCTATGATGCATTAAACCAAGTATTTAACATTTATCATATATTATTGAATTTTATTATTCCTAAAAAATTCTAAAAAATTAGAAAATTCCAAAAAATTCACTCTAAAAATTTCTCGACATGTATAATTCAAAAATTAACCCCATATTTTTAAAATAATATTATATGTATTATTAATTTAATTTTTATATAAAATATTAATTTATTAATAAAATAAATAATTTTAATTCCATAACAACTTTTATATCACATTCAAAAATTATCCAATATGTCATTATCTTAATGCCTTAAGAAAATAAAATAATAATACAATTTACTATTAATTATGGTCATAATACTATTCATATTACTATTCAATAGGGTCTGTTACTATTTAGCAAAAAATAATGTTGGCTCCATCAGAATCCAAATAACTTACGGAACACAATTTTAGATGACCATTTTTCAAAATTATAAACATAGAACTAGAAAAATTTTGTTTAATGGATAGTTATAAATATCTACATAAAAAATGTTTCATGAATTTCAAATTTTTTTAAATAAACCATGGGGTGTTATAGTTACAACACAATTTTATAGTTTGTTATGTAAAATCATCATGGAGATATCGATTGTGAGACCTTTAATACTTAGTTGTCCATTGGATGTGATACTAATAGATTTTTTGAAGGTGGGCTGGACATTATCATTTTTATAGGATGGATGGTGATAAAAGTGATGTTTTTAGAGGAGTAAATGAAGTCATTTTAGACATACGCTTTGGAGGTGCATCTGATTATATCAATGATGTACTAGGACCTCTCAGATTAGTTCTATAGGCCAATCATGAATAAGTTAGTAAATGAGTTTTTCGCTCGATACCTCATTTATTAGAATGTTAAGGCTATGTAGATAGTTATATTTTCTTCATCTAATCCCCATGAGGCTCCATAGTGGATGTGGGATTTGATATCCATGGAATTTATAAGGGGGATACTAGGTACGTCTAAAGGATACTATTCCCCCATGGTGATCATAAACCTCTACACTATGTTGTCCCAATTCCTAGTTGTTCATGTGTAGGCTTCATTAGAGATGTTGGGATTGATGTATATGAAGGTGATAGTTTGGATCCACATAATTCCCTATAATATCATTTTAGACCATCATGATTGCTTCAAATCACATTTACTGAGTGGATTATAGGAGTCCTTTGGGACTCAGTTTCATTTGAGCACAACATTTCACCCCCAAACAAATGAGAAAACAGAGTAGGCCGTTCTTGTCTTGGAGGAAATGTTGAGGGATTTCATGTTAGACATTAGTTTTAGTATGGAGGATCAGGTACCCCTTTGTAGTTTACATTCAACAATATTTATTACTTCACCATTAGTATTTCCCCATTTCAGGCCTTTTATAGTTGACCAGAAAGCTCACAAATTTGTTGGAATGATCACGGTGAGTCAGCACTCATGGGACTAGAGTTGGTACAAGGTATAATATAAAAGGTTCAGATCATCCGAGAGCTTATGAAGACTACCCATATCTATGTTTATTATAATGTGGACTGATGATGGAGGCCTTTTTAGTTTTACAATTGAGATCATGTGTTCATGTTTGTATCACCTTGATGTGGACAATAAACATTAGGTTGGGTAGGATGATATCTCTTACATTCATTGTTCCCTTCTATATACACTTTAGAGCCAAATACGTGATGTACTACTTGTCTCTATTACCACATTTAGACTGGGCACACAACATGTACCATGTTTCTGAGCTAAGGAGACATGTGCATGATATTTCACACATTATCAAATGTGGATAGTTGGACATACAATATAGTGATATCTTTAGATATTTCCTGATTTAGATCAAGTATTTTTCATAGAAGATCCTCCAGGGGGAGATTCCATTGGTACTTGTCTAGATCTACCACATGAATATTCATAAGAAAATATGGGAGCGGGAAACCCATAATCAAGCTCAATACCAACATATTTTTGAGTAGTCCACTTTTTTAGGGTGAAAAATCCATAAGGTTGAGAGATTTTAATCTCTTATATTTTTCCTTTTAAATATTTAAAATATATATAGTAATACTTTTGGAGCTAGATGTTGAGATGATGTGATTTTATGTGGCCCAGTGAGCCAATAACTAATATTTAAAAAAATATTAAATATATTATATCAGGAACACACAGTGTTCCTAAAAAAGTGGAATACATCCTAAATATAGTCATATATCATTATTTTGATACCACTGTTGAGTTCGAAAAGTGATATTTACCCTAGGTGTGACATAATCTTGGTCGTCGTTGAGTGTTAGTTAAAAAATAATTACGAGTGTAAATAATAAAATAAATTAATGGAATTTATTTGATTAATTTTCTATCATTGTGACCTTGAGGTTATCTATTAAAACCCATTTATGGGAAAATCATTGGGTTAGATAGATAACCCCATATACTTAAATAGGATATATTTGAGATACATTACATAATGAAATTGGATTGGAGTGTTAACTCAATATCACAATGATTTCCAACAACATCGATGTCCAAGGATATCACCAATGACTAACTAACATGATCATTCTTCATCAGTGAATGATTTTAACTCAAGGTATGATGTTTTTTTATTTGGATTTACCCCTATTTTTATCATTTTATGATGAATGAAAATAAATAGACTAACCGATTGTTTAATGGACTGTTCATTTTATGGGTATGAGATTAATTGATGGGAATTTGGGGGATATTATTTTAATTAATTTGAATCTCTTCTTTAATTATTATAATTAAAATGTATTGTGGCTAACAAAAACACTGGTAGGTTCATATTCCTTATGTTTTTGTTTTTTCAAAATTTTCCCCATCCTTCATTCCTTTATTGTCGGCATTCATTTAGGTCGGTAGTTCAACAAATATCGGGTAACTAATCATATCACACCCATTTCATGGAGAAATGGATTGATACCACAGATTTAGTTTTAGATTAGTTATGGTATTTAGCTATGATGGCAATAAATTTGATTTGGTTTCAGATTTTGGGATCATTATTTGTTGTTTTGGCATGCATTGGTGGAATGACTCGGTGATAATGGTTTTTTGATCGATTTGGCTAACCAAAAATTAGATCACTTACATTGATCGATATTGGTTTACACAGATCCATTGTCTGTGTAATGTTTCATAGAGTAAATCAATGTGTAATTAGTAGAAAATGAGTCTTCGTGAATATCAATAGAATTTTAATATTTCATAACTACACTATGTGTAACAAAAAACACATGAGATTTGTGGGGACCTAATTGTGTGGTCAGGGTTCCTCATGAAATTAAATATCATGTGGCGTGTGACATGTGTCATATGTCATGTGAACCTTACCTATTTGATAAATCTGTATCTCATAGGGTACATGGACACATACATATCATGGTATACTGGAACTACCTAGTGTACATGAAAATAGACATGAACATAGGAATATTCCATGATGAATCGGCAGACCCGATGGGGAAGGGACACACCATGTTCTGATAGTATTGATCATGTACTTATTCAATGATATTCTTATAAAATTATTCCCATTAGTGTGGAATGGTTTTCTTATGTTTGATCCCCTTCAATAAATCTATTTGAGGGTACAATATGTCCTTACATCTTGAAAAGGATTGTGATTATTTCTATGTGATTAGTTTCACACAGATATGTAAGAATGCATCCCATAGGCAGGTATGGGATCCTATATCATCGTTATCACTGAGATGGGTTCTTAGAATTAGTGTGACCAAATGTACACGGGTGGTGATCCCCTACGTAGTGGGTTATTTTAGATTGGGTTGGTAAGTATTACATTAGGGCCCTGGGTGTGATTCTTATATGTGCATCTATATATTTTAACTTCTTGTTCATACATATTCTTAGCAGGACCTAATAAGAATGACATATCAGATAGATACCATATGTGCTATCAGATTTATAGTGTGTTTTCTCCTAGGTGATTTTAGGTATGAACTCTCAAGTAGAATCATAGGATGCAAAAGTGGTTGGGACCATACTTTGAGGCATAATTTCTACTATGATTATATATTGATATTTTTTTATGTATCAATTTTTTATTAATATATCCCTATGATAATACAAATACTATTATCTTGAGGCATTATTCATGGTGATTTCGAGGTGTCCTGATGGGTGTTATTATACTCATCCCTATATGGGATTTTCTCGCACATGTAGTTTCTTATGTAGATGATCGACTGTTCGATGAGGTTCAGGGAGGAATAGGGGGGAAAGAGCATATATTGGTCTATATGGAACATGGCTCATACCAAGAGTCAAATTATATTCTTATTCCTTTTTCCTAGTAGGTTGGGCCTATTTACAATTTTAGTGGGCTTTTATTTGTACCTTTCTGAATTCAAATATTATTTTCATACTCTGATTATGGGATTTAAATGTATACATGAATTTGGTATCAGTTTTATTTTACATTTCATCATTATATGATCATAAAGATGTTTGTCTATGGGTGTATGTACTTTATTCTATTTCCTTTCTTGTGAGTGTCATTCTTACTCGATTCTATTCACCATCTCCTAGCCTATTAGAGGAGGGATCAATGTATTCACACATTTCTTATCATCAGACAAGGGGATCCTAGTGGCTATGTCATGACATTGCAGGTCCTGGTTAAGGTTCTCCAAAAATCCTCATTATGCACATATTCTCATTATATTCTCAAGAATCTTGATTTTGTGAAGTATTGGATGCTTATCATGGTCCACAAGGAGACTGTCAGTTTGGTTTTTCAATTTCTATATGTTTAGTGTACCTTGTATGTATCAGCTATTTCAACCATATTAGTTTTTCTAAGGAAATTGTATAACTTATTTTAACATATTTTATATTATGGATTTGGGATTAATATTTATTTTAATGTTATCTTATATTGGGATGGAATTAAATTTTTATCTTCTTAGTCGGTTGGTATAGATTTCTTCCATACTGACAAGTCATGTCTGTTACTGGATAATATTTTATACTTTTTTAGATCTTTTATTGAGTGAAACCGTTCAAATGTTTGATTCATTGATACAAATGAACTAGTTTCAGACCCAGGGTGATCAAAAAATAAAATCATGCTATATCATGGGTTTTATCAGATATTGGGATAGGGTATCCCAGGTTGTTTTATAAGAAAATTATACCAGAGTGCCCATTTTAAATTTGATTGTAGTTGTAAATTTTTTAAATGGATGTCATAAATCTAGAGATCGTTGCTGGGAGATTCAATTTATTAGTCTCTCATTCAGAGCCGCAGGTTAACTTATGTGTCTAGGTTACTGATTATGAATTTTGTCCTTAGTCATTGTTTATTTTGGTGTATTTTGATTTTTATGGTATTTATTTTTAATTGTGTTTGGAATTCAAGGGTATTTTCGATGTTTTTCGTGTTTTGTGGTAAAAATGGGAAGAGATTTTGTGTTTTCTAGTTAACTTGGTCGGTCTAAAAAAAATAGTACCAATGAACATGGTTCTATTTTGGGATCCCAGTGGCAGTTTCATAGCAGGCACATCTTCCACCATTTTGTATCTACAAACCATGCCCCATAATTTAATCCTATTTTTTTATTGAACCTGTTCAGTTTATGGTTACTCTTGATTATATGTTTTTAATTCTTAGTAGAATTAAAGATAATTATAAGAATTTTTATATTCTTTCATTGAATTTTGTAATTGATTCTTGTTTAATAACAAATTTTTTATTATTAAATGTTTTTATTTTAAGAAATGAAGAAGTTTTTGTAAATTTAATGAAATTAGTTAAATGGTGGAGATTATTGAAATGGGTTTAATAAATTATTTGGTAATTTTAAAAATATATTTCTAAGTGGTTGTATTGATTTTTAAACTAACAAATAATATTAAAAACATTGGTTTGATGGAATCATAAATAAAAATTGGTCTGAAATGTGTATTTTAGTGAAATATTAGTTTTGGTATTTGTGAGGAAATTTTCCTAAATGAGTTGATATAACATTGATGTTTGGGAATGTGATAATGATTTTATTAATAAAAATTAGATTTAAATCCTTAATTTGGGTAAATTCCTTGTTTTTTAAAGAGTTCAAAAAAGACCATTTAATTTTTCATATAGTTTTGATTCTCTGGCTGGTAGGTAATACTTTCTTCTTTGGGATATTATTTGACCAGTGGTTTATCTTTTTGGTCAAAGTTTAATTTTTTGTGTTCTAGTTTTATTATTGTGTTTCTTATTACCTTGTATGCCTAAAAAATATCATGTTGTGTTTTGGGTAGTCCGTATCATATTACACTTCTAATGTTACTGTCTTCCATGTTTAAGAGGTGATCATTTTGAGTTTTTAATGCTACATAGAATCTAGTTGGAGTAGTGGAGCTGAACCACTCAGGGTATTGAGCATTTTCTATGATTTTTTTTAACATTCATTCATCTTCAGTGTACATAGCTCAAGACTTAGATTATAATTTCATCATTCTATATTGACTATAAAAGGTAATATTTACAATTCGACTATGCTTGTATAATTTATTTACATACTGTTTCCCATGTATAGTGGTTCCATGTATTATTCTTTTTGGGGAAGTTTATTCCTTGTTATAAAGAAAACTATGGTATACTTACATTAATGTTAGTAGGGACATATTTATTCCACGAATTTTTGAATTCTAATAACTATTTAACATTATTAGTTGAGGTTCTGTAACATTGATATTGGTAGAAATCTAATAAAGGTTTCTCAATGTATTCATTTTTTTTCAGTTTTTAATTCCTTTGATTATTATTTAAATATTATAATCTTATCCCCTCCTTTATTCAAATATGAAATGTGTTCTTGGTTATTCAGTACTATGAGATTATTTGGGGAGTTAAAAAATTTATTCCGTGATATTTTACACATTTCATTGATTGAGATATTTTTTTGAGTTCCTTAGGTAACCAATTCTAGTTATGATTCATAATAGTTCTCAAGGACTCTACACTTGTGTTCTTTCAATCCATTAGATGAGTATCATTATTAAATGTTATAGAGACCAACTATAGGTATTATATTTCAGATAATTTCTCTCTATATTTCATGCATGGGATGAAATTTCTAAGATGTACTTTTTTAGTTCTAGTATATAGTACTATGATCATACATTAAATAGTTTTTCCTTTATAGTTTGAATATTTTTTATAAATATATTTTAGAATCAGTGACTTTTGATGGGTAGATAGTGTTAAGGTAGGTAGAATTATCACACCCCAAAATTTATATTCTATATTATTATTATTTTATTGTCTTCACCCTTATAAATGAATATAAATTTGAATTTATTATAATTTGAAAAAATTTATGGAATTTACCAATGACATGGAATTTTTATCATTAGTGTAAACTATTTAATGAACATAAAATATATCCAATTGTTTTTAGTTGAGTTATTTTTATAGTTATTGTATCGTGTTCCCAATGATGCTACTAAAGAATGATGTATTTATAAGGAGGTTCCATTGAATGGTGTATAGTTGGATCATTATATGGTAATCTATGTGGCTGACCCATGAAACATGGGTGGGTTTTAATTTTATTTAAAATTTCATTATTTCCCCCAAAAATTTGATTCCTAGTGAGTTCTACCTTATCCTCAATTATATGACACCGCTTGAAGAGGATACTTAAACATGATTCCATCCCATCCTCCCTTTTTTCTTTTTCTTATTCATTGTATCCAGTCTTTTTAATCATGTTTAGGGATCTTTTAATGACTCTCATATTCTTCTCTTTTATCCTTATTTTTCCATATAAAGGGAATGGTTGATATATTATAGGATAGATTGTTTTTTGTAAATTTGGTTTTCTTAGTGTCCATGTATTCTGAATCTTATGAAAATATATACATAATTATCCCATAGACTCAAGATATAAAAAAATATTTCTATAAACAATTTTCCATGTCCGTTCGTGTTTAGTGATTTAGAAGACTATGACACACCATTAACTGATATAAGTGACATCTATCACGTAAAATGGACATTTAACCACTACATTAAGAAATACAGAATCCATAATAAGTCATTAATATCTCCAATATATTCTATAAAAATTTTATTTTTCTAAATATATCATGTATAATACTTTATGACATTGGTAAACAGGAAAATAATAAGTGTGAGCTCAAATTCTCGGTACACTAAAGTGTATAAGAAAAACTATTATAGAATAAATAATGCATGAATAATATGGAAGTATGTAAATGATAATATAATAAGGATATATATATGTTATCAAAATAGATTTAAATATATCCATAGATGAAATAACCATATAAATAATCACATGGGTAACAATAACTATATTCATAATGATATAATGGATAATGTATAACATCATAATCTTTTATTGAAGGAATCATGCAATGAATTTATATATTGTTAAGTCATTATGCCAAGAAATCTATTTTATATCAATGGTTCTATCAAAAAAATCTAAATAAATGGGAATGTATACATAAAATAACAAAACTAGACTGTCGTATTAGACATACTAATTCATTATGGGGTTATGGTGATCCCCATACATCATTAATTAATTATAATGCATTAATCATGTGGAGAAATGAATAAACCATAAAATAAATAAAAAATCATTAGAAATAATTGAAAATATGTATTTAATTGAACGATATAATGATTTTCAATATTTATCAAATAAAGAAATAGAATATCTCTCATTGTAAGCACCCCTCAAACTAACACTACATAGTGTAATGGGAATATGGTTAATTCAATAATTTACTAAATAAATTAATATAATTATATGAACATATTCCATCCAATTAATGATGATGGAAGGTATCTTTAGGGAAAATCACAATTGATACACAAAATCATTAACGGAAGTCAATGTAGATGATATATGGTTTCTTAAGGAGAACACATTGTAATAGTATCACATTGGAAAATATAAATAATTGGGTCTATTGTTATTCAAAAATAAATCATAAAATGTTATATTTCAAAAAATAATTTAAGGAGTGATTCTTGAAAAATATATTTAGATTACAGAGGTATTTAAGAGATAAAGAGGAAACTAGAATCAAGAATCATAAAATATTTTGAACATAGTGGTAAAAGAAGAAGATATGGGTCACATTGAAAATTAATTTTAAAAAAGTGATGTTAATTTTTTTTCAAAATATATAATTTTAAAAATAATATTATAGAATAGAGCCACAATAATGGTATAATTCTTTTTATAAAATGTGGATTGCCAAATAAAAATATAGACAACAAAGGGAAAGTCGATTTTAATATTTTGAAAATTCCTTTTTGAACCCCACTTTATAAAGACGACAATGAATCCTCATTTTTGAAAAAAAACAAGGGTAAAAATTAACTCTGCATGAGATAATGTATAACTATATTTCAAAATATAACGGATAAAATAAGAAGGAATAAAAAATATGGAAATTGAAGTGAACGTACATTTTTAATGAATGATAAGTATTATCAAAAATATTTATACTTTAATAAGTGTAAAATTAATCAAGGATTGGGTTTTGAATTTAAAATGATACATTACCCATATATATGTGGGTCAAATAATTTTAAATAGTAAATATAATAATATATGTGAGTTATAATAATGATTTATAAATAAGTAAAACAATAACCCAAAGAAATGAGGCTTGAGTTTACAAAATTTATTATGAGTATCATAACCATTTTAGTAATAATCCAATGCAATTAACTTCATGAGAATGAATTGTAAATAAAATGAAATGATTTTTTATGTTTGATCATATAAAATTAGAGGATTAAATATTTTAACATAGAAGAATGGAGTTTGAGGAGTAATATTTATAACTCAAAGAAGGGAAATTGAGTTGTGAGAAACACTTACAATTTGGGTAACAAATGAATCAAACACTCCTGAAAGTTAGATCATGAAATTTAAATTCAAATAAAATGAATATTAAGGTAATGATGATATAATATATCTAATATTTAGTATATAATTTGTGTAAAATAAATATGGAAAATAAAAAAACTTGTCTCAAGGAGTGAAATTTAGACCAGAACCCTTACTATTATTCTATCATAGTCAAACATGTTATAAAGTTTATAATAAAAAAATATTACCAATAACATTTTTATAATATAAATAATACATGTAACCATTTATAAAATTCATTAAAATAATTTTCACAATTATATTTGTTAATTATATTCTATTATCATCTTTAAAGATATTCATTTAGATTGTTTTTTAGTTCTAGTTTCATAATGGTGGTGTATATTCATTATTAAATTTTTTAATTTTATATTTAGAATATCATTATAGGTATTATAATATTTTTTTAAGATATATTTTCTTATAAAATAATTTCATAAGTAATATTGTTTGATTTTTGACCACAATGTTGGTGATGATATTGTATCATCAATTCATAATGAAAAAAGGTTGAACCATTAATAATGAGTGAAATGTTAATATAACAATCAATAAAATAGATATATTTTCCCATTAATCTATAATAACACAAATAGTTATGTGTCCTTATTCATTTATGATATAAATTTATACCAATATTCACATAGGTTGTTAAATCAACCAGAACATGACAAAGCTATAATATATGGGTGATTACAGTTCTGTAAATTATTATTTTAGAATAATATCATTAATACAAAATAATAATGATGTTATTACCATGTTTTTGTAAATTTGAATAATATTTTTTAAGATATTTATAAATAATACAATAATATATGAAAAATTAAATAAATCACATTCACAGTTGTGGCAGTCCGCACATATGCATGAGATATGCATTCGTTTTCTATAGAACTAGACAAAGAGAGGGAATTGTTTAGAATTTCTTACTATTAATTTGGTTATAAATATAAAATTACCCCATTAAATCCCCCTATTAAACAATCCACTCAATATGGTGATATAATACTAATCATGACGTTTATGGATGTGGTAATTTCAATAAATTCATGATCACGTTTTTTCCCTATGTAATAGCGATGTGTAGTTTATTATTAATCCATAATAATAATAAAATTTAAGTATATTAATACAAATTATTTAATTGTAGTTTAATGGGTTAAAATTATCTTAAAGACGTGAAAGAAGAAATAAAATAGTTTAAATAGAAAATGAGTAATTAAAAAAAATTCCTGAATCCTTCAAAAAAATCCATTGAAATATAGTAATACACCGAATATATTTCTATTGTGAAGAAATAAACCACTAGAATGTGTCTAAGAATCTTCGTGAGGTATATGGATATATTTTAGGTTAAACAAAGTGGTTTTCTGTGTTAAGAGAAGAGGGGTGGATGTGAGCTCCTTTAATTGGTGACGGGAATGGGTTATTTTAATATAACTTCTTAATATAAAGAGAGCACATATTAAACAAGAAAATAGGAGAAAAAGTGGAAACTTATATATTGGGGGATGATTTAACGTTGACAATACATCAAAAATTCATTTTTTTCACATGTTTTTAATATTAGTTAAGTCTTTTATTCTTAGAATTTTCACTGTCACAATTTTTTTTGTTTTTATAGTGTAATCAATTTTTAATTAAGTAGTTTTCTTTTAATTCCAAAAACTAAATTGTGCCTTATTGAACAATTTAGACTTGGTAATTAAAAATATAAATTTATTATTTTTAAATAAAATTTATATCTTAAAGAATAATTTTTAATAGTAGTGCATGTCATATGTAAGAAACCAATATTTGGAAAAATATTATTTTAAATTATAAATTTTATATTTTGGACAAAATAATAATTTTTCTATTTTTTTAAATTAATTCATTTATTATCAACCATATAAGAGTCATGAGGCTTAAAAAACTATCTAAAACTGAATTCCACATTATGGATACTTTTTCAAAATAAATATACTAAAAATATTTTTAAATAAAATAAATTTTAAATAAATTTTAAAATATCAAACATGGGGTTTATAAAATCAATATAGTGATTTTTAAATATAAAATTTTATTCATAAATAGGTTTTTTGGTATGAATAAATTTTAATATATTTTAATTTCACACAAATATTATGATATAGTCATAAACTCTATGATATTAGTAAAAACGGTATTTTTTTACTATTTTACAAAAAACCACTATTTTATAAATATATCAAAGTTTTACCTTAAAATAATTTGGAAATTCAATGTCCAAAAATGGTTTATTAAAATTTAAATTATAAAATTTAGATGTTTAATATTTAAACCAAAATATAAAATTTAACAAAAAACTGTTTTGGTTAGGAAATTTTTGTTTTTAGATTTTACCTAGTTTTATTCCTAGTTACTATATAATTAATAAATAAATTAAAATAAATATATTCTTCATCTCATTAATTTTTTTAATCAAAACTATTCTATAAATTATTTACTATCTAAAAATACAATTATATATCTCCTAGAAATAAAATTTTTAGGAAAATACATATTTAATCATAAAATGAGCTTACTAGTTATTCAAATATACTAATTGAATTTAACCATTAATTTAAATTATAATAATATTTACATTTAATTTCATAATATATGTTAAAATTATTAAACATTAGTTTATATCCACCACTTCAATGGTAATATTATAAAAGTATCGTTAAATAAATATAATATTTTCTTTATAAATGGTATCACGGTTTGTTTTCGGTTTTGTGTTAAATGTGAAATAGCGATTCAACATAGTATTTATATAAAGGGGAATTACTCATTTTAATATCAATGTTATATATCCCCATGATTAAATAAATCACATATTTTTAATTTCAATAATTACTCACTAATGAAAAAAGAAAAGTGCTTATAAAATATAAATAAGACTCGAGATATAAATTCTCAGGAAATTTCTACTTTAGAATATTATATAAAAATAAGAGATAAATATATTCCATATGAATATAAATATCCCAAGTAATTTGTTTCTTCCCTACTATTTGAGGCAATATATGATCTTTATTTGATATTATGACCCATATTAAAAAATTTCTCCTAAGGGAGTTCATAATCATACTTACATTAAATGACTATCATTGCTTAATATGAAATGTGATTTTATAATTTCATTATTTAAAATTTACAATATATAAATAGAAACAATATATTTAAAAAATCACATTAAATCCATCTAAATGATGAATAATTTGTGTAACATCCCTTCCCTACCAGTTGTCTTTGAAGGGGTCAAAGGGTTTACTTACCATCGTTTTAATTCCCGTGACACCAAAGGGTCGATATAAATCCCAATGATTTAAATAGAAAGAAATAGGGGAATAGTTCACCCTTTTAATAAACATGCACAAAACACACAAAAATTTATAAGAATAAATTAAATTTTATCCATCTAAATGAATAAGGTATGATCCAAAAACTAGTAATAGAAAATAATCCAATAATGACTAATATGAGAGTAATGGTGACACAATGTAAAATAAATAAATACCAAGAATCAAAAAAGTAGTAGAATATGTACAATGGGAGAACCAATATTTATTAGGATAGAACCAATATATGATACACTCCACCAACTATGATAATGACCTCAAAAATCACTATAACATATTTAATAATACACCCCTTCCATATATCAGGGGAAAAAATACCATCAAAGGAACTAATGTGAATATGAATGATGTGATTAATAATTCCAAGTAGGAAACCCCCATGAGAATTTTATTTCATGTCAGTTAGATTAGAAACATGTTATCTCGTAGGATTATAAAATAGGAAATAATATTATCAAATAATATTAAATAGCTTTAACAATAATAAATAAAGAGGATTAACATATTTTCATAAGGAAGTATAACCAAAGATGGGTTTTAATTTTCATGAAAAAAATTTATACATGGATTTAAATTTAGTATAACCATCTAAGATCCCACAAAAACATATAAAGACTTGTACGTGCATAACCTGGATCTCCAAATACCTATTTGCGATGAGCCATCATTTCGTAATCCATCACATTGTGTACGAATTTGACGTTGGTACTTAACCCCATTATTCATCATGAATTTATATTATTTGAAATTGGTACATTAGACGATGATCTATTCCAGATGAACATGTACACATAGAACTCATTTATTCCAATAACCAAAGTAAAAAATCACATTTATATAAAAACCCATTAAATCAATTTATAATGCACGTTGTGGGAAAAACCCACCACTCAATTTTCATGAACCAATAAGTAAGACAAAATACCTAAGAGTTTAAAAAAGGTAAATTCATTAATAATATGAAGAGAAATATTTTAATATTCTTAATATACTTTTTTTCTAAGAAAAGTGGAAAGAGGAAGAACCCCCCTACCTGGGGTATTTTTGAAAAATTATCATTGGAAATAAAATTATTTTGAATAATTAATTTCATTCCTCAAAAAAAATCCTAATAATATCTAAAAAAACTAATCAAATCCAATAGATGAAACTGGTTAAACACTTATATATGGTTTTTTATTAAAATACAAGGAGATATAGTATAGATTCAAAGGGTAGAGTTCTTAACATTGATTTCCTTGAAAAAACACTTGATGAACCATTAAAATATGTGTATGAACAAATAAACTTTCTAAAAATTTCTTAACGGAACCATTGAATATAATATACATGGAAAATAGTTGAGGAATAAGGATGTTAAGTTATGTTTTAGCTCAAAAAAAGTATTTAAATATAATTTCATTACCATCTCATAGTTATCCCAAAAAATTTAAAAATCCATGAACTAACTAGTCCAATCATATCTATCAAGAATAACATAAAGTTATAGGGTTAGAGGCATGATATTTAAAAATAATGTTACAACCTAGTGATCCTCAAACACCTCACACTTTTTCTTGGATACTTGATAATGGTTTCTACTGGCCCTATTCAAACAAAACTCCTTTGAAAAGGATTCTGAAATCCTATAAAACAATCAAGAATATTTAAATTTAAAATATTAAACATCAATATAAGTAAATAATAAATTAATTAGGGGAATACATAAATTCATTGGTGTTATATTCTCCCCGCCATAGTGATTTTTTCCTAAAAATTATGGAATAGTTTCAATAATTTCTCTTGCATTAAATTATGTCATTCCTATTTTCTGCTTGAATATTAACATGCTTCCATTATATACAGAATAAATGTATATTTTTTTCTTATATTATCCTCTATTATATATATAAAATATTAATTGGTTCATAGATAAACATCACATATAGTTCAAGAGTAAAACGGTAATAACAAATCATATAAATTAAATCAAGGTATCTCTTTTTTAGTATAGAGGTGTTGAAGGAATTATAGACAATGATGAATCTTAGTAGTAAGTATAGATAATTTGAAAATTCTATTATATGATATAGTATCTAAAAAAATCAACATAAAATGGGTATAACTTACATTTCATTCCCAATAATCCATATACATGTCTTAGTTACAATTTGAAGAAGACATGATCAGTCACATAGAATGTTAAAGATTGTCGATGATGATGTTCATTTGATTTTTTGAATCTCTGATTCAAGGCCATATCTTTCTACATAATAAAAAAATGTACCAATTTTACATGGAAAAAATGAGGATCAAAAATTGAGTTTACCAATATTTCCACACACATAGTGGAGAATGATAAATATGGCCTAATAATGCCAAGAACGGGTTCATGTGTATTATCCCTTAGTAACTGTTATTATTGTATAAGTTCACTAAAAGAATATTATCTTACCCGAATCCACCAAAGAACATTAAAAAATCTATGAGAATATTTTACAATGTCTAAATTCTGTATTCTGACAAGCCATATATATGAAGATGAAATTTGATGCTCATGGTCAACTGAGATTCAAGATCCTATTGTAACGATCTCCAGAATAGAAAAGTGAATCGATGTTCTCTATATGAGATGATTGAAATTGGAACTCCATGAAACATGAACACATAACATATTTATAATGATTCCAAATTATATAACTTGTTGAAATATATATTATATAATTTATTTCCAAATTGGTGAGTCTAAGAGAAATGAACCAAATAAAATCATGCTTTTGAAGAATCCACTAGAAACTATTGACAAAGACCATCATAATTTTTTCCCAACTTAATTACAGGTATCGATAAAAAATTTCAAATAATAGACAGTTTTTGATACTCAACCTTAACCTAATGAAATGTTTCAAATTTCATATCATAAACTCAAATATTATATTTCATACCCGACCACCATAAATGAGATTTTATCATTCTATACATTTCTTAAATACCTAGATGTTATCCCATTTAAAATAGTGATACACCAAAGGATTCCATTATTATAATTTATGATGGGTCATAATTTGTTTGTAAAAGTATAAAAATGAATTTTTATCCCCTACCTAACCATTTATTTTCTCCCAAAGATTATTTTTTCCGAATGGGGGTTTAATGAAGATATAATATTTGAGCTTATTTAAAAAAGGTCCATAATATTAGGAACCAGACGAGCATGGAAGAAAATATCATTCACATCGTGTTCAAAATGGTCAAGATGAAAATCATAAATAAAACTTGGGACATCTAGAAATTACAAAATAGTACCCTTTTATTCGATACCATATCTGATATGCAACATCAATCCTAATAAAACCATGAAATATATTTCTTTATATTTAATCTCTTCAATATCATGTGGAGCAGGCTATCCTTACCCAAAATAAACCAGAATATAGTATATCGTTACAAAATAGTCATTAAATTGGTGGTTAGGAATAGTTTTAAAAAGTTTATTAAAATTATGATTATCTATTTATTATAAATAAATTAATAAACACTTTAAAAGAAATGTTTTCTATGAAACTGTATTTTATTATAAAATATATATTAGTCTCACTTTTGGAACATAATTTAAAAAATAATTTTTAAAAATTTCAGAAAAAAATTTGATGATATAAGTTTTATTTTTCAAATCATAATATCAAATTTATCATTTATTTTTTTTTTTGTTTTTTTCTAAAATATTTAATTTTTCAAATAAATGAAAATACTGAATTAGAATTGAAATATTTAATTTCATTTAAATTATATATAACATTAAATGATAAAATTAATTATGTTTATTGTAAAATTAGTTTAATTATATATAAATTAATCCAATTTAATTAATTGGAATCATTTTTATAATGTATTTTCTTATAATAACATTGTTAAATTTTGATCATTTTTCTTTGAAAACACCCTTTCTTGTCATGTTTGTAGGATTAATCTTTAATGATATTTTCCACTTATGTGAGTTGAATTTAGAAAATTTGATTTCTTATTTTTATTAAGAATGATTGATAATATAAAATACTTTAAACATAGTTTTTTTACCAAATAAATTGTGAAAATAATAAAAATTATTTACAACTATTAAGGAAAATACATATTTATTATGGGTTAAATTAATAATATAAGAGTAAAAAAATACATTCAAATTTATCCAAAAACCATATATGGACATATTTAGACTTTATATATTATATTTTTTTATAATGAGTCGTTTTTATTATGGTTATATGACAAAAAAGGGTATTATAGAATCATTTCAAACGTTTATAAGTGTGACACTCACCTCACATATAAAAATCCACCCCTTAATTCTCCACATCACAACTAAAAACTATTTTTGTACCAAAAAGACCGTAAATAATAACATCATCAGTCACCTCCACTTATCCTAATAGCCTTATATTTTTCAAAAATATGCCAAGGTTGTATTTTTTTCAAACCCAAGGAGGATACCAAAAGAAGATGTAACATTCTTCAGTGAGAATTTTTATATTATTTATTCCTTTACCTACCTAAAATAATTTTAAAACACGATGATATAATGACCTAATTTTATTATAAATATTAATATGTTTTTTAATAATTTAATTACATAAAACCATCCCAACTTCTATTAAATGGGTTACAAAATTTCCATTCATGTGTTTGGCGGACTATCACCTCACGAACTGGTGTCATTCATTTTTCCATTACCCCCTATCATGGTTGGGTATGATGTTGGACATAATGTATATATATTATATTTAAAATATAATTTTTACTATTTATTCATTATATCATATATACCTTTTTACATTCCAAGTCATATGATATACCACAATGTCACTCTTGTGTATGACAAACTACAAACTAACAAAATGATGTGATTTTTCTTTCAATAATGCTTTACATGGAAGGTGATAAGAAAACATTTAATGATTATCTAATATATAAATGAAATAATAATTATATTAATGAAATATTAATCATTTAAAAAAATATAATATATCATTTTACCTTTTCACTCTATTAATTATGTTAACGCCGTTCATGTATGTTTTGACTACTGCCTTCATCAAGAAATGTGACTATTTTTTCAAAACCAAACATAATTAATAATATATAAAATTATATTTAAATAAATAATAAGGTATTTAAGATATAATTATACTTATTTAATGAAAATATATTACTTACCATCTTTCCATGATGATCATTGAAAAATGGAAATGTTATTCATGTGTATGCATGACTTACCATATCCATGATTGTATTGTAGTTCATTTTCCATGAACATCATTCATGATTGGTCTTGAAATTATAATTTAGATATAAATATTATAATTATTTCATTATTTATATTTGAATTTATTGAAATAATGACCTCTTAGATATATATTCAACTTCGGAAGTCATTTTTGACATAGAATTCAAATATCATCAAAACACATGATTTAAACTTAAATTGATTAAGAATTAATATATATCATTCTATTGAGTGAAATAAATGGAATAATAAACATAAAAAATTCAACTAATAATGTTAATAATTAGCATATGATTATTATTCAACAATATAAATAACGTTTGTGAAGAGTCTTACTCAAGGTAAGGTATTTCTTTTCTCAATTTCCATTAACTGTGTAAAACTTATACATCCTTGATTATGTAAAGATATTATGTGTGTAATGAAAATTTATTATATTATATTTATTTAAAATAGTTTTATAGGGAATTTCAATTTATTCACATAATCATTTCATTGATTAATTCCCACTTCAATGATATGATCATTGTAAGGGACTTTGTCTTAATTTCCCATTATTAAGGCATACTATATGGTTACACTGTTACTATTTTTATATGATGTATATAATCCCATTTTCAATATAATATAATTATTATTTAATAATTAATTTTATTTTATGTTTTTAATTTTAATTAATTCTTCCTAGGGGATTGAGATTAAAGGTTATAATGTGATAGTGAAGTTCATAACTAATTGTTTCAATAGGTTATATTATTTCATCATTTTCATTGATATTATAAGATTTTTAGAATAGTAAAATTTGTCTTTATTAGGATTTATTTCTACATTTTTTATCTATATTTATAATTTATACATATAATTAACCCATATTTTAATTATCATTTTAATTTTATGGTAATTTTAAGGTTTTATTTTACAATCACAATCGAATTGAGATTTTTTATTCTTAAATTTCAGTTAAAGGAGACTATTTGATCATTTTATAATAAACCAATGTTATTTTTTTATCCTTTGTGTATTCATTATATTTTAAAACAACAGTAAAATTTTTATACATTTTGTACTTAAAATATTTTAGAATTTTTCAGAGAAAATCTCACTCCATTTATCTCTCTAGTTAGAAATCTATTTTTTTCCAAAACCATGTTTTCAAAAAAAATGTTTTGAATATTTTTTGATATTTTTAAATGATTTATTAATGAGTTTTGTGATATTTTTTATTTATTAAAATTTTGTGAAATGCATCTTCATTTCATTTTCAAAACAATGATCGTTTGAATTTTAACGAAAATATGAAAGCTATCATTATTTTAAAATATATGATACGAAAAAAATATCCTGCCACCATGACCACATAAATGTTATATAGTTTTTTATACATATTAAATGTTATTATAAAATAAAAAAATTCAAAATTTATTCTGAAATTTTATTTTTAAAATTTTATTTTCAAAATGAAAATTATATTCTTGACAAGAATGTTTTTAATGTTATATTTATGGTATTCAGATTCCTCAATGATAATAACCATTTATTAATAATAAAATGGGTATATGTTATATTAATATTATCTTTATTAATTATATGGATGTTTTTGGATCATTTTTACAAATGAAAGTATTGAAATTAACTTTCTTTGTTCATTGTATTAGTCATTAACTTTCTCATCAAATAATCACTTTCTTGTTATCATTGGAAATTAAATTTCACCTATGTATCCATATTATTTATCATGGATATGTATTTTTCTTAATCCACGTATCATTTCTACATACAGTGTTCGTATATTGAACATCATTTTATATCTTTGGAAAAATTCATAATATGTATTCTTTACTCAATGATGATATTTTATGACAAGACCCTATATTTTTGAATTAAATTGATTATTTAATATATGGGGAATTATTCAGACCTGAAGGAAACTAGTGGATCCAAATTATAGATAGCCCCTCGAAGAATTGGATGTCTCATGGGACTAAATATTTGGATAGCCATATATAAATGGGGTTTTAACCATTAGTTTTAAACTAATTTGATGATAGATCATGACGGTAGATGTAACATATGCCTAAGACATGATATCCAATAATTAGGAATTGCCTTCATTCAAAATTTAGTTATTATTATCATGGATATTTGTTTCAATGATATAATTTCAATATGTATTTAATTATTACTTATTGATTAAAGGGAATGTGTTTTCATTTATTTACATTATCATATTGATTATTATTTATCCATTTATCAAAGTCAAATTATTAATTAAATGGAATGTGTTTTAAATTATTTTCCTTTCTGTAGAGACTATGATAGTAAAATTATTTAGATTTAATATGTGTTGAACTATTTACCATTCCATTTATTATTATAATCAACCATTTTAAAGGAATGTGTGTCTAGATAATTAACTTTCTGTATTGTTTATTCCTTATTGATTATGCTTCATTTGTACATGATAGCTTCAACTATACTTAACCCTTACTGAGCATTTGATCTCACCCTTATTTTTTTATTTCCAAGGAATCCATTAAGTGTACTATTATTGATAGTCAAGGGTTTTCTAGAGGGAATAATATTATTCTTGAAAAAAAATATTTTAATTTTTTTATTCAAATTCAATATGGGACTCACGTATGTATCATGTTTAATAAGATGACTAAAATATCCAGTCCTCCGCGATAGGATTCCATGTATCTTTTTCCAATATTATAAATGAGATAATGTCATTGGGATAATGGGGTTAAGGTATCTATAGTTTCAATCATAGTATGTTTATTAGAAACCTTGGGAACTAGTTTTATAAAAACATAAATTTAGGAACATAAACCTATGTTAAAATTTGAGGATATATATATGAACATCCTAATGTTTTGACAAGGTTGATATAAAGTATTTATTAATAGAAATACATCCCTATATAGATACTAAAAATGGATTATTTTTAGAGAGGTATCAAGGGAAAATAAATCTGAAAAAGGAACATTGGTCTTAACTTGATCATCACCTGGTGCATTTTAATGGGCCTTATTGTGCACATGGTTTGACACTCCTGGGGTTTATTATTTGATAATTCATAAATTATTTACATAGTATTATAAATGATTTGAATAGATGATTATAATTAATAACCTAGGTCAAACCTAATGTTTCATATATTGAAAATAATGTGTCAAAATATAGACATCATATGAATGATTATATAGTTTTTCCACCATAATTATTGTTTCCCAGACTTGGATTTTTGGTTTTAGTCAATGGATAAAACCTAAAAGAATCATTTTAACATTGAACATGAAGGATAATGTGGTGAATAATAGACACCGAAGGGGATGATGATATGATTGAATGATATCTAGATTATGCCAACGTATTTTTCTTGAAATATAATGACCAACCTATATATTAACCAACTACTAGACCGAACATAGATTTGAAGGATTAAAGTTTATAAGAACTCGAGTAATGGGGACCATGGAGAAAAGAAGACTCGATTTCTATCATGTCATAAATTTTGAAAGATACACCCATGTAGGTGTCTCAATAGAATATAAAAATTCTTTATCAATGGAAAAGAAGGACATAAAGAAAATAATTACAGAGGAAAAATGAATAATATGATCAAAGGAAATAAATTTCATACAAAATGATCTATTGATAGTGTATTTTAGTAATTGTGGGGAGCCTGGGAATTATCTATATCAATTCCCTCTTCTAATGGTTAAACTATATATCAGGAATGAAATATAATGATATAAAATGCTAGATGTATTTAAGTATTGGAAATCTAAAACTAAATTTTTTTAATTATTTTTACTATTGGTATATTATTTATAATATTATTCAAATATTTAAGTATTGTGTTGAATTTTAGAATCATAGTTTTCTCAATTAATATAAGAGTTATGGAACCATGATAGGATTATGAGTACAAGATTGATTAAAAGTGTAAATCCTTAAAGACCCCTTTTATAGGTTTTATGTTATGGGAGTCTACCATGATAAAGGATATTTTTGGATAATATATGTGAATTATATGTTTCATGGAAAAGATATTTGAGTAATAATACCTTTAAATGTTATAGATATAATTTTAAAGGTAATGATACCTTTGGGTTTAATATGATCATTAATGACATTGTTATAATAGAAAAATATGAGAAGTAGTCATTTTATTAAAATAATTTCTATTAAAAACCTTTGAAAAATGGTTATTTAATGATTAATTTTATTTAAAGGATGTCCATCATTTTATTTTTGAATTTTATGGGAACTATATTAATATGGTCTTTCAAAAAGGGAAACACATTTGTTTTTGTGATATTCTATCAAATTTTGTAAGGATGCGGGGATTGAACCCACAACCAGTAGATGACAAGGGTTTATAACCAACCACTAGACTACATGATGTCTTGGTTAGTATGTCAATGTTTTACATTAAATAATTTTAAAAATAAATATTAATGAATAACCAGTTGTGTTACATTTAAGGTTCAAAGATTTATTTATTATATTGGATAAATGTTGGTCACCATCATGGTTTTGGAAAGTATATATAGATTGATGGAATCAATGGTCACTCTGTTTTGGATCTTAAAATCCATTAAAAGTGAATTTTAGTGCTTCTAGTATACGATATTCCTTTTTGGAAAATCATTTCTTGTAGTAAGGGTTGAATAGACAATTGATGAAAGTGATACCGAAGGATAAAATTGTGATTATGAAATATAAACATATCAAGTGAGAATATTTCCTTATATTCTTATATAGTAAATAAATTCCTCACCTTCTCCCGAACCTTTTTTTCATGAATTTTCTTAAGTCTACATTAAGGGTTAGTGCGAACCACACATACCATCTATAAAATAAAACCAGAAAACATCATCCAATGACCAATAAAAGTTAGAGGGAATCCAAATTAAAAATGTAAACAAACAACACCGAAATCAAACCAATTCCATGAATTCAAAAATTAATGTGAACCTAAAATATGGAACTACCAACCACTGTTGGCCACAGGATATTTCAATCATCAATGTTTGCAATGTTATGTCAAGATCCACCATGTCTTCATCTCCAATGACAAGAAACCATAATCTTCATCTCATCCCAAAAAATAGAATGTCAAAGACCCCAACAAACCACACCAAAAACTAGAATTCAGAACCTATTCCATCCACACCATCAAACAAGACCAAACGGTTGCATAACAACACCTACTTGATAAACCCAAATAAAATGAGGAATAATAATATATTGATCAGAAGAAATAGATTCAGAGAAGAATGATCTCATGCCAAATGAACCTCTACGAAAGCCAAAAGATGCTCGAATAACACCTCCCAAAAACATCTCTTCATCCATCATACAAGACCAACATGGGAGGGGGAGATGGTACTAGGATTCATGGAAAATTTTGAGCAGATGAAAGAATCAATTGTATAATTGAAAATATACAACCCTCTTTCCTTTGGTAGGTCCCCTTAAAATCAAAAAAGACAACCATCATCAGTATCAAAATTTTCAGATCCAAATTGAAGAATACAAAGTTGTACACTATGGATGAAGAATGAAACAAAACAAAAATTATTCCAGCCATAACAAAATGGTTAAAAAATTATAACTCCATAGATAGTGAGTCCAATCACCAGTATTGAATTAGTTGTAATCACCTAGGACCCGGATGAAAAAAAATACACCAATATAAACCCAAATAACTAGGGATAAGAAAAAACCATAGCAATAAGAAGGACTTGTGAGGGGTGTGGCATTAGGATCACCACTTAATTAACCTCAAAAACCTTAAAATCCCAAAACACATAGAAGAGGTCTGAATATATTAATAAATGGGGTTCGACATGGATGATTTGTTCTGTATATAAGCCGTGATAAGAATTTGAATCCCTGAATGTAGTAGAAAAAAACCACATAAAATTAAAGAGAAATCAAAAGAGATGCAAAGAGAAGATTCATGGATGGAGGGAGTGGGAGGTTTGTAGAGAGTACCTTTATAATGCATAATTATACTGAATACCTAAGAGAGGTAGACTCTGAGGTTAAGATGGGGCCAGAGAAGGAGGAGCCATCCCCTAAAAAATTATTCAAAATTAGAGAAAATATCTTCAAACAAAAAAATTATCTTATTACATTCAAATCAAATAAATCAGATAGTCTTTAAAATCGAAACATTTTTATGGTTTTTTGTCCCTAAACATTCCACTGATCATTCACATTATTGTGATGAATGACCTCAATCACTCTATATAATTAATTAATATTTTCATCTATGTATATATCTTCACATTCCAATAATTTTATCTTACAAGGAAGCAGAGTTAGGTTCTATTATATATGAACTTTTTACATACGTTTCTCACTTATTAAATTGATATTTTAATTAAAAAATTATGTTGTGAGTTTTCATCAATAGTTTTTCCAAATGTCAAAACCTTGATTAATGAAAACATGATTTACATACATTGATGATATTTATTTAATGTGGAAAGAATATAACAACCCGAAAATATAAAATAAGAACATTATATTTAATACCTTAAGTGATACACAACACTAAACATAAACAACCAAAAATATATATTTCGTTAAATTTAATCAATTACCTAACATATGAAACATGAAAACCTGAGTTGAAATGATCTATAATATATTATACTTTATTGAACTAACAATTAAATTATTTGGTATAAATCATAAAAAAATAAAAATTAAAAATTATGGTTATCTAATTATTATAAATAAAATGTGAAACATTTAAAATAAAAGGAATGTTTTTTTGAAAAATTATACTTTATTCTAAAAGAAAGATTAATCACAATTTTCACAGATAATATAAAAATAATTTGTTATAATAATATAAAATAATTTTGAAAAAATTAAATAAAAATTCTAAATCATCATATGGAAATAATATTAGGGTTAAATATTTTATTTCTCAAAAAAAATTCATTTTTCAATGAATAGTGAAAAGTAGTAAATTTTAATTAAAAGTTTCCTTTTCATTAAATTTATTTATAATATTAAATTATGTATAAAATATGTTTTTAATTAAAATTAGTTCAATTTCTTATAAAGTAATCCAATTTATGTCACATGAGTCATTTTTATACAGAATTTTGATATAAAATATTTGTATACTTTTGAACATTTTCTCTTTTGAAAGCACACATCCTCATCACATCGGTGGGATTAATTTTAAATTAGTTTTTTTCCATTTCTATGAATTGAATTCTAAAAAATGGATTAAATATTCTGAATCATCAAAATTTATCATGTATAATAATTTCAACATAAGTTTTCACCAAAATTAATACTAAAAACAATAAAAACAATTTTCCATGAATAAGGTAAAAACTGATTTATTTGGAACTAATATAAAAAGATAATGGTTAAAAATGACCAATAAACATGTAAATAAACAATTTAATGATTTTATTTGGACTTTTCATCTTCTAGGATTGATAGTGGAAAATTTAAATGGATTTTGGAATGATAAAAATGTTAGTATGATTGAAGTATTTCAAAAAAATTATAAGTGTTCCACTCACCTCACTTAGAAAATGTTTCCCACCTCATCTTCACTTAACCCCATAAAGTAATTTTGTATTAAAATATACTAGCTCAAATATAATAATAACTTAACTTATATCATCCTAGAATCCTTAGTTTGGGTATATATCACCCTAGGATGGATTTTGGAGCAGACATACTGAGGATACCCGAAGAAGAGATAATATTATTCAACAATCATTTTTATTTTATTTATTCCCTCATCTCCTTATACTCTTATTAAACCATTATTATAAAATATATATATATATATTACATTTTTCAATATGTTTTTATAATTATTTCAAGAGAAAAAACTATCCCCACTTCCATCTTATGTGTTACAAAATCATTGTTCATGTGGACGTTGGATTACCGCCTCACGAACTGATATCACTTGTTTTTTCTTTACCACATATCACAGTTGGTTGTGATGATGGATATAATGTATATATATGTTATTTATAAAATAATTAAACCTATTTAATAATTATATATTATATACATTTTTACTTTACATACCATATGAGACACGATAACAATACTTTTGTGTAAGATGAACTATCGCCTCGCAAATCAATGCGATTTGTCTTTCACTAACACATTATAGGGAAGGTAATAAGAATAATATTTATTATAATTTGTTATATTAATGAAATAATTATGATATTAATGAAATATTGATCATTATGAAAATATAATATATCATTTTACCTTTATACTCACTTATTGATGATAACGTCATTTGTGTACGTTTGGGCTATCATCTTCACGAAGTAACGTGAGTCACTTTTCATCACCAAACAACACAAATGATATATATATATATGTATATTTAAAGAAATGATATATTCTTTATTATATTATAATCATTATTTAATGAAAATTATTTAATTAACACCTTTCCATGATGGTAATTGAAAAATTGAAATGTTATTTATCTGTATGTAAGACTTACCATATCCATGATTGTAATATAGTTTATTTTTTTGTGACAAAAAAACAATGATTTAAATTTAAATTATTATTTATGTGTAAATGTGATCAATATTAAATGATTATTATATATATATATATATATATATTTAAATAAAGATCTATTAGACCAATTACCACCTATTGAAGTAATTTTACACTCATAAGTCCAATATCGTCAAAACAAGAGATGAAAAATTAAATTGATTATTTAAATATCTATTATATGGTTATGAATGAAATAAAAGAAAAAATAAACATGAAAACTATTTTTATGAAATTAAATAATTATCATAATTTTATTATTCAGGAATATAAATAATGTACATGACAAGTCAGACTCAGCGTAAGGGATTTCATAACTCAATTTCCATTTATTATGTTAAAAGTATGCTTTATTGATTATATCCTGACATGATTATGAGCATAATTACAATTTATTAGTTTATGTTTTATTTACACTTTTATATTTGGATTTAAATTTGATACCCATAATCAATTTCTTGGTTAATACCCACATAAATGATGTTATAATTGTAAGGGACATCATCTTAATTACCAATCATTAAAGAATATTCCAATTATATAAACCTAATTTATTTTTTATTTTTTATATTATACCCATTAAAATGTAATATCATTATTAATTAATAATTCGTGTAATTTTATTTTTCAATTTTAATTTTTTCATCCATGTTGATTTGACATAAAAGTTTCCATGGGGAAAAAATTTATAACTCAGTTATTTTCATTAGGCTATATTAATTCATCATCATCTATGATAATCTATGTTTATATATGTTATTATTTTTGATTATCTTATATAAAATTTCATTGTTTTTTGTGTATTTATATTTATAGATACAATTGATTCATTAATTAAATTTTACCTCAACTGTATGATCATTGTATGGGTTTATTTCACAGTCTCATTCAAATCATGATTATTTATTCATGAGTCTAAATTGAAATAAATAAATTAATAATTGTATAATAAACCTAGTTTATTTTATTATTATCTAATTATTCAGGATATTTTCATGAAATAACACAATTATCCACTCTTTTTTAATAAAAATATTTGAAAAAATATTTTTAAGAAAGTATGAATTCATTTATCTCTTGGGTCAAAATCTGTTTTTTTTCCAAATTATGTTTTTTTTTAATTTAAACAAAATCCAAAAAATTCAAAATTATTTAATTAATAATTTTTTAGCCAAATTTTTTTTTAAATTGAATGTAATCATCATGTCATTTTCCAAACAATTCCCATTTAGATTTTATTAAAAAATTGAAAGGAAGTATTGTTTTAACAAGTAATAAATGAACTAAATTTATATCCATAATGACCACTCAGATATTATTTTTATTATTTTATAAGTATCAAAGGTTATTTTAAAAAAACTTATAAACATTAATTTTTAAAAAACTGATTTTTAAAATGTAAAGGATATTTTTCTCATGAATTTTTTAAATTTATTTTTATGGTTCTTCTATTCATCAATGAAAATAGAATTTATTATTACTAAAATGATTTTATATTTTATTGGTAGAAAAATAGTTATTTATATTTATGGTCTAAGATAATTTTAATTAAGGAAATTATTGACATTACCTATCTTGATTCATTTTAGTAGTCGTTAACTTTCCCTCAAAATATTCATGTTCTTGTGATCTTTGGGAATTAAATTTCCCATAAATAAACATATTATGTAACATGGATATTTTTACTACTTTAACCATATATCAAATTTAAAATAATGTTATACATTTCATATAATTTTTATTCTAAGGAAACATTGATAATATATATTCTTTACTCAAAAAAGATATTTTTATATAAAGAACATTTTTTATAAATTAAAAAATTATTTGATATATAAGGAATGTTTTTGATATGTAATACATGGGTGGGTCCCTATTATAGATAGCCTTTCAATTTATCTATAGTCTTAGGGGACGAAAAACTTGTCCATCCTTTGTAAAATTGTTTTCTACACATCAATTTTAACATTATTAAGTATATATCTTAATGGTATATGTTTTATATTCTGGAGACATGACATAAAATAATTATGAATTTCCTTGATTTAGAATTTAGATATTATTATCCATGATATATTTTAAAATGATATTATCTTAGGATGAATTTTATTCTCAATTATTTTTTAAATGGAATGTGTTTAAACTTATTTATATTTTCATATTGATTATTCTTATCTGGTTATGATATTATTCTTATTGATTAAATGGAATGTGTTTTCAATTATTTACCCTTCCATATTTATTATCATGTAAAATATTTTAAATGGAATGTATATTTAGTTATTAAAATTACCATTGAATATTCTAGTAAATTATTGAAATGGAATGTGTGTTTTGATATTTACCTTTCCATATTATAAATTCATTATTTATTAGTGGTGAATAATTCAAGATAACTTTCGTTAAACTTATCATTTACTGGGAATTTTAGCTCACCATTGTTTTTTCCATTCCTAGGAATCCAAGAAGTGTACTATGATTAATTTAAAAGGATATGTTTGAGGTAAAAATCATATTATATGAAATAAATGTTGCAATTTATCTTTTAAAATATAATATAGGACACATGTATGTTCCATTTTTATTAATTCTACTAAAATATTAAGTCTTTCATGTTAAAATTGTGTGTATTTTATGCTAATGTAATAATACAGAAACCAACTACATGCTACTAAGGTTGGGGTCCTTATAAAACTCACCAGCTTCCATTGTTCATGATCCCCCCTAAAAACAACATTATATGACTTATTACATCTTCCATCTCGAAAGAAATGCAGTTTCCAAAGTGTTCAGAACATGTCTAAGTAAAAGAATTAGAGATACTCTGTCAATATATGTTTTATCATGTTTATGTATTAGTAGGAGAAGATATATTTCAAGATATTGTGATCAATTAATATTATGATCCATTCCCTAAAGTGTTATTTTTTCAATGTATTTAAAGCATGAAACACCATAGCTAATTAAAGTCCATGAATTGTATTTTTCTTTTTATGAGTTTGAAAATACAAGAGACCATTGGCCATAACATAACTACTTTACATAAGAAAACAACCTAGAAAATATCTACATTCATAAAAATTTATCATATAATTAAATACTAGTCTTGTAAATATTGGAATGGATGTATAAGTGAGATGAAATTTAAGTTCAATAAATATTTTATAACAATAGTTATTCCTTGTGAATGGAACAACCTTATTTGAAATAGAAGTAATATGGGAAAAAGGAATTTATAAATCCCAAAAAACGTGGTTACAATGGAAAGAAAAAAAACAAACCAATATATTTTACAATCATCCTTCTGTGGCTCCAAAGAGATAACAACCTTAATCTTCCACGGGTCAACTAATATTCTCCATTCATAAATTAAATTCTCAAGGAAATAGAAGTCATGTTATCCCAAATTCAGACATAAAAACAAATAATATAATTGGTTATCACAAAATTTTCTCATTACATTCTCAAAATTCTCCTCAAAGTATTTCATGATTCAATAATTAACTAATATATCAACATTAAATACTACAACAATATAATTAAAGTACCTATGGAAGATATAATTCATCAATTCAATAAAAATGTTAAGTGATTTCATTAGTCTTAAGGGCCTGAAGACAAGCTCATAATGTCCATATCAACTTTGGATTACTACCTTAAAAATACCCTCTTTTCAAATTTTGAGTTGATTATATCATTCTTGTAGATCATTAATGGGGAACCTTAAACTCCCATTAACTAATCTTATTGATAATTAAATCAAAGTAGAATATACCAATTTTTTATCATAATTTTATTTATTTTCTAATAGTTAGCACATAATCATAGGGAACCATCCATATTCTTTGTGAATAAAATCCGTGCAACCCAAGGTGATGTGTCCATATTTATGATGGGTTTTCTCTTTTATTTATCTAAGATTAATTTTAACCCACAAAATTTTTAGGTGCATTCAATATAAAATGATACTAATAGGGTTTGTTACTAAAATTATATCAATAGGAAATATAATTACACTCTCAGGTTCAAACATAGAGAAATCATTTTGAAATACATATTGATATTTGTCCATTATTACAAGAAGATTCTTATTTCCAATTTAAATTATAAAACCGAAGGATGTTTCTACTAAAATATATATATATGGTTATATACATTTTCAATAAAATTAAAGATCTACATGTATGTATATCCCAATACCCCTTTAATACATTATAATTTTCATCTACGGATGTGAATATAAAATTCCAACCATTGCAATAAATATGGGATTTAAATTCCAACAGCTAGTCTATTTCATAGATAAGATCAAATGTATCTATCTCGAGAATTGTAAACTCCGAGAAAAAACACACTACATTAAAGATACTAGATCATATTATTCACTTGAATCCTCTACACCCCCACTATCTAAGCGGTTCCTTGATACTCATGATACGAGGATAGATTTTGGCATATAATCTCAATTGTTTGACCACACAAGAATCGAGTAAAGAATCTATTGTATAATTATTAAATGATACATAAGTAAGAGTTGAGTTCACAAGGATGGTACATAATAACATGGAGGGAACTGATTAGTTGGTTTTGAAAACATTATCTACTCTATATATCTATTATCCGGCTTTGTTGGTATAGTTATTATTGCCCTACTAATGAGTTTACTAGATAACAAAAATTATCCTTGGGGTTTAATGGTTCACATGATTTTATGGCTGATAATAATTATTATGGTTTTTCCCTATGAAAAACATAATCTTGAGGCTCACATGATCCCTCTACACTTTAATACATTATATTTTTATGATAATACTTCTTCATATTCCCTTTCCTACCACAGATATAGAAAATACTTTGTGTTTTAGTAAAATCCATCATTCACTGTAAAATAGATTTTCACTAGAAATAGTCTGGTTCATTATTGCATCATTTTTCATAAGAAACAACTATGGTGGATTGATTCACTAATTCTTTTATACCCATCGTGTAACTCTCCATTTTGTTCTTATTCCTTATATTGAATCGCCCACCGACACTCGAATGGAAAATTGTGTCCATTTCACTAATATTACCTTCATGATCTATTTCACCAACTAGATCATTATTCTCCATTTTTTATAGTTATTAATAATTAACATATCCACCTTCGAGTGTACCTCATGTCGGAGACCCATCTTAAATATTTTTTATTTCAGTCTCTCACTAGTTGCTACTTCTATGGTAAAGAAAAAAAGGTGTGTTAATTTAGTATTTTATTCATTCACTAATTTAAATCCTTATTTGAATTGAAATATTTCTATCATATTAACTATAAGTAAGGCCCCTAAAAAGAATCTGTTATTTAATAGTTCCAAAATTGTGTTCCATGTGATATTTTGATCCAACTTAACTTGAACAACCATACACGGACATGCTATTTATGGGTCTTCAAAAATATAAATTTCTATCTTGATCCTAATTTCATCATTATTACCTAATAATTGAATGATTATTTTCTTCTTACTCCCCTATACCTCTAGGTGATCATTTCCAAAATCACCATAAAATATTTATGCTTTTTTTAAATTCTGATGAGTGATTCACATGATCAGGTTCTTCATTCCTTATCCCCTTTTCAATATCTTGAAAGGTATGTACTATAATTTGAACCAAATATTTTTCCACTAATAGTTTATATGAAACAATATTCTCTTATACTCCCCCTCTTTAGTTTGTCATTATACTTTCTTTTTTCATTTTCATTCAACAAAATATTTCAAATGATAACTATTATTTGGTTTTATAGTTTATATTTTCATGATTAGATTGTATATTAAAAATAAAATCAAAATATCACAATAAAACAATTATGTATTGATAATGATAATGCAATCCTAGTAGGATGTATCTTAAATAGGTCATGATATGTGACACTCATATGATAAACCCTGGATGATGATTTCAAAACACAACTAGATGTGATTAAAAAACATTTGTTTAACTAAAATACCCTAGTAACATTACATTCAACACATATAGGATATCTACATCATTTATGAAATATATTTCATTTCCCAACAAGTCCTATATCTTTTTACTATCCCACCACAAGGATTGAGATATCTTTTAAGATTTTATGATAAAAAAATTCAAATTTTGGGAGAATGCAATAAATCTTGTGGCATTACCATGTGATGACAATTAAAATTTACAGAAATTTGATATTTAAATTGAAACCTTCCAAAAAAACCTCAACCTTCCAATAAAAACTTTGGATATTGATTTATAGGGTTCCCATAGGTGATATTTAGTGATATTCACCAGCCAAAAATTGATTCTGATGATTCTTTGATCATTTGAATGTGGAAATCAAAGACCAGTGGAAATAAAGAGTTGGATATATAGGATTTAATGAGAACCATCATTCCAAACGAAATCAAGTTAAGTGGTTTCCCCCCTTTTCAAAATTTATTATAATGTGAAGTGTCTTGGTACTTTTAAACGAATTTTCTTAATTTTTTAAATGAATTTACCCTAATGAAACTCACCCTGATTTTATCTTACTAGTTGGTTCATGAAAATTGGGTGATGGGTTTTTCCCACAATGTGTTGGATATAAAAATTGAATATATATTTAAATAAATAATTTTTTGGAGTTTTGTTCTTAGAATTATTGGGTTACATGTGTTCAAATTTATGTGTGATTAATCATGGTTAAAATAAACACTTTTGAATAATGGATACATCAGATGAATCATGGTCAGAGGTATCATTTTTAAATTGGGTCAATTTTTGTTGACTTGGGGAAAGGGTGAAAACGTGAATGTATAGGGGGTTCTATGTAATTCATGTACATGTGTGTGTAAAATCATAGATTTTTATTCTAAATTGAAATTTCTTAAAATAAATATTTCTTGAAAATTAAATATTATCAATGACTATACTAATTTTGGGAAACATGATCTTTTGCTTTATTTTGTATTGTGAAAAGTATTAAATATACTATGATATTATTCCAACATGTTTTATATTCCATTGAGATAACATGTTTCTGATCATATGGTAATTTGGGGAGTTTCACATTGTGGTTTCTCACTGGGGATAATTTCTCACACAATGCATATTAATTACATTCTATATAATGATTTTGGTTTATATGATTCACTAATGTGAATGGTTCCTTACTTATATAGTTGTGCTCCTTAAGGACACTTTCATACTTCATGGGGTGGGGAATGGAGTTGTTATGTACTTATATGGTGTGATTCCACCTTTGTGTGATAGTCTTATATTTTTTTGGATTATTTGTATTTAATTTTATTAAAATATTCCACTGTTACTCTGATATCTGTTTTTGATTCATTTTTTATTATTATATCTTTTTTGTTAATGAATTAATAATTTTGAGGTCTTTTGTTTTATTTATTCTTTTGTACATGTGTGTTTTGTGATTACATTAAATGGGTATACCATTCCACAAATTATTCTTATTTAAACACTTGTCATATATTTCTAGACATTCATGTTCATGTAATGTCACCTAAGGTTGGTAGCACCTCCAACCTAGTAAATTCCATTGGGACTGGTAAGGAAATTCATACTGGTAAATGGGTGATATTATTCTCTCTTTCTAATGAAATTACTCCCATTGGTGGGGAGAACATAATACCCAATAATTAAGGTATTTACCTACTTTTTACTTTTTTAATGTTAGGAAATTTTATGGTTTGTACATTGGATATTTATGGAGGGTTTTATAAATTTTTTGGAACCTTTTTTGAGGTGATCAGTTTGGACACGGTCAGTAGAAACCATGATAATGTCACTGAGAAATTGTGTGATATGTTTGAGAGTAACTGGGTAGGTTCATGGTCTGGAAAAAATACACATCAAAATATTAATAATTGTGTTTTTCTGGGAATATTCATTTCACTCTGTGAGAAAATGGTTTGTTACACTAGGCGTCATATCTATGTGACGGGAAATAAATTTTACAAAAATATATTTTTTAACCCGAAACATTCCATGAAAGCCTAATTCATCCTTTAATGAACAAATTTCCTGATTTATAGGGTTTTATTCGGTTATTGTCAATGATATTTTTTGTCTAGACCCAAATTCTAATGATTTTCCCCATTTGATATTGAAAATAAAAGGTGAGGACATTATTATTTCTATATGTTCTATATCCCCTTGGGTTTTATTGAACAGAACCATAGATTGTGGTATGTTACACTTATATATTTGGGAATGAATAAGTTTTGATGGGATATTATTGGGAGCTGATAGATTAATGAATTGAAGTATTTGTATTTATCATATCATTTGAGAATCATTATGCTGCACTGATAAGAGGTAGGTGGGTTTTCTCTCGTTCCACTTTTTTGAGAATGAAATTTTTTATTATTTTCATAAAACATTTTTCATCAAATTATGAATCAATTTAATACATTAAAAGTCTAATTATATTTATATTACTTATTGGTTCTTAATAATTTGGTTATGGGTGTGTTCCAAAACATGTTTTATAAATAGATTAAAATGTGTTTTTAAAGAAAAATGGTTTTGAATTATGTTTAGTGAATAAAGAATTTGTATGTGTTCATGTTCATGTGGGGTGGTTCATTGTTAGAAGTACCACCATAAAATAATAAATCTTTGGATGGATTATGGTTGGAATAACCACCATCAAATTCGGTATCCACGTAATCGATTAGTGAATGTATAACTCAGTACTCATGAGTATTAGGAGGTCTATATTATACATTTACATGAGTGTGTGTGGGTGAGTACACTTTCATGTTTATAAAAAAACATGAATTAATGAAATTCTCTTTTTATTTGAAAAGGATAACTCATATTTGGTTATAATACTTTCGGAGAAATATTCTTTTATTTATTTATTATTTCCCAAATTATTTAATATTGGTTTGTATTATTCATAGCTATTTTATATTCCCATGAACAGAAAATTTATTAACATTGTAGAATGTTGTACAATTCTCTTAGGTTGAATATTATGTATGATTAGTGACCCCTCCAAAGGCATGATCATTCATATAGAGATGTGTTTTCTATGATATATAAATTGGTAATGTTTCTTATATATAATGTGGAACTCCTTGAGGTCACTATTATAGTTAGTGGGGAGAAGCATTGAGTGGTTGTGCCTTATTTTATAGTGGATACACCATGGTTCTAGAGTCTTAAACTTCATTGTAGTCTTTATACAATATTTTTTACACTATTTCACTCATAATCGGATATTTTTCTAGGTTTCCTTATATACTATTCTAGGGTTTTGGTGCATATATCATTTATTTAGATGTAGATGGTTTCATTTATTCTTAACTCGATAAATTTTTTTGTATTCATGCATTAAAATGGTAAACCATTCTCCCAAGTCATTATTTTTAATCCCTTGTAATTTATTATCATTGTTTGGTGTCTGGGGATTGTTACATAAGGTTAGTAACCCTTCAGAATGGTCTAATCCAATTGTTTGGGTGAGGGTGTTACATTCTCCCCACCATTGGGTTTTTCATCCTCTGATACTATTTGTAATATCCCCAACTAGCCCATTGTATTGGTTAGGGTTGTGGGTTCTACTAACCGTAGCTAAAATTACCCTGAAACTGAATGATGTAAATAAATTTTAAGGATTTAACCATGACCCATCCCACATGAACACGAATTCACAAAACTCATTTATTCTAAGAGAACAAGTCAAAACAATCTTTCATTAAAAACATACTTATTTAATTTATCAATCAATTTCTGGGAGAGACCCACAACACAATTTTTAAGATTCAACCAATAGAAAAAATAAAAAAAGATAAATTCCTTAAAAATAAAGTGATAATTATTTAAAGAATCCATATATTCTTCATATTACAATAAACATGGAATGATAGAAAACCCACCTACCTTAGTTCCATTTGGCAGAAAAATTCTTAAGAAATCATATTGAACTGACTCATTCTTTCCATTACTATATAAAATAAAATAATGATAACAACCCAAACTAATTTGATAGATAATGGTGTAATCACAAAAATATATTCTTCCTTTCAGAAAAAACATCAAATATATATAAAATTCTTAAATAAAAGATCTTATTCATTTTATTTTTATAAAGAGACACATAAATAATCATCAAAAATCACATAAGGGATACATATAAATTGATTCCTACATTAGAGGTGGACGAATAAGGATTTTAAATAACTTTTTAGATAAAAAAATAAAATTCTATATAATTTAATTCTAATTAAATGGTTAGGCTCCGATATGAAAAAACATGATCTAATCGTGTGAATTAGTTATGTCTAGAAAAACACCAAGTGACACAGTTTTTATATATGATTTTTATAACATGCACCTGTTTTATACTTTCCTAGTTAATATAAAATATCTAACATTGTTTCTTAGAGACTTGATAATGTTTTCTAAAAAATGTTCTCAAACTGTACACCTCCAATACAGCTTCCAAACCCTTCTAAAATCATCTATAAAAATTTCAATACATAATGAAAACATTCCCTATTATTCAATAAGAAATAAATTATGGAAATAAAATAAAATAAAGGGTTTTTAAATTATACACACATGAGGAACATTCCTACAAAGACCATATTAGTATATTATAATCATTCAACTTTAATTTCTCTCTAATAATTCAATATCAATAAATTGAGGAGCCGATTTATTATTTTTAGAAAACTACTTAGTTTTAGTAGGATTACAATAGTAAAACTCTTACAAGAAATCCACTAATCTAGAGTAGAGGATAATATTACCTTAATTATCATGATCTACATCAGGGGTTGGTCATTTTAAAAGTTCCACCTTATTCCCATAGTTTAGCAGGATGAAGAGTTTTATTATCCTTGTTATGCCTAGGGTTAATTAACTTGTTTTTATAATTCCAATGTTTAATTCATCACCTTAACTCAAATATTCACTTTCCCACAGTAACTAGCATCATTATTTCTTTCTTTTCTCACACATAATACACATTCATGTTTATTTAATACATTTACCTTGCTGATTCTTCCCATTTTCATGATACAAAGGAAATTGAATATTCATTCTTTAATCACATATTTCACCTAAACATCCATGAGACTCCATCATTATATTCATTGTTTTTTTTTGAAAAATCAACTATGTACACTTTTTTAATCATAATTAGGGATATCTAGATTGTAATAATAACAATATTCTACAATTGAACTCTTAGTTATTTCTATTTCAAATTGGGACAATCAACACATTTCAAATCATATCCATTTTAACATGGTTTCTTCATTCTCTAACTATTACATAAATGAAGGAATGTTGGGTTATGATAAAATTAATAATTTAAAAAAAATGAAATGACAAATTAAGAAGAATAAAAGAAAAATTTCTCACATAACAGAATTCAAAAATAGTTAAGATTTATTTATGTGGTTTATAGTCAATCCAAATTATGTTTTATATAATAAATATTTTAAAATTCCACTAAAGGTATCATAATTATTATGTATCCCTTCAATTTATCTATTCTAGTTTGTGTTATTATTCCAACTAATCGAGCACAAAGTGAATATCGATTTGATACTTAACTAGCCTTTTTCAAGAAGATTACCCCTAGGTGAAAATGTTCCGTAATTATGTCCACTATCCACTATAAAAACAATGATGTAATTTCTATTATAACCAAACCATATCTACCTTGTGAGAATATAATATATTTTCATATCCATTGACTTATTCATAGTTTTTTTTAATTTTCTCTTACCAAAATTAATAACCAATTTAAAATATCCAATAATTCCAAAATTAACCAAAATGGTTATTTATAACTTTTAAATTATTGTCAACATTAACTTTTGAACCCTTGATGACATTATAACTCATAAATTATCCTTCACCAATAGTATATTAGTATATAAATTTATGTAAAACATTCATTAATACCAAATATAGAATCATTCACATAACACTCCTAAATGTAACTGCCATTTACATAATTTTCCCATAATAACAATCAGATTAATCTTTTTGGTTTAGTGTTTTGGATAATTAAGAGAAATAATTAACTAATAAAGATCAATTCTTTCTCTTTAAAGGGAAATTTTTTCCACATAAATAGAAGATAATTTATCCATAATAATTCAATGAGACATCACATATATATTCCCACCACACACTATTTTTCTAGAATTATGTTGTGTAATACTTTTCACAATTTCTAGTGGAAATTTATATATATAAATTGGGAACTAAAATGTTCAGTAATAGAATGTGTATACCAAAAGCTAGATAATAATAAACACGGAATGAATAATTTATAATAATGAAAATGGTAATAAAATAATTAAATATAAGAGTTCTCATGACCATGAAATAAATCAATGGATGACATAACCATATAAATAATCACACAAATATGAAAAACAGGATTCTTAATGATATATTTCATAACATAATAAATCATATCATACTATTAATAAGTCATTCCAATACATTACATTTCATTATTTCCTTTTTGATAAGACATTTACTCATTTTCAACTCCACAACTAAGCCATTAAATTAAATTAGAAACCATACACAAAATACCCTAACTAGTTTCTATCATAATAACTTCCAATAATATATGGGCTATTTGAAACCACACATGTCACTAATTATATCTCATTCATTATCCATATTATGTTGTAAATAAAATACTCAATTCAAAAAAAATTCACATCTTAGAAATAAAAAGTAATTCATATTAATTAAAATATATGAAAAATTTTAAATTTTTTTCAATACAATAAATATAAGAGATGTCTATATAAGAATCCATTAAATTACAATAATATAGAGTAAAATGTATGTGGTTTGGTAAATAACATTCCTAGTAAATAAATGGAATTATGTTGTCGTAATATATCTTGAGAAAAAAAAAAGATATTATAATTAGGGAATATCATAAGTGAATCATAAAACATATGAATGATGTTTTCATATATAACAAACACTTTCTTAAGAATGAGACTCCAAATGGAAACAAATAATAAAATATCAAGAACTGGATTTGTTGATACTCAATATTCAATTAGTCAATGGAATATTTTATAAGGGAATTTGGGTTGTTATTCATAAATCATTACTATAATAGAGATAATAATTTTAGAGATAAATAGGAAAATGGATCCCAAGTCATTAAATATTTTTCAGAAATTTTTTTTACCACAACCATAAATGATGAATTTATTGGTCTTATTGAAATTTCATTTTTACAAAGTTGAATAGTAGAATTTTTAAATTATTTGATTTAATAAAATATTTAATAGAATACCCTTATAAAATCAAAAGGGGTTATATTGATAAAATGGGGATTAATGGAGAAAAATGCATACAATAAAGTTATATACCATTTAAATATTTTTGAATTTTTTTTTAAAACTACATCTTAAAGAGGATAAGTAAACATTATTCTGAAAAGATAGATGAAGAAAAATTAAGGTAATATGAGATATAATATAATATCTTTTCTAAATACAAGGGATAAAATTGATTGGTAGAGGAAATATAGATATATAAGTGAATAAACCTTTAAAAATAATTAGAATTATTCTTAACAATGTTATACTTTTACTAGAAATAAATTCCTCATGGAATAATTTTGAATAAAAATGTTACAATCCCTATTGATAAAAGGTGGAATATCATAATATATTGTAAATTATATCATATGTGTTCCTTAGAAGTATTATTTTTATGAAGTGACATTAAAACCCAATGAATCAATTTTTGAGTTAAGAAAATATCTTATGAATATCCTAATCGTTGATGTAATAATCCTTAGAAAATGAGTTCATGAAAAAGAAATTATTAATCCATATCAATGAATGTGGAAATAAAATTTTTTATAAAAATTTGAGAAAATAATATATATTTTAAGAATGAGTTATCAAGAATAATAATTATAACATAATAAAATGAATTGTAGTTATGAAAAAACCTTATAACCTGGGTGAAAAATGAATGAAATTCACTTATAATTGTTCATCTAAAATGGAAAATAAAATAAAATAAATATAAATTAAGTAATGATATAATATATATAAGAGGAATTATGTAAACCATGTCAAACAAAATAGGTTTATAAAATAGAAATTTTCATGAGGAGTTTGAATTTAGATAAGAACCATTACATTTGATCATGTTTAGATGAACGTGATCTAACCCTATGTATAAAAAATAACTATTTTAATAACCTATTTTGAAATATTATAGATACATATATACCTTTATAAACATAATTTATATTCATTTATTACTAATATATTAGTCAGATATATTTAATATTTCTCATCGAATGTTATAAGTATTAATTTTTTATTTAGTACTAGATTATCAATTCAGGTTTCAATTATTTTTTATAGATTTAGTTTTCAGAATTATAAGATCAATATAGATAATGTAATATAATTTTTTATAAATATATATAATTTTATTACATTATTTCATTATTATATTAGGTATGATTCATAATTATGAACATCGTGACATGCATGTTTTAGTTATTTTCTAAAAACAAATGTGTGGCCCAATAATTATAAATTAAATATTAATTTAACCATTATAGAATAATAAAACAAAAATTATTCTCTAAATATTTTCTAATAAAATTTTTAGTTTAATGTAAATATTCATCCATGATTTAAATTTTCATCATTGTTCATGTAGGTGGTTAAATAAACCCATACACGATTTAGATTTACTCTATGGGTGAGTATGATTAAAAAATTGAGTCAATTTGAATAATATAATTATTAAAAGATAAAAATTATATTATTTATATATTTTAGGGTGTAGATTCTTATTTTATGATATCAAGTATAATAATAAATAGATAGATGAAAAATGAGATACATCACTTTGGTGGAGGCAGTTGTTAGCATGTACACGCATGTGACATGTTCGCTTTCCCTGGAAAATGAGAATGATAAGAAACAGTTTATAATTTCATAATATTAATAAGGAAATAAATATCATATACATTTTTTATATAACAATTTTATGTAATTCATCTAAGGTGGTGAGGAAAAATCCAACACGTCGTTCATAGAGGCGGTAGACCGCACATGCACGTGATAATGTTTTTATTTTTTTTGTAAAATGGAAATGGTATTTAATTAAAATTCCATTACTATAATAACTTTTCTATATTTTAGTATTAATTATTACCTTATATATATTACGGATAAAATATTTCTTAATGAGGTGGAATATGAGCCAAAATAATTGAAATGGAAAAGGAATAATTACAAATATTTACCATACTCCTTAAAAAACTCTAATTAAAAATGATTAAGCCTTCAAACAGTTCTATTTTTGTAAGAAAATAACACAAGGATATTACCAATAATGTTAAATACGTATTTGGGTGATTTTTCTTGTATTTGGGTATGATAAGTAGTGTGGTGGAGGTCATCTCCTTTTATAGTCGAAGGGGTCTAATTTTTGAATTTATATTAATATAGTGAGGGTTAATGTATCGCATGTAAAGTAGAGAAAAATTTGAATATAATGGAGTGGGGGTGAGTTAAGGTTAATAATCCATTAATCATTATTTTTCAAAAAAAATTGAATTATTTTTTTATCTATTTTACTCTTATATTTTTTAACTTTTATCATTTTTGGTTTTTACCGTGATAATTAATTTTTATTTAATTAATTTACTCTTAATGACTAAAAATCAAATTGTCCCTATTTTAAATTTCTAACTACTGATTCAAAATATTTTTTTCATTAATTCAATTAAAAAATTTATAGGTAAAAAAATTAACACTATCCAATGTAACGGGTAAAAACTTATTTTAAGAAAAAGTGTATTTTTTATGCACAAATGTCATCTGTATGACATACTCATTAATGATTTATTTTATATGAAATTAATTGGATTATTATTTACCATAGAATATATATTTTTATTTAAAAATAATTAAATACCATGTTACATATTGCAGATTCATAGTTAAAAGAAATAGAAAAAATATTTCATCTTGAAATAAAAATAACTTATGTATCAAATAGTTAATCATGGGTTTTATTAATTCGTTATATTGTTTTTAAATTCATTATTTTACTGCATAAATATTTTTCCTTAATTTATGAATGTTCTATTTATTTTTAAGCTATATTAACTTCCTGATATAATCATAAAAGCTATGGTATTATTAAAATCTATATTTTTAACTATTCACTTAAAAATCAAATATTTTAGGAAAATAACTTAAATTAATGAAATGAAAAACAAATTAATGTTTAATAAAAATGCTATTTAATTTTTTAAAATTCATAATAAAATATTTAAGTGTTTAATTTTTAAATAGATTGCTAAATTATAATTAAATAAATTAATAGGGGAATACTTTTTAGATATCGACTATTATTATTATTATTAATGATCAATTAACAACAAAATTAGTTTTAATATATTATTTGTAACAAAAATATTTTTAATCAATGTTAAACCATAATGTATTTACAATCTTAAAACTAAATTACATGGAAACTAAAAATTTTTTTTTTTTCAGAAAATACATATTTAATTGATAAATAACCGTGTATGTTTTTATAAATAGATTAATTGTATTTGTCATTAAATTGTTATTAAAATAAACTTATTTATTAATTTCTATTTATATTTCTAAATTCAGTTACTTATATTTATATGTGAAAAAATAAATATCTACCTTGTAACTATATTATTTAATAATTATAATGTTATCATCATAAAATGTGTCATAGTATTGTTTTGGTTTGGTGTTTCAGGTGGAACAAGATGTTTAATTACTTAAAGTGAAATTATATATTAGAATATCAAGGTTTTATTGATCACTTCTTAAGATCAATCATCACGTCATTTACTAAAGGTATCATGTTTAATTTTGTTTAAGGTATGTGTTTCTATGTGACTGTATTTCTCATCCATATCATAGGTGAATGTAATTTCAAAAATCATTCATTCATTTATAATACATAATATTATTCTTTTTTGATAATTATATTTTCTTTTTTCTTTTTTGGTAGATTTTTAGGTTTTAATAAAATATAATTTCAATAGAACTTTGACCATTTATAGCTAAAATTGATTTCAATAGATATCAAGGTGTTTGATAAAATTCACCCAACGACTTAATCATGAAAACTAAAGTCGTAATGGGAATTTTATGATAACTAATGTCTTTATTATTCCTTATAAAATTATTTATAAAATAATCATATTAGGAATATTAATTAAATACTGACTTTTAAATTGATATCTAATTTCAATTGTGCTTTATTGTCCTGTTTTTATTATTTTATAGTTAATTTCTTTTTTGTTTGATTTTTAAGAAAACATATATATTTGTATTTTAACTGATATTCATGTTTTGAATTATGCGTGTTAATTATATCAACTTTGGATTTGGGTTTCACCATAGTTTTGAATTTTTGTTAATATTTTTTAACTATCTATGGTTTTGATATGTAAATTTTAATATAATAATCCTTTGTTAAAAGATATTTTATCTATTTGGAATCTAATTAGAATAATTTCATGTTTTTCATTTTTAAAACAGAATAAAACCCACATTGCTACACTATGTATAGATTTATATAGAACCCCTTGCTAAAAATTTTATTTATCTTGATGATCATAATATTTTTCTGACCCCCAATTTTGTTATCTAAATGAATATTATGTTTGGTATCTTTCTTAACATGAAACATCGTGCTTCAAACAGATTGAGATATATTATAAATTTATTTTTATTAAAATGTTACCATTGAAACCTAGAAATTGAATGTAAAACAATAAAATTATGAAATTAATATATAATTTTACTACCTAATAAATAAGTATTGATTAATTCTTAGTAAATAATAACTTTTCTTATAATTATGTTTTATTTTATTTTAACTTTCCATTTTCATTAATGAGTAATTTTTATTTCACACCATGTATAGGAATTATAATTAATTTATGCCACATTAATTAATAATATTTTATAAAATAAACATAATTTTTAAAATAATCAAATTAAAATTATCTTAGGCTGATTTTTTGAGATTTTTTGAAATTATTACCTTTTCCTAGAATAGTGAAAAAATATAAAAATTTCAAATACATCCATTTGTTTTCATTAAATCATGATAATTAAATGTACCATTATATTTTTTAATTAAACTGACATGTGAATAATTTTATATAGAAAAATTATTCTATTTTAATTAGTTATTTTCTTGATTAGGATACAAGTTAATTTTTTGCATAGAAATTCATTTTTCCAAAAAATATTTTTCATTATGTTTTATGAATTTATGTTAAAATTTATTTATACCACATATAGATATTGAAATTTGAAAAATGGATTCCAAATATAAAATTAAGAGGTTCAAATTTTTTAAATATATCCCCTTTATTTTTGGTCATTATGAATATTAATCATGTAAAATACTTCTATCCACAGTATGGTTAAAATGAGTAAAACATGGCTTAAACAACGAGATAAGGTCTCAACATAAACATAAACCTTGAATTTATTTAATTTAATTGTATAAATTAGATAATATACATCCCAAATTAAAATTTGTGGTATTTTGTTTCTATTCCTCTAGTTTATTATATTTATGTTATATTAAGCAATGAAAATTTCAAAATTTAACTATCTTATGTTTAATTTAACTAATTATTTTTCATAAGTATAACTATATGAAAAGTGATATTATAATTAATTTGATTGAATAAATAATTAATATAATAATTCTTATATTTTTTTAAAAAATTGGGATGATAATATTTCTTTAAATGATTACACAACCACGATGCTGTATTTGTTCAAATAATATAAAAATTAAATAAATGATTTAAAATACATTAAAAGTAATACAATTTAGAAGAATTATTATTTTAAAAATAATTTTTAGATAAATACAATATATTATTTAAATTTAAAATTTAAATATTCAAATTCAATAACTATCTTGGTGTCGTTAATTTCAATGTAAATGAAGTGTTTAAAAAATACCATTAATGATATTTTATAATAACAAATATTTTATAAAATTATTTAACATTAATAAATTACTTATTTTTTTCTTGTGTAATGTTATATGGTTTTCTAGATCAACCACGGTCCATTTATGTTTCACTTTTCTTTTTATGGTATCATTCTTGACACTTAAACCGCAAAAATACCTTTATTTTGTTATAGTTATCAAAATTATTTACTAGGGTTTAAAACTAAGAGCAAAAGTGAAAAATAATATAAAATTTTGTAAATATTATTATATTATATGATATTTATTAATAATAAACATATATTATAAATATTTTAATATATATATTAACCTAAAATTTAATTAATATTAACATTAAACATAATGTAATTCTAGTAGAAACCTCCCTTCACCTATAAAAGGATGCCACTTTTCCATCTTCTTTACACCAATTTGATCTATATAGCTCAAAAAAACCCAATCCATTTAACTTATAAACATACTAATCCAAGTAATATGGTTTTTCTTCTTCTGAAAATACCAATCTGTGGTCCCTTAAATAGAGATCTACTGTAAGTATATCGAAGAAGCGGTAATCTTCATTATGAAATATTTCCATTTTGTTTCTTCTTCTACATCATATAAATCTATTTTAAAGATATTAAAATAGTAATTAAATTATGATAAATTTTATTATATTTTATTTTTATTATAGTAAACCCATTTTCAACATCTTTTTCATCGAATTGAATGAAACAAATTTCTCTCGTGTGTACGTATGACATATTATTGCGATGAAGTTGTATAATTTGTTTTTCACCATATTTTTACATAGATGGTTATAAATTTAGAAATAATGAATATATATGATATCTAAAACATATGTATTCCACTATAATTATAATATAATATCTACCTTCTTACCTTCCAAACTATTAGAAAATTTTAACAAAGTCTGTGTGTACGTTTGGACCACCACCACCACGAAATGATATGAATCAATTTTTTTTTTCTAATTTACATAGATTATAATAAGGATAAATTTAGTAAATATATATGATATATATTTATTATATAATAATATTCTATAAATTTGACTTAATATTTACCTATATTTCATTCCATCCATCGAAAAGTGAGAACAATGTATCTTACTTACATACAACCAACCATTTCCATGAATGGCGTAATTCATTTTTCTATATATAACTATAATAGGTGATTATAAATGTGTAAAATATATATATATATATATTTTATTTAATCCATGATTAAAATTTTATAGATTATTCAACAATGATTAAATTACAAGGACATGAACTATCAAACCAAAATTCTAATGAAAAAATGAAATAGTTACCACCAAGAAACAATGATTTTATTAAACAATTATTCATAAATGGGAGTATAAAATTTATACATGGATCATATATGTTATGATAAGTATTTATATGACTCTAATATATAATAATAATAAATTTATGTTAATTATACATAAGGTTAATTCACTTTATAAGCATGTGGAACTCGAGTTAAGGGTTTTCATATCTCACTTTAATTTCTATGGGACATATCCCTTATTCACCACTTGTTTATTTTTGTTGATGTATATAATACCCATTAATTTATTTTATAATTATTTTCATAAAATTTATTTTTATATACAAATATATATATATATATATGTTTTTATCATTAATGCGGTTTTGAATCAGATATTACCAAAGTTGTAAGGGTTTATCAACTCAAAATATCTTATTTGGGACAAATGATATGGTATGAACCTATATTATTTAATTCAGTGTTTATAATGACCTTATGATATGTGATATCCATAATTTTAATTTGATCATAAAATTTAATGTTCCATTTCATTATATTCCTTCATGGGTTTTATGATTCAAAAGATACAATAGCATTGATAGACTTATTTTACAACCCCATTGTTTAATAGTATTATTTATAGTAATGATTTCGATGATGAAATTATTTTCCACATATTAATGTAAAAAACTAAATTTTATCATAATATGGTTATTTATATGTATGATATTTTTTTCATTCAATTTTACCCTTTTTATTAACATAAAATTTTGAAGAATATTTTTAAAGAAAACTGAATTTATTTCTCTCTTTGGCCGAAAATCTTTTTTCTTCTATATCAATGTTTTCTCAAAAAAAACATTAAGATTGTTTTTTTCATTAAACTACAATATTTTATTTTAATTGTATCCATAATTTAATTTTTATGAAATGTATTTGAATTAATCTTATTTTCATTTTACAAACAAGGTAATGTTGGAATTTTTTTTACAATAGTGAGAAGTTGATGTTTTCTTTTAACATATATGACATATAATGAATATAATATATTCATGATTACTCATTTATTTTATGTTTAATTTATAATTTTACACTTTTCTGTAAAAAGATAATTTTATCCTCAATTATAATTATATTTTAATATTTTAAATCTTAGTTTCGAAGAAGAATGTGGAACTTTTTTCAACTAATTATCCAGTGATATTTTAATGTCATTTAGTTAAGGGTTTACATATCTCACATTAATTTATATGGGACATATGCCTTATTCACCACTTGTTTATTTTTATTTATGTATATAATACCCATTAATTTATTTTATAATTATTTTCATAAAATTTATTTGTATTTACAAATATATATATATATGATTGTGTGTGTGTGTGTTTTATCATTAATGCCGTTTTGAATCAGATATTACCAAAGTTGTAAGGGTTTATCAACACAAAATATCTTCTTTGGGACAAATGATATGTTATGAACCTATATTATTTAATTAAATGTTTATAAATACCTTATGATATGTGATATAAATAATTTTCATTTGATCATAAAATTTAATGATCCATTTGATTATATTCAATCATTGGTTTTATGATTCAAAAGTTACAATAGCATTGATAGACTTATTTTACAACCCCGTTGATTAATATAATTATTTATAGTAATGATTTCGATGATGAAATTATTTTCCACATTTTAATTTAATAAAATAAATTTTATCATAATATGGTTATTTATATGTATGATATTTTTTCGTTTAATTTTACCCTTTTTATTAACTTAAAATTTTGAAGAATATTTTTAATGAAAACTGAATTTATTTCTCTCTTTGGCAGAAAATCTTTTTTCATCTATATCAATTTTTTCTCAAAAATACATTAATATTTTTTTTAGTATTAAACTAAAATTTTTATTTTAATTGTATCCATAATTTAATTTTTATGAAATTTATTTAAATTAATCTTCTTGTCATTTTACAAATAACGTAATATTGGAATTGTTTTTACAATAGTGAGAAGTTGATGTTTTCATTTAACATATACGACATAAAATTAATATACTACTTTCATGATTACTCAATTATTTTAGGTTTAATTTATAATTTTACCTTTTTTTGTAAAAAGAAAATTTTATCCTTAATTATAATTATAATTTTATATTTTAAATTTGAGTTTTGAAGATGAATGTGGAACTTTTTTCAACTAATGATCCAGTGATATTTTAATGTCATTTTTCATATCTAATAACATAATTTTATGTGACTTATTATATTCTAGGGATTTGATCAAATGATTTCATAAATATTAAATATTTCAAAGTCTTATTATGATTAAATATTGATTCTATAAAACCCATTTCCTTTTGACAGGTTTTCTAAGTAATATTGAATCATATATTGAACCCAGTTCTTCTACATTAGTGAGGATATGATGACATGATAAAGTATTTATGAAACCTGTATCCATTACAAGTTTTTTTGAAATATGAAATGATGATGTGTTTATAAAACCCATGTCATTTCCATGGGTTATTATATTATAAAATAATGAACTTTTTATGAAACCTGATTCTTTTCCCGAGGTTATTCTATGATAAAATAACTTTGATACCTTTTTTACTTTTCATATCTTAGGATATGATGAATGTTTTATGATGTTTTTTCACATATATGTTATTTTCATTTTGTTATGAGTTGGTTCAGAATTATATATATCACTAATTCTTTTTGAAATAAATGGATATATCATTAGATAATATGAACTTGAATAGGGACTGAACCCAGTTTGGAAAGGGACTTTGTATACTATGATAATATTGGGAGTGGACCATAACTAATGATATGATGGATTTGGGAGTAAACCCAATCCACTATGATATTAATGGAAGTGATACTTTACTACTCATTAAATTATTTTCTATGATTATGTGGATGACATAATCTTATGTTGTTTGCCAATGTTATGATCTCATGGATCATGTTATTGATTCCTTTATGATTCATGTCTTCTAAACCAAAAATCATTTATCCATCGATCAAGATTAATATCTGCGATTTGATGGGTATGGTTTTCAAATGTTATTATCATCTTATCATATCCTTATTCTCATGTTATGCTTAAGAGATCATTAATTTCCCCTTATTTACCCTTACTGGGAATCTGATCTTAACATTTCTTATATTTCCATTACCAAGTTTATTATGAATATTTTTAATTATCATGTGACTAGGAATTTTTTTAGTTGTTGAGATCAATCTACGAGGATATGTATATCTATTATGTATAATTTATTTTTATATCTGACTATAAAAATATTAAACTATACCATTCATTTAAGGATCATAATGTTATGAAATGAAAATTTATTTAATAATATGTTATATTTATGTATGAAGAGAATGAGTCACTATAGATTTTATGCAAGAAGAGTTTATTTACAATTGTAAATTTTTATGAGTAATCTATAGTGATAACTCTTAGTAAAATACTATGTATAAGATAATGACATAATATATAGAATAGAACGGAGTGTCATTTTCCTATAAAAACATCCCTTTATGGACACTAAATGCATATGTGGGTTGTTTACAAGAATATTATATTAATAACCTTGTAAATAGTCGTATTAGTTTATATTGGAAATCATTCTGGTGTTTTGTGAGGGTTCCATTACTAAGAACCTTGTCTAACACACCAAGAGGATATTCTTGGGTTAATTAACATTTTCATTACAAACCATTATTAAGGATATGAATACATGATAATCATAGATAACATAGTTAATTACTAAGGTGTCATAGATTAAAAATAATGTTTTCATGATTTAGATATCCTATGAATGATATTCATGATTTCTCAAAAGTATTATTGTTACCCAGACTATTATTTTTTATTTTAATCAGTGGATGAAGAATTGGTGGAATTTTTTTACTCCTTAATGTGATATGAAATGGAATGAATTTACCCATGAGAAACCAAATTAATAAAGAGTTTTAACATGAAACCAAATGATAATGATTAAACATCTATTTCATTTAATGATTAACAATCACAATATGATTATGTTTTTTAACAATTCTAATAAGAGAAATATTGAGTTTCATGAATACAATTTAGGGAAGAATATTAAATTTCATACATGTCAAGTATGTGGGAAGAATATCCCAATTAAATGTCTTAATGGAATAAGAAGATATTTTATGTTTTAAAAATAAATACATAGAGAAATAAATTGATAAGGAAAAATGAAACGTTTAATTAATACAATGACTAAGGATATTTGTTCTCCTATGGTATCATCAATGGTTGAATTTTTTCAATATGTAATGTATAGGGATTATGAAAACACATGTCATAAAAGGTAATATTGGGAAGAGGATTACCAATGTTTTTTGAATAAAGGATATAATATTGATGATGAAGAGACTACATGTTCCTTATGAAAGGAAAGAGGTATTATGTTATATGATAATGAAGAATAGTTATGTTTTTAAAAAGTATTGGAAAAGTTGAAATGTTTTTGTATTGGGATTTCTGAATTATGTGATAGAGGTGATTTTCTAAAGATTTTTTTTCATAATAATTATTAAACATCTATGTATTATTTTGTAGCATTTTTTCTTTTAGGGTTTTCACGAACATATTGAATAGTACTAATAACTAATAAAAGTGATCTAGAGATAAGGTGGTATTTTTAAGGGACACATAATTATAGGAAATATAACCCTTAATATATTCCTGATGTTTAGATAAAAATGTTCAGTTTGGATAAAGAGATGGTGAAGTAAGTGGGACGATATTATTGACTTTCGGATCTCATGCGATGAAGAAGTGGTTTATATTATTGTTGATTTAGTTTATTATAATTTAATATTTAATGAATATTGTTGATAAAATTTCATTTTATTGATAGAATAAGGAAAGAGTTATTTTTTTGAATGGTGTATGTCTTCATTTAGTTTTTATTATGATTTAGGTTACTACTATTTTTTAGGAGAAAATAATATCAATGAATTACCATATATTTTCTGTGAAAATAAGAGATACATTATGTTGTATGTGGGATTAATGTTAAGTTGATTTTATAATTTTAGTAACCTTCTTTCGATCATTTTTTGCAATTTGAATTTGGACAAAAATATTTTTTATTTGTTTTATGGTCAACTATTTATGGAATGGTTTATCATGGGGTTTGGATGATATTATAAGTATTTTTATATTTTTTTATATGAATATTTATCTATATAGTATATCTTATTCTAACAATTTTTGTTTTTTTATAACTAGAGATAGAATGAATGAATTTTCATTAGTTTATAAATATTTTCATATGCTAAATGTTAATTTTAGTAAATCAGTTAAAAAATTTTCATTTTGAATATTCATTTCCGGGAGTAATATATGATGCGGAAATTGATCAAATAAAAAACACAGGATAAAATTATGCCAATTAATTTTAAATAAATAAAGTAAATATATTTTCTTGTGATTTCTATTTTTATAGAAGAATAATCCCTCTACTTTTTGGAAAGGATCTTAAAATAAAAGTGTTATACTTTCAATTCATTTTTTATCAAACTTTTGTCTTTTCACCCCTCATAGATTTATAGATTTAGGGTTGCTAACTTTCCCATGAACATTTACAATATCACTCTCTATTAGTAAATGGATGTTAGTTTTTCAATATTTGACTAAATTTTAACTTTCCACAATTTTTATCCATATATGGGAACATCGATTATGTGTTATTTCTTATTACCTGTTGTTTACCATTTCCCATTTTAAAATGATGGTCCTAAACAATATAAATGTACTTATTTATGCTTATGAAATATGTAGTCATTTTATAGTGAATTCATTTTATGAATCAACAATAAATATTTTTCGAAAATAATTTTGATTTATTATTTGTGTGTGGAAATTATAATTATTTTATACAAATTTTCTATATATTTTTTAATAAACCAAATTCTTTTTAGAATAATCATATCAAAATTATCTTCTGCTGAATTTTTTAGCGTTTTCTAAAATAATTGATTTCTCAGTGAATTGTGAAAATACCAATTTTAAAATGATGCTATTTATTTTAATTAAATAAATAGATTTAAAATTAACCTTATATTTTTTTCCTATTTTTATTTATAATCCCTTTTATTTAGAATAAATAATTCCCTTTTAATTATCAATTTTCTAGAATTTGATATAATTTAATATTTATTCATAAGAACACATTTTTCGTAAAATATTTTTCATTGAATTTTATAGATTTACACTAAAATTGATATATTCCACATAAAGGTATAAAATATTGAATTATTGATACCATAATTATAATATGTATGAACAAATTGTTTAATTAGGTCCCTTTTATTTTGGGTCATTATGAATAGTAATCATAGTAAAATAATTGTCACCTCAATAGCGGTAATCTGAGTAAATCAAGGATAAAACATTGAGATATTGTCCAAAATAAACCCATAACGTGATTGTATTTCATTATATGGGATTAATTCGACCATAGGCATCTAATTTTTTTATATTGAATTTTGGTTCCATTTTCCCTGGATAAGGACATTTATATTGTTTTAAGTAAATAAAATAAAAAATTTTAGTCTCTTAACATTAATATGTGTAATTTTTTTCACAATGATAAAAATATAACTACATTGTTCTAAATGTTTATAAGAATTAATAAATAATTTTTTCATTTGGGGAAATTAATTTTTAAAATTTTGTGATGTTGTAAATTTTTTAAATACCTACAAAACACTGATAAAATATATGATCAAATAATATAACAATAAAATAAATGAATTTATAAATTTTAAATGTAATACAATTTGAATGAATTATTTTTTTTCCATGAAATTTTTTAAAAAATATTAAATATTCGGTTTTTTTTGAATTTTTTATATTAAAATTCTATAACTATCATGATTTCAATAAAGTCAATGTAAATTATTAGTTTCAAAAATTATAATAATGAAATTATATAATAAATAACATTTTATTAAGGGATTTAAAATTCATTTAAACATCATCTCCATGAAAATTAATTGGATATTGTTTAATATATCAACCATGGACCATTTAGGTGTCACTTTTCCTTTTATAGTAACATTATTAACCCTTAATGTGTAAATAAACATGGATTTTATGATAATCTTCAGTAGGGTTAACGATGCGTTAAAACTAATAAATAATAGTTAAAACATCACATAAACTATTATAACTACTATAGGATTATATTATTTAGTATTATCATAATCATATATTATAAATATATCAATTTGGTTCCCATTTACCCTAAAAATTAATTTAAAGAAATTTAACAGTTTTTATACTTCCAAGAGTTCCCCTCCCCAATGTTTTAAAAGGATACCCATTTTATCTCTCTTTAAAGAGCTTTTATCCATATATAAAAACCAAAAAATTCCAATTTATTATGTAAACATACTTATCCATGTTATACAGTATCAATTATAGCCAGAAAACCTACCCTAGGCCCCTTAAAAAGATATCTAACAGACGTTTACCAAAGAATAATTAATCATCTTTTCCAACTCTTTCAAATTTATTTCTTATTATTCTCAATTTAAATTTATTAAACTCATCAATAAATAATGAATATAGAATCATCAATATACTTATATATTATTAATATAATGGTATAACAATTTTCTATTTTTTTCAACCAATGAAAACTGAAAAAATCACTCCAGCATACGTACAACGTACTGTTAGTACGCAACGGTGAAATTAATTTTTCTATGAGATTTTACTTAAATGGGTATAAAGATAAAAATTATGAATAAATATTATATTTATGTCCTAATTATGATTTTATAACTTTAATATCATATCTTATTTTATTCCTTTCAAAATTTTGGAAAATGATAACATCGCTCGTGTATACGTGTGAACTACCACCTCATTGAAGCATTGAAATTCATTAATTTTTTATACAATTAATGGATGATTTTAATGATAGATTTAATAAATACATATTATATATTTAATAATAATTTAATGTTAGATAATTATTATTTACCTTTCTTTCATTATATCCATTGAAAAGTGAAAATAATGTTCTTGTGTACGTACAACCTACCATCTCCATGAACTATGTAATTAATTTTTTTATCACTAAATATTATGTCGAATTATAAATATGTATATAATAAATATATAAATGATATATAAATGATTAATATTATTCTTTATGTTGTGGAATGATGATTAATATACAAATTCCAGAACTATTGAACTGAAATTCACATGAAAAAACGTAACAGTTAACACCTAGATATGATGATTTTAATAATGAATTACTAATAAATGGGTCTTGAAATGTTATAAGTTGACCATATATAACATAATATATATTTTCATTAATATAGTATATAATTATAATTAATTTGCAGGTATTATACATTTGGTAAATAAATTTCTAAACAAACATATCTTAAGGTCCTTGTTTTCCCATATCACATTTATTTCTATGAGACGTATTTCATACTCACCACATTATACTTATATTTGGAATATATAATAATCGTGAATGTATTTTATGATTATTTTATTGAAAATTATGGGTATTTCAAAAAACCTATGCGGTAATTTCATTCATGGGGTTTTGAGTCATATATTACCAATATTTAAAAGATTTATCCTCTCAAAAAGTCTTTTTTGGGACACATGATATATTATAAACATATCTTATAATATATGGTATTTATATATACCCTTTGAATTATGATATCTTGAATCTAATTTTGATCAAGAAAGTTAATGTTTCATTTAAAGTTATTCTTTCATCAGCTTTACAACTCCAAAGATACCAAAGAGGTAAGGGATTTATTATACAATCTCAATATTTTTCTAGATTGTTTATGATTAAATTTATAATGATGAAATTCTATGAAAAATCAATTAATAATTCAATTAATTTTTTTATCATGTGCTTTTTTCAAGAAATTTCAAATTTGAATTTTATTTCCTTCATGTTATAAAATCCATATAATGAAATATTGTTTTTAAATAAAATGAAATTTATTTTGTTCATCAGTGAAAAACCTTTTTCGTCCATATAAATGTTTTTTAAAATAAATATCAAGGAAATTTTTAATTTTATCTTATGATTTAAAATGAATTTTTTACCCATTATTGAAGTCTTAACAAATTATTTCAAAGTAATATTATTTCCATTTTCCAAACGAGGTACTTATTTACTTTTTTACAATAGTGTGAAAGAAATTTTTTCTTTTAACTTATAAGGCATTAACATAACATTGATCCATCATGACTGCTAAATTATTTGAATATTAAATTAATATTTTCCAAATGTGTTCTCAATTAAAATTTTTCCCCTGATATTTGGGTAAATTTTATATATTAAATAATTTATATTAAAATGAAAATAGAATTTTCCTTAAGAAATGGTCTATTGATTTTTAATGACATTTTTAATCTAAGATACTATAACATGTTGTTATTTATTCTTTATAGGATATGTCATCCAATTATATCATCCAATTTAATTTTTTGTATGGATTATGATGATTTATGTTTTATTCTTTGAAACATGTTTCTTTCCCATCCGTTAATTAGGTTGTGTTGAAACCATTATGAAACATGTTTATACACTATGGGTTATTATATAATGAAATAATGAAGTGTTTATAAAAATCACTTCTAATCCAAGTTTTATTCTATGATAAAATGATGAAGTGTTTATGAAACTAGTTAACTTTCCCTATATTGTTCTTTGATAACATGATTAAATGTTTATTAAACCTATTTCTTATCCACAAGTTATGTTATGATGAAATATTTATGAATCAAACTTCCTTTTCTTAGATTTATATGATGAATGATTAATGAAATTTTGGAACACATATGTATTGTTTTTATTATGTGAAAGGTGGTATTAATAATGTATACCCCACCATTACATTGGGTAATGATTGATTTCAAATGATGTAATCAAGACAGTAATGAAGAGTGAACCCAATTCAGAAAGGGACATTATCTATAATTATAGTAAATATAGTAAACCATAAATAAGGATATAATGGACTGGTGTGTGAACCCATTCCAATATCATATTCTTTAAAGTTATCCTATACTAATAATGAAATTATTTTAAATGATTATGTGTATTCCACATAATAATGTCTTATAACAATGTTATTTTCTCTTGGAAAGAGTTATTTAACTATTTTATTGATTATGTATTATAAACATACAAGAATAATTAAAAGAATTCAGATTATGAAATATGATTTTTTTAGGATTTTAAAATTTTAATCTCTTTTTCTCCTTCACTGATTCTCAATTTATGATTAATTTATCATTAATGTCTACCTTATTTACCCTTATTATGATTCTGATCTCACACATTCTTATATTTTTAATACCTAGGTTATGAAGAATGGTTTATGTATTATATTTAGTAGTGGGGTTTAAGTTATTGAGAAATATTTGGGGGGAAATGAATATCAATTATAAAAAGATGTTAATGTACCCAATTTTACAAAGACACTACAACTATTTGATTCTGGAATAGATCATAATGTTATGTAATGAATGTTACTCTAATAAGATTTAATATTTATGTATGAAATGTATAGGTAATTATAAGTTGTAATGAACATGACCTTTTTATACCAGATCTAGAGGTTACATTAGTACATTGGCACTTGATACAAGTGATCACATTCTAATGGACCGAATAGTTTTGATGCCTTGGAAATCGAGATACATACATTATATTTGAAAACATAAAATTAAAACATTGTATTTTTTTATAATAATATTTTTATCTTTATAATATCATTTCATATCCAAAATATTACAAATCATAGCATCATTTGGAAAGGAAACATAAGAAATTGGTGAGATCATATACCCATTAAGGGAATGAATACTATGTAATCAATCATATAAAAAATAATGCATGAATAATATGATAATAATAAATAATTATAAAATATAACCATATAAAAATAACATGAAATTGAAACTTATACATATATGACCTAACAATATGAATTATCACATATATTTCAATATATAATTTCTCAAAAATGGAATTCATTTTGTCATAAATCTTAAATATACTGTCGAGGCCTCTTGAAAATATATATTGTACATAAATGGGTATCGCATCTGTCAAACGTAGAACATGTTTTTTCTAATGAGAACTATTAAGGTATTCAGGAATATGTAATTCCAAGCTCAAACAATCACTTAATTTTTCCAAATCATTCATCATATGAATAAATAATACAACTTACTCACCATGACTTAATAATCAAAAACTATACATATTGGAAGAGCTAGGATACTTAATGTCAAGACATTTCAAATTTAAACTAACCATAATACACCTATATAAATAATTAGGATGGTATCATTAAATAATATCCCTAGTAGAGGATAATTAAATTAAAGTGTTTTTTATAAATATAAATACCTTTAAATATCATTAGAAATGTTCATGAGGAAAATACACTTTTCAATTGTAAAATAATTTTAAATAGGTGAAAATTTATAGAATACATGGAAAAAAAATTTCATACAAATAAAAATCAAAACATATAAAACAATATTCAATTCATTTATTGTTCATTATAGAGGTCAATGTTTTTTATGTTATGTGTGTCAAAATAATGATTCCTTTAGGATATGTTGGTAAAAATTCCAAAGTACTTCGTTTGGAAAATGAATGTATAGTTCCATTTAAACCATTTTTAAAACATTAAATTAGGCGTAAAAATTGAATTAAATAATAATATTAAATTATATAAAAAATTATTGAAAACCTTAAAAAACATTGTTAAGGAAATAAAAGTATTTTTGACCAATGTGATTAATAATTAGTCTTCCTTAAAAATTTCTTTGTGTCTCTTCAGTGCTTAATGAGAGTAAAATGGAAAAAAATATGTAATATAAAGAAATAAATATAGGAAAAGAAACGTTGTGGGATTATTAGATTTTATGTCATAAAATTTCATCATTAGAAACATAATCATATATATTCTTGAAAAACAAAGTGATTTTAATATAAACCACTTACCGGAATTTCAAATTTTTTAGAAAGTGATCTCACCACCTATGAAATAAAATTAAGATTATTTTAATTACATAAAATAATATTTTATATAATTATAATATTATAGATGATCTAATTATAACATTTAAACACCAGTTTATTTATAATTCCGTATAAAAATAATTATTTCTATGTTTTAAATATTTCTCTTTTTTTCTCAGTTTTTCATTTCGGTAGTTCTAGTCCTTGTAATTTTATCATTATTCCATAATTTCTAGAATGTAATTAATTATGTAAAAATCCAATATATTTATTATATATATGTGTAATTAATGCATTAAATAAATAGAAGAAAAATGAATTACATTGTTTATAGAGACGGTAGGTAATATGTACGCAGACCGTTGCTTTCAAATATGAATGTGTAGAATAAAAGAAAGTTAAAAAATAATTCACCTTAAATGAATCATTATTATATCATATATATCTTATATATTAATAAAATATTTATTTATTAAAATACATGTAAAATGGAAATGAAAAAATGAATCACACCACTTTGTTGAGGTATTACTCCACATGTATGCACAAGTGAGGTTATCATTTTCAAATGGATAAGAAGGTAAGAATATAGTCGTGAAATTATTATTATATAAGAATAGTAATTTCATAAATATAATATATAAAGTTTAAACCCAACATAATAACCATCCATTAAATATGGACATGGAAAATGAATATAATCGTTATATGGAGGTGATAATCTATATATTTTCACAAACGATACATTCACTTCAAATTTGAAGGAAGAACGTGTGAATAGTGGTGGGTACATAAATATAATTAAACTTTAGAATGTTCAAGATACATACTTTTTTATTTTATTATAAATACAAATTATTTACATAAGGTATAATAAAATTTTTGAAAGAGGTCAGGTCGGACAATCACATCCTCTTCTCTTGACTTAATTTAGATCACTTCATAAGGACCCTTAAATTGGTTTTTTAAGAATACCAAACAATCCAATTCATGGACATTGATCTAAATAATATATATTGGAATATTTTGGTTGATATATGTTGTTAAAATTTGTGTAATGTAAAGGGAGAATGGGTGTCCATTTATATGGGAGGGAAAAGAAACACCTAAATGTATTGAATGGATTTAAATACAATTAATATATTTCCAAATTATAATTCATTAAAATTTTAAATAACTAAGAAACATTATATGGAATAGATATAATAATACAAATAAATTTATATTTAATTTTTTTGTAATTTTAATCTTTATCCACTAGTTTGACCTTTTCATTAACATATTTTTCTCATAATAGTAATAACAACATTTTTCAATAATAAAAAATTGTAATTTTACTTATAATATAATATTGGGAATATAAAAAGACAAATGATAAAATTATTTAAAACATATAATTATAATTTTCTTTTTTTAATTTTTTTTATTTTTAAATAATTTAATTAAATATTATTTTTCAAAAAAATTTACTGATGTCATTTTTGACACTATTTATTTAATTAAACATTATTTTCATCAAAATAGTAAAGTAATTAGAGTCTAAAACTTTAATACATCCCTATTATTTAATATTCATCAAAAAAACATTTACAAAACAATTTCACATCCATCAAATATTGTGTTGACTATTTTTAAAATAATTTACATGGTTATTCAACTCCTTTCGTGAGCACTATGTCGACGTTGTTTATGAATTTAAGATAATTATTTCATAGATATAAATTAAAATTAAATTTATATAAAAAAATAACTTTTAAAATAAAAAAAATATAACCAAACTTATCATATTTTTATCCATGTATAAAAGTTTTTCAATTTATTGAGTCAATGGAGTTAAATTTTGGAATTTTAATTACTTAAAATAATACAAATGTCATTATAAAGAGAAAATGTCACAAAAATGACATTTATTTTAATTTTTGGTGTATATGGTATAATTTTACACATAAATGGAAATAAATAAATGTTTTAGGTTGATTTTGAAACAGTATTTCATTATTTTAACTATGTTTTATCCATTTCATCCTTATCTAGGTGAGAAATGTTAACCATTTTACTATTGAAAAAGAAAAAAAATATAAGGTACCTAGTTAAAAATTTTAAAAAATTTGATTCAAAATATGGTACAGATTTTTAATAATTTAATATAAAACAATTTTAGCAATCCATTTTAATATATATGTGTAAAATTCAATAAAAATCATTTTTTTAAAACAAATTTAAAAAAAATAACATATATGAAAATTTGTATTATTTATAATTTAAATGTAATTAAAAAGTTAATTATAAATCAAATTTATCATATTCCACTTTAATACAAAATTTGGAATATATTAGTAATTTTAAATTACTATATTTAATAAATAGAAATACATATATTTGAAAACTATATATTTGACACTATTCAAAGAAAAATAAATCATTTTAGAAATATCCCGATATTTCATCCTTAGTTAATATTTATTTTATTATTTAAAAAATTATTTTAAATTTATAAAATACATATTATAAATGTGTTAAGAAATAATTATGATTTATATTCAAAAAATTTAATAAAAATCAATTTTGAATAAACTACCTTTTAGAATCATAAAATGACTTTAACAAAAATTTAGTTATTATTTACAATGAATTAATCAGTAAAATTATATATATATTTAACATTATATATATAGTCCAAAAAAAATTTACTCATATTCATACCTTCTAATTCAATGACTATGTTACAATGATCACATTATAATAATAATATTTTTAAAATATATCTTAATTATCATAAAGCTCGTTGTTTTTGTTAATAATTATACATTGAATTATATCATTTAATATAAATATCTATGGCATTTAATTATCTTTACTTAATTAAAATTATCCCTCACAGTTTTTTCTCAGTCATAAAATGTTTAATATTTGGGAATAACTTTATTAAACCCCACATCATACAAATGGATAATAAAACATCTCTTAAAAGGGGAAGGGGAAATATAAAGTTAACTAGAAATAAAACATAATCATGTTATCAGATAATATAACATTAGTGGGATGTAAAAATTTATACTTACAGGAGGAAACTAGCTTACCTGGACTAATAGAGAGTGAAAAAGAAACTGGTCGTGAGAGAGTCAACGACTATAAATAATATATCTATTATGGATGAAAACACTTTTGATTCATCATAAATAAAGGTAAAAGTATAAATTTTATATTTTAATATCCTTTTGGTAAATTTGAGGGACTCTTTCACTAGTTTTATTAAAAACTCTAAAAATATATTTAATCTATTTACAATTCATAAGAACAATTTCATTGTTTGGTTATTATTTGATTAATTTATAGTTCATCTCTTACTCCATTAAATGAATATTCATGATGGTTCTTTTATTGGTTACGAACAAAAAATAAACTTCCATACATCATAAGATCTATAAAATAATGATAATTTATTCCTCTATTATTTTTTCATCATCAAAAATAAAATGGATAGCATGGTTAATCAACTATAGAAAATCATCATATAATGAAATACTATATTAATATATAAAAACTATAAAAAGTTCAAATTTATCCATTTTATAAATAGTTATCCTTAAACCCCATGAAAAATGTTTCTGATCAAATTCAAAATCCAAAAATTAAGAAATATGTTCACTAAACATGAAAAATTAACTTACCTTTAATTCCCAAAACAATATAAAGTAGCTTTGAATGTCTCATAGAAAATATCTTAATACCTTGATTATATATTTTCCAAAAACATTATAAAAACTGAATTTCTATAAAACATCAATGAAAACATAAAGGCTTCAATATCATTACTCAACCACTATTCATTTAATAAAACAATATATTATTAAATATCATTCATAAATCAAATAAAATTAGTGAACTCCATCAGATATAACATTAACCACTTTTTCATCAAATCTATTCTGAGGTCAAAAACACTACCCATTATTCTTTATTAGTTTCAAACATCTTTTTAACTCGACTAAAAATTATTATCTCATCATCAATAACATATTGACTATTAAATGATTATAAATAATTTGTTTTCAAAAAATATTTCCTTACCAAAAAATAACATTTCTACTTTATCATAACCATTCATCATATTCTTCAAAATCCATAATAAAATATAATGCTGAAAAATACATAGAAGATTCATGATTATTATAAAAAATAAATCATTAAAACACTTATATAACATAATTATTTAATCCCAACACAAAAACCCATTCAATCATTCCACTTTAATTATCATCAAAACATAAACCCTTTCTTGGTCTAGGTGTTAGCCTTTAGTAGAGTTAATTGACTCGGATAATGCTATAGTTACCCAAATTTAAGATATGTAACTATAAATTAATCTAGAGATTTATTTTTTTCCTTATTTAGAATCTTCATAATTCCTTATAAATTCATTAATCTATACCCATATTTTTGACTCATAAAAAAATACAACTTCCATTGAGATAGTCTCATGGGTATATATTTCATCATTTTTGACATGAAAGGAATTAATATCACTTTCCTCTATTGTATCCACCACTTGATGTCTCTATGAATATTATTATTATCTTCTATGGTGAAACCAAGAGTTAGTTATTGTGATGTTTTTTAATCATTTAAATTTATAACTGATTAAAAATAATCAAAATATCTTTCACTCAAGTCATTATTGAATTTGGTCACTAATAATAACAACATTCTCTATAATATTCACCATTAACTCAATTAATTATAGTCCAATCCATAGAATAAATCAATTATGTATTATATGATTAATAATAATAATAGTGGAAACTCAAATAATCAGGGAAAACAATTCATAGTATATATAAGTCATTAAAACATATTTTCAATCAATGAAAAAATTGGATTAAAAATGGTCATTCATGGTCATAATCAATTAAATTAATTCTGATGGTTTAAAATGAAAATGTGAGTTTTTCCATGAGTATCCCTTAGGAGAGTCAAACTATGTGCTCCATAAGGTCACAAACACCATGCACTAGAATGATGCCCAAAATATTCTCGACTAAATCTTTTTGGGGGTTTTCGCCAAAGATGAATTAGTTCCAAAATAGTATCAATACAAGGATTTATTACTACAAAAATAGGAAATGATTTACATTAATAAGAATTATAATGTTATATTATTATTAAACATGTCCTCAAGGTCTGTTATATGGATATTTTTTCTAATCTATGTTGTTAAATCTAGTTTTATAGGTTTCTACTAAATTTCTTCCAATAAAAACTATATTGAACCTAGCCCTAATATCCTAGATCTAGATATTACTATTTATATTGAAACGATGTACATGTAATCACATACCAAAGGACTAAATAGTTTAGAATCCTTTTAAAACTAGAAAAATATATTGAATTTAGAAATATAAAATACAACCTAGTATTTTTTATGAGAACCTAATTATTCCCTCTAGAATATCTTTTCTTATGAATAATATTACACATTTTTTGAATCATTTTTAATGGAAACATAATGATTTGGTGAACATAGATGCTTAGTAAGGGAATTCATACAATGGAATCTATTATAGAATAAATAAGGCATTAAAAGTATATAATGGATAAATGATGATCAAATAATTCAATATTAAAAAATAAAATGGGTTTGAAACTTATCCAAAGATGATATATATGTGAATTAATTATCATATGACATTAATAATTAATTTCCTAAAAATGAAATTCCTAAGTCCGGACATCTTAAAATTAATACCAATGGCTTATGCTAAGAAAAATTATATAAATGTGTGAGTCCTTATCTAAATACCATACATGTTTTGTCTCATGAGACCAATTTATTCTTCTACGGGATATCTAATTTTAGTGCTAACCTATTGCATAATAAGATAAATGCATTCATAATATTAATAAATAATAGAACATAATCAACATGCCTTAATAGTTTAAAACTGTTTGTATAATAAGAACTAGAATAAAGATTTTCGACACATTTCCTTCTGAAACAATTCATAAATCATCTAAAGAAATAGTAAGGATGGTTTAATTAAAACATATCTCTAATGGGGACTAATTAATTTAATGTTTTGTTATTTATTGGGAATAAAAATTCTATTAAAACACACATGAGGAAAATACCATTTTCACATTTAAAATCACTTAAAAATAAATTATATAATATTTTGGAAAAAAAATTGAAAAAAAAATTATAAATATTTAATGTATGATTTAAATTATTATTTGGTTAAGACCTCAGTAAATTTTTATATGTGATGTATTTTAAAATAAATATTCCTTTTACATTTATGATAGAATGTCAAAAGGGCCTCATTCGGAAAATTAAATAGAAATTCTATTTAAGACAATTTTTAATAACTAGATCATGGGTGACAATTAATTTTAAAAATAATTTTAGAATATAAAAAATTATTTAAATCATTTTTAGGAAAAAGGGATGTGAAATAAATTTATTTTGACTGAATAGAGAAATAAATATTGGTTTTCTTAAAAATATTTGTTTAAAATATAATGGTCTTAAAGATTGGAAAATGAAATTAAAACATTTAATAACCAAAAATTACAATATTAGAAGAAATTTTATTTTATTTTTTAGATATAGTTAATAAAATTTCATCATTTGATACTTAATCATAAATAATGCTGATAAACAACAAGATTGTAATATAAATCTATAAAATCGAGTTCTAATATCGATGAATGATATCTAACCTATAGTATAATAAATTTATATTTATTATACTTCTATAACATAGTAATTTCAAAAAATTTAATATTATATATGTTCCACTTATAAAATATTAACACCCATTTGTTAATAATTCTTTATTAAAATCATCAATTCTAGGTGATAACTGTTTCTTAATATAGGAGTTTCGATTCAACAGTTCTACACCTTATACGTTGATTATTGTAATATAATATCCATAATTTTATTAACGTTATAATATCATATATATTAAATATATACATATATATATATATATATTTATTTATTTATTTAAATTCATCTATTTAATAAAGATATAGAAAAATGAATTACATCATTCCTGGATATAGTAAGTCATACATATAGAATAATTTTATATCCAATCTTTAATGGATGTAGGGAAATAAGGGTAAATAATAATTTACCATAATATAATCATTATTATATCATACATATATTTTTTATTCCTTATATCATTCCTAACTACCATCCATGTAATCATAAATTAATAATCAATCACATCACTTCATGGAGATGGTATTTCAAACGTACGTGTGAACTACATTTTCATTTTAAAACATATTAAAGGGTAATAAGTTATATCTAAAATTATTAATCATTAAAGATATATATTTCATAAATATCATATATGAATTTTAAAACAATCATAATTACAATCCATAAAATATAGTGATGACAAATGAATTTTATAACACACGGAGGTGGTAGTCCATACATAAGAAAGAGTGATACATTCACTTCCCATTCGGGGGGAAAAGATAGTGAATAATGGGGTTTCCATAATAATAATAACAATTTATTATATTAATGATAATTGAATTTTTATTTTATGACAAATACCATATATTTATAGAATTTATAAGAATAAATAAATTGAAAGTGGTTGGATAAGAAGATTGACTCTTCTTCGGTAGACTTCCTTTTGATCCCTTATTATGGACCCCTATAGTGGATTTCCAAAAATACTATAACCTCTAATTCATGGGAAGAGAAGTATAAAAGATAATTTGTCCTCATTTTGTTGAGGTATATAGATCAATATAGTTTAAAATATATGGGGTGTCCTAAGGGAGGGAAGGGACATAATTGGAATTAGAAAAAACAATTTTAATATTATTTATTTATTTTTCATGTATAATGCATCCAGAATAGAAATTAATAAAAAAATAATTTATGGTTTTATTAAAATCATCCAATTAAATTTATATAGGTTTTTGTGTCATTTTTAACATTATCTTTTAGTTTACCCTTATGTTTAACTCATTTCAACTTAACTATAGCAATGACTTTTATCAATCTTAATGGGTAATAATTTTAATTATATGGTAAAAATTGACTAATAAATTTTCATGTGATTAAATTTTATACAATTTATCATTCTAATTTTCCTATATCAATATTTTCATGATATATAAATAATTTAATGAAATTTTATTTTTCATAAAATATTACTAAAGTCATTTATGACATTATTTATTTAATTTTACTTTAAAGGAATTAATATAGTAATGGAATTATCATAAAAACATTAATAAATAATTAATAATCCATATTAATATAATATAATATGTTAGAAAAAAGTCACCAATTTTACTATTTTAATATTTTTTCAAATCATTCACTTTTTTTTACTAGTTGCACTAGAAATTTGTCGACATTTTGTATGAAAATAAGAGAGTTATTTCATTACTAAAATTTTCAAATAAAATACAATTATAAGAAATTCATATTTCAAATAAACAAATACAACAAAAAATATTCACTTATTTTCCTTAGGTTAAATTTTTATATATTTTGAATTCAAGAGAGATACCTTTTGAAATTTTAGTTACATAATATAATATAAATATAATTATCAAGGGGAAATAGAACCAAACTACAATATGTTATATCGTAGGATGGATTTTGTATAATTTCACCCATAAAATGAAAGAAAGAAAAGTATTTGGTTAATTTGGAGACCTTAACTCTGTTTTACCCATTTTACCTGTAATGGCACGGACCCTCCTGGCCCATTACTTTTCCAAAAGTGAGGTTCCACCAAAACAGTGGCACCGTGAGGGTGGCACCGTGGCGGTGGCACCGTGACTGTGGCACCGTGAGGGTGGCACCGTGAAGGTGGCACCGTGAGGGTGCCACCGTGAGGGTGGCACCATGAGGGTGACACCGTGTCCCCTCGCCGAGCCTTTCATTCTTGACTTTTCCTCTCCCACAACGTAAGTTTCGACATAAATTAATTCTTTTACTCCTTTTAAAACCATTAAAATCCCATAATTATTCCTAAAAATTCCGAGAGACCTCCGTGTGTAACTGCCCTGCCGCGTGGTCAACCCACGGCCCTCGTGCCTTACGCGGTTACGCGTTCTTACCTCAACCTTCCACGGAAATTATAAACTAAGGGTTAGCCGTGGTTTCTCCTTTCCTCGATCGTGGCTTTTCACAAAAAGCTTCTGGTGCATCGGGCGCATTGTTATCCGTAAAGTTCCGCGCCCGGCCTAAGCATTGATAGAACGAAGCGATTTTTCCTTCAAGTGAGCCGAATCGCTATCCGTGAACTTCCTCCCCCGGCCTCAGCGTAGATCGTTGATCCAACAGGTATGGAATTTCTCCTTCGTCTCTCTCTTTTGGTGTATCATGATGGGTGGGTGTGCTTTTGTTCTGTAGAATTGGATAAACCATACCTAATTAAAGATAATGAACAGATTCTATAAATAAAGAAAAGAGGGGGGGATATGATTGTTGATGTTGTCTTATCTTTTTGATGTTGTTTCTTTTATGACCATCTTGTTGAGTTCTGCTGGCTTATGCCTTCTGAAAATCGAGGCCATTGGTGGTCGTTTTTTGTGCACTAATGAACCCTGCTGATGTTTTAAATGGCTTGTTTGTAAATGTGAACTCCTGTTGTGAAGTTGGTTAATCACGTATATCCGGCTGAATAAATTGAAAGCACCAGGATAAATCCCTTCTGTGCTAACCCCGGTCAAAATGGAATTGAAATCATGGAACGTGTAAAATATTTTAAATCTAAAAATACAGGCTTGGCCTTGCTTAGTGTTGGTGGCAGTGTTTTGGTGGTTTTCTTTTACGAGTCGATTATTGGAGATGTGGGAGGGGACGGGATCCCCTGTTATTTTATGCTTCCGGTGGTTATGAAACTGGGGATGGGATCCCCAATTTTTATAGATTAGGTGGTTGTGAGTTTTAAGACTGGGTGGATACTTGTTGATATCACGAATTGGGGTGGAATCCTCTGTTGTTGAGAACCGGGTATGGGCGTTATTGTTGTTGGTTGATTGTTTACCTTCCTAGACTTATGCCTATGCCTACTAGTTTCCCAGTAGTGCTTAAACAGGAACATTATTACTGAACGTGAAATAAGAAAAGGGGACAAATGGGTTGTTAGCGTGAGTTGTGACTCGGACTTGAGTGTTGTTGTGATCTGTAGGCTGTCTGAAGAAAAACCTAGTTTGGGTTAGTGCTTTTTACCTATATATATACTTGTAGCTTTGTGTTTCTTATTCACGCACCACCCAAGATGATAACTTAGTGCCGAACACCCCCATTTCATGGGGGAGGGTGTTTTTCCCAACACTATTCTTAGTGGCTGGTTATTATCTCCTTTTCTTCTCCCTTTCTCAGATAGTCCAAGTATCTTCGGGCATGCTGTGATGGCCTGAGGTCCATTATTAGCCCAAGAACCCTCGGGTGGGGTAGTGTGGTGGTTGTCCAGGTGTGTATGGCAGGTGGTTTCCCAAGTGTCTTCGGAATGAGGCCCAGGTGTCTTCGGGCGTGGTAGTGGATCCTTTAGCCCAGGTGTCTTCGGGCGTGGTGGTGGTTGTTCTGGCCTAGGTGTTTGCAGGCGTGGTTACATGTGATAGTTGGGGCCCAGGTGTGGGCGGGCGGGATTCGGCAGTGGGACTGCGTGTGGTTGTGGCCTGAGTGTGTGCGGGCGGGTGTGGCAGTTGGACTGTGGTGAGAATGGCGGGATTGGTCCGATCCGTAGGGTGTCTCAATAACCAGTGGGAAAGTGGCGCGAGGTACCCAAACATCGATGTTCTCTATATATATATATTACTTGACTTGCATTTTTGGGGAGTGTGCCTTGGTGAGGCCTAGGGTGGATAGTTTACCTTGATAGGTGTTTGGTTTAATCCTTTTCTCACAGGACTTTAGTACGTTCCCCCACTTGTGCACGAGTGTCTTTGGTTTTCCCTACTGAGTGTACTTGTATGCTCACCCTACGTATATAAAATTGCTTTCAAGTTTCTAGGAGGACTTCAGGGATCAAGCAGGACCGTACTATCTCGGACCTTTGGGGCAGTTGCAGTTGTTGTTTTTCTTCTTTGGTACTTACCTTTGTAATCTCCCTTTGTACTTGTGGCATTACTATTAGAACATGCATGTGGGAATGGTTTATTTCTTTTGGTTTTAATTTTCTTTTACCTTAGTATAGTTGAGTTGTCATCATCTCATCTCTTGATCTTATAAAACAAAAAGGGGTAATGCCTTCCATTTTTGAGAAATTTCTATACACTTGGTGCTAGTCACCACTCCGGGACCTATTGAAGGCGGGTCTCGTGGGTCATTATCTCTCCATCAACTTAAAGAAGGAATGGCCTGGAAATCTGCTGACCCTTCCCTCCTTTTGGTGAAGGCGGGTCGTGACAGAATGGTATCAGAGGGAATGTTTGAGAGATAGGATGGAGTCTGGAGTTAGGCATGTGAGGATTGCATGGGATGGTAAGGCAACAGTGTTGGGTGACCTTGGCGCGTGAATTAGACGAGGGAAGACCAGCTAGGACACAGGATTTTAGGGCCCCCCGTGATCTGATGTAAGGACTCTGGACCTACCGAACGACCAAGTGAGGCCACACAAATTGTAGGGTAGAGACCCTAGGAAAGGTACATGAATCATAAATGACTTTTGTTCTTGTGTTTCTAGGATGTATTGGGGATTAATAATAAATTAAATTTTAAGAAGTTTTAAGAACAATATTCTGCACTACTTGGGCTTATGAAATCCTTGTTTACCTTGCAGTTATGGCACCTGGAAGGCGACCACGTGTGGTACAGGTGATCGAGGCTCCGGAGACAACTTTGGCCGATCGGAAGAGAGCTGATCGAGTGGAAGAGGGCGACCAGTGGCAGAAGACCCTTCGAGCCTTCCAGCGACAAGCCCTCGAGAAGTATGAGGGTAGCACCTCCGATATGAAGACGGAAGGCTGGCTAGAGGAGCTAGTTATAGCCTTCGGCCTGATTTGGGCCCCGACCGAGTACTGGGTTCCTCTGGCCATTAGCTAGATGCGGGGAGCGGCACGTCAGTGGTGGATTCTTTACCTGGGGGAGAGGAGAGAGTCTGAGGTGGATTGGGTGGATTTCGAGAGGGAGTTCCGGGTGGAATTCCTCTCCTCAACGATGAAGGAAGAAAAGAGGCAGGAACTACTCTCCCTCCAGCAGGGGAGTATGTCCGTGATGGAGCTAGGGATCAAGTTCAAGGACCTCCTACGTTTTGCTCCAGACCTCTTTCCCGAGGAGGAGTCTCAGGCAAGACGTTTAGAGGAGGCACTCCGACCCTCCCTCCTGTATGATGTTACCCCCTTTACCCTGCTGACGTACTTGGTGCTCCAGAAGAATGCCGAAGTGGTGGAAAGGATGCATGCTCTAGGAGGAGTGTCTTGAGAGGGTATCCAGCTGGGACCATCAAAGGGGAAGGCCGTCAGCACCAGGCCTCAAGCGTCAGGACCCTCTAGGTTCCGACCCACGGGGAGCAGGCCACATCCATTTCAGTTTCGATCCCCCAACCCTCACCCTTTTCCTACGGGCCCGGGACCGCGGTGCTTCATCTGTGGGAGATCTGGGCATCTCCAGAGTTAGTGCCCCGACCGGGTGCAGTACAGCAGTGGCAGTCATCCCCAGCACCCGCCCCAGCAGCAGCTTCCAGCCAGACCTTTCCAGCAGTAGCAGTAGGGACAGCGAGCTCCCGCTCCTCCGAGGGAAGACGTAAAAGGAGGGGGCCGACCTCAGGGCGCTCCACAGGGACCTCGAACAGGGCATGGTCAGGGAGATGGCCGACAGCCAAGGGGCAGGGGAGATGGGCGTGGACAGTTGCACCCCGCAGACGCAGCAGTTCCAGCAGGGCCAGAGGTTGTTCGAGGTACGATCAGTCTATTTAGCACTCTTTCTTATGCATTGTTCGATACCGGAGCTTCGCACTCCTTTGTTGCACCCAGTCTAGCCCGTGCCTTGGGTCTAGATGCCGAGAGACTTCCAGTGCCCCTGGTGTTGAGCACACCAGTCGAAGGTCAGACCGAATTGTTGTTCGTTTGTCGGGGATGTAGACTGATGTTAGGGCCACATCAGTAGGTTAGGGATCTTCTTCTGCTACAGATTCATCCATACGATGTCATCCTAGGCATCGACTGACTATTTTCAGTGTGCCCCATCATCGACTGTTTTCGAAGAAGGGTGGTGTTCTCAGACTTGGACAGCCGGCGTGTTACCTTCACCGACGAGCGGTTCAGTCCGAGGGGAATAAGAAGAGAGGATCCTCTCCTCTCCTTGTTGATCGAGCTGACAGTGGAATCAGTAGATGCTGAAATGGTGGAAGTTCCATAGATCGTTCGTGAGTTTATGGACATCTTTCCTGAGGAGGTTACGACTCTACCCCCTTGACGTGATATCGAGTTCGGGATAGACTTGCAGCCCGGCGCTCGTCTAATCTCGATGGCTCCTTACTGGATGGCACCTTCGGAGCTACGGGAGTTACGGATATAGATTGACCATCTGATGAAGAGGGGTTATGTTCTTCTGAGTGTGTCACTGTGGGGTGCTCCGGTCTTGTTTGTAAAGAAGGTAGATGGTGGTCTTAGGTTGTGCATAGACTACAGGAGGCTGAATCAAGTGACGATCAAGAATTGCTACCCTCTTCCAAGGATAGATGATCTTTTCGACCTGCTGAAAGGGGTAGGATGGTTCTCGAAGATCGACCTGCGGTCTGGGTACCACCAGCTAAGGGTGAAGGAGAGGGACATCCCGAAGAGAGCGTTCAGGTGCAGGTATAGACACTTCGAGTTCGTAGTCATGCCCTTCGGTGTTACAAACGCCCCGGCTGTGTTCATGGGGCTTATGAACTCCATATTCTGGGAGTACCTGGATCGGTTCGTGGTTGTGTTCATCGACGACATCCTGGTATACTCTAGATCAGAGGCGGACCATGCAGAGCACCTGAGGACAGTTTTGGAGGTCCTCCGACAGCACCAACTCTATGGGCAGTTGTCAAAATGCAGGTTCTGGACACAAGAAGTGAACTTCCTCGGGCACGTGGTGTCCGAGCAGGAGGTAGCGGTGGACCCGTCAAAAGTTTAGGTAGTTGTTTCTTGGGCAGCATCCAAGAATGTGGCAGAGGTCCGTAGTTTCCTTGGGCTGGCAGGTTACTATCAGAGGTTCGTACCCAACTTCTCCAGAGTTGCGGGCCCCTTGACGGCTCTGACCAAGCAGGACCATGCTTTCGAATGGAGTGAGCAGTTCCAGTCAGCCTTCATCTATCTGAAGGAGAAGTTGGTCAGTGCCCCAGTGCTGAGATTACCAGAAGAAGGGGTGGCCTATGAGGTATTCTGTGATGCTTCAGGACAGGGCCTGGGATGCATGTTGATGCAGCGACAAGGGGTGATCTTTTATGGGTCCTGACAGCTACGCCCACATGAGAGTAATTACGCCACCCACAACCTGGAGATTGCAGCGGTCGTTTTTGCGCTAAAGTTGTGGCGGCACTACCTCATTGGGGAACGCTTTGTGGTCTTCACAGATCACAAAATCTTGAGGTATATCTTCTCCCAGTGGGACTTAAACTTGCGATAGCGGAGATGGGTGGAGTTACTCCAGGATTATGACTTCGAGATCTCTTATACTGAAGGCAAGGGCAATATGGTGGCCGATGCCTAGAGCAGGAGGACGCAGAAGGATGGGGTCCGAGAGTCGGCAGATTCCTGGAAGGAAATGGAAGAGTTGGCTGCCTTACACATGGATGTGAGGATGGATAGTGGCAGAGGCTGCCTATATCAGATGATAGTGCAGTAATCTCTGTTTCGATAGGTGGAGGAGTCTTATTGGGGAGACCTAGAGTGTGAAGTGATGCATGACCGGGTTGACCAGGGCAATGCTCCGGAAGGATGGACAGAGGATGGTCAGAACCGGATGATTTTCCAAAAAAGGTTGTTTGTCCCGGAGGCGATGTGTGGCAAGGTTCTCAGTGAGTTCCACAAATCACCCTTGGCGGTACACCCAGAAGTTTCCAAGATGAACCAGGGTTTGAACAGGTGGTTTTGGTGGCCCGGAGTTAAGCGAGCGGTGGCAGAGTTTGTGGCCAAGTGCTTAGTGTGTCAGTAAGTGAAGGCTGAACACCGAGTTCCAGGCGGCCTACTGCGGCCTCTAGATGTCCCCGAGTGGAAGTGGGATGACATCTCGAGGGATTCCGTCACGGGACTACCCAAGGTCCAAGGAGGGTACGACGCCATCGGGGTGGTAGTGGACAGGTTGACGAAATCGGCTCACTTTCTGGCGATTAGGGAGTCGAGTAATGTGGATGCTTTGGTATGAAAGTACGTGGATGAGGTGGTGAGGTTGTATGGAGTTCCGAGGTCTATAGTCTCGGATAGGGATGCATGGTTTACCTCGCGAGTCTGGAGAGGATGGCAGAATGCGTTTGGCACCTAGTTACGCCTTAGCACTGCTTTCCATCCTCAGACAGATGGAAAAACAGATCGCACCATCCAGACCTTGGAGGATATGCTACGGGCATGTGTTCTGGACTCAAGAGGATCATGGGTGCAACACTTTCCCCTAGTAGAGTTCGCTTACAATAATAGAAATCACTCTACCATCGGAATGGCCCCGTTTGAAGCCTTGTACGGGAGGCCATTCCACTCACCTATGTGTTGGGCGGAAGTAGGAGAGGTAGGCATCCTTGTCCCGGAAGTGGTGCATAACACAATAGAGAAGGTTCATCTCATAAGGGAAAGGATGAAGGCAGCCCAGGACCGACATAAGTCGTATGCTGATACCAGGAGGAGGCCCTTCGAGTTTGAGGTTAGGGACCACGTGTTCTTGATGGTCTCCCCTCGGCGTGGGCAACGGAGGTTTGGCAATGGGAGTAACCTTTCCCCTAGGTTCATCGGACCCCTCGAAGTATTGCGGCGGGTCGGAGAGGTGGCTTACCAGATAGCATTTCCACCGCAACTACTGAGGATACATGGTGTGTTCCATGTGTCCTAGCTCCGTCGGTATCTGCAAGACGATTCACACGTCCTTGACTGGGGTGAGCTGGACATCGAGGACGACATGACCTTTGTGGAGAGACCAGTGATGATCGAGGATCGCAAGAAGAAGGTGCTTCGTGGGCGAACCATTCCCTTGGTTCGCGTGTTGTGGAGACATGGTGGGCTTGAGGAGAGTACCTGGGAGAGGGAAGCACAGATGTGTACCCAGTGCCTAGAGTTGTTTTGAGTTTTCCTCCTTGTTGTACCTGTTGTGGTAGAACGTTTTGTCCTTTTTGGCTATGAAATGTACTGGTTTTTCTTCCTCTGGATGTGTGTGAAAAGCCCTGGCTATGGGGGAGGAGAGAACCCGACCCCTAATCAAGACGCATTAAGGTGGATGCGATTAAACCCGTGTGGGCGATTCAGTGCCGCCCAAAGTGGATAATATCTTGACACGGGGGAGGAGACTCCCCAACCCACATGCTTGGGCAGTTTGGCATGGTATGTTGCTTGGTTCTTGACAGAGAGGTGTTTCTGGTTAGCATGGGTTCACTTCTAAGAGGTATCTTTCGAGGTGGTTGTTCGGACCCTCTCTTTCCTTCTTGGTTTGTTTTGATTCTCGGGGAAGAGAATCATTTTAGAGGTATCTAATGTAATGGCCCGGACCCTCCTGGCCCATTACTTTGCCAAAATTGAGGTTCCACCAAAACAGTGGCACCGTGAGGGTGACACCGTGACGGTGGCACCGTGACGGTGGAACCCTGACGGTGGCACTGTGACGGTGGCACCGTGACTATGGCACCGTGAGGGTGACTCCGTGAGGGTGGCACCGTGAGGGTGACACCATGTCCCCTCACCGGGACATTCATTCCTGACTTTTCCATTCCCGCAACGTAAGTTTCGACGTAAATTACATCCTTTACTCCTTTTAAAACCATTAAAAGTCCATAATTAATTCCTAAAAATCATGAGAGACCTCTGTGTGTAACTGCCCAGCCGCGTGGTCAACCCACGACCCCCGCGCCTTACGCGGTTACACGTTCTCACCTCAACCATCCGCGGCTCTTATAAACTAAGGGTTAGACGTGGTTTCTCCTTTCCTCGATCGTGGATTTTCACAAACAGCTTCTAGTACATCGGGCGCATCGTTATCTGTAAAGTTCCGTGCCCGGTCTATGTATTGATAGAATGAAGCAATTTTTCGTTCAGGCGATCCGAATCGCTATCCTTGAACTTCCTCCCCCGGCCTCAGCGTAGATCGTTGATCTAACAGGTAGGGAATTTCTCCTTCATCTCTCTCTTTTTGTGTATCATGCGGGGTGGGTGTGCTTTTGTTCTGTAGAATTGGATAAACCAGACCTAATTAAAGATAATGAATGGATTCTAGAAATAAAGAAAGGAGGGGGGACTGTGATCATTGATGTTGTCTTATATTTTTGATGTTGTTTCTTTTATGACCATCTTGTTGAGTTGTGTTGGCTTATGCCTTCTGAAAATCGAGGCTGTTGGTGGTCTTTGTTTGTGCACTAATAAACCCTGCTGATGTTTTAAATGGCTTGTTTGTAAATGTGAACTCCTTCTGTGAAATTGGTTAATCACGTATATCCGGTTGAATAAATTGAAAGAACCAGGATAAATCCCTTCTGTGCTAACCCCTGTCAAAATGGAATTGAAAAAATGGAACATGTAAAATCTTTTAAATCTGAAAATACAGGCTTGGCCTTGCTTAGTGTTGGTGGCAGTGTTTTGGTAGTTTTATTTTACGAGCCGATTGCTGGAGATGTGGGAGAGGATGGAATCCCCTATTCTTTTATGATTTCGGTGGTTATGAAACTGGGGATGGGATCCCATGTTGGTATGGATTTGGTGGTTGTGAGTATTAAGACTGGGTGGATACTTGTTTATATCACGAATTGGGGTGGAATCCTCTGTTTTTGAAAACCGGGTATGGGTGTTATGGTTGTTGCTTGATTTTTTACCTTCATGGACTTATGCCTATGCCTACTAGTTACCCAGTAGTGCTTAAAAATAAACATTATTACTGAACGTGAAATAAGAAAAGGGGGCAAATGGGTTGTTAGCGTGAGTCGTGACTCGGACTTGAGTGTTGTTGTGATCTGTAGGCTATCTGAAGAAAAACCTAGCTTGGGTGAGTGCTTGTTACCTATATATATACTTGTTGCTTTCTGTTTCTTATTCGTGCCCCACCCAAGTTGAGAACTTAGTGCCGAACACCCCCATTTCATGGGGGAGGGTGATTTTCCCAACACTATTCTTAGTGGTTGGTTATTAGCTCCTTTTCTGATCCCTTTCCCAGATAGCCCAAGTATCTTCGGGCAGGCTATGATGGCCTGAGGTCCATTATTAGCCCAAGAACCCTCGATCGGGGTAGCGTGGTGGTTGGCCAGGTGTGTGCGGAAGGTGGTTTCCCAAGTGTCTTCGGGATGAGGCCCAGGTGTATTCGGGCATGGCAGTGGATCCTTTAGCCCAGGTGTCTTCAGGCATGGTGGTGGTTGTTCTGACCTAGGTGTTTGTAAGAATGGTTACATGTGATAGTTGTGGCCCAGGTGTGTGTGGGCGGGATTCGGCAGTGGGACTACGTGTGGTTGAGGCCCTGGTGTGTGCGGGCGGGTGTGGCAGTGGGACTGCGGTGAGAATGGCAGGATTGGTCTGATGCGTTGGATGTCTCAATAACCAGTGGGAAAGTGGCGCGGGGTACCCAAACATCGATGTACTCTTAATATATATATTACTTGACTTTCGTTTTTGGGGAGTGTGCCTTGGTTAGGCCTGGGGTGGATAGTTTAACTTGATAGGTGTTTGGTTTACTCCTTTTCTCATGAGACTTTAGTACGTTCCCCCACTTGTGCACGAGAGTCTTTGGTTTTCCCTACTGAGTGTACTTGTATGCTCACCCTACGTATATAAAACTACTTTCAGGTTTCCTAGAGGACTTCGGGGATCGAGCAGGACTGTACTAGCTCAGACCTTTGGGGTAGTTGCAGTTGCTGTTTTTCTTCTTTGGTACTTACCTTTGTAGTCGCCCTTTGTACTTGTGGCTTTACTTTTATAACATGCATGTGGGAATGGTTTATTTATTTTGGTTTTACTTTTATTTTACCTTGGTGTAGTTGAGTTTTCATCATCTCATCTCTCGATCTTATAAAACAAAAAGGGGTAATCCCTTCCATTTGTGAGAAATTTCTATACCTTTGGTGCTAGTCACCACTCCGGGACCTATTGAAGGCAGGTCAAGGGGTTCATTATCTCTCCTTCAACATAAATAAGGAATGGCCTGGCATTCTGCTATCCCTTCCCTCCTTTTGGTGAAGGCGGTTCGTGACATTACCCATTCTGAGGTGACAAATATTTACCATGATTACTATTCATAATGACAATAAAGTGAACTATTTTATAAATTTTGACCTAATAATTCCAAATATGGAATCCATTTTTAATTATTAAATATATATATTATTTTGAAATAAATTTTAATATAAATTTAAAAAACACAAGAGAAACTGGTTTTATAAAAAATGTTTTTTAAGCAAAATAAAATATAACAGAATCATGATTACTGATAACCGAAATGTATTTTATTAGATTATTATGAGTCAAATGGATAAATTTTCACATTAATATGATATCCAAAATCATATGGGGCATTTAAATTACTTAATTAGAGAAAATATGTAAGTGTATTTGAAATATATATATATATATATATACTATTCAATGGGAAATTAATTTTTTCAAGAAAATACAATGATATGACCCTATGGTAATTTTTTTGTTATCATTTAAAAAATTATGCTAATTTTATAAAATAATTTTTATAAAATTTTTAGATATTTTTTATGGGTTTTACACAAAAATGAAACTAAAAGTCATTTTTTAATAAAATGTATTTTTTCGCAAAGAAATCAATTTACTAATATTTAAGGGAAAAATTATAAGAAATAATTAATCAACATTTATTGAATATAAATATTATATATATATATATATTATAATTTCGTTACATATATTCTTTCCCAACAATTTAATGGATAGTTAAAAATGATCACATTTGAATAATAATATTTGTATAATACATCTTAATTCTCACAAAGCTCGGTTTGGCCTATTAAACATGATATAAATATTATTATTCTTTTAATATATGTTTTGAGTGTGTTACAGGATTCATGTAATGTTTTTATAATAAGGAGATGTTTTAATAAATTTTTTCTTTGTATGGAGGTTCGAGATGATTTTGTTTATTACTATCATTTTATATGATTAGTTTTATTATCAAGATTCACCTACACCCATTTGAACGAGGGAACCATTCAAACTGGGTAGGGGTGACTATGATAATAACATTCTAGGATTTTTTTAACCTATTTATATCCTTATAATATCATTTAACTCTAACTAAATTATGATATGATATAGATATGGAAACACTTTAGGAAGTGTCCCATTTCCAATTGAATTGATTATTCTCTCCCTAGAAATTGGAACATTGTTTCTTGTTATTAGTTTGGCCACATAGAGTGTATAATGATCTAATTTTTCTTAGACCGAATATACCTAGGGTCACTCTAATGATTTTATATACATTTCAATATCTCCATTAATTTTAGATTCTATTACCAGTTATACTTTTTTACTTTCCTTTCAGGTTGGATAATATTTTTATTTATATTTAGTCATTTATTTCCCATTAACTGAGATACTATTAATACTATACGCCTTTATATATCTTTTTTTCACTCATTATTATATTTTTAGTTTTATTATTAAATTAATTATAGAAATTATTTTATAATGGAATTTGGTGGTAAATATTTATGAAAATAACTTTTAACTCGTATCCAAAATTTCTCATGATGTTATATAAATTTCCTTCAGTATAAATAAAAATATGTTTTACATGATAACATGCGATAGTTTCTGAAAGAGTGAAATTTTTTTATTATAGTGTTTTATATCCCTATAAACATCCATAATATTTTTTTTCTCATATAATTTATTTCGAAATATTATGAGTTGAATTCATATGAATGAAATCACAAAGAAACTCATTCATTAGTGGAATCATATTAAGGTTTTGGATCATACCTTACTTTGACTAGTCGATGACTATAAACCATGTTAAATATATATTACTATGTTTAGTTTCTCTATAATATTATAATTAGGGAGTTATTCCCTTAGATATATCATTAAGAGAGTTATGGAAAAGTGTGGGATCATGACTATGGGTCTCATAGAGATTTTCAATTTATTATTTTGGTTTTAATTTCATAAGTGTATTGTGTATGTATTGAATATTTCATCCTTACTTTTATTACATTATGATCAGGAACAAATATTATGTTCCTATTTTATATTATGGATGCGAGAAATATATTTATTTATAGTCATGAATCATCAAAAAATTTATATACTTATTTTATTTTCATGGATGTTTCACATATGATTCAGTCATGGACTTGCATTACTTTTCTTTTAGGGATCTATAATTCCCCTTTGGCTATGTCAAAGATTGGATCGAGTACTAAGACATGTTATTCTATGTTATTTCATGACATGGAACTTATTTATAACACCACTGATGGGGTCAAATGTGATGAAAAATGAAACATTGATTATTGTAATGATGTGATACTAAAAGGAGGAGGGTATTATGTGGGGGGAACTCATAAAATATCATCAATATGGGAAGTTAACATGGGTTGGTGGACCAGGATTATGAATAAAGGTTAACAAATAAGGTGGGGTGTTATGGGAGGGGAAGCATCCATAGTGTTACGGTAGATCAATATTATAAAATAATAATAATGTTTTTAAATGCATTTAGTTTTGGATTTTAGTATTAATATTGAAACCTTTAAAATATAGTTAACCATGAATCTCATACATATTTTAGGATTATAAAAATGTAAAATAAAAATGTTTGACATATCCTAAAATCAAATGATTAATTCTATTGGATAGTAAATATTTGAGAATCCGCTATATATAATAACATTAAAACATAATTAAATATTACTATATATAATTCCAATATATTTATTAAATTATTATTGATTCTTATAATCATCCTTGTACATACATTAAATGTACATGTTGCGATAATCATCCTTATAATTTGATAAACATTGGAAATTACAAAGAGTAAAATATATATGAATTATAGAGATATCAAAAAAATCATAAAAACGTGGACATAGGATCAGCACATAAAATATTAGAAAAAATTATAATGTGTAATAATTTTATTCAATAAGAATTATTTGAGTAACATTTAAAAGAAAAAACATTATTGTTCTAGGATCATTGTCGATAACCCATACATAAAAACTTATGGGATATTGTAATTGTCTCATGCATTAAGGGTATAAAACATTACGGTTCATTACTCTATATGTTTCTAAATTGGTAATTTTTTCTATATATAAAAAATTTATAAAATAATCATATATTATAATAAAAGAATAATTATTTTAAAATGTTTTATGAATGTTTTTTTGGAAATCATATACATATTTTCATAGAATCAATAAGTGAAGAGGGAGAATAAAGAGATGTAATTCAATATAAAAGATAAATGTACACTATATAACACATTTTTTAAAAAAATCACAATTAATGTATTAGGGGACCATACAAAAATGATAATAACTTTTTTTTTATTGAACGAGGAATCTAGAGAATAATTGAGAAGCAACCCTCATAATAACATTCTAATGTTAGAAGTAAGAATCATATAAGAAGAAAATAGAAAAGTAAATATGAATACCTGGAAAAAAATGTAATAAAGAACATATAAACTGCAAAAATAATAAATATAGTAGACTATTTAAATAAAAATGTAGAATCATTTCAAAATAAGATAGAGTTATATAGAACCAATTATATACCTCAAAAAAAATTTAAAATATTAATAACTACAAGTCCTTAAATTGGGATCATATTCCCAAAAAAAACACCCACAAGAGAAAAATAAATATTTTATTTTCAGTTGAAAATAAATACATTTCTCCATGTGGAAAATAAAAATAATAATTAAATACCAATAGATAGAGTAATGCTAATACGTTAATTCATAAGTTTCATGTTTGGACTCCAACAAAATTAAAAATTATCTTTCATTATTTTACAAATAACGTAAAATACTATTAATTATAATATAATTTTTATTTGATCATTTATTTTCAATTTTAATTAGATTAATTTTAGTCCTTATCAATATGAGTCCTTGAGTGGTGTTTTTTGTTGAAATTTCAATTTTTATCTTCGTATTTTCATGTCAAATATTTGACCACAACATATGGATAAAAATTTTACAATAATAGTGTTATTATAGTTTGGGGAGTTTTTATGATATGTTGATTATTTTTTAATGTTTCTAATTGGTTTAATAGTTTATGTCATGTTTATCCAACCATGTAATATGTATAAGTGACTATGTGAGGGAAATTTGTCCCCCAGGGAAAGTATCATCGTTAATATCCAAGCATGGTATAACAATGATTTAAATAGTGTACCATGTAAAGTGTTAATTGGACCAATTCTGAGTTAGAAAAAAAGGCTAACTATGGGGGAAATCATCTAATCATTTTAAAATATCCTCTAAAAATTTATTTTTTAGTTTAAATGTTCAATTATATCTCTCTATATGTTCTTATACATGAGGTGTAACACTGTATCCTAGATCTAATGAACAACACCCGAGATGGGGTGTCCACAACACCTAAGGTGTGTTTCTCCATATGATAGAAGCTTATGAGTAGTAAAGTTGTTATAACATAGTTATAGGGAGACTGTTCCCACTAAACAATTCCTTAGGGTCATGCCATAACCTGAAGAAAATTCAGCATAACCTGCCTGTAACTCCACGACCCTAGATACCCAGAGTCGGTGCATTATTACATAACATTGGCATGATCACAAAGGATCAAGTATCGAAAGAACGATTAGTTTAGTAGTATTGGAAACACTAGAAATATTCATAAGTATTACATTACATCATAAGGTAAAAAAACTAAAACAACATATTGTCTTCATATCCCCTCATACTATCCTTGCAGGTCATTCATAAATTACTTCTTCTCATCCTGGGAAAAATAAAACACTGAAATCAGTGAGCTCAGATGATTAGTAAGGATAACATTATAGCATAAGATTTCATCGATAAGCATAAACACTTAAGGAAGTTTATGACTAATACAAAATCCTTTTAAACTTGAACTTCAGCATAAAATGGAAAAGGTAAAATAAAATAATTCCATTTATTTACTCACATGTATGTTCTACTAGTCAAATAATCACATGCAATATCAATAACCACTTTCATAATGATGGAATTCATAATGCCAGACTATTATAACCACATAGCCAAGGCCTCGTGCCAAGACTACAAATAAGATTTTTCCAAGGCCTTGTGCTAAGACACTAGTTTGTATCATGAGACCTACCGATGCATCGAGGAGTTATAGTGGGCTCCACCTGTCACTTATTAAGTCCAATGCATTCCTCATATGAACAGGTTTAAACAAAACATAAACATTCGTATTAAAACTAGCATACGAAATGTCAATACTTTAACCACAAACCATGAATGGTATAAAAATAGCACAACCACGGTCAAATATAACTCATTCGATACAATATGGAAGATTGTATTGTATCACATTAACCTCAATCAAGAATAATGAATGATATTGACATATATGAAAATAATCATCAAAACTATTTGAGAGAAATATCCCCCATTTTCATCAAATCAATTAAAAGTCACACTATTTGTCAAGAAGCCATTTAAAAATAGATTTTTGAATCAAAGTGTCCCATACCACTTTGAAACTTTTAAAAGGAGTTTAATTTTAAAACTTTAATGTCCATATAAATAAATCCATAAAACCATTTTTAAAACATGGACATTAATGAGCAAGATTTAGAAGAATAAGTCTTTAAAACATTTAAAAATAGTATATTAGTTAGAGTTTCTAACCAAAAGAGAGACGGTTGAATAAAAATAATTGAGGTAATCAAAACATTGTAATATCATGAGAATAAAGGAATTCATGATATACTATGTCAAAGTAAATTATATACACCACATAAAAGTGATTGGGTGTATAACAACAAAGAAGTCTCAATGGAATATAAATTGAGACGAAATCTCTCACAAAGGCCGTATCCTTAGGTTAAGGATAAATCAATGACATAATTATGTGTGACAAATACAAATACACTAAATATGATTGGATATTCATTGTAAAACAATCAAAGGACATTCACACATATTCTTGTAAAAACAACACCAACGAATTGGATGTTTAACTCAACAAATGGAGAATAAGTTAAAATTACTCTTATCAAATTCATATCAATGACTTGAGAATTATCAATGCAGTGATTATTTGTATCAAAAGTATATCCATAGGAAGGGGAGTGGAAATTATGACATAATAAAATGAATAGTGATTCCACACATAATCTTGGGGTAATATAATCAATGAAATATGCGTAAAGCCAAATGAGTGGAAATTGAAATCTCAAATTCCCTTATCGATTAGGTAACTTACGAAACATACACCCATGAAAGAAGGTTCATACCATGATGATGTAAATACCCATAAATTAAATTATATTACACAATTAATACAATCATGGGCAGTACACATACACCGCATTCAATAATTAAGTGGTGAACAATGGAATTCTCACGAAATTAAGAGTGAGTTAAGAAACCCCTTACTTTGTACTTTATCCTTGGTCGACGTTAGTTTAACCTCCTGTATAATGGTGAAATAATTTTTATTGAATTATAAAAGAATAATTTACATTAATATGATATCATATATGATCTTTTAACATTGATTTTTTAATAATATCTTAGAATTATCATCATTTCGGCTGTTAACTTACTCATTTTAATTAATATGTTTTGTTACGTAAGCCATGTTTGTCAGGGATAGGTTGTATCTTATTCATATACAGAATGATATAAATCTCTTAATCATTATTTTTAAATCATCAAATGATAATTATATTTGAATGGATATGATGGAGAATTAATCTCATCGCGTTCGTGGAGACGGTAGTCCATACGTACGCACGAGCGACAGTATCATTCTTTTGATATTAAAATAATATATACTTGTATGGTATATTATATATACAGAATAACTATCATGTTATATTTATTTTTTACATGAATTATACATCATTATTATACCCATCCAAATAATAATATATTGAATAACAATTACACCACGACGTGGAGACGGTAAGCCGTACGCACGCACGTATGGTGACATGTTATTCAAAGGGTGGATAGAATACTGAATATGGTTGTACCATATTTATAATAACATTACAGTATATATAAGACACTAGATTTATTATTTTAGAATGGTAATAACAAAGAACGAATAAGTGGAAGAAGAAAGGAACTTGAAAAGGGGTGGTGAAAACATTACCTCTTCTTGGGGTTCTTCCTTTTGATTTGATCAAAAGGGCTCCTTAGGTTGGCTTTCTGATCAAACTAAGGCCTCTAGGTTTTCGTGAGTGAAGTTGAGAGAGTATTTGGGCAGGGGTTGTCCGAACCAAAAGGCTTTTAAGGTGTGAAGAATTGAGAAGGAGGAGTTCCCTTTTATAAGAGGGGTGAGGAGAACCTTTGGAAAAGCTAGAAATATTAATTTATAAGAAATTAATATTTGGTTTCTAATGGCTCCAAAGTTTATTATTCAAAGGTTAAGGTGGGGATAGGTAGAAAAACATTCAACCAATAGAATTTAGACAGGTTTGGGTTACTATATTAACCTTATCTTTTAGTTATAACTCTTAGTTAATTAGTTTGACATTTACCATGTCACTTTGTATTTTTATATTATATTGTTCATAAACATACTATATACATTGAATAGACCCCCAAGTGGTTCATTAATGATACACCTATCATGATATAAGTCTCTTGAGAGAACCTTATATTTTTATGAATTTAATATCAATTAATAATAAAATATTTTTTTTAGAAACTATTTTATGTCAATTTTTACACTACTCAATAGTTGATTTTTGTGAAACTCATAACAGAATTATTACTTCGAAAAAGGTCAATTAAAGAAATCCTAATATGTAATATTAGCCTAAAAAATTAGTGTAATTCATAAAAAGACTCATCTTATATTTATTTGGGCATTTATAATATCAATTATTCTAATTTTTCACTATTATGGTAATTACTTCATCATCATTGTGTCATAAATAAATTAAATTATTTAATGTCTAAAAATTATAAATAACATATAATTATGTAGTAAATCTTATTAGATTTCTAATTAATATTTACAATCGAATTTATCTTATGTATAACCCTATATTAAAAATGTTTTAGTAAAAAAACGTTGATTTTAACTCTTTTAACTCTTCTTTGAATTAAATAATAATAAATGTCCTAATCTAATCCAAGTGGACATAAATGATAATATTTTATTCCTAAGATTGTTTTTGGTCGAGATACACTTGTCTAATAGTATTAGGACATGTGTTAGGGTAATATTAATATCATTTTTACCCTTAATTACCCTATTTACTTTTAACTGTGGTAAATAAAAGTAAAAAGTTACTATTCACCAAAAATTATTTTCATCTCATTGAACCAAATTTTACTTCTTGATATCAACCGTGTCTCTCGGATTTTCAAAATTCCATTCACAGAAGCGGTAAAATTAAGTTTTATGAAAAATTTAGTTTTTTAACTACCACTTAGTTGTTTCATTATTCATCAAAAATTGAAGTTTTTCAGAACAATGCCAAAATTTCACCCTAATCTATAATTGATATTCCGAATTAAAAAATGATTTCTATTTTAAAAAATTCCAAAAATATAAGTTTCATTAATTAATTTTATAATTAATTCCCGCTGTCACAACAAATAGCGTGTTTTTAAGAAATAATATATATCAAAATATTGACAATTGTTTATGTCCAATTTCAAAGTGAAATTAATTCTAATGAGAACCATTGGATAAAATGGGAAAAATATATTCTAATTATACTTTGAAACTACTCAATAATATAAATTGTCAGTATAAATTATTTTGGTTTAAAAAGTTGTTTTAAAGTATTTTTCACTATTCATAAAAAATTAGATGTTCTCAGAAAAATACCTAAAGTTCAACTTAGGATAATTTCGATATTCCCAATCCAAAAATGAAGTCCATTTTGAAATATAAAAGATATATAATTTCAAAAAGTAGGTATTACTATTCATAAAGGCTAGTTTGATCGGTTGTGGTGTTTGTTAGAACTTGATGTTGTGTACAACACACGCTATCGCATTATTCAAAGAGAAGCGTACCATAGAAGCTTGGGGTGTTACATTCTACCCTCCTTCAATAAATTGTGTCCTCGCAATTTTTTTAAAATTGGGGATTGGAATATAATGGAAAGTCCCACACCGAAAAAAAGATTCAATAAAACTATCACTTTAAAAGAAAGAAAGATAGGTATAAAGGTCAACCTAGATAACCCATACTCAGATTCCATGTAGGAAAACATGGATATGGATGATAAACTAAGTGTCAAGTTCTGATGGAGAGGGATAGAAATCATGATCAGGATAATGTTAACAATAAGAACACCACAAACATGTGTTGGAAAAAACGGCTATTAGTCTCCTAGTAGGAAAGTAAACGGATAGCATTTTTTTGATTTAAGTTACATTACATAAGGATGAGGAATTAATTTATGATATTGAATAATAATATAAAGATATATACTTATATTTTAAGTAGAGTTTCATTATTTAATAAATTCCCACCACTAACTCGTTTTTTTTAAACGATGAGTATTCAAGAAGACTTGGTCACACTGGAACAGCTAGAATAAACTTCTATAGAATCACATGATCCATGCAGGATGAACTATATATTTACATTGTCTTTAGATCTTAATGAAAACCAAAATGGTTAGAACAAGATATAATGATCCCCCAAAAGGATATTCCTTGAGAGAAATAAACACTAATCTTAATTTCCAAAATTAAACCAACAATTCCGCAATGTTAAATAAATACAATTCAATAATCAATTGTCCTTAAAATTCTTCAATATAATCAAAACTAATTTTGAAAACCAAAACTTATTATGAATGTAGTCTTCCACGTTAAATTTTATCTCCAAATGACATTAATTACTCTAAAAGTCACATACATAAAAGTAATTAACCTAATCATTTCCATAAATAATCCAAATCATTATAAATCTACAATAAAAACTTAGATAAAAATCCACTATTACTCCTCAAATGAAATCCCATACTATTCTATTTTCCTTGGACATATAGTGCTCATACCAAAGTGAACAACTTCCAAAATAACATTTATCACTTAATCACCAAATCATTTTCTTATACTAAGGGTATTCATTTGATAAGACATAAGATCCAAAATCAAATTATTATTGATCAATAAAATCATTTTACTAAAAATAATAGTCACACTAACCGGGGACTTCACGTAGTCCAGTGGTAGGTGATAAATCCCAATCTCACTTTGGTTGTGGGTTCGATTCGCACAGCTTTGTCCGACGTGACGGGTTGTCACACGGTCTGCGTGTTGTCCTTTTTTAAAAACTATATTTTATAATATTACCAAAATGAAATAAATTCCTCAAAATAACCATTACATAATTTAACCACAAACTTTATCTCATACCTTACATTTTCATCCAATTTATGATAACTTATAATTTTCTCAAACCCAACGATCATATAAAACCAAATGATTATTTATAACTATATCCACAAGAGAAGAGATAATTATTCCTCAAATATCATTCTCACATGGAAAACATTGGGGTTACAAATACAATAGAAAATTATTCCAAAGTAAACCCATCAACAAGGAGCACTAATACTTTTTAAACATTTCTCCAACCATTTATTTCCACACAGCTTCTTTTTTAACCAAGAAAATATCCTATAGAATAGGGCATTCACTCGGGTAATGGCCAAGTCCCCTACATTTACGGAAAATGACTGTAAATGGACTCTTGGGACCATTTTTATCTTCTTCCATAGTACTCTTTATTTTTCTTCGGCAATTCTTCACTTTATGTCCTTCCTTCCCGCATGTAAAGCATTTCTTTGTCCCATTGAGACACTTTCCTGGGTGTCTCTTTCCATATTTCCTCCATGATGGAAATTGAGGATTCCGTTATCCATGGTCTCCACTAATGGAGCTCTTATCATTCATCACCTTTCTCTTCTTTTTTGAGTCCGGGAATTGGTCAATATATATATTGTTGATCATATTTTTGGAAAATTGATTTGGCATAAAGACGATATCTTTTACGCCTATCAACATTCCATTTTGTTGCTCATTTCCACTATTGTTCCCACCTTGTACATCATTCTCAAAGTCACTATGACTTCCTTGGAATCCAGCCATTGACTAAAACCAGAAATCATTGTGTGAGTAGCAGTAGTCATAAAATCATTTAGAGATTAACATGTCATCATATTCTCAATTTTAAACACATTAGGATTAACCAAGGTCATTTACTCTCATCTTATATATATAATACTTCAAATTGGTTTGTAAATAAAATGTAAATTATCCTAATCATATCCCTCGAGAGTGTCGTAACTAAGAGTGCAACAAGGCCCGTTGTCGTGCACCAGTTCCCGTTCGAGTCTAGCTCAAAGCGGTGTTTTCGGGTTTTACCCCTAGGTACATTTGTGCCAGAGCCACCTCTACCTGCTCGTATACAGACAGGGATGTATTTCTCAGAAAACTCACAAAATCTCTACAATACCAAATTTCTAGGAAGTTCTTCTATACTAATCTTCAATGTTCATCTTAGGTCTACATTCTCTAATTAGAGTTTATTTAAATCTAGCTTCCAAGGTTTGTACTAAACTTCCTCTGATACCAACTGTAACTCCCCGACCCTAGATACCCAGAGTCGGTGCATTATTAGATAACATTGGCATGATCACAAAGTGTAACCCCTGAGATTTTTATGAGTAATATTTTGTTCAAAGTAATCTTTAACTACACACTTTCTTGGCTTACTTTACATGCAATCACGACCTTCCTCGATAGCTTGCGTCGTACGCAATACCGAGTTTCACTAAACAACGATATGCTATTAAAATATTATTAAAACTAGCCGTTATGAATAGTAATAACCACTTTTTGAAATTTTATAAATTTTATTTTTCAAAATGGACTTCATTTTTGGATTCGGAATACCGAAATTAGCCTAGGGTGAAATTTTGGTATTTTTCTGAAAACTTTCAATTTTTGATGAATAGTGAAACCACTAAGTGGTAGGTTTAAAACTGAATTTTGCATAAAACTTAATTTTACCGCTTCTGTGAATGGAATTTCAAAAATCCGACAGACATGGTTGATATCAGTAAGTAAAATGCGGTTCAATGAGATAAAAATAATTTTTTTGGTGAATAGTAACTTTTAACTTTTTTTTTACCGCAGTTAATAGTAAATAGGGGTAAATATGATATTACTATTACCCTAACACATTTCCTAATTCTATTGTATATGTGTAATTCGACCAAAAACAACCTTGTGAATAAAATATGAGATTTAGGCCCACTTGGGTTAGATTAGGACATTTATTATTAATTTATTTAAAGAAGGGTTAAAATAATTAAAATCAAAGTTTAATAAGTAAATAATTTTTAATATGGGGTTATACATAAGATAAATTCGGCAATAAATATTAATTAGAAAGCTAAAAATATTTCCTACATAATGGTATTTTATTTATAATTTTTAGACATAAAATAATTTACTTTAATTATGACACAACGATGATGCAGTAATTATCTTATTTATGAAATATTGATATAATTGATGTTATAAACACCAAAATAAATGCAATATGATACTTTAAATGAATTAAACTAATTTTCTAGGTTACTATGATATATTAGTGTTGATTTAATCAACTTGGTTCGAACATATAATTCTGTTATGACCTTCACAAAAATCATATATCAAATAGTGTCAAAATTGACACAAAATAGTTTTTAAATCAAATATTATATTATTAATTGTTATTTTATTCCTAAAAATATATGTTTCGTCAAAATTACTTAGATAAGGATATATATATTAATAATAAACAATTTGGGGTTCTTTTGTCATGTTATAGTATGTGTATTAACCATATAGTGAAAGAAAACAAAAAGACACGGTAAAAGTTAAATTATTTAACTTAGAGTTAAATCTAATTTATAAGGTTAAAATAATACCCTCAACTTGTCTAAATCCTATTGGTTGATAGGATTTTGACCCATCCCCACTTTAGCTTCGAAATAAGACCCTTTGGAACCATTATAAACCGATTTTGACTTTAATATAAAATAATATTTTGAGATATTCCTAAGGTGCCCCTCTCCTCCCTTATAAAAGGGCACCTCCTCCCCCTCCTCCTCACACCAATTTGAGCACTCAATCTCGGCCAAACCCTGCCATTTTCTCCTCTCCACTTCCCTAGAATAATCCTAGAGGTCCTGGTCTTCTTCAAAGACCAATCTTAGTTACCTAAGTGGAGGATTCAAAGAAGCGTTCCAAAGAAGAGGTAATATCCATTACCGATCTTTTCAATTTCTTTCTTCTTCAACTTCTTCTTCTTTAGTTGTTTCATGATAAAGTAATAACATCAGTATTACTTACATACTGATATATTATTATAAATATGAAACAACCCTAATTCACCTTCTATCCATCCTACGGAAAAATGAAATCACCGCGCGTGCGTACGTACGGAATACCCTCTCCACGCTGTGGTGTAATCTATTTTCCACCATCACTTTACAAGGATGGGTATAATGGTGTAATGAGTAACTATTTTTGATTATTATTAAGTAATATTGATACTGAAATAATATATATATACTCCAATACAATTCCACGATCATAGGAACGATATCATCACTCGTGCGTACGTACGGAATACCGTCTCCACGATGTGATGCGACTCGTTCTACATGATCATCATTACATAGTAATTATATAAATGAATTGAATGAATAAATATGATATATGTTACACTAATACCATTCTGGATATAAGGTATCTATAACCTTAAAATAAGAATAAGAATTTATTCGACAAAACACGCATAAGAACAAAAGGCAATAAAGACCCGAGTAACAAGTAAAATGAAATATTACTAACAAGAAGCTATGAATATGAACATATATGATATCATATAAATATGTATGATTCTGGAATAAGTCAATAACATTATTTAAACCATTATACAGGAGCTTCGGACACGTACAAAGCAAATCGGACCTAAGGTAAGGGAAATATCACAATCTCATTTTTATCCGAGATTGTTTATTCGTAAGTATTTACTGGGGTGTATTTTATCATCCACATCCATGTTCCCTCAATATGTAATATTGTTTCCATCCACTTACAATATTTTAAATCCAATTTTACCCTTCGGTGAGTTTTTAGTAAAATATATGAAAGGAATCTTTTGTCGTTTTTCGTACGAGGTACTTTTTTTGACTTTTCCGACAAAAGTACGAAGAATGTTTTTTTAACTTATACGGCAAGAATGGATTTTTAAAACATTATTTCCAAGAATCTTCCTTTATAAGTTTTCATGTTTATTTTTAATCAGCTTTTTGCAGTTTATAATTGTATGACATGTTAAGAAAAGAAAAGTGTTTTTGAAGTAGAAAGGATATTTTCCTCAAGAATGGAGTTCAAATGTTTTATCAAAATTATTTTCCATCTAAGATAATATAGGGTTCTGTTTTTATCCCTATTATTACATTGATTTGATTATGTTTTGAGGAAATTATTTTTATGAAGTCATTTACCTTATATGATTTGTTTTATGATGTCATGATGTTTCAAGAATCCCATTTTTTGTTACATGTGTTATCTGATGATGTATGATTTATGATTATGTGGCACACATAAGAAAGGATTCATTATAAGATGGGTGGGACCTATATCTCCCTCCAATTCATTGGGTAAAGATTTTATATCTCATGAGATAGACATGGCTGGAACGGTAGGTTATACCGGTTCAGTGAAACAGGACTGGAACGAGGGTGACTCGGTTCAGAAAGGGACTTTGTCCACTAAGATAGTCTTGGCAATGAGTCATGACTAACAAGAAATGATTTTCCATGATTATGTGTGCATGCCACAAAGTTTCAAGTTTCATGTTATGATTATGGGGATCTCATTTTCACTTCTATGATTTATTCCATGTTAAGACATTATGATCTCTTTTGCAGGTTATGATTTTCAAAAAGATATGATATGATTTTTATTTCTTTTATTTTCCCTTGCTGAGCATTTGAGATCACCCTTTTATGTTTTCTTTTCCCCAGGTCAGGAAGATGGATATTAAGTAGAATATGATAAAAGGGACCGTAGATATGATGAAATAAATGGGAGACACTGTAGAAGATTTATGAACCAGTTGTTTATGTTTCCCAGTTTCTAAAGACACTATACCTATACGGTCCTTTCTGGTTTTGTCATATGTTGTAATAAGTGTGCTTCAATTTTGAATTATTATCAATGTATGTAAAGTATGGGTCGTTATAGTTGGTATCAGAGGAAAGGTATAGTCAACCTTTGGAAACTAGGATGTGAAAGCCTTAGAAAGAACCCTAAGGATAAGTCTAAGAATAGAACACCATCTTAGTGTTTTAGAAATGGCCATGAATACCCTAGGATAATACCTTAAGTGTGAAATTTTATTCTTGATTTTGTGGTTTTCCTATTATAATTTGTGTTGCTCACACAATTCTTCTTGGTTTTAGTCAATGGCTGGAACCCGAAGGAACCGTGTTAATGCGGAATGCGATGGGAAATGCAATGATTGTCCCCCTGAGCAACCAAACGATATGGGAGCTGGAATTCAAAATCTTGTAGCCATGCTCACACAACTTTCTCAAGCTATGAATCATGCAGGACTTCCAAACGAGCAAAGGAAGGAGCAACATTCTATTGAATCCTTCATGAGGCAGCGTCCACCTTCTTTCAGCGGGTCTACTGATCCATTAGTTGCTGAACAATGGATTAGTACTACTGAAAATATATTTTCAGTTCTCCAATGTTCTGAACATGATAAAGTCATCCTAGCAGTGTATCATTTGGAAGGAGATGTTGATAAACGGTGGAATCTTATTAAGAATACGAGGCAAAGGGATGAAATTGAGTCTATGGAATGGGACGAGTTCAATAACTTATTTTTTAATAAGTACTTCCCTCGTATTCTCCGAACAAAGATGGAGAAAGAGTTTCTTGAACTGAAGCAAAGGGATGATGAATCTGTTGGTACCTATGAAGAAAATTTTACAAGACTTGCAAGGTACGCTTCTGGTATTATTATCCAACCTGAGAGTAAGATCGATCGATTCTTTAGTGGCTTAAAACCATGTCTTCGAAGGGCGTTAGCCATAAGGGACTTCAATAGCTACGAGGAAATCGTTCGATGTGCTCTCAAAGTCGAGATGGAGATTGGAGTAACCCATCAGTCACATGGGTTTGATAAGAAGAGGAAGATGGAATTCAAAGGAAAATCTAAAGAGCACACTGAAAAGAAGATGAGCTTTCCCTTATGCTCAAAGTGTGGAAAGAAACATGGAGGGAGTTGTCTTAAAGGGACAAGTAAATGTTTCAAATGTGGAAAGGAAGGTCATCGGGCATTTGAATGCCGCGACAATGGGAAGAAGATGCCTAATGATGCAAACAAAGAAAGGGATACACAGAATGAACCTACTACACTTCAATGTTTCAAGTGCAAGGAGATGGGGCATTATGCCAATCAATGCCCAAATCCAAGGGTTGATGATGATGGTCGATGTCAACAAAATCTTAAGGCTAAAGACAAAGGAAAGTCACATGCAATTTCTATCAGCGATGTGGAGTACGATAACAAAGTGGTGAAAGGTACACTTACCATCCACTCTAACGTAGAAAATGTTTTATTTTATTCTAGATCCACCCACTCTTTTATTTCTAATGAATTTTCTAAGGGTATCACCATATTACCTCAACAATTAGATGTTGAGTTAGCTGTGACAACACCTAATGGCACAATAGTCGCATCAAAAGTTTATAATTCTTCTCTGATCGAAGTTTGTGGGAAAGTGCTTCCTGCAAATCTTGTGATCCTTCCTTTAGTGGAATTTGATGTTATTCTTGGCATGGATTGGCTTTCTCTGCATGGATCTCATATCAACTGCCAAAGAAGGGAAGTCACATTTCATATTCCAGATCAATCTACGATCGTCTATCGATGCAAGGATGAATATAACCTTCCAGTGGAAATTTCTTCCATCTTATGGGTCTTGATTCCACTAAATGAAGGTTATTTATCTCAAATGGTTGGTGAGAAACTCACGATTAAGAATATGCCCATTGTACGGGAGTTTGATGATGTCTTTCCGGAGGAATTACTGGGTCTTCCACCAAATCGTGAAGTTGAGTTTTCAATAGAACTCGTACCGGGTGCTTTGCCTATTTCAAAGACACCTTATAGAATGGCCCCAATTGAGTTGCAGGAATTGAAGAAGCAACTCCAAGAAAATCTTGATAAGGGATTCATATGCCCTAGTGTGTCACCTTGGGGAGCACCTGTTTTATTTGTTAAGAAGAAAGATGGATCAATGAGAATCTGCATTGATTTTCGAGAACTTAACAAGATCACTATCAAGAACAAATATCCTCTCCCACGCATTGATGACTTATTTGACCAACTACAAGGTGCTCAATACTTTTCCAAGATTGATCTTCGTTCAGGGTATCATCAATTAAGGGTCAAAAGGGAGGATATACCAAAGACGGCTTTCCGTACAAGGTATGGACACTATGAATTTATAGTGATGCCATTTGGTCTTACTAATGCCCCTTCTATCTTCATGGATCTAATGAATATAGTCTTTAGAGAATATCTTGATCAATTTGTGGTAGTCTTTATAGACGATATTCTTGTCTATTCAAAGAGAAAGGAAGAGCATGAAGATCACTTGAGAATTATATTGAAGACCCTGAGAAAGGAGAAGCTTTATGCCAAATTTACCAAGTGTGAATTTTGGCTTCAAAAAGTTTCATTTTTGGGTCACATAATCTCAAAAGAGGGGATATCTGTGGATCCAGCAAAAACAGAGGTTATCGAAAGATGGTCAAGACCAGCACCAGTAACTAAGATCTGAAGTTTTTTTGGTTTGGCTGGATATTATCGAAGTTTTGTAAAGGATTTTTCATGATTATCTAATCCACTCACCAAGTTGACTCAAAATGATATGGTGATAGCTTATGCTTCATGACAGTTGAAAATCCATGAGCAATATTACCTAACACATGATTTGGAGTTGGCTGCGGTAATCTTTTCATTAAAGATTTGGAGGCATTACCTTTATGGTGAAAGGTGTGATATTTATACTGATCATAAAAGTTTAAAGTATATTTTCACACAAAAGAAGCTGAATATGTGTCAAAGAAGATGGTTGGAGCTGATTAAGGATTATGACTGCTCAATCCATTACCACCCTGGGAAAGCAAACAAGGTGGCAGATGCATTAAGTCGACAAGACCATGCTAGTTTATCCATGATGAGGATCACAAAAGATCCAATATTTATGGATTTACAAAGGATGGATCTTGGAATTATAATGGAAGGGGAAAAATCTTATCTTTCTCAAATGAATGTTCAACCATCTATACATGTGAAGATTAAAGAGGCACAGAAAGAAGATGTAGAGTTACAAAAGAAGGTGAGAAATGTTCCTGAATTCAACCTTGATTGTGATGGGATAATAAAGTTCAGGAATCGGGTTTGTGTTCCTCCCATCCCCGAATTAACGAAGGAGCTGCTGGATGAGGCTCAAAGTTCTTCGTTCTCTATTCATCCTGGAAGCACGAAGATGTATAGGGACCTGAAAGAGTACTTCTGGTGGGATGGAATGAAAAGAGATGTTGCTGAATATGTCTCTCGATGCTTGGTTTGTCAACAAGTTAAAGCTGAGAGACAAAAGTCTAAGGGGGTGTTACAACCATTACCCATACCCTAATGGAAATGGGAAAACATCACTATGGACTTTGTCACAGGACTTCCTAAAACATCCAAAGGCAATAATTCTATTTGGGTCATAGTTGATCGTCTTACAAAGTCTGCACACTTCATTGCTATTAGAGAGGATTTATCTCTAGATCAGCTTGCCAGGATATATGTAAAGGAAGTGGTAAGATTGCATGGAGTACCACTTTCTATTATATCTGATTGGGATCCGAGATTTACCTCGAAGTTCTGGCGAAGTCTTCAGCATACTCTGGATACAGAGTTGAGTTTCAGCACTGCTTATCATCCCTAGACAGACGGTCAGTCTGAAAGAACAATTCAAACCCTAGAAGATATGTTGAGAGCTTGCTCTATGGATTCCAAAGGAGGTTGGGATCAACACCTACCTTTGGTGGAATTTTCTTATAACAATAGCTTTCACTCCAGTATTCAAATGGCTCCTTATGAAGCTCTCTATGGAAAGAAATGCAGGACTCCAACTTGCTGGGATGAAGTTGGGGAAAGAAAGCTATTAGGACCTGATCTCGTTGATGAAATGGCAGAAAAGGTCAGATCTATTCAACAAAACATAATAGCAGCTCAGAGTCGACAGAAAAGTTATGCCGACAACCGAAGAAAAGACCTAGAGTTTGAAGTGGGTGATAAAGTGTTCTTACGAATATCTCCCTGGAAGAGGGTTATGAGATTTGGAAAGAAGGGGAAGTTTAGCCCTAGATATATCGGTCCTTTCGAAATACTGGATCGTGTTGGGAAGGTAGCTTACCGATTGGCGCTTCCACCGAATCTCTCTCAAGTTCACGATGTGTTCCATGTATCTCTCCTAAGAAAGTACATACCAGATCCTTCACATGTACTCAGCTCAGAAGTTGTACCGCTGGAGAAAGATCTTTCTTATGAAGAACAACCGATAGAGATTTTGGATCGTAGGGAAAAAGTCCTACGAAACAAGACCACTCGCTTGGTGAAAGTTTTATGGAGGAACCACCAACTTGAATAAGCTACATGGGAGCTTGAGGATATGATGAGGGAGAAGTATCCTCATCTGTTTGTTACAAAGTGACGAATTTCGAGGGCGAAATTCTTTTTAAGGGGGGTAGAATGTAACACCTGAGATTTTTATGAGTAATATTTTGTTCAAAGGAATCTTTCACTACACACTTGCTTGGCTTACTTTACATGCAATCGTGACCTTCCTCGATAGCTTGTGTCGTACGCAATACCGAGTTTCACTAAACAACGATATGCTATTAAAATATTATTAAAACTAGTTGTTATGAATAGTAATAACCACTTTTTGAAATTTTATAAATTTTATTTTTCAAAATGGACTTCATTTTTGGATTTGGATTACTGAAATTAGCCTAGGGTGAAATTTTGGTATTTTTCTGAAAACTTTCAATTTTTGATGAATAGTGAAACCACTAAGTGGTAGGTTAAAAACTGAATTTTGCATAAAACTTAATTTTACCGCTTCTGTGAATGGAATTTCAAAAATCCGACAGACACGGTTGATATCAGTAATTAAAATGTGGTTCAATGAGATAAAAATAATTTTTTTAGTGAATAGTTACTTTTTACTTTTTTTTACCGCGGTTAATAGTAAATAGGGGTAAATATGATATTACTATTACCCTAACACATGTCCTAATTCTATTGGATAAGTGTAATTCGACCAAAAAACAACCTTATGAATAAAATATGACCATTTAGGCCCACTTGGGTTAGATTAGGACATTTATTATTAATTTATTTAAAGAAGGGTTAAAATAGTTAAAATCAAAGTTTAATAAGTAAATCATTTTTAATATGGGGTTATACATAAGATAAATTCGACAATAAATATTCATTAGAAATATAAAAAGATTTCCTACATAATGGTATTTTATTTATAATTTTTAGACATTAAATAATTTAATTTAATTATGACAAAACGATGATGCAGTAATTATCTTATTTATGAAATATTGACATAATTGATGTTATAAACACCAAAATAAATGTAATTTGAGACTTTTTATGAATTACACTAATTTTATAGGATACTATGATATATTAGTGTTGCTTTAATCAACTTGGTTCGAACATATAATTCTGTTATGACCATCACAAAAATCATATATCAAATAGTGTCAAAATTGACACAAAATAGTTTTTAAATAAAATATTATATTATTAATTGTTATTTTATTCCTAAAAATCTAAGGTTCGGCCAAATGACTTAGATAAGGATATATATATTAATAATAAACAATTTGGGGTTTGTTTTGCATGTTATAGTAAGTTTATTAACCATATAGTGAAAGAAAACAAAAAGACACGGTAAAAGTTAAATTATTTAACTTAGAGTTAAATCTAATTGATAAGGTTAAAATAATACCCTGAACTTGTCTAAATCCTATTGGTTGATAGGATTTCGACCCATCCCCACTTTAGCTTCGAAATAAGACCCTTTGGAACCATTATAAACCGATTTTTACTTTAATATAAAATAATATTTTGAGATATTCCTAAGGTGCCCCTCTCCTCCCTTATAAAAGGGCACCTCCTCCCCCTACTCCTCACACCAATTTGAGCACTCAAGCTCGGCAAACCCCTGCCATTTTCTCCTCTCCACTTCCCTAGAATAATCCTAGAGGTCCTTCTCTTCTTCAAAGACCAATCTTAGTTCCCTAAGTGGAGGATTCAAAGAAGCGTTCCAAAGAAGAGGTAATATCCATTACCGATCTTTTCAATTTCTTTCTTCTTCAACTTCTTCTTCTTTAGTTGTTTCATGATAAAGTAATAACATCAGTATTACTTACATACTGATATGTTATTATAAATATGAAACAACCCTAATTCACCTTCTATCCATCCTACGGAAAAATGAAATCACCGCGCATGCGTACGTACGGAATACCGTCTCCACGCCGTGGTGTAATCTATTTTCCACCATCACTTTACAAGGATGGGTATAATGGTGTAATGACTAACTATTTATGATTATTATTAAGTAATATTGATACTGAAATAATATATATATACTCCAATACAATTCCACGATCATAGGAACGATATCATCACTCGTGCGTACATACGGAATACCGTCTCCACGATGTGATGCGACTCGTTCTACATGATCATCATTACATAGTAATTATATAAATGAATTGAATGAATAAATATGATATATGTTACACTGATACCATTCAGGATATAAGGTATCTATAACCTTAAAATAATAATAAGAATTTATTCAACAAAACACGCATAAGAACAAAAGGCAATAAAGACCCGAGTAACAAGTAACAATGAAATATTACTAACAAGAAGCTAAGAATATGAACATATAAGATATCATATCAATATTTATGATTCTGGAATAAGTCAATAACATTATTTAAACCATTATATAGGAGCTTCGGACACGTACAAAGCAAATCAGACCTAAGGTAATGGAAATATCACAATCTCATTTTTATCCGAGATTGTTTATTCGTAAGTATTTACTGGGGTGTATTTTATCATCCACATCCATGTTCCATCAATATGTAATATTTTTTCCATCCACTTACAATATTATAAATCCAATTTTACCCTTCGGTGAGTTTTTAGTAAAATATATGAAAGGAATATTTTGTCGTTTTTCGTACGAGGTACTTTTTTTGACTTTTCCGACAAAAGTACGAAGAATGTTTTTTTAACTTATACGGCAAGAATGGATTTTTAAAACATTATTTCCAAGAATATTACTTTATAAGTTTTCATGTTTATTTTTAATCAAATTTTTTCAGTTTATAATTGTATGACATGTTAAGAAAAGAAAAGTGTTTTTGAAGTAGAAAGGATATTTTCCTCAAGAATGGAGTTCAAATGTTTTATCAAAATTATTTTCCATCTAAGATAATATATGGTTCTGTTTTTATCCCTATTATTACATTGATTTGATTATGTTTTGAGAAAATTATTTTTATGAAGTCATTTACCTTATATGATTTGTTTTATGATGTCATGATGTTTCAAGAATCCCATTTTTGTTACATGTGTTATGCGATGATGTATGATTTATGATTATGTGGCACACATAAGAAAGGGTTCATTATAAGATTGGTGGGACCTATATCTCCCTCCAATGAATTGGGTAAAGATTTTATATCTCATGAGATAGACATGGCTGGAACGGTAGGTTATACCGGTTCAGTGAAACAGGACTGGAACGAGGGTGACTCGGTTCAGAAAGGGACTTTGTCCACTAAGATAGTCTTGGCAATGAGTCATGACTAACAAGAAATGATTTTCCATGATTATGTGTGCATGCCACAAAGTTTCAAGTTTCATGTTATGATTATGGGGATCTCATTTTCACTTCTATGATTTATTCCATGTTAAGATATTATGATCTCTTTTGCAGGTTATGATTTTCAAAAAGATATGATATGATTTTTATTTATTTTATTTGCCCTTGCTGAGCATTTGACCTCACCCTTTTATGTTTTCTTTTCCCCAGGTCAAGAAGATGTATATTAATTAGAATATGCTAAAAGGGACCCTAGATATGATGAAATAAATGGGAGACACTATAGAAGATTTATGAACCAGTTGTTTATGTTTCCCAGTTTCTAAAGACACTATACCTATACGGTCCTTTCTGGTTTTGTCATATGTTGTAATAAGTGTGCTTCAATTTTGAAGTATTAACAATTTATGTTAAGAATGGGTCGTTATACAAAGGATCAAGTATCGAAAGACCGATTATTTTAGTAGTCTTGGAAACACTAGATATATTCATAAGTATTACATTACATCATAAGGTAAAAAAAACTAAAACAACATCTTGTCTTCATATCCCCTCATACTATCCTTGCAGGTCATTCATAAATTACTTATTCTCATCCTGGGAAAAATAAAACACTGAAAGGGGTGAGCTTAGATGCTCAGTAAGGATAACATTATAGCAGAAGCTTTCATAGATAAGAATAAACACATAAGGTATTTTATAACTAAAACAAAAGCCTTTTAAACTTGAACTTCATCATAAAATGGAAAAGATAAAATAAAATAATTCCATTTACTTACTCACATAGATATTCTACTAGTCGAATGATCACATGCAATATCAATAACCACTTTCATAATGACGGAATGCATAATTCCAGACTATCATAACCACATAGCCAAGGCCTCGTGCCAAGACTACAAATAAGATTTTGCCAGGTCCTTGTGCCAAGACACTAGTTTGTCTCATGAGACCTACCGATGCATCGAGGAGCTATAGCGGGCTCCACCCGTCACTTATTAAGTCCAATTCATTCCTCATATGAACAGGTTTAAACATAACATAAACATTCGTATTAAAACTATCATACTAAATGTCAATACTTTAACCACAAACCATGAATGGTATCAAAATAGCACATCCATAGTCAAACATAAATCATTCGATACAATATGGAAGATTGTATTGTATCACATTATCCTAAATCAAGAATAATGAATGATATTGACATAGATTAAAATAATAATCAAAACTATTTGAGAGAAATATCCCCCTTTTTCTTGAATTCATTTAAAAGTCACACTATTTGTCAAGAAGCCATTTAAAAATAGATTTTTGAATCAAAGTTTCCCATACCACTTTGAAACTTTTAAAAGGAGTTTTAATTTTAAAACATTATTTTCCCTATAAATAAATCCTTCAAACCATTTTTAAAACATGGACATTAATGAGCAAGATTTAGAAGAATAAGTCTTTAAAACATTTAAAATGGTATTTTAGTTAGAGTTTCTAACCAAAATAGAGACACTTGAATACAAATAATTGAGGTAATCAAAACATTGTAATATCATGAGAATAAAGGAATTCATGATATAATATGTCAAAGTAAATTATATACACCACATAAAAGTGATTTGGTGTATAACAACAAAGAAGTCTAAATGGAATGTAAATTGAGATGAAATCTCTCACAAAGGCCGTATCCTTAGGTTAAGGATAAATCAACGTCATAATTATGTGTGAAAAATATAAATAAACTAAATATGATTGGATATTCAGTGTAAAACAATCAAAGTACATTCACACATATTCTTGTAAAAACAACACCAACGAATTGGATGTTTAACTCAACAAATGGAGAATGAGTTAAAATTACTCTTATCAAATTCATATCAATGACTTGAGAATTATCAATAGAGTGATTATGTGTATCAAAAGTATATCCACAGGAAGGGGAGTGGAAATTATGACATAATCAAATGAATATTGATTCCACACATAATCTTGGGTAATATAATCAATGAAATATGTGTAAATCCAAATGAGTGGAAATTGTAATCTCAAATTCCCTTATCGAATAGGTAACTTACGAAACATACACCCATGAAAGAAGGATCATACCATGATGATGTAAATAACCATAAATTAAAGTGTATTACACAATGAATACAATCATGGGCAGTACACATACACCACATGCAATAATTAAGTGGTGAATAATGAAATTCTCATGAAATTAAGAGTGAGTTAAGAAACCCCTTACTTTGTACTTTTTCCTTGATCGACGGTAGGTTAACCTCCTGTATAATGGTGAAATAATTGTTATTTAATTATAAACTAATAATTTACATTAATATGATATCATATATGATCTTTTAACATGGATTTGTTAATAATATCTTAGAATTATCGTCATTTCGGGTGTTAACTTACTCGTTTTATTTTATATGTATTGTTACGTAAGCCGTGTTTGTCATGGATATGTTGTATCTTATTCATATATATAATGATATAATGTTCTTAAAAATTATTTTTAAATCATTAAATAATAATTATACTTGAATGGATATGATGTAGAATGAATCTCATCGTGTTCGTGGAGACGGTAGTCCGTACGTACGCACGAGCGACAATATCATTCTTTTGATATTAAAATAATATATACTTGGATGGTATATTATATATAAAGAATCATTATCATGTTATATTTATTGTTTACATGAATTATACATCATTATTATACCCATCCAAATAACAATATATTGAATAACAATTACACCACGACGTGGAGACGGTAAGCCATACGTACGCACGTATGGTGACATGTTATTCGAAGGGTGGATAGAATACTGAATATGGTTGTACCATATTTATAATAAAGTTACAGTATTTATAAGATACTGGAGTTATTATTTTATAATGGTAATAACAAATAAAAAAAGAAGTGGAAGAAGAAAAGAACTTGAAAAGGGGTGGTGAAAACATTACCTTTTCTTCGGGTTCTTCCTTTTGATTTGATCAAAAGGGCTCCTTAGGTTGGCTTTCTGATCAAAATAATGCCTCTAGGTTGTATTGAGTGAAGTTGAGAGAGTATTTGGGCAGTATCTGGCCGAAAAAAAGGCTTTGAATGTGTGAAGAAATGAGAATGAGGAGTTCCCTTTTATAAGAGGGGTGAGGGGCACCTTTGGAAAAGCTAGAAATATTAATTTATAATAATTTCATATTCGGTTTCCAATGGCTCCAATGTTTATTATTCAAATTTTAAGGTGGTGATAGGTCTAAAACCATTCAACCAATAGAATTTAGACTGGTTTGGGTTACTATATTAACCATATCTTTTAGTTTTAACTCTTAGATAATTGGTTTGACATTTACCATGTCACTTTGTATTTTTATATTATATTGTTAATAAACTTACTATATACATCCAAGAGACTCCCAAGTGGTTCATTAATGATACGCCTATCATGATATAAGTCTCTTGGCCGAACCTTAGATTTTTAAGAATTTAATGTCAATTAATAATATAATATTTGTTTAAAAAACTATTTTATGTCAATTTTGACACTATTCAATAGTTGATTTTTGTGAAACTCATAACAGAATGATTACTTCGAAAAAATTAAATTAATGAAATCCTAATATGTCATATTAGCCTTTAAAATTAGTTTAATTCATAAAAAGTCTGAAATTATATTTATTTCGGTATTTATAATATCAGTTATTCTAATTTTTCACTATTATGGTAATTACTGCATCATCATTGTGTCATAAATAAATTAAATTATTTAATGTCTAAAAATTATAAATAAAATATCATTAAGTATGAAATATTATTTGCTTTTAATTAATATTTACAATCTAATTTATATTATGTTTAACCCTATATTAAAAATGTTTTAGTAAATAAACATTGATTTTAACTCGTTTGACTCTTCTTTGAATTAAATAATAATAAATCTCCTAATCTAATCCAAGTCGACCTAAATGATAATATTTTATTCCTAAGGTTGTTTTTGGTCGAAATACACTTGTTCAACAGAATTAGGACATGTGTTAGGGTAATATTAATATCATTTTTACCCTTAATTACCCTATTTACTTTTAACCGTGGTAAATAAAAGTAAAAAGTTACTATTCACCAAAAATTATTTTCATCTCATTGAACCACATTTTACTTCTTGATATTAACCATGTCTCTCATATTTTCGAAATTCCATTCACAGAAGTGGTAAAATTAAGTTTTATGAAAAATTCATATTTTTAAGTACCACTTAGTAGCTTCATTATTCATCAAAAATTGATGTTTTTCAGAACAATGCCAAAATTTCAACCCTAAGATATAATTGATATTCAGAATTCAAAAATGATTTCTATTTTAAAAAATTCCAAACATATAAGTTGCATTAATTAATTTTATAATTTATTCCCACTGTCACAACAAATAGCGTGTTTTTAAGAAACAATATATATCAAAAGATTTACAATTGTTTAGGTCCAATTTCGAATTGAAATTAATTCTAATGAACACCATTGGATAAAATGGTAAAAATATATTCTTATTATACTTTTAAACCACTCAATAATATAATTTATCACTAAAAATTATTTTGATTAAAAAAGTAGTTTTTAAATATTTTTCACTATTCATAAAAATTTAGAAGTGCTCAGAAAAATACCAAAAATTCAACTTAGGATAATTTTGATATTCCGAATCCAAAAATGAAGTCCATTTTGAAATATAAAATATATATAATTTCAAAAGGTAGGTATTACTATTCATAACGGTTAGTTTGATCGGTTTTTGTGTGTGTTAGAACTCGATGTTGCGTACAACGCACGCTATCGCATTATTCAAAGAGAAGCGTACCATGGAAGTTTGGGGTGTTACACTGCCCATGCGAAAGACATCTAAAAATCTTGTAGACATTAAACAGGGAGTCCCACAGTCCCCAGAAGTCCAAAAATCATTGTACTAGAATGTATGACTATAAAAAATAATATATATATATATATATAATATATATAAAAATGTCATGGAATTAATCCTATATATATATATGTATTAGCCACACATGACAATACATTTTGAATAACTACTGAAAATAAATATGTTGGCCTCTTAAACAACATCACATAAACATCTTGTTAAATCCCTAAATTCCATGACTATTTTATTAAAACATGTGTGAACATCCATGTGATACCCATTTGATGAGATAAAACAAGAATTTCTTCACACTTAAATTGAAACCCACAACATATATATGGGTATGGCTGAGTCCAATGACCTAATAGAACTACCCAATGCCAAAGAAATGTTTATTGGTACTATGATCAACTAGATGATATGAAAATATATATATTAGTTTATTTCATGATCATGAATTATAAAAACATGTAACTAATAACATAAAATGGATATATAATCATAAATGTTTTTTGTCCTTCACTAAATAGGCCTCCACGACACTTGACCCTACCTACATCAACACTATGCTGGATAAAAAAATTCACCTCTAACCAAAAACCAACCCATAATCAAGGATAAAAGGTAGAGTTCTTAACCAAGTAATAAAATAACTCCTAAAATAACATGGTATGGTGTTGATCTATAATTATTTGTAACGCATATCCAATAATGTAGGGTGGTTTTTCCTATAATTATTGATCCACTACACAAAGAAACATGGGATTGTCAGTTTCCACAAGCCTCGACCCATAAGTTCCCATATGAGGGTGGTATATAATATTTTTTTCAAATCAATCACACATAAGTATCCCAAAACACTTAATTTTTTTCCCATTATGTACACCAACCCATCCTCACACAGTTAGGGTTGGGCGCAAAATGAAAACCATCAATCTGACACCCTCAATGAAGGTCACAACAAGAAAACTGAATAATCCCCTTACATTGAAGTATTTTTACATAAGTAACATAGAAAACACATTTAAGTAAAGTTATAACTTGAATAAAGTTAGCACACACAATAAATATGAATTATTTTATGCAATTAATCTCAAAAATCGCTAACTCTTCACCAGATCAATAGTCCATCGGGACCTAGGAAAATATGTTACACATTCCCCAAAACTGATCTTATTCTTCTAAGGGTACTATTATATTAGAATGGACCAATATATCAGTTTTACACCAAAATAATGTCTCATTAGGCTACAAATACAACACACATCATCATGAAAAATGTCACACCCAGTTTTTCATGTCTTTGTTTAGATCCGGTTCATTTGAAATCCCAATACTTTTCTTGGGTATTTTGTGAGATTAATGTTGAGTTTTTAAGTTTCATCTATTTCTAATCACCCTAATTTGGGTTCCCCATTGGTTTTTTAGGAGTTTTGGGATAAAGGGTGGTTACTTCATCATTTGGGCTAACCGTGAGCCCATTTCCAGTTTAAAAAACCAAAATTGTTTCATTTATAAATCCTATATTTTTTAAACAAATTCACACATTACACTTTACACATGGCCTCAACTGTTATATTCAATCTACCATGTCCTTTTTTACGCCTTAAGAATTCATATTCGTGGTGAATTGGGGTTAATTATTTAGGAATTGGGCCAGCCTATGGGCCCATTTCCTATTTAAACAAAATAATTTGTTTATTTTATATCTAATTCAATAGTTAATGATTTTATGTGATTTTACCTCCCACCCAAATCCAATATCCCTCTCCTCACTCCCATTATCTATTTTCCCTCTTTGGATATCATAATAGTCTCTGAGTGGGGAAACATTTTCAATGTCTCTCAAATCATCCAGAATTGACAAGGTAAATGGTATCATTCATAAATCAATCAATTCGTACTCTTTTGGACACAAATATTGTTTCCCTGGTTCTTCCAGATCATAGTAGTCTATTCAATAAGTCTCAAGACATTCCCTTTTATATAAGGGTGCATATCTATTGTCATACTATGAGTTTTCTTGTTCAAAAGGTGAGATTCCTTCTAATTTATCCTTCATCTTCTTCATCCTTTAATTATTTATTTGTTTTATAATATCCCCTAGTCCTATTTGACTAAGGGTTCTGTTATTCTATGTTTTTTGATGTCTGTTTTATTCATTTGGGTCTGGTCATTATAGGTTTAGGTTTTGTAATCCCTCGGATGGTGATTTTGGGAGTTTGTTTCCATTACGCCAAGGATTTGAGGTAGGATGTCCCTTGAACAATCCTTTATAATTTAAGTTTCATCATTATAATATTGTTATAACCTTATTTATATGATAATTTCTGCATTTAAACCTTGGTTTTAATGGTTTTGTGTGCAAATTATGTTCTATGACTTATTTTGTTAAAAATATAGTTGTTCTGGTATAAATGTGCACTCCTCTTGTTTGATAAATTATTACATGAGCTTCAGCACTTGATTTATTGTATTTTGAATATTATTTAGTATATCTAATAACTTTATGGAATTAAAATGGTATTTTATGCCTTTTTAAGTTCTTAACATAAGTTTTTTTTAAAGAGTGCATGCCACGTCTTCGGTAAATTGCCTGGTTAGATTTTATGTGTCTAGTGTAATTTAAAATGAATTGTTTGGATTTATAAATACATTTGAAGCATGTAAAAAAATTATTTTGGGATCCTTTAATGGATTTCCAATTTTTATTTGGTTTTCAAAATAAATGGGTTTTGGTTTACAACATGTTTTGGACCGAGTTACCGAAAAATGGCCTTTTTCACATTCTTATGAAAATGGTTGTGTTTTGAATATTTAAGCAGAGTGTTTTATGGGATTAATTAATATGGTTTGAGGATGTATATATTGTTTATAAACCTATTTAAAAAAATTGAAATTCATATCTTTTTCAAATTTTAGTTTTGGGAAAATGTTTAAAGGCTTGTTTGGCGTTTCTTAAAAAGGATGAATGTGCGTTTTACTTGTATATACCATGTTGTGTCAATTGGGATTGTTTTATCATCCATGAAATGATTTCATTAAATGTTTTTAGGGATTCAAAAATGGTTTGGTATGGTCTTGTTGTGTTTTTATAATTCAAATAGTGTTTCTGAATAAGTTTAATGTCTAAATCATCAATACACTCCTTGAAATTGTTTTACGAAAATTTGTAGTGGTTTATTGATTCGTGAAATAAATGTGAAGAAATTTTATGGGATGTTTGTTTTTTTTTGGTAATGGAATTTGGATGTGAAATGTGTGTTTTAGAATATATGTAACTTCATTGAGCACTAAATGGAATCCCAGGTATCTAGGTGGGTAGACGTGTACTAGTATGCAAGTGATTCTATGGGGTTTGGCCCATCTTTCACGTAGAAAGTTTGACGATGGAAACACTAACTAAACTATGATGATTATTATGTTTGCGGGCCATTAGGTTATGGGTATACTCCCTACTACTGGATCATGTTTATGATAATGGATATTTATTATGGTTACTTTCACTGAGATACAAGGTACCTAGGGCTAACAACTAACTAGTGCCTAGTGGTGTTCCCGTGGAGTTATGCTCATTGGATATTTTGTACTCACTATCAGAAAATGGTGTGTTTGGTTGTTAAATTCAGTAGTGTGTGTAATTTATTTAAAATAGTATAATATTTAAATCATCCCTCATTAAAACAATATTATTTTTAAAGTTTCACCTCTTTGAAAAATTGTTACTTGCATTTTTGTTTATTAAACATGCATGTTTTTGATTGATAATTATTATAGCATCGAACCTCATTGTAAAAACATACTTTTATATCATGTATTTAAAACTATAAATATATTTTCTTTTATTTTAAAGTATTTTCATTGGGAATAGAATATCGGGCTGACCTACTGAGTTTTAATACTCACGCCTATAGTCATCTTCTGTTTTTATCCCTTGTGAAGGTTTCAGCTCGAGTTTGATGGCCTTGGGAGATGTGTGATCATTTTGCAGGAGATTGACCAGTGGGGTCACATTGAGTTATTTGGTTAACTATTTTGTTTAGTTGAGTTTTTGTTTTAGTTGTACTTTCAGTTTCTTGTAAAAATAATGTTCAGTTCAATTTTTATATAAATGTTATTTTGGGCTATCCAATTCTTTTAAATGTTTGTTTGAATGTTTATTGATGGGAGAAATCATTCCCTTGTGTACTAAATTGATTCCCTTGGTGCTTATCTCCATCCCAAGTTGATCGGTAATGCCTCTCGGGACTTGTCACTCGCTGGCCTGGGTGACCGGTTCAGGGTTGACTCGGGTCGGTTCATGAAAAAATGGTATCAGAGCAGGTCGTCTCTTTGTAGACCATTCTTTTAGAGCACCCTTGTTATTTGGAGATGTCCAGGTAGATGGAGTAGGATTGTTGGGTCTTGAGGGGTAAGTGAGGTAAGAGCTTCATGAACTCTTTCTCGTTCTGATCCTCAGGTGTCCATGGGAAGTCTGGTTTTATTAGTGTCCTTTGTTCTTACTGATTTTTTGGTGTTGGGATATGACATGGGGAGTCTGAATAATGGAATCTGAGAGCTCGCAGGGCCTAGAAAGACATGTGGAGCCGAGGCATGGTCCTAATAATTCTCTCTATGTTGGTGTTGTGTTTTACATATGGTCGCCAACCATATGGTCAAGTCACCCACCGATACTAGTTCCACTTTGTGGGTTTCTTGGATCTTTCAAGAATTCTGAATTTTTGTTTTGAAAATCCTTGTGTGAGAATTATGGAAATGGGTTTTAAAGGAAAGATTGGATTTGGAAAAGTAGAAAAGGAGTTTTAAGAAAATTAAATATAATAATAGTTTTAGTAAGGTTGTGTTTTTTTAACAAATTTTGGGGAGGAAATGAAAATCATTTAATGGGATTGTATTTTCCCTAATCTTAACTCGTGGTTTGTCGAAATAAAATGTTTTGAAAGTGTGAATCATTTTAAAGTAATTTTAAAAAATAAATTTAAATGGGGTCTTTTGGGATGTTCAAAAGTGTTTGAATTTGATGAATAGGTTTTGGAAATTCAATTTTGTGTGCCTGTTGTTTTTCTGGAAATGGGTTTTGGCTTTTTTGGTTGTCAGATTATGAAAAGAGACCTCGCGGATTTTTTTTTTAAATTGGGAAGGTATATTTAGAATATAATGGTTGTTTTTTTGAGTTATATTAAATTAAATGGATTGTTTTTTTAATCAAGTGGTTTTTGATGAATTGTGGTTTGTTTTGTGGAATATGACAAGCACTTTTTACTTGGTGGTTGGTATTCATTTTGACTGTACATGATTTTTGAAATGATGTTGTTTTTTTAGACTTTGGTGTTTTCATGGGTTCTCACATGTGAGGTTTTATTGATATCTTGAAGGATGGTCTATATTTAATGGTTTTTGAGTGCCTGGTGTGGCACATAAATGTTCATGTGAGTGATACTTGATGAAACACCGTTGGTGAATGTGAAAATCCACCAAGTTATTTTTTTTTCAAAAAAAAATTTAGCTAAAAAATTGTGTTGTTTGTTTTGAACTGACAGTTATGTGGATGGGTTATCCTATGTTTTATAAGTCTTGTCTATCTAGTATGATTCATTATGATCTAGAATTCATACTCTTGTTTCATCTTGAGATGGGATCTTGTTGGTGGCTCAGTTTTTGTGAAATGTTTAGTGGGTTTCTAAAGATGTGTTGGTTGTTGTGATGTGGCCACAGATAGTTCTATATTTGCAAGATTTCAAATTTATAAACCTAAGGATTCTTTCTCATGTTTTAAAATATAGATACACATCCTAAAATAATTCCTTATCCCATTATTTTAAATAGAGAGCTCTTTGGGATCTATTTAAAGTGCTTCCAGTTCATGATAATTTTTGTGGACATAATAGTTGTGTTCGTTGACGTTGATGCATTTCGCCGTATTCATTCTCCATTAATCTCCTCATTCCGAGTGAGATATAATTTTGATATATATCTATGAGTTCCTAATTAGATGAATGTTTTTTGTTTAGAAAGTGAGTTTTTTTAGTGGTGTGATACTTAGCACCTGACTGCGGGGCAGCAGATGCTTCATGATTTAGGCCTCCATCCATTGGCCTCGGAGGAAATATTTTCACACAGTCAGGAAATCTATGGAGGTGTGGTGTGCTTGAACAAGATCATGCATTCACCATGGAGGTATCATAGTTTCTATGTCTATATTTTGGTTCCTTATTATTGTGAATTTCCATTTGTCGCAACCAGTTTTGTGGACTTACCTCTCACACAGTGTCTATGGTTATGCCTTCATGGATGCGAGTTTCAAATCAATGTCCCTTTGTGGACCGCCTCTATAAATCAGGTGCGGTCTTGGTGTTACCTATTTGTAGGTGGAGAGTTTTGGGTATTTCCTTGGTTTATTTTTTGGTTCCAGTGGCCAAATTATTGGGTTCCCTTCCCTCCCCTCCCCGAGTGGTGGGGGTCTGGATCCGTGCTGAAAGTGTTGGACAAGTTCTCGTCCCCTCTGTTCGGGAGTGGGTGATTTATATGTTCATGTTGTAACCCAATTAACGTGGGATGGTGGGTTATTGTGGGAGAGTTTTTTTTGGACTTGTGAATGTGATGTAATGTGTAGTTCTTGTTTTTTTGTTTCCAGTTGGGTTCTAATGGTTGAAAGACCCACCACTGGTCTCGTTTATTTTTCCTCCTATGAACTTGTCTAGTGTTAGTTTTTTATTAATGTTGGGGAGTCCATTTTGTACTCCGCTAGATTACTTGGTTTTATTTAGTGTTATCTATATTGGGTGATTTTTTGTTTCATTGGGAGAAGGCCAAACAATCGGGTTCTTGTCTTGGTTGTGAAGGTGGTAGCTTGACCGTTCTGTTGATTCTCACAAAGTGGTTATGATTTGGTGTTTTTTTTTGGGAAATAGGATTAAGTTATGTTGATGGAAAATGTTATTTCACTAGATTAATATGTTGTATAATGTTGATAAGGAACCCTTATGTGTTTATCTTTCAGCTAGAAAGTGTTATGGCTTTTTGGGGGCGGAAAGCTTTAATGGTGGGGAGAATTGTCACACCCGGATTTTCATGTATTTGTTTTGATCCGGTTCATTTGAAATCATGATACTTTTATTGGGTATTGTGTGAGATTAATGTTCAGTTTTTAAGTTTAATCTATTTCTAATCACCCAAATTTGGGTTCCCCATTTCTTGTTTAGGAGTTTATGGAGAAAAGGGTTGTTACTTCATGATTTGGGCCAACCGTGAACCCATTTCCAATTTTAAAAACCAAATTTATTTCCTTTATAACTCCTCTATTTTTACACTTTTTCACCCATTAAACTTCCCAAAAGTCCTAAACAGATATATTCAAACTATTATATCCTTTTATACCCCTTAATAATTCATAAGCATGGTGAATTGGGATTAATTATTTAGGCATTGGGCCAGCACATGAGCACATTTCCTGTTTTTAAATAATAATTTGTTTATTTTATATCTAATTAAATATTTGATAATGTTTGGTGATTCCACATCCCTTCCGAATACAATATCACTATCCTAACCCCCATTATCGATGTTCCCTATTTGGAGCTCAGAATAGTTACAGAGTGGGGAAACATTCTCAATGTCTCTCAAATCGTCCAGAATTGACAAGGTAAATTGTATCATTCCTAAATAAATCAATTCATACTCTTTTGGCCACCAATATTCTTTCCCTGGTAATTCCAGACCATAGGAGTCTCTCCACGATGATTCAAGACATTACCTTTTATCTCTGGGTGCAGATCTAGTAGAATACGAAGAGCTTTCTTATTGAAAAGGTGAGATTCCTTCTCCTTTATCCTCAATCTTCTTCCTCCTTTCATTATTTATTGGTTTGATAATCTCCCATAGTCCTATTTGAATTATAGTTCTGTTATTACATGATTTTTTATGGGGGTTTTATTCATTTTTGTCTGGTCTTCATAGGTTTAGGGTTTGTAAACCCTCAGATGGTGATTTTGGGAGTGTGTTTCCATTATGGAAAGGATTTGAGGTAGTATGTCCCTTAAACAAGCCTTTATTATTTAAGTTTCATCATTCTAAAACTTTTATAACCTTATATAAATGATATTTTTTTCTGTGAAACCTTGGATTTAATTTTTTTTTGTGCAAATTATGTTTTATGACTTATTTTGTTAAAAATGTAGTTGTTTTGGTATAAATGTTCACTCCTCTTATTTGATAAATTATTCCATCATCTTCTGCACTTGGTTTATTGTATTTTGAATATGTTTCAGTATATTTAATAACTTTATGTCATGAAAATGGTATTTTATCACTTTTTAAGTTCTTAACATAAGTTTTTTTAAAGAGTGCATGCCACAAGTTCGGTAAATTGCTAGGTTGGATTTTATGTGTCTAGTGAAATTTAAAATGATTTCTTTGGATTTATAAATACATTGGAATCATTTAAAAAATTATTTTGGGATAATTTTATTTATTTACAATTGGTATTTGGTTTTACAAATAAATGGGTTTTGGTTTACAACATGTTTTTGCCCGAGTTTCAATAAAATGGCATGGTTCACATTCTTATGAAAATGGTTGTGTTTTGAATATGTAACTTGAGTGTTTTATGGGATTTATAAATGTGATTTTATGCTATATATGGTGTATATACAACAATTTAAAAAATTGAAATTCCAATCTTTTTCAAATTTTATTTTTGGAAAAATGTTTAAAGTATTTTTTGGTCTTTCCTAAAAATGTTGAATGAGTGTTTTACTTGTTTATACCATGTTGTGTCAATTAGGATTTCTTTATTTTCCATGAAATTATTTTCTTAAATGTTTTTAGGGATTCCAAATATGATTGGGTATGGTCTTGTTGTGTGTTTATAATTTAAATAATGTTTTTGAATGAGTTTTATGTCCAAAGCCTCAATACACTCCTTGAAAATGTTTTACAAAAATTTGTAGTGGTTTATTGATTCGTGAATGAAATGTGAAGAATGTTTATTGTATGTTTGAGTTTTTATGGTTTGGGAATGTAATTTGGATGTGAAATGTGTATTTTATAATATTTTTAACTTGATTGATCACTAAATGAAATTCCGGGTATCAAGGTGGGCAGACGTGTACTAGTATTCTAGTGATTATGTAGGGTTTGGCCCCTGTTTCACGTAGCATGTTTGATGATGAAAACAATAAATAAACTATGATGATGATTATGTTTGGGAACCACTAGGATATGGGTATTCTCCCCACTAGTGGCTCGTGTTCACAAGAATGGATATTTATTATGGTCACTTTCCCCAAGATACGAAGTACCTGGGGCTCACAACTAACTAGTGCCAAGGGGTGTTCTCGTGAGTTATGCTCATTGGCTATTTTTTACTCACCGGTGGAATACGGTTTGTTTAGTTGGAAAATTTAGTAGTGTGTGTTATTTATTTAAAATTTTACAATCTTTAAAGCTTCCCTCATTGAAAAAATTTTCATTTTGAAGTTGCGCCTCTTTGAAAATTTGTTAGTTGCATTTTTTTATTGAACATGCATGTTTTTTTCTGATAATTATTATAGTATGGAACCTCATTTGAAAAACATAATTTTATATCTTGTATTTAAAATTTAAAAATTATTTTTCATTTATTTTAATGTAAGTTCATTGGGAATAGAATATCAGGAAAACCTAATGTGTTTTAATACTCACGCCTATAGTCATCTTCTATTTTTTTCCCTTGTATAGGTTTCAACTCGAGTTTGATCACCTTGGGTGATGTGTAATCATTTTGTTGGAGAGTGGCCACTGGGGTCACATGGAGTTATTTGGTTAACTGGTTTGGTAAGTTGATTATTTGTTTTAGTTATACTTTCAGTTTCTTGTACAAATAATGTTCATGTCAATTTCTATATAAATGCCTTTTTGGGTTGTCCATTTCTTTCCGTTGTTTGTTTGATTGTTTATATATGGTTGAAATCATGCCATTTTGTACTCTATTGATGCCTATAGTTCTTGTCGCCATCCTAGGAGGATCGGAAATGCCTCTCGAGACTTGTCGCGGGCTGGCCTGGGTGACCGGTTCAGGGTTGACTCAGGCAAGTTTGTAACAAAGAATATGTTATCATAGGCTATACATGCACAAAACATATCAGCAAACATCCATATAGAAAATCCATATGAAATCAAAAATGTAAATCAATATAATTAAACATATCTTAGGAAACAAGGTTTTACTCACACTAGGTTAAATGAATAAAAACAAACCAAAAAATCCCCTCGTTAATTTCTTTTAAATCTAGTCTAAATTACCATAAAATTTTTATTTAAAAGATAATCGTATGTTCTCTTAATCATTCCCAGGCCTTTTCCAATATCATTTGAAAAATATATTTTGTAAAAATCCATTTCCATTTAACAAATAATATATTTTTCCTAAAATTTAATTTTAACACAATACCCATTATGAATAACATTTTTAAAATGAAATTTCATTTCTCATTGAAATCCCATTTTCCCCTAAACCCTTATTAAAATTAAATTTAAAAAAATTAACCATTTCCTCGTTGAAATATGAAACATACAACAAAAAAAATTAGTAAGAAGGGACACCTAGACTCATTTAAAAATGGATCCACTATAAAATCATTATGTAATATATATAGTATGTATTAACTATTAGGCCAATTTGAGAGCATTCTACCTTGTGGGATAAACAAAAAACTAAGGAAACATATATGAATATACAATAATTATGTAACATGGAAATAAATAAACAATCAAACAATTCAATCAAATAAATTCAAGGATCCTACCTAAATTTAGGATCTATAATTTCATTTGATATCATATTGACCTCCACTAAGTCCATGAGGACCTGTCTCATCAATAAATTCCAAGAAATTAATTAATTAACCAATTGAAACCAAATTCACATAATGTAATTAATAGGGATAAAATCCCCAAGCAATATAAAGAAGTCAAAATCTGAAGCAATAGTGTGTGGTCCACTCCTATTACATAATTGAACCTAAGAAAAAATAAAAAAAATTATAAAATAAAATCAAACACTAATTAAAGAAAAAATTATGGGAAACTGTATTTAAATCCGTACTAAAACACACCTCAGGATAAAATTTGAATGAATTCTTGTTTATTACAACTAAAAGCATTATATATAATCTGCATATGGAAGACCCATATGGAATAATGATTTCTTAATTCTTTGGTGAAATAGTTCATCCAAACCCTGGCCCAACCAAAATAAAAAAGTATTTAATATTGAGGATAATCATGAAGTATAGAAGAATGAATATTAATACGAATGAACCAGATAATCTAATAAGAATCCATGTGGAATAAAGGGGAGGATGTGGGAGGGTCAGCCTCCCCTTTTTGTGATGTCTTCAAAGGGATGAAAGCTAGGGGATTATATTTTTGTACCCCTAATTAATTTACATAAAAAATTCCCCAAAATTTTTTATAAACATTACCAGGTTTAAAACCATTAACCCTTATTTGGGAAGGGGAATCCTTTTCTTATAACGATTATAGTGTGAACTATAGTTAGACACCATGGATGACTAGATTTTTCATCTTTCTGCAGCTTGGCCCCCTATATCCTTCACCAACACCCCAAAAAACACCCGATACACCACTCGATCATTAAAAATCATATGAAAATGCCTCTTATGGTTTTCAAAGCACTCATAAACTTGTTCCAACTTTCAGTTCCCAAAACAATTGCTCTCTAAATGAAAATATTCAAATTCCCTCACGAATTTACAATTAATAATGTTTCAGGTCCTTAAAAACTCCCCAGTATAACACATATCATCATTAAAAAAAATTTTAGTCCTATATCCATGAACTCTATTCTACATAAGTTCCAAAATTGGATATAATTCCCTATGATTGATTATTAAATACCAAACATGTTTCTAAGAACCAACACCAAACACTAAGCCTGAATACACCTAATTTTCTCCAAGAACCCTATTTTGATCCTCGATCCCCATAAACTATTTCCCAAATAATAGTTTTATGTGGTTTCTACCTCAAAACATCCATTTAGATTAAATAAAACTGATCAGTCCTCCCCAAGATGACTTTCAGGAAAAAAAATCTCAGCCTCAAACACTGATTCATCACCACATTACTCTAATATAATTCCATTCACCAAGAGGCATTCCCAAAACATCCAAACAACCACACTAGGACTCAACACAAAAATTTAGTGTAATTTACAATGAAGATTCCTCATACATCCGCATCCACAATTAGGTACCACGATGTGAACCAATGTACCTCTGATCCAACAAACTCTTACATTACATCAAAATCCCTCCCAAGCATGTTAAAAACCCACCATCTCTAACTAATACCATAACTATATTCTAAATCATTAATTATTCACTAAAAAATATCACTACTACCACAATTTTCCAATGATTAATTCCAATACATCCACGACTCATCCAAAATGAGAGTTGTTCACCAATGAATAAAAATATGATCCCCACTATAGGAGTATATTTATCATTTTCTCACCAACCACGATCCCAATGGACACTATAAACTAATTTCTAAGTATCCTTCATATCACTACCTCCATCTATTAATAACATTCTAGACCACACTCATAAATCAAAAAAATAAACGTTAACAAAAAATTCATCCATGAAATATTCTCCCCACAATAATACTGAACTACCAAAAACACAAATCATGCATTCCAATATAAAAAACCATTCACGAACACAAAAAATTGTCAAACCCCAAAAATCATCCAAAGAACTCATCAGGGGATATAATTTTTAAACCCAAAAATATGAATCTGGGTTCTAGATCTCAACATTTATCATCTATCCCACATTCCATCTATAAGCATCTCTTACAAAATATCCTTGTACAACCCACTGAACATGTAATCAATCATCTGGGTCTCTCCTGGTCAACATAAAAAAATCTTGAACACTATTATATATAGGAATGAATTTTATTACATGCACCACATAAAACTACAAAAAATGAAACCCTCCAACATTGCTAAGAGGTTTCGGATAAACATTCCCCATCATCCAATCTCATAATTTAAAATATTTCTGTCACCATTTATAAGGGAAAAATTCAAAAAAATAGTTTTCGACAATAGAAAATATATTATTTTAAAAAAAATATTTCAAAAAAAATCACACACATAAAAGATCAACTGATTATTCAAAGAACCCCTTGGAATTAGTGGATTTTCAGCAGAAACAAAAATCAGAAAAAAAAAATAGATGGGGTTTTCAGAAAATCTCTTAAAAAGAAAAAAAAATTACAAAATAAATTGTCAAATAAAATTTCAAAATATCTTCCATACAGAAGCCCGAAAATTATAAATTCCCATAAAATTTCAAAATTACCCCTTCCATGATCAATTTAAATTAAATTAAAATTAAAAATAATTTCATTCTCATCTTGCACCACTGCATGAATTTTATTATCAAAACCCACAATTTCTCCAAATAACAACCATCCCAAAAATATTTCCCTATTTAATCCAATGGAACATATCCCAATCAATATAAAATAATAAATTTGCTTATATTCATTTTTTTATTATAAACCCTTATGATATATATGAGAAAACAACATTGTATTGTAACTTCTTTAAATTAATTTTGAATACAATAATTTTTCATGTTAACCAACACTACCCAATGTTGTGTGTATTATAACAAAAGAATTACACTATCATGATGCATGAAAAACTCTCTATCACCTAGAGAACTCTACAACCATCCATTATCTTAGCCATTTCACATAAGGATTATCAGTCCAACCAAACTCTTCACTCATCCAATAATGAATAGTTCCAAAATTGTAAATTCCCTAAAAACATAGGCTTTATCCAATATAATGCTAGTTGGATATGATCTTGGTGTAAATACAATGTATTTTCAATCATTATATATTACTAACTAATGGTTTCCTAGCCTAAAACACTACTTTGATACCATTTTATGTGGCTTCATCTCGAATCTCACAAATAGTAAATGAGCGGGGATCTTTGTAACACTTTAAGAATACCTCCCCAAATAGTATAGAATACTGACAAGGAGTGAGGGACAAACATTGTTGTGTCCCTTTAAAACAATCCTGATGTTTGTTCTTAAATCATTAAGAAATTTTGAATGAACCATCCATATAAATGGCACCCAAAAAACATGTATAAATAAAATAAAGGGCCCCATATGACATCATATACTATTAAAAAATATGTAAATTATTCTACACGATTCCTTATGAAATATATAGAATAAAAAGTAGATAAAAATTGGAACATATGAATCATATATATATATATATATATATATATTACACTGACTAATGCATAAAAACAATAATTGAAATTATATACCCTAACCTATTGCTCCAACTCACATTATCGCCCTGTCAAGTCATCAGTATCTATAACCTAATGACTACACCATGTGTTTATATCCATGAAAAACTTATATTTTAATGGAAAACTGGAACGTAAACCCATTTACATTACAACCCATGTCGTGAATATGGGTTGGGTCTGAGTAAAATAACCTAGTATGAATATCTAACGCCTCAATTATAATTAGTACTGTTATGATCATTTAGATATATAAGACATAAATATATTTGGTGCATTCACTCTCGAGTAACGCACCCACCAAGAAATAATGAAACAAAATACACATTGAATCATACATGTTCGTTCATTTTGTGAAAACAATGACACTATTACACCAAACACAACCTCCTTAAAAACACTTAAAGAATGAATCGCCTCATAAAATAAAAATGTTCATACCCAACTATATTGGTTAGGGGTATAACTAAGTCCTTAACTGATACCAAAAGACATAGTGGTCAGTTTTATTCTAAAATGATGTCTTTCTAGCTAGTTAAGACTCGGGGTGGGCCAACATCCAAACCTCAAACAACAATCAAAAGTAAAAGGTAATGATTATATGTTCATAAGCCTCAAGCAATACCTTATCAATCAAGAGAGTTTTATATCAATGCATTTCATAAATAGCACTGACTAATATATTTAAACTCATTGGAGGTCCCACCAAGAGCACTGACCCATCCCCACTCAGATATTGTAGGTCACATCAAGAAAACTAACCCAACCCTACAAACTCATGTGTGGTCCCATAAATTACATTTACCCATCCTTACATAATCATGGGAAGTCTAAACATGTAAACTATCGAAAGATATACCTTTTGTACATTGATATTAGATATTAATTGTTGGATATTCATTTCAAAACATTACAATACACTCTATAATCATATATGTTTAGTGTATTTAGAAACAAGGATACAAAAATAGCTTATTCATATGAGATCTATATCTTCTCACACTATGTTTTTCATAACAATAAACATTATTTGACTTATCACACTTGTATCTTTTCTTTATAACCAAGAGAAATGAAACATAATAAGTCCTGAGATTATATTCTTAGTAAGGGAAAACAATAGAGATACTAATGATCACTAAATCATATTATGATCATAAGTTTATGAGAACACAAGATTAAAATTTTAAAAAAATTCCCATTATATAAAATATCATATTCTTGAGACATGGAATAATTCTTATAGTTTATAAGTCATGATTCATAAATAAATAAAATAATATGATTTACTAGAGAATATTATTGGAATAAGATATGAGTTTGTGGCATACACATAAACATAGAAATCATTTATATAGAGGAAAAGGATGACACCAAAGAGTATCATAGTGGATTGGGTTCATGCCTCATTCCAAAATATCTGTAGTCAAGGTTAATTTCTGAGACATTCATAATGTTAAATGTTTTTTAATAAACTGAGTTCACTCCCAAATCGCATATTTGTTTTCCTAATAAGATATACATCATTTCCCATTATATTGGAGGGATATATAATTCTAGTCCCTCATATGAGATAATGAAAATAATATAGATTTTTGAAATAAGATCATAAAACATTCATAATTGAATTACTCATGGAAATGAAATTGATATCATAAACATTTCATCATTTAATAATTGAATAAACTGTGTAAATTAAATGGGTATCATAAAGGACACATGAAAAATTAATTAACTCAAAGGGAAAAGGTGAGTTTCATATAATCATTCGTAAATAATCATCAACATAATCCAAAAAAATAATTAATGTTAATGGTATCATGGGAAAAAATTCCTAATAAATAATAATTAATATCAAAATATGTAATCGTAAATTAAAAATTACTTCTAAAGAATAACATATCATTTCTTTAATAAAATTCCCCTTTCATATTGGAATAATTTATTTAAAATCTAAATATTTCCCAAATAAGAATTAAAATTTTTTATTTAAAAAGGAACTTTTGATACTAGTAATTTAATAATCAAATCATTGATCTTTCATTATAGAAGGAAGTTATGTTCTTATCATATATGTCAAAAGTATTATCCATTTCACAATTTTTCTAAAAAGTAAAAAAGTATGAAGGTTGAAAATTGATAAGAAGATTATAATTAAAAAATATTTTTAAAACTAAATAATTTTTATATATTAATTTAAAAAATCATAGGAGAATATAAAAATAATTCTTGAAAACATTTTTACAAAACAAGGATATGGACTAAATATGATTTTCAACAGAATAGAAAAATAAAATCTGTTTTTCTTTAAAACATTCTTTCAGTATCATGAGTTATTCAATAGAGGAAAAATAATGTAAATCATGTAGTCTATATAAATTACTGGGGGAGAATGAAATTTATCAGTTAATAGAGAAATAGGTTATAATTTTTCCTCAATGGAATCATAATCATAAAAAATATGATAAACAATGAGATTGTAAACTAAATACCAGACCTCGAATTTAAATTACTTCAAATGTTTTTTATCCTCTTGTGTATTAAATTTAAATTTATTTTAATTATATAATAGTTTAATTTACATAAATATAATAACAAATATTATTCATTTATTACATTTAAATATTCATTTATTAAAAGTTATTTATTAAATTCATCAAGTCCGCTTGATAACTATTTCATTTTCAATTAGAATTTGTGCTCTGATGTTCTGATTATTGTAATTTGATTATTTTTCCATCATATCTTGAATTTTAATAATTAAATTAATAAAATATATATTAATTATACACATATTTATAATCATACATAAATTCTAGATAATAAAATGAATTAAACCATTCATTAAGATGGTAGGTTTTATGTACACATGAATGTTGTTTTCCCTTTTCTCATGCTGGAATGAAAGAAATATAGATAATAATTATCATTTGGGGAATAATTATTAAATCATATATATAATTATTATTAATTAAATATATCATTATTATTTTCCAAGATTAATGTAAACGAAAAACAATCCACATCTCTTCATGGAGGTGGCAGTTGACATATACTCACATGAAACCTTATCATTTCCAAAATAATTTGAATGCAAGAAGGTATATATGATATTATAATTTTAGAAGAGTAATTATTTCATTAATTTCATGTATAAATGTTAATCCCCTCATAATAACCATCCATAGGGTGGTAGAAATTTATTTGTCTCACTACATGGAGGTGGTAGTCCCCACGTATGCACTAGTGACGCTTTGACTTCCAATTTGATGGAAATGTGGGTGAATATAGGTGATTACATAATCATAATAACATTTCAATAAATTTATGATAATTAATTTATTATTTTATAAATAATTCCACATATTTATTTGTGTTATAAAAAAGTAATTTTATTTTTTTGGGTATGATGATTACCTCCCCTTCGATTTACCTCCTTTAGATCCTTTCTTAAACCCCTTAAAATGGTCTTATAGAAATAAAATAACCTCTAAACCAGGTATAGGTAATTCTGGAATATAATTGGGTAGTTTTTGGATTATCTATAAGGCTCAATGTGGTGTAAAGAAGACAAATGAGGGATTCCCTTTTAATAGTATAGGAGAGGAAACCCATGAAATTTCATAAATGATTAAAATATAATAAAGTGATTATCACTAAAAATGCATCCAAATTGCCATATATGAGAAGTGCATAGATTAAATATATAAAATATGGATACCTAATATTATTTATACAAATTTAATTTGAAAGAATACCCTTATATGGTGGTTTATCTCCTCGGTAAACCAGTTTTCACCTTAACTACAATGACGTATTTCATCTATTTTTATTTTAGTTATGAACAAAAGAGAAATAGTATTTGTTAAAAAAATTCATGGTGATTACATGTATAGATTAATTTTTTCAAATTAAATTCACATAAGTGGTAGTATTTTATTTAAAAATTTATCCTGCAATACACGATGAAAAAGTTTTCTCGGAAGATTTTTTTCATAAGTATAAAAATATTTTATACCCAAATTCAAAATAAAATTAATTATAATGACTTTTATTATATTATTAAAAAATATAAAATTATGTAAATTATAATAAATTTTCTTTTTAAATTTATCTTTGTAAATTCTTTATATGAAAAGAAATGTTTCTATACAAATCATTATTTTCCCAAATCATCAAAAAATCAGTCATTTAAAAAAAACATTCAATAATTAGATATAACATAATATTAACATGATGAATTTAAATTTTTAGTTTATTTTTTAAATATATTTTATATATGTGAAATAAATAAATAATATTATTTTCTCACAAAAATCATTAAAATTCAATTTGAGGAAAAATATATTTTTAAAGAATATAATTACTTTACTAAAAATTGAGTACATATTTATATGTTTATTTACTTATATAAAAAAAATTACATATTTTTAAAAATAGATAATTTATGTTTATTCAACCAATTTAATTGATAGTTTTTAATGGTATACTTATTACAGATCATTTAGACTCGCGGTAGCATGTATCACCGATTATCAAAGATATTTTACTTAAAAAACAAATATATCATTAAATATCATGGTGTTACATTATACCCCATTAAAATGATTTTGAACCTCAAAATTCCATCACATTGACACAAAAAAAATTGGATAGATCTATATAATCACATAATTGGGTTCCCAAGTAGTTTATTCAAATTTTCTATTCTTCTATAGAGCCATAACCAGTTGAGTAGTCTTATTCTACAGAACATTATCTATATGATACAAAATTTATATGAGTTGTTATTCATGGGAGTTATCATGATCCTTTGGTAAAACCTATATGTTTTATGAATGTGAAGGATAATATATATACCTTCTTAGAAGATATGCATCAAACACATCATGACTTTGAGAAAGGTTCATTGGATGTGAAAAGAAATAATCTACCATCCTTACTTGATCATGAATCTTGAATGGTCCAATATACATAGGGCTCAACATTCATTTAATTTTTAATATTATTACCTTATTGACTAGAGAAATTCATAGAAACACCAGTTCACTAACCCTGAATTCCATATTTCATCGACTATTACCATTTTAACATTTTTGTTGACTCCTAGCTTCTAACATTAGCAACTGAATGAATCTAACATTCATTTTCATTTTCTCTACTAGATCAAGTTTTATTAGCTTTACTTATCTAACAACATCCCAAGATATTGTGGTTCTAAAAATATTTCCATTGAGGGACCTATGAAGTTACATCTTAATAATTAAGTGAAAGATATTTTTTAATGAATACTAGACTAGATAAAGGTGTTGATCTAAACAACGATTGAAATAGATAAGGTAAAAAATATCCTCTTTGTTTTGAATTTTTTTAATAACCATCTATCTAACGATGATTAGTATCTCTGAAATAAATCTCAAAATCCCATGATTACTGAATACATATCTTGAAAATTGAGAAAAGCCATGGATCCTGATCCAATAAAATAGAATTTAGTACACACAAAAACATTACTACTTCCTTAATCTACATTTGGGATAGATGGTAGATATAGAAACATTATCAGATATAAATGAAGTGTGTTAACTTTAGATAGTGATCGACTATAACCTAAATAGCATTATGTATTTTAGATATTTAATAGAGTAAAAAACCAAAATCAATGGTGATGTTTTCCCATTTTACTTTTGGTATGGGTAATGGTTATAACAACCCTTCAGTATTAGTTTTATTGAAATTATCTTGTTGATATACCAAACTTCGAGATACATACTCTATAATATATCACTTCCTTTTTTACCACTATTAATACTATTTTAGATATCTATACATCTTCATACACTATGGATGTATAGATAATGACAAAATATATGATTCATCCAACAACTCCGTAAAATATATTATTGATAGGACACATACATGGTTCTTAATCATTATCCTTCAATCTCAATCAAGGGTGATATCAGAAATATTTCTCAAATTATTTTTCATCCCTACATATTATTTTGTGCCTGTTTAATATTTACATAGATAGATGATGGAAAATGCATATGAGTAAGATAAAATTTCTCCCCTTACTACACTATTTCTAGATCTATATTTTAAAATCCCTAAATATTGGTTTTTTGTTATCCACATAATAGATAAGCTGGCTTGGTCCTTTTGACTCAAAGTATCTTCTATCTTATTTGATTTTCCTAATTGGTCATTTATTATGTAGTTATAATATTTAGTCAATTCCAACCATTTTATCTAGATCATATTATGTTCTTAGTGAGTTAATATATACTTTAAACATTTATGGTCATTATATATATAACAACTTTCTCAATAAATATAATTCCACCAAATATTTAATGAAAACATTCCACACCTAACTCAAAATCATGAGTTGCATAATTTTTTTCTAATTCTTCAATTGGCGTGAGCAGTAAGTTATCATCATATCATTGAACATGATGATATATCCTACTCAGTTTTTGATGCATCACTAATGATTACAAAACAATAAACACTATACGGTAGAGTAATCATAGGTGTGCTAACTAACCTTATCATTAATTCCCAAAAAAAATATTCATCACATTAATCTGCCCAATGAAACATGAATGAAATCTAAGTTTATTATGTGAGTAGATTAGACAAATTTATGAAATTCACCACAAAGTATTGATAATATAAAGAAAAGTCATGAAAATGATGGATCTCAATCATAGTTGTTGGTTAGGGCCCATCTTAAATATATTTTTCCTATGATTTATTCACTAATATACCCTCATATGAAAGTATATAACCTAAAAAAGGAAATTTTGGTATAAAAAATTCACAGTAGGTAAAAATTTCAAACATCTTATTCTTTGACAGCGTCATTAAAATAATCATCCAAATATCTTCATGCTCTTACATTATCATTAATTATATAATAATATCATCAATAAAAACTACCAAAAACTGAACAAGGTAATATTAAAATACTCTATTAATTCTATCCATGATGATATCATAATAATTAGTAATTCCAAATTGTATAATTATAAATTTGGTGTGTTCATACATCATATAGATGTCTATATAGGGTATGCCTTCACTTTTTACCATTAACCAATAGTATCCAAATCAATGATCGATCTTGAAAAAATATTTCACTCGTTGAAATTAATTGAATAAATCATCAATGTGGGGCATAAGATAATTATTCTTTATTGTGATATTTTTAGGTTACCAATAATTAAAGAATAGTATCATTGATCAATCATTATTCTTAAAAAATAACAAGTGAACCCATGGTAAATAACATGGGTGAATGAATATTTTATTAGGACTCTACAAGAGTTTCTTTCTTAATTATTACAACTCAATTGGTGAATTCATCATGGAGACATTAAAATTGGTCTAGAAAAATGATTGAGTTCTATTGAAAAGAGAACATTAAAATTTGGACGAAGATGATGATTTTTTTTTAAACATGTTAATAAATCACATAGAATAGGTATATCCTAAATGTTGAGTTTCTCCTAACTTTCTATGATAAAAATATATTTTTATTAGGAATCAAGACCTAGTAAATGGATGGAATTTCATGTTGATGATCATGTTTTTCATTACACCGATAAATGATCATGGGTTTGTTTTAGAATATCTAACATCAATTCCCTTATTCTTTAAAAAATATGAGAATTATGTAAATTAATCAAATAAATTTTAAGTAAACATAAAATTCAATTAGATCTATAATAACAAGGTTTATAGAGGAACAATCCTCCAAACGTCAATGTGAGAAGATCTGTAGACTTGATATTTGACTATCATGCTATTTTGGGTTTTCACATCTAATTAAACATCTTATTTTAATGGTTTTATAGTAATTACCATATAAATGTTTTCATATATAAAAAAGTGGGATTTTCAATAATCAAAAATATGTTACAAGTTATAGAGTGGATGGTATGTGTACCTTTCACCACCTTATTTTTTTAACCCACATCATCAGTTGTGATCACATGATATTTCCCTTTATCTCTAGGCTGAAGAGGTTTTTATTTCAATAATCATCATTAACCTTTATATTTTAGCATTAGTGAGAATAATTAATATACGCTAACCATTTGAAATAGATGACTGTGGGTTGTGCATTATTTATTGATTTCTTTCTATCATTAATTTACTTTTTCATCCCATCACTTCAGCATTAGATTTCCTAGTGACCTTCCTTTATAAAATTAAAATATTTTCAACTACACTTTTGTCAATTTTCAAAATTAGTTCATCCACACAACAAGCATAAATGAAATATCATATTCTTATATTTATTGTTTTTTATAATTTATTTTCAATTATATATTTTATTTCTTATCAAAATAATGATATTGATGTGTAACTCCAATATATGTCTCCACCTAGATAACACATCATCTTATTTCTTCATCGCTACTAAAGACACTAATGGATATTTCACTAAGGAAACATAGTGTTAATTCATTATAGAATTTATGAATCTTAAGTTTAGGTTTGATGATAATACATGAATCATACCTCCCATTTCCTATAAAATTTTCAATATAGGTACAAACATATTCAACATACTTCTTAATTATCTCATGTAATCCCTTCGGTATTTTCATATTAAAAATAAGAGTAAATTAATTATAGAAAATAATCTCTTAAACCCATCCCACTTTATGGTTATCATTTATTCCCATTGACCCTTGTCCTTTATAATAGTGCATTATTGATCTATTTTCATTCCAAAGGATAAATATCCAAAATAACAAGTTCATGTTATAGATACTAGATAATGAAAAATATGTTGTCAGTGTTAATAATAAATTACTCAGAAACTAGTGGAAATGTAGACCCACTAAAATAAAATGGATTTTTACGCATAAAGGACTCAAGATAATGTTATTGCTTCCCTTTTTATTTTATAATGTCAGTGTGATTCTTGTATTGAGATATATTTATAAGCATATAAATAAGATTTTTCATTCTAGAACACTTACTATTTTGTTTCTTAGAAGGAAAATCATTTCATTTTACATCACATTAATAACTATCATGGTTCCATTGCGTTCCATCCATTCAATAAGACCTAAAATCATAGTTTGAAAAATAATAATCACAGTGGAAAACCACAAAATCAAAATCAAACTAAATATTTAGAATGTTATATTATAATTAAATATATTTCTTTGTTTATCACTATTTTTCTTATCCTAGTTTCAAAATGTATCTAAAACATTTTATAATAGTGAATATTGTTAACAATACATTTAATACATATATATGACATCTTATTGGATGAATATTCATTACAAAACATTCTAATTCATTCCAAAATAATAAAGGATTAGTGTCTTGGGAAAAATGGATACATTTAAATCATTTTCATATGAGATATACCTCATCTCACACAAATTTATTCATAAAAAGAAACCGTTTTAGATATCATGATAAAAAAAATTCATCATCACCTAGGTAAAGGAAACAAAAAAATGGGTGATCCCATATGCTTTATAAGGTCAATAAAGTTAGATTTAAATGATATGTTAATAATAACATGAGCATAAGGGTATGAGAACATGATATTAACATTTATAAACCATACTATATTATCATTGATCTCAATCTTGAATCATGGAATAAATATTCATATATGATAATACGTGATTCATAAAGGAATCCAATAATGTGATACATGAGAGAATAACTTTGGAATAAAAAAAGAGTTTGTGAAAAACACAAAATCATTGAAAATAATTTCCTTAAATGTTAAGGATATCTACTAGTGATTTCATTTTAGATTGAGTTCACGCTTTATTCAATCATATCCTTCTTCAAGGTTCTCTCATAAAAAATCATGTTGGAAAATTTTCCCAACTAAATTTAGTTTAATCTCCATTCCAGTCCTTATTATCTTCTAAGATATCAATCCTTACACAATGCAACAGATGGATATATATTTCTAGGTCCACCCCTCACATAACGAAACTAATATATATGTTTAACACAAAATCCTAAAAATCAATCATATTATAACTCATTGAAAGGAAAGTTTTTTGATAAGCATTTAATAAAATCATTGTAGATTAATTCATTGAAAATAAAAGGTTTCGTAGAGGTTTAATTTAAACATAACTAACCCATAATAAAAAAATTAATATTTATATATTAATTATTATATTATCATCTTCATAATTCATCAAATGAATGTAAGGTTATGAGATTATTAGATCATATCCCTAGTAAATAATAAGAAACATCATTAGATGTTATATTAGATGAAAAAATTAATTTAAATTATTACTACAATAATGATTATGGAAAATAAAATTTTCATTTTTAAATGATTTATTTAAAATATAAAAGATTTCCATTTATGAAAGGAACAACTTTATTTGAAAATAAACATAAAAACAATAAATTTTTATTCAAATCATTGGTATATCATGAAATTTCATTCATGTCGTATATGATAAAACAAATATTCCTTTCACATTGTTCGTAAAATGTAAAAAAGCCTGTCATTCGGAAAATAACATGAAGATTCATTTTAAACTGTTTTGTAAAAAATCCTATGACGTGTAAAAGGGTATTTAAATAATTATAAGATTATTTAATAAAATATTCTTGAAAATAATTTTATAAAACATGGATATGGAAGAAAATTATTCTCGACTGTAACGAAAAATAAAATCATTATTCTTTTAAAATAATATTTCCATATATTGAATTATTAAGGATATTCAAATTAAATGAGATCATGTTATCTCTAGAAATAATAATAATATAAGGTAATTGATTTGATTATTGACATATTGGTCGTAAAATTGCATTATCGAAAACATAATTATAAATAATCCTACTAAACATTGATATTGTAACATAAATACCATGTGTTGGGTTTGACTTGATTCAAAAGACATAGCCTATATTATAATAAATTGAAATTTATTATAATTTTATATCATATTCATATAAATACTTATAATTTCATATTTTGTCTACATATAACATTTCAAGACCAATTTATTATTAATTCTCAATTAAATTCATTCTTTCTAAGTGTTAACTATTTCTTTTTTCAGGAGAATTTCGGTTTCATAGTTCTTGTCATCGTACATTGATTATGGCTCAATCGTATATATAATGTTAATAATGAGAAAATATAACAAATTATAATTATATAAATGTTTATAATGATCAATATAATCTAGATAAAAAATTAGTTAAATCATTCATGTAGATGGTAAGTAATAGTACGCATGAACTCTATTTTCACTTTTTGGTGGATGGAATGAATAAAAGTTAAATAATAATTCAACAGTAAAAAATAATTATTGTATAGAATATATCATATATATATATATACCCATAAAATTGATAATTATTATTATTAATGTAAAATTAAAATGGAATACAAATCACATAACTTTGTAGAGGTGGTAGTCCACACATACACAAGAGTAACATTATCATTTTCTAAAGAATATGGAGGTAAGAAGTTAGAAAATAATTTATAATTATAGAGGAATTATTATTTCATATATATAATTTATAAAAGTCAAACCCATTATAATAACCATCCATTAAAAAAATTTATGTAAAATGAATTGTATCGCTACATGGATGTTATAGGCCACACATATGCAAGAGTGATACATTCGCAACCCAGTTGATAAGAAATAGGGTGTATGATTGAGGTTAAATAATTATCAAAACATTTTAGTGCACTTATGATCCATAAGTTATTGCTTTATGAAAAATTATATATATACATAGGAGGTATAAGAAGAATTAATTTTTAATAAATATGGTAGTGTGATTACTTAACCTTTAGCTAGACTCCTTTAGATACTTTTTAAAGGACCATTGTATTGGTAATTATTAAGAAAAATATATATATTTAATGAATAGGGAAGTTGATAATGGAAATGGGAGATTTTTTTTAATCCATAAGGCTCAATTTATTATAAATAAGATAAATAATGGGTGTCTTTTTATTACAGGGGTGAGGACACACTTGGAATTTTATGAATGATTAAAATATAATAACGTAATTATGAAAAAAAATTATTCCAAATGGATATAGTTTATAATTTTGGATATTACAAGGTACAAAATAATATATTTAATATTATTTCAAATTTGTAATTGGAAAAAAACTTTTATGTCTTGGTTTAACCCATGGAAAACCTGTTATCAACCATACCATGGGAAAAGAATTTTATAATTTTTACTATTTGTTTTGACCAAAATTGAATGATCACATCTTAAAAAAGTTTTGAAATCAGGATTCCAAATATGGAATGAATTTTAACAAATTCAATTTATATAATTAGAGTTTTTTAATTTAATAATTAATCCTCCAAAACATGACAATAATTATTTTTCCTAAAAAATGTCTTTTAATGTATAAAATCTTTTTATTGAAAAACAAAACATAAAAATATTGAAAATGAACTTAATTATATTATTCATAATATAAATTATGTAATTATACTTTTAAATCAATTGTAAATTATAATGTACCTTTTTATGTACGTTAAATGAAATGAATATTATCAATAAAAATCATATTTTTTCGTTAGTCATTGAATAATCAATCTTTTCTGAAATTTCTCAAAAAATAACTCAATTTTTTTACATGTCGATTTCAAAAATTAATTTCATTTAAAAAAATATATTTTATAAAATTACATTAAACATATAATATTATTTCCTCACAAAAAATTAATACATTCCATTTTTGAGAAAAAAAATGCATTTTTAAGGAATATTATGACATTACTAAAAATTGATTACTTATTAATCAATATATTTGACTTATATGAAACCATTAAAAATATTTTTATAGTGTGATTATTTATATCAATTCCACTAATTTAAGGGCTTGGTTATAATGATATACTATATTATTGTTAATTTTGACTAATGGAAAGTATCAATGAAATTTTATCTGAAAATAAATATATCATAAAATTTCAATTGATTATGCACACTGACCAAAGAATAAAAAAGAAATTTTCAAAAAGAATATTATAACCAAACATAAGAAACAATAAATAAGGTACATAGCCAATATCATAACTCATAATCATTCAACCAAGTTTCTAGTCTATTGGGGAATAATCCTATGTCTCGAACACATCCAAAAACTCATCTCACCTATCTAATGGATCTATATCATTCAACTATATAAATCTATCACATTGACACAAAAATAATTTCTTATTGGGAGATCCACACAATATACATATTTAAGAAAAACATGTTCTCTAGGGATACATATACAATATGCATCTCCATGCATCCACCTAGACAATATATAAGAAATCAAAAATGGGGAAAATGAAAAATTGGCTTATAAAACTGGTCATCACCCACACATAATCAATTAAACCCAAACCAACCAAAACATTGCCTTTATATTTCATCAATTGATGAATCCAAATCCATATTAAAAACTAATATTAGTGGGATAATATTTCATTGTAGTCATGTTGGGACCTTGGCCAAAATCTGTTAAAAAAATATGAAAATTCCAATTCTCTTTTGAAATTGGAATTCAATCCATATTTACAAAATCAATATTTTTAAATAAATATTTTAATTCAAGATATTAACATTTATAAAACACATTTTAAAAATAATACCCCTATTATATTTGATAAAAATTTGAATCTAACCTATTTTAAAATTAAAACATTTATAATGAAACGTATTATCTTAAAAATAAAACACACATCCTCAAATAATCCATACAGAGAGAACGTAGAACTAGTTTCACTATGGTGAAATATAAAACCTTTTAGTAAGATATATTGTTAATTTTTACTATTAGGTTGAAACAATCCCATCCATTATTATGGGAAACTTAAGAAAATCATGCAACATGCTAGTAAATAAAATAATAAGTGTACATGATCATAAAATCCCCAAATAATTAATAGAATAAAATAAATTTACCGACCTCACATTTACCAATGCCCCATAAATAATTAAAATATCATACCAAGATCCTTCAAGTCCAATAGAATATGTACAATACATTAATACCATTAATATACTTAATTGAATAATTAAAAACAAATTATCAATATTTAATTACTAGATCCAGACTCACCAGCAGTCTTATAATGCTAAAATCACAAGAAATGTGGTTCCATTCAATATCAACTTCCCCTAAACCTGGGAAATACATGATAAAAAAATTATAATGATTGATAAAAAGTTAATTAATTCAAATATATTTTAAAAATTAAATAACTATTTGAAAAAAAATCATGGTAAAAATTAATAGAGACTTGTTTTCACATTATTGGGATGACTTTTACGATCCTTATTTGCAATCCCAATTAGGTGCAATGACTTCTTCATTTTTTGAAGAAAAAATTCATATGAATCCTAGTAAAACCTTACCCAAATCAATGAATAATTGAGTGGAAAATCTATAAAAATAAAAATTTGTAGGAGGGTCCACTAATAATCCACCCAAATACATATGAATGGAAGGGGGCTCACCCTCTCCTTTTTATAACATTTCCCGAGAGAAAAATACAAGGAGGTTTCTAATTTAAACCCCATAGACCTATAATGTCCCAGGATTTTCACACATAAATATTAAATCTTTTTAGTAAAATATTCAATACATTACTTAAATTCCTTATATAGGACCGTATTGTTTTAGTATATTTGGAGACTAGATAAACAATATTGTTGATTCATGAATCTTATTCAATATATCCAACATTAATCTTTATAATATGTGCTCTTCATAGATATTTCCTACTTAAGACCTTTTTTTTAAATCTTGGGGAAAGAAAACATAAGATATTGTGAGCTCGTAGGAATAGTAAGGATATTTATAGGATATAATAATCATCCCTTAAAAATAACATGATAATAATGGTATGTGAACCTGAGCATAACATTTTAAAACCTTTCCATGCATATCATAGGCCAGAACCTTGTTTTTTTGTTTAAATATTGAAAGATCAGAAGTTATCAATCATAAATAAATCAATGAAAAATAACCATGATAACATTTCATTGGTAAAATAATGTGAACAAACATAGGTATATAACATTGTAAACATGTTAAAATAGAAACAGTTTCACTCATTAAGTTTTGAACATTAAATTTATCCCCATCATACACTTATGGATATGAAATTTGGTTCACTAATACCCTTATACACTTGAAAGTAATTTGGCACATAAACTTATATAAATTCATTTAGGGAAATTAATGACCTTATGGGCATGAAATAAGGTACATGCATAACCTTATGGACATTAAATCAGGTCCACACATAACATTTTGAATATAAAATCACGTTCACAAATAATATAATTAACTTATGAGTTATCCATAATTCCCAATGCATTGGAGGGTTTTAATGGACCCAACCATTATATAACCATAATAATTTCATAAAAATTCCAGAAATAGTTCATCATAATCATAACTAATGAAAGGGTATTAGGTTTCGTAAACATTTTATCATTCTATAATTTCATAATCAATAGAAAAAATAAGGGTTTCATAAACATATCAACATCATAAAAAAAAACCATCAATAATAATAATAAGTATGTTATCATTAGGTCATATCCCAAACAAATCATAATTAGCATCAAAGGTTGTTAACATCGATGATAAATTCATTTGAAAGATCATTTGAAACATTTATTGATGAAAATATCATTTTCTATTTGAAACCACGTATTTAAAATAAAACATTTCCCCAAATATAAAGGAAAACACATTCTTTAAAAATATACTTGAAAACTTATAACACATAGGGATTTTATGAAATAATTATATATAAATATATATATAATTTCATAGATATCATGCATTACACAAAACAACATGTTTTATGGACAGCTTGTGTAATACACAACATTAAGTTTTAATGAATTACAATATACTATTAACATTATTTTTTTAGAATGATGGTTGTAACATAGTTGTTAAATGAATAAGTGTGAATATTAATAAACATGCTATGAAAATTATGTATAATTTCTTTTTATAAATTAATAATATTCATTAAAAAGTAAATAAATTATACTAAAGCCTTTAATCCCTTTGAAAATACTTCATTATCAAAACATTTTTTTATATTTTTTTTTTGAACAAATAAGAATGTTAATTTTTGAATCTTTTAAAAATTTATTTTAAAAAACTGTATTTGGTATCAAAAAAGTAAAAATTATCCTAGTTTGATTTTTTTTGAATTATTTCTAAAAGTTTAATTTTTTAATAAATAGAGAAAATTAATTATTTTCATTAAAAACAGCATTTTCATTAAAACCATTTTAAAATATATATATTTTTAAATTTTATTAAAAGTATAATTATTTTAATTATATATTTATTAATCCAATTTAGGTCATTATGATCAATTTCATAATTAATAATTATAACTAAACATTCTATACTCATGATGATATTATCTTTGGAAACCTTTTTTTCAGTGGGTCTGTCGGTTTTATTTAAAATTAAATAATACCACTTATTTGAATTGAATTTGTACAAATAGATTCCAATTTTGGAATCATAATATTTAAAATAATATAATAAGTTTAGTTAAATGTTTTATATTAATGAATAGCAAAAATATTAAACATCATTTATCACAATTAAGGTGAAAACGTGTTTACCAAGGGTTAAACTAAAAAGATAAGGGATAACATGACTGTAAAACCTGTAATATTCATATTGATTGGGCCATATTGTGACCATATATCTTATAGTATATATACTTGGCCATTTTTATCCCTTTGGAATGGAAAAAATATCATTAATCCTTTTCTTTTCAATCATTTTGATTGTTTCCTCTCCCTAACTTATAAAACCACACCCCATATCGTCTCCTCTTCAAACATCCAAAACACTTTGGTCAACCCAATACCTACCGGAATACTTTCCATACTTCTATTATCACATCCAAAAATCCATATTTTTATCGTAAATTCAACCTATGAAATATTTTCATGCAAATCTAAGTAGGTTACCCGAAGAAGATGAAACGGTCTTCAGCTAGAGTTTTTATTATATTTCTTCCTCAATATACTTAAAATATTATTATAAAATGATAGTATAAAAATATTAGTATATTTTATTTACTAATATTTTATTATATTAATGTAATGAACTATATCCATATTCCCTTACCCAAATGCGAAATGATAACGTCACTCATGAGTACGGTGAACTACTGGCACATAAGCTAATGTAACATGTTTTCCCAAGAAACCGCTCATAGTTTGGTATGATGATATATATAATTTATATATGTTATATTTGTAACAAAATTGTACTTATTTTAAAAAATATCACATATAAATGTTTTACTTTCCATTCACCATTTGATACAATAACGTCGATCATGTGTATAATGGACAAGTACCTCCGGAAGCAATGTGATTCTATTTCACTAACGATTTACATGGAAGGTAATAGAGTATAAATTTAATTAACATATATGATATATATGAAATTATATTTATTTTGTAAAATTAATATAACATCAACTCACCTACCCTTTCATCATTTAATGAAATGTTAGTGTCACTTGTGCGTATGTACGGTCTACTGTCTTCATTAAGTGATGTGATTCGTTCTCAATATTCAACATTCATTAAAATTTTATAAGATTTATATAATGAAACAAATTATACTTATGAAATTAAAATATATTTTAATATTATGTAACTATATCATATGTTCAAGATCCAGATCATTCACAATAAAATATGCATAAGACAACTAGGTAGTTAACTCCTGAAACAATAGTCATAATATAATTTTATTAACAAATGGTTGATAATAAGTTATAAAAGGATCATATTTGATATTATAAAATTTAATATGGTTCTTTAATATATATATATATATATAATAAATTCATATTTATTATATAGGAGGTTCTATTATGTGTGAAAAAGGTAAAGACTTGAGGTAGGGTGTTTTTGTCTCAAATTACATTTTTTGGGACATAAGTTGTGTTATGTATCTATATTCATTAATAAGGTGTATGTACATGTCATTTTAAAATTTATATCATGAATTTATTTTTATGAATGAAATATTATTTTTTTAATGTTATCTATTAATGTATTTTTTTATACAAATTTTACTAATGTGGTAATGATTTTATGTTACCATCTCATAGTTTATCCGGATTTTTTATTATTAAGTATCCAATGATTATATATCATGGTCTACTTATCAATAAATCTCAAGGATTTTATTACCCTCCATTTATTTCATGAGAATAACTTTTTTCCATTTATTATCATATCTTAATATACTAATGGCTCAAAAATATTTTTTTAAGATAAAATGATATTATTAATCTCCTCGGTCAATTTTTTTTTCCATTTCCATGTTTTACTAAATTTATTTCAACAATATACCTAGTTTCCTTGAAGTAAAATTTACCAAGGTTTTAAATTTTAAAAATGGATTATAAGGAAGCACCATTTCATTTTCCCAATTAGATTCTTCTGATTTTTTACTAAAAATGAAAATGAAATAATTATTTTAGCGCATTCGAAATGTATGAAATTTACTATCATCTCGATCAATCTATTATTTGAATATAAATTTATATGTTTTAAATATTATTTACAAATAATTATTTTACTTAAAAAAATTTCCATATATTTTTTTTAAATGAAAAATTGATTTCAAATTAAAAGGGATATTTTCTTCAAGAATGTTTACATGTGGTCCTTAAACATTATTTTCCATGTATGATGACATATTTTGATGTAACTTATATTTTAATAAGGATATTATCCACTTATACCAAACATATTATTTTTTATGTATGTTTTATGCTATTGATTATGATTAAAATATGTTCACAAAACCGTTATTTTTCTATGGGTTAGTCTATGTTAAAATGATGAAATTATAACTAAACCTATTTATTTTCCACATGTTATGATATGATGAAATGTTTATGAAACCCGAAAAGTTTCATTGGTTCTAATATGATGACTATTTTATAATCTTACGTAACACATAGGTATGATTTTCATTGTGTAATTTTTGGGACCAAAAGTGACCCTATCTTCCCATACTTGGATATTACATCTTTTTAGATGATGATTCAGTACTATAACATCCTAACCCCAACTACCGAGAGTCAGTGCATTATTACATAACATTGGCATGATCACAAGAGATCATGTCCCGAAAGACCGATTAGTTTAGTAACCATTAAAGTAGAAGATAAAAACATATGTTTCACATTATATTATGAAATGAAAAAAACAACATTGTGTCTCCATTGAACCCATTATTATTCCTTATCTTATCCGTGTAGGTCATTCATAATGTAATTCATCATTTCCTAGGAAAAATAAAACATAATAGAGGGGGGATCTCGGATGCTCTGTAAGGATAACAATATAGGATAAACTATCATAAATAATAATAAACATTTAAGGAAATTTATAAGACAAAAACACAATCCTTTTAAAAATAAACATCAGCATAATATGGAAAATTAAAATCAAATAATTCCATTTTCTTATTCACATGGATATTCTACTTGTCAAATAATCACATTAATATCAATAGTTGATCTCATAATTATGATATGCATAATGCAAGAAAACATAATGATGTAGTCAAGGCCTCAGGACAAGACTACAAATAAAAAATATTGGCAAGGCCTTGTTCAAAGATACAATTTTTTCTCATGAGACCTATCGATGAATGAAGTGGCTATAGTGGGCCCCACCCATCAAATACTACGTCCAATGCATTCCTCATATAAAAAGTATGAAACATAACAAAAATATTAATATTAAAACTAAAATATGAAATATTAATACATTAACCAGAAACCATGAATGGTATAAATATAGCACATCCATATTAAAACATATAACAAAACCTTCAATACATAATGGAATATTGTATCGTAATAAATCAATATCAAAAACATATAAAATCCAATTGAGGATGTTGACATAGATGAAATCAATCCAAACAATATTTAAGTGAAATATTTATTTCTACATTGAAATCATTTAAATGTAGCATAACTATAAAAGAAAACATTTATTTTGAAAATATAATTATAATCTTGGAATGTAATCATCAAAGGGGTTATAACGACTGGAAATAGTTTCACCCACCGTATAAGTTAAAATAACATTCTTTTCTTAATTTTTCAAAAATGTCATAATGTACCTTGTTTGGACAATGATAGAAATATTCCTTTCAAAACATTTATTAAAAATTCAAAATGGTATAAATTACTTTAACCCATTGTCTATGAAATATTAAAACTGTTTTGAAATACATTTTTAATAAAAAAGGATGTGGATGATAAAGAAGTTCTAGTATATTCTTACGTATAAAAAACCTCAAATAATAAAGGGATTGTAAAATTAACCCTTACCTTGTAATTTTCATTAGTCGAGGGTACATTAAAATCTTATATAATGGTTAAATAATTGTTATTAAATTATATAAAAAACACATTCATAAATTTGATATCCTTTATTATCCTTTATAATTTCTTTGTTAATAATATTTCAATAGTATCAATGATTCTGGTTACAACAGATTCATTTTCCTTTATATGTTTTGTCACATAATTCATGATTGTTATGGATTGGATGTATTTTATTCCTATCCATAATTATATTAAGTTCTTAAAAATTATTTTTAATCATCAAATGATTTTTTTTTTGAATTTTTGTGATGGGGAACAAAATATCATCGCATTGTGGAGACAGTAAGTTTTATGTACGCACAAGAAACATCATCATTCTATTAATGGTGAAATCGTAAGTAATTGGATGATATGTTGTATAAAAATAATCATTAACATGTTATATTTATTTTTTTAATCAATTATACTCCTTATTATAGCATTACAAATAATGAATTTTTGAATAAAAAACTACACCATGACATGGATACGATAAGTTGTACGTACACAAGTGTGGTGACGTTGTCATTCATAGGATGGATAGAATAATGAATATGGTTGTGAAATATTTATAATAATATCTTAGTACGTTGAAGGTTCTAGAGTTATTATATTAGTATCGAAACAACAAAGAAATAGGAAGTGGAAGAAGAAAAAAACGTTGAAAGAGATGATGAAATAATTTCTTCTTCATTGAGTGCTTCCTTTTGATTTGAACAAAAGGGATCTTACGGTTGTCATTCTGATCAGTGTAAGGCCTATAGTTTGAAGTGATGGAAGTTGGGAAATCATGAAATTATAATTTATTATAAAATAATTTTCAGTTACTAATACCTCAAAATGGATCAATTTCGAGGATAAGGCGGGGATGGGTCAAAACCCTCTCAACCAATTGGTTTTAGACAATTTTATGTCACCATATTAATATTATCTTTTCATTTTAACTCTTGGTTAAATAGTTTAACTTTTACCATGTATTATTTTATTTTTATATTACATTGTTAATAAAGTTACTATAAAATGACAAGAGAACCTCAAGTGGTTCATTTATGAAACATCTAACATTATCTAAGTCCTTTGGAAGAATCTTATATTTTTTGGAATATTATATCATTTAATAAAATAGTATTTGTTTTAAAAACTATTTTATGTCAATTTTGACTGTATTTAGTATTTGTTTTATGTCAAAGTCATAATAACATGATTACTTCTAAAAAGATTCATTGAATCAACACTAACATTTCATATTCACCTAAACAATTCGTGTATTGCATACAAAGTTTCAATTTAAATTTATTTTAATATTTATTATATCATTTATTTTATTCCTTCATTAATAATGATAATAATGCATCATTATTGTGGAAAAAATAAATATATTTATTTTATGTTTAAATTTAGAAATAAAATATCATGATGTTGGAAATATTCTTATCTTTCTAATTACTATTTATCGTCGAAGATATCAATTATATGACCTCATATAAATTATTTTTAGTGAAAGATACATGTTTATGATAAATATTTCTATACATTAAATTAATTCTTATAAAATTTAATTTTCACATCTATGTGTCTCCATGGGGTCCCAAAATCGACCCAAGGAAGCCCATGGTCAGACGTATTTCATCCAAAAATATTCAGACATGTGGTTTAGTAGTTTATTATTATTATAAAATTATTTTTTACCCTTATTTAACAGATTTACCATTTAACCATGGTAAATAAAATAATTAATGAAGTTACTATTCATAACTTCCAAAAATAAAATGCAACTATTTATACAATTTGGAACTTTTGATTTAAAATATGGAATCCAATTTTTCAAATTAAAAACACATAAATTTCAGTAACTAATTTAAATTTAATTCTCGATGTCAAAACCAAAGAGTGGTTTTTTAAGTAAAAACTAGTAAAAGATTCACATGTGGTTATGTACAATTTAAATGTGAAATTACATATAATAACCTAAATTATATTAAATGATAAAAATATAATCAAATGATATTATAAAACCACTCATATGTATAATTAAACACTATAAATTGTTTCTTTAAAAAATATGTTTTCAGTTAAAATTTTGTATTTTTCACTATTCATCATAATATGAATGTTATCTGAAAAGTACTTAAAATTTACCCGAATATAATTTTGATATTAAAAATACAAAAACTAAGTACATTTGTAACCATATCATTTATTAAATTTCAAAAATTATGTATTACTATTCATAACTACTTCTTAAAGGGCTAGATTGATTGGTCTGGATGTCATAGAACTTGGAGTTATATACAGTGAAAACTATTGTATTATTCAAAGAGAGATGTAACATGGAAGCTTAAGGTGTTACATTCTTCCCTACCTTAAATAATTTCATCCTCAAAATTTCTAGCATATTACTTCTTTAAAATATTCGGGAGGTTCTTCAACATATGTTCCTCAGGTTCCCATATTGCCTCTTCAATTTTATGGTTTCTCCAAAGATGTTTTACAAGATGAGTTATCCAGTTTATTAACACTTGTTCTCTAGTATCTAGAATCCTAATAGGCTCTTCACAAGAATACATATCTGGTTCTAGTACTATTTCTTCATATATGAATACATGTGTTGGGTCAAGCATTTTTTTCTCAACAGTGATACGTGGAACACAACATTAACATTGGAGAGACTTGGCAGAATTTACAAAAAAAATATACAACTCCAATTCTTTATATAATTAAAAAGGTCTAATGTACCTGGGACTTAATTTACCCTTCTTATAGAATCATATAACACCCTTCCATGTGGATAACTTCAGGAAAACATGATCACCTACTTGAAATTTTAAATCCTTACTTCAGTTATCAACATAACTATTTTTCCTACTTTGAGCTGCTTTGATGTGGGTTTGGATAATATTCCCCTTTTCTATTATTTATTCAACACATTATATTCCTATGAGTTTTCTTTCTCCAAAATCATCCCAACATGTTGGTGTGCGGCATCTCATTCCATATATAACATTATATTGTGCCATATGAATACTTTAATGGAAGCTATTGTTATAGGAAATTTTACCAAAAGTAAATAATGATCCCATATACACTGAAACTCATGTGAGAAAGATCTAAACATGTATTTTAAGGTTTGAATAGTCTATTCTGATTGTCCATAAGATTGAGGGTGGTAGGCAGTGCTCAACCGAAGTTCAGTGTCTTGGGTTTTCAGAACACTTTTCCCGAATCTTGAAGTAAAATGGGGATCATGATCTGAAATAATCAATAGGGGTACACCATGAAGTCTTACAACATCATTAATATATATTTTGGCTAAATGTTAAATTCATAAATCTTATCTTATAGTATGAACATTTTCTTACTTTGTTAGATGATCAATAATGACCCATATTGCACCATTCCTTCTAGGAGTCTCTGGTAGCCCCATGAAAAATTCCATCATGATATCATCCCATTTACAATCAGGTTTGGGAAGATGTTTCATTACTCATTTACGGTGGTTTCTTTCAGCATTCACCTATTGAAAAACCATATATATTGACACATAATTATCAATCTCCCTCTTCATGTTGTCTCAACAAAAATTTTCCTTCAAATATCGATACAAATTCTTGCTACCAGGGTGTATATAAAAAGTGTAGCTATGAGAATCATCCAACAATTCCTATGTTAGATCATGTATATCAGGAATACAAAGCCTCTTCCCAAATTTCAAAATTTTATCTTCATATATGATTTCAATCTATGTCCCATCATTCATAGCTTTAATTTTCTTTTGAAACTCCTCATCATTAGTCCCAGAACTTTTTACCCTTTTTAGTAAATATGGTTTAGAAACCATTTGAAATATATTTATGTTTTACCTTCCCTGATTATTCTCATATCAATTTATATTAAATCAATGAACATAGGATCCCTTTCAACTCTCGTCTTCTTTATAAATCTATGATCCTTTCTTCTCAAAGCATCTTCTACCTCATTTTCCTTCAACTGGTGAAATTTTATTGTCAATCGTAATCCTTGAGTATTTCATGCCATCTCCTCTGCCTCATATTCAGTTCTTTTTGTGATAAAATATATTTCAATATCTTATGTTCATTATATGTCTCACAATTTTTACCATATAGATAGTGTCTCCATATTATCAAAGAAAATATTAATACTACAAACTCAAGATCATGTGTAGGATAGTTTTGTTCACGAATTTTAGTTATTGTGACACATAGACAACAACTCTATAATCATGCATAAGGACACAACGAAGTCTATTCTTTAATGAATCACTTTATATAACAAACCCATCATTCCCTTGATGGTATATTCAAGATAGGAGCATTGAAAAATCTTATTTTTAATTCTTCAAATCATTCATCACACTCTTTTTTCAAACAAATTTAACCCCTATACGTGAGAGATTAGTTAATGGGTTATGCATTCAGAAAAAAATCTTGAAGAAATGCCAATAGTAACATGTTAAGACAAAAAAATGGTGTACCTTAGATATACACGTTGGTGCTTTCCATTCTTGGATTTCTTTTGTCTTTGAAGTATCAATAGAGATTCCATCCTCAGTGGTAATATGGAAAATAAAAGAAATCTCCTAAATCCAGAATTCACACATGCTAAACTTCGCTTATAATTCATTTATTATAAGTCTATTTATAATAGTGGGCAAGTGATTTTCATGATCTTCATAGATTTTATAGTATACCAAGATATGATCGAAAAATACCACTACAAATAATTCAAGATATTACTTGAAAACACTATTCATTAGATCCATGAAAACTGAGGGTGCATTAGTCAGTAAAAAGGGAATTATTTTAAACTCATAATGTGCATACATGGTACACAATACAGTCTTTGGAATTCCTTCCTTATTCATGCACAACTGATGGTATCCATATTTAAGGTCAATCTTTGAAAAATATTGAGCTCCATCAATTTTATCACATAAATCATCAATGCATGGTAGGGGATACATTTTTTTATTATTATAGCTTTGATCTCACTGTAGTCGATACACAACCTCATAGATCCATATTTATTCTTAACAAAAAGAACAGGGGATCCCTACGGAGAAACACTAGGGAGAATAAATCCTTTATTACTCAATTCCTCTAGTTGTTTCTTTAGTTCCACTATTTCCGCAGGGGTTATTTTATAATGGGTCTTCGATTTGGGCCTTGATCCATGAATTAATTCAATGGAAGACTCAATTACTAGTTCTAGAGGATGTCTAGGTAAATCCTCTAGTAACACATAAAAAAATTCTTGAAAAATAGGTACATCCTCTATTTGAAAATTCCTTTCCCAACCCATTGTTATTTCACTTTTTTCCTCCTCAATAATTGAATTTTGTAGAGCTACTGGGTGTGGATCTAAATGAGAATCAGATGGTGATCTTTCTTTTCTAAAGATAAGGGATTCCTTAGAATTATCAAAAATTGTAACCTCTTACTTCTTATAATAAATTTTTCAATCATGGTTTGAAATCCAATCCATACTAAGGATTACATAAAATTTAATTGGTTATGACAATAAGATCATAAGATAAAGCACGTTTATATGCTATAATGGAAACTAATTGGAAAAACATTGTTCCAATGATACCTCCTTTAGGAGTTTTGACTAAAAGCTCCCTTAATTTGTCAAATTGGAAATATCTAATATTCTTGGAAAACTAGAAATATATGAAAGAATTTGATGATCCAAAATCAAATAAAGCATTGGCTAATTTTGAGGAAACGATTAATGAAACTACCACCACATCATTAGGATCTTCAAGCTATGTAGTTGTGATTGCATAAGAATGTCCTTGATCCCTTTTCCTATTTTGAGGAATGTTTCCATTAATCTTAAGAAAATAATTTTCAAAATTACTCATTTATTTAAAATTGTAGGATTGAACATTAACAACCTCTTTTGTTCCCTTGGAATCAAGAGCTTGGTGGAATTTTTCTCCACACTTGTAACAAACTCTCTTCCCCTTTAGGCGTGTGCCAGATTGTTTCTTCCCATAATCACTATTGGATAGGAATTCAACTTTTCAATTCCTCCCCTTATATACTTTTATATAGGTATCAACATATCTCGTATTCTCTTTATTCTCTTTGAATTCATAAGACTTAGAGAATTCCTTTTTTTCTTGATAGTATAAGAGACTATATCTTCATACAATGAGAAGGATTGTGAGACTAATTCTTGACAGAGAAATGGGTTTAACCCATAAAATAATCGATCAATATTACTTCATGGGTTACATATATAATTTGTATCATTCCATGCTAACCTTGTAATGTTCACCTCATACTTGATGACATTCTCAACATCTTTTTGCCTCAGACTCAGAAATTACCTTTCCATATCCGCTTGATGTTTATGAGGAAAGTATTTTTCTATGAAAAATTCCTTAAAATATATCCATTCCATATTCTATACTTCTTTATCCTCCTTTGTGTTTTTAATCAATGGCCACCATTGATCTGTATCTTCTGAGCGGCGATAGGCTGCCATGAAAACCTTTTCTCTTTTGCTACTCCCCAAATAATAAAATATTGTTTTTATGAACTTATCCACTGCTCAGCTACAAATAGATTTGTAGTCTCATTGATTTTTTGTGATTATTGCCTCATGAATCGGTATATCATTTATCATATGTGTTGTGGATCAGGTTGATCCATATTGGTAAGGATATTATTTGTAACCTGAGTGAGTTTTCCAAGTATGGTTATAAGCTGTTCATAACCAATTGCATCACCAGCTCCATTATAATTATCTTTAATAGGAGGGAAATCCTTACATGGATTATTTGTTTTGAGGTAGTTTCTATTCCTTCCAAAAGGTTCCATTTCTAATTAATTGAATACACTAGATTAGTTCATTAACCGCAATGCATAATTCTAAACATTTAAAATACTTAACATAAATTGAACAGTTTTTGCACAAAATCCATAATCATAAAAATGTTTTTTTGGGGAATTATTTTCTCATAAATCCTTCATAATCGTTTGTAAAGAAAATGTTAATTATCCAAATAATATCCCCCATGAGTGTCAAACTCGATAGCAGTAAGGCCTGTGGTCATGTTCTAGGATAACCCAGGCCTTGCCCAAAACACCTTGTCAGAATTTTCACTCCTAGGAACATCTATGCCAAAACAATTTCCACTTATAGTATCCATATAGTGATGTATTTCATGTAAAACCACATAATATCTATATTACTAATATTTTTTTATGTTATTCTATAATAATCCTCAATATTTATCTAACAGTAATGTTCTCTAATTAATGAATTTTTTTATAAATCTAGTTTCCATGGTTTTTACTAAGAATCCTATGATACCAACTATAATGCCTCAAACCCTATTACACAAAGTCATATCATAATTACATAACATAGGCTTGATCACAAGAGATCATGCCCTGAATGACTGATCAGGTTAGTAGACCTGAAAGTACTAGATACATGCATAGGTTTCACATTAAATTATGAAATGAAGGAAAAAACATTGTGTTTCCATTGAATACACTCATTTTCCTTAGCCTATCTCTGTAGGTCACTCGTAATATGATTCTACACATCCTCTAAAAAAATAAAACATAAGAAAGGGGTTTGTTCAGATTCTCAGTAAGGATAAAAATATAGTGGAAACTTTCATAAATAATTATTAACATTTAAGGAAATGTATAAGACTAAAACACAAGAATTTTAAACATAAACTTCAGAATAATATGGAAAAGTTAAATCAAATAATTCCATTTACTTATTAACGTGGACATTCTACTAGTTGAATAATCACATGTAATTTCAATAGACGATATCATAATGATGGAATGCATAATGTCGGACATCCTAACCATATAGTCAAGGCCTTGTTCCAGTATTACAAATAATAAATATAATCATGTCCTTATGTTAAGACACTAGTTTGTCTCATGAGACCTACCATTGCATATAGGGGCTATATAGGGCCCCTACCATCACATACTATGTCCAATTCATTCTTCATATGAAAAGGCTGAAACATAACATTGACATTCATATCGAAACAAGCATATGAAATGTCAATACATTAACAATAAACCATTAATAGTATAAAAATATCACATCCACAGTAAAACATATCAAAAAAACATCAATATATAATGGAATATTTTATTGTAATAAATCAACTTGAAAAAGATGTAAAATCCATCATAGGATGTTGACATAGATGAAATCAATCCAAAAACTATTTGACTGAAATATTTCTTTCTACTTTGAAATAATTCAAAAATTTTTTAATTATAAAAGAAAACATTTATTTTGAAAATATTCTTATAATAATGTAAGGGAATATTCTAAAGAGTTATAACTACTGAAAATATCTTCACCCACCATATAAGTTAATAAACATTCTTTCTACAATTTTTCTAAAAGGTCACAATGTACCTTATTTGGAAAACAATAGAAAGATTTATTTCAATTTTTTTTTATAAAAAGTCAAAAATGGTATAAATGAACATTTCTTATATTCTATGAAATAGTAATAATGGTTTGAAATACATTTTGATGAACCACGGATGAGGTTGATAAAGAAGTCTTTGTAGATACTTACGTATAAAAAATCTCAGATAATAAAAGGATTGTAAAATTAAGCCTTACCTTGTAATTTTCCTTATTCGAGTTTATGTTAACATCATATATAATTGTTAAATCATTGTTATTAAATAATTCAAGAGCAAAATACATAAATATGATATCATATATGATCCATTAATACTACTTTGTTAATATTATTTTAGTAGTATCATTGTTTCAGGTGTTAAAAAATTCATTTTATTTTATATATTTTGATACATAAGTCAATTGTGTTATTGATATGACATATTATATTCATATACAGAATTATATTAAGTTCTTAAACATTATTTTTAATCATCAAATGAAAATTATTCCTGAATGGTTACGATGTAGAATGAAATCTCATCACATCATGGAGACGGAAATCCATACGTACGCATGAGCGACAATATCATTCTATTGATTAATAAATAGTATGTAATTGGATGGTATATATTATATATATATATATATATATAATAATTAACATGTTTTATTTATTATTTACATCAATTAAACTCATTATTATACCCATATAAATAATGAAGTGTTGAATAACAAACTACAGCACCACGTGGAGATGGTAAGTCGTATGTACGCACGTATGGTGACTTTTTCATTAATAGGATGGATAGAATAATGAATATAGTTGTACCATATTTATAATAACATATTAGTACGTAGAAGGTATTGGAGTTACTAGTTTATTATGGAATAATCAAAGAAAGATGATTTTTAAGAAGAAAAGAACATTGAAATGTGTGATGAAATAATTACCACTTCTTAAGGTGATACCTTTTAATTTGAACAAAAGGGATCCTTTGGTAGGTTTTCGTATCAAATTATGGCCTATATGATGAATTGGGGGTATTTGGGAAGATATTAGATTATGGGTTTTCAGATACAAAAGGAATTAGTAGTGAAATTTGATGGAAGGGGAAGTACCCTGTTATAAGAAAAGTGAGAGGGCACTTTAGGAAGATCTTGAAATATTAATTTATTATAAAATAATTTTCAGTTTCTAATATATCCATATATATTTATTTCTAGGATAAGGTGTTTATTGCTCAAAATCCTCTCAACCAATAGGTTTTAGAAAATTTTAGTTCACCATATTAAAGTTATCTTTTTTATTTAACTCTTAGTTAAATAGTTTATATTTTACCATGTCTTCTTGTACTTTTATTTTACATGGTTAATATAGTAACAATAAAATTCCAAGAGAACCTCAAATAATTCATTAATGAAACATCTAAAATTATCTACGTCCTTTTTATGAATATTATATTTTTACCAATATTATATCATTTAATAAAATAGTATTTGTTTTCAAAAATTATTTCTGTCAATTTTGAGACTATTTAGTATTTGGATTTTGTAAAAGTCAAAAAAAGTTGATTACTTAAAAAAAAGTTCAATCAACCCTCAATTGTAATATTCACCTTGAAAATCAGTGGATGGAATAAAATGTTTCAATTTACATTTATATTAATATTTATAATATCATTTATTTGATTCCATCATTAATAAGGAAAATAATGCATCATTATTATGTCCTAAATAAATTTATTAATTTTATGTCTAAAAATTATAAATAAAATATCATGATGTAGGAAATAATTTTTATCTTTTTATTTACTATTTATAGTCAAATATATCAATTATATAACCAAATGTAAAAAAAATTATTGAAAGATACATTTTTATGTTATCTTTTTCTATACTTTAAATTAATTCTTATAAAATGTCATTTTCACATCCATGTGGCTCCATGGGGTCCCAAAATTGACCCATGGAAGGCCATTATTGGAAATATCTCATCCAATAAAATTAGGACATGTGTTCGGGTAGGTTAATTTAATTATAATATTATATTTTACCCTTATTTATGATAATTACCCATTAACTATGGTAAATGAAATAATTACTGAAGATAAATTTCATAATATCAAAAAATAAAAGGTACCTATTTACACAATTTGGATGTTATGATTCCAAATATGGAATCCAATTTTCCAAATTCAAAACACATACATTGTAGTAATTAATTTAAAATTAATTCTCGTTGTGAAAACCCAAAATCTGGTTTTTATGAAGTATAAAATATAAAAAGATTGACATGTGATTATGTACAATTTAAATGTGAAATTACATCCAATGAACTAAATTATATTTAATTATAAAAATATAAATTAATTATACTCTGAAACCACTCATATTTATAAATTAATGGTATAAATTATTTTGATTAAAAACGTTTTTTAATTAATATTTTGTATTTTTAACTATTCATCAAAATATGAAAGTTTTCTCAAAAGTACCAAAAATTAACCCTGAAATATTTTTTTATTAAAAATAAAAAAACGAAGTCCATTTTGAAAAATAAAAATTTTAAAATTTTAAAAATTGGGTATTACTCTTCATAACTACTTTTTAAATGGCTAGTTTGATTGCTCGGGATGTGCTTGAACTCGGAGCTACGTACAACCAAGCTATTGTATTATTCAAAAAGAAACGTACTATGGAATCATGGGGGTGACAATTAAATTACAAAAACACATTCCCATGGAATATAATAGTTTATTTCCTTTCTAAACATAATACACAGTTTTCTAATTTAGTAAAGGATCTTAAACATCTCCCATAAATATCATCTCACATAGTACTCTTCTTAGGCATACCCTAACTAAACCTTTCTTATAATCCTGGGGAAAAAATCCCATGATTGGGTGAGCTCAGATAATCAGTAAGGGTAAACATAAGAGATATAAATCTATGATCATATAAAATATCATTATAAGAATATGGGTACATGATTATGATTATAACTTATTAAGTTCTTACTAAACCTATCATAGATCACATGAATGATTCCATTGTTAAAAACATTATCATTTAGTAAAACACTACAAAAAATAGGGTTAAATTATCCTAAATAAATCATGAACCATAACCTCATGTCAAAACATTATGGTTCCATCATAAATAAATAAAACCTTTTCATGTGTCACAACTAACTAACATGACCATCATCCTAATAGAGTGGGATACAACTATTTCCCCTAGTGGAACAGGATTTACATATTTCCCATTTTGGATTAGGATTCACCTATTTCTCATTGTACATTAGTATGTACCTATTTCCCATTGTAGGTTAGGATGCACCAATTTCCCATTGTGGATCTATCCCATCGACTTATTTCCCATTTTCATCTCCGGAGAGATAAATCATTACCAAATGCCATAAAGAGAGATAGAGGTCTCACAAATCAAACATTGAAAACCTTATTTATTTGTCCTACATGAATATATATGTTTATCATATAATAATGAATGAAATGTAATTTTATCATAAACACTTCATCATATAATAATTGGTGGAAAATAGACAGGTTTCATTATCATTTAATCATATAATAATATATTAAAATAAGTGAATTTTTAACCATTTCCTCATGATATAACCTATGGAAGAGAAACATTTTTCATATGAAACATTCATCACAAACATAAGCCATTCTGATAATTAATTACGATGGAATCCTCGAATAATATCCCCAATAAGGAATATGTAAAAGTAGTGAATGCCATCTTGGATGGAAAATAATATTTGAAATTATATTTAAAACATATTTTGGGGAAAATATCTCTTCCACATTCAAAAAACCTTTTTAATAAATATAACCTTTATAAAACCTTTTTTTTAATTGTCTTGAAAAAAGATAAATTTATATTTTAAAATCATATAAACTAGATTTTGAACATAAAAATATTTAGAAATCCATTTCTTATAAAATAACATTTCAAGATTATAAAGGATTCATTAAAAATATTTTAAAAATATTTTTAAAATATAATACATTTTCAAAAAAATTTTGTTTTAATATAATATTAAATATGATTTAAAAAAATTAAATCTTTTTTAGAAATCATTTTTTTAGAAGAAAACAGATTTCTGACCAAAGAGAGAAATACAGTAACATTTCTTTAAAAATATTTTATTAATTATCATAAGTATCAATGAGTGGAAAATAGTACAATTAATTAAAGTTATATTTAATAACTATAATAGAAATAAATAAATGATAATTATTTAGAGATATATCATAATATTCTATCATTGGAATCATAATAATGAAAAAGCCTGATAAATGATGAGTTTGTAATATAAGATTAGTACCACTTTGGTATCCTTGAATCGTATTCCCCATGAAGGGATAACATTAAGTGGAACCTAAATTATCATATGGATAATTAAATTCAAGATATCACATGTTAATGTGTCTGTATATATATCTTATGAAATAATAGAGGTGCATAACATAATGTATGTCACAAAGATGGAAAATTGAGACAAAATTATGTTACTAATTTGGTACCTTTTAAAACATAAAAAACATGAAAATAGTTCCACAAATGTACATCTAATTACCAAAAATGTTATTTAGAATAATCGTAAAATAATCTTGTGGTAGTTAATACACCACATAAAATAAACATGTGGTGAAAATAGAATTTGTATCACTAAATGTAAGAGTGAGATGGAAATCCCTTACCTTAATTCTTGACGTCCGTCATACTCATTTAAACATACTATATAATTAATATAATTTTTTTGTAAATATATTATAGAACAATAGAAAAATATATCATACTATATATTATTATTTTTTGACCTTCAATTTCATTTTTATAAATTATTCCATGTTAAATTTATGTTTCTGGTAATAACAGGGTTGTTTTTATATATGATTTGTATTGTCAGTTTTTTACCCTCTCACTTCAATCATGGTTTCATCATATCCTGAATTGAAACCATGATATAAATATCATATATTTTCTTTATTTATATTTAATGTAATCCATAATTTTTAGAGATAAGAAGTGAAATACACCATTCATAGAGGTGGTAGGTCGTATGTTTACATGAATTTTGTATTCATATTCATGTTATATTAAATGAAATGAAAATAAATGATACATATATAATGACTATATTATAATTTAAATTTCATGAATATTGCATATTTTTATTAAACTTGTCCTTAGTACATTCCATGAAAATCATGAACAAATCACATCGCTTTTGGAGGTGGTAGTCCCCATACACATAAATGACGTCATCATATTCGAAAAATATGGAAGGAATTATTATATGTGTTACAACTTAATAAAATAATTATATTTAATTAATAAATATCATTTATAAACTATAAATCCATAATTATATCCCATATTGAGTGGTGGTAATGGAAAAACAAAATACAATGATTCATGAGGGGGTATTTTGTCATAAAAATAAACAATGATTTCATAACCCATGTTACAGAAGTGTGTGAAGTTATAAGTTGTAACAGTAACATAATATAAATTTAATCATATGGAATATAATGATTTTATTATATAAAAAATTTATACAAATAATTTAATGAGTTTGATAAATAAATAAATAAATTACACATATTGAATAACAGTACATCTTATTTGGGTATCCTTCTTTGGTTTTCATCAAATCCCTCCTAGGTTGTATTTATTATATGAAGAAGGATTATAGAATTAAGAGATCGAATTTTTAATGTTCTTTTTTTATATCATGGCTGATACAATTTTATTGAGAGGTTTAAACATGGGATTTGAGTGACTTCCCTTTTATAATTTAGGAGGGAATAAGGAAAGACCTTAAACATTAAATAATCTAGAAAATTCATTACGAATTCACCTTTTAAATTACCAAAGTTATTTTTGGAATATATTTTTTTAAATTTAGAAACTAATTTATACATATCAACACAAAATAATACAATTTGGGTATAACTAATACAATATCCATTTTTTTGTAATTCAAAATTTCATAATAAAAATGTTCAATCTTTTCCTAAAACGCATTCACCACATTCATATTGGTCTCTCGTTTTCTCTTTCCCATCCTTAAACCCTATGAAAAATATTTTAAAACAAGAAATTCCCATACAAATCTCTATAAGGTATATAAAAAAAATTAGAGAAACCATTAGTCCATGAATTATTATAAACAAAAGAAATCATTTTCAGAAATACATACTTCTAACCTGTAATGTATCATGTAATTACATTGTGAAATAAAAGAATTCCATAAAAATAAGATAATATAAAATAAAACCATAAAGGTATCTTAGGTAATTGCATAATTAATATTTTATACCTCATGACTATCTAATGATTTATAACCCTTATAGCTGCCTTATAATGTAACCATCATGGAAACCTTATGGTGAATCCATCGTAGTTATATATAGTGTAACCATATGACCGACCGCCAACATAAACATACCCAATGCATTAGAGGGATATATAGGTCCCACTATTAATCCTAGACAATTTATAAGAATTAGAACATAATTATAAAATAATAATATTTGATTAAAACCATTTATATTGAATTTAGTTCAAATAGAAATATAAATAGACGTTTTTAATAGAATTATAATAAAAATATCATATATTTTAAGTGAGAATTGATAAATAGAATAGAATATGTATATAAACTATAATACCACATAATAAAACATAAAAATTTATTTATAAAATAAAATCAGTATCACAAAATCAATAAAGTATAAGGTTAACCCATAGAATTGAAATTGGGTTAAGAATTCCCTTACCTAGGGTTCGTCTTAAATAAAATGTATTTAAACCTCTGATATAATGGTTAAAATAGTTTTATTAATATTTTATAGAAACCTATTCATTTTTATAACACTTTATATGATTAGTTAATAATATTATTCTTCTGATTTATTTATAAAAATTTTTTATTTCCATTATTTCGGGTGTGTTCTTTACATGGTTTCCATGGTTTATTCATAAAGGAATATCGTGTCGAATGGAAGAGAAACTCCAAAAGTATAATGATAGAGTATTAATATTTTTCCAGAATGATAAATTATTCCATAAATAATTTTGTTTTTATATATGATAAAGAATCATTTGAGAAAACATTATTGATATTCATTTAGAACAATTTTTACGGGTTTTCAATAGTCACAAACTAGTTTCGTTATATAATATTATGTTAACATGTTAATTAGAGAAAATAAAATAATATATATCAAAAACATTATAATCTATTTTATCCATTAAAATGGTTTAATGGCCATCCATGAAGGTGGTAAAGGAAATTGAAAAAAAAAATCATCCACAATGTCAATATATCGACACATCACAGATGATGTTTTTATTTTTAGAATAAATGGGACAAATTAATAATTATGGAGAATTTTAACATAAAAATGATAAAATTACAATATATAAAAGTTTCTATATTTTCCATGAATCCTGTATAAGGAGAGGTATTTATACAAGAGGATAGAAGACTTTTTTATTTTTTTAATTGTTATGTTATTATTTTTTTCGGAGAAGAAATAATGTTGGTTATTATTTTTAAATATAATAATTAATGAATGTAATTTAGAACCTAGTGTCCTTACCTAAAACAACATCTTCCATGACTCAATGATTCATGTATTTACCTTATTTCATTTATTATTGTATTTCACTATTCACCAAAAATTAATGTATTTCATAAAAAACAAAAAAAAACCACTCCAAACATATTTAGACTTGTAGAATTCAGAAATAAACTCTATTTTATCAAAATATTTATCTAAATATTATAAATAAACTATTTAAACAAAATATTAATATATTTATAAAATAACATATTAAAAACTATAATTGATTTCATAATAATTTGAAAAATTAATTAAATTTTATTAAATTTATATTATAATCATAAGAGAACAAAAATAATAATATATGAATAAATTTTGTTCATATATATTTTCTTTTAAATCATTATTATAATTATAAAATTGTAATTTAATATTTTTACTTATAAATAACCCATCATTTAATTTTCAATTTTCAAAATAATGTATTGATTTGTTGAATGTTATAAATATATAATATTTTCACCAATAGGATGGATATATTTTATATATGATTTATTAGGTGAGGTTACTATTCTATTGGAAAGATTACTATTCCTAATGGACATGTTACTATTCCTCAAGACATTTAACTATTCCATGAGTATAAATTTCTTAATTTCTATAAATAACACTTTTCATTATAGTTGTATAAAGAATTGTATATTTAATTCCAGAATGAAAATAATTTATTTTATAAGTATGTGGGTTGTTAATTATCCCCTACTTCTAGAAATTATGTCATCATAGTTTTTATTTTCTTATTAAACAAGTGAGGGGACCGTTTCCTTCATAACATTTTCAGATACCCATATTTTTTCTTCAACCATGTGGTTTCTCCATAAAATCATAACAATGTGAATTAACATATTATAAAATAAATTCTTTATAAGATCAATAATATTAATAGGATTTTCCTCATAAGAATGGTTCTCTTAAAACTGAACTACTTCTAGGCTCAAAAAATGATAAGAATTTTCCCGATGCTTTCTCAACCTCAAAACCTAGAAAACATTGTGTACCTTAGATAAACTCGGAGGCCAATCTACTTGATATGTGACTGGTCTAACTTTCTCAATAACATCATAAGATATAATTAACCATGGTCATACCATTCATTTCTTACCAAAATGCATAACACATTTCCATGGTGAGATTCTATGAAAAACATAATCACCTTCTTCAAAAGAAATGTTTTTCCACATATTATAAGCATAACATTTCTGCCTATTCTAATCATTCCTCATGTGTTCTAGATAATATTAACATTGTCATCTAAATCCTCTAATAATTATAGTCACATTAAAATTATTTTCTTATCTTCATCCAAAAATGCTGGTGGTTTACACCGCTTCCTATAAAATGACTCAAAAGGTTCAATCTGTATAGTGGAATGAATTTTTTATAAGAAAACATGACCACATAAATATGTTTATCCAAAATTCCTTAGTAATCCCTTAAAAACCATGAATCTTTTTCTCCAAGGTCTTAAGTTTTCACTCAGTCTTTACATCAGGTTGAGGATGAAAAGAAGTGCTGAAATTTTAATTTGGTTCTAGACAACATAAAAAGGCCATTGAAAAAGTCAGAAGTGTAACTGGGATTATGGTAAAATAAAATAGATAGAGGAACTCAATATAACATGATAATATATTTTAGGTATAGTCAAGAAAGATGATATAGGGAAAGTGTGTCTCGAATAGGAAGAAAAATGAACAAATTTAGTTAGTCGGCCAATAATAACTCTAATAAAAATTTTACCATGATTATTATTTGGTAGTAATACCATAATGTATATGTATACAATTTCCCATTTTTACTCTTTTAATGGAAAAGTTTGAAGCTTCGCTTTTGGTAATTTTCTCTTTTCTTTAACCTATTGGTAATTTGGACATTTCATGGTAAAATCTGTGATATCACATTTCATTCCATCATAGAAAAAATATCCCAGAATGTATCAATATATCTTAATAGTATGAGGATAAATTGAAAATAGAAAACTATAAGCTTCACAGAACAATTATTTCATCAGGTGAAAATCACAAGGCACTGATAATATCATTCCAAATCAAAAAAAATTCTTTATCAGTGTTAAATTCTGGAAACATACCATTTTTAACCAATTCTATTTTTTTATGAAACTTCTTGTCATATTTCTATGCTTTCTTAAATTTCTCTGATATAGATGTCTTCACTAACACCTAAAAATATTTATAAATTTCCTACACCAAAAACATCAAAACTAAATTTCAAAAAATCATTAATCATGGGGTCATGTTCCAAATATAACATGGTTAATGTAGAATGATGTTTTTGACTAATGAAATCCACCATTTTCTATTCTTTACTATGATGGTAATTCATTATGAAATCGTAATCCTTTATCAGTTCAAATCATCTTCTATGACTCATTTTTAATTCATTCAGAGTATATATGTGATTCAAACATTTATAGTCAATGTATATTTCACATTTTGATACTTATATGTGATACCTCACAATATTTAAAGAAAAAAACCACAACAGCTAATTCCATATATTGTGTGACATTGTTTAACTCATGAGTTTTTAGTTATCTTAAATCATAAGCAATTAACTAGTAATTCTACATTATAAAACAACCATGTGTCGTAATGAATCATCAATATAGATAAAAAACTCAGCATTTCATAATGGAATGTCCATAACTACATCATTCACCAATCTATTCCTTAGTTCCTAAAAACAAATATCACATTCTTATATCTAAATAAATTTTACCCTTTTCATGTTAACATAGTTAGCGGGAATCAAAAATGTGTATTTTTTAACAATCCATTAGTAATAACCTACTAATACAATTAAAATATGAATTTCTATAAGGTTTATTGTTCTTTCCCTTTAATCAACCACATTTGTTTTGGTGGGATCAACTATGATTCTATCATTATTTACAATTTTCCCAAAAAAATAAATATTTTTCAACCAAAAATCAGATTTGATAAATTTATCGTATAACCTATTTTCGTTCACAATTTTCAAAAAAATCATCAAATATTTTTCATGATCCCTGTATCTTTTAGAAAAGAAAAAAATATCACCAATAAAAAAATAAACACAAAAACATATTCATAGAATATTATATCCATAAGAACCCGGAATACAAAAGGGGAATTTTTAAAACTAAAGGGTATAAAAACACACTAATAATTCCCATATTCAGTAAAAAATCTACTTTATCAAAGTTATCATCCTTCACCTTTAGCTGATAGTACCCATATCTCAAGAAAATATTAAAAAAATACTGAGCTCCATAAAGCTGATCAAACTAGTCATCGATATGAGGAAATGTATACTTATTCATAATAGTAATGTAATTAAAATATCTCTAATCAATGTAATGTCTCATGGAACCATCATTATTTTTAATGAAAAAAATAGGATCACCCCATGGTGAAGTGCTAGGACAAATGAATCATTTATCAAGAAACTCTTGAAACATATTTTTCTATTCAATAAGTTCTACGTGAGCCATTAAATAAGGGGGATTTGAAATTTTCATAGAATCGAGAACTAAATCAATGGTATAATCAACTTTCAAGTTTGGTAAAACATGCAGAAAATCATTAGAAAAAACATACAAATATTCAATTACAACTGGCACATCATAAATCTGACCAATTCCCTTGTTCTCAATAATATGAGTAAGATAACATTTATTTCCATATATTAATAAATACTTGACTTCCTGATATGTTATAAATTTTATGGGATTATTGTTGAAAACAAACTAAATCTATTTATGAAAAAAAAACATCATTAGCTCTACAATCAATCATAACATGACAAACAGAAAGCCTATCCACACCCATTATGACATCAAACTCAACTAAGGGTAAAAAACTAGGTTTGTAGGTAATGTATTTCTATAGATAAATATAGGAATATTTTTATAATTCTTTTACTTTAATATTTCACTCTAGTGTTTTAACCATAATTTCTGGTCTCATTTATTATGGTGAAATTTCTAATTTACCAGAATTTTTCTCTGAAATAAAGGAATTTGTTTACCCTATATCAGGAAATATATTAAAAAATCTCAATAAACAAAAAAATTACCTAATATAACTACATTGGATGGACCTACATATAATGACATAGTCTCAAAGGATCTTATTGTAAAATTCTTATTATAATATAGTTGTTTTCCTTCATTCGGATCTTTCTTATGGAAAATATTTTCATAATAACCCCAATAACCACATTTAAAACACATTATATTTTTTATATTAGAATTAGTTTTAAGATCATTTTTATTATAATCTCGGGTCATATTTCCAAACCTACCACATCTAAAACACTTCACAGTTTTGTTATGAAATCCCCTTGGGTCATTTTTACCACACTTTTCAGAAACTAAAAACTGGAATTTCTTACCTTAATAATTTTATTGGTTCTTACCAATCACTTGGCATCGCGACCTCTTCTTCTCATTTTTGTCAAAGTACACATTATCATCTTTAAACTCCATTTATACCATTTCAGCACATTTGAAAACTTTATTATAACATTTTAATTAATGATAACACAATTCCCTTCAATAACATTTCTTCAATCCTGATTAAAAATTATTGATTTTTCTATCAAGATCACTAATAAGATTTAGAGTGTACCTTTCCAACCGGTTGAAGATTTTATCATACAAAACCATTGAAGACTCATCCTTTTTATTTAATTTAATGAATTTCTTTTCCATCCTAAGTCATAAAACCTTAAGAAAATATTTCTCGAGGAAAATATTTTTATATTTATCCCATTCCATGGTATCAATCTCCTCAATATACCTGATATTCTTGATCATTGACCACCACTAGTCAGATTAACCTTCAAAATAATAAATTTAAATACTAACCTTTAGATTATATTAATACTCCAAGAAATATAATATCATTTCGAGGGATTTAATTCAACCTTAATCCACCACTGTTTCTTAAGATCCACTAATAAAAGGAGATTATTGCCTCATTAAATGTTCCACTATCATCATGTTCCTTTCAGGAAGTTCTGGTTTTTATCTAGCATTGATTATACCTCTATTTATAGAATATTTCATTTGAGCCATTATTATTACAGAATTCTCAGTTCCAATCCCTACAATTCAAGGTTGAGTATTCAAAAAGTTATTATCCTCTCAGTCCTTTTTAACATTATTTTCCTCATTTCTTCTATGGAAAACCATTCTGAACACATATATCTTAGATAAAGAAACATTGTAATATTCCAATACTATATCATTTCAACATAAAAATGAGGTGAAAATAATTTATGGAATTTTACTAACATCATCATAACACCTAATGTTATCTAAACATGGATTTGATTCCAACTATAAGGAACCAACCTTAAACATTACATAATCAATCAAATTACTTCAGAAATCATCTTTTATAGTCCCAAAGATCCTTTCAGTTTAAATTTTTAGAATGTTGTGACATAATTTGTATATAATATCCCATAAGAATACAATGACGGTAAATTAAAAACAATAACCAATTATTTCAAAAAAAAATATTATAGTAAAAAATAAAATCTTTTAAAAAAGTCTTCACAAATTTCATATTGGATCTAATTTTCTCTTACCCATCCTTTAACCCTGTTATTTTTTTTAATTTTGGGATGAGAATAAACATCTCAATAAGGAATATAAATAGAAGGATTGAAACCATTAGTTAATGAAAAATTATTATCATATGAAATAATTTTTACAAAGTCATAATTCTCACACATAATTTATCAGGTATTTACTTAAAAAAAGAGAATTACATAAAACATAAAAAAACATAAATAAAACCATAATAGTTTTTTGGGTAATTACTTACATAATATTTTAACCATAAAAACTAATTTATCATTCTTAAACCTCAATGATACTTTATATTGTAACTAGCATGACGACCTTATGGTGCAACCATCATAGTTACACTTGGAGTAACCGTATGGATGTCCTCCAACATAAATATTACCAACGTATTTAAGGGAGATATAGGACACAACCATAATAATAAAAAATTCCTAATATCTATAATATAATCATAAAACAATTATAATTTCATAAAACCATTAATTTTCAATTTTGTGAAACTAGATATTTAACAAGATGATTTATAATGAAATGTAGATTACACATATCAGATATTTAAAGTTAGAATTGATAAAAAATAATCAAATATGTGTATACATTGAAAATCAAAAAAATACAACATAAAAATTATTTTCAAAAATAATATCAGTACTACATTGTAAATAAAGTAAATGGTTAACCCAATGAATGGGAATTAGGATGAAAATTCCCTTACCTCAGGTTCGTTTTACTTCAAATGTGTTTAAACCTTGTGTATAATGGTTAAAATAGTTTTATTAATATTTTAAAAGAAACATATTAATTTTTTAATACCTTATATTATAATTTTATGATGACAATACACACTTTTATTAATAATACATTGTTATTTCCATTGTTTCGGGTGTATTCTTTATATGGTTTCAATGACCGGTTCGTAATTCATTTTCATGCGAAATGGATGAAAAACACAAGAAGTTGATTGAAATGGTATTAATATGTTTCCATGATATTAAATTATTCTGTAAATAATTTTTTTGATATGACGATGAATCATTCTATAAAACATAAATAATATCCATTGAGATCATTTTTGCGGTTCATCGATAATCAAAAAATAGTTTCTTTATATAGTTTAATATTATGTGTACGTGTTAATTACAATACATAAAATATGTTATATCATACACTTTAAAATATTTTTAAACTATTAAATTGATTCTACAACTATACATGATGTTGGTATATGAAATCGAAATCACATCATCCACGATTATGGTATATTAACACATCACAAATGATTTTTTTATTTTTTAGAATAAAAGTTAGAGGAGAAGAAGTATGATGGTGAATTTTTCCATAAACATGATGAAATTCCAGTATAAATAATCTATTTTATTATTTATGAATCTCGGATAAGGGGGGTGAAGAGTGTATAAGGGAAGAAAAAGAATATAAAATTAATTTGAAGAAAATTAATGAGGATTTTTACCTCTTTAATTATCTCCCTTAAGAACCTCCATAAGTCCTTTAGTTTTGGACATTTTGTGAGGAAAACTAGTTTTGGACATGATTAAAAGGATTTGGAATATTATAGGGTCTAATTTTTACATTTCTCAATGCTTTAGATGTGTGAGGAGAATATGGGGTGAGTTGTGGTATTTATAGTGGAGGAGAGAGGGGTTTTTCGATTACATTAATCAACATTTTATTATTTTTCTCATGAAAAACATTAATGTTGTTTATTGTGACCAAATACATAAATTAGTGTATGTGAGTTCAAAAAAAGGGTTGTTGCAATAACAGCACGTCATTACTGACTCAATTATTCATGTATTTAACTTATTTCATAAATTATTGTATTTCATTATTCACCAAAACTCAATTATTTCAAAAAAACCCAAAAATTCACCTCACAAATTTATCGATGTGTAGAATTAAAAAATTAATTCCATTTTATCAAAATAAGTTTATAATTAAGAGAAATACTAATTTAAAATAAAATCATAATTGATTCAAAAGGTAGAAATTTTAAAACTATTAAATATTATATATCACCTGGAAAAAATTGATAAAATTAACCTAAAATTAACTTAAAATCCTATGACAACAAAAATCATATTATATGAATATATTTAATTTAAATATATTTTCCATTAAATAATTTTATTATTTATAAAATTTAACTAAATATATATTACTTTAAAAAATCCAACACATCATTTGAATTTAAAAAAAATCATTACCTGTTCAGTGATATAAATATATCATATTTTCACTTATAGGATGGGTATATTTTATTTATACTCTATTAGGTGAGGTGACTATTCTACTAGCTAGATTACTATTCCTAATGGTTATGTTTATATTCATAAGGTCAAGTTTATATTCCATTGATATAAATTCAATAATTTCTTTAAATACTACTTATTTCATTATACATTTATAAATAATTTATTATTTAATTCCATAATGAAAAATAACTTTTTTATAAGTACCTGCGTTGTTACAGGATGAGTGGAATTCTTGTAAATACCAAAAAAATCACCATTGGGAGGAATTTCTTAACTCATGTGCCTCCAAAATATATAAATAATGGAGGGGAGGGATGAATTGGTCGATACAAACAACATGTAATGAAAATAAATAAATTTATTATCATGTTATTCCTAAGAATTAATGTTTACTCAACTTTATCTTTTTGTTTTTATAAATGTAACTTTTACAATTTCATTACCTCGGTAATTTATATTATAACTATAAAATAGAAAAAATATTTATTAGATAATTTATACCTACCTATTATAAATATTAATGAAATAATTAAATTAAATTTCAAAATGTTTTAAAAAAATAATTTTAATACATACACATATAATGTGCAAACCAAATTTTAACCTTAATTATAATAATTAATTATAACTTTTTTCAATAATTATTACGGTGAAATATTAATTTGTACTTACTAGATAATATTAGTAATTCTGTTTCCAAATATAGAAATCATTATTCCACATCAAAATCATAGAATTTCAATAATTTAATTTAAAATTAATACCACAAACGTGATGAGAGAGTGATTTTTTAAGGGAAAATGTTCAAATGTGGACAATGTTTTTATATTTTATTTCAATATGAAACATATTAAAATAACCTAAATTGGTGCAATATATCTATAATTAAACAAATTATTCTTTAAATGTAATTTAAAATAATATATCACGTGGTAAATAATTTAGGTGAAACGATAGTTTTCAACTAAAATTTCATATTTTTCCTAATTCATCAAAAATGATTCTTTTTAGAAAAATCACAAAAAATAACACTAACATAATTTTTAGATTATACTTTCCTAAATAATTTTTAATAAATTTAATAATCAAAATGGTGTTTTTTTTCAAAATTTGTGCTCTATAAACAGAAGACAAATCTTTTTTTAAGAAATGAATATGATATTAAAGATTAAATTGGATTTACACTCATTTATTTTCTAGAAAATAATAATATGAATGAAAAATATTTAATTTAAAATATATATACTCACAATAAAAATTTCATGAAAATAATTCACAAAATTTTATTTTGTCAATTCATATTTATAAAACAAAGTTGTACACATTGAAAAAAAATTTCAGAGAAAGATATCCTTTTATTTTAAAATGGGTTTAATTTTCATTTCAAATTAATTAGTCACAAAATAATTATTTATATAAACATGTATAAACCATATATTCATTATTTATTTAATCTTATTCACAATCTACAATTTAACTACTAGGCTATAACAATTATATTAAATAATAATATTTTAAAAATATATTGTTGTTAGCTAAAAATATAGCATGCGTGTTATGAGAGCTACAAAAGAAAATAATTTTCATGTGTAATGTAAGATAAAATCATGGTTATGTGTTACCCAAGTTAAACTTGGAATTTTTAAAAATTAAATTCATTAAAGAAGTTTAATTTATTTGAGAAAAAACATGTTAATACTTGGGGTGTTACATTATTCCCCCCATAAAATGAGTTTCTCCCACGAAATATGTCATTCTGATATGACAAAATGAGGATAATTTTGCATCATTATAGACTCGTGTTCCCATGTTGCTTCCTAAAAATGATTTTTATCCACAAAACATTGACCAAGTGAGTGTTCTTGATTCATAGAACATTCATTGTATGATCCATAATCTGTACTTGTTGTTTCTTATATGAAAGATCGTTCTACAGTAGTATGAATTACGAGTTTAGTAAATATAAAGGGTCAAGTATGTAATGCCTTATTATAGATGCATCGAACACATCATGATTTAGAGATATGATCAGTTTAAATTAAAAATGATAATCTTCTATTCGGATATGAACATGTTTTTTAATGGGACAAATACACATAGTGATTAGTTTCCCCTCCTTTTGTAAACTGAGAAATTAATAGAAAGACATTCTCAACAACTTCAAATTATACACCATGCTCATGATTATTAGCATAACATCTCTATCAACTATCTGTAGTTATTACATATTTCTTTTCTTTGACCATATCTATCATCTAATCAACTTTCTCAGGTCAAGATATCCTTATTTCTACAGCATCATTCCAGTACATTATGGTTCTACAAAAGTTTCCATAAAGGGTTTAATAAAGAGACAACTGAAATACTATGTTAAATATTATATTGTAAGAAAACTAAACCCAAGGAAGATGTTGATCCCAACCACCATTGAAATCAATAATAAAATATCATAGAGTATCCATTAATCATATTTACATATCTTATAAAGTAATTCATCCCCAAATAATATTTTCACTACATATAATTACAAAGGGTTTTATTACCGTAAATGTATCATAAAACAATCTAAATTCTGATAATCTCCCATCACATAAAACCTCAAAATGTGAATAAAAACATTTAACTATTTTCCAACCATAAAATCATAAACTAAGGATGGTATACATAATTCTTAATGTAATCATACTTGGAGATATATATTATTCCAAAATATAATTCAACCTTTATTAATTAAAATTATTTTCATTATAATCATGTGTTCACAATTGTAATAATATAATATAAAATGTAATTTTATTACTCCATAATCCATGTATATGAAGATAATCACACAAAATTTCACTAAAGGATGAAGAATAAAATTGTCATACGAATTATTAAAAAATGAAACATGAAATTAAAAACATAGGAGGGGGATAAGGGTTCCCTATTTATCATGATTCAATTCATAATTTTTTATTAAAAAATATTATCCATTTTTATATTTATTTTGAAGTTATTGTGTATTATCATCTACATTAGCCCTTAGATTAGACAATTGATTCTTATAATACCCAAACTCCTTACACATGAAATAATAGAGTGTGGTTGGTGCATTAGATAGTGTTTTCTTCCCCTACATTTAATTAACTAGATCATTAAATATATTTCCACAATGATAGAATTTATGAAATTCTTATCCACAATAAAAGAACCTCCCAGATCCATTCTCAAAATTCCATTGATTCTTCTTCCCTTATTTGTGGCATATATTTATTTGAAATTTCCTTCCACCATTTGATTTTTCATAAGACTCTATATTAATTTTTATATAAAACCCATAGAAATAGTGGGAATATCAAATTTTCATTCCAACATTCATCTCCAAACAAAGAGGGTTGGAAAATTATTTTTCAATTTTACTAGTTCATTTCTTAAAAACTATTCAATCATTAGAGCCACTAAAATAAGGTGGAAGGTTCATTATATAGGACCCAAAAAAATGTTTTTGCCACATTTTCTTATTTGGAAGTTTAACATGATTCAGTTCTTGATAATTCTTTTTGATCATATCAACATATTTTTTTCCCATCTCCCATATCATTTTCTTTATCTTGAGTAAAATCTATGCATTATCCATTTCATTTTGTATTAATATGGGTTCTTTAGGTTCTATCAATTGACTAAAACTGTAAATAATCATGTAAGAAACAATAATAATTATGGGGAAGCACCTAATCATGAAAAATCACTTATAAGATTCCTAAATCATGAAACATTATTCTTTAATCTATGAAACCTTTGGTTTCTTATGGGTCCCTCATTGTAATATTTTATTTAAATACACCATTATGGTTCTTAAATAGTTTGTGATTTCCCAAAATAATATTCCCTTGGAGTGTATAACTAGGTCTGCAGAATGACCTTAGATTATTCACTAGTTACCAATCATGCCCATATCAATATAGGGTTTTCAGGGATGATACCCTGAACTACATTTGTTCAATAGCCACATCCACTTAAATTGTATATACAAGGATTTAATTTATTAGAAACCACTCACTATATCCATTACCGAAATTTGTGGACATTTTTCTATACTTTGACTCATCCTTTAATTATACTTAGATACATCCCTAGAAATATCCTTAAAATTTCCCATATGTATCTTACTAATTTTATCTCATCCTAAATTAAAAATGTAACTAAACTATTATTTTGAGACAAATTATAGAGATCATGGATTCTCATACATGAATATTATGTCTATTTAGATGAATATTCAATACATCACAGAAAAAATTCCCAAGGACCATAATAGTTTAGTGCCATTGGAAAAATGGTACCTAATCCTTTAATTTGGTGAAATATCTTCAACATCTCCCACAATGATCATATCACATAGTAATCCTCGTAGGCATACCCAAATTAAACATTTATTCATAACATGGGGAAGGAAACATAAGAAAGGGTGATATCAGATATGTAGTAAGGTTAATCCTTAGTGATATAAATATATGATCATATGAATGAATGTGATAAAAATAAGGGTACATGATAATGATCATAACATAATAAGTTCATACCATAACTCTCATAGGACATAAACATGAGTCATGGAATAAAAAATTATCATTTCAAGAAACATGGTACTAATGTATAAGGAAGCATCATAAATAAATCATTAACCATTATATCATGGAATAAAAGTTTGGATCCATTATAAATATAGAAAACCTTTTCATGTGTCATAATTAACTACAAAGACCATCAAAATAGTGGATGGGGGTGCACCTATTTCCTATAATGGATTAAGATGAACCTATTTTCCCTTGTGGATTGGTATGAATTTATATTCCACTAAGAATTAGGATGAAATCATTTAAATTGTGGATCAAGATACACCTAATTCACATTGTGGATTAATCCCATCTAAATGATTCCCATTTTTATCTCATGAGATATAAATTATTAGTCAATGCATTGGAGAGATATATAAGGCCCACCCATTACATAATTAAAAAAAACTTTATGTGTGCTAAAAGATTATAAAAATTCCTAATATCGTAAACAATGAAATGAAATAGGGATCACAAACATTTTATCATATAAAAAACTCTTGAAAATATAAAGGTTTCACATTTGTTTCATAATAGAATAAACTATGAAAATAAAGGGTTTCACAAGAATTTCCTTATTGAATAACCCATCGAAGATAAACAGGTTCCACAGAAAACATTTCATCACAAACATAAAAAATTAAATGAAACAATAAGAATGGTATCCTAAGATTATATCCTCAATGATGTGTAGGTAGCAGCAACAGATTTTATCTTAGATAAAATATAATGTTTGAAAGATAATTTGAAACATTTCTTCTTTAAAATTTACATTCCAATTTTAAAAATTATTTTTAAAAAATAAAATTGTTTTAAAAGAGTTTTATTTTAAAATAATCTTGAATACATATACAGTATTATTTTAAAATATTTTTTATCATTTTTTTAACATCGAGCATTTTCAAAATTTATTTCTTTTAAAATAATGATTTTAACTTATTTGAGAAGATTTAAAAATATTTTCAATATTTTTTCAAAACATATAACATTTTAGAAATATTTTTCTATTAAAAAAATATTAAAATATAATTTAATAAAAATTTGAAAAAAAAATCAGATAACAACTTTTTGGAAAGAAAATCGTGTTTCACTTATAGAAATGATGTTGAATTTTTTTAATACAATAATTAATTATATTATGTACCAAGGTGTGGTAAAATGGTATTATTTAATTAAAATACCTTGAATAAAAAGGGTATAATAAAATTCAGGAGAATTATTTTTATATATATAATAATATTTTTCATTACGAGCATAATCATAAACAATGCCGATAGAAGATGAGATTGTAATATAAAATCATTACCAGTTTTAAAACCTTGATTCGTACGCCCCAAAAAGGGATAAAAAATATGAAACTTAAAATAAAATTATGATCAATAAATTAATGTTATCACTTATATAAATTTCTTTATATACTCCTTGTGAACTAATATAGTTGTATAACATAATGTACATCACAAAGTAGTCAAATTGAGAACAACATCACTTACTGTTATAGTAACTTTTTAACAATAAATCCCATGAAAGAGTGGTACTAAAATGGATATATAATTTTATATATAATAACCATAAAATAAATTCCTAGGAAATATATACACAATATAAAATAACCTTGTGGTGAATATGGAATTTTCACTAAATGTATACGTGAGACTGAAATCCCTAACTTTAAATCTTTACTTCTTTCAAAATTATTCAGACCTCATGTATAGTAAATATTTTTTTTCTTAAATATATTTAATAATAATAGTAAAATATATCATACCATATATGAATTTATAATGACATTTTGTTACCTGTTTATTAATGATTCCACCTTAAAGTAGTGTTTTGGGAAATAAGTTCTTTCATTTTCATATATGCTTCGGATTGCCATTTTTTTGTCCTGATACTTCGATCATGGATTCATAATATAAAAAATGTAACACATTATATATATATATATAATATATATATATATATATATATATTATATATTATTTATATTGATCGATAATATTTTGTGATAGGAAAGAAAATTCATTATTAATGGAGACGGTAGACCGTATGTACACTTGAATGTTGTATACATCATATTTTTGTATTGAATGAATGTAAAGAAAATGATATATATATTTAAATATATCATTCCATTATCATTTATATTTCATATATATCACGTATTTTTTTAAACTCATGTTTAATATGTTCTATTTAATGTGTGGATGAATAACATCACTTTGCAATGTTGTAGTATGTTGTACACATGAATGACATTATTATATTCCCAAAAAATAGAAATCATGATGGTATGTGTGAAATAAATGTTCCATAATTATAATAACACCATAAATATAATTAATATTATATATAAATGGTAACTCCGTCATTATTTCAAACATTGATAGGTTGTAATGGAAAACAAATGAAATCACTTCAGGAGTCAATAGTTTATAGTACACATGAATAATGATTTCATAACCCATTTGATGGAAGAGTGTGTGGTTGTAGTTTATAAATTTAAAATAAAAACATTTCAATATAATTAATATACTTAGGATATTGTATAATCATGGTATAATAATTATTTAAGCATGTACTGAATGAAATAAAGTAGAGATTCTCGTTGTAGAAGATTACCTCTTCTTTGGGAATCCCTTTTAGGTTTACACTAAATCCTTCCTAGACTGAATTTACGCACAAAATAAGCCTTATAGGATTAGGGGATGAAATATTATAAGTGATATGTGTATATCAGGGTTGAAACTAATGGATTGATAATTTTGAAGAAGGGGGAGGGGTTGTGTCCTTTTATAATTGAAGAGTATTGACATTCCTTTAAATACTGAAATGTTTTCACTATTGGAAGGCATCCCTTACTGAATTTGCCTCCAAACAAGTATAAATAATGGAGTGAGGATTAAATTTTAGAAAAAAACCACCTCCTTGGAAAATAAACAACTTTTTATCAATTTATTCATTAGTATTTAAGTTTACTCACATATATCCCCATAGTTTTTACCATGGTAACTTTTATCATATTATTTACATATGTAACTTATCATATAAGACTAAAATTTAAATTAGATTTATTAGATAAATTATCCTTAATTATTCTAAATATAAAATAAAATTCATTAAATATAAATAAAATATTTTTGTAAAATTTATTTTAATAGAAAACACATAAAATGCGTGAAACCCAATTTTAACAATAATCACAATAATTAATTCTAACTGCTTTTTAACCATTATGATAAAAATTATTTTTACCTTAATAGATAATATAATAATGGTGATTAAAAATATGTAATTATTTTTTCCAAATTACTATCAAATAAATGAAAAATTAAAATTTTAAATTAACCCCACAGACATTGCAAGAAAGCGAGTTTTTAATGTGAAAATGATAAATGGTTTAAAAAAAATTATATCAAATTTCAATTTTAAATTGATTCAAATGAAATAAATTTGATTAATATATGTATAATTGAGCATATTATGCATTAAAAAAAATTAAACATCATTTATTTACTTAAATAATTTTGTAAAAAAGATGGTTTTGTATTAAAATTCAGTATTTTTTACTATTCTTGAAAACATGATACATTTCAGAGAAAAAAACCCATAAAATAACCATAAGGTAAATTTTTTATTCAAATTTAAAAAAATATATTTATTATATCAAAATTATTTTCTTAAATTGTAAGAGAAATAATGTAAATGTCCTATAAAAATGTGAAAAAACTACTTTTTAGAAGAAAAAAAATATGATTTTAAGGCATTAAATTGGGTTTATTCTTATTTAATTTCTTAAAGAAAACTAAAATAAATATATAATATTTTTTAATATATATACTATTTAAATTTCATTAAAATTATTGACCAAAAGCTATATTGTTAATTTATTGAAATAAAACACACTTGTTCACATTAAAATAAAATTTCAAATAAATATTTCCATTAATTTGAAAAAGGGTTTTATTATTATCTATAATTAATTGGTCACCAAATAATTCCTTATATAAAAATTTTCAATCCATATTTTCATAATTTAGTTAATCATATTCATATACTCTAATTAAAAATCACGATTATAACTTTTTTATTAAATAATACTATTTTAAAATTATATTTTTGTTCTGTAAAAACAGTCTTGTGTATTATGAAATCTATAAAATAAACTCATTTTTTTGTGTAATACTAGATAAAATCATGGTTACATGTAACAAAAGATTAATATTGTTCTTTTTATAATGAAATTCATCAAATAAATTTAATTTAATTGAAAAAGTCATAAAACCTTTGGGTGTCATAGGACCTATATATTTGTTTAATGCATTGGATGACAATTTACTTATTGTGAGATAAATAGGAACATAATGGGGAGTGAATCCATTTCATTAATATATTTTTTACATTGTGATGGTATTGGAAGTGAATATTGGTTATGATTACTGTTTTGGGATTGAACACATTCTACTATGATAGCTTCGGTATTGAGCAATGACTACTTTGGAAATTCTTTTTCTATACTTTTGTATATTCCATAATTAAATGTCTTATTCCAATTTTGTTCTCTTTTGTTTTTTGTTCTTTTATTTTCTTTATGATTCATCTCTTATGAACTACCAATATCTATTCCATGATTCATGAATATGATCCTTAATATGCAGGGAATGGTTTTCAAATGTTTTTCTTATGTTCTCATTCCATTATGCTCATTTTATCTTGATATCTCCCTTGTTTACCCATACTGAGCACTCAATTTCACTTATTATTATGTATATTTTCACATGGGAATTATTAAATATAATATACATGATATTGCAAAGAAGGGTTCTTATTGTGGGTAATTTTTTTGGAGATTTTGTTTTTCCCTTATGAATGAGTTGTTTGTATATCCATGTATCCAGAAAACAAAAAAAAATATATGAAACATTGGAATTTAATTGTTTAATGTAATGAATAATAATATATTAAGATAAAAAATCTATGTATGAAAAGTATGGGGAACCATAGTTTGTATCAGATGACAGGTTTAGTTAATATTTTGAAACTAGGATGAGAAGACTCTAGTAATAAACTGTAACATAATCCTATGTATTGGTGAACATCCTATATTAAGGTAAGAACGTTATTATATGGTTTTTCCTAGAAATAAATCCCTATCATGAAACTAAAAATGGATATGGTTCTATATAGATATACCATAGGTTAAAAACTCCAAAAAAGGCATGTCGAACATGAATCATGCATTACCTCGTACATGAAAATAATCTTTACTGTATACCCATTTTGAAACTCCTATGGGATATTATTTGGTCATACACATGTGTATTATGAACCATTATCAATAATTTTAATATATTATCTACATGAATGACCTAGGATAAACATATGGTGTCACATATAGAAATTTTATAAGAGTTTTATTCTGATTATATAGTTTTCTAAAATGATTAGTGGTGTTCACACTTTTATTTTTGGTTTTAGTCATTGAGTAGAACCTGAGGAAGTCATGTTAAATCTAAATATTAGGTAAAATGAAATAATTATACTCCTACGAAACCAAATTTCATGGGATCTATAATGCAAAATATCATTTATATACTAACAATACTTTTTGAGTCTATTAATCATGTTGGAATACCAATTTCAAAATGAGGGGAAATGTTCTACTAAGTCCTTCAAGGAGGTTATATTATACCTCTTTTGGTGGGTATTCTAATAAACTATTTTCTAATGAATGGATCATTAACATTGAATTGATTTATTCCATTCCCTAGTGTTTATAGCATGATAAAATCATTTGGATGGATATAATTTGTATGGTGGAGAAGATCAACTGTGGACTCTTTTCAAGAATATTAGGAAACAAAATAAAATTGACTCCATAAATTCGGAAGAGTTTAAGAGAATATTTTTCAATATATACATTCCTCATATTCATCATTTGAAAATTTTGAATTTATTCCTTCAGTTAAAGAATAAGGATAATGAATCTTTTGGTACCTATGAAGAATATTCTACAAGACTTGTGAGGTCCACTTCCGGTATTATCATTCAAGAAAAAAGTATGGTGGGTCAATTCTTCAATGGGTTAAAACCAAGTCTCTAAAGGGTTTCATACCTAAAAGACTTCATTAGTTATGAATAAATAGTTTTCTGTGCTATAAAGGTGGAAATATAGGCTGATATTAGGCATCAATTTCATGGGGTTTATAAAAATATAAAAATAGAATCTAATGGTAACCCTAAAAACCATATAAGGAAAGAGATAAGATTTTTTTTATGATTTCAGTGTGGAAATAAACAATGAGAGAATTGTATTATTTTTACTAGTAATTGTTTTATTGTGTGAATGAAGGTCATTGTAAAATCGACTATGATTTCATGGGAATAAATTATCAAATGATGCAAATATAGAGAGAGGTATAATTAATGATCCACCCACACTCCAATGATTCTTGGGTAAATATAATGGGAATGATGATAACCAGTTCCCCAAATATTAGGGTTAATGATGGGGATAAATTTTACTAACATCTTAAGATGAGAAGACAGAGGAAATCTCATTAGATCACTATTTTTTATGCTAGGTATGATAACAACCTATTGAAAGGTACACATACCATAAACTCTATAACTACTAATGTCTTATTTGAATATAGATCTATCCATTCATTTATATTTGGAGAATCTTCAATGGGTATCAAAAATCCACCTAATGAATATATCTTTAATTAGTAGTTAAATCCTTTAATGGTAAAATGATCATTTCACATGTCCATGATTATTCCCATATTGATGTTTGTGGGAATGTTCTTCCCATAAATCATGTGTTAATCCCTCTAGTTTAATTTGATGTTATCCTAGTCTTGGATGGGATTTATATTCATAAATCCTACATGAACATTTGAACAGGGAAACTCATGTTTTAAATTATATAAAAATTTATGATCTTCTATCAGTGTGATAAAAGAAATTACTTATGATAGAAATCACATACATTATGTGCATCTTGATTCCTTTTAAAAAAAATTATCATAAATGCTTTTTAAGAAACACAGGAATGATCATATTCCAATTTTGAAAGAGTTTCAAGATATATTTATTGAAAATTTTGTTAGTCTTGAAATGAATCATGATGTTTCTCTCTAAATTTAACTCATACCCGGTGCCAGAATTATTTCAAAGACTCTATATAGAATGGACCTTATTTATTTGTATGAACTAAAGAAGAAACTCAAGAAAAAAATGGCAAGATTAATGTTTCCAAGTTTGTCACCTTGGGATTCACCTATTCTATTTTTTAAGAAAAAATATGGAACAATGATACTCTGTATTTATTTTCATGAACTCAACAAGATCACATTCAAGAAAAAGTATCGTCTACCTCGTATTGATCACCTGTTTGATCACCATTATGGAGATCGATGCTTTTCTAAGAATGAACATCATTCTGCAAATCATCAATGGATGGTTAAGGAGGAAAATATACCAAAGATAACATTCCATTAAAGGTTTTGGAATTAGGAATATATAGTGATATTATTTTGTCCTACTAACTCCAAAACAATCATCATGGATTTAATGAATATAGTATTTAGATATTAGCATGATCAATTTTTGGTTGCAATTATAAATAATAATATTATTTATTTATTAATCAAGTAAGAGTATGAAGATCACTTGATAATGGTACTAATGAAAATAAGTAAGGAGAATCAGTATTCCAAATTTAAAAATTGTGAATCTTGGATACAAAAGATTTCATTTTTGTGTTATATAAACTCAAGAGAGTGTATATTAGTGGATCCATAAAAAATGGTGGCTATTAATCATTGACATAGACCAACCACTTTGACTAAGATATGACGTTTTCTTGGAATTGATATATATTATTGATGATTTTTGGAACATTTATCACGAATTTCTAATTAACTGACAATGTTAACTCAAATGGGGGTCAAGTTACAATTGATAGATTAATGTTTGGAAAATATCAATGAACTAAAGTGAATTTTAGGCAACACACATATATTCTGATTACATTATATGGGATAAGGGTATTTAATATTTTTTTATTCATATAATAAGTTAGAGATATGAGTTATCATTCATAATTATATAGTCATAGTTTATTCCTCACGCAGATTGAATGTTCAAGAAAAATATTACCCTACACTTGATTTGGAGTTAGAAACAGTAATTTTTTCAATAATGATATGGATGAATTATCATTGTGGATAAATGAGTGAGGTATATACTGACGATTAGATTTCAATTTATATATTCTCAATGATGGATTTGAACAGTTACCAAGAAGATGGTCGGAGCTGATTAACAGTTATTACTACTCAATACACTACCACCCTGGGAAAGAAAACAAGGTAGTCAGTGATATTTGTTTAAAGGATCATGCCATATTATCAGTTATGACAATAATAAAATATTCAATATGTATTGACTTTCAGATAATGGATTTGTTGATCATAATATAATGGGAATGATGTTATCTTTCTAAAATGAGTGTTCAACCATTATCAATGTGATTATTGAAGATGTGAAAAAACTAGTTGTATAGATACAGAGAAAGTGATTAATGTTCTTGATTTTAAAATAACATGTGATGGAATGTTAAGGTTCAATAATCACATATGTGTCCCATCCATGCTATATTTAAATAATGATCTATTGGTTGAGTCTCAGAGTTCTTAATTTTCTATTCATCCTAGAATCACAAAGATGCATATAGATACTAAATAGAATTTTTGGTGGTATGGAATGAATGGAGATATTTTAGAGTATTTATCTTGATGCACAGTATGAAATCATTTAATGGAGAAGAGAAAAAAATTCTAATGGTATGTAATAATAATCACACATACCATAATAGAAATTTGAAAACATTACTATGGATTTTGTCATCGAACTTCCCAAAAAATGTAAAGGGGATAATTTCATATGTGTAGTAATAAATATCCTTAAAAATTAACCACATATAATCACTATCAGAGAATATTTCTTTCTTGATCATATTTCCAAGATATAAATTAATTATTTGGTAATATTTTATGGATTACAACCCTAAATTTTTTCTGATCAATATCAGAGTTTTACCTCGAAGTTCTTGTGAAGTCTTCAATAGGATATGAACATGGAATTAAGATTCAGAACTACATATCGTCCCCATATATATGGTTAGAAAGATAGATTAATTCTATCCCTATATGTTATGGTAATATCTCATTTTAGGGATTTCAAAGGTGGGTGGAGTAATCACCTTCCTCTGATTGAATTTTCATACAACAATATAATTCATTCAAGTACTTAGATGGGTCCTTATAAATCCCTATATGTAAAAAACTATAAAACTAAAATGTGTTTGAATGAATGAGCAGAAATAAATATATTTGGCATAGAACAAGATTAGAAAGTCCAAAATAAATTTAGATTCATTCAGAAATGCATAAAGGAAGCATAAAAATGACAGAAAAATTATTTTTATAACCATCAACGTGATCTAGAATTTAATGTTAGTGAGAATGTGTTTCTAAGAATTTACCCATTTAATAAAGTTATGAGATTCCTAAATAATGAGAATCTGATCCCTATTTATATTTTACCCTTATAAATTATTTATTGTTTATGATAATAGCTTTTCATTGGGTCCTCACACCAAATCTCTCCCCAGTCCATGATGTGTTCCATTTATCTCTCATAGGGAAGAACATAACTAATCCCTCACATGTAATAAACCGTAGATCATACCACGAGAGAATGAAATTTATTATGAGTTGAATCTGGTGGAGATTCTTGATCATATAGAGAATTTGTTATGAAACAATACCACTCACCTTGTAAAGGTTTTATGGAGAAACAACTAATTTGAGTAAGGTGCATGGGAACCTGGGGATGTGACGAGGAAAAATTATCCTCATTTTTTGTAAAAGAGTGACAGAATATCAAATAATAAATTCATTTTAAGGGGGAATAATGTAGGTCCCTAATATTTAATTCAATATTATATATATACATATAATTTCTTTGATATATTGAGTTACCTATAACAATGTAACACCCCACCCCTACCTCATTGGCTTGAGGAGGCGGTGAGGGCTACTTGGCCTTAAGCGACGTTCCCAAGACGGCAAAGGCTGGCAATGAATGATGAGGGCTTCAAGATCAAGTTGGCGAATGATTTTCCCTAAAGACAAAACCATCCAAACCATCCACTAACAGCCACTATATGATTCATGTCAATTCAATTACCCAACCATGCATTCCCAAAAGACAACCAAGTTGTTCCACAACACAACTCAAACCCAATACAACTAAACATGTCCACACAACATCAGATTACACTTTGAAAAATAAACAACCAAACACCACAATCCATGACACCACCACAGCTCCATGCCATGATCCAAGCTCCATGCTCCACCAAGGGATCACAATGCTCTACTAAAGGAGGGAGATGCCTTACCTTTTCCCACATCACGGTACACAACATCTGCAAAGACACCAATGTGAAAAAGAAGGGGGTGAGTACTAAAACTCAGTGGGATTTCCAAAAATTACTTCCCTACACACACCACTTTGATAAATCCGTTAGCACCTTTATATAAAACAATTTATATAAATTAAATCACAAGTACAACCATTTTCATAAGCCAAACATGCCCTTACCAAGCCATCACACCCAAACCATGAAACCAAGGGAAATCCAACCAAACATGCCACAAGCCATTTCATCATTCACACATTTGCACAAAAACATCCATCTAGCAAGGAAATGCACAAAAAACAACCAAAACATTGGGACTTATGCCCAACCATTTCACCCATTCACACCAAAACAATCAAAACCATGGGACTTCCGACCAACCCGTTCCCTCATTCACAACTAGCGGTACTTCCCAACCACTACCCATATGGTGGTTCTTCCAACCACTATCCATCACCTTTTATAGTGGTACCTCCCACCCACTTCCACACAACATTTCAATCAATCACAATCAAGCATATAACCTGCCAAGGTCACAACATCCGGCAATCAACCAATTCCATTGCATATCAAACCACTACAATAAATCACCCATTTATTGAAAACCATTTTCCATGCCAAACAACCTTTCAATAAAAAAAACATATTTATTGAAAACCATTTCAATCATTCATTTACCCAAACCAATCCCAACAACCCATTTTAAAACCTCCATTTTAAAATCCACAACAATAGCATTTCTCCACAAAATTCCCATTTTCCCAAAAATTACTAAATGGATTTCCAACCAATTTCGCACCAAAACATAATTAATTATTCATCACAACAAATTAATTGTAAACAAGAACCACTAGTTCTAACCAAGTGGAGTCGTGAGAGGAGCCACCTACCTTCAGGGTTCCCGAGAAATTGACCCACAAGCCACAGCACCTCAAAACTGGAGAACGCACCACCAAAACCTCTCTAGATCCCTTCCCCTAGCATCCATAAGCCATAAAATCATCATCCAAGTAAACCAAAACCATATATCTACAAACAAAAAGTATATATCTAGATAACCAAGAAAGAGGGAAGATCATATCTAGAGGAAAACACAAGAGAAACAAGAGGAGAGACTTACCTGAGAGAAACCACCTTCAAACCACCTTGAGACCCCTTTGAATGCTTCCAAAACGAGTGGGAGAGCACCCTTAACCCATGAGAACCCAAAATCCCAAGTGAGGCATGAGTGGGAGGAAGATTTGAGTGAAATAGGTTAAGACCGAGGGAGCCCAGAACTTATAACCCTATTTTTAAGTGGTCGCATGGTTAGCCAGCACAGTTTGGAAAACCGTGTGCTAACCATGCGCACGCTACTACCTCGAGAGCAAGGATCTGTACGGCTTCCTCGCAGGGTTTGGAAAACCATCTGCAGGCCGTGCAAAACCTACTATCTCCCTTGCACGGTTTCCTTGGGGAATCCGCACGGTTTCCACTAACCGTGCTCAAACTGTGCACCCCTTTAAAAACCTCCAAGCTCATCCAAAACCATTCCAAACTCTCCCAACCTCTTCCCAACTCATCCCATGCACTTTAAACACATAAAAAATGCATAAAAAAGTCCATATACCTCAAACCGGGGGGTGCTACATTCTCCCCACCTTTGGACTTTCTGGCCCCAGAAAGTAGTGAACCGTCCCTTTGCCGAAAGAGCTTGGGCCACTACTTGACCTTCTCTTTCTCCTTCTCCCAAGACTCCTCTTGAATCTGACCATGTTGCCACAAAACATGAATTAAACTGATGCTTTTACCATGCAAGACTTTCTCTTTCCTATCCACAACCTGCCCTGGCACGTGCACCAACGAAGCATCTGGTTCTATCTCAATATGATCCCATCGAAACACATGGTCACAATCCAGCTGATACTTTTTCAACTGCGACACCTGAAACACATTGTGCACTGCACTGAACCTAGGTGGAAAATCCAAACGATATCCCACCTCACCAACCCGCTCAAGAATCCCAAAAGGCCCAACATACCTCAGAGATAACTCCCCCTGCTTCCCAAACCGACGATGTCCCAACCTAGGAGATATCCTTAAGAACACATGATCACGCACCTCGAATGACAGTGGCCATCGATGATGATATGCATACGATTTCTGATGACTCTAAGCTATCCCCATTCTCTTCCTTGATCAACTTGATTTTCTCCTTCGTCTCCTAGACAATGATCAGCACAACCATTGAGGACTCAACTGTTTCCACCCAACATAGTGGAGAACGACATGGTCGCCCATACAATTCTTCAAACGGAGCAATCTGTATGGATTCCTGATAACTGTTATTGTACGAGAACTCAACCAACAACAAGTTCTCCTCCCATAAGCCACCAAAATCCATGACACAAACCTAAAACATATCCTCCAGAGTTTGTATCATCCTTCTGGATTGACCATCTGTCTGAGGGTGATACACCGTGCTCATAGCCACCTATGTCCCAATGGTTTGCTGCTAGGATTTCCAAAAACTAGATGTAAACCTCGGATCTCTATTTGATACAATCAAAACTGGAACACCATGCCTCTTTACCACCTCTTGGATATAGATTTTGGACAGATCCTCCACCGTATGAGATTCTCGAATCGGGATGAAATGGGATGACTTCATTTGTCGACCCACTCTTACCCAAATGGAATCGTGCTTTCTGACCATTCTTGGGAGACCTGTAACAAAATCCATCGCTATCTTCTCCCACTTCCAAACAAGGATTGGTAAAGATTGCAACATTCTTGTTGGCCTCTGATGCTCTACCTTGACCTTCTAACAAGTCAAGCATCTGAAGACAAACTCAACCACACTTATTTTCATACCATCCCACCAGAACTGCGCTTTCAATGCTTCATACATCTTTTCAATTCCAGGATGAACAGCCCACCTAGTATGATGATATGCCCTGAGAAGATCCTCCTGACAAGAAACTGGTACAACCATCCTATTCTGAAAACATAAAACCGGTTCACCATTCAGTTTTCAACCCTCAATGGTCTCCCCACCATTGAGTCTCAACTCCAAGGTCACACACTCGGAATCAGAAATCTGTGCCTCTCTAACTAGGCCAACCAAGTCAGGAATCAACAAAACTAAAAAAAAGACTACTCTATCGCCCTGGTCCTAACATTCCAACTGCATATCAGCTATAACCGACATCAACTGCCACTGGTCTGATTCTAGTTTTACCACCTGAGCATATTATTTTCTACTTAATGCATCTGCCGCCAAATTTTCCTTACCCTGTGTGTACATAAATTCAAAATCATACATCTGGAGATATTTTATCCATCTCCTTTGCCTCATGTTCAAATCCCATTATGAGGAAATGTGCTTCAATCTCTTATGATCTGTATAAACCGTGACTTTCTCACCCAAGATATAATAATGCCACACTTTCAACGAATAGACCACTACTGCCAACTCTAAATCATGAGTTGGGTAGTTCTTATCATGCACTCTCAACTGTCGTGATCCATATGCAACCACATGATTCCCTTGCATGAGAACGTACCCTAAACCTGATCTCGATGCATCACAATACATCATATACCCTTTTCCTGGTTCTGGAAAAACCAAGATTGGTGTTAATGTAATGAGATTCTTTAGATCTTCGAAACACTGTTGACACAGTTCATTCTACTGGAATGGAACATCCTTTCTTGACAAAGTTATCATCGGCAAAGCGAAACATGAAAAATCACGAACAAAATGCCGATAATACCCAACTAGACCAAGAAAACTCCATATCTCAAACACATTCATTGGCGATTTCCATAAGATAATAGCCTCTATATTTTCTGGATCCACTAAAACACCCCTTTTATAAATCACATGGCCAAAAAAATGAACTTCATGTATCCAAAAGTCAAACATTGACAATTTGGAATACAACCGATGATCCCTCAAGATCCCCAGCACTGTCTCCAAGTGCTGCTCATGATCCACCCTTGTCATTGAATACACCAGAATATCGTCGACAAAAACCACCACAAATGAATCCAGATATCTCTGAAATATCCAATTCATCAGTGCCATAAACACCGTTGGCGCATTCGTTTGACCAAAAGGAATAACCACATATTCATAATGGCCATATCTACTTGTGAAATCTGTTTTAGGAATATCCTCCTTCCTCACTCACAATTGATGATATCCCGACCTCAGGTCGATCTTCGAGAACCACTAGGCTCCCCTCAACTGGTTGAACCAATCATAAATTAGTGGGAGTGGATATCTATTCTTTATCATAACTTGGTTAAGTCTACGATAATCAACACAGAGCCTCAAAGTTCTATCGGCCTGTTTAAATAACAACACTGGTGCTTCCCATGGAGACGTACTAGGCTGGATAAACCCTTTGTTTTCTAACTCTTCGAACTGGATTTTAAATTCCTGCAATTCAGCTAGTGCCATCCGATAAGACGTAAGTGAGATAGGACTAGTCCCCGAAAGTAGATCAATCATAAACTCCACATCTATTACGAGAGGTAACTTAGAGAATTCTTCAGGAAAAACATCCATGAACTGATCTACCACTTTTGGAAGAACACTCTTCTCAACACCGTGTACTGATTCCAATGACAACGCTGCCAACTGATACGATAATGTGCCCACTACTAATGACAACAAACTCGTTGCACCCTACCTTTCATTCTTCTCTCCTATAAAGAGATGTATAACTCCATTATATATCGTAAAAGCCATTGTTCGTGCATCACAATCGATGTGGGCATAAAAATTCATCAGTCAATCCATTCCCATGATTAAATCATACCCATCCATCTCAAGCATTGAGAAATTCCACACTATCTCAACCTCACCCACAATGATACAACATTCTCTACACAAGAGGGCTCGACACTCTCTTCGACCCAGCGGATTTTAAACTTTCAAAACTAAGGGAATCATTCCTACCCTTAAAACCAGAAAATAAACTACATGTGCAGCAATAAAAGAGTGGGAAGCACCCGTATCAAACAGCACTTTCATCAGGGTAGAATTTATAAGAATAGTACCTCGCACCGTGGATGGTCCCGACTAATCATCCACCACAACCTGCTCAGCTCCAAAAACATGTTTGATTTCCACACTCTGCTCTTTATTGCTCTGCTGAGGTGTCGTGGTATTCCGAGAATCACCATGACCCACTTTACTCTGCTGAAAAGGGATGTGATGGTGTCCCCGTCCCGTCGAAACATACGATGTCTGCGATCCCTGAGGAGTGTCATGTGCACCCGACCTTGGACCATTCCAACAATAACACTACAGATTCCCCATCTGCTTACAGTTATGACATGATCAAGGCTGTGTCGTACAATCCTTCTTGATGTGGCTCATAGAACCACACTGAAAACATCACGGTTTTCTCTGGGGCTTCAGAGAAAGATTTGCTGATCCTGTCGTCGGATTATATGCCATATTCTCACCCTGGGAATGAGTTTCCCTCCTTCACTTGAAACTAGCATTAGAGTTCCCATTATTCCCCATGGGTACCACCATGCTTCCTCTACCCGGAGCTCCCAACAGATCCCACTCAGCCATTGAGGCTCTATTCATCATCTATGTGTAATCATCTATACACAGCACCGCTATATTTGAACGGATTTTGTGCCTTAACCCCTCTCCAAAGATCCTTGCCTTCAACGACGTGATACCCACCACCTCGGGTGCAGACCACACTATGTTCATAGACTTATCTGCCTACTCCGTCATAGACATAAGCTCTTGCTTCAAAATAAATAAATCAATTGTACGCTGAATTCTGAACATATGTGGGTAGAATTGTTTATTAAACAATTCCTCAAATCCTTGCCACATCATACCCTGGTTTATCCCTGCTTGTACTACCAACTCCCACCACTGAAGGGCAAGATCTTCCAACATATATGTCTCCAGCTTCACTTTTAACTCTACCAATGTTCCCAAGAACTCGAAGACCTTGTTCATTCTATTCAACCATGCTTCTTCCCTCTCTGGATCTGAATCACCCCTGAAGATGGGTGGATTTTGCTTTTGAAACTGAACCGTATGATCCACTTGCCTTGGTTTATCCACTTTGTTTCCACTTTCCATAGCTTGGAAAGATTTCACTATGCTTTGCACTAACTGCTGGTTCACTTGAGGCTCAGGTGCTACCACATTCTCAACAGCCTCCTCCGTTTGGTCTCTACGATGCCTGCCTGGTGCCATTTCTATAAACAGAAATCAAACAACCACGAGTCTCACTTTTGTAGACATCACGAAATCCCATTTCAAATCACATTACACAACACTATCACAACAAGGCTTTCCACCAGTTCACATTTTCCACATGTGCCATGTTTCACCATTTTGAAAACCAAACAATTCTCAAAATACCAATTTATTCACATTACAATTTCACACATTCATATCACATCATAAATCATTATACCTCAATGAAATAGTCATCCTAGTGGGAATTCATTTCTACCATGCATTCCATGCTCATCTCATTGGCTACACCCATTATAATGAGATATTCAATGCCTATAAGTGTCTCCAAAACACTTATGTACCCAACTCCCTGGTAACTTGAATTTTAGAATAAGAGGGTTAGCTATGTCCTTATATGCTATAAATTCCAAGTTCCGACATTCATACGCCTTTCTACCATCCTGACTCAAGGAATGTAACACAAAAAATGTCAACACCATATCCGAGAATCAACTCTAAAGGACCGAACAAACTGATACCACTTATAACACCCCGCCCCTACCTCATTACCTTGAGGAGACGGTGAGGGCTACTTGGCCTTAAGCGACGTTCCGAATAAGACAAAGGATGGAAATGAATGTTGAGGGCTTCAAGATCAAGTTGGGGAATGATTTTCCCTTAATACAAATCCAAAAAAAACCATCCACTAACAACCACTATATGATGCATGTCAATTCAATTACCCAACCGTACATTCCCAAAAGACAACCAAGTTGTTCCACAACACAACTCAAAACCAATACAACTAGACATGTCCACACAACATCAGAGTACACTGCAGAAACTAAACAACCAAACACCACAATCCATGACACCACCACAGCTCCACACCAAGCTCCTAGCTCTAAAATCCACCATGGGATCACAATGCTCCACTAAAGGAGGGAGATGCCTTACCTTTTCCCATGTCACGATACACAACATCTGAAAAGACACCAGCATTCCAAAGCAATGGTTGAGTACTAAAACTCCGTAGGATTTCCCCAAATGACTTCCCTACACACGCTACTAAGAAAAACATGTTAGCACATTTATATAAAATAGTTTTTATAAATTAAATCAATAGTGAAACCATTTTTATAATCCAAACATGCCCTTACCAAGCCATCACACCCAAACCAAGAAACCAAGGGAAAGTCAACCAAACATGCCACAAGCCATTTCATAATTCACACATTAGCACAATAACTTCCATCTTTCATGGAAATGCACAACAAACAACCCAAATGGTGGGACTTCCGCCCAACCCGTTCACCCATTCACACCAAAACAATCAAAACAGTGGGACTTCCGCCCAACCCGTTCACCCATTCACAAGTAGCGGTACTTCCCGACCACTACCCATATGGTGGTTCTTCCCACCACTATTCATAACCTTTTATAGTGGTACTTGATTCCCACTTCCACATAGTATTTCAATCAATCACATCCAAGCATATAACCCACCAAGGTCACAACATCATGCAATCAACCAATTCCATTGCATATCAAACCACTTCAATAAATCACCAATTTGTTGAAAACCATTTTCCATGCCAAACAACCATTAAATAAAACAACATCATTATTGAAAACCCTTCCCATCATTCATTTACACAAACCAATCCCAACAACTGATTTTAAAATCACCATTTTAAAATCCACAATAATAGTATTTCATCACAAAATCCCCCATTTTCCAAAAAATCCCTAAATGGATTTCCATCCAATTTCGCACCAAAACACAATTAATTTTACCACACAACAAATTAATTGTAAAGAGGAACCACTATATTCTAACCAAGTGTAGTTGATAGATAAGCCACCTACCTTTACAGTTCTCGAGAAATCGACCCACAAGCCATCGCACCTCAAAACCGAAGAACGCACCACGAAAACCTCTCTAGATCCCTTCCCCTAGCATCCATAAGCCTTAAAATCATCATCCAAGGCAACCACGACCCTAGATCTACACACAAAATGCATAGATCTAGGAAACCATGGAAGAGGGAAGAGCAGATCTAGAGGAAAACACATGAAAAACAAGAGGAGAGACTTACCCGGGAGAAACCACCTTCTAACCGCCTTGAAACCCCTTTTAACGCTTCCAAAACGAGTGGGAGAGCACCCTTAACCACTGAGAACCCAAAATCCCAAGTGAGGCTCGAGTGGGAGGAAGATTGGAGTGAAATAGGTTATACCTAAGGGATCCCAGAACTTATAACCCTATTTTTAAGTGGTCACACGGTTAGCCCCCAAGGTTTGACAAACCTTGCGCTAACCGTGCGCACGCTACTGCCTCAAGAGCAAGGTTCAGCATGGTTTCCTCACATGGTTTGGAAAACCGTGCATAGGCCGTGCGAAGCCTACTATCTCCCTTGCACGGTTTCCTGGGGAAGTCGTACGGTTTCCACTAACCGTTCTCAAACCATGCACACCTTTAAAATCCTCCAAACTCATCCAAAACCATTCCAAACTCTCCCAACCTCTTCCCAACTCATCCCATGCACTTTAAACACATAAAAAATTCATAAAAAAGGCCACATACCACAAATCGGGGTGCTACAAACAATGTGTTTCTTCAACAACTTGTGTTTCACACAACACTAAGTTTTAACAAACCACGATATACTATTAAAATTATTATTTAAATGAGACTATTATTACATCGCCAGTATACATGTTGTTATGAATAGAAAAAAAGAAAATTAAAAAATTAAGTATAATTATTTTATATAGATAAAACATATTTAAAAATATATATAAATTTAAATTAAGCTTTTATATGCTATGAAAAAACTTTTTAAAAATTTTTTTAATTACTTTTTATAAACCAATATTAAATTTTAATTTTAACACTTGCATAAAATTTATTTAAAAAACAATTTTTTTGGACTTAATATATCAAAGTATTCTTAGGTTTAAATTTTTAAATTTTTCAATAAAGTTAATTTTTTTAATAAATAGTGAAAAATGATGGGTTTTATTACGAACTACCTTTTTAAATATATCATTTATAAAGTTATATTTTGTTTTAATTTATTTAAAAGTAAAATTATTTAATTATATATATTTTTAATCCAATTATCTTAATTGTAAAGCTTTCATATTTTATTTTGTTATTAAAACTTCATATACTTATGAGTATTTCTCTTTGGAGGCATTCTTTTTCCCCACATATACAAGTTTAATTTTAAATTAAATTCTACCAATTAAATTAATTGAATTTGGAAAAGTATATTTTATATATTTAATGTTTATTATTAATGAAATATAATAATTTCAAATTAATTTTTTACAATAATGAATAGTAAAATCAGTAAAAATTAAGTATTATGGTTGAGGTGAAAACATTCTTACTGTGGGTTTAAACTAGAAATATAAGGGCTAAAATGACCTTAAATTTGTCCAATTACTATTTATTACCAATATTTATAACTTAAATTATCTATCCTATATATATTTTTTATTCTATATCATTATTTACTGAGAAAAACATGGTTACCATTTTTTCTTTTAAAAAATTGAATGTTTCCCTCTCCCATAATAATAAAAGGTTGCCCCTATCCTATAGCATTCACACTTAAAAACCCATTTGGTTAGAAGATAACTACCAAAATATCTTTTCTAAATCACTCATGACATATTTTAATTCCTATTTTTATCACAAACCCATCCTATAAATTATTTTTATGAATACCTAAGGAGGTTTCTTGAAGAAGAGGTAACATTATTAAATGTGTGTTTTTATTTTATTTCTTCATCCATCTCCCAAAATTATTATTAAAACTTGATATTATATTTGAATCAGTATATTAAATATAATGTTATTTGATTATGTTATTTTAATGACCTATACTTATATTCTCTTCCCTTAAATGTGAAACAATAACGTCGCTTGTGTGTACGACATACAACCACCTCGCGAATTGATGTGACACGTTTTTTAACAACACCTATCACACATGGGTATAATGATAAATATAATGTATATATATATATATGTTAATTTCAACCTAATTAAAATTATATAAACGTGATATGACATATTCCTTTTTACATTCCATTTCATGGGAGGTAGGATAACGTTGATCCTATGTACGACGGACTTCCACCTCACGAAGCATTGTGATTTGTTTTTCACTAACACATTACATGGGAAGTAAAAAAGGAGATATTTAAGGAATATATGTGATATATTTGAAGTTATATCAATTCTTAAAAATTAATATACAATGATATTCATTACCCTTTTACCCATTAAGTAAATTATATCATCGATTGTCCGTATGTATGGCTTACCATCTCCATTAAAAGACGTGATTCATTTTCAATGGTCAGAATTCAATAATGTTTCTAAAGAAGTATATAATGAATGAAAAATGATATTTATAACATCATTACCATTATGGTTATTATGTTAATCTATCCTATGTTGAATATTTAAAACATTCCTGACAAAACATACATGATAATACCCGACAGTTAGCACCCGAAATAGTAATAATATTCAAATTCTATTACGAAATTGGTGATAAGAAGTTATAAATGGATAATATAATATATTATAAATATTTATATGGTTATGTAGTATATTTAAAATAAATTTATATTTATTATACAGGAGGTTAGAATGTGTGAAAAAAAATCGAGACTTGAGGCAAGGTATTCTTGTCTCAAATGGCCTTCTTGGGGAAATAAGATCTTTTGTGAACCTATATTCATTAATAAAAACTATATACATCAAATTTAAATTCTCATATCATGAATCATTTTTTTCATGATATATAATGTATTTTTTTATCTTCTTTCATGGTTCTTGTGGTTCAAATATTACCAAAGAGGTAAGGATTTTATGTTACAATATCATCATTTATCATGATTGTTTATGATTAAGTATTAAATAATTAAATATCATAATATTCATCTATAAAAATCCAATGAAATTTCATATCCTCTAGTTATTTAACGAGAATACATATTTTCATTTCAATTTCCTCTTTATGTACTAAGGTGTTCAAAAAATGTTTCCAAGGAAAAACCAACTTTATTTCTCTATTCTGTTAAAAAAAATTCTTATATTTAGATGTTTTCCAAAAAAAAACTTTTCAAATTTTTTTTAATATTTTTAACAAAATTGTATAAATTAATTTTTAGCCATGTATTAATATTTATAAAATGGTTTCAAGGTAACATTTGTATCATTTTATGAATAAGGCTTTTTTGAATTTTTAATAAAAATGTGAATACAATATTTTTTTAATGCTTAACAAATATGACAAATTTTCAACAATAATCACCAATCCATTTTGTGAATATTACTTTAAATTTATTAATTATTATTTACCAATAAATTTGTTCCCTCATATTTTAAATATTTATATTTTTTAAAAGAAAAAATGAATTTTAAAGAAAAAAATATGTTTTCCTCAACAAATGTTTTGACATATCTTTCAAAATAATTTTATAACTATGATGGAATCCTTTTATGTTACATAAGTTTTTATAAAGATATTATTCAATGAATCAATCCTTATTTTTTATTTATATGGTTTACATTCATGATTATTATGAAACTATGTTCATGAAACCCATTCCCTTTCCATTGGTTATGTTATGATGAATTGACCAACTGATTATGAAACCTATCACTTTTTCATAGAATATGATATTATAAAATGTTTATTAAATTTATATTATTAAGGGGTTTTGATATGATTAATTTTTTATGATATTGTATCATACATATGTATTATTTTTACATTGGGATTGGTGGTACCTATATCTCCCTTTGGTGTGTATTTGTGTATTGTGATAAATATTAATCTATTAATTTTTAATATATATATATATATATATATATATTAAAAGTCATGGTCTCTATAAAACATGTAACGTGTGATTTAAAACATTTAGTGGTAATTATGGTTTTAAATTCTTTTCATGTCGTTTACATTAAAACATAGTTTCATTCCACATTTTTCGAAACTTTTCGTGAAGTATTTCATTAAAAACATTACTTTTAAAACCAAGTTTCCTAATAAAATCTTGGAGAAAATGAATTTTAACTATTATGGTAAATTTTTAATAATATATTTAAAAATTATTAGAAAACATTGATATGGAAGAAATATAATTTACTTGTGGAAATAAAAAAAACATCAATTTACTGTAAAAACTTTTTTCTGGTCTATTCAGTACAAAAAAGTGAGTAAAAAAAGTAAGATATATATTTTCAATAAATAAAACTATTAGATGAAAATTGATTATTTTCCTGAGAGGTAGATAATAATATTTCATCTACATAATGTTAATCATAAACAATCATGACAAATAATGAGATTGGAACAAAAACCCCTTACCACTTTAGAAATGTTCATATGAAAACACCATTAAAGGGTGTACAATATATGGATATTTAAATAACAATATGTTTAATTATAATAATTATATATTACATTCATGGGTGTCATATAAGCAAAAAAAAAATAAACAAGTAGCGAATATGGAATCTGTTTCATGAAGAAAAAAAAGTGAGATGGAAATCCATTACCTTGAGTTCATCATAAATTGAAATCACTCGAGACTCTAGTATAAGAAATCAAAATTCATTATAATTATATAAAATAGTCATATATGTACTTGTCATATCATATATGTTCCACTTAAGTCATTTAAACAAACATTTATTAAACATTTATTATTTAAATCGTTATTTCTAGGTGTTAAATTTTTAATTTTGCAAAGAGTTTCTGTTTGGTAGTTATGGACCTTGAAATTTTATCATCATTCCATAATATAAATAATTTTAATAATTATATAAATAACATATATATTCATTATATATATATATATATTTATATCCATCCATAAATGTTAGAAATAGAATGATGAAATGCACTGTTCATGGAGACGGTAGGTCGTACGTACGAATGAATGTTTATTCAACTTTTGATAGATGGAATGGATGAAATTTAAATAATAATTATACATTAAAGAATAATTATTATATTATTAATATCATTTATATTACATAAATATATCATTATTAAAATATAAGTCAAATAAAAATGAAAACCCCATCACATTGGTCTGCGATATGGTAGTCCAATGTACACACAAGCGACAATACTGGTTTCCACTAGGATGAAAGGAAAAAAAATTATGTCATATTATAATTATATAAGGATTTTAACTCATAAATATATCATTTATTCTTTAAATGTTTCTTTATCACCTTCCCTTTAAAGGGTATTCAAAAAATAAATCCCTTCACTTAATGAGGTGGTATCCTACCACACACATGAGAAATTTTATCATATCCAATATAGAATGTAACATAAAAATTATATAAGTGATATTATATTTATATAAGTAAAATTACATTAAAAAATATTTTATAAACATTAAATCCATCACTATATTCACTCATTAATGGTGTTTATGGAAAATGAGTTATAATGGTTTTTTTGTCGTAGTCCAGCGTACACACATCTGACTTGCAAATGGGTCATACGAAAGTTTTATTTAATTTATTATAATTTTTTATTAATTATAAATTTTTATAAATCATTATAATTGGTCAATTTTGTTCCAAAAACTATATACAAGTCTATGGGTATTAGGAACGCCCATTGGCCATTGTCACAAACCTGTTCAGTCAAAATATAGAGGGAAGAACCTATTTTGTTCATGACATGAATACCCTAAAATAGAAAAATGGTGGGTTCTACATTATACGTGAAATAGAATAATGTCTCCACATGATTTATAAATATTTGAACTCCCTAACTTATATGATATGTGGTTTATCTATCTATTTAGCCACATATTCATTCATTTATGTCGTGCTACTCAAAAAGTCATGAGTCCCCAACTAGAGTTGGTTACTCCCTTGACCAATAAATTATGTGGAGAATATAATGTACTTAAAAATAATTCATAAATGGTATTTTGGGTTATGAACATTGTGGAAAATTAGTGTTTGAAAAATAAATTATATTTTATAGTAAATTTTATTTATTATTCTAGATTATTATATCTCATGTGGATATATGTTATTGGGTACTAGTGAATTAGTCTAAGTCCTTCCCTGTTTTTTGGTATACCTATTTGATGATAATCACTAGTCCCTAACATATTTTATGTGGGATAGATGTGAATTTCCAATATTTTTACCTGAACCATGTGATTTCATAGTGCATAGGATAATTTTATATATAAATCAATGAGTTTTTGTTTTAATTAACTATGGGGGAGTTTTAGTAAAATGGTATGGTCATTTAAAATGATGTATGGGGGTGAGATAAAAGATTATTATAAGGATTTAGACAAAATATTTGTGTATATGAAGGTGTGAAATAAATTCCAATAATAGAACCATATGTCTATCCCTTATCATCATGAAATGGGTACATACTTTATGGAGTATGATATATCATTAGAATCATCAACATTTCAAATGCGGAGACCAAAAGATATATTACCACATGGATGATGCAAGATATCGATGGAATTGAATTGGAATTGGTTTCATTGAAAATATCTTGTGTCATGAGACTTGTTTGGAGTACTAGGGTGTTCATTGAAAAAATTAACCCATAAATATTATAAGATAGTAGTGAATTGTCTTTTGAGTATGTAATTTTTCATTATGAGTTCCTATAATAGTGAAGCCCTTGATATATGGGATATACTATGTGACTCAAATCCATTATATGGAATACAAAACAATAATTATCTATCCTAGGTGTAAAATATGCGTAGAATATAATTTTTTTAGTAATTTGGATTTTTATAAAAAATTAGGGCGATCACTTGTTCAACAAGGCTATGTTGCTGATATGATTATTATTATAGTTATTTTTATGATTAGTAAAAAAAATTAAATTATTGTATATGTTAATTTAAAATTTAATATAGTTATTTTTAATTTATTATATAGAGTTTACCCATGTAATTTTTTTTGGTAGTTCATCCACACAGTCTTTTTAATTAGTTATAAATCTTTAAATTTTGGCTATATTATATTTGAGATAAATCCCTCACCTTGATCATTATATCGATAGTGATTCACCCACCCTTGTTTTTTATATTAGTGGTATATCATCCAACCTTGATAGATAAGTGTATGTAGCATCATTCACCCTTGAATTATTTTCTGGTGATAGATTCTTCACCGTGTATAGTGACACATGTTATATATCATTCTCTTAATGATACATCATTTAGTCAACATTTTTGGAATTTTGATATATCATTCACATGGGGATAACTCATTCACCATTATTGAAGATTTGAGGATACATAATTATTAAGAAAATAACTCATTGTCTATTATTTTTGAGATAGTTAAATATTACTTCCCATTCTCGGCTTTTCGTGGAGGAGGCTCCTCTATTGTAGTGGTGCTTTCTGGCTCAATCATCTTGGCAATACGCATTGTTTCCTCTCTTTATTTATCGACTCTACCTTATGAGGATAGGGTTCCTTAGTCTTGTGGTGCCAGCCCATAGGCTGAGCAGCACTTATGTGGTATGAGGGAGTTGCTTCATCCTAGGATGCATGCGTTTTGTTGTTGGGCATGGCCTCTATGGGTGTTCTGTATGGTGGTGATGGGATCATGATCTGAATTGCGATTGGTTTCACTTCTAGTGTTCAGGTGAAGGTTTATTTGTTCTTCTTTTTTGAGTCTATCATTCTATTTTGGATCGAATTTTGGAAGGTGTATCGTGGTTTTCTCTAGTGTGCTTCGATCCGGCGTTAGTGCTTCAGTAGAGGCAAGTTCGAGTGTCTTATCCTTATTATCATCAGTGAATCACATGATTCTGGAAGAATCACTATTTGGTTTGTGATGAATAAAGTTTGGGATGAAACATTTTTTTGTTCAATCTTTAGTTTTTGAGATATGATTTTCTTGATAATGCCATATGTTCTGTGGTTCAACATGTTAGCGGGGCTTATTTTTTTATGTTTCCTTTCTAGGATGAGGCTTTTGTGGTTTGAATATTGTGGGTTCAGTTGTGGAATTGTGGCCTTGGTTCATGATACATTGCTTCCTGTTTATTTTCAACGTCTATTATATAAGTTTTTCAGATCAGGGAACATTCTCTTTATCATTTCTATCTAGAATTAGATGGTTTGAGAGGGTATGGTGTTTTCCATCAGTACTAGGCTTGTGCATTCTAAAATGGGATAGCTAGCCGAGTAGTGAAGGGATGTTGGACGATGATCATCTTGTTTTGGTTTCTAGGGTGGGTCTTTTACATGCTTTTGAATTGTAATTTATTTTTTCTGGATGATATTGGATGTGGAGGAATGTTTGTGTTTTATGTCTTTGCTGTCATAATGGACTCCCACATTCTCCTCAAAAGTGATTTTGGGAAAAAAAATTAATTTTTAGTCAGTAATATGTTATGGATATAGGGAAAACTCATTTCCCATGACAACTATGATAAAGGGTTATATTTAATTCTCTTGTGAATGGTCGGTTCAAATCATGGGTGTATAGCCCCATTTTTTTTCCTGCTGAAGATGGTATTCTCATCTGAGGAGTGGCTTTGTTTCACAAGATGATGTGATGATATATATTGAATTTGAGTTTATAGGTTTTATATCAAAAGGATTATATCCACATAAAACCAACTTTTACTTGATTCCAAGACATGAAACACATCTACATGGAATAAATATCCCTTAGTGTATTGAGGTCTGTTGGGGAATCCTACTTAGTGATTAGAATAACCCACTACATGAAAACATAAAATTTATTTTCACATTTCAAGGTAGATCACAATGTTTTGTATCTGAAATTTGTGTAAATATGGAGCATTAATTATGGATTAGAATGATTTTTGTTTTTGAGGCCTTGGATTCAATAGTAGTTTATTTTTGGAGTTAATTCATATGTTATTGTATATTTTCTATTAGGTTATCATTATGAATGTGTACCATCTAGTGTTCCCAATATTTATTTAATCACATGATGACTGTTGTATATTTCAACTTTTTATACTTTTTTTAATATTGTTTCATCATATAGATTTTTTATTAGTTTATATTATATATATATGGGGCCCTATAGGTTCTCAGTTTTTTATCGATAGATTTTATGTTTCTCCTTTCATGGATGGGTCAATAAATTTTTCAGTCGAGTCATGTAATGTATCAGAAATTCCATGTAAATTATTTTATATAGAATTATTTCAAGACCATGCATTGACACGGGAATGGATTCCGAGGATTAGAGTTCTGGAAATGATCGTTCAGAAAAGGTTATGCTTTAAATAGCGTGTATGAGTGTTTTTTCTGATAAATTTGAATAACTCTTAAAAAGGTGCTCAGATCCAAAATCTAAGGGAAAGGTTGTGTTCAAGAAGGCGGTTTTAACCTAGATGCGATGTAAGTTTAATCACCACAGACCTCCAATGAGAAAAACTAAAAATGGAATAACCGTAAATAAAATAATTAAAGAAATTTATTTTATTTTTCAAATGATTATAACCCACGAAAGGTGAATCAGATTAGAAAATCATAGACTACCGTTGAACTCGTGAGTGTATACATTCTTTATACAGATCCTAAAATAGGCCAACATGGGCCAATAGTATAAGTTAGTTTTTCGACATAAATAAAATAATTATGTAACAATAATTTTATTGTCAAATCCTTATAACATCTAAACAGTAACTCGGATTATAAATACGAGTGTACCGTTGATCTTGTGAAGGAATTTTCCCATTAGGAAAATCCTAACCATGACCGGTTATGGTCGAGGTTAAAAGTTTTTTTTGAACTTTTTAAGGTTAATTTAAATAAATGGTGGGCGGGTTTTTATTTCATTTAAACTCGATCTCATATAAAAAATATGAGGGCACTGTTGAACTCAGAATGGATAGATTTTCATAGAATAGTCCTAACCTTAACCAGTGCAGGTGTGGGAAAATATATTTTTTGTACTTTTTAAAGAAAAAAATAACATGTTTTGTTTTATTTTTATGAATTTTAAAATCATTTCAACTCAATGGTTTTCCAAACAATAAAAACTGAATACGCTATTTCATTGAAGGGAATATCATATCGACATCGTAAAAAACGTAATAGAAACACAGATTCACAGTTCATCCTTTAATGGCCAAGAAGACAACACAGGATTGATGGAAAAACCCTAGTTGTTCATCAAATATTTGGTGGCTGATGATGAAGATCACTAACCCCCCTTTGAAAGGATCATAACCAACTATGATTGAATAATGACTGTAAGCAGAGGATCAAAAAATGACGAACGCAGTGACACTGTTCATCACCAATGAATGATTCGACCTATATAGGTGTTTCATTGATTTATGTTTTCACCGTTCTTATTCAAAAACAACATGTGTGGATCATCCCATAAACATGTGGACCCATGGATCATGTGTTTTTGCAGGAGAGTGTTTTCCTAGGGATTTGTGCATTGTGATTTATGATTATTCAATATAACTATGATCCCAAGACTCCCAAGTTTTAAAACTTCTAAAGCAGAGGGCACGTAATGACATGAACAAAACCTGAGGGCCTCCGCTAGTGCGTTCTTCATGGCCAGCTGCTCGAAATGGCGGTAAGGTTCACCTGAGGTTGTGGTAGTGATGGTGATGACCTGAGGGGCCTAAGGGGGCATACGGATTGGAGATCGGAACACCAGGGAGGACCTGGTGACCCGTGCAAGGCGTCGCCGGTGTGGTGGAAATAGTAGCGGCGCCACCCCGGGGGCCATGTGTGGGAAAAAATGGTCGGCTCTCGCAAGCCACGCTATCGAAGGGGGCATACTTGGTGCATACCATAGGGAAAAACGGTCGCGGGATATAGACCGTTATGTCGGGTTATACGCGGCGCCGGCGTGGATCCACATAGGAGGAGTGGTCCGCTTCAGGATTTCCCCCATGTTGACCATGGGGGGTTGGTTGACTGGCCGAATGCACCCCAACCAGACTGGCCCAACTGGTCATGGCTTAATCCGACCGGCCAAGTCAGGCTAGGCTAGCAGACCGGGAATCTGCAGAGGACATGCTAAATTTTCATGTTCGTCCAATTTAGTGGACCGGTCCGATGGGATTAAGTCGCACCGCGAGGCGGATCGATCTGGGAAAAGAGATCGTCCCTCCACTAAGGGTTGGGCTAGATATATTCAGATCATTGAGTGACCGAATAGACTAGACACACGACCATCCTTGGTCAGGTCCAGTGAGGCATAATGGGCACGACTAATGGGCTGGATGGACATGGTTGTTTCATGCAAGACATTTGGTCGGGTTGATCGGGCATGTCCTAACCAGTCAGACCGGGGGTGAATGCAATGCACCCCTATTTACAAAAAGGGATTTATATCTTGCACCATGCGTCTGATTGATGTGCCGTCAACATTTTTGGGACCCACATGATAGGGCGGTCCTTATAAAATCATTTATGATCTATTTTAAGGAATTTTTCCTAGTGAGGATTCGTGACTCAACTACCAAACGTGGCTGATTGACTAAGCTACTAGCGAGACACCATGACTCAACTATCAACGAGGCTCCGTGACTCAGCTATTGGCGAGGATCTATGACTTAGCTATAAGTGAGGCTTTGTGACTAGCTACCTAGTGAGGCCCCATGACTCATCTATCAGTGATGCTTCATGACATAGATACTAAGTTAGGCTTTGTGACTCATCCATCAGCGATGCTCTATGAATCAGCTACTTAGCGAGGATTCATGAATCAACTATTAAATTGGTATTGGAAACACAAGTAGCCTAAAAGAGTTGTTAGGGAAGAGTTCCTTTGAAATTATTGATGATCAGTATTTTCAACCATTGGTTTTTCATTCAACACTATAAGTTATAGCTGTGTTGAGCGGACTCTAGGGACTCTAATATTTTTGCATTCTATTTTGATTTCCATTGTAGATTTCTATGAGACTCGAGTTGGTTTCGAGGTCAATACTGAGTATTTTTATTATCACCTTTTCACGGGAATCAGTGGAACATGTTGTGTCTTCTGCAAACAAAGGATAGCAATGATTGGGATCTTGGAGAGCTAGGGATTGGTGGTTCTCGAAGGTGGACCGAAAGATGCGGTATGCTTCAGCGAAATCTAAGACTGAGATACACCTACCCTTCAGGTAGGATTCATGGAGGACGACCTCTGGAGATAGTACATCCATTTAATGTAATATCCTTTTCAGTGGGGATTGTATTATAGCTCCCTTTTCTTTTTAGTTTCACCATTACTTGTTTAGTTTCTTCCATGTGCCATATACTTCTTGTTAGTATCCCAGCTTTAGCTTTAATTTCCAGAGTATGGGATGTGTGTGTGTGTCTGTGTGTTTAAAGGAAATACCTTCCCTTTACGGGATTCATCTTTTTGGTGCTAGTCACCAGCCCCTGGCCTAGGGAAGGGGACATTGGGGTATTCATGACATGGTCCTCGGTGGATGGGTCATGATAGAGTGGTATCAGAGGTGTTCAGTTCTAGAGGAAGAACTAAGAGTATAAATTTGGATTGGAAAAAATTGGTAAGTGTTTGGAGTTCATCTTTCAGGCTAGGGAGTATAATGTTGATGCAGTGGATGAAGAATCTATACACCAGGACCCTGAATTCTGTTTTCATGCCCAGTACATGAAAACACTAGTTTTATGCATATTTAAGTATTTTTTACATGATCTTTTTGAGTCAGAGTCATCTCACATGGTATAATAAAATAATCTTTATTCATCTTTATTCTTTTTCAAGAATCCTCCTTGTATCCATACCATAAGGATTCTAGTGTGTGACCATGAGGATGGTCCACATAATGATGAGCCTCTGGTATAGGGACTACTGCCTGAGATGGAGACTTCAAGTAGTGTCCCAGCAATACCACTTCCCATTGGTCTGTAATTAGTACCGGCAGTACCCGTAGAGGACACATATAGGCTCAGTGCCTTACCTGAGTTTTAGTAGAGACCCCTCATGTTCTGAGGCGAGCCCGACTCACATGAGGATAAAGATTGGCATGAGGGGGTAACTGAGTTTCCATCTTGAGAGGGCACCATTAAATCAGATGGTGGTTCTGGTAGTGATCCTTCTACGTGGATCAGTAGGGTGATGGCAGGGTTTAGATTACATGATCTTATGATGAGGTTACTTTTCCATGGAAATATCATTATAAAATTTCACATAAAAAAGGATGTTACCATAAAAACTAAGGGGTATGTGTTCCCAAGAGAATCTACAAGATGAAATATAGGTAGCTGAGTATTCCTCGAGGCCTAATGACTTTTCCAGGTAATCGATTAATATGATACGACCAGTGCTTCAGGGCTCAGACATCCAAGCAAGGTGTTTAGTTATATCTGAGACAACACTATTCCTCTGTGCATTCTTACATATGATAATGTGTTAGAGAGAACATTTGTGGTTGGATGTCCTTTTGATAAGAAGATACATCCAGTGGATGTTAGACGTCGGAAAGATAGAAGCTAACATCAGTCTCAGATACTGGGACGTGTGAGACATTCCAAAAAGAAGTCCCAAGGCAAGGGTTCAATAGATCAGGGCTCATAGTGTGACTCCATTCAGACTAGGAAGAGGTAATTATTTTCCAAATTTGGTATGGGGAATATCTCTAGAGATTGTACAACTCTTCATGTTGGGGGCAGAGGAAGGGACATGATCATATGAATATGAAGGGAAGAAGATGTGGCAGAGGATCTAAGATAACATTATGAGGTGGTATAAATTTTGACATGTTATAACCACCTCCCAAACGTAGTCCACAATAGGCTCAGGTAATTGGAGGACAAGGGATGAGGGTGGCTACATGCGGTCAAGTAGTGTGACCCGAGGGCTCTAGGAATGATTCTAAGTATAGTTATTGTCTATTAATAGATTCCATATTAAAATACATAGGTGCTAATCATTCCTTTTTGTCATAAATATTGTTCAATACTTAGAGTTTCTGGTTAAACCGTTTAGTTGATCCTTATTTCTGAAGATACATATGGGAGGATACTCGATAATAACACATATGTTGATGGTGTGATCTGACCCTTGATTTGGGAGATTCGGTTGGATCCTCTTGGTGGGAGAGTATAGGATTTACAATTCTAGTTTGGGTATGGACTAGTCATCCATAGCTAATGCTCATATTAAATGTTTTTGGAAAAAAGATGTGGTATATCCATAGAATTGGAATGGTGTTTTCCTTGGATGAAAAAAAGAAAACCCAGGAAGCACAAGATAAATTCATGCATAAGAGGGTGTTGTTTATCACTCTTGATTCATCCAGCATTACCCTCTTGGGAGTGGATGTTTTGAGTTTTCAGTTCCCAATAGTAGTGGTGAAGTGCAGGAACATCCATTCAAAATATGATTCCATGATTACCTCCCTACAAGGAGAGGGACATCTGCATCATTCTACACCCCCAGATGGACATGATATCAGCATCAGTATATTTGAGGGATTTTGTAGAGCGTCTAGAGTAGGGGTCATAGGTTGGGGACTTGTAGAGGAAGGTCTTAGTGTGACCCAGTTTTCGAGGTTATCTGTGGATTACTAGAACATTAACCAAGTTTCTATGGAGAATGAGTACCAACTACCAAAGGGTCGATGGGCATATCAATCATGTAAAAGGGGAAGCCTTTCGCATGGATGGAAAGGTGTGTGTAGGCTTTTCAGTGGTTGAGATAGGGACAATGGGTGAAGTTCCTCCACGACTATGTCTTCATGGAGGTCTATTCTCTTGGCATGCGAAACGTGGTAGAGAATGATCTTTGAAGGATACTCAGTTTATAGCTACTGAATGAATTATCAGAGGAGTTTACATTGTTTAAAATATCCTTCATGGATAGAGGGGAGTAAACATTTATTCAGTCTATGGTTTTTTCCAAACCACTATTACAATGAGTCAGGGTGGCACAACTCGTAGATGCTAGCTTTGAGGCCCAACATGCTCAGTTATCCTCACGATAGGCACATGATAGATTTTCAATGGGTGGAGATAACATCATCCTTTTCAATGGGAGAATAGTAGTTGTAGTGTAATTATGATAGATGATTTAGAACAAGTTCCATTCCACCCCCTTGGCGGTACACCATGGAGTGTAAAAGATGTACTAAGATCTCCTATGTCAATACTGGTGGTAGGGGATGGTGAAAGAAGTAGAGGAGTTAATTTCATGATGCCTCACTTGTCAGCAAGTGGAGGCTAAGCACGAGTTTCTAGCAGGTTTTAGACAACCACTCGAGGTACCAGAGTAGAAGTGGGATGGTATATAAATGGAATTCGTGAAGATCTTACCATGTACGTCTAGGGGGGGAATGATACTATCTGGGTGATCATAGACTGACTCACTAATTCAGCACACTTGCTACCCATTTGCGAGTATAGTTCAGTCGAGGTCCTAGGACACCTCTATGTGTAGGAGATAGTTCATCACCATGGATTCCCAACTAAGATATACATAGATCGTGATGAATTTCTTACATATAGTTTTCGAAGGGATTGCAGGAGGAATTTGGGAGTCATCTATGCTTGAGCACAACTTTTCACCTATAAGAAGATGGTCAGATGGAGAAGACAATACAAAACGTGGAATACATGAGTTGTGATTGTGTCCTTGATTTTTTTTCATTGTTTGGGGGAACATTTTCTACTGGTGTAGTTTTCATACAACCACATTTATCACTCCACCATTGGCATGGAGCCGTTCGATGCTTTGTATAGGAGGCCTTGCAGATCACCTCTATGTTGGACAGACCTAGGGGAGTCATCACTCGTAAGTCCAGAGTTGGAATGGGCTACCACTATAAAGGATAAAATCATCCTGATGTGGATGAGTAATGAACAAGTGAATATAAAAATAATATGTGGATAGGAGATGCAGGCCCTTGGAGTTTGAGGAGGGAGACCATGTTTCTCTTCAGGTCTCACCCTGATGGGGATTATGGAGATTTTATTAGGGCAGAAAGTATCTCTAAGTTTCATTGAACCTTTTCAGATTCTGAGAAGATTTGGTGAGGTGGCATACCATATATATCCCCCCCAATAGATGCACCGGGTGCACAATGTTTTTTACATGTCACAGCTTAGGAGGTATGTGCATGATCCACCGCACGTCATCGAATGGGGATAGATGGAAATAGATGATGGAAAGACATTTTCTGAATTCCCAGTGGATATAGATGATCAATTGGAGTGGGTATTTTGTGGATGGTTGATTCCTCAAGTGCGCATTCAGTGGAAACACAGGAATCTCCAAGAGAGCACATGGGATTGGGAGGATCAAATTTGTTCTCAGTACCCCCATTTGTTTGTTTAGCCTCGATTTGGATTACAAGGACTTTAAGCCCAACAAGGGGAAGAGTAATGTAATGTATTAGAAATTCCATAGAACAATTTTATTATATTTAATTATTTCTATACCAGGAACTGAGATGGTGAGTGATTCCAATTCCCAGAGCAACCTGAATGATCAATCGAAAAATGTTAATCTTTAAATTGAATGCTTGAAAATTTTTCATAAAAAATTTGACTAACACATAAAAGGTGTATTTATTAGAAATATGAGGTCATCATAGCATTAAGGATGGTAGGTTTACCTTAGGTTCGACTTAAGTTTAGTCATCATAGGCCTCCAGTGAGAAAACCAAAAAATAGCATAAACATAAGTAAAATAATTATATCAAATTATTTTATTTTTGAAATTCTTATAACTCATGAATGGTGGAATGGATTGAAAATCTTAGACCACCATTTATCTCATGAGGGTATGATTTTTTAGGTCGATCCTAACATCGGTCGGCACATGCCAACAATAGAAGTTTGTTTTTAGCTATAAATAAAATAATCATGTGATAATAATTTTACAATAAAATAGATATAACTAAAAATGGTAACTCGGATTAGAAATCTGAGAGTACCATTGAGCTTGTGAGAGTGTGTTACCCTTAGACAAATACTAACCTCTATCGGCGCGGGATGAATGTAAAAGTTAATTTTTGAATTATATTTTTAATGTTCTTTTATATAAACGTGCGAGCGGGTTTTTTATAACTTTTAAACCGATGATCAGATTAAAAATATAAGGGAACCATTGATCTTAGAACGATGGGATTCTCATAGAATAAACCTAACCTCGACCGGTGTGCATAAATGGAATAAGTAATTTTTTTACTTTTTAAATAATAATTTTAAAATAAAATAATTTTTTTTTAATTTTTTTATAGATTTCAAAATTGTGCTCAACAGTTTTCCAAAAAATTGAAACTAAATACATCGTTTCATTAAAAGAAACATCTTAATGTCATCATAACAAAAATGCAATAGAAATGATTATTCACATTACATCCATTAATGGCCAAGATAATAGTACAGGATTGTTGGCACAATCCTGGGTTTTCAGCAAATCTATGGTGGGTGATGACGACGAACAACAACCCCCCTTCAAACAGATCATCACAGAATAAGATCTATCATCGGCCGTAAAAATAGGATCACAGAATTAAAAATGATGTGACACCATTCATTGCCAATGAATGATCGTACCAATATAGGGGTTTAATTGTTTTAAGTTTTCCCCATTCATATTCTGAAACAATGAACACAAATAATCCCACGAATAGGTAAATCTGTAGATCGTGTGTTCATGTGGGAAGGCATTTTTCATTAAGGTTTTTCACTGGGATTGATCGTTATCAGATAAAACTAAAATCCCAATCCTCCCCTATTTTTTAACTTCTAACGCAGAGGGCGCGATCTGACACGAACAAGACCAAAGCCCCTCTACTTGTTCCTTCTTTGTGGACGCATCCTCAAAATGGAAAAAAGGTGGATCTGAGGCCATGGTAGTGATGATGGCTACCTGAGAGGCCTGAAGGTGTAGATAAATTTGAGAACAAACCACCAAAGCGGACCTGGTGGCCCACATAAGGTGCCAAAGGTGCAGCACTACTAGTGGGGTGGTGTCGATTACTGGTGTGGTGGCTGTAGGTGGGAGGTCGTGCCACCTCGGGTGTTGTGTTTGGGAAAAAGGCGTTGTCTTTCATCGGACATGCTGGTAGAGGAGGCGTGCTCAGTGCAAGTCACAGCGAAGGAGGGCCACGACCCATCAGTCGCAGTGGCTAGCGGTACGCGACACTGCATAGGATGAGTGGCCTCATCCATGTAGGACACATGTTGACCAAGTGGGGTGGAAACTAGATGACTAGCCGCATGCGCCCCTCCCAGACCAACCGAGCAGGTCCAGGCCAAACTGGATGGTTCGGGCCAGTAGATCGGGCATCACAAGTGGCTCGGATAAATTTTTGTGCTGGTCCACTTTAGAGGACCAAGACAACGAGCTAAAGTCTGGCCATGAGTAGCTCGGGCTTGGAAAAGAGACCGGCCCACCAGTGTTGGCTAGTATGGATAAATTCAGTTCATTGGGTGACCGAGTGGAATGGACCCACGACCAACCTCGGCCTGGTCCAATGTGGTCCAATTGGCCAAGACAATGTGCTAGAAAGACAGGATTGGGTCATGCAGGACCCCGGTTGGGTTGGTCCAGTCGGTCCGAACTAGTTGAACCAGGCCAAGATGCAACCAGACCCTATTTACAAAAATGAATGTATCTCTCAGACAGTTCGTCTAATTGACGTGAAGTCTGGTTCATTGGGAACCACATGATGGGGTATTCCTTATGGAATCCTCTAAGATTTCATGGTAGTTGACCAGTCGAGGTTTTGTGAGTCAACTACCAAGTGAGGCTACATGACTCAGCTACTAACGAGAGTTCTTGACTCAACTATCAGTGGGTCACCATGACTCAGCTATCAACGAGACTCCATGTCTTATCAATATAGAGATGCTCTATGAATAATTAATATGTGAGGATACATGACTCTACTACCAAGAATGGCTTCATAACTCAGATATCAGTGAGGCTCCATGACTCAGCTACTCAGTGAGGCTCCGTTAATCAGCTACTCAGCAAGGCTTCATGACTCAGCTACTGAATAGGTCTATGTGAAATATCTTGTATAAAGGACTCATCGAGGAAGAGTGCCTTTGTAATGATTTATGTTTAGTGGTTGCAACCGTTGGGTTTTCTATCAACACATTAAGTTATACCTGTGTCGAGATGAATCTAGTGAATAAAATATTTGTGAATTCTTTTTTGACTTCCTTTGTTGATTTATTTGAAACCCGAGTTGGTTTTTAGGTCACTACTAATTATTGTTATGCTCACCCATGCATGGAATTTGCATGCACCTGTTTTGTCTTGTGCAGATGATGGAAAACTTTGACAAGGGTCATGGAGAACCAAGGCCAGGGGGTTCTCGAATGTGAATCTACAGATGCAGTATTCTTCATCAACATCTTCCAGTGAGCTACACCTACCCTTCAGGTAGGATCCTTGGAGGACGACCTCCGCAACTTGTACATCCTTTTACTGTACATTCATTTTTAGTAGGTTTTTTCTGGCCCCCCTTACCTTTTAGTCACACCGTTAATTTTTTGGTTTCTTCCTTGTCTTTCGTAATTGTTGTTGGTATCCTAATTTTACCTTTATGTTCCATAGTATGGGCTATGTGTGTACTGAAGTTTAAAGTCAATGCCTTCCCTTTTTAGGATATTCCATTTTGGTGTTAGATGCCAGCCCCTAGCCTTTGGGTCGTTGGATTGAGTTAGTCACGGAAAGGGCCCTGAGGGATGGGATGTGACATGTCAGACAAATCTATATAGATTTTCATGAGGAGTAATAGTCTCTAGACAACTATTTTATACAATCATCGCTAGTCATCAAACTCTACAGTTTATATAGTTTCATTTATTATCTCATTTTTTTTCTACATAGTTCTTATTTGGGTTATATAGTTTAGAGAGATAGTAAATTATGTTAGAGAGTGTTTGGATAATAAGGAGTTAGTTAGTAGATGGTATTAGATGTAGTTTCATGGGAGTTATATCAAGATAATTTTTGGCCAACATGAATCTAATTGAAACCCAAGATGAATAGTGATGTATAGTGATTGGGATTTGGAACACATAGTTGACTATGCTATTTCATCAATAATTCATATGTGGGATGGCTGGTAAAAGGTATGTTTAATAGTGATTTTCTAGGATCAAATGTTATTTACATTCTATATGATATAATTATTCATAGGTCTTGATAGATGCGCATATGGGCTATGTTTTCAAGCATGTTACCTTGCTAGGATATATTAATAGTTCAATAAAGTAATAAAAAAAATTATTATTTTGGAATGCATTAAAACGTATTATTATATTAATATATATCCTATGGTTCTATTGATTTTTATGGTCTGTGTCGGTTCGTTTTTCGGTGGTAAATGATTTTTGGGGTATTGGAATTTTTAGAAAATATTATCTCATAAATAACACTCATTTTATGGATTTAGTTATGTGTAAAATGGTTAATATTTTCTAGAGTTTGAGGAATATGTGATTTTTTTTGAAATTGGATTTAAAAATGGATTTTCAAAAAACAATTCGGGGAAAATAATAGAAGTGCAACAAATTTCAGTTCTTGTGGTTTTCTTAGAAAAAATTTTTTGGTTCTATGGGATTTTATAAAAATTCATATTATTATTAGTTTGGGAAATTTTGATTTTTATATTTAGTGTAATAGAATTGTACATTTATAAGAAAATTGTTTTTTGGGTATTAGTGGTTTGAATGGGAGTGACCAGAGTGCTTGATGTGTGTTTATTGGGATTTAATTATAATAATTCTGATTGTCTTTTGAGTTTTTGGATTATTTAATGGAGGTTTAGTGTTGGGATCATGTGTTTAGAGATTTTTTTTGAGGGTTTAATTTTTTCAACTAGTTGGCATCTATTTCAGTAGAAAATACCAATTGTGGGGTTTACTGTTATTTTGAATCATCCATTGGTTGTTTTTCAGTATCTAGGAGAGTTCTATATGGATGGAGATGTAACCAGTGGTGATGTTTTTTATTTTTTGTAACTAATGGGTACATTAAAAAATATCTTAGTTTCTTAATTTCATGTACATAATAGGTAATTGGGTAAAACAATTGATTTAGAGAACAATAAGAGAACAATTAGTGGGAAATGTTGTCAATGAGATAATTATGATCATTGGAAGAGTTGTGAATATCTCGATGAGTAGGTAACAAGTATTTAGAGGAATTTCATGTTTGGGTAGTGTAGTTGTACAGTTAATATTCAATGGTAATTAAATGATAGATCATTTCTTATTATATATGAATTAATTACATGTATATGTAGGGTTTTGTGTTTTGGGGAACTCCATAGCTTCTTCTGAATGAGAAGAATTAGGATGGGGTGTTTGTAATGACCTATGAATCTCAGTGTCATTGGATCAGAATAAGGGTCAGTTACCCATCTATCTTGTTTGTGGGTAATCTTAAAAATTTGGGTTCATATCTTATAGAGGATGGATCCATCATTTTTCGTTGGTATTTTAGAATGTTTTTGGGGTTGTATAATTGAATTAAATACCCCAGAAAAAATTTCAACGATAATATTTGATGATATTATAGCATAGATAGAAGATCATAACACATCATGGGGCATTTTTATAAAGTGGGGTTATTTTTAATACTATTATAAAATAGTTTTTTAGGACACATCAGAGATTTAATTATTACCCTTTGAGACCCTATATAAGAATAATTCTAGATTTTTGGGAAAAATCATTCCAAAATGAAGTTTGTTTCCCCCCAAATCCCAACACAGAAATTAAAATGGTGTCACGATGTTTTAGGAGGGTTTATAATTCAATGATGGGGGTAACACCATAAGGGACAAAAAAATGTTGTAATTGGGCTGGTTGGGAATTTTTTGGGGTTATAGAATGGAGTATTGTAGCCTAAAAATGATTACTCTAGAACAGGAAACAATGTTTGGGGGTCACACAGTAATGCTAGGTAATATCTCCAAACCCTGACCTTGGATTTGGGGATTGTGAAATGACCCAAGGGGGTATGATATGACGTTACCTCGGGTAGTTTTTCATGAAATTAATTTTAATAATTTAAAGTGGTAATATTTTGGATCCTTATTAGAATCCCTTATCATCACTCAGCTAAATGAATGGGAGGATCTTTTTTTCTCTCATTTATCATATTCTTTTTCCAATTTGGTGTCAAATGATTCAATAGGTTTTATCTCATCTAATTTAACATAATCACTTCACTATCATCTCTATTCATCCATGGCTTCTTCTATTGATTAATTATTGGTGGATTAGGTTTTGGGAATGATATTCCATTAGGTTATGTTGAAATAACTTTAATATGATGGGAATTTTAAATATTATGTGTATAATAGGTTTATGAAGGAGGTTTTGGAGTCATTGTATACCAATAAAGTTGAGTTATAACACTTAATGATTATTCATTTTTTATTATTTTGGTATATATTGACCCTTGATATGTGGTTATATATTGGTTATTTAATATTTTTTATGCTCGTGTCTATGTCATGTGGAATCCATTCCCCATATCTTGTGGTTTTCACACCACTACAAAACTCAATGAGTTTGAAAATGATTATTCCATTGGGAAATTTTATTATTAAGTGGTTTATTTGATTAAATGTGGTGGTTTATGAGGAGATATGTGCTTATAGTAACTAATGGAACTCAATAAAATCTCTTTATAAATTAATGTATCATCAATTATGGTTAGTGTCCTTTACATTATTTTTCTTCTTGGGTATTTTTTTCTATGTCTGTTATCCCCTATTAATGAGATTTTTGGCATGATCATATGAGTTTGGTATGATATTCCTCCAAAAAAAATTGGGATCAAGTATATGCAATAACCAATACTTTTGAAATGATTTATAGATGAATCATTAGTGCATCCATGGTTGATAAGTTTTTGTACTACTGTTTTTCCCTGGTTAATGTGTACAGTATTTTCCACTCATTTTTCAAAGGAAGATAGTTTTATTTAAAAATACTTTCCTAATGGGTTTTTTAACAAATTGGTTTCATTAGCATGATTTTGAGTTGAGTCCCAAAATAATGTATTGGTACTTAAGGAGGCTTGGTATGGGATTTTTTTCCAGGATTTATATACAATGAAGGATATAATGGGTCATCAATTGAGGAAAAAATTACGTGGTTTTTGGGTTGGGTTTTAAAGAAATTAAAGAGGATATTGAACTGGTTGTTAAAGGTATTTCCTGGAGGTATTGTTAATATTTTTTTAGTCTATTTTACCTCATGTTCATCATATATTATTTTCTATATATTTTATGTATGTTTTTATTAATCAAGATTATGGTTTGGCTATTTTTTTATATATGGTTATAAAATAATGAATGATTGCATAGAAAGAATGTTATACCATCATATAGAGGATAAGGTGTCATATTAGTCTCAAATCATTCCCTTGGGTTTTATAAATATTTTTATAAATTTTTATGGCTTCATTTACTATATGATAGGCTTGATAAGGGGATATTATGAAACCCATATAGGGTTTCTAACTCTGAGTTTGGTAAATCATGACCTTGGGATGTATTATGTTGAAATATAAATCTCCCTTTGTAATTATGGATAGGGGTGAGCCAATATGTTTCTATTGGGATATTCACATGATATATAGGAATTTTTTGGTATGTTAGGATGGATTGAAATGTACCCACATAGTGTTTCCCGATTCTCATGTGATGGTTATGAACTATCATGAACATAAAGTGTCCTAAAAACATATGTATTAGGCATGTGTCTTTTAATAAGAGTAATACCATTGGGATGAGGATATATACCTTAAGAATGGAACTGTGAGGGTTTTTCTTGAACAAAATTTTTTTCTAGGAAATATATATCAAAATCAAGTATCCCATGGAAATAAGAACACATAGTGTGATTAATCTTGAAGTGAATTGGAATTTTTTTAATGTAAATTCACATAATTAGTGTGGACAATTGTGCAACATTTATTTGATGGGTAATACTATAGTTTCCAAACATGTACTAGGGTAGGTTGTGATTGACTTATATATTATAGTTATATAACATACTATGATTGAGTAACCTAGTGAGAACATGGTGTTTGGTATAACAAATCCCTATGGTGATAAATCATTATCCATGTTTATGTTTTTAATATGATTATGATTATGGTTTCATTAGTTATTCTTTCACAATAATTTATTTTATTTTTGATGTTGATAGATCACTCCTATTTAATTATATGTTTTATGTAATATTTTTCACTAAGGTTACTTTTTTTATTGCTTTGACATCCACCTTACCATTTTAATTTTTGATATATCAATCATTCTTACTTGATCAATACTAGTGCTAAATAAGTCACCACTATTGTGAACTAATTTAGGTCCACCTTCTATGTCACCTAGACCATCTCATGCCATATCTCAGAGGGAATTCTATATCCAATAGGCTACCACATAGTGCCAAGGAATCATGTAACATACCTCTTGAAAAGTTTCTACCTGAAATTAGAGTTTGAAATATAAAATGTTTATACCAAAAATATGGCATTGAATGTTGATTTGTTGGATGTTCATGAAAATAAATACATGAAAAATAAGATAAATAATGGAAAAAATTGAGTCATACCCAAAAACATTCTTCAAATATTTTATTAACATGATTTTATCATCCAAAAAATATACCATATGGTAGTACTTGTGAAAACTAAAATTAAAAAATAAAATAAGGGTCTTATTTGATAATACATCAATATCCCAATGATAAAAAAATCCAAAACAAAGTGTTTTATCACCTCAATGTTTCCCATTACCACTCACTTTGTCCTAACACAACCATCAACATCTCAAGGAAGAGATAAATAAATAGAAATATGACATTGAACCTATATAAGATGAAAGGGATGCATGTGTTAACATGATTTTTCGTGCTTTTTTTGGGTAATAGACCTAGTAGGATCCCACCAAGGATTTTTTTAAGTTATTTTTAATTAAATAGTTCATAATTTATAATCTAAAATATATAATAAAATTCGGTTTCAAATATCATAAATCTTTAGGAAAAAAATTCACATCTCTTTCTTCATAAATAATTAAATATTAGCATCTTTTATAAAGCCACATGAAATATATACATAAAAAATAAAAAATATTATAAAATCCTTAGGGAGATCCATTAAAATTATTATAAATCATATAAAACCCATTTTTCTGCAACTGAGAACAATTCAAAAATACCAATTCATACATGAAAACATTTCACATTTGTTTTTATATAATATTACACAAAATCTTTTTAAAACTAGTTATGAAACCAAAATAACCATAAATGAAAATATATAATAGAATAGGTTAAAATTTATAAAAATGAATATATCAAATCAAAAATTACAAGAAAACAGTATCGTCATCAGAACTAGGACACGGGGATAATAAAAAGGTGAAATAGGAATCGACTATGTAGAACCACCAATACGATATTAAGCTTCATTGGTTTCTCCAATGGATCCAAAGTGATATAGTAAATATAATACTTAAAACATGTGACTAATTTTTAACTTATGTTTCATTCTAAAAATAAAAAATCTAACTGACTAACCCACATTGGAATTATTTGTGGAACCCCCCTCTAGAACTATTTTATCAAACTGCTAGAGGGGAACTATCCCATGTGTGATATTAACTAGTATATTATAAACCAATATGTCCAACTTAACAACTTAGGTTATGATAATCAAACTGGAATGGGTCAATGAAATAATAAAATTATAGAAATCGCATGCATCATAAACATAAAAAATAAGTCTCACCTCACCTCCAACACCCTCATATGATTCATCCCCTTTCATATTATATAATAATCATATAATAAATGTAGAACCCATCAATGTAAAGAAACACTGATAAAAGAAAATCAATAGGGTCTCATAATCCTCAATCGATTGGTTTCACAATGTTACAAATATGACATAATTGAAATTCAACATAGAATAAAAATCCTTTTTAATTTCAAATAAAACCTATTTTCAAATACCCTTTAAAACCCATTTTGAAGGAACACTCCCATTTATTTTGAAACCCTCCTTTATAGCATGGTTAGTTTCTATAGAAACTAAATTGGGTAATAAGACTTATAATCACCATCTAAACCACTTTAAATAAACTCATGGGAATTTCCAAAAAACTCATATCATGAAAAAAAATAATTCCAATGAAATATTTGAATTTTATTGAGAAAACATTTTATGTTAAGATTAAATTTATTTAAACCAATAAATACATTCATAATAAATTTCACACCTAGATGTACATATATAAATTGTTAATTGATAAACCACAACCACATCATGAATTTTAAAAAATTGGAACAACCTAGAAACACCTATATTAATCTAAATAAAATCAATTCTCAATGTGATTCCTTCTATTTAAAATAGAAAAACAAGAAATAACTACCCTCTTTGAACCATAGAAAATAAAATATATATGTTATAAAAATATCAAATCATTAAATCCCAATGTTCATTGATTAGTATTCTATGTTAAAAAAAAGAAAAACCAGTTTGAATGGATGATTAAATATGGTAGGGGATAAAGTTAGATGTAATGAAGGATTTACAATGAAAATAACTTGGAAATAATGGAAGGGAAACAAAAAAAATGGAGGTGGATGGATATAGATCCCTATATATGATCCAGATATGGTCATTAATAGGAATTAGAGGGGAAATTGTGTATAAACACTTAAAATTTAAATCGAAAAATGGATAAGTTTCCTTTTTAAGTGATTATGGGTATGATACCAAGATTGGTTCATTGCTTTTCCAAACCATACATCATACATGAATTAGACACTAATAAGAAAACCAATCCCTAATATTTTTTAGAAGCAATAGTTTTTCTAATCATTCACCAATTGTGATGGTCACCCATACACAATAACCATGTTGTTCAATGAAATTGAGAGAACTAAATTATTTGAGAACCGTATTGTATCTAGAAAACCCCCCCACTAAAACGGGTTACAAAATTTTTATGGTTTCATTTGGATTACCCATTGTTTTTCTTAACTATGTTATAACCAGGATATAGAATAATGTTTTTAAAAATTTAAGACATACATCCTAAAATTCAGAAAATTTAAAATAATCACATAATTTAATGAAATTTAAAAAGTTAACTTGAGGTTTTATAGCTATATTCATTAAAATAATGGTAAGTGATCCACCCTAGTGTAATTTTTTAGTTATATGTCAAAAACCCTTATGTTTTATGTTTGTGGTGTAACATCCTTATTTTATTGTACATTGGTGGTAGATTACCTAACATGGATTGTGATGTTGTTTATATATCATTAACCTATAGATACATCATTATCCCAATTATTGGTTGGATTCTATGATGATGTATTCACCAAGGGATAACATGTGCACCATTGTTGTTGAGATAGTGATATATCATTCACTAAGAGATAACTCATTCATTTTTGAGGATATGATAGGAATATATTGTTTATAATAAATTTGTTAGGATGATTAATTATTCACATAGATGTTTTGGATTTATTGAAACCACATTTACCTTAACTAATATGATTGGGAATAATTGATTATTTTCCCTTGAGTGGTGCATTCAGACATTATGTTAATCATCCCATTTTATCATTGGTTGAAATAGGTATGATCATTCATCTTATGGATTTTATCCTCTAATAATGTGATGGTATTTCATTAATGTGTGTGAATGGGTTATGTTTTAGGGTTATTAGGGTGAAATGATAACCAAATATCATTATCACCTAATAAATGTATATATAACCACCAAATAATAGTAGAATTTAATGTTTCTTCGTATCTAAAGAAGTCCTTCGGGGTCATTGGAGTCATCCAACACCTGCGTAATGTCCATGGGATGGAATGTAAATGAGTATATCTTGATGTTTTATTACAAGAAAATGTTTCATCTTATAGTTGAAAATATATCTTGGGATGACCATGGATTTGGGGGATTTAGATTTTTAGGAGTTCAAAATGTGACTTCAATTATATGTCCTTGTATATTTACATTTTATTTACTATTCTACATATGTTTCAAAAATTGTTCCCTCTATTTACATATTTTTATAATAAATATTATAGGTATTTATTTCTACCACATATTTTTATTAATAAAAAATGAATATAATATACTATATAATATACTGGATTAAGGGTTCCGAAATCAATTATTTTTTATTTTGGATTTTTTCTTGTTTTTCTATTATTAAAATGGTTCATGTGGATTTATATGAATAGTAGATAATAACCCTTATGTATTAAATTGGAGTTCATTATCCCCACATGAATTTTTTGGGATCTCACCTCTATTTGAAATCCTCTAGAATAGAGGGAGTCATCGTTTTGTTCATATGGAATGCATCATAGAGCTACAGTTCAATAAATCTAGGCTTGGGTTTACACAATTTCTTCATCCACGAAAAATTTCCATAATAAGAATTCACAAATAATTATTACTTATAAACATTAAACCCTATAAAAACATTAGAAAACATGGGATACGAATATACAAATTTTAAAGTATTGTAAAAATAAGAATAAAACTTATTAGTCAATGATTATACATTTGTTAAAGGATGGGGTCGAAACCTCAATTTATTATTAAAGAAAAGACCTCTTTAGACTGGCTAGAGGGAGACCCATTACATAGCCCGAAGACCCAAGGCCAAGTGGCCTGAATATAAGGCTTGAAAGCCCATTTTTTGGCCCAAAGGACCCCTCGGTGAACAGTATTTCTATAGTACTCGTGCTTCTACATTACCTGCTACAGTACCGTCACCGCTACAGTTCCTGCAACAGTGCCTCTACCTCTATAGTACAGCTACAGTGCCCTGCTACAGTAGCTAGAAATTCTTCCCTGCCCAAATTTGATCCTGAGTCTTTAGTCAATGATCATTCAATAATACATTAAAAAATTGTTTTTATAAAATAATAAACATTTATCTCATATAATATTATTACATTATACTAAATTATAAAATCAAATTAATTGATTATATAAGTTAAATCCAGTATGTTCAAAAAAAAATTATAATCATGCATAATATCATATATTATTCATGAAGGTTTCAATGGACATTATATCCATATCAACATTAGTCACATATAATCAACAATAAATACTCGTAATGGAATAACCTAATTGGTTTATTCCAAAATAGCTTCTATAGAGAATAAATCATTACCTTACACATTTTATGGACATATATTAGGCCCACCCATAATCATATATAATTTCTATGTTCTATATTATGAATAAAAAATATTAAATATAGCATTTAAATTTGTAAACATAACCACTAAAGTTAACCATAAGAAATAAAATGAAATGTGATAACTAATTAACTATTGATTGGAAATTTATTAAGGGAGAAAATTATATTGATGAACAATGATAACATATGACTTATTAAATGTTCTATAAATAAAAGTATAGTTAACGTACATTTATTACACATAAATTTTAAAACACTCTTTATATTTATATAAATTGGCATGATTTATTTGAATACTTAAATTAATTATTTATTAGTTAAAAAAATTTATATTGAAATTCATTTGATATTAGTTCAAATAGTACCATGTTTCTTTCGATATTTCGTTCATAATCATCATTACATGTTAATGAATTCAACATCTAATGTATAGTTAAACAATATATAATGTAATTTTAAAATAATTTATAATGTCACATGAGCTATCAATTTATGTTATAAGATCTATTCATAAATAGTAAATCTATGTATAATGTTAATAACAATAAATAAATACTTTATAAAGAACATTAACTTGAATTTTACAGTTTACAAACCCTAATAATAGCATAAATTAAAATAATATATCATAAATATTATTTGTTTCTATGGTTTTAATCTTTCATGTTTATAATTATGAATATTGAGTAGCAACATTCTTGGTGGTGGTTGAACCGACCCAACATGAACGTATTAAAAAGAAGGGTTTCTTATAAACCATATAAATTTCATTATTATACTCTAATTATTGAATTATATCTATTATTGTCTCTTTTAATTTATATTTTTAATCAATATTATATAGTGTTTGGGTATGAATTGTATTAAAATAAAAAATTAATAATATTATACTTACATAAAATGGTTAAATCATTCCCTAATGATCTCCTTTAAAATAAAACCGTTGGGTATTCTACTTGTAACCAAATTATGAGAGACATGTGTAAAGATTATATGATAAGTAATTTGAGTACAATATGGATAGTGAAATGTAAATTATAATTTTTTTGAAAAGTGTAGAATGAATCCCTCTTTTATAGTTAAAAATTGGTGATGTTTTTGAAAATATTCAGCACATAAAGGTTATGAATTTAATTTTTACAAGGGAAGGAGATCACAAGTGTAAAAAATCTGTTCATTAAATCCTTATCAATATATAGATAAATATATTTTTTTATTATATTATGATTTAAATCATATTGCTTTAAATCTCTCATTTATATATATTTTCAGGTTTATTCTTGTATTCATTGATTAATAATATATTGATAATTATAGAATTATTAATTTGATATTTAAATAACGTATTACCTATCATGATTTTCATAAAAAATAAATTGACACTTTTGTATTATTTAATTTAGTTTACATATATTAAATCCTTCACTGATACCATTTATCATGTTCCCCATGACATGTTCTTCTCACATTATTTACATATGTCAAACAGAAAAAGAATTTTGTATTATTTATTTTTCCCAATCATATTTAATCCCCATAAAAATTGATTATAACTTTTTTTTTGTTAATATATAAAGATTAATAAGGGATGTAAAAATGGAGAAAACTTGTTAATATATGGAAGACTAATGATAAGTTTTTTTATTAAAATAACAAAAATTAAACTTCAACAAGATCCAAAATATATATTAAAGAAAGAAATAAACATACTTTAAAATGTAAATAAACTAATTTTTATCTTAAAAATAATAATATTATGAATTGAAATAGATTAATCATGATTTTTTAGGGACATTTAAATAATATGTCCCTTAATCACTAAAAATAAAATATACTCTCCAATAATCGAAAAAATAATCAGTTATTTAAAATATATCATCTCTAGAGAATAAATCACTATCCAATGCAATTGGGAGATATATATTTTATCCACCAGTCATAATTTATAATATCAAAGTACTAAATTATTTATAAAACACATGTAAGATTTCATTTCAAACCATAAACAAACAAATTAATGTTAATCCCAAAGAAATGGGTAAAAATCACTTTTCATTTGAAAATATAAAATAAGAATATAATATTTTGGAATAAAAATAAAGAAAAATATAACAATGAAAATACCTAAATAACATTATAGAAACTATTACTAAAAATACTTAAAAACATTAAAATAATAAATGAAAACCAGTTCTGAGATTGTAACATGTAAAATGAGAATAAATCAAATAAGATATTATATGATAAAAATGAATATAATATTAAAAAATAGTAAAAAAATTAAGGTGATGAATATAGAAAATATTATGATCTTATTATATCAATCCAACCAAAACGTACATAAATAATAAACTCATAACATGATTTAATCAAAAACATATCATAAATAATATCTCTACCCAAGGAACATTTTTTAGTTTCTTTGGTAAACTTAACATAAGAACATATATTTTACATGTTATGAACATTTCTCTAAAAACTAAACCCCCCCCCCCCCCATTTTACATTCCTTGATACAAAATACTATCCAAATATATGGTAAGGGAATATATAAAGAGGTCTTAGTTCAAACACTAACTAAGGAATAACACAAACAATTCTATAATGGTTACAAAAACAACATATGGGAAAAAATTTATTAAGGGGAAATATCCTTTTTCAATGAGTATAATTAAATATGTGTCAAATATAATTTTTAAATACAAAGGTATCATCTCAAATGATTACACTTCTAATATAGAATGAGAAAAAAATTTCAATCTTGTGACATCAGCCACAGAATGTAGGTAAATATTATCATATTCACCAACATATTATTTTTTATCTTTGTGAACCTGGATACCATCTAACAGATTCACACATAAAATTGTGAGTAGAGAGACACATCACCAAACTTTCTATTTTTGATCATATATACTCACTAACATGTTCAAATAAAATTTCTAACTCATGATATATAAGACTTTACCAATTTCATTAGAGGGATATATTTTTCCTTCCCATATAAAAACCATGAATTAGTATGCCACTTGAAAAAAACAATCACATTATCAAATAAACCAATAAAAAATGGAATTTATGATATTATCAAACGCTATGTCATAAAATAACTTCAAAAATAAAATAAAATGATACCAAAAGTGGTTATCCAAAATTAAATATATTATAAGAGAAAATATATGGTCAATCATGAAACAATATACCATTATAGGCATATAATTGATATATAATGAAAAAATTAAAAACAAAACATCATAATATAATTCATTTCTCTTAAACCCTATTAAATTGTTTGAAAATAAGAGTTTAAATTTAATTCCATAAAATTTTTCATTTGTTTTTATATATAATTTCAAAAAATTATTTTTGAAATAAATAATCATGAATGAATCATCTTCTTTACATGAGTAAATGTGAGTTAGAAGGTAAAAAATATTTTATATAAATTAAAAACCTTTTATATCTAAAAATTAAGATTTTTTGAATCCCTATTCAATTAAAAAAATAATAAAAAAGTATTTTAAAATTGTTCAATAGAATTATAAGAGATAAAAAATAATTTATTTCAAAATAATAAGTAAAACTATAGAGTTAAGGGAAAATATGTATATGGAAATGAAAGGTTCTTTTGAAAATATGGGAATTATCCTTTTCATTTTCACAATTTATAAATGAAATGATCGTAGAAGATGATATGGATATCAAGGATTATTCCACAAATAATATAGATTTCATAAAATATAATCTCATAAAATAGATGATTCCAAGAATCGTTTTATGATTATTATTTATAAATTTGATTACAACTCAATGAAAGGTAATTGAGTTATCAAAACCCTTATAAATTTAGTATTTTTGAGTCAAAAGTACATTGAAGGTTAAAAATAATTTATATCTATCACTACCATGAATTAAATCCATGTATTATGAAAAAAATAAATTATTAGTACATATGTAGACAATAGAAATAATAAATTTGTGCGTAACATTGAAACATTTCATAATAAAGAGTAGCTGAGATGAAAAAACCTTACATTGTTCCATATTTAATTTCTGCACAGTCATATCTTAATAAATAAGCTAATTAAGATTATTAGATTTATTTTTTGGAACCCTATTATTTTATATTAAATATATTATGGACCATTTATTTTAATATATTATTTGTATTATAATTCCATTGGATATATTTGCGTGAAAATTGAATTAGTGCCGACCTATTTTGGTAATTATATTGATCGATATGAATATTTTAATAATATATTACTGAATATAACCATTACATAAAAACAAAGTCTTTAAATTCTGATAACATATAATATTAATATTATTTATGTTCTCATAGTCATCAATTATAGTGTTTTATAGTATATATTCATGTATATGATAAAACCAACCCAATCATGAACACACTATATCTTGATGGATTATTATGGTTAGGAAGTTTATTATTTAATTATAAAAAATAATTATTAAATTATATATATTTTTTAATTTTTTTGAATAATATTTGTATTATTATTCAAAATTATTGAAAAACTAAATGAAAAATTAAAAAATTACTTCATGAAGGCTGTTGTTTACACAATACATGGGTAATAACCTTTTGTTTTAATAAGTTGATGGAAAAGAGTAAATAATTATTATTAAATTAATATAATTAAATTTTAATATTAAAATTATATTTATTTTTATATATTAATAGTTTTAGAGATGATTCTGGAATTATTAGAGGAAATGAAATACTATAACAAAGTGATAATCATGTTAGAAGCATGATTTTCCTATCGGAAATCACCTTAGAGATAAATGACATAAGAAATATAAGAGATACCTTAATATTATAGAAGTGCGATTGGACATAAGAAGGAAAATTTTGGAAAATTTATAACAATAAATTCAAAGTGATGGTGAGTCTTGATGTTATGGAAGTGATGATTTTTTTAAGTAAAAATATGGGTTGTTTTGAGGGTAACACTAACATTTTTAATAATGTATTGTTACAATTCAATGTTAAATCGAAATAAATAGAAAAAATATAGGGTAATATGGGTGTGGGTCTAATATGACCTTAAAAACTCATTTGAAGACATATTTTTAGAATTTTTTGTCTATTTATCCTGAGTAAAAGGTTTTTTACAGCATTTACTTTTTCTGGGGTAACTATTTTACACCATAGTAGTTAAGTATAATGAATATAATTAAAATAGACCTTATTAAATTATTTAAAAAATATTATTCCAAATTAAAAAATAATTTTATCATAAAAAATTTAAAATGTGTGCGAAGTTAATTTTAAAATAAAGACACATAATCATTTAAAATAAATGTTTTTACAAAAATAAATATTTTTAGATAAACATTTATTTATAACATAAAATTATCATTATTAATTATTTTATTGAACCAATTTGATTTATTATAAATAATTTAACATTAATATGTAAATCATTGAAATGTCAAATAGAAACAATCCTGAAAAGTATTTAATTCAAAGAAAAGGCATAAAAGATTTTTTTATTAAACATTAACATTAATTTATTTCAAAAAATGTTGTAAATAAGATTTATATAATCAAATAACATATTAAAATGATTATAATAATTTATTAAATACATATTTTATTAATTAATACTTATTTTACTTATAGTATATCTTACATAATGATAAAATCTTAAAACATTACACTTTCCCAAAAATCATATTTTTTATACTAAAAATAAATCTTTTAGATAAACTGAAAAATTAAAACTATGTAAATTTTTATTTGAGAAATTTAAATTTAAATTTTATTTATTAACATTTAGATTCTAAATTTTTTTAAATTTAGAGTTTTTTAAAATACATAATACGAAGGATGTATTTTTATTTTCAAAAAACATTTTTCAATATTAAATAATTATTATTATTATTCATCTAGGTATAATAACATTTAATAGTTTAATATCATTGGTTTTATTTTATAATTATTAATTGTGTTCTACTAATATATTGTGGTTAGTTTACATTGGTTTTAGTGTGTAAAGAAAGTTATATAACATAACATTAGTTTTATAGGGTCTATAAATTTGTGTTGTTACATTATAACCCTCATGAAATAATTTTCCTCGAAATTTTATTACACATGGGAAAATAGTAAGGGTAATTTCTCCTCATTACATCCACTATTTCTGATGTATCTTTATCTTGCTTATTCCTCTTACATAGAAACATGAATAGACTAGTTGTCTTGTTTTAAAAATATGTGTATCTTCGATACAAAATTTCCTTTGGTTATTATTCATAGGAGAGTTCATATTCCTCTTTCATAGATTCTGAGATTAGTACATGTGATTATTTTGTATGTAATTATTTAATCAAAATAAATAAATGAAATCTTGAACACAAGAGAGGTGGGGAGAGAGCACTAAGAGATAAGATTTGAAACTGAGTTGATCAATGATCTCAAAAGAAAGATGTATTTAGGGATCAACATATCCTTCTTCTAAAATATCATTACCGACTTCTATGGATATATTCGGAGAATCACCATATCACCAAAATCAAATTCTAGATCTCTTCAATAATTATCTATATAACACTTCTTTTGACATTGTATTATTTTAATATGTCACTGAATGGTTTGAAAATTTATTTTTCATTTCTTTAAAAATATAAATCCCAATAATATTTCATTCCCAAAATTTATCCCACCATGTTGGATTGGTGAATCTCTTCTAATAAAAATTGTCATATGGTGCTAGTTGAATTCTAGAATTCAAACTGTTGTTATATTAGAACTCTAACGGGGGATGTTTTTGATCCCAATATCATTGGAATTACATTTAATAATATTTAGACATAACATCAGCATTTTTAATGGTTATATAATACTATATATATTTTTAAGGTGATATATGGTGAAAAAACTCCCTTAAATTCACAAATCATGGTTAATATTTTCCAAAATCATGATGAAGACATCGGATCTCGATTTGATATAATAGACAGGGTAAACCAAGAAGCCAGACCACATATTTAATTTTTATCATGGAAATAATATCAAAATATAAATATTATCTGATGGTAATAAAATGTGTTGAATTTGTATGAAAAGTTATCAAAATCAATATGTCATTGTGACCTTTAGATGATGGGGGAGTCATATGAAGAAATCTATGGTGATTTTTTTTCAATTTTTATAATAGAATGGGTAATGATTTCATCATACCTTTAGGAATTTATTTCTATTACTTATCTTTCTGACATACCAAGAATTGAGATATATACTTCATGATTTCAATCTTTATGTTATCCCACAAAAAAATAATTCACATTTATATACATATGTGTGCCCCATGGTTGGATATAGAAGGATGATATATGTTCATAATAAAAGATATCATTTTTAATTTTAGATACAAATTGGACACATATCCAACATACAAAACATATAACTCATTCATTATCAATTTTTATCTCAGGAATATTTACTACCTTCTATTGTAGCTAAACATCATCCATATGGTCTTCTTTGATCATTACATGAATTATGGGTTATGAAAAAATTTGGGAAAGGTATGATTTCTACCCTTCCCCTAATACAGAATGATTAATCCTTTGTAGATACCTATATATTTTTTTTAATCCTTATCTTTGATAATATATAATTTTATTTTCTACTCAATGAAGTATAAATCTTATTTTCTTTCCGGGGTGGTATTTTATCGACCATTCATAATATTTGATTATATATATAAATATCCATTGGTTCTTGTTTAAATAATTCTGAGGGAATATATATTTAAAGATATTTTGATTGATTTATACAGCACACTACTCATGATAAAGGTAATTCATCAAATTTTTCAATGAAAAAATAACTTTTTCTATCTCTAAATCATGAATTTTGTATTTTTTAACATAATTTAGTAATTGGATTAAGACATTAAAAATACCTTATCATTTTGCATGAGGATTAATCTTATTCATTATAGTAATACATCCATGTAAATTATAAACCCTTAACTATTATATGGTAATGTAATAATAGGTGGATTGATAAATCCTCACATAAACTCCTTGAAGTTTCCCTCACATTCCTCTTTCCATAGGAACATTCCCCCTTCCTCTGTGAAAAAGATTAATATATGCGATAGTTATGGGAAATGTGACATAAAGAATCCGTTTTATAGATCTAACCCAAGAACACTATGGTTTTTTATTATATTGGTTGTTCTAGTTCATTTTCCAATAACCTAAATCTTTGATAGATCTAGAAATATACCACGTCTTGTGATGACATGAATAAGGTATGTTACTTTATGTTGAAAAAATTTCCATTTTATGAGTTTTTCATAAATTCTATCCTTAATATGGGTTATTAACTCATTACATATGTGATCTCCATGTCCTTACATTATTTTTTATATATAAGTATACCATCTATAAATACTACAAGAAATTGATCAAGTTTATCTCTAAAGTATTTATTCATAAGATCCATATATATAACAAGGACATTGGTAAGTCCAAATGGTATCACTATGTAGTCATGGTGTCCACATATTATTTTGAATTATTATATTGTATTATCCTTTCTATTTCACCACAATTGACGATATCAACTCTAGAGGTCAATATTTATGAAGAATTGAGTTCTCTAAGTTGATCAAACCATCCATCAACATAGGATATGAGATATTTGTTATATTATTCTGTTTATTTTGAACTCATGATAATCAATAAAAACACACATTGATCCATCCATATTTTTTTAAATAGAAATAGTTCGATACATAGTGAAGCACTAGGGAATGTAAAATCCTAGTAAATATTCTATTTTTATTTCTTATTCAATTCATCTAATTAATTTGAATACATTCTATAGATGATTTATGATATAGTAAATGATCAAAGGATAATTTTTATTGAGAATTAAACCTCATGATCTGGGGGAAGACTACGAAATTCATATGGGAAATACATGAATATACATTTTTACGTTTAGTATGATATTAATTTTATCCTTCTTCATGATCATATGATCTTGAAACCCCTTATTGTTGGTCATTGAGATCCATATTATAGTATTTTATTCTCACAATGTTGTTGGATCATCTAAGCACTTACACATGATCAATGGATGATTGGGGATATTTGAGGTTATTTAACCTTTTTGATAATTTATTTTATCTTTTATATGAAATGTTATTACTTAGTCTGAATTTTGTGAAATTTTACTGGAGGATGGAGAACAAGTTTTTCTATAATATCTACACAAAAAAATGAATTGGAGAGTACTATTATTCCATAGTTTCATTTTTCATTCCACCAGGAGTTTTCCTAGATAGTTTAATATTCAAATCATCAGTTAGTGAATGTATATTCTTATAAAACATATAATTTATGAAAGAATGCAATTAAATAGATTAAAATAATGCATTCACATTTCTTAAGTGGACGATGGGTGTACCATTCACCACTTTGTTATTTTTTTACACATTTGTAGTAGTTATTATATATACCCTTTCATTATCCCTTGTTTTTTGAAGGTACTACTACCTATTAACTTTATTAAATCTAGGTTTTCGTAATAGATTTATAAAATTCCAATATAATTGGAATTTTAAGCAATGAAGAGTGGTTGTAGAATCTTTTGGGGACTTTGTCCCTGAGTAGTGTTATTTGTCATAATTCTATTACTTTAATATATATGAGATAGGTGGATTATTGTACCACAGTTGTAACACATTCCAAAAACTCTATTTAAATTTCATGAGATTCTCCTCCCATATATATTACATGTGTGTATTTTAAAATTTTTACCCCCATGAGATTGTTCATTAGAGATTCATTAATATTATATATTTATTTTACTTTCTCAATGATCATGTGGGTCTTTGTCTTTGTTTTAAAACATAATCTCATATTATTAAAATTACTCATAGATTCCTAAATCACATAAATCTAGTTCCTTTAAAATATCAGGTCTCAATCGGAAAAATAATCAATAAATATTTTTTTTATGTCAATTAATTGACTATGGGGTGTACCTCCTGAGTATCATGATGTTTTCAAGATAAGATCCCACAAATTCATCTTAATTTCATTTTAATTCAATAAATTATTATTCCATATTTGTGAATAGAGTCCAAAGAAAATATCTAGTGAAAAATATTCCCTTCAAATCTGCCTTGTAACATCCCAGGTAAATAAAGAATAAAGAATTTTTATATTTATTAATATTTAAGAATTAAATATTAATTTTAATTAAAAGTGGTTTCTACGTTTGATAGCGTACTCGATACGCAACGATGATTTTCTTTGAAAACTTACGTTGCACACTAGTAATAAAATAATATTATTTTAAATGTTAGTTAACACGTAGCCGTTGTACTAGCGGGAATGGATAGAAATAAATAAAATATGATTATATATGTTTTTAAATGTTTTTACATTTATCCAATAAAAGATAAAGGCTTAAAATACCGAATGAATTCAATTTTAGGCATTTATACCCTAATTTTCACTAAGGGTTCACTTATCACCTTTTGACGGCGAACCATCATTAAATATAGTTTTGATCAGTCTTATAAATTCTATTGGACCAAATATAACTCTTCTTTAGAATCGGGACATCAAAATTTACTTTGTGTAAATTTTTGGTATCTTTCTGATAAAGTTCATTTTTTAATGAATAGTGTAAAATGATGTATTTTAATTCAAAACCGCTTTTTAATCTAATTTATTTATATGATTAGATTATCATTTTAATTGGTTTTAAAGTGAAATTATAAAATATTTTTACCATTAAATCCAATAGTGGTCGTTGAAATTAATTTCACTTTGAAATCGGACTTAAACTAGTGTCAATCTTTTGATACTTATTGTTTCATAAAAACACGCTATTTGCTCTGACAGCGGGAATTAATTATTATATTAATTAATGCAACTTATATGTTGTGAATTTTGTAAAATGGACTTCATTTTTGAATTCAGAATATCAAATATAGCTTAGGGTGAATTTTTGGTATTTTTCTAAAAAACTTCAAATTTTGATGAATAGTGAAACCACTAAGTGGTACTTATAAAAACTGATTTTTCGTTTAAATGAACTTTTACCACTTCTGTGTTTTGAATTTAAAAAATCCGACATACATGGTTGTCATGAAGAAGTAAAATTAGGTTCAATGAGATTAAAATAATTTTTTGGTGAATAGTAACTTATTATGTTTTTAATCGTGATTAGAGGTAATTAGTGTAGTTTAAGGTAAAAATAATGTTTTAATAATATGAGATGAGCTTGACACATGTCCTACCCTTATTGGATGTGTCATGCCCGACCAAGAAAAGTCATGGGTCAACTTGGGGACCCCATGGAGCCACTTTGGTTGGGAAATGACATAAATAACTTTTTATTTAATGTTAAAGTAAAAATGACACACACATGAGATGTTTTACTAAAACAATTTTTACATGGGTTTATACAAGTCATATTTTTGACTATAAATAGTCATTGGAAAGATAAAACTCTTTCCTACATCATAGTATTTTTCTTAGAATTTTTAGATATTAAATAAATTAAATTATTTATGACATCATGATGATGCAGCGATTACCTCATTATTTAACGATTTAAATAAAATGGAAAGATAATGTAATATCTAAGACCTACACATGTCCAAAACCTATTGGATGAGTGGATTTCGAACCCTTATCAACTTATCCTTGAAATAAATCAATTTGGGACATCTTAAATCCGAATACCATTTTAAAATAAAGTGACTTTTCTTTACTTTCCAAGAGTGCCCCTCCTCTCCTCTTATAAAAGGCCCCCACCTATACCTCCTTACCCACACTCCCAAAGCCTTTGGCTCCGCCAAAACCTGCCCATTTTGGCTCTCCACATCCCTCTCGTACTCCTTGAAGCCTCACATTGGGCAGAAGTCTTCCCAAGTAATCCTTTGATCTCAAACCAAGGGGAGTTACCCGATTTTAAGGTAATGCCTTCTTTTGAGTCCTTTTGTTTTATTTTGCTTCTCCAACCCCCTAAACTCTTTTTATTATTTTCTTTTGTAACAACTCCAGTATACTCAATATACTAGGATGTTGTTATAAGATTTATTAGAGCTACACTTACACACACCTACATCTAATGGTTAAAGAACATATTGTTTCCGTGGATGGCGATTTTCTGCCTCCCGAAACGATGATTGTTCAACATTCTTTTAACACCTTCAAAGGTGGCTATTAAGATAACACTATATTTATATATGATATATAATATGTTTATTTTTTCCTTAAGCTTATTTATTTTTCATTTTGGGCATACCTTTATGGTTTCCATTATTGGTAAACACGATATCTTCATTTATGGAAGTGCGGACTACCGCCCCCTCAAAGTGATGTGATTCGTTAATGCCATATGTGGGACGTGTAAAGGATAGATTTAAAGTTATTATATAATATTTTATACTGGAATTATAATATACCTCTATATCATTATTATTTATTTCCATTAAAGTATGATATAGAAATGAAAGTAGCGTTCATGCATACGTACGGCTTACCAACTCCATGAACGGTGCATTTCATTTCTTATCCCCAAATGTAATGTACTATTAAAAGTACATGTATATAATGGATATATATAATGAATGATATATCTAAATTATGAATATAATTCTGGAATTAAAATATACATACCTCTCATTTAGTTTTAATTCCATTAATATGACAAAGAAATGAAAGTAGCGTTCATGCGTACGTACGGCTTACCGTCTCCATGAACGGTGCATTTCATTTCTTACCTCTAAATGATTATGTAATATTATAAATACATGTATATGCTGGATATATATGATATATATGATATCCAAATCAGGAATGTCATTCTGGATATAAAGAACCTTTGACCACATGAACAACATGTAATTGTAAGAAGTCCACTTTCGACTTAAGAACCAAATATCGACAAAACAAACATTATTAACTTAAATGGTTACATAATGTTTATAACATGGAAATAAGTGATATAAAAGGAATAATGCACTTTAAAAAGGTTCTTAATCAAGTATAAATTAACTCAAGTTTATTATTCAGGACATTAAAGAACGATTGAGCCAAGTTGGACCCGAGGTAAGGGACTTCTTCTCAATCTCCTTTCATTGAGGCATATTTCATTTTATACACAACTTTATTTTATACGGTGTATAAACCCCTTTGAATTTTACTTTTATACAAAAGGAATCTTTTTCTACGAATAATTTTACTAAATGACAAAAAGGAATTTTTTTTTAACGTACGCGGTGACAACGACCTTTTCTGCCGCTGCGAGTATTATTTGGTCTTTGGCTTCCTCAACAAGCCGTAATGTTTTTTTAAAATAAATATCATATACTCTTTTATGTATTTTGGTATTGAAAATGGTTTTGATAAAGGATTCTATTATGATATATTGTGATTGAAATGTGGAAATGTTATCATTCCTTTATATTGGTTTTATGTTTTATGATTTTATATTGGTACTTGGACATTTGACGGGTGGTTACGTGATAAACCATATGACGGGTGGTGCCATGAATACCAGGACGGGTGGTTATGTTATAACATCCAATGCATTGGGTATGGAAGTCGGTTGTATGGCTATTCCATTAAGTATGTATGGAAATTGGCCGTATGGCTATTCCATTGAGTGATATGTTTGGAAGTCGACCGTATGGTTATTCCACTTAAGTTTGTTTATGTCCCAAGTTACCTTTATATATGTTATGTGTTCTTTATATGGGTTTTATGGTAATCCTTTGGTTACAAAAATTTATGTAATGATACTTTATTCAGTGAAGAGTTTTTACTACTTCATGAAGGTGAAGGTATTACTTTGATAGAGTATACATGGTTTACTTGATGTTTGAAAAAATAACAGTTTTCATTATTTGTGTATCCCTTAATGAGCTTTTTATACTCACCCCCAAGTTTTTTTGAAATGTTTTTCACAGGACATAATTTGTAATAAGGTCAAGGATGGGATCAAGGGAATGTCATGCTATATAAAACATGGAACTAGACATATTTCTTTTTAAGAGTTTTTTTTATTATGGAAACTTAGTAGAAGTTTCTACTTTGTAATCTTTTGAGATGTAATAGTTATGTTCTAATTCTCTAAAACTATAAACCTGAAAATATCCTCAATATGAATTATTCATTTAATTCAATATTAAGTAAGGTTTAAGGTCGGGGCCTTATAGTTGGTTTCAAAGGTCGGTTTAGACAACTTTAGGAGTTAGAAAAGTGTAAAATTATAAGTTAATTTATGGTATGATTGAAATGATATAGCATTTACAGATTACCATATTTCTTCACCTATGGTATTTCTGTGATAAGAAAGGTTTTTCATAGAGGAGACAGAACATCTTTTCTGGGAAGTCATACAGAGGGAAATGACCATTCAAATTAGTATCCTGAGATGGTCAGAATCAAAACTAAACAGTTTGTTGCAGTGATGGCTCAGTTGACTCAGGTGAAAAATGTTTGTTGTTTTTATTGATGATATTTTGGTGTTTTCTAAAAGTAAAGAGGAGAATGAAAGTCATTTAAGGGTTATCTTGAAAACCTTAAAAGAAAATAAACTATATGGAAAATTCAGAAAGTGTGAGTTTTGGTTACAACAAATTTCTTTCCTGGGTCACATTGTTTCAAAAGATGGCATAACTGTTGATCCTACTAAAACAAAAGTTGTTGAAGAATGGCCAAGACCCACAAATGTAACCGAGATCCGTAGTTTTCTTGGTTTGGCAGGTTACTAACGAAGGTTTGTTGAAAATGTTTCACGGTTATCTAGTCCAATGACTAATCTAACTCGTAAGGGTGTTATGTTCATCTGGACAAAAGAATGTGATGATTGTTTTTAGGAGTTGAAAAGAAGATTGGTGAATGCTCCAGTTTTGGCACTTCCTTCTAGGAATGGTGAGTTTTTTATATACAGTGATACTTTGTTGAATGGACTTGGATGTTTCCTTATGCAGAATGACCAGGTAATTGCTTATGCTTCACATCAGTTGAAAACTCATGAGGTAAATTACCCTACACATGATTTGGAATTAGCTGCTGTTGTTTTTGCTTTAAAAATTTGGAGGCATCATTTGTATGGAGTAAAGTTTGAAATATATATTGATCACAAAAGTTTAAAGTATATATTCACTCAGAAAGAATTGAACATGAGACAGAGGAGATGGCTAGAATTAATCAAGGATTATGATTGTACAATTCATTACCATCTGGGAAAATCAAATAAAGTGGTTGATGCTTTGAGTCGAAAAAGTAATGCTTCATTAGAAATGTTGCGTTTGGAACATGATCCTTTGGATAAGGATTTGATGAACTTTTTCATAGAAGTTGTTGGTGCAGAAAGTTCATCTGTTTTGTTTCAGGTATCAGTGAGATCATCTCTATCAGATAGAATCAAGCAAGCACAGAAGCAAGATAGTGAGTTTCAAAAAAAGGTAGAGCTGGTTCAGAAAGTTAAGTTTCCTGAATTCATCATTGATAATGATTTTTTTTTGATATTTTGGAAGAGATTGTGTGTGCCTTGTGGTTCACAGTTGAAGAGAGAGTTGTTATGTGAAGCTCATAGTTCTCCGTTTTCAGTTCATCCTGGCAGTACTAAGATGTATGGAGATCTGCGGGAGTATTACTGGTGGGATGGAATGAAAAGAGATTTTGCTGATTTTACTGTGAAGTGTTTGACATGTCAACAGGTTAAAGAAGAGCGGAAGTTACCTAAAGGGATGCTTTAGCCTTTACCAGTGCCAGAGTGGAAATGGGAAAACATATCCATGGACTTTGTTGTGGGATTACCGAGGACATCTCGAGGTAATAATGCAATCTGGGTTATTGTTGATCGCTTGACTAAATCTGCTCATTTTTTTGCTATACGAGATACTTTTTCCCTAGATCAACTTTCCCTTTTGTATCTTAAAGAGATAGTCAGGTTACATGGAGTTCCCCTCTCCATTGTATCTGACCGTGATCCCAGGTTTACTTCTAACTTTTGGAAAGTCCTTCAGAAGTCGTTGGGTACTGAATTAAATTTTAGTACAGCTTTTCATCCTCAATCAGATGGGCAGTCAGAAAGAAAAATTCAGACCTTGGAGGATATGCTACGAGCTTGTTCAATGGATTATCAGGTAAGTTGGGACCAACATCTTTCTTTGGTTGAGTTTTCTTATAATAACAGTTTTTATTCTAGTATAAAGATGGCACCATTTGAGGCATTATATGGGAAGCAGTTTCGAACTCCATCTTTCTGGGATGAAGTGGGTGAAAGGAAGTTGATGGGACAAAAATTGGTAGAAGAGTTGGCAGAAAAAGTTCAACTGATACAGAAACACATGAGAACAGCTCAGAGTAGGCAGAAGAGTTATGCGGATAACAGGAGGAATGATCTCTCTTCTGAGGTAGGTGATCATGTTTTTCTCAAAGTATCACCATGGAAAAGTGTGATGCGATTTGGTAAGAAAGGAAAGCTAAGTCCAAGGTTCATTGGACCATATGAAATTCTAGAGAAATTTGGATCAGTTGCTTACCGAGTGGCTTTACCTCTGAGTTTATCTCAGGTACACAATGTTTTTCATGTTTTGATGTTGAGGAAGTATATGCCAGATCCATCTCATGTTTTGAGTCCAGAGGTAGTTCAGCTGGAGGAGAACCTATCTTATGAAGAACAAGCAGTCCAGATTCTTGACCATAGGGAGAAGGTGTTACGGAATAAGGTGATTCATCAGGTAAAGGTTTTGTGGAAAAACCATGTGATTGAATAGGTAACGTGGGAATCTGAAAATGCTATGAGGGATAAATAGTCCCACTTATTTTGATAAGTGAATAAAATTGCAAGGATGTAATTCCCAAAAGGGGGGAAGGATGTAACATCCCAGGTAAATAAAGAATAAATAATTGTCATATTTATTAATATTTATGAATTAAATATTAATTTTAATTAAAAGGGGTTTCTACGTTCGATAGCGTACTCGATACGCAACGATGAGTTTCTTTGAAAACTTACGTTGCACACTAGTAATAAAATAATATTATTTTAAATGTTAGTTAACATGTAGTTGTTGTACTGGCGCGAATGGATAGAAATAACTAAAATATGATTATATATGTTTTTAAGTTTTTTTACATTTATCCAATAAAAGATAAAGGCTTAAAATACGGAAATAATTCAATTTTAGGCATTTATACCCTAATTTTCACTAAGGGTTCACTTATCACCTTTTGACGGCAAACCGTCATTAAATATAGTTTTCATCAATCTTATAAATTCTATTGGAACAAATATAACTCCTCTTTAGAATCGGGACATCAAAATTTACTTTGTTTAAATTTTTGGTATCTTTTCGATAAAGTTCATTTTTTAATGAATAGTGTACAATGTTGTATTTTAATTCAAAACATCTTTTTAATATAATTTATTTATATGATTAGATTATAATTTGAATTGGTTTTAAAGTGAAATTAGAAAATATTTTTACCATTAAATCCAATAGTAGTCGTTGGAATTAATTTCACTTTGAAATCGGACTTAAACTAGTGTCAATCTTTTGATACTTATTGTTTCATAAAAACACGCTATTTGCTCTGACAGCGGGAATTAATTATTAAATTAATTAATGCAACTTATATGTTGTGAATTTTGTAAAATGGACTTCATTTTTGAATTTGGAATATCAAATATATCTTAGGGTGAATTTTTGGTATTTTTCTGAAAAACTTCAATTTTTGATGAATAGTGAAACCACTAAGTGGTACTTATAAAAACTGATTTTTCGTTTAAATGAAATTTTACCACTTCTGTGTTTTGAATTTAAAAAATCTGACATAAATGGTTTTCATTAAGAAGTAAAATGGGGTTCAATGAGATTAAAATAATTTTTTGGTGAATAGTAACTTATTAAGTTTTTAATCGCGATTAGAGGTAATTAGTGTAGTTTAAGGTAAAAATAATGTTTTAATAATATGAGATGAGCTTGAATCATGTCATACACTTATTTTATGTGTCATGTCCGACCAAGAAAAGTCATGGGTAAACTTGGGGACCCCATGGAGCCACATTGGTTGGGAAATGACATAAATAACGTTTTATTTAATGTTAAAGTAAAAAATGACACACACATGAGATGTTTTACTAAAACAATTTTTACATGGGGTCATACAAGTCAAATTTTTGAATATAAATATTAATTGGAAATCTAAAAAGATTTCCAACATCATAGTATTTGTTTATAATTTTTATACATTAAATAAATTAAATTATTTATGACATCATGATGATGCAGCGATGACCTCATTATTTAACGATTTAAATAAAATGGATAGATAATGTAATATCTAAGACCTAAACATGTCCAAACCCTATTGGATGAGTGGATTTAGAACCCTTATCACCTTATCCTCGAAATACATCAATTTGCGACCTCTTAAATCCGAATACAATTTTAAAATAAAGTGACTTTTCTTTACTTTCCAAGAGTGCCCCTCCTCTCCTCTTATAAAAGGCCCCCACCTCTACCTCCTTACCCACACTCCCAAAGCCTTTGTCTCGGCCAACCCCTGCCCATTTTGGATCTCCACATCCCTCTATTACTCCTTGAAGCCTCACTTTGGGCATAAGTCTTCCCAAGGAAGCCTTTGAGCTCAAACCAAGGGGAGTTACCCGATTTTAAGGTAATGTCTTCTTTTGAGTCCTTTTGTTTTATTTTGCTTCTCCAACCCCCTAAACTCTTTTTATTATTTTCTTTTGTAACAACTCCAGTATCCTCAATATACTAGGATGTTGTTATAAGAATTATTCGCGCTACACTTACACACACATACATCTAATGGTTAAAGAACATACTGTTTCCGTGGATGGCGAATTTCTGCCTCCCAAAACGATGATTGTTCAACATTCTTTTAACACCTTCAAAGGTGGACATTAAGATGACACTATATTTATATATGATATATAATATGTTTATGTTTTCCTTAAGATTCTTTATTTTTCATTTTGGGCATACCTTTATGGTTTCCATTATGGGTAAACACGATATCTTCATTTAAGGAAGTGCGGACTATCACCCCCTCAAAGTGATGTGATTCATTAATGCCATATATGGGACGTGTAAATGATGGATTTAAAGTTATTATATATGATGTTATACTGGAATTATAATATACCTCTATATCATTATTATTTATTTCCATTAGAGTATGAGATAGAAATGAAAGTAGCGTTCATGCGTACGTACGGCTTACCGTATCCATGAACGGTGCATTTCATTTCTTATCCCCAAATGTAATGTAATATTAAAAGTACATGTATATAATGGATATATAAAATGAATGATATATCTAAATGATGAATATAATTCTGGAATTAAAATATACATACCTCTCATTTAGTTTTAATTCCATTAATATGACAAAGAAATGAAAGTAGCGTTCATGCGTACGTACGGCTTACCGTCTCCATGAACGGTGAATTTTATTTCTTACCTCTAAATGATTATGTAATATTATAAATACATGTAATTGATGGATATATATGATATATATGATATCCAAATCAGGAATGTCATTCTGGGTATAAAGAACCTTTGACCACACGAACAACATGTAATTGTAAGAAGTCCACTTTCGACTTAAGAACCAAATATCAACAAAACAAACATTATTATCTTAAATGGTTACATAAGGTTTATAACATGGAAATAAGTGATATAAAAGGAATAATGAACTTTAAAAAGGTTCTTAATCAAGTATAAATTAACTCATGTTTATTATTCAAGACGTTAAAGAATGATCGAGTCAAGTCGGACCCAAGGCAAGGGACTTCGTCTCAATCTCCTTTCATTGAGGCATATTTCGTTTTATACACAACTTTCTTTTATACGGTGTATAACCCCCTTTGACTTTCACTTTTATACAAAAGGAATCTTTTTCTAGGAGGCGTTTTACTAAACAACAAAAAGGAATGTTTTTTTAACGTACGCGGTGACAACAACCTTTTTTGCCGCCGTGAGTATTATTTGGTCTTTGGCTTCCTCAACAAGCCGTAATGTTTTTTAAAATAAATACCATATACTCTTTTATGTATTTTGGTATTGAAAATGGTTTTGATAAAGGATTCTATTATGATATATTGTGATTGAAATGTGGAAATGTTATCATTCATTTATATTGGTTTTATGTTTTATGATTTTATATTGGTACTTAGACATTTGATGGGTGGTTACGTGATAAACCGTATGACGGGTGGTGTCGTGAATACCAGGATGGGTGGTTACGTTATAACCTCCAATTCATTGGGTATGGAAGTCGGCCGTATGGAAATTCTATTAAGTATGTATGGAAATTGGCTGTATGGCTATTCCATTGAGTGATATGTGTGGAAGTCGACCGTATGGTTATTCCACTTAAGTATGTTTATGTCCCAAGTTACCTTTATATTTGTTATGTGTTCTTTATATGGTTTTTATGGTAATCCTTTGGTTAAAAAAAGGTAAGTAATGACACTTTATTTAGTGAAGAGTTTTTACTACTTCATGAAGGTGAAGGTATTAATTTGATAGAGTATACATTGTTTACTTGATGTTTGAAAAACTAACAGTTTTCATTCTTTGTGTATCCCTTACTGAGCTTTTTATGCTCACCCCAAGTTTTTTTGAAATTTTTTTCACAGGACTTAATGTGGAATAAGGTCAAGGATTGGATCAAGGGAATGTCATGCTATATAAAACATGGAACTAGACATGTTTCTTTTTAAGAGTTTTTTATTATGGAAACTTAGTAGAACTGTCTACTTTGTAATCTTTTGAGATGTAATAGTTATGTTCTAATTCTCTAAAACTCTAAAACTGAAAATATCATCAATGTTAATTATTCATTTAATTCAATATTAAGTAAGGTTTAAGGCCGGGGCCTTATACGCCTAGTTTATAGAACAAAAAGTATTCCTTACCATTATATTTGTAAAACTTTTCACCATTGGATGGCCTCATGTTCCGGACAAAAGACAACCAAAATGACCTTTTCATGTTCCCATAATTGAAGGGCATAAAATATCTTTTACCTCAAATTCATCCATTTATTATAATTAAATGGGTTTTAAGGATAATTAATGGATGGATGATGTTGACACATAATTGATTCAATAGAAAGATTCTCCATTCTGGGTGTGTTTGGGAACTCAACATTATTTATGTTCTTATTTATATCATGAGATATTTTAGTGATTAATTCCATGATATTATATACTCAATTTCAGATCTCATTTTTGAAATCACAAAATTGAATATTGAATCAATCATTAGATAAATTCCATTTTCTTTCCTTTATATCTTTCATAGAAAAAAGTGCATGGTGCATAAAATTAAATTAGTAAATGTATACAATAGAAAACTATAATCAAAGAAGAAATAAATCAAAAAAATAATGAGTATATTTTTACTGAAAAAATACTTATGTATCAATCTAGTTCATCCGTGGTTACCATCCTACTAGGTTATTTTAAACCATACTAGCTAACATAACAAAAAAAATCCATAATTATGGTTTGTTTAAGTAAATGTTAATTAATAAATGTATATCCCCTGGGAGTTTCTAGTTAGGTGTGTGGTTATTCTACGTTGTTGAGACCTTGTTCATGGATGATTTAAAATTATACATTCCCTATTAAATGTGTTTACACATTGGAACAATTATACAGATCCTACAACAACATTCCTATATCTAGTAGGGATGTATTTTCTAGGAAAACCATAGGAACCATTATTTACAAAAAGATCACGGTAATATATAAAAAAATTCATTTCGGTTTCAATAAATTTTTTTCATAATATCCAAAAATAACTAAATCTTGGATAGGTACCAATTATATAGACCCAATATTATAATAATAAAATAATACATTGATATTATGGTTTAATTAACTCATCCCACAAATAGTCTGAGAACCCATCGACTAAATACTTTAGTTTCATGGAGTCTAGAATATAAAAACACTTATTTTATATACTATGAACATATCTCCATAAACCATACCCCCACATGGATATTCCCAGATACAAAATCATCATTCAATCCTGGGAATGGAAAACAAACAAATCGTCATTCCAAAACACTCATTAGATAATAAAAAAATTCATAATCCATAGATTATAAAAATATGGTAATGCCTGATTAATGGGAAATATATTATATAAAATAACATAAATCAAAATGTGTTTTACATAATTAGAAATAAAATTGTATCATCTAAAATAATAACCCTCCTACCATGGAATTATAAAATAAAACATTAATCTTATAATACGATCCATATTACATAAGAGTAAAAGTTTCATAGTCATTACAAAATGATTAATAATCATTGTGAACCAAGATACCCACCAACCTATTCATAGATAAAACTGTGAGTAGAGTAAAACATCATCACAATCACCGACTATGAAACTATATACATTTTAACCAACTCACACAACATTTATATTTCATGATATAATAGACTTTACTCATTGAATTTATGGGAGATATGACACCCTCACATCTAAAAATCCATATATTTTTGTACCACATCAGAAATAATCATCACATTATAAAATAACCCATGAAAATAAAAATTAGTTTCATGACATTAACAAATTCAACCTCATAAAATAGTATAAAAAATAAAAACATATGATATGAAAATTGGTTCACACAAATAGAATTAATTACAGGAAAATATTGAAGGTGAATTATTAAACAAAAATCCATTGGAGGTATGTATTTTAGAGACAAAAAATAAATTGAATAGAAACATTAAAATATTAATTGTGTCTTTAAATCCCTCATAAATTACATTTAAAATATAGTTTAATATAATTTCTAAAAAAATTCATAAAATTTCAAAGGTACATTTTAAAAAAAATTAGAAATTAAATATTTTTTAAATAATAATCATCTTTAATATTCAAATTTGGATGAGAAGATAAAATATAATGGATTGAAATTTAAAACCTTTCATATCTAAATTTTATTCTTATATTGAAACCGACATCATTTAAAGGGATAATAAACATTTATTTTAAATTTAGAAAAATGAAATTTTTGAGCTAAAACAAAAAATTATGATAAAATAAGAAGGAAAAAATTGATAGGAACAGAGAATATGGACATGAAAAAAAATGTTTTTTGGAAAATATGAGAATTGTTTTTTTTTTCAATCTCACACTTTATAAATGAAATTATAATGGTGGGAAAATTTAATATAACACATAATTACCTACAAAGGAAATAGGTATTATAACATAATATCATTACTGGGATTATTAGAAAATACTATTAATGATAAGGTTAAATAAATAATGGTATAACTCAATGAACGGAAATTGAGTTCTCAAAACCTTTACAGCTTTAGTCTTTTTTTTAATAAAAAGTCACTGAATGAATTAAAATAGAATAGATCTATAAATATCATGAATTAAATGATTGATTATTCCAAAATAAATTCTTATAAATCATATACCCTATAGAAATATAAAATTGGAGCACACCAATGATACATGTCATAATGAAGTGAAGATGGGATAAAAACCCCAATGTTGTTCCAGATTCGTTTCGGGTATGCACATGATATTATTAATAATAAAATTATAATAAATATATCCAATATTAGGAAACAATTTATTCTATATTTAATTTTGTATAGACCATTTATTATCATATTATATTTATTTATTTTATTTATGAAACTTATTTTTGTGAAAATTTTGAATAAGTGATTGTTTTTTTTAGTGATCAATGGTGATATTTTAGTAATAAATTAAATACCTAATATAAAAATTAAATGAAAAACCACTAATATTTAAATGATTATTATCTTATAATAATATTACTATTTATTCTGTCAAAGAAATACATGAATTATTTTTATATCTTTAAATCATGTAGGTGGTTAAATAGACCTAAAAATGAACACGCAATATCTTAATTGATGAGTATAGTTAAGGAAGTGTAAAATATCAATATAAAAGATGAATAATGGTATTATATAAATTATTTAATTCTTCAGAATCATAGTTTAAATGGTTTGAAAAAAATAGGATAATCAAGATGAGAAAAGAACATTATTTTAATTCTAAGTATCACAAATGGAGTCTCCCTGATATTAGGACGAAACTGAAGGAGTTTTTGGAGATTTTATGACTAGAGGATGAATTCTCAAGGGAAAGGTTTCTTTCATATTGGGGTTCCCTTTTCAAATCTGAAATCTGAATAATGGGATAGGGCTTCATTAACTTAAAGCTTAGTTTTCTAATAATATAGGATTAGCACCACATCTTCAATAATTATAATGTTATGAATTTTATTACCCAATTATATTTTATAATTTGTGTCTGATTTGGTTTTTTTTAACAACAAAATTCATTGGAACCCCCAAATTCTTTGGAAAATTTCCTCTGAAGTCAGTTTTCTAATCAAGATGGATAAGGATACCAAAAGGGCTAGATATGGTCACTTTTCTAATTTTCATACTGATGTTGATCTTAGATCCCCTCTTATCAATATATTTGTTCTATATATCATGAATTTATTTTCGACGTGCTTGTTGAATTTGAAAAGGATCTTGAATTTTTCAGGTGATGTTCATGTTTTTTGCGTTATTATATGAATTGTCTTAGGAAAATGAGTTTCTACCATTATGGAATGAAAGGAAACCGAAATAACATGTTTTGTAAGAAGGATTGGATGATAATGTTATGTTGGAATCGTAGTGACTATCCAGTAAAGAGGTGGAAAAGAAGACTCTTGCTGTAGAAACACCCAATTAGGTCGTGTCAAAAATATAGATCTTCTACTAAAACATCAGATAAGAGTTGGAAAAATTTTCCATGATACTAAAATGGGTATGTCTGTTGACAGTATAATGGATAATAGTATTTGGATATCTAATTTCATGCTATGAAAATGTCCTCATAGTTTTGCCCAGGGATGTAGGGATCAGTGCGGGAAGAATTGGAGTCTCAGAGGTAGGGGAATTTCGATTTGAAGGTTGGTGATATGGAGACAATAATGGTTAGGAAGACTAGTCTTCAGTTAGTTTTGAATGTGTGTGAACAATATATATTTTCACACAAATCATCTCTATAAAAATGAAAAAAATGGAGGAAAATGAGGATTTTCTTGTGGTCTTACCCAGAAGACCCATTTCCAAATAACTTTTCGATGGATCTCAACAAAAAAAGACTATATTTGAGTCACTAATAAGTTCATATTATCATAACAAGGTTATATTGGGATATTCATCTTAGCAAGGAGAACAAAAAATGATTACTATTAATTTATCAGTAGATTCGAGCATGGGAGATGGGTCTATGGAAATAATATTTTCTCCTCATAAACCCAAAGCATCTGATTATCCAGCTTAGTCTGTGCAGACTCCACCCACTTAGATCCAAATTTATACAAATGTAATTATTTAGGAGGTTTACACTATTCTATAAATCCCAAGTTTTGATAAATTTACTTTTCAAAACATTTCAAATAGATATAATTGTAGGGATCTTTTTAGGGGAATTTGGAAACATTCATGGACCATGTTGACATGAAGTGAAACTCATTATGATTATCAATAAAATGGTATATTATAAGCCTTATGATGAGGATGATGAGAATTTATCATGGATGACTAGGATAATATATGGAAATCCCCTATGTAGTGGAAGAGAGGTATGCACACAAGAGGTCGGGGTGGATCTTAAGGAAGGGGAAACATGCATAAAAGATAGTGACTAAGTGTTATTTTGTGTTTTGGTTGATTTTTATGCCACATTTTAATATTTCAACACATCTAATTCTTTTTCTGAAATTTTTTGGACCTCTCTAGTCCAATACTTTGCTAAAATATGGTGTTAGAGGTGTTCTGGGTGGTGAAGGTGACTTATTCCCAACACTTTTCCAAATATGTAGTTCATGATCAGTGTTTCCAAAAGAGTAGTCTACTTCCAATAGCAGCCTTCCAATAATATCATTCCAATAGTATCCTTTTTCATTTAAAATTTATTGTTTATGAACAGTGTTTCCAGAAAAGTAGGCTATTTCCAATATCAACCTTTCAACAACAACTTACAAATAGCATCCTTTTCTCCTTTTCCAAATTTCTTGTTTGTGAATATTTTTTCAAGAATAATCAGTAATTTCCATCAACATCCTTTTTCCATTTCCAAATTTCTAGTTCATGAACATTGTTTCTAGAACAATAGGCTATATGCAATAGTAGCCTTCCAATAGTAGCCTTTTTCCTTTTCCAAATTTCTAGTTCATGAACTATGTTTCAATAATAGTAGGTTATTTTCAATTGTATCCATTTAACATTAGGCTTCCTACAACAACCTTTTTCCATTTCCAAATTTCAAGTTCATCAAAAGTGTTTCTAGAACAGTTGGCAATTTCCAACAACAGCTTTCAAACAATAGCCTTCCAAAAGTATCCTTCCATTATTATCCTTTTCCTTCTCTAAAATTCGAGTTCATAAATAGTGTTTTCAGAATAGTAGGTTATTTCCAACAGTATCCATCCAATAGTATCCTTCCAACAACAACCTTTTTCCTTTTCCAAAATTTTATATCATGAAAATTGTTTACCGCTCTCTATAGTTTCTCCCCTTTGATGTTTCTATTGACATAAAATGCATTTAAAGACTCATTTCAAATACTCTAAGGCTGATTCAAAGTCCATAACTACTATATTAATTTTCCTAAGTCTCGGGATGCCTTTACATAGATAAGTTTTGTGTTTTAATGTGATTCTATTTTAATAGAAAATCCAATGTATCATAAACTGATGCTCCATTAAATCTTCTAAAGGTAGGAGATATCTTCCTCCCTTATTTCTCTACCCTATTATCAGGTGTGAGATTCTCACCCCTTTAATTATTCCTATATGAGTGGTGTAATCTATCCTTAATCCTTGGATCATTTTACCTTGAATTTTCTTCCTGTTGCATGCGTACCCCCTTTTTGGTGCAAGTAGCAAGTATCAATCCTTCATCAAAAGAAGGTATGATCTACCTCTTTTCTGGTGTTATCTTCAATAATTCTCCTCCTATTTCATCTTTACATTCTATTTAATGTGATATTCATGATTCTAGTAGAGTTTTCTTGGATTTTGGATGGTGAGTTTAGGTCATGACATCCTCGGGTGGATATAGTTGTCACAGGGGAGGAGATCATAATATGTTGTGTTAATCATTCTCGTATAAATAACATCAAGAACCATTTGAGGTAGGGGATTCGTTAATTCTATATTCTTTTACATGTAAATGTAGATTTCTATTTTTTTAGATGACCGGATCATAAGGGGATTTGACATAATAATCATTTTAATCAGATAAATAAATTGATATCGATCGTATGTTGTTGCCTCTTGTTTTTCTAGCTAGTGTGATATCTATTCTTGATTTGTTTATCTTCTCATTATTTATGTAAATTGATAAGGAATATAAACCCAAAAATTAATTAATAATTTTTTGGATAAAGATATAGTGTAAAGTAAATGAATATGGTTGTTTTTGTAGTTGTAATTTTATGTAAATCAAATTAATACAGTATGCATATGTAATCCATTTTTGATATACTTGATATCTTTATGTTTAGGATACCCATTTTTGTAACCTAAAAATAATAAATCCATTAATTATATATGGATTAAGGAACTGGATGTTTGATAAAAAGATAATGCCTTGTAGTGTCTCAAGTTACCCTCTTTTTTGAAAAGGCCAAGAGCCTTATGATTGGAGCTAAGAGAGCTCATTGCATATGAAGGTTGGATTACTTGTTTAAGGGCCAAGAGAAAAATTGATATGATGTTTTTTTCATGTTTCTTGTGTTGTGATATTTGGGGGAAGGGAGGCCTGTTGGGTGTGGCAGTAGTTGACGCCTAGAGTGGGGATATGCATCGGTTTATGAATGTGTGTGTCGGGTAGGACATCAGAGATTGTGGAAAGAGTTGGATGTGAATGTTTGGGTGCTTGGTGTTTCTTGTTTGTTGTTTATCTTCCTTACAACCCCCAATGCTCAGGGAAGCTATTTTTCATACCCTCTTTCCAAAAAGGGTTGAAGATGCATGGGGTATCCCACATGGTTTCCATGTTTAGCTTCATGAGGGAGGATGGGTCTACACTCTTAATATAGGCGGAAAAGACTCGATGGGTAGTTCATCTACTCACCGTGTTGACCCCCATGTGTTTATTATGTAATAATGTTTTTCTAGAATGCATGGGAACATGGGAAAGTAATAATTTTATTAATGAATTATTGAATAAATGTTTTTAACCCCAAGGGGTTAGAGCTTTCTAGGATGCAATGCTAAGGTTGCAATCTAGAAAAACTGTGGACTTTGGATGTGATGCTAATGAAATATAATGTGGATATTTTTAATAGTTAATTAATGATTAATGAATTAATTAATGTAAAGTGAAACTGATAAAAACGGAATGAAGAAATGTAATCAAGCTCTTTGAATTGTTGTGTGCTTATAGGATACCCAGACATAGAAGTGGAAGATGAGAGTTCGAGAGACATTAGCATCTGTTGATTATAAGACGAGGTTATGCTCATAGTGTGGTTGTGAGATATATTATGTTATGTAATTTTTTTGTTTATATACAATACTCCACCCCTTCAGTGAGGGAAACTGTCTGCTTGAGGATTCTGAGCCATGGGGGGTGTTTTCCCGAACATTTTGGTGGGAGGATGGATAGATGAATACCCCTTTGTCCCCTCTCTCTTCTCTGGGTAGTTACATGTGCTGGTAGGAATTATAGTTTGCTTTACACATATATGTGTGTAGAGATCTTTAATGGCTTGTTATTATTCACACACAAATATTCTGGACATAGTTTCTTATGAACTACTATAGGTGTAATGTGTATAGGCTGTGATGGCTGGAGGATCCTTACTTAGTGTGTGGGCCGTAATGGATTAAGGTATAATTCCCTATGTATGATACACATTTTTCAAGCTATGTTGGATCTCAGAAACTACCTGGTTACTTTGATTATGTGGACATGGTGGTTTTTTTTCTTGAGGTGCATGTTGTGGTGCTTCTTCCAGGTGTCTGTGGGTAAGTGTTTGTTAGAGAGAGATGCTTAGGACATGCGACATTCGCGAAAAGAAGAAAACCAGTGTGGAAGTGGTAGCGGGGTACCCATGATATTATTTATTATATTATATACTCTTGTATACGATACTTGGTGAGAGTAGCAATGGTGAGGCTGGGAACATAGTATACCTATTTATGTTACAAGTTAGTATCATGCGTTGTTCACTATGGTTTAGCATGTTCTCTTTAATTTTTCATGAGAGGGTCCAGGGAGGATTCTATTGAGTATACTAGTATATTCACCCAATCTATATAAACTATTTTTTAGTTAACTTAGAGTGGGTAGAAGATCAAGATGGTTTCTATTAGATTGGGGTTTCCAGAGTTGTCCGGTCTTGTGGTTCCTGCTATTTTTACTTTGTTTTGGTACATTCAATTTTTTCATTCAGTTGTAGTAGTTTTTTATGACATTACATATGTCTACTTGGGATTTCCTTTTATATTTTTTTCTGAGATGAAACTGGTTGTTTTATATTTTATCTCCCTCTTTCACATGTGTTCTCTTAAGGATTAATGCTTTTCATTTGTGTGTTTACTATACCCTCGGTTCTAGTTGCCAACCCGGGGCCTACTGGAGGTGGGAATCAAGGGACATTATCTATCTTCTTGCATTTCCCACCCAAGAGGGGTACACCATGTCGGGTGTGGATCATGAAAGATTGGTATCAATGGTTTGGATGAGGTGTATGATGGAGTTTGGTGTTTGTCAAAGGTAAGTTTGCTTGGGTTGGTAGGGAAATGGTGTTAGCCATGTTTATCAAGTGATGTAAACACTACAGGCCAGCTGAGACATGGGCGTTTAAGTCCCCCTGTGATCTAATTCACTGAGTATTATGTTTATAATGGCTACTAAAAAAGGTGATACTAATTATAGGGTATAGACCTAGGATAGGATCATACATTATTCTTCATTGTTCATGTGTTTGAATGGGTAGACCTTGAGATAGGTTAACCTAAAATGAATAAAAAAAATTAATTAATTAATGCAGAGTATTACATATTCATGTTTTAAGAGCATTAACTACTTGTTATTTTGTAGGTATGGATCCAGGTCGACGTCCTCATCAGGTTTTTAGAGAATATGTCCAGTAGTTTATGCCAGCAGATCGCCACAGGGTAGAGGTTGACGTTGAATATGCATAGTGGAGGACACTCTGGGAGTTTCAACACTAGAGTCGGCATAAGTATGAGGGCTCTATTTCAGTTTTAGTCATAGAAGACTGGTTGGAGGAGCTCGAGATAGGATTATGTTTGACTCATTCTCATAAGGAGCACTTTGTTTCAATGGTTGTGATGATGTTTCATGGAGCAACGAGTCAATGGTGGTTCTTGTTCCATAGGGATCACAAGGAGTCTTTGATCTCATTGGGAGGATTTCTGAGACATATTTAGGGTCAAGATTAATTATTTAACTAAAAAGGTGTCTCGTCACTAGGAGCATCATACACTTAAATAGGGGTGCACCGGTGTGCAAGATTTAGGAATATGTTTCATAAACCTTTTATGTTATGCTTCTGATCAATTTCTATACATGGATGCCATGGTGAGGCATTTTGTGGAGTATTTTCATCTAGAGATCCAATTTCGGGTGAACTAGTTTATGATAAAGACGTATCATGAGGTTCTGGTGATGGTAGATATCGTTCATGGGACATTGGCTCGAACTGGATCGTCACAAGAGGGGATTTGTCCTGATTCCTCATGATTTAGATTTGTGGTCTGAGGTTCCTTTTTTTCTGGGAAAAAGAGTATCTGTTCAGCCAAGGGTAAGTCCTATCCCTCAACATCTCATTTTATAGGGGGTGGTAGCTCTCAAGCCTATGCCAAAGGATCAGGAACTTGTTTTTCCTGTTGACGGTGAGGTCATAAGTAGTGAGAGTGACTTATCATTCAGAGCAGTCATTGTGCACCAGGTGTTCTGGTCTAGGTTCCTCCGTTGATGTAGTTTCATCCGATTCGGCAGCAGCACGTTGCACTATCTTTGGGTCAGTAGAGAGTATATAGGGAAAGAAGAAGATAGCTCTATAATTCTCCACATCCTCATATAGAAGATCTTACTCATTGTGGTTTTCTTCATTAGGGTCAGATTGGTCATGGAGGAGGTCTTGGTTAGCTTCATGCTTTAGAATTTCCAGCGCCACGTGATCCAGATGTCGTTCTAGGTACCCTTTTCTTGTTTTCTACTTGGTTGTATGCCTTTTTTGATTTAGGAGAAACACACTCCTTCATATAACCTACCCTTTTCAATGTTTTAGGACTTGATATAGAGAGGCTTCTAGTTCCCTTGGCATTGACAATTCCATTTGGAGGTTGAGCTAAACTTTTTGATGTATATAGAGGTTTTGAACTAGTCTTAGGGTAGCACCACTCTTGGGGAAATTTCTTATGATTACAAATACAACCATATGATGTCATCCTCAGCAGAGATTGGTTGTATTCAATGTAGGCTATTGTGGATTTCTTCTGGAGGCAGGTGGTGTTCTTCGATGCAGATGGAGAGACAACAGTCTTTGGTGGCAAGAAAGACTCTCAAATAGGCCATAGGCATGTTTTGTCTTTATCATCCATGATGGATGAGCTACTGTTGAGTTCTTTAAAGGGTCAATAGTTGGCATTTCCTAGGTTCGTAGAAGAGTACACTGATGTTTTTTCAGAAGAGGTTGTAGCCTTACCCCCTCTATGAGAGATTGAGTTTTAGATCAAGCTACAACCAGGGGTATCACTTTTCTATATGTCTCTATATAGGATGTCCCCTTATGAGTTACAAGAGAAACATATACAACTAGATGGTCTGTTATAGTGCAGTTTTGTTCAGTTGAGTGTGTCACTATGTGGAACACCAGTTTTGTTTGTGAAGAAGGTTGATGGCATTTTGCGGTTGTGTATCGATTATCATCACTTAAACAAAGTGACCGTGAGAATCACTATCCTCATCCACTGATTGGTGATTTATTCGATCAACTGAAGGGTGATATTTGGTTATCACTGATTGACTTGCAGTTAAGAAATATTCATATGTGTGTGAAGGATGAGGATATCCTGAAGACTGATTTTTGTGGTTTTCATGGGAATTATGAGTTCATTGCAATGCCATTTAGTGTAAATAATGCTCTATCTATGTTCATGGGATTGATGAACGTGGTGTTCTATGTGTTCCTAGATAAGATCGTGGTAGTTTTCATAGATGAAATCCGTGTGTACTCCATGTCTAAGGAGGAGAACGCAGAGCATCTACACTGCATTTTGGGTGTTCTTTGTCAATATCAGCTATTTGGGAAGTTGAAAAAGTGTGAGTTTTGGGCCCAATAAGTCCATTTCTTGGGGCATGTTGTGTCTCATTATGGAGTATCTATGGATCCATCGAATATATAAGCAGTTGTGTCTTGGTCAGACCCTAAGACAGTGGCATAAGTGCGATGTTTACTTGGTCTTTCAACCTACTATAAGAGGATCATAGCCAATTTCTCTCAGGTTGTGACTAATATGATAGCATTGACAAGGTGGGATCAGGCGTTCATGTGAACTAATTAGTGTTAGGAAGATTTCCAGTATCTAATGGAGATGTTAGTAAGTGGCCTAGTTTTTTTCTTCCAACAGAGGGAGTTTAGTTTGATGTTTTCTATTATTCTTTTCATTTGGGCTTAGGTTGTGTTCTGATGTAGTAGAGATCAGTGGGTTCTTATAGGTATCAACCATTTAATATGTATGAATGAAACTATGCCACCCATGATCTTGAGTTGGCAGCCATGGTGTTTTCTCTAATGTTTGGGAGACATTACCACACATGAGAGCTCTTTTTGGTTTTAATTAATCATAAGAGTTGGAGGTATGTTTTCTCCTAGTGTGACATGAACTAATGGAAATGTCAGTGGATGGATTTCTTATCATAATATGACTTTTAAATATCATATACCCCTTGATAGGGGAATGTTGTAGTTTATGCACTGAGAAAGATGTCACGTATTGATGTAGCGCGTGAATCTGGTGATTCCTGGAGAGTTATGGAATAACTTTCAGTATTACATCTTGATATGAGAGAATTTGGGGGCATAGGTTATCGTTTTCAGATGAAGGTGTGGTAATATCTTGTTCAGTAGGTGGAAGAGTCCTAGTTGGGGGATCTAGAGGTGGAGCTCTGGAGAGACCGAGTTGTTTGTGGTGAGGCCCCTGATGGTTGGTATGAGGATGAACACCATCGAGTGTTGTATCACAGAAGGATATTGGTTCCTTTGGTGATGTGCGAGCTGCTTCTCGGATATTTACATAGTTCTCCTATAGCAGTGCATCATGGCATGAAAATGATGTACCGAGCCATGAGGATTCATTTTTGGTGGCCAGGGATGAAGCATGCAGTTATGAATGTTGTTTCTCGATGTTTGGTCTACCAGAAAGTCAAGTCTGAGCAATGTGTCCCCGGTGGTTTTCTCCAACCATTAGATATTCCTTAGTGGAAGTGGGATGACATATTAATGATCCTCTTTTCTGGTTAACCTAGATCTATAGGAGGAAATTTTGATATTTTGGTGGCAGTGGACCATTTAATGAAATCATCCCACTTTATAACAATCGAGGAGTCGATCTAAGTGTATGTTTTGTCAAGGAAGTATATGGAGGAGGTGGTCAGATTCAACTGAGTGATGAGTATTATCATTTCTAATCATAATCCTTGTTTTACCTCTTGGGTGTGGATATGTCTCCAACATGATTTTGGTTCTCAACTATTCCTTAGAAAAAAAATTCATCCACAGACGAACGATCAGATAGAGTAGACTATCTAGTCTCTTGAAGACATGTTACACTCTTGTGTTCAAGATTTTGGAGGTTCTTCGATGAGGCACTTACCCTTGGTGGAGTTATCTTACAACAATAGTTTCCACTCCACCATTGGTATGGAGTTGTTTGAAGCCATGTATGGATGACCTTTTCGTTCTACGTTATGATGGACTGGGGTAGGAGAGTTAACAATTTTCAGACCGGAAGTATTGAAGAATTAAACAGAGATGGTTCAGGAGATTCGTGGGAGGATAAATACATTGCAGGGTCATCAGAAATCATATAACGATCATAGGAGGAGACCTTTGGAGTTTAATGTTGGGGATCACATTTTTTTTATGGTGACTCTACATTTTGGGAAGTGATGGTTTGGTCATAGGAGTAAGCATTCTCTACAGTTTTCCGGTGCCTTCACGGTAATGGCTCGTGTTGGAGACTTGGCGTATCAGATTTCACTTCCCCAGTATATGATCTGGATAAATGGTGTTTTACATGTATCAGAGCTCCATCGTTATCTTCATGACGACTCAGAAGTCATCGATTGGAGCGAGATCAATGTTAACGATGTTGCGAGCTTCGATGAGGGGCCGATAGAGATCCAGGACCATAAAGAGAAGTTGTTGCATGGGAGTTCTATTCCCTTGGTTCATATCTTGTAGTGACAAGGTGGTGTTGAGGAGAGTACATGGGATCGGGAGTCCCAGATGCGTGTCCAATACCAAGAGGTTTTTTAAGTTGTTCTGCTGTTTTTTTCGTTGATGCCTTCATTTTTGTACCTTTGATGTGCTATTATGATTTACTTTTCTGGATTTTTAATTTTAGTTCCCTTGTTCTCTAAATGTGTGTGATGAGTCCGAATGTGTGAAGAAAGCCAGTACTTGACTCCAAATCAACACACATTAATGTGGATGCGATTAAACCCATGTGGGAAAGTTGGTTCCACCCAATGTAGACAATATCCTAACATGTAGGAAGGAACTCCCTGACCCATGAGTTGGGATAGGGTGATCTTTGGGGTTGGTGTACTATTTAAATGTGATAACTCTTGGGGGGATTGTTCTTAAATTTTGAGGTTTTGTTCCAGCTTTCAAACAACTCAGGGTGGTTCTCCCCTGAGAGGTATCTTACGGGGTGGTTGTTCAAAACCCTCTTTTCTTCTAGATCGGTTTTGAAATCTTTGGAATGAGAATGTTTTTAGAGGTATCTATTGTAATGGCCAGGACCTCTTTGGTCCATTACTTTGCTAAAATATTGTGTTAGAGGTGTTCTGGGAGGTCAAGGTGACTTATTACCAACACATATCCAAATTTCTAGTTCATAAAAAGTGTTTCCAAAATAGTAGACTATTCCCAATAGCAACCTTCCAACAATAGCCTCCCAACAACATCATTTTTCCTTTGAAAAATTAATAGATCATGAACAGTGTTTCCATAATAGTATGTTATTTCCAACAGAATCCTTTTAATAGTCGCCTTCCAATAGCATCCTTTTTCCATTGCCAAATTTCTAGTTCCTGAAAAAAAAATTCTGGAATAGTAGGTTATTTCTAACAGCATCCTTCCAAAAACAGTGTTCCATCAACTTCCTTTTTCCTTTTCCAAATTTCTAGTTCATGAACAGGGTTTCCAGAATAGTAGATTATTTCTAATAGAATCCTTCCAACAACAGCCTTGTAACAATATTCTTTTTCCATTGCCAAATTTATAGTTCATGAATAGTGTTTCCAAAATATTAGGCTATTTCCAAAAGCAGCCTTCCAACAGTTACCTTCCAACAATAGCCTTCCAATAGCAGCATTTTTCCTTTTCCAAATTTCTAGTTCATGAAGAGTGTTTCTGGAATAGTAGACTATTCCCAACAGAAGCTATCCAACAGCAGCCTTCCAACAACAGCCATTTTCCTTTTCCAAATTTCTAGTTCATGAATATTATTTCCAGAATAGTAGGTTATTTCCCATAGCAACCTTCCAACATCAGCCTTTTTCCATTTCCAAATTTCTAGTTCATGAACAGTGTATCCATCTCCCTACAATTTCATTCCTTTGAAGATTCCTTTTACAGAAAATGCATTTAAACCCATGTTTTAAGGACTCTAAGTCCAATTCAATGGAAATAACACCAATATTAATATTCCTTAGGCTCGGGATGATTTTACATGGTCAAATAATGTGGTCTAATGGGATCTACTTTTAATGGAAAATCATATGTATCTTAAACCAATGCTCTGATAAATCTTCTAATGGGATGAGATATATTCCTCCCTTGTTCTTCCTACTTGTTTTTTGGTGGTTGACACTCAAACCTTTCTTTCTTCAAATAGGAGTGGTGTGATCGAACCTTATTCCTCGAATCTTTTCTTCCTTGAAGTTTTCTCCAGCAGGATGCACACAACCTTTTGGTGAAAGTAGAAAGTGTTGATCCTTCATAGATAAAAGATATGATCTACCTCTATTCTTATGTTTTCCTCAATAATTATCCTCATGTTTCTCCTTTTCCGTGCTATGTCATGATATATCCATGACTTTAATGGATTTTTCTTTGTTGTCAGATTGTGCAGTCATGTCGCGGCATCATTGGGTGGATACAACTATCACAGGGGAGGGTATCGTAATTTGTTGTGTGGCTCATTCTGGTAAAAAAAATTCAATAACTGTTTGAGGTAGGGGATTCATTGATTCTCTAATGTTTTATGAGAAGTTGTAGTGTTACCTTGTTTTAGACCACTAAATAATAATGGAAATGACCTAATAAACATTTGAATCAGATAAATAAATTGATATCGATCATATATTATTACCTCTTGTTTTTCTAGGGAGTGTGATATCTATGCTTGATTTGTTTAAATTTTAGTTTATGATGGAGATTGGTAAAGAATGTAAAGCAGAAAATAAATTGATAATTTTTTGGATAAAGTTAAAGAGGAATGTAAATGAATCTTGTTTTTGTTTTCATTGTTTTAATTTGATGTTAATCAAATTGATGGAGTAAGAAAATTTAATAAATATTTGATAGCTATGACAGCATGTTTTTAGGATACCCATAGATGGAACCTAAAATAATAAATCGGTTAATTGTAGATGGATTAAAGAACTGGATGTTTGATAAAAAGATAATTCCTCATAGGGTTATGAGTTACCCTATTTCTTGTAAAGGCAAAGAGCATTATGCTTGGAGATGATAGAGATCATTGTGTTTGAATTGTTGGATTCCTTGTTTAAGGGCCAAGATCCTAATTGATATGATGTTTGTTTTCTGGCTTCTTCTTTTGTGATATGTGGGGGAAGGGAGGCTTATTGGTTGTGGCAGAAGTAGATGCCTAGAGTGGACAGATAGATCGATTTAGGCATGTTGGTGTCTGTTTCCTCTAGAAATGTGGATGAACTCGTTGGTTTAAGGTTCAAACATTCCATGCGGTTTCTAACGGGTTTGTTTGTAGAACCAGAATCATCCAATGATTCTATATCCATTTGGACCTACTTTCCAAAGGTAGGTGCTCATTAATTGGGAACTGATAAGGCTTAAGAATTTACATTGGTCGAGAGGATGGGAGGTCGGACTCATCACACATTTTTTAGGGGAATTATTGTCTATTCCAGGACTCTCTTTATAGATTAATGTTATGTTAGTGAATCCTTATAAAATTACCAAGTATAAGAATGAGCTTTCCTTTAGAACCTGCAATCAATGATTGATATGTAGGAAATTTATAGAATCTTTTTATATATATTTGAGGTTCTTCATCGATATAGAATCATCTGTATTTGTTAGAGATTCTTATTCAATGGTATCATTCAATACATTATATAAAGGTCTCTTGGTCATTATGATGACCATACTGGTTTTAAAGCCACTCAGTGGGGCACTTGAAGATTATTGTCATTCAGAAGGACATGGATTATTTCAGATTTGGGATCATACCCGCAGATAGACTACCTATGTATCCTTGTTTAGAAAAGGAATCAGAACCCACGTAGTTCGAGTAAGAGAGTATGATGTTTATTCATGATTGATGGCTCAATAAAAGATATCATAATTACTTTTACAGTCTAAGCTCACGTGAGTCATGCTCAGTGTGAGAAACAAGAGGTATTGGTAAAACCAGAAAATTGTGCCATTAAAGATGAAATCATAAGAAATGATGTGGGGCTTATATATGTATGATTGCCCAAATCGATAGAGATTAGCGACTTATTTCAGAGAAGAAGTCCGGGAACAGGGTCCATAAAGGTATATGTGCTTTTATGGAGATTTGGATACTCTAACTTGGGGCATACTCTTGAGGAAGATGCCCAAATTAGGAAGGGACTTGGGGATTTACTCCTAAGGAGGATGCCCAAATCAAAAGAAATTAAGACTGGGTAAGAGAAATTATGACTGGGGCTTATTCCTGAAAAAGGAGGCCCAGGTTAAAGGGACTTGAGAACTGGGTCTTACTCCTAAGGAGGAGGCCCAGGTTAGGGAACTTGTGACTGGGAATTAATCCTAAGGAGGAGGCCTCGGTTATAGGGAATTATAACTACGGCTTACTCTTAAGGATGAGGCCCAGGTTAAAGGGAATTATGACTTGGGTTTACTCCTAATGAGGGGGCCCAGGTAAAAGTAATTTGGAATTTGGGAACTTGGGGCTTACTCATAAGGAGGATGCCCATATTTGGGAAATTATGACTAGGGCTTACTCCTGATGAGGATTCCCAGGTTAGGGGACTTGGGGCTTACTCCTAAGGAGGATGCCCAAATTAAGATAACTTGGACTGGGGATTACACTTAAGGAGGATGCCAAAATTAACAGAACTTGGACTGGGGCTTACTCTTAAGGAGGATGCCCAAATTAAGAGAACATGGACTTGGGCTTACTCCTAAGTAGGATGCCCAGATTAAGGATTCTCTCATCTTAAAGGATGGTGTTGAATGAATGAAATCTCTAACCCTAGTGACATAAAGAAATGTAAGTCACTAGGTTTTTAGAGATTTTCTATAGAATTCCGTTTAGATAAGGAAGTCAATAATGGAACCATGCCATAAATGGATTTGAAGAGGGTTTTGAAGGCTGAATCTTGAATACGAGAGGTGGATAGGTGTAGGAGAGATTAAATAGGCTGGAGGGGCACCCAAAAAGAAGTGGGTGCGCAGGTTCTGCGTGGGCGCGCAAGTCCTGGTCGTGCTGGTATACCTGCGCGACACATGGGTACTTGTGCAATGGTCAACCCATGGGGTAATACTTGGGCGAGGATTTTATCAAGCCCATAGTATTATCCCTAAAGGCTTGAAAAGGGGTGGCGTGCAAGTTTTGTTGAAAAGGATAAGGCGGCACGCAAGTGTGTCCATTTCCCTTAAGGGTTGTCCACTTAGGCACGCTAGTTTTGATGAGTTTCAACTCTTAAGCCTTACTCCCCCTCTTTAGATATTCCGTTCTAGGTAAGAAATTACCTTAGAAGTGTTTGGAAGCTTCAAGAAGAGACTAGGGCGTCAGGAGCACAAATCTGAGTTTCTGGGATTTTTTCCTCTCTTAAATGGGGGGCCCACCGAGGGTATTTATAGGCTACTGAAGACCCCGAGTGAGGATCAAATAGGGCGCTCAAGTCACCTACGTGGACACTAGGTGGCGCACAAGTATATTTGCACGACCATGCTGAAACTTGCGCGACCCAAGTGGGAAGATATCCTTCTTCAGGCCTTTGTCGATTTTTGATGTTTCTTCAAAGGATGATTCACTTTGGACTAAGGTATTCCCTTTTTCAGTCGTTAGACTTTTTGATGGAAAGTAGTGTCAACAAAAGTCCCTCCGCAGAGTTGGATCCGAAAGAAATGAGGATGTGACTCTGAGGTAAAGATGAAATCCAAGGAACATGTGGCACGCAAGTGTTGAGCGCGTAAATGGCGGTGCACAAGGGTGAGCTGCGCAGGTTTCAGCGTGCAGGGGTGTGGCCTTTCCTATATATATGTGTCCATTTTTGCGCAAAACACCCGACATTGAACAGTTTGAGCTCTCGCCGCGTAGATTTCTCTCGGCATGCAGGTTGCTGATTTTCCATGGTTCTTTGCTTCTATTCGTGTCGTGCTGTTGCAAAAGTATTTTGACCTGCACGGTGATACCTACACGCCATTACCTACATGACACAGTTACACTTGAGCACCAAAATTTCGCTTGCGCTCCATAATTACTTAGCCATTTTTTTCAAATTTCTTCACAAATTTTATGAAAAATCAACCCACTTAAGAGTTAATTATTCGACATTTGTGCAGATTCAATGGCTCCTAGAAGAATTGGAACAGCTGATGAACTGGCTAGAAAGAGGGTTGATGATAGGATGAACATTATTGTCCATGATTACTATGATATCTGTGATGTCACTCTCCCAGATTTGGCTAAGTATTTGAAGAAGTATCATCTTAATTTCCCACATAACATCTACCTGCCTCTGTATGGTCATGGTCATATACAAGGAGTCAATGTTCTAGATGCAAAGAACTATATGCCTGAGATGCAGCTGTACTTTTGCTCCTCTATTTCGGTTATGTTGTGCATTAAGAGCAACAACAATGGTGTGAACATTCAAATATTTCCTCCATTCCCTTTCCTTGCAGATATGAAAATGGTAAACCCATGGGATGAAATTTTTTATGATGTTGGTTGGTGGAGAGAAGACAATCATGGCATTAGAACAATTTCTGAAAAGAGTACTCTCTCCAAATGGCTCTTCACTTCCAATGCTTCATTCTCAAATCCATGTATCCATCTTCCAAGTCTCTTGGACAGAAACAGAGTCACTATTTGATCAGTAGAAAAATTTTCTCAAACCGCACTCAAGAACATTCTTTTACAATTGTTCCAAGAAGAGTGGGTATCACTACATCTCTTATTATATCCAGTTGAATAAATGAATTCCAGGTGTCTGATGATGAAGCTCGGGATTCTGTAAATCAAATGAAGAGTTACGTTGAATGTCTTTTATAATTCTTGAAAAAGAGAAGAGACTCCAGTATATGGATTTCCTTCTAACTTTTGTGCATCAAATAAAAAACACTTTCATCTTAAATCATTTTTTCATGATTTCTTTTTCCACCTGCTTTAAATTTTTACCTAAGCCAATGGGCCCAGTAAACATAGTTTGAATTTTTCTAGGATTATTATAAATAACCCTGCAAACATTGAATATTTTAATTGCTCAATATTACCTAAATCATACGAAATGTATGTTTAGTGAGATGGGACTTGGCTTTTGTTAAGAGTTCCCTTGTCTTTTGTGGGCAGTTTAAAGTCATGCACGTTGGACATAAAAAGGATAATGTTTAAGGTCGAAATATCTTTGACCGAATGGATTAAAATTGACTCAATTCCTTGACAATTTATCTGAAAACATATTACCACACTCAAGTATGAGGAAAAATATGTAAATGATGACTTAAGAAATTTTGAATCTGAGGAATGACATGAAAAAGGGATAAAAAGGAATTAGAAGAATTAGTTCCCAAGAATGAAGTTACCACTATTTAACAAACCCGTTAGGGGGTTGAATTATGCAGGTCCTCCTAAGGGAATTGGTTGTATAGTCAAATAATAGCATCTTTTGGCTGACAGGTCCGTTATGTAGACTACTTATGCAATGTCGCCTAAGGGCATGTGCTGCATAGTCAGGAAAAAGGAACTCTCAGAAATTTACTTTTCTACTGCTAAAAATCCAATGAAAGTTTATGGAGATTCAAATTTTCCAAAGCATAGAGTTTGTTGTATGGAGAGAGGTACTTGAATATGGAGAGGATATTTCCAAACAAGATTGTATAAGAACTGGATGAATGTCACTCCTACAAAGGTCTAACCCAAGCGTAGGGAAGGGAAATATTAGACATAGACTTGAATACTTTCAGATCATGAAAAATAGTATGAGTCAAATATATTAAGGATAGTTATTTTTTGCAGATCCCTACATATTGACGTTAAGACAACTAAGGAAAAAAGAGGTTTTCTTCCCAAGAATGAAGTTACCATTATTTAACAAGCCAGTTAGGGGGTTGAATTATGCAGGGCCACCTAAGGGCATTGGCTATAGAGTTAAATAATAGTATCTTTTGGCTGACAGGTCCGTTATGTAGACTACTTATGCAAGGCTGCCTATGGGCTTGTACTGCATAGTCAAACAAAAGAACTCTCGGCTTTCAGACATTTTGTGGCCAGAAGTCGAGAAAAGGTTTATGGAGATCTGAAAATATTTAAGGTTAGTATTATGATACATAAAAATCGGTATTGTCCAATGTATGTAGATATACACATATCAATGTTAACCATAATCATGTTGTGGTTGGGTCATGAATTGAAATGTTGGACTTCACTATGTATCCAATAATGATGGGAATCAAGTCATACGTAGTTCTTGAAATACAGTTTAACGTCATGTGGGATGAGATTGTGGGATATCTTAGTTTAGGGTCATAGAGCTCAGACCATAATAATGAATACACAGTGTGTGTTTTCACAGGGACTTTTCAGTCAGGGGACTGAAAGTGGAATTTGGGGTTAGGCCCGAAATACTTGGGGCTGGATTCGAGGGATGATCGAACATTCCTACATATCCCATAAGGATGGGAATCAAGCCCATGTAGTTCTATAAATACCCTCTATACATATTTGGTTCATACAAGTGAAGGGTGAAAGGGGACTTTAGTTCAATGATGGTTTGAACCAACATAAAAGGTTCAGGCATTTCCATGTATGCACATAGTCTTTAGAATATAACATGATTGGAGATCAATGTAAATAATGATTCCCTCTCATGTGAGGGTATGAAAGAATGTTGTAGTTTATTTTCATACAGGAAAAAAGTGATTTACAGTTTAACGTCGTATAGCAAGGCCAAAAGTGAACCAATATGAAGATATTGATTTTGGGAGTGGCTTCATAAATCAACATCGTATGAGATGGAGGTGAACCGATGTGAAGATATTGGTTTTGGGCTTGAACCTTGGGAGCTTTCCTATGTACCCATACTTGAAGGAAAGGATCAAAGTCCGTGTAGTTTAATTGAAGAATGAATTAGCGATCAAGTTATTCTTGGGGACAATGACCTAAAAATGGTGTTGGGACTTATGCATGATTAGCAGCCCAAAGAAGGTGTTATGGTTGAATTTTACTCTAAACTCACGTGAGTTATACTCGGTGTGAGAAACAAGAGGTTGCAACAACCTTAATGATGCACAGTTTAACGTCATGTAGGACATATGAAGGGAATATGCAGTTTAAAGTCTTACAGTGAGGACTATTGGTGCTGCACAGTTTAGTGTCATGTAATAGGGACAAAATACAGCTTAACTTCATGTATGAATTATTAAGGGATTTCTATTTAGTTTAGCATCATGTTGTTAGGATGGTGGGGACAATATAGTTTAACATCATGTTGGATGAAAGGGGGACTGTGCAGTTTAATGTCATGTAGTAAGGATAAAAGACAACACTGTTTAATGTCATGTTGGACAAGAGAAATTCAAATAGTTTAAGGTCATATTCATGGACCGTGATGGTGCAGTTTAACGTCTTAATGGGTATAAGGGATGCCAAAATTTTAAGCTCATATGCATGGACTGTAACTAATATATTTTGTGTTTATACAAAATACTTCTTCAGAAATCTGGCATTGGTTGGAGTAGTGATGAGTTCTCCATCCATTGAGAATAAAGAATAAACTCCATTGGAGTAGACCTTATGTATTGAGTAAGGTCCTTACCATTTTGGTTCAAGCTTGGGAGGTTTCATTCCTGGTATCATTGTAGTTCTAAGAACCAAAACAAATTCTCCCTGAATAAATGAACAAAGATGAACCTTTTTGTTGAAAGCTCGTGCTATTCGATTCTGATAGACTTCCAAGTGGTGCACGGTGCACAATATTTTCTCATCTAACCATTCCAATTCATCCAATCACTTTTGAGATTGTCTATCTGTAGATGACTAATCACAAATGGATACTCTGAGAAATGTTAATTGAAAATCAATGGGAAAGACTACTTCTATTCCATATACTAGTGAATATGGAGTTGACCGCGTTGCAGTGTGGTTGGTGGTATGATAAGCCCATAAAGCATGAAGGAGTTTATCAGGCCATGATTTTTTATCTTTATCCACCATATTTTGTAGTATGGTTGAAAGAGTCTTGTTGAAGGCTTCTATCTAGCCATTGGCCATTGCATGATACCGAGATGAATGATTGGATTTGATGTTGTATTCTTGATACAACTTCCACACCTCGGATGAACAGAAGTTAGTGCCATTTTCCGTCAATATGGTATGAGGGACACCAAATCTGGTAATGATGTTAGACTTGATGAAGCTAACAATTATTTTAGAACTAAATTATTTGAGAGGTATTGCCTCTTCCCATTTGGAAAAGAAGTCAGTAGTAGTAATAATATACTTAAACTGCTTAATTGTAGCTGAAGGGTAAGGTCCCACCACATCCATTCCCCATGTGGAAAATGGCCACAAGTATTTAGTTGTATGAAGCAACTCTGGGGGCTGATGAATGAAGTTGGCATGTATTGGAATGAATGAAACTTCTTTGTGAAATCAACACAATCTTGTATCATTGAAGGACAAAAGTATCCAAGCCTTTCAATTTGATCAGATAGTCTATGTCCAGACTGGTGGGCACCACAGACTCCAACATGCACTTCTTTCATGACATCCATTGTCTATTCACCATCAATGCATCTGAAGAGAACTCCAATAAAACCACGCTTGTAGAGAATTTTCTCAAGGTGATCTGGGCTATCATAAAGAGTAAAATTGAACAAACGTCTCCGGACTTGTTCTTTCCCGGCTCTATAAGGTGGAAGTGTTCCATTTTGAAGTTAATCCAGGATAGGTGTCATACATTCTATAGCATGACTGTATGGTTCAGAAATGGGAATAATTTCATTGATTTCCTCTGTTCTGGCTTGAACATAAGGTGAAATTGTATGACAGTGGGCAATATTGATGGTTGTATCGTCCCGATTTGGATCTTCCAGAGCTATTGCTATATTAGCTAGGGCATCAACTTGGGAATTTTTTGATCGTGGGACATAAGAAAATGTTAGTTCCGTAAAAAATTCTTCCATTAACTCTCTGACGTAATCATATAAAATTATTAACTCTTCTTTTCTGATTGCATAATCCCCATTGACTTGTTTGATTACTAGGTCTGAATCACCTTTCACCTTTAAGTGATTCACTTGTGCTTGAAGTGCCAACTCGAAGCCTGCAATGAGATCTTGGTATTCTACTTCATTATTTGTACCGCCTCCCAATAATGAGAAGGAATAGGTTATCACTACCTTTTCTAGGGAAATAATTACAATTCCTAACCCAACTTTGTTGAATTTAGGATCTTCCATTTTCTTCCCTGTTGGACTTCTGGAAGCACCATAAAACTACATTTCCCAAGTTTGAGGACTATATTGAATAGAAAAGACTTCCTCATCAGGGAGTTCAATATATGAAGATGTATCTTCCACTGAAGGATGTTCAGCAAGGAAATCAGCCAAAGTATGGCCCTTTATTTCCTTTTGAGACACATACTGAATATCAAATTGCTGCAAAATAACTGCCCACCATGCCAGATGTCCTATAATCATTGGACGACTAAGGATGAATTTGAGAAGATTATTATGATATATCAATTGGACCTCGTGATGTTGCAGGTAGTGTCTCAACTTCTGAACTGCAAAGATTAATGCTAGGAAACACTTATCAATACTTGAATATTGGGTTTCTACTTCAATCATAGTCCGACTAAGATAGTAGAGGTTGTTTTCATTCCCAGCATCATTCTTCTGAGCAAGAAAGGAACCCAATGATCTCTCTAAAGTTTTCACATAGAGGATAAGTGGTCTTCCTTCAACATGTGGCATTAATACTGGTGGACTCAAGAGATATTTCTTGAGAATATCAAATGCTTCTTGAAATTCTTCAGTCCACTGGTAAGTGACTCCCTTCTTCATCAATTTTGTGAAGGGTAAACTTTTGCCTGCCAAATTGGTGATGAAATGCCGAATATAGGAAAGGTGTCCTTGAATTCCTCTTAATTATTTAAAATTTTGAGGAGGTGACATACCAAGGATTGACTTTGTCTTATCAGGATCGACTTCAATACCACGATGGCATACAACAAAGCCAATAAATTTTCTTAAGGTTACCCCAAAAGCACATTTTAAGGGGTTCATCTACAATTTGTGTTGTCGAGGTTTGTGGAATATGAATTCCAAATCAGCCAAGTGATTAGAACGTTTCCTGGATTTAACCACTAAATTTTCCACATAACATTCAACAAATTTCCGTAAAAGGGTTTGAAGATACGATGCATGGCACGCTGATATGTTGCGCCTGCATTCTTTAGTTCAAAGGGAATTACCCGATAGAAAATCACACCCTAAGGTTCTCTAAAGGCTGTAGATTCCTCATCTTCTAGAGCCATTCAGATTTTATTATACCCAGAATATCCATCCATGAAGGAAAGTTCTTCATAGCCAGTTGTTGCATAAATTAAGAGTTATGTGATCGGAAATAGAAAATAATCCTTAGGACAATGCCGATTAAGATCTATAAAATCAATGCAAACTCTAATTTTTCTGTTCTTCTTCTTCACAGGGACAATATTAGCCAACCATATGGGATATTGAACTTCTCTGACGAAGTTAGATTTGATAATATTATCCACTTCAGCTTCAATTTTGGAAGCATAAGTTGGGTGTGTTCTTCTTGCAGCTTGCTTGAATCCTCGATGTTCTTCTACAAAACCCAAACGATGAGTAGAAACATTAGGATCATGCCCGAGAATCTCTGTATAGTTCCAAGCAAATATATGTCAATTTTTCTTTAAAAATGAAATATACATCTCTTGCTCATCAAGAGTCATGGCCACACTAATTAAAGTGGGGCGTGGATCTTCTTTTGTACCCAGATTTATTTCTCTGAGTTCATCCACGGTGGTAGAGATACCCTCTTCAAATGCTGGAGGAGCATCCCTGAGATCTTCCTCTTCTTCATCAACATGTGTGATTTCTTCTGTTTCTACTTGCATAGAAGATGATGAATCAGAATTTCCATGATCAGAAGACATGTTAAAATTTGAACATCTTGAAGAAAAAGCTTCCATTTCTTACCCGATTGATGATGAAGGGTCTTCCTTGGGTATTAAAGAGGATATGATGGATTGAGAATCGACATCATTGTTCACCTCTGACATTTCTATAACTTCCTATGGCCTAGTTGGTGAAATATAGACTTTTTGGATTTCAATAGATGAAATGAAGACATCCCCATTTGAGATTTCATCATTGCTTGGTGAATTACCAATTTCTCCTATGCTGTCTATCTTGATTGTCATGATTGACATTATGGAAGTTTCTATAAGAGTATTTTGATTTGGGTCTATCTTGTCAATTTGACTGATAGACAACACATAATCTGTACTCACATGTGCAAATGGATTTACTGGAATCTTTTCCAAACCAAATAGACTATTAACCTTGGTAACCTCCCTTGCTGTGGATTTCTCCTTACCCTTCATGTGATAAAATTCCACCTCAATGTATTGATATTCACATGTCTTGAATGGGGCTTTATCACAATACAATGTCCCAATTTGACCATCGAAACTATATTTGAGACATTGATGGTATGATGAAGGGATAGCCGCATATTGATGTATCCAAGGTCTTTCAAGAAAGATGTTGAAGGCTGTATCATGATCAACAACCATGAAATATGAATTGGATACAAGGTATCCAAACTGAGTTCTGATTGTAATCTCACCTTGTGGTTATTATTCATTTTTATCATACCCTTGAAACATCAAAGTGGAAGAAGATAAATCATATTTCGTTAGGCCAAATCGACGAAGTGTACGAATGGGGATGAGGTTGACACGTGAACCATTATTAATGAAAACTATTCAGATTTCTACACCATTAACCTTTCAAGATAAGTACAAAGGTATAATATGTCCATTCACGACGTCATCTTCATCTTCATCAGTAAAAGATATCACTGCATGGCATTCTGCAGGATTATTCTCTACATGGTAGACTTCAACTGCAGCAATTTCAGTTTCAAACTCCGGAGGACTTGACGAACCCTTGATGAGTGCCTCCTGGAGATCCTTTGATAAATTTAGGGAATCCAGAATTGATAACTTGACTGTTACTTGGGCCAAATGTTTCAATACATCATACTTTTTATCCAAAGTTCTGTGTTTCCCAACATGAACATGTGGTTTAGCAGGTGCCTTAGAAGTTGATGCTTTAGATTTAGATGTTTCCTGCTGAGAGAAAGAAGGTGGAACTTCCAACCGATCCTCCAGAATAACTGTGTCAGGACTGAATCTGCTATTGGTGGAAGAATTTTCTTGTTCTTGTTGAGCCCGCTGAAAGGCTCTACCCTGAGTTTTTGATGTATACACAGTTCTGGAAGGGGTAGAATTGGAATAGTGGCTTCTGGGATATCCACGTCTTCCTCTGTATCCCAGACCTCTGGAACTCCCTATGATTCCTCTATTTTATACAAGGAACTCAAGCTCATCAAAATCAAAACTGCGGCTGGGATAAGGATCTGTTAAGTGAATCATGTTAATAGAACCAAAGATCAGATCTTCGTCTGATGAAGACTCTACCTGACTAGACAATTTAGGTTGTGCCATTTGGTGGGACGGTGCCCTTGACTTCGAAGTAGATGGCATAAAATATTCAAGAGTCAAAGACAACTTGGGATTTGACCGGAATTCATCTTCTTCTGATTGATCTTCTTTCATTGAATTATGTCATTTCTTTGAGGATTTTCCCTCTGATGAAGGCGGTTTTGCTGTGGTATTCATAGCAGAAGACAAAATTGGTTTATTCAATTGCGTTCATAAAATAGAATGAGTTCGGTTGATCATTTTTCTGACCATTCAATCATCATATTTCTGCACATTTTTGTTTTTGAATTCCTACCACTCGCCTTCTTCCTCTGTATTTGTAGCAGTAACACATTCTACCTGAGCTGAAGAACCATTCAATTTGACTTGTCCCGATTCGATCATTTCTTGCAGGAGGACCTTAAAGACAAAACACTCCTGAATGGGATACCCCAACATCTGATGAAAGTGGAAATAGTTGGGATGGTCTTCATCTCTTTCCTTGTTTGTCCTTTTGGGACTTGGAAATTGAACCAAATTATTTTCCAGATCCGAAATGAAGTAACCAGGAACTTTTTCATTTCGGAAAGAGTAAACCTTCCTCTTTAGATCCTCAATTTTTTTTTCTTTGATCTCTTTGATCATATTGACGAAACATCCTCTGTTATTGACACTCAAGAGGTGGAGCCCTTCGGGAATATGAATGTTTTGATGTTGAAGCAGGTACAAGTGCTTGTTTAAGAATAACTCTAGCAGTCTCTTCTCTACCCATTCTCCTTCCTAAAGCTGATGGAATTACACGAGCTTTTTCCTTAGTCTTCATAAATGAATCTTCAATCTGTTGAGTGATTGAATTAAGGTCTCGAAACCCTCTTGTGTATTTCACAGGGATCAAAGGTGTGCGCAATTCATCATGCAAATTTGCCACACAGATTGTCAATAATTCTTCTTGAGGGGGTGCTAAGCTTAGGGAATATGTTAATCCCTTCCAGCGAGAAATGAAATCTGAAACCCTTTAATTCTCCCTTTTCTTAAAATTTTTAAGATCAAAAACTATTGTCTTAGGAAAAGTTGAGATGAATTGAAGAAGGAATCATTGACGGAGATCCTCCCACCTGGTAATTGACCGGGATTGCATGCTTGTGTATCAGGAAAAAGATGGCCCTTGTAATGACTGTACAAAACTCCTGAGCTTAACTGCTTCTTGTTGCTGAGGGGTTCCCATCATAGGATCACAACGAGAAAAAAAATGTTTTAAGTGTTGCTCTGGGTCTCCAGAACCATTAAATATGAGGAATGTATTACTTGAAAATATTATGGGGGAGGAATTGCATCAACCCATTCAGGATAAGCTCTCTTTTATGGTTTAATTTGATATCTTTTTCCATCCCTAGATTCCAAATGATCTGTTAATGACTCAATAGTAGTTATTAACTTTTGATAAACATTCGGTTGAGCTTGGACCTGAACAGGTGCACTGACTGGAGCTTGGACAGATGTGGTGGTTGGTACTGCAACTGATGGTAGCACCGCCAATTTTTGTTGCACCTGACCCGTAGGATTAGACCTGTGAGGGTGTACTGATAAAGGAGGATATTCTTGATCCATCTCAGTAACTACAACAAATTCCCTTGAATGACTGACTCCAGCAAGCTTAGGAGGAAGACTACCTTGAAGTAGTTATGCATTCAATCTCCTCAATTACTTCATTTCTTTCTCTTGTTGTGCAAATATTTTCTCTAGTGGGAGCGATTAGCCTTCTCCAGAGGAACGGTATGTAACCTGATTCTTTCCTTTCCCCTTGTTGGATCCCTTTCGGAGAGGGGGAAGTGAGTTATTTGAAGGAAAACCCAGATTCTGGGTAAGCTTTTGATTTCGTGTATGCACACCTTCTTCATTTGTGTCTGTGAGTACAACTTCTTGAGCACAAACCTCTTCATCTGATCCCTCTGAGTGAGCCTCATCTGGTGGATCAGAAACAATGAAATTGATGACATTAATTGATGCATAATTCATTGCATCCCTTCTATCGGAATTTCTACGATATTGTCTTCTTCCATGTCTTGATGAGACATTTCCTTTTGTTGATTTAATCCCTTAGGAACTTATTGATGAACAATAATTTGGAGGGAATCTCCTGATAATTTGGATCTTCTTTCTTATTGGGGCTTTTTCCCTAATTGAGAGAAGACTGGATTTCTCTGAGGAAGAGATTAAGGATTAAAAAAATTCCCCAGTCCGGTGGACTGGGGCTGTTCCTGATGTTCCTGCTCAACTTCTCGAATCCTATTTGTTGATTCTAAGGGTTGGGTTAAAAGATTCCCCAGTCTTGCAAGCTGGGGTGGTTCTTGACATGCTATATCTGAGACTTTCTTGAAAACTCTCTTGATCTTGTGGACTTTAGTCCAGAAATTGGATGGATGCATCAAGCTACATCCACATTTATCACCCGGCTCAAAAGATCGTTGGATGATTTTTAACACTTCTGTCACTTGATGATGTGCTTGGTATAAACAAGTGGCTTGTTCAATATTCTCTTTTTCTTGATGTAGGAGTAATTCAACAACTTGTTCTCTGTATGCTTTATTTTGAGAAGAACTAGTTGAGTTATGTTCTTTGGCAAGCCTTTGATTACAAACAAAGCCAATTGACTATGGCTGGCCATGGGTAATAACATTTCATGAGACCATTTTCGGCGGGCTTTGCTGACTGTAGAGCACAGTGAAATGTAGTGCTCCATGAACACCCCATCCCCTGATATTAATACCAGATGGGGCATTGGAAATTAACTGGCGCAATCTTCTTTGTTCACCAAGGCATGAACGTTGAAGGGATCTCTGCTGCTTTTCAGTCTTCCGATATCAAGAAACTGAGAGAGAAGCCAAGACAATTTGGCATTGTAACCCTTATATTATCTTGACATGATTTTCATATTCATCATAAGATAATATTTTCTTTTTCAACTAACAGAGAGTTTTCCATATGTTGAGGCGAATATCATTAATTCCATCTTCCGTAAACATCTCTGGAATGTCATACTAAGAGTCATCCGAAGGCCAAAACATGACTGGCACTTCACCTTTTGCCAGTTGTTTTCTCATATTTAGTAATTCCTCTTTATCATTCAATGAAGATTCTTCTACCTGATTAGACCAGAGCTAGTGTTTCCTTGTTGCTTCATCGGATTCAACAATATTAATAGAGAATTCACTAATCAAACTAGAAGATGAATGACCCAGGGGTGGTTCGAAGAATGACCTACATCCCGGGCTATCGTCTGATTGAGAAAGTATTTCACCTGCTAATGATAAGCATCATACATGACTGGCTTCACATTTTTAAGTGCCTCAAGATAAAGGGTATTTCTTATCACTACATTTTCCATTGGAGCATTTTCCAGGCAATGTGAATTACTACTGTGGAGATAAATTTCACAACTAAATTCATCATCATGGGGAGGACCACCGTGGTGGGTTATATAAAAAGATGAAACATTTTCCACCTTGGTCTTCTGGCCACAGAAAGGGTTCTTGTGGCTCTCATCTAAAGACGAAACTTCAAGATCGACCGAACTGTCATGAAGCAAGCCTTCATGAGGAAGTGTCTGATGAAGACCTTCGGAATTAAAGTTCCCACTATTGGGAAATAAGTGAGTAGAATCTTGAATTCCAATAGATAATTGTTTGAGTGCATCAAGAACTATAGCATCAAGAAAGGCCTTATTACAAATCGGCTCTTGGTTTCTTGACTGTGCTAGGCGGGTATACTTTTTAGAGACCTTCTTATTCACTTTAAGAACCACTTGTTGACGAAAGTGGTCATTATGGGAAGGTGTATATTCCTTCTCAGGAGAAATGATCAAGTTAGGATGATTATATCCACTCAAATCAGGTGTATGTGACTGACTTGGTTTTCTGTATAATATGGGGGAGTATGCCCCACAACCCTCTTGAACTAGAACAGAGGTGTGTTTCTGTTCTGGAGTAAACTGCCGATGTTTCACTCCACTGGTAGGGATAGATTTATGTGTCTTTCTCTGAGATACTGCTGAAGTTGTTATAATATCCTGGCAGGCATACAGAATATGAGCAGGGATTTGTTTCTTCTCTTTCACCATTGAAAGAATATGCTTTGTGACATCAGTTGTCGGAATGGGGATATACGTCCATTCCGTGCTTGGAGTAGGTGCATGTGCCTACTCATGTCCTCCTTTTCCTGTCATTGAATTCTGACAGTACTCAAGTGTGGGGGCAGAAAGTTGAGTATGCCTCCTATTTGTCACCGGAGCTTTCCGACTGACTTCTCTGAATGCTACCAAACGAGACTGTTGGTAGGTTTGATCAATACTAACTGGTTAATGTACCTTCGGATTGCACTCCACCAAACATGGTTGATGATCTTCCTTCAATACTAGTTGACGAGGATGCTGTTAGGATTGATAAGTGTAAGCATGTATATGTGCATGTTTACCAGTTATCAACACATTGGGGGGGGGTGGGCTTCACTGTATGTAGTCAGACGAGCCTGCTGACTAGATGATGATTTATAAACAGGTGTATGTTCATGTCTATAGTACTCCACCGGAATTGTCTGGCGGGATTGGCATGCTGCTGCCAAATGAGTCTATTGGACAGTGGAATTAAAACGGACGGGTCTTTGTGCCCGCTCAATTCTTGCCACCAAGTTAGGTTGGTGGACTTCTCCGAATAAGGCAGAGATAAGAATATGCTCACTGTTGACCAGATTTCACCTCTGGAGGTTCGTCTTTCCTGCTCGGGTTCGAGGAACCTGAGCTGAATGCCTGGATATGATACCCTCATCATGTTGAGGGCGCACTGCCGCACGAGTCTGGCGATGATTTTTGATGGGATCCCTCAGGAAGGACTCCTGTCTCTTTGAATTAAGACCCTAAGGGACCTGATCATTCACCTCCCCAGAATATGGGAGGTACTGGTGATTGAATTCTGGGGATAAAGACCCGAAACAGTTAGAGATAGTGGTTGGAACCACCTGCTTCTTGATCGCTAGTCGTCGCTATCTGGATGACCAGGGTGATTTATTGACGTGGAGGGCTTGTCGAGTGGCCTCTAGAGTCGGAATAGTACCATTTTGATGGTATTCCTTAACCAGTTCATTTGATACCCAGCATTGAATACGCTGAGTAGGTGATTTCTTCCTCAAAGCGGACGATGATCCAGTAGGAGTAGCAGCAGAGGCATTCACAGAAGAGGTATTCACAGGTGTGAACTCAAGAGAAGCCATTTCTGTAACGCAGAAGATCTTGGAAAAGAGTTCCTATTTGATATAACAGACGTAATCAAGATAAGTCCGGCCACTACATCTTTTGGATAAGAACATATGTTATTGATTGTTTTGTTGGCCCTCTTATTGAGTTTAAATAGGGGCCTGAAATTAATTAAAACATAATTTTAACTTGGATAAGGATTCACGTTGGGTTCACCATTTTTTGTTTCCTCTGGAAATGGTGATGACCTCATTGGTTTAAGGTTTAAACAATCCAAGTGGTTTCTAACGGGTTTGTTCATAGAACCAAAAATATCCAATGATTATATATCCATTTAGACCTACTTTCCAAAGGTAGGTTCCCATTAGTTGTGAACAGATAAGTCTTTAGAATTTTCATTGGTCGAGAAGATGGGATGTTGGACTCGTCACACCTTTTTTAGGGAAATTATTGTCTACTCTAGGACTCTCTTTATAGATTTAAGTTATGTTCATGAATCCTTATTAAATTACCGAGTATAAGAATGAGCTTTCCTTCAGAACTTGCAAACAATGATTGATATGTAAGAAATTTAGAGAATCTATGTATTCAAGGTTCTAAATAGATAGAGAATCATCTGTATTTGTTAAAGATTCTTAGTCAATGGTATCCTTCAATACATTATATAAAAGTATCTTGGTCATTATGATGACCATACTGGTTTTAAAGCCACTCAGTGGGGCACTTGAAATTTATTGTCATTCAGAAAGACATGGATTATTTTAGAGTTGGGATCGTACCTACAGATGGGCTACCTACGTATCCTTGTATAGAAAAGGAATCAGAACCCACATAGTTCAAGTAAGGGAGTATGATGTTTATGCATGATTGATTGCTCAAAGAAATATTTCATAATTACTTTTACACTCTAAGCTCATGTGAGTCATGCTTGGTGTGTGAAACAAGAGGTATTGGTAAAACCCGGCAATTATTCCATGAAATATGAAATCATAAGAAATGATGTGAGGCTTATGTATGTATGACTACCCAAATAGATAGATATTAGGGCTTATTTCAGAGAAGAAGTTCGGGAACATGGTCCATAAAGTTATATATGCTTTTATGGAGATTTGGATACTCTAAATTGGGGCTTACTCCTGAGGAAGATGCCCAAATTAGGAAGTTAGTTGGGGCTTTTCTCATAAGGAGGATGCCCAAATCAAAGGAAATTAAGACTGGTTAAGAGAAATTATGACTAGGGACTATTCCTGAAAAGGAGGCCCAGGTTAAAGGGACTTGAGAACTGGGGATTACTCCTAAGCAGGAGGCCCATGTTAGGGAACTTGTGACTGGGACTGACTTCTAAGGAGGAGGCCTAGGTTAAAGGAAATTATGACTGGGGCTTACTCCTAAGAAGGAGGCCCAGGTTAAAAGGAATTATGACTGGGGCTTACTCCTAAGGAGGAGGCCCATGTAAAAGGAATTTGGAATTTGGGAACTTGGGGCTTACTTTTAAGGAGGATGCCCAGATTTGGGATATTATGATTGGGGCTTACTATTGAGGAGGATGCCTAGGTTAGGGGACTTGGGGCTTACTCCTAAAGAGGATTCCCAAATTATGAGAACTTGTACTAGGGCTTACTCTTAAGGAGGATTCCCAAATTAAGAGAACTTGGACTATGGATTACTCGTAAAGAGGATGCCCAAATTAAGAGAACTTGGACTGGGGCTTACTTCTAAGGAGGATGGCCAGATTAAGGATTCTCTCATCTTAAAGTATGAGGTTGAATGAATGAAATCTATAACCTTAGTGACATAAAGATATGTAAATTACTAGGTTTTGAGATATGTTCTACAGAATTCCTTTCAGATAAGGAATACAACAAAGGAACCATTCCATAAATGGCTTTGAAGAGGGTTTTGAAGGCTGAATCTTGAAAAGGAGAGGTGGATAGTCATAAGAGAGATGAAATAGGCAGGACGGGCACCCAAAAAGAAGTGGGCGCGCAGGTTCTGCATGGGCATGCAAGACCTGGTCACGCAGGTATACCTGCGCGACACATGGGTAATTGCGTGACGGTCAACCCATGGGGTAATACTTGGGCGAGGTTTGGCTCAAGCCCTTAGTATTATCCCTAAAGTCACTCAAAGGGGTGGCGCGCAAGTTCTGTTGAAAAGGATAAGGAGGCTCACATGTGGGAAGAAATCCTTATTCATTCCTTTGTCGATTTTTGATGTTTTTCAAAGGATGAATCACTTTGGACTAAGGTATTACCTTTTTTACGTCATTAGAATTTGTGATGGAAAGGAGTGTCAACAGTGTTAGGGAGGACACTAGAGATTATGGAATGGATTAGATGTGACTATTTGGATGCTTTGCGTTTCATGTTGGTTTTTTATCTTCCATTCCCTCCCTACTTCTCAAGGAAGTTGGTTTTCTTACCCTCCTTCTAAAAATGGGAGAAGACGTGCGGGGAATGCCACATGCTTTCCGTGTTTAGCTTCCTGAGGGAGGATGGTTCTACTAACTTGCTATAGGCCACAAAGACTCGCAAAGTAGTTCATCTACTCACAATTTTGAGCCCCATTGTGTTTAAAAGCATAGAATATTTTCTAGAATTCTTTGGAATATGGTAATGTAATAATGTTTTTAATAAATTACTAAATAAGTGATGTTAGCCCAAGGGGTTGAAGCTTGCTGGGATGCAATGTTGAGGTAGCAATTAAAAGGAACGGTGGACTTTGGGTGTGATGAAAATGAAATATAATGTGATATTTTTTAATAGTTAATAAATGTTTAAATAATTAATGAATGTAAAGTGAAACTGAGAAAAAAGGAATGAAGGAATGAAATAATGCTATTTAAATGGTTCTGTTCTTGTATAATACCTAGATAGAGAAGTGTCAGTTGGGATTCTGAAGTATGTTAGATGTAGTTGATTCTAAGTCTAGGTTATGCCTATTATGTAGCTGTAAGATATAGAATATTCTATACTTTTTGGGATTCTATACGCTACACCACTCTATCAGTTAGGTAAACTGACACCTCGGGGATTCTGATCCCTAGGGGGTATTTTCCCCAACATTCTAGTGGGAGGATGGATTTATGACTACCCCCTTTGGCCCCACTCTCTTCTCTTGGTAGTTACTTGTGATGGTAGGTACAATAGTTAGTTTTCACCGTATATGTGTGTAAAGGGATGTAATGGATTTTGTTTATTCACACATGTCACGACCTGACCCTACCGGTCTCGAGCCGCAACTACCCCAAGCCTACCTCCATAGGCCAGGGGCTGGTGACAAGTGTCGAAGGTGTAACGATCTCAGGGAGGCCTTCACCTAAGTACCTGTACACACACACAAAGCCCACTCGATGCAGAAGTGCAGAGTAAAAAAGAAAACCAAAGGACAAACAACTATAACCCAACCACAATCATGCATCAAATTCTAAATAGAAAAAGTTAAGTGCTGACAAGTACTGACAAGGAAACTGAACAGAAAAAGGGGGAAACATGTGCCCAACCCAAAAGTTTCCCCAACACAGAAACTGGTAAACAAAAGTAAACAACTGGAGAGTCCCACACTAGAAAACTCCATTACAACCCCGGTATGCGGCCCAAGCTCCTGTGCCCTCTACACTCCTTCGTAACCACGATTGACCTGTCCGTTGTCTGTAAGGGCACACCAGGTGCGGGAAAAGACCAAGCAGTGATGAGTATAAAGATACTCAGTATGATGACCTAAAATATCGAGGGATAAACAAGGGAGGAAATAAATATGTGATTAGTAGACAGAACAAAGAATAGTGAAAGATTATAATAAATATAGTGCAGCTCAACCCAACAAGAGAAAGGAAGCAGACTCGTCCAAACAAGAGGATCTAGACACAGAATGTATGTGGCATACCCCGCGCTTCGTCGCCCCTCCTAGAAGGAGAGTAACTGAACCCAAGTAGTGGGAAAAAAAGTAGGGGGTATATATATATATATGCTCAACAATAAAACTAAATGAGAGTGTAAGTGGATCTCCAACTCTAAGCTCAGCCAAGGAAAAGTCACCAACAGTTCTAAGGATACCCATCACTGATGCACAAAAGTCTTTCACACCAAAGTTGTCTCATCGTAGAACCGTACAACCAAGGGTCCTGCTCTGGTAATCACGGAGAAAAGTCACTGACTAGCCTCATAGAAAGGGATGAGTCTGAAATAAGTCATCGGGTAACCCACTGCCCAGCCCAGCTAGAGGGTAAACCCTAAGAGGTCATCAGGTAACCCACTGCCTAGCCTGGTTCGAGGGTAAACCCTAAGGTCAATAGGTAACCCGCTGCCCAGCCCCGCTGGAGGGTAAACCCTAAGGTCAATGGGTTACCCACTGCCTAGCCCCGCTGAAGGGTAAACCCTGATATGTCGGTGGGAAACCCACTACGCAGCCCCGCTAGAGGGTAAACCCAAATCTGCTCTGATAACTCTGCACCGCATGTAAAATCACTGGGTTTCACTAACATCGCTATCATGCATTGGTTCGGAGTGCGTCAAAAGAACCTCCATCCAACTCCCTTCCATGTTTCCACATTTAATGAGATTTTAGATGAGGCTCCACACGGCCAACTAGATTGCACCGTTGCAATCCTTGTAGAAAAACACGTGAGATAGACTATTTACTCACTTGAAACGGACTTCCGACTAAAAAGTTACTCAACACTGCATTATGCCCATACGACATCTCGTGGGGCCCACACCTCGGTCCTGAAAAAGTTCAGGTGAACTGTGAAAACATGATGATCTTGGAAAAACACGCCGAAACAACTATTCGTGCACCCCGAACGAGCATCTGGTGAAAAAGTCACAAAACACTGCACATAGCTTGAATGACGACCTGTGGGCCCGTGCCTCAACTCCGGATTCAATGCCTTGAACCACCTTGGATGACTTCATCTCAATGCTAGGGTAACAATTCCGCTAACGGAGCCTAAAACAGAATCCAGATGTGCTCACGCCATCCATAACAAGAATCCTGGAGAGGTTCTAAGTAACACTTAACAGGCGTGTCGCGCCACTGAGCCCCCATCTCGGGAATTGAAAATCCCAAAGACCATCTCAAAATCTCTGTCTCGATACGAGGATCGTATCTCCATAGACGGCACACGAATCTGAAACTCATTTTGAAAGCTAGAGGCGTTTTAACACCAACGGACGGAGACGGGGTGGGTCAGACCGGTTCGGCCGGTCCACCCCTTTGAGACCGACGGTCCGCGGCTAGGCCGCCCGGACCACCCGGTCCACCGCAGCCCGCAGTTCACCGCACGGGCTACACCTCTTCACTAGGACTAGATTAAGTATGTCTAGAACCTTTCCATGAGACCCGCGGTTTGCGGGTCTCGGTATGCTCTCGGGGTCACGACGACCTCTGTCTCTCACTGCGCACCGACCTGCGAGGTCATCCGACCTGCACCCCTGGCCTCCCGCGTGCGCCGCCGACGCCAGCAGTCGCTCGGCCATAGCCGACCACGCCACCGACTGAGACCCATTGTGCTTCCGCCGTCCCGGACCGCCTGAGGATCTGTCGCCGCCGGGATTATCCGGACCACCGTGCGGAGCCACCAGACCGCCCTTTAACCTCCAGAAAACAGGGGTTTTGGCCGGAAAACTTCACGGGGTCACCCCGCACACCTCGGGAATAGAAATTTTGATCTGAAAAAAGCATTGGAAATATCGTATCGAAACCTACATATATATGGACTTTGATCAAAAATTAAATAGTATTTTGATTCAATAAATTGAGTTCTAAAAAGTTGTGGAAATTTAAAATGGAAGCGCAACGATCCTACCTCGCAACGCGTAGCCTGTCGTTTCACAAATGATCCGCCGGCACCGCAACCACCTTGGAGAGGTGGGGAGATAAGATTGAAGAAGGTTGATCCTTTTTTGGGAGAGCTTCTACCAGAGAGGTCGTAAGGGGGAAGAAGGAGGGGTGGATGTGTTTATGCATGGAATTAATTAAAAAATTAATTAATTTTAAACACCCACCAGTAGGCCCGTACCCTAACTCTCAATGGGGTCAAGGTTAAGATGCTCCTGGGGTAAAATCCACATTATGAGTTCAATGGTGGTTTCAGAATTTTAATCTGAGCCTCCGTTCAGATGTTATAATGTTCACGCCTGAGGCCGCTAAATTAAAAAAACTCCCCTGGGGAAGTTTTCCACAGAAGTGTCGTGGCAGCGAATGTTACACCCCTCCTAAGGTAAACGGCATGCTCAAGACTCAAAAACGCCCTCAGTTTTCCCATATGAGAAACTGTTTAGGAGTTATTCTATTTATTTGGCATGTCTAGTGTGAACGCACTTAAAATTTAATTCCAACCACACCGGGGGTCGGAATCGCACGCAGTCTGAACATCTTGCTCTGGAATAGCATCAAGAAAATTTCAAAGTCTTACAGGCTCAAAACCCAGGTTCTTACATCATTCCCTCCTTCATGTTTTTCTTCACTAAAAAACAAAAATACAAAAATAACAACTCAGGATACTGAGCCCGGATCTGGATCTCCCATTCACAGGTTCTCTCCTGCCCCCTCTTGTGCTGCCACAACACTTGAACCGAAGGAATGGTCCTTCCACATAGAGTCTACTCTTGCCGATCCTCAATCCCCACTTGGTGTTCTGCAAAGGTGGCTCCATCCTCAATGACCAGCTCTCCCTAGTCGATGATGTTCATGGGGTCGTGCACGTATTTCCTCAGCTGTGACATGTGGAAGACATAATGCACTCTCTCCAGCTGTGGGGGGTAGATCAAGATAGTAGGAAACCTCACCAACCCTGCGCAAGATCTCAAAAGGCTCGATGAACCTCAAGGATAGCATGCCTCCCCGGTCGAACCTCCATGTTCCACGCCGTGAGGAGGCTCTCAAGAAGACATTGTCCCCCTAATCGAACCCCAAAGGCCTACGACGATGGTATGCATAGGACTTCTGTCTGCTCTGATCCATCCTCATCCACTCAGAAATGACCTGCACCTTCTCCGTCGTCGCCTGCAGCAACCCTGGGCCCACGAGGGATATCTCCCCAACCACTTTCCAGCACAACGGAAACCTTCAGGGTCTCCCATAGAGGGCCTAAAAAGGTGCCATACCGATAGTATAGTGGTAACTATTTTTATACGTGAACTCCACTAAGGGGAGGTGATCCTCCCAGCTTAGGCCAAAGTCTTACATGCACGCCCTGGTCATATCCTCCAACACCAGGATAGTGCGCTTTGTCTGCCCATCCATCTGGGGGTGAAAAGCTGTACTCATCCGCAGTTGAGTCCCAAATGCCTCCCGCAGGCCTCACTACAATCGCAATGTAAACTGCATGCCACAGTCAGAGATGATCATCGAGGGTACTCCATAAAGGCGGATGACCTCCCGAACATAAAGTTTCCCTAGAATCCCCATCGAGCTCTGCTCCCAGATGGCAAGGAAGTGCACCGACTTTGTGAGTCCGTCCACTATCACCCAAATGGAATCATGGACCTTTGTTGTGCGTGGAAGCCCTATGACGAAGTCCATAGATATTCCATCCCACTTCTACTCCGAGATATCAAGGGGTTGTAACAACCCTACAAGAACCTAATGCTCTGCCTTCACCTGCTGACAGGTAAGACACCGAGAAACGAACTCAGCTATGCTTCGCTTCATGCCAAACCACCAAAACCGCCGCTGAAGGTCTCTATACATCTTCACCACATCGGGGTGTACATCCAAGGAAAAAGTGTGGAATTACCGAATCACCTCCTCCCACATCTCCACCGGTACTACAGCTCACCCCTTGAACAAGATCTCGTGATTCCCTCCTCCAAAAAACCCATCGGGTGTGTCGTCTGTGGATATCTGATCACAGAGTACCTCGCTGTCGATATCCCCCAGTTGCGACTCTTTCACACGCTCAAGGATTGAAGGAGTCAACATCATCAACTGTAGAAAATTTGTACCCTCCTGCTCCACCAACGCTAGCTATAGGGAAGCCAACTGCTCTGAAGCTTCCTTGCATGAGACGAGCCTGGGACTTCCTGCTAAGGGAATCTACTACTACATTGTCCTTCCCTGGAGTGTAGACTATCTCAAAATCATAGTCCTTCTGAAACTCTAGCTAGTGACTCTGCCTCAAATTCATATCCCTCTAAGTGAAGATGTACTTGAGGCTCTGGTGGTCTGAGTAGACCATAAAACGCTCACCCGGAAGGTAGTGTCTCCATAACCTCAAGGTGAAAACCACCTCTTCCACCTCCAAATCATGAGTCACATAATTCTTCTCATCGGGCCTCAACTGCCTCGACCCATATGCAATCACTGTCTGCTGCTACATCAGCATGCACCTAAGCCTTGCTCCTGAAACATCGTATTATACCACAAACTCAACACCCTCCTTTAGGAGCCTCAACACTGGAGCACTAGTCAGCCTCTGTCTCAACTCCTCAATGTCTTTCTGGAACTGATCAGTCCAGGTGAATGATCATCCCTTCCACTTTAATGTGGTCAATGGGGAAGTAATCCTAGAGAATTCATCCAAAAACCTCCTATTGTACCCTGCCAAACCAAGGAAGCTCTGCACCTCAGACGCATTCTTGGGTTGATCCCAAGCAAGCATTGCCTCTATCTTTGCAGGATCTATAGATAAACCCTATTCTGAAATTACATTCCCTAGAAATTGAACCACATGAATCCATAACTGACACTTCGTGAGCTTCCCCTATAGCCGGTGCTCTCGAAGTAAGTCTAGGACCATACTCAAATGCTCAGCATGCTCCTCCTCCATTGCAGAGTAAATGAGTATGTCGTCAATAAAGACAACTACAAATCGGTCCAAGTATGGATAGAAGATCTGTTTCATAAAAGACATGAATATGGAAGGGGCATTTTTCATGCCAAAGGGCATCACCAGAAACTTGTAATGCCCATAATGACATTGGAAAGCTAACTTTGGGATATCATCCTAAAAAACCAGCAGCTGGTGGTAACCGGATCAAATATCAATCTTGGAGAACCACTTCGCACCTCTCAACTGGTCAAAGAGGTCATTAATCCTCAGAAAAGGTTACATGTTCTTTATTGTGGCCTGATTCTGGTGATGATAACCACACAATGTTACAGACTCCCATCCGCCTTTTTTATAAACAAAACCAGAGATTCCCAGGGGGAAAAATTGGGCCTGATTAATTCCTTCTCACGAAGGTCCTCCAACTAAATTCATATCTCTCGATGCTCTGTGGGTGCCATCTGATATGCTGCACATGATATCGGGGCAGTCCCCAGCTGCAGGTCAATGCATAACTCTATCTCTCACCTCGGAAGTAGTCCCAGGACATCCTCGGGAAAAATGTCCATATAATCCTCTACTACGGTAGGGATCCAGGTGCCTGTATCGTCTGCTGATCCAAGATCCATGCTTTACAACTGGTGAGAAAAAGGTCATGGTCTCCTAATTAGAGTACTCGTCTGCTCTTCCACGAGGTCTTGCTCACTATGGATGGTTAACTTTGTCCCATCAGAATGCACGCATCTGACTCATCTACGATGATAGTCGATCTGGGAGTGAACCATTGAAAGCCAATCCATGCCCAGGATGATGTCGTAAGGTTCCATAGTGATGACCAGTAAGTCCCACATGAAACTCTCTCCCCTGAACGATAGTTCGTACTATCTTAAAACAAAGGTCACTAACGATTCACTTCCCATAGGAACCTGGAGGCTAAGTGCAGGTGTCAGTGCCTCTACTGGGAGCTCCAACTCCCGTACTAAAATCAGTGATATAAAAGAGTGGTTGGAGCCTGTGTCTACTAGTTTCAAAGAAAGCGTAGAGTAAACACAAAGCATACCTCGGACCATCTCGTGTGATGGGGGGTCACGAACACCCATATCCCGAAGCATCCCGCGGCCCCTACCGCCAGCCCCCTGAGCCTGGCGTGGGCCGCCCGGTGGTAGCGGTGGAAGGATATCAAAACTTCATCCCCCACCTCCATGTCCTTCCGCCCTACCTGTGCCGCCTCCCTAAGGACCACCCTATCCTCACTTGGGAGATCCCTGGTCACAGCGCTGCCTCTGTCGCTATGGTGCAGCCACTGCCATCCACGACTGCTCGGTATGCCTGGTCAGCCAGTCCAATGCTAGGTAATCCTACCCATCACAAGCATAGCACTGGCTCTCTCCTGACTGACCTGGTACCCTACGGCGCCACTGCGGTGTATGACCATGCCCCTGAGTTTGCCCACGGAAGTGTCTCCTCAATTGAGGCTCTGCTCTCTGTCGTCTACTTATTACCGAAGACATTGCTCTAAAGCAGCCACTATTAGGCCCTACCAGTTGGCATCCCTCATCCACAAATATCACTATCATGAGTTCCCTCTCTAGAACCCTGGCATATGTAGGGATGCTCACGATCACTACACTGGCATGTATCTCCCTACGAAGACCCTGCTCAAACTTTCACGCCCGGAAGTAACTATCGCGGATCATATCCTGCGAGTAGTGTGTCAGATCGGTAAATTGGGCTGGGTACTGCGCCACGATCATCCCTCCTACTTTAGTTCTAGAATCTCCTGAATCCGAATGGATCATAACAAGAGGGGGAGTACTCCTCCCGTAAGAGTTGTTGGAAGCTATCCGACGTGAGAGATGACTTGTCGTGGGTCTGCGTAACCAACCCCCACCAATGCCCGGCCATCCCGAGGAAAAGGATGGCAGCTACGGATACCATATGGTCTTTTGGTGTCCATACCAGCATGAAAAGGCGGTCCAAGAACTCTATCCAGCCTTTTGAGGCCTGAGGGTCCCGGTCCCTGCGAAACTTCTACGGCCACTGACGCTGGAAGTCTCAGAGCGCACTCAGACAGCTCTCAACCTCGGCATGTACTACCAGTACTAACTTCCACTCTCTAGATGTAGGGGCTACTGCTGAATCACTGGGTAGAAGGGGATCACGTGAGGGTCCCTGAACTGACGCCTCATCACTCACCAGGTCGTCATCACGAACTAGAGAGGGTAACCTGGCTGGCTTTTGTCGTGGGGGCATCCTTAAATTTATCAAGGATTGCCGTGATTGGATGAGAATGTATATATATCAGTAATCACGAAGGGGAGCTAACTCAAAAAGGACAGTCAAAGACTCAATCCTACCAGATTCATGTTCCAAAGTTCCCTGCAACAGATGTCTCAGCGTGCCGAGTGGACAAGTGGATTATCAGGGTCCTGGTGAAAGGATACGTCGGTCGCCCGTACCATCACTGGACTCCCTAGCCTAAGAGTTTCTCTCAAGACACGTCGACATTGTTTCCCTAAATCACAACCAATTCCTTTTTAGGGACGTCCGAACAAAGCCACAAGGAACAAAACATGGCTTTGATACCACTTTGTCATGAACCAAGCCTACCAATCACAAGATACAACTACTCCAAGTCCGCCTCCATAGGCCAGGGGCTGGTGGCAAGCACTGAAGGTGTAACGATCTCTGGGAGGCCTTCACCTAAGTACCTGTACACACACACTACCCACTTGATGCAGAAGTGCAGAGTAAAAATAAAACCAAAGGAAAAAAAACTATAACCCAACCACATTCATGAATCAACTTCTAAATAGAACATGTAAAGTGCTGAAAAGTACTAACAAGGAAACTGAACAGAAAAAGGGAAAAACACCCTCCCAACCCAAAAGGTGCCACAACTCGGTAACAGGTTATCAATAGTAAAACACTGGAGAGTCCCACACCTGAAAACTCTACTAAGACCTCAGTACATGGCCCAAGCTCTTGTTCCCACTACGCTCCTCCGTAGTCACGATTGACCTATCTGTCATCTGCAAGGGCACACCAGGTGCGTGAAAAGCCCAAGCAGGGGTGAGTATAAAGATACTCAGTAGGATTCCCCAAAAGCGTGAGGGAGCAATAAGGGAGGAAATAAAGAGTTGAGTAGTATACAGAATAAAGAACAAGGAAAGAGTATAGTAAATAGAGTGTAGCTCAACCCAACAAGAGAAAGGAAGCACACTCGTCCAAACAAGAGGAGATAGACATAGAAAGTACGTGGCATATCCCGCGCGTCTTCACCCCTCCTAGAAGGAGAGTAACTGAACCCAAGGAGTGGGAACAAAAGTAGGTGTATATATATATATTCTCAACAAGAAACCTGAAAGAGAGTGTATGGGGATCTCCATCTCTAGGATCAGCCAAGGAAAAGTCACCAACAGTTCCAAGGTTATCCATCACTTATGACCAAAAGCCCCGCATGCCAAAGCTGTCTCATCGCTGAACAGTACAACCAAGGGTCCTGCTCAGGTATTCACGGATAAAATTCACTAACTAGACTCATAGAAAGGGATGTTTCTGGATGAATTCTTCAGGTAACCCACTGCCCAGCCCAGTTGGAGGGTAAACCCTATGAGGTCGTCGGGTAACCCATTGCCCAGCCTAGCTGGAGTGTAAACCCTAAGGTCAATGGGTAACCCACTACCCAGCCCCACTAGAGGGTAAACCCTATGGTCAACAAGTAACCCACTGCCCAACCCTGATACGTCCGTGGGTAACCCATTTTCCAGCCCTGCTGGAGGGTAAACCTAGAACTGGTATGATAACTCCGCACTACCCATGCCATCACTGGGTGTCACTAATATCGCTATCGTGCATTAGTTCGGAGTGCGTCAAAGGAACCTTCAACAAACGCAATTTCATGTTTCCACATTTAATGAGATTTAGGATGAGGCTATGCACGCCCAAACAGATTACATCGTTTCAATCCTTACGAAAAAACAAGTGAGATAGACTATTTACTATCTTGAAACCGACTCCCGAAGAAAAAGTTACTCAACACCGCTTAATGCCAATACGACATCTTGTGGGGCCCACACCTATGTCTCAAATTTTTTTGGGTGAACTGATCCAACATGAGGCTCTCTGAAAAACACACCAAAATGACTATTCATTCACCACGAATGGACGTCTGGTGAAAAAGTCGCAAAACACTGCACACAGCTTGATTGATGGCACATGGGCCCACACCTCAACTCTAGATTCAACACTTTAAACCACCCTAGATGACTTCGTCTCGAAGCTAGGGTCACAATGCCACTGAAGGCACCTAAAACGGACTCTGGATGTACTCGCGCCATCCGAAAAAAGAATCTCGGTGAGGTTCTAAGTAACACTTAACGGGCGTGTTGCGCCATTGAGCCCCCGTCTCGGGAATTAAAAACCCCCGAGACCATCTCAAAAAATCTGTCTTGATCCGAGGATCGTGTTTCCGTAGATGAAACATGAATCTGACACTCAGTTTTCAAGGTAGATGAATTTTAATTCCAACGGATGGAGACGAGGTAGGCCGGACCGGTTTGGCCGGTCCACCCCTTTTAGACCGACGGTCCGCGGCTCGGCCGCTCAGATCGCCCGGTCCACTACGGCCCACGGTTCACCGTGCGGGCTACAGCACTTCATCCAGACCGGCTTAAGCCGGTCCGGTTTCATTCCACGAGACCCGCGGTACGCGGGTCTCGGTCTGCTCCTGGGGTCGCGACGACCCCGGTCTCCCGTAGCACGCCGACCGGCAAGGCCGACCGACCCGCGCCCCTAGCCTCTTGTGTGCGTCGCCGACGCCCGCAGTCGCTCGCCCACAACCGGTTGCACCGCCACTTGAGACCCACTGTGTCTCCGCTATTCTGGAATGCTTGTGGAGCCGATGCCGCCGGAATTCGCCGGACCGCCACACGGAGCCGCCAGACCGCCCTCGAACCACCGAAAAACAGGGGTTTTGGCCAGAAAACTTCCTAGGGTCACCTCGAACACCACGGGACTCACAATTTTGATCCGAAAAAAATATTTGGAAAGCTCGTATCAAACCCTGACCATCTATGGACTCTTCTTGACAATTAAACAATATTTTGATGCTATAAATTGAGTTCTAAGAAGTTGCGTAAATTTAAAATGAAAGCGCCATGATCATACCATGCAAGGCGTAGCCCGTTGCTTCACAAACGATCTGCTGGCGCCGTAACCACATTGGAGAGTTGGGGAGAGGAGCTTTAAGAAGGTGGATCCATTTTTTGGGGAGATTCTCCAAAGAAGGGTGTAGGGGGTAAGAAGGAGGGGGTGGATGTGTTTAAGTAGGGAATTAATTAAAAAATTAATTAATTTTAAACACCCACCAGTAGGCCCATACCCGAACTCTCAACAAGGTCGAGGTTAATCCACTCCTAGGGTAAAATCCATGTTCTGAGTGAAACGGTGGTCTCAAAATTTTAATCTGATCCTCCGTTTAGAAGTTATATGGTTCACACCTAAGGTCGCTAAATTACGAAAGCGCCCCTAGTGGCGTTTTCCACAAAAGGGTCGCACCCGTGAAAGTGACACCCCTCCAAGGGTAAACGACACTCTCCGAACTCAAATACTTCCTCGGTTTTCCCATATGAGAAACCGTTTAGGATTTATTCTATTTATTTGGCATGTCTAGTGTGAACGTACTTAAAATTTAATTTCGGCAACATCGGGGCTTGGAATCGCACGCTGTCTAAACGTCCTCCTCTGGAATAACATCAAGAAAATTTCAAAGTCTTAAGGGCTCAAAACCAGGGTTCTTAAAACACACATATATTCTGGATATAGTTTCATATGTACTACAATAGGTGTAACGAGTATATGTTGTGATGTTTGGATGATCCTTACTCTTTGTGTGGGCTCTAATGGCTTAAGTTATAATGCCCGACATTTGATACATGTTATGCGAGTTGTGGTGGCTCCTGGAAACTACTTGGTTACTTTGATTTCATGGAATTAGAGGTTTTGTTGCATGAGGTGCATGTTCTGGTGCTTCACCTAGGTGTCTGCAGATAAGCCTTTTTGGGAGAGATGCTTAGGACGAGCGACATTGGGGAAAAGTGGTAAACCAGTGGGGAAGTGGTATGGGGGTACCCTTGATGTTCTTTATTATATTTTATACAATTTTATGTGATACTTGTTGAGATTACCCATGATGTGGCTAATAACTTAGTATACCAGTTTAGGTGATGAGTTAGTTTCACTTGTTTTTCACTATGCTTTAGTAAGTTCTCTTTACTTTTTCCTGAGAGGCTATGGGGAGGATCCTACTGAGTATGCTATTATAATAACCCTATCAATATAAATAGTTAATTCTAGTCACTTCGATCAGGTTGGAGATCAAGCTGGTTTCTACTAGCTAGGGTTGCATGAGCTGTTTGGGCTTGTGGTTTCACTGTTTTTACTTTTTTTTGGTACTTATTGTTTTTCCATTCAGTTGTAGTAGTTTTTTATGAAATTATATATGTTTATTTGGGATTTTATTTTATATTTCTATTCGGGTTGGAGTTTTTTGGTGTTTTTCTTATTTCCCTCTTTCACATGTGTTCTCTTAGAGGGTAATGCCACCTATTTGTGTGTTTAATATACCCTCGGTGCTAGTAGCTAACCCGAGGCCTACTAGAGACGGGACTCAATGATCATTGTCTCTCTTCTCACATTTAAAACCCAGGAGAGGTATGCCTTATGGGGAGGATTCATGATATTTTAATTTGTATTTTATTTTTAATATTAAAATTTAAAGACCATGGTTTTCAATCTACGGAACGTGTCATTCCTAGTAGTCCACGAAACACGTGATTAATGTCCTTTTGTTTTTATAAGGGGATGGAATATAGTAAAAAATTATTTTAAATTAAATATAATGACAATTATTCAAACTAATAATTTTTTTTTATTATATTCATGTGGCTAGAGATTATATATATGGTAGTAGAGTAAAATAAATTCTAAGAGAATATAATTCTCATGTTAGAATCTTGAGTTTCCTCATGGAAAACTCCTTGGTGGTGAAGAAAATAATAAATATAAAGGTAAAAAAATATTATAGATTTTGGAAAGGTTTATAGGAGGAGATAATTGGTATATTTTTAAGGATAATTTTAATATAAAGGTGAGACTTGAAGTGGTGGAAGTGTTGGCTTTTTAAAAGTGAATAGAAGCTGTAGTTTTAAAAGTAACCCTTAAATTTTCAATAATTTAAAGTTATTGTTCAAATATAAATGGACATAAAATGGATAAAAGTGTAGTAAAAAGTGGGGTTGGGATGAAATTAACATCAAAAAATAATTATAATTCATTTTTTTAACATTTTTTTTTATCTTTAGCATAATACTTTTTACCATTTTAACTTTTTATTGGGGTAACTATTTTTTACCAATATTAATGTATTTGATTTACCAAAATTAAAATTGATCTTATTGCCAAATTTTATCTTTTTTATTTAAAAATTAAAATTTATTTTATCATTTAAAATTTCTATAAGAAATTGATGTTATTTTTAAAATAAACACACTAAATTGTGTAAAAACCTTTTTTTGAAAAGTAATGTTTTATGGAAAAAAAAAAGATTACATATACAATAAAATTATTTTATTATTGGTTATAATGAGATAAATTAATTTATTATAAATAAAATAAATGTTAAAATTTATTAATTTCATGAAAAAAGAAAATCACAGCTTGAAAATTCTTGAATCAAAGTAAAGACCAAAAATAATTTTTACAAAACTAAGGTTTTAATATTTTTTTATGAAAATGCATAAAGTATGATTTCTAAAGACAAAAAATATGTGAAAATAAAATTTTAAATTACATAATGAAATGTATTATTTCATAAAAGTGTTTTTAAATATATATAATACGCTTACATAATGATAAATTCATAATTGTATTTTAATTCTTCCAAATTAAATAAAAATAATGATAAAATATATTCATGGGATAGTATATACATCATAAAAAATAGAATAGATGAATATTATAGGTCTGGGATCAAGGAAATGAAATTGGGAAAATAATCCATTTACTTTAACATTTGAACATTTAAATATGATCTAAATCCATGTATTATAATTATAATTTATTTAATTATAAATTTAAATATCTTATTTATATTTGATTCATCTCTTAGGATTTACTTAAATTCATTTATTAGTCATGTAAGAGTTATTTATATTTTTTATCAATCATCAGGTGTTAGTAGTAAGCATAGTTCTTGGCTTATTTTGCTACAACAATATTAATTATATTTCAAAATTAATAAATTCATAATATCATGAATTGTAAAGGTACATTTATAATAATTTTATAATTATTTACAAATTATCATGATCATTCAGTTGGAGTTACATGTTTTATTCGTAGAGAATAGATCTATATCTTTCTTATTTTGGATGACATTATAAATAATAAAGAGTTTTGTTTTAATTAACATTAATCATAATTTTATCCTTATTGAACCAAAATAATAAATTAAATTCAACTTATATATCATTAATATTAGTAATTATGTTTTTTAATCCCTGGTTATTTTAGTTTATAAAATTGAGTAGCATCATTCAGGTAGGTGGTTGAATTGACCTAATCCTTAGTGTATTAAAATAATATTGGTTATAAATCTATATATATTTCACTATTAAATAATTATTATAGAATTTCAGTACTGTAAATTTCATATTATAATTGTTCTAAATCAAATTCAAGAATACTTATAAGATAAATTTTATAAAAATAAATAGATAACAAGTAAATCAATATAATGACGCATCGGAATATGTTGTAAGAATAAATTATGATGAATTTTAGAAATAAAATTTATAAAAATATGATGTGTGTGTGTATGAGTTTTGAATGGGGTGAACGAAACCTGTTTTATAAACTAGATTTTTATGTGTTTTTCTAATATTGATCTATAATTCGTTATAAATGATATTTTTAATTATAAATTTAATTATAAATTGAAAAGGAAATATATTTTCAATCCTTAAAATTCTACCTAATAAAGTATATTTTTTAATTTGTTGTACTTTTTAAATAATATATGACATTAACAACATTTTTTGTATATTTTAAGTGTTATTCTAATCATATCTATTTAAAAATAACTCAAAATATAAGGATTTAATGTTTTAATATTTAAATAATTTTTTATCTATCATGATTTTATAAATAAACATGTAAAACGATTTAAATTCTATAAAATTTATCAATTTTTATATTTTAAGACCTTTGTTTTGGGCGTTCCTGATGTTACACTAGCATTATGTTAAAATAATGTAATATTTTTGGGAAATTATCATTTTATTTAATTACATAAATAAAATTTTAATGTAATTATATATTATTATGTATAATTATATTATTGTAATTCCATTCATAAAATTATATATAACCTTTCATACTTTGATAACATATTTAAGAAAAGAATTTTTAATTTTCTTATATTTATTAAACATTGGGTAAATATTTGGAATATTTTCTTGTAATATATTTTCAAAATTAATAAATATACATAGTAAAATCATTCAATAATAATAAAAATCATACATAAAATTCCAAAATATACTAATCACATCTTAATTATTTTTCCTTAAATAATAATTTTTAACTTTTCAATTGATGAATAAGTAATTTATCCGCATTACATAAGAAATTTATTAAGTATCATGAAAAAAAGCCATTTCATTTAATTTAATAATATTTATTAGATAATTTACATATATATTTTCATGTAATCCTTGTAGCATAATTTTCTATAATGTTTTATATTTTTTCATAAATATTGAAAATGGTAAATTTTATCCCATTTTAACTAAAATTCATATTTTAAACAGAGTTCACATGAATTAATTAGCCTCCAAACCATTAAAATAAGACATTTAATAGTGAAAAAAAATATTTTACGTATATTAATTATTTTAAAAGGTACACAAATTTTATATGTGTAATATATATATATATATATATATATATATAATATTTCTATACATGTATTTACCAATAGGTTATAATATACAATACAAATATAAACACTAATTTTTAAAATAGAATTCAAATTTATTACTCAACAACTAATGAACAATAATTTTAATATTATAATTTTAAATAATAATAGTTAATATATTTAATATTCTATATATTGATTAAATTTATAAATTTTCATAATTTTTTTTAAATATTTATAAATTAATAATTAATAAAATTGAATTTGAATTAAAAATATTTTTTTACATGATGAATTTGAATAGAAATGTATCACTAAACATATAATAACACTTAATTTTGAAACAAAATTTAAACAGATATATTTTAATTATTTAAAAAGAGTTATTTTTAAAAAAAAATATCCACTATTATATTTTATTTCAATTTTTATCAAGAACTATGATTTTACATCACATTGACATTTTGTTCTCATATTTTGGTTTTTATAATTTTTGTTTGAAAAACATTCCATCTAATGTTGAAATGATTGTTAAAAATGTGATATACATTTTATGAAAATAAATCTTTAATTACTAAGTGTTAGAATTGGAAATAAAAACTAACAAGATACTAATAATATGACATGTTTTTAAAAGAACATATGTTTCATTTTAAATGAAAAACAACACTCATGTTTCATATAAACAATAGTTATATATAAGACATTTAAAATAATATATATTATTATAAATCCATTAATTTGACATACATTACTATTTATAAAGTATCTAATAACTAAATAAATATTTAACTAGATAATAATAAGAAATGAGGATAAAAATAAACTAAACTAGTAATTAAAATAAATTTATTAAAATGGAAAAACAATTCTGTTAAATGGCTATTTAAATCATCATATTACATTTACATTATCCTAAAATTGTTGTCATAATGTTTATTTGAGTGATATTATATTGATAATTGCAACATTAATATAAATAATACTTGTAATAACTGCCTTCAACATAACAGCTAACACAATGGTTTTATTTAACCTATATATAAACCTAAAAAAATAAAACAAATAAGGAATTTTTTCCTAAAAATTCCTATTATATTTATTGTGTTTTACTTCTATATATTATTATATATGGTGGCATGTTTCTCATTGTAATCATGATAATGAATTATTCAAGCATGTAGTCATTTTATTTACGTGATTTTATTGATCCACTATGATTTTATTGATCATATACTGTGTAATAATCCTTTATATGTAATATTATATTTGTAATAATAAAAATTTATTTTATAATATATTCATATTCTATGATCTGTAACAAAATTTAATATATAAAAGATATATAATGGGATAAAATCGATTAAACCCTATGTTATTACAAACTACAGTAATGATAATAAATTGAAATCATTCAATTTTTAATTCACATTGAACATACACTAACCCTAATACAAGAATGTAATTATTGTGACCAATTTTTTATAATCTATATTAATAGATTTCTTTTCCGAAAATACATCTAAATTACATGATCTATGAATTTATTGTGGGTCATCCTTGATTCAGCTTCATCATATCAAATCAATGAATACCCAAAAATTATTAACCATTTCTTCATTGAATTTCCAATTTTATATTGAATGATATACTCAATAAGATTTTTTCATCAGTCATGGATTAAAAAATACTCATTCCCTCTTCATGGATAGAGGATACAATCATTCCATTACATATGATATACAAAAAAAATATTAAAATCATCCATTTATTAGGATTTCATCATTCAATTGGCCATTCCTCTAATCCCTAAATAAGAAAAGAATAAAATACAACTTTTTATTTGATCAATAAGCTTAATATGGATTATGTAATTCTCTATCTAATATTAGTTAATTAATAATTAACTATATTTTCCTACATTTTTTATAGTATTTCTTAAGTGCTATATCAAATTATTCTTACAGTGTTATTTTATGAAGTGATATATATATTTCAATGAATGAAATTTCTATTGATTTTATATTAATTTTATCAAGGAAAACATAAAAACATTATATATATAGGTTAGACAACTATATGAACACAATATAGTTATCTTCATGAATTTTTTTATAAAACTCATGATAGAGTTCACTCAAATACAATAAATAAACAAAATACTCAATAATAAATCTCTGAAAATAACTTTTAATAAGTTAAAATCATAGGATATGATAAAAATGATATAAGTTATAAGACCATCATATCACTAAAACACTATCAGTTTTTAACTATCTACCATCTATGGTTTGTTTATCTAATATAATGTGTATAACACCACTTGGATCAAATCTATAGTGATGGTACTATATTTTTTGAATCAATTCTTGTTGTTTTATCTTCTGAATATGAGGTTTGGTTGTTTGTAGAGATGTGTTTTATTTATTTAGGATTTCTAATGAATTAATTAGTTTATATGGATTGGGGTCAGTAAATTATTTGGGTTGTATGCTTATGGTATGATTTTCCTTCAAAAACCAATTCAATAAATTAACATCCACTTCACAAAATGATTTTGTTAACAGTTCCCAAATGATTTGATACATGAATCAAAACATTAACTAAGGTACCAATTTAATCAATTAATGTTTTTGATAGGTTTATTTATTCATAAAACCTAGTGTATTTTTGTTTCAATAATCCAATTAATCCATATGTTATACCAAAGTCTCATTAACTAATGACATATCTTGTTTAACCAACATTATATTAATTAGAAAAATGTTAAACAAGAAAAAATATTAATAAACTTGCATATAAAAATTTGGACCAATAATAATGGGATATTTAATCATCCATTGTATTATATAATAATTAGGTAGGTTTTTTATGATGAGGTAAAATAAAAAAGAAAAATAATGGGAAAATAAAAGAGTTTTTCAATGAAATTATATACACATATGTTAAGAAAATAAACCAAAATCTTATTGATAAATTCAATAGTAATTAGGTAAATTATTTGTAACTATATAATAAACTATTTTAAGAACATAAAATTGATATATAAAAATGGTATTTGTTAGATATTTTATAATTAAAATACCATTAATATATAATAATGTTTCAACAACACTTAAAAAGTCAAAAAAATGAAAAACATAAGAATATAATGCCAAAGTAGAGGGGAAGATAGGTCTCTAAAGATAATACATCTTTGGATGGTCACCCATGTCCCTTTATCATGGATTTTTCATTCTAGTCATCCACTATATCTTTTAAAGATTCCAAAAAATTGTAAGGAGAAGAGGGGAATGTATTTATAGCCTAAGGGGGATAGGTGGTTTCACTGCATATCTTTTCAGCTTATTTTTTGCATCATTTGACCAATTATATATCATTATCTTGAGATAAGTTCTTTTAAAAAAATATATTTATATTTTACTTTCACCAACTGAGTATATCCACCATTAGAATTTGTTATCCAATTATCTAGCTATTTTTATAAACCATATAATTTTTTATCTAGTGTTATGTTCTATTCCATGAACTCAATGTGAATGGGAATTACGTTTGAAATGTTTCTCTATTTCAAATAAAAATCTTCTAATTTTTTATTCTATATAATCAATTTATAATCACATATTTGAATATATATATCTGAATGGTGTATTGTGTTAAAAGACATTATTAGTGGGAAATAATTTAATATAGGGTAGAATAGTGGGTCCCCTTTCTATGCATGGGCTAGGCCTTATTAAATTTTATTTTTTCCATGAAATTTTCATTCGGGTTTTTATAAAATTAATTTTTTTAGTTGAGTGTATTATCAATAATTTTGGACATACGGATTGAATTTAGAAAATGAAACATCACAGCTAGTCAATTTCTTTAAAATATTCTCCATGACATCATATGTGAACAATAAGGCCCTCCAAATGTCCAATGTAGCCAAATATCCAATTAATTTAATATAAGGATTTGCAAATAAATTCTCTAAAAATATAAATCATACAATTTTGACTAGTTGGGGGAATTTTATTATCAATATAATACACTTTATGGTATTTTGATAAATTTTAACAATGCAATACAAATATTTTTATTATCAAAACATGAAAATTGATTGAAAATTTTACAATTATTATCAAAAAATACTACTGGGGGTAATTTTAAAATCATGAATAAATATATAATATCATCTTACCCATAATTAACCTAGAAAATTCCCTAAATCAAACAAAAATACACATCAAAATCAGTTTCACTTACCAATAAATATAATTTTTTTGTCTAATAATTGTGTTTAAACCCACTAACTCATCCATGATGAATTTAAACCAAAATTAAACTAAAAAAGTGTAAAAATAATTCAATTTTATATTTTGAAATTTTATTTATAAAATTTCATTGCACAAAACTCACTCCTCAAAACAATTGATAGATTTATTCATGTACGTGCACTCATTTAGCAATAAAAAGAGGAAATATTAGGTTTTTTAATAACTCTCAACATTCAATACCATCATAATGTTCATGATAATAATTTGTTATTTTAGTGGTTTTTTTGGTTAATGTAAAGTTGGTAATAATGGTTAAATTAGGGGTAATGAGTGGTAAAATCATCAACATGGAAAACCAATGATTAATGTTTAAATCTAGACATAAATGTTCATGAAAACACATTTTTATGAGAGTAAAAAACTATGAAAGAACACATAAAAATTTTTGAGTGAAATTTGATAGGATTAAAATAGAACAATTGTAAAAAATTTAAAATATCTAATAATGAATCATGAAAATATGAAGCAACTGTACATTATTTACTTTCTTTTTCTCTTTTTCTTTATTTTTTGATATTTTTTATCAAATATTAATTACCATATGTAAAATGAATATGGAAAAAATTATTATCCAAGCCTCGATGAATGATATCCTCCAACCCATGAATTAAAAATAAAATTTCCCTAAAACATAAAAATTTTACCAAAAATCAATGAATGTATAGCCACCAATAAATTTGTTTCCCATAATATTTAAATTTCAATGAAATTTATGCGATGAATATAAATGTATATATTACAGGCCATATGTATTTTGGATTATAACATTCATATAAAATATATTTTCATTAAGTAAATTTGGATTATAAAATAAGGATCAAGACGTGTGTATTTGGAGGATATTGTACTATTTTGGATCTAATATGGGTAAAAAATGCTTATTTTATATTAATAAACACTAATTTTTTAAAAGCAGATCAAAGATCAAAAATACTGAGACTCACAATCATAGGTGAAAACAGACAAGATGAAGATACGTACATTGGTGACCTTAACATGAAATATTATGTTGTTCCTCATAATTGGGGGAAAATAATTTAAGAATAAAAAATTGATCATTCAAAAATGTTTAGTGTTGAAAAATAAAATTATTCATGTTTAGGATGAAGATAAAATACTTTTGAGATGAAAAAAAATACCACTTGATTCATAAAAAAATTTTGGAAAAAGTTTAAAATTTTAATAATGAGTAATTGTGAATTTTTTAGTTAGTTTTTAAAAACAATGATGTGAAAAAATGAAAACAAAAAAATTGATGTAGAATTTTGTAAAAGGAAGATATATATATATATATATATATGAGGGATTTATGGATATAGGGAGTGATATTTATAAGTAAATAGGTTCCTCTAGAGGGGATATGGCGTCATCTTCTCCATCTAGTGATGGGTTTATTCTATCGGTTTTTGATTTGATAGAAGTTAATAAGGATCTCTTCGCATGTGTCCTCTTTGGGTGATTATTTTTATTATGATCATTAACCATGAATGTCCTTTTTTTGTAAGGTTATTAAAATTACACTTAACTAAATCAAAAAACATTAGTAGTGATAAATGGATCATCCCAATGATAATTTATCTTATCTAGGTGGAATTGATAGAAAGGTTCGAAGAGAACTAACTTTTTAACTTTATAAAATACCATATTTATGATGTTTTTGTCAAAGACAATAGTATCATTTTCCTAAAAGATATTTGAATTATAACAAGAATGAAGATGAAAATCCTCTAACTAATTAAATTATCATAACTAATATTTATAGTATTTTTTCACAATAAAATGATTTATTTTAAATAAAAATGGTTTTTGTTGAAGTTCAATTGGTAAATGAAAATATTTTTTAAAAAAAGAATAAATGGATAACTTTTGATGAGTATTATATTGAAAATTAGATATAACCCAATTGTTACACCATGTTTTCTTGACAAATCTTTTCTTATAGGTTTAATTTTTCTCTCAATCACTATTTTAAAATCATTATTTAATATTTCATCCAACACAATTGTTTTGGGGTGACAAGAAGTGGATATTTTATATTCTACCCCATGTTATTTCAAAATTTATTCCATCATATGTTTGCAAAAATGGGTTCCCTATTCACTATTCATGGAATAAGGAGTTTTGAAGTAGTGGAAGATATGTGTTTTTAGGAACTTAATAAAAGTATGAGCATCATATTTTCAAGTGGGTTTTCCCTTGACTAAGCCTGAAACAAATTAAATAGTGATAATGATGTAGGTCAATACATTAGAATTAGGGATAGGTCCAATTAAATTATCATTCCAAAAAACTAATAATTTAGTTTACAAAATTGTTTTGGGATTAATTTCACTTCATCTATAATATTTAAGAAATATTTTGAAAGTGGGACATGATTGAAATAACTCATGTGAGCCTATGAAGAGTGAAGGAAATAATAATATGAATATGAAGACATTTTTATAGGTCCTATGAGGTAAAGAGTGGCACCTTTGGGAAATAAGTGATATGATCTAAAGATTGTGTAATTTTACACTTCCTTAACATCTCTCCTAATTATCCTTTCATCTCCAATTTTCCAACATTTATTATATTCTCCAAAATAGTATTTTGAATATCTTTTTAATTTTACCATTTCTTCTTTTGAAAAAATTCATAGAAAACACCAATGATAGAGTATTTTACAATTACTGAATACCATGGTAACTTTAGTGTGATTGATAACATTTTATCTATGGGAAATTTCACATATACAATTACAGAATGGGAAAATATATAAATTTTACTATATTGATTATCAAATAAATAATATTTTATAGGTTTATCACTAATCTCAAGGTAAAATTCATGAATAATTAGAATACATATTATTATCCTTGGTTTGGAAGAATTATTTCTTGAAAGACCATTAATGAAAACTAGTTATTAAAGATGCAAAAATTTTCAACTAATATATAGGTCCAAAAATTATCTAATGAAAAAGAATAAAATTTAGATTTCTTTTGCAATGATGTTGTAATGGGATAGTGTTTCATCCAATATTTTTATGGATTAATAGATGAAAAATTGAATCTTTTATTACATATTAAAAAGAAAATACCCTATGGATCTTTAATAGGCCTTATACATCAATTGAATTTTAAGGGACCATTCAACTGATCAATTGGTTGTGGAAAATGAGATTGAATTTTTGATTTCAATGAAATCCAAATTTAATGGCTCATTAAAAATTTAGAGAACATCATTTTGAAGTATTCCAGTGAGAGGGATGAAAATAAAAATAATGGTATGGAAGAATTATTAATTGAAGCTAATATTTTTAAGAAATGATAAAATTTATCATACTGATGTTTGTTCAGGAAGTGATTACTTTACCTCATTTTTGGTAGTATCATCAAGAATACCCTCATGTTATATTATGTGGGATATAAAATTCCTATTAATAACCATGATGTCTCAATTTTCAAAGGTAAAAAATATTATAATTTACACATCTCTCTAATTCCATTGAGAGGAAATTAAATCATGACACAAATTAATCACCATTAATGGTATTGTATTCCACAAAAATGCCTTGAAATGCTTAATAAATTATGAATATTATCATCATGAACCTATGTAATTTCATAGAACACTTTTAATTTCTAAATAATGTTCTATTATATGAATATGTTATAATGGGACAAGTATATGTTTTTCCCATATTCTAGAGGTGAAATTTGGATTTGGAAATATCCATTTAATCCATCAAGAAGGAAATAATGAAAAATTTTGGTTAATATTTCTATAAATGTTTCTTGATAGTTATGTGGGTAGTGTTATTTTCATGTTTAGTATTCAAATTTTTAATAATAAAAGCACAAAAATAACATAGTTTTCACTTAGGCTGGGACAATTTATATATGTTCACTGGTGACAATAGTTACGAAAACTTTTTAGGCACCACAAAAAATTGAATAACCCAGTCAATATCTAAAAGAGGGTAGATAAAACCATCTTTTACATGCTTGGTAATATCTTACCTTATAACATCATGTATGAGTAGATTTATTCTCCTAATTCTAAATTTGTTTTGATGATTCCTCAATATATAAATGATGCATACCTAGAGCATGATTGATTCCATGTATATTCTCTAGAGTCTATCCTAAAATATTTTTTACATCCTCTATGTCATAGAATTAAATTGATTCCTCAATTTCAATATGTGAATATGAGATGATTACATGGAATTATTGATGATAGAAGATGATGGATTACTTCTAATATTCAAGAAGGGGTTCAAGATCTAATAATTCTTTTATTTGTTGGGCATAAATTTTTAGAACATGGTATTTTCATTCAGTTGGACTGAATACATTTTATTCATTACTATACAATGTAGATTAGTAAAGATATGAGGTTCCATATAAATTGGAAGTGTTTCAGATCACTTATCTCAATGGAGAATAGTAAAAACTTCCAAATTTAGCCTTACAATTGATCCCCTTGATAATGAGGATTAAAATCATACAAACCCCACGTTCACTGGTGCAGGACAAGAATGATTTTTCATGGTTCATCATACTTATAGAATTTTTCTAAAAAGACACAAATAGGGATCACAAAGTGATTCTATAAACGGCATCACATGAATTGGAACATTTTGAACATTACTAGCTAGTCTCCAAATTAATTGGAATATATGCCAGCGTTGACATAAATTTTGGTTATATAATTCTTAAAAAATAGCCATCTTTGAAATATCTAAGATCAATATGAATATTTCTCACCTTCAATATCAAGGAAAATGATTTACCCTTGGAAGATAAGATTATTTACTCAATCAAAAAAATCATAGATCATTCTTTCAGGTCATGCAGTGCTTTAATTAACCAATTGGATGACATAATTTTTTTTGTTAGGTAGCTAAACAAAGAATATAGAATATATAGATAAGAATGTCATGTATGGAGGATCCTAGTTCAATGTCTAAATCATCAATGTTTAAGCGTACTATTCGATATATACCTATAAAGGTCCCAGGGTCTTTGGACTTTATGGGAATGAATTTTGAGTTGGTACATATTTAATTAACATATGTTTACTTTTATATATGCATAATTCCTTAAATAAAATTGCATATTTATGAGCTTTTAGGTAATATTAGAGAGTTATGTTGACCTTGAAATGTTTTAACATGTCTACCATTCTAGGATCAGGTCTAAAGGATTTATTTGGCTTGGATATGGCTTCGGAAAAAGTAATTATTTTGGTTGGGGGAATGAAATCTGGTGTTTATTTTTTTATGAATATTTCTTATGATGTTTAATTTTTTGTTTCTCATTTTTAATATATGGAGTTGTTTTAGAGTGATTATCATGAGGAATGGATATATTATTTCATGATCAAAGTGTAATTACTCTTACTCTACCTTTGTAATTGGGTAATGGTTGACATATAATATGGTAAAAATTATTTTTTGTTTTCTTTGGAATAGATGGGATGACATTTAAATAATTGGGTTTCTATATTAATTAGGATTTAATGAGTTAACGAAAAAATTAATTTTATGACAACTTCCCATGGATTATTAGGTGATTAACTATGTAAAAATGTTTGATTTCCAAAAAAAATTGCTCTTTGTGAATCAATTAAAGTAGTTTAAGACATGGGAATAATCACCAAGGTGGTTAAAACTAGATGGAGGTGGGGGTTTATCATATTATGTTGATGAAAACATGGATATGGTTGTTGGATGTTACTCCCACTTTATCCGGTCTAGAATTTATAAGGATTTTGAGGATATATTTGATGCAGTTGCTAAATAATATTACATACCTCAATCCATGGTGGGAATTCAAACCCTAATTATAAGTAGGAGATAATAGATCACACTATGTTTGGTATAAGTTTCTGGAAAACTATCATTGTGGCTGAGGGTTGGTATTACATAGAAACAAATATCATATTTTCCTCAATTATTCATGATAAATTTGAATAATAATCCTATAATTTCATACATATATTTTATGGATGATAAGGTGAATTATAAATACTTAAATTATTAATAGATCAATGGAATTGATATTATAGATAAGGGTAGTCTTCTAAATTGGTAGCCACCACAAATTTTCTTACGAGGTTTGTAAACTTTATCATCCACTCTACCAACTTGTTTGGATTTATGTACTGACTCTCTTAAGATTGTTTCATATGAGATGGTTCTTGAGTATGGAATTAATTTGTGTTTTTATCCATGTTTTTATCACATACCCCATATATATGTGAGTTGTTTCTATAATATTAATAGAGATTATAGCATCAGTGAGGTATCCCTCTATTAAAAATAACCCCTAATTTACTTATTATATAATTAGTCAGTTATAGATTCTCTGGTGTGGACAATGGGATACAAGTTTCTTTAATATCTTATTGTTTTGTGGATTGATTCATTGGAGTATTGAAATATGACATGTATTTATTTTAAGATATAGGATGTTCTTGATACAATAAATTACTTATCTAAAAGTCACTTCATGTCATTTCAAGAATTTATAAAAACACGAGGGGTAGTAGAATCATGTATTTGTAGATTCAACTAGGGAAAATGGATTTATTAGGAGTTTTATTTATTCATTGGAAGCCCTTTAAGTAATCATGGATTTGAATACCACTTTGAACTCATTGAGGTGGGGATAATGATCATCATTGATATTTGCATGAAAATTTTGTAAGAAATTGAATCAAACGTCAATTGAGTTGAAAATCTACCTCGATGTTGGGATATTAAATACCAAGGGTTTAGTTATTAATATCATGGGTAGCATATTATTTTAGGGTTTTTCATTAGGTTAGGAGATGTATAGATTTAGGGAAAGATTTGGTAATTATTCATGTGGATTTTGATTATCTACAATGGTCCTCTTTATTAGATGAAAATTTTAGTTTATTTTAGGGTTAAAAAATATCCAAGGGACTGATTGGGAGACTATGAAGTATTTAAACACACTAGAGGTTTTTTTAATTAAAATATTGAGGATAGATATAGTCAAAATAGGTTTCTCTATGTTCTTAGATAATTTTTTATAGATTTTTGATATTTTCAAATATTTTTTTTAGAAGAATATAATGATCAATTGACTCATTATAACACAATCCCTAGAAATAGTGGGTTGCAATCAAATAGAATTTTAAAAATCTTGAATGGAGAAAAGGTATAACAATGGCTGTTTCTCAAGGGTTTTGTGTGTCAATTATTCACTATTCCCAATCACCTATTAATATTTTAATAGTATTTAAGATAAAAATGGAAGCATGAAAAAGTGAATGGGGTTGTCTAGTTTATTAAACATTAGGAATTTTAATGGTATAACATATAATGAATTAATACAATGTATGAAGAGTCTTAGTGTAAATTTAAATTTATTCCATTTCCATTCCCTATTTTTCTTATTTAACAAATTTAATATGAAAAATCAATATCATTCATCGTTATATAGCTCATAATTTTTTAAGAATGAAAAGACCGGCATAGATGGTTCCTCATGTGAAAAAATTACTCATTTATCCACCTTGGTCAGTGGTCAACAAAACTCCTAGAACAAGGGGGAGATCCTAATAAAACCACTATGAAATAACCACATACCATTAAACCTACCAATTAAACAACCTCCACGAGTATAGTGTTTGAATCATTTAGTGATAAGTATTGAAGTTCAGAACAAATACAGAATGAATCAATTTAGTAGAAAAATGGAGTCATAAAATACAGTAGAAAAATGTATAATTTAATAACACATTTAAAGATGAAGCGAGTATAATTTCACATAAAAAACACTAACAAAGTGATTATAAAAATTTAACTAAAAAATAATTTGGAGTTATCCTATAAAGTGAAATATGATCCATCTATCATACCCTCATCCCATTTATATTCATCAGCCAAGCCCCTTCATTCAAATGGAGTTTAAAATTAATCATACCCAAATGAAAAGTCGACTAATGATTGAACTTCTTATTAATTCCAAATATCATAATGATTGATGGGTTTTACTAATTAATGATTGTAGTTTAAGGTGAGTTATTATTGAGGGTTTTTTTTCAAATTTCAAGTGTTTGTGAGCCTCTCATGAGGCATTAAAGTGAATTAGTGAACTTGTTTCTATTAAAAACTAATTGAAATGTGGAGGGAACAATTGGATAATGGATAAAATATGATAGATTGAGGCATGTAATTTCTGGGTTATAGACATCACAAGATGATGTGAGGTCTCCAATGCTGATTTAGAAGTGTGGAACCATTAGATAAGACATTGTATCGATTGAGATTATTTTTTGATGATGAATATTTTTAACACCTTCTGTAACACCCCAATATTTCATATTATGCTATCTCTTCAAAATAATTTAATAACTTGCGCTACACGCAACAACGAGTTTGAGCGCACCACGACATACCTAACTAGCTGTTAAAAAAGTAGTTATGAATAATATTAACTAAATTTTGAATTATATATATCCTATATAATTTTAACATTAATATTTTGTGTTTCTTAGGCATAATATGAAGAAAAATTCAATTTTTTAGATAAAAGAAGTATTTTTTAAAAAATGAAATTTTAGCGCCTATTTAATAGAGAATATTTTTAAAAAAAATATTGGACTCTTTTATAAATTCTATTTAACGAAATTCAATTCTTATTTAGAATCGTGACATAAAATTTTAGTTTGGATAATTTTTTGGAACTTTTTTGATACCATTCATATTTTGATGAATAGTGAAAAATACTAATTTTTAATTGAAAACAACTTTTTTAATCGAAATAATTTATAGTGTTAAATATTGAATTTGAATGGTTTGGAAGTATAATTGGATTATATTTTTATCATTTAATACAATTTAGGTCATTATAATTAATTTCACATTTATATTTGACATAAACACATGTCAATCTTTTGATAGTTTTTACTATTTTAAAAACCGCCTTTTGGTTTTGACAACGTGCAATAAATTTAAAATAATTTTTTCATGCTCTATATATTGAATTTGTTAAAATAGAATTCAGTTTTTAATTAATAATACAAAAATTATCTTAGGGTGAATTTTTGGTATTTTTCTAAAAATATTAAATTTTTGATAAATAGTCAAAAATACTACGTTATTGTTTAAAACCGACTTTTTATTAAAATAATTAGTTATTTTATTTTAATTTAATTTATGTAATAATAGATACATAATACCTATATATGTTCAATTTAATTCATTGGAATCATTTTATAATAAGTTTAGATATATTAAATTTTATTGAACTTCCGATCATCTTTTCCCCACCTTCTAGGAGCATTTGAAAATTTGCATAAACTAAATTTTACCACTTCTGTGAGTTGAATTTAAAAAATCCAAGAGACACAGTTTACATCAGCAAGTAAAATTTGGTTCAATATGATGAAAATAATTTTTGGTGAATTGTAACTTTGGACATTTATTTACCACGATTAAAAGTAAATAGGGTAATTAAAAGTAAAAATGGTATTATAATTATCCTAACACATGTCCTAATTCTATTGGATAGGTGAAATTCGACCAAAAACAACCTTACTAATAAAATATTATTTTTTGGTCCACTAGGATTAGATTAGGACATTTATTATTATTTTATTTAAATAAGAGTGAAAAGTATTAAATTCAAAGATTAATAAGTAAACCATTTTTAATATAGGGTTATACATAAGATAAATTAGACTATAAATATTCATTAGTAAGAAAAAAATATTTAATACATCATGGTATTTTATTTATAATTTTTAGACATTATATAATTAAATTTATTTATGACACAATGATGATTGAGTAATTACATTATTAATGAAAGAATCAAATAAATAGTATTATAAATATTAAATTAAATATAATTTCAATGTTTTTATGACATCAAAAAAATTTATAGGGTAATATTACATTTTATGGTTTATTAGATAATTTATTTTCGATGTGATAAGGTTGTTATGAATTTCACAAAAACAAAATACCAAATAGTGTTAAAATTGTCATAAATTAGTTTTTAAAACAAATACTATATTATTGGTTGATATAATATTCATAAAAATATAAGGCTCATCCAAAGGGCTCATATAATATTATATATTTTATTAATGAACATATTTTGGTTCTCTTGGAAGTTTATAGTTAATTTATTAACCATGTAGTGTAAGAATACATAAAGACATGGTAAAAGATAAACTATTTAACTAAGAGTTAAATCTAAAAGATAAGGTTAAAATGGTAGCCTAAACTTGTCTAAAAACTATTTTATGAGATTATTTAGACCCATAACCACCAAATTCTCTAAATAAATATATTTTTAGCCACTATAAAATAAATATGATTGTTTAATAATTTATATTTTAATCTTTTCCTAAAGTGACCATCACCCCTCTTATTAAAGGGAACTTCCACTTCCCTCAAAATCACACCTCCAAATCCATTTGCCTTGGCCACCCCTGCCCAAATATCCTCCCAACATTTTTCAATTAAACACAGAGTCCTTAATTTGATCATAAATTCAACCTAAGGAGCCCTTTTGATCAACTTAAAAGGAAACACCTGAAGAAGAGGTAATAATTTCACCACCCTCTTTCAAGTTATTTTCTTCTTAAAATTTTTCTTTCATTGTTATTTCCATATCAAAATAATAACTCTAGTACCTTCTACAAATTTTTATGTTATTATAAATATGGTACAACCATGTTCATTATTCTATCCATCCTATGAATGATTATGTCCCCATGCGTGCGTGCGTATGACATACTGTCTCCACGTCGTGGTGTATTTTGTTATTCAACACTATGTTATTTGGATGGATATAATGATGAGTAATATTTATATAAATAATTAAAATAATATGATAATTTCTCTATAAAATTAATTTACCATCCAATTACACACCTTTTAATCATTAAGAAAATGACATCATCGCTCATGTGTACGTACGGCTTATCGTCTCCACAATGCGATGAGATTTATTTCCACACTCACCATTGAATGATGATTATAAAAATATGTATTATTAATAATTATGTAATATATGACATAATAATTCTACTTAATATATATATATATGTATGTATGTATGTACGTATGTACTTACATATATCTTATTCACTTACTTCCATTCCATACGATATGAAAATGGAAACAGCGTTTATGCATACGTACGGCCTACTGTCTCCATAAACGGTGTTTTTCATTTTGTATATCTATCTACTATACATATTCATATTCTAACTATATATGATATGTAAATCATATGTTATATTCTAGAAGTATGTAAATCAGGATCTAAATGATACGATCAAGAGTAACAAGTTAAAACACGTACGATAAAGAAAGTAATTATTACCTGAAATGTTCATTTAACATGGAAATCATTATTAAATGGGTAGTATAAAGTCATTAATGAATCATGTATGATATAATAAATATGAATATGTTTATGGTATAATTTAACAACATACCATGGTCATCATACAAGATTTTAAACATACCCTCGACCAAAGTAAAATGAAAGGTAAGGGTTAATTCCTCAATCTCATTATTATCTGAAATTGTTTATGAGTAAGTATTTACTAGGACATATTAATCATCAATGTCCATATTTCATAAAAAAATTCCAAAGGAATATTTTTAGGTTTTATGTAAGGGTATATTTAACTATAACATCACTTTAAATGTTTTAAATATTTATTTTTCTAAATATTTTTAATTAATGTCCATGTTTTCAAAATGAATTTATGGATTTATTTATATGGACATCATTGTTTTAAAATGTTAATTCATTTGAATGTTTCAAAGTGGTATGGGACACTTTTATCCAAAAATATCTTTAAATGTTTTCCTTTCTAAATTATGTGACTTTTAAATGATTTCAAAAAAAATAAAGTGGTATTTGTCTCAAATAGTTTTGATTTCATCTATGTCAACATCCTTTGATGGATTTTACACATGTTTGAAGTTGATTCATTATGATACAAATCTTCCATACTGTATTGAATTTTTTGTGATATTTTTGACTGTGGATATGTTATTTTTGTACCATTCATGGTTTATTGATAAAGTATTGACATTATGTATACTTGTTTTAATACGAATGATTATGTTATGTTTAATCCTTTTCATATGTGGAATACATTAATCGTAGTAAGTGACAGGTGGGGCCCTCTATAGCTCCTCAATGCATCGGTAGGTCCCATGAAACAAAATATTGTCTTGGAACAAGGCCTTGACAAAATATTATTTGTAGCCTTGGCACATGGTCTTGACTATGTTGTTATTGTTATGTTTCTGGGGCCCACAGTGGAAGACGGTGGGCCAGGAATTTTAAATTTTTCATTGGTGGGACAACAAAACTTGTTGTCACTGACGATTCGAGCCCCGGAGAGGTCTGAGGATCTCGCGTAAATTGTAAGAGCACAAAATTAAAATGAAAATGTACCCGTTTCAAATCTGAAGGCGTGGTCGACTGCAACTAGTTGATGGTGATCGACACTTGAAGGATCCAAAACATGATCCCTCTAGATCATCCACACATGCTCCAAAATCTATTATAATGTCGATTGTCGAATTCTAGGTTCTAGCGCGGTGATCCGATGATGCTTTCAACTTCCCGATGATCACCGCATCAAGAAGCCTTCGATGCAGAAGAGAGATCACGATCCGAACATCTTGGATCAAGAGCTTCTCTCTCTAAGAAGCAGGAGAAGAGAGAGGCTCTCAATTTTACATTCCACAAATGAATGAATACTGATATGCACCCCAAAGAGAGAGAGCCACCTCTCTTATTTATAGAGACGTTGATAAATACCTGGTAGGGTTCCCCGGCCCCCGTTAATATCAACGTTCTCTAAATAAATAATTTTTCCAGACTAAATTGTGCCAATATTATTTAATATTTTATCACATACTTGTAGTATATATATATAATATATTACATGATAAACCCAATCCATTTAACTCAACTCGTTTCCCCTCATAATATTAAATGAACTTTGAATATTAAAATAATATTCGTTCGATTAATATTTTCTCGTATTTACTAAACTCGTAAATACATTAAATAAATTCAATCCCAAATATTCATAACTTGAATATTAATAAATTTATTTAATTCATTTGGTGATCTACAACTTAAAAAATTCTTGTACCCCGTGGCGGGGCCCACTATATCAATATAACTATTCAACTGAATAGGTACGGATTCTTGAATACGCTATTGTGTGTGACCCTCTAGGCCCTTATATCAATAGTAGTGAATAAAACCCACAGACCAAGAGCGGGGTCTAACAACCCGTCATGGCCCCTAAAGAGATAAGGATAGTCATTGCAATGACTACCATCATTCGAGCATTGGATGTGTACAATAGTCTCTTTGTCATTAAATATCTCATAAAGTAGGACGCAATCTTGTGTCATTGTCCTTATCTTGCTTTATTATTTTTTGATCTATCAAGATGGATTCGCCTTTCTACTACTTTGGCCAAATACTTAAGAAGGTGGAACCATCATAATCAACTAGGCCTGAGATATAAAACTTCCTAAACTTGGAAGCGACAAATCCTTTTTTGACCATTCAACCAATGTCATAGCACCAACGACGCACTCAATACAAACTACCTCACCACAACATTACTTCCATGGTTTTCTCCTTTCATCAACGTACGTAATTAAATGATATACATTGGTAATGGTCTCAAGTCAGGAGACCAATACACATGTCCATAGATAGGAACTACCAATGACACCCAAAACATGCGGTGTTCCTATTGACAGGTCTGTCCTCATGGTCTCACTACTAGAGATCACCAAGTGCGAACTTCATGAGAAGAATTCTCAATGCTTATGAGCCCCCAGCACCTGATAGTCAAATAGATACTATGTTCAGTCCATAAGATGTATCTAGACTATAGAACATATATTTAAGATCAATTTCATTGTATCTCAAGCTTCTCATTACAGCCTGGGATCTGCTATAACCTCTTGACATGATAATTAACCTTTAGACATTACTATTATTATAGTGGACGCAAAAAAGTCTGCACTATAATGGTAAGATATCATCATGCATATCTAACTATACAAATGATACAGTAATCAAAAGTACTACATAGTTTGGTCTAGGGAACCCACTATTTCAACACTCCCACTTGCACTAGAGCCAACTTGCTAACTAAAGTTGTTATATACTCACATGATAAATACCATGCTTCTGCTGAGTAATGGATTTAACTGCTAGGTCTGCCATGTTTTCGCTGCGTGGCATATCTACTATATGCAACCACAATGACTTGAGTAAAACTTCTCAAGATAAGGTATCTCTGAGTATATCACTTTGTTCATTGTCATAACTTTACAACTTAGCTAGTAAGAATATCATAATTCTCATTATAATAATACTTGTAGGACCCCGGGACACCCTGAGAGGGGAGGGGTGAATCAGGGTGACAACTTGTTCTTCTTTAAGTTGTGGATCTTGTTCCCACGTTGGTAGGAACTACTTAAACCTGTATGATGGATATGATCAGCAATTTAACATTCACATGAAGAGACAGATGACACAGCTATTTTTACTTGGTTCACCACTAAGGGCTACGTCCAAGGAGTATACGCTGACAGGATGTCGGTTATACCTAAATCCACTATGCTTTACTAGCTCCGGATTACAAATGTTCGGGTACAGACACTCTGTCCCAGGATCATTGCCTTTACAATTGTTTAGGGATAGCTCACTGCGTCCCACGGGTCACTCCTGTTGACTCCCCCTAGCTCACTGCTGTTGGTGAAGTCCCACTCAGTTTATAGACGTGAAGGTATCTTCAATATATGTGCATTGATGTTCTTTGTCTCCTATTCAGCGTGAGACTTTTCTTGCATCAGGGTTCAGAGTTGATGCTCTTTATAGTTCAATATTTCTTCTTTAGTGCAATGACTGAATGCACTAGATCCCCTTGTCTTCGTTTGCCTGAATCACAATCACTTATGTGATTGCTTAATAAATGATGTTCAGCTTACTCGACATTCATCAGAATCAATTCACCATGTATGCATGAGATCATTCACGTATCATTTAGATTTCTCCTTCAGTCTCTCTTTGCACCGAAAGTATCAGGAAATCATTAGCTCTTGTGCAGCTCCAGAAAGGCGGGCGTGCTTCAACAATATTTGGCTCTCCTTTTCAAGCCCGGCGTGCAAGTCTCCAATTGGAGCGCAAGTATTAGGCGCGCAAGTATAACCTGGCGTGCAAGTGTCTCCAAAGCACCTGCGCGACTCTTCCTTCTTGAACTTCGAACCTGTGCGACTCACTTCCTTCCTTGCCCAAATCAACTGGGGCGCTCAACCATCAGTCGGTGCGCAACCTCTACTTGCGCGACACAACTACCACTTGCGCGGTTCAACCACCTGCGCGATGAGAGCTCGAACAATCTCAAATTCTTTAGCTCCGTTATAAATGATGAGGGGTTGTCCAGTATTTATAGGCAAACTGGACCCCCTGCGCGGTGGCGCGCAAGTCATCCATCGGCGCGCAAGTCTCGGCCCCTACTAGGCACTTGCGCAATCAACATCCTAACTTGCGCGAACATCTTGCCTTTTCCAAATTTGGATCTTCTGATCTCAAAAAACAATAGGCGCGCAAGTTATAATGCATTCAAGGCATCGGCGCGCAAGTCTCTTCCTGGTACATAATTAACCTGTGCGACCTAACCAAAACTTGCGTGACCCTTATCCCTTTGCCATATTTTGATGCTCTGATATTCAAAAACATATGGCCCGCAAGTTTCCTATCCTCCAAGAGTATGGCGCACAAGTCCCTTTGCCAAAATCACACTTCTTCATTTGTTGATTTTGAGGCCCTGAAATTTCGCAAACACTGGAAAACGGTGCCACCTTGTATCTTCTCTTTTTGTACCGCCTCCAGATCATCCATTCCTCTGTTGATGTTCATGAACCAAACATATATCGTTGACCACTACTCTTGAACTCGACATGTCACCATGGAATCTCCTTTGTCAACAAATTTGTATGTCGTTTGTTTGCTTTGTCGACAAGCATGATCACCTCAACAACACTTATTCTTGGTGATCTGCATCCTTCAGCAACTCTTTTGCTTTTATCACAAACTCCACTATTGGGATATGTATTCTTTGAAAGAACAACTTTAGTACCATCATCTTCTATGACAATGTGATGTGCATGGTCATTTCATAAGTCAACTCATTGGCACATTGCCTCCTTCATCAACCGTCATGATCAACATCATGCAAACCATGAGATTCAATCCGTCAAGAAGTCTCTAGCATGGTTCTCATGCAATCATGATTAATTGCATGGTCTTCATCAAAACCCATTGTTCTAATGCAATAATGAGGAACTGCATGGTCTTCATCAAAGCCCATGGTCCTTATGCAATAAGGAGGAATTTCATGGTCTTCATCCAAAAACACCATACTGCTTTAATCATCCTTGGATGGATTACTCCTCACATTCTTCATTGTTGTAAACAATGTATCACCTTTGACACATGTTCTTTGAACTTACGATCAGCACAACAATCGTCTGAATCACTACTCCTCTACTTCATCGGAGTACTTCATGATCTCCTTCATTGTGAGCTTCCATTCCTCCATTTTATTGGAGTACTTCTTGATATCTTTCATTTTGATATTCCATTGACAACTATTGACAACAAATACAAACCTTTACACAAAGTGGTTCCAACAATATACCCCTTTGTATTTTGTTGTCAATACCTTATACATCTTCTGAAATGAATTTGTCAATGTGAAAATTAGAATCTTCTATTCAATCAACTTTTCTTTTCAAACGTTCATTTCACTTTCTCTCCCCCTTATTGACAAGAAATACAAAGCACATGGTAGGGAGGGTATCAATCCACACTTAAGAAATGTTTCATTAATCATTTCACTCTAAGTCTACTTGAGAAATGCTCGATGTAGAAAACAAGAGGATTTGATTAAGTCAACAAGGATATCCATTATCCACAGATCATGATACCAACATGAGATGATAACTCATGTATATTGTCTTCAAGGGTTTACCACTTTAATTCCAGGTAGAAGAAGATCAACTATGATAGATAATAATCAACCTAAAACTCCTGCACTCACTTCAGCAAATAGATCAAAAACATTCAAGTGCAATCGGCAGGCTAAGTGACCTTGGGGCACTTCCATTATCTTTATGTCACTGATCAGTTCAGTTACTCCCCCTTTGTAAAATAATCTTTGATCTGAGTAACCAAGGGATAGTGACTGAGAAATGATATACCTTCTCCATTGGCGTGTTCTTCAAGAAATTCAAAGAGTAACTGCTTTTGAGTCCAGCTGGAGTTGATATTGATTGAAACAGTGATTATGGAAGCTTCTTCATTCTTCTCCCCCTCAAGGGAAACGCTCCTCATCATCTTCATCAAGAGTGATCCTTCATCATCATGATCTTTGAATATCAATTGAAGAATCTACTAAGGATGGAAACTTTTTCAGCTTGGCTATCAAGAATTGACAGCATTCACTACTTCTCAGGTTCTCCCCCTGAGAGCATGCTTCACCTTCAATTCCCTGCATTATTAGCACAAATACAATACACAAATGATTACGGGAATAAGGTGGTTCATTCTTGCTTCATCAAGAAGACTTGCTTGGTTGAGGTTCTTTTCTCAACCAAGTTCCTCTGTTCACTCCAGTCTTCATGCCTGCATATTTGAATATATGTTCTGACATATATCGGTGTGGCATGGCTCTGTTCACATTCTCTTCTGCTTTGTGTGGAGAATTGTTCTACTTAGCAACCATAATGAATGATATATTCGTACTCCTCTTAAGCACTGTTTCTTGCTCAGGTATTAAGGTTAGCCAACCTTTTGCAATGTGACCATATTTCTTGCATCTCTCACACAGAACTTCTTTGACATGTGTGTTTCTCTTTGTTTGAAATCTCTAAAGCACCGTGTCTTCGTCATGTGAAAGTTTTCTTTTTTCCTTTATCACCAGCCCTGGCCTTTTCATCTTCAAGTTTCCTCATTCGTTTCAAATCTTCTGGCCAGATGACCAATATTTCATTTGGAACTTTTGCAGCTGTTTTAGGTCTTCCACATGGGTTCATCCGAGATTCATCCCACTTAGTGTTCCTTTTGGATGAATGACCCTTCATTTTCATGGATCTAAAATCCAGGGTCTTCTCAGCTTCCCTACTTGAGATCTTCTTGGGGAAGTGTGTGTTCACAACATTCTTCTGATTTCTCCCCAAGGTAGCTGCTTCATTCTTCGACGACATCAGAGGTCTTCTTTTCTTTTCGACAGTGAAAGCATGTTGATGTGGACATGTGCCTGCATTGTGACCGCTTCCGTTGCATACATCACAGATGTCATCAAGAATTCTAAATCTGTTTGCAGTAAACAGATTCTTCTGGACCTGCTGATGTTCCTTCTTTTTCTCTGGCTTCCTCCCCTTTGATATCGTCTTTCCCTGTGCTTTTACATGAAAGGGATTATAAAAACAATCCAGTGCACAGTGCCCAAATCTATTGCAGCACCAACATTGGCCCACAAATCTTTTCTTCTTTGTTTCTTCAGTATTAAGTTGTTGGGATATCTTCTTAATTGTTTGTGCTCTATTTGAGGAAGAAGCTTCCTCCTTTTTCTTCCTATCCACCCTAGTCATGGTGGTAGGTTTCTTCTTCTCACCTTTCCTCATCCATACTTGTTTAGAACTTTTATTCCCACCTGCACTGATTGTAGGAGTGTATTTAGAAATATGAGTACAAGATGGTTTGGATGGTACCTTCACTTTCTCAGTTGCTTGTGATAGACAAAAGAGTGAAGTCATGATCTTCTTATCACATGTTGGAGGTCTTTTGACAATAGAATCCTCCAGTTATCATTGAGTACCAACAGCAACTGATTCTTGATGTGGATAATCAAGAGTGGTCATAATCTTCTTATCACATGTTGGAGGCATTTCAGCTTTAGACTCCTCCAACGAACATTGAGTGCAAGCATCACTCATTTCACTCTTTTGTGAAGTCTCAATATGTGTGTTCTCAATCTTGGTCAACTGAGCTTCCAATTTTTTACCCACAATATTGAGGATGATCTTCTGATCTTCAATCGTGATCATCTTCTCTTCACAAGTCTTCTTCAATCTTTCAACCTCGTCTTCATGCATCTTAACATTGTTTTGTAACAAAGAGTCAAGTTCCCTGAATTTGATGGAAGTTTCTTCCAAACAAAAACTCTTGACTTCATTTCTCTTCTTCAACTCATCTTCAAGTGCATGGATCCGTTCTTCCAGAGTATTGCTGACTTCACCTTTTTCTTCAAGGGCTTTCACTCGTTTGGTGAGCTTCATACTTTCCATAATTTTTCTTTCCAGCCCCTTTTCCATATTGTCTGCTTCCCTTTCAAGTCTAGTGATATCAACCTGCATAAATTGAAATAGGCTACAGATAATAACAGCCCTTTCTTTTGGAATATCATGCAGATATGTTTTTATTTTTCCTTGAAAGCGTGAATTGGGGGTGTCATCCTTTCCTCTGGAAGAATTCTGAGTCACCTGCTCGATACTTTCCATGCCTGATGTTTCTTCATTTTTGGAATGGAATGGAGAACAAGACATTGCATCTTCTTTGGATATGAGGGACTTCTTTAGCTGCTTTTTCTCTTTCTTTTTCCTGTTTGTCATGGTCTTGCTAGATGTAGACGTCTACTCAGAAACTTCATCAAGACTGCTCTTCATTGTTGACTTTAGGAAAGAAACTCAAATCCTCTTCTCAATAGAATTACTGGAGAATATCCAACATACGTTAACCTTTACCTCTGATACCACTTGTAGGACCCCGGGACACCCTGAGAGGGGAGGGGTGAATCAGGGTGACAACTTTTTCTTCTTTAAGTTGTGGATCTTGTTCCCACGTTGGTAGGAACTAATGAAACCTGTATGATGGATATGATCAGCAATTAAACATTCACATGCAAAGACAGATGAAACAGCTATTTTTACTTGGTTCACCACTAAGGGCTACGTCCAAGGAGTATACGCTGACAGGTTTCCGGTCGTACCTAAATCCACAATGCTTCACTAGCTGCGAATTACAAATGTTCGGGTACAGACACTCTGTCCCAGGCTCACTGCCTTTACAATTGTTCAGGGATATCTCACTGCATCCCACGGGTCACTCCTGTTGACTCCCCCTGGCTCATTGCCGTTGGTGAAGTCCCACTCAGTTTATAGACGTGAAGGTCTCTTCAATATATGTGCATTGATGTTATTTGTCTTCTGTTCAGCATGAGACATTTCTTGCATCAGGGTTCAGAGTTGATGCTCTTTATAGTTCAATCTTTCTTCTTTAGTGCAATGACTGAATGCACTAGATCCCCTTGTCTTCTTTTGCCTAAATCACAATAACTTATGCGATTGCTTAATAAATGATGTTCAGCTTACTCGACATTCGTCAGAATCAATTCACCATGTATTCATGAGATCATGCATGTATCATTTAGATTTATTCTTCAATCTCGCTTTGCACCGAAAGTATCAGGAAATCATTAGCTCTTGTGCAGCTCCAGAAAGGCGGGCGTGCTTCAACAATATTTGTCTCTCCTTTTCAAGCCCGGCGCACAAGTCTCCAACTGGCGCGTAAGTCTTAGGCGCGCAAGTATAACCTAGCGCGCAAGCGTCTCCAAAGCACCTGCGCGACTCTGCCTTCTTGAACTTCGAACCTGTGCGACTCACTTCCTTCCTTGCCCAAATCACCTGGGGTGCTCAACCATCAGTCGGCGCGCAACCTCTACTTGCGCGACCCAACTACCACTTGCGCGGTTCAACCACCTACGCGACGAGAGCTCGAACAATCTCAAAGTCTTGAGCTCCGTTAAAAATGAGGAGGGGTGGTCCAGTATTTATAGGCAAACTGGACCCCCTGCGCGGCGGCGCGCAAGTCATCCATCGGTGCGCATGTCTCGTCCCCTACTAGGCACTTGCGCGATCAACATCCAAACTTGCGCGAACATCTTGCCTTTTCCAAATTTGGATCTTCTGATCTCGAAAAACCATAGGCGCACAAGTTATAATGCATTCAAGGCGTCGGTGCGCAAGTCTCTTCCCGGTACATAATTCACCTGCGCGACCTCACCAAAACTTGCGCGACCCTTATCCCTTTGCCATATTTTGATGCTCTGATATTAAAAAACATATGGCGCGCAAGTTTCCTATCCTCCAAGAGTATGGTGCGCAAGTCCCTTTTCCAAAATCACTCTTCTTCATTTGTTGATTTTGAGGCCCTGAAATTTCGCAAACACTGGAAAACGGTGCCACCTTGTATCTGCTCTTTTTGTACCGCCTCCAGATCATCCATTCCACTGTCGATGTTCTTGAACCAAACATAGATTGTTGACCACTACTCTTGAACTCAACATGTCACCATGGAATCTCCTTTGTCAACAAATTTGTATGTCATTTGTTTGCTTTGTCGACAAGCACGATCACCTCAACAGCACTTCTTCTTGGTGATCTGCATCCTTCAGCAACTCTTTTGCTTTTATCACAAACTCCACTATTGGGATATGTATTCATTGAAGGAAAAACTTTAGTACCATCATATTCTATGAAAATGTGATGTGCATGGTCATTTCATAAGTCAACTCATTGGCACATTGCCTCCTTCATCAACCGTCATGATCAACTTCATGCAAACCATGTGATTCAATCTGTCAAGAAGTCTCTAGCATGGTTCTCATGCAATCATGAGTAATTTCATGGTCTTCATCAAAACCCATTGTTCTCATGAAATAATGATGAAATTTCAAGGTCTTCATCAAAGCCCATGGTCCTTATGCAAAAAGGAGGAATTGCATGGTCTTCATCCAAAAACACCATCCTTCTTTAATCATCCTTGGATGGATTACTTCTCACATTCTTCATTTTTGTAAACAATGTATCACCTTTGACACATGTTCTTTGAACTTACGATCAGCACAACAATCGTCTGAATCACTACTCCTCTACTTCATCGGAGTACTTCATGATCCCCTTCATTGTGAGCTTCCATTCCTCCATTTTATTGGAGTACTTCTTGATATATTTCATTTTGATATTCCATTGAAAACTATTGACAACAAATAAAAACCTTTACACAAAGTGGTTCCAACAATACTTTTCACACTAGGTGTGATTCCACGAATTGGAACAAATTGTTGCAATTTATAACTGCTTCTTAACTACCTTAGAAGCTACAAAGTACTCTGTATTTGTAGGTATGGCTACCACTAGATTTTATGAGCTTGACTAAATCATCTCCTTTTCCTAACTGCGATACTAGATCAAAATTTATCTAAGGACTACTAGTATGTGTCCCACCAAAACTAGTATACCTTCCTCTCCATATTCCAGGTACATATCATTTGTACTTTCCAAAGTACAAGATGATAGTTCTGACTGCATCACGTACAGTGCTCCTGGAAATAATTGATATATGTCTATAATAAATTATATCCTGGAAATATCAATTATTGTACATAATATGGCCTATGTGATTGATCCATCGCTAAATCATATGGTATCAATTCACAAATTTTAATCTCTTCCTATGTTCTGAACATATTAACTTGAAGAGATTAAGCTATGTGACATTGGCAACAATCCTGAACTTGAATTGTTTCAACTTGTATTTTTTCAATACAATGTCACTATATGTATGATTGACTAGGACCAAGCAACCTTTGGATCTACCTGAGTGGATCATGTTCCCTAGAACTTAGGTTGCTACTTGAAGTCAATCATTGGAGAATTGCTTTAAACCTGATCTTATCTAACTATAAGATCAAAATCTCTTTTCCATATGTTTCTGAACATATATCATTTGGAAAACATTAGTGCTCCCACAAAACTTTTTTAGACCTAGAATTGGATTTCAGTAACTTTCAACCCTTATTGGCATCATTTGATGTCATCATCTCTTTCTGGTTGTGTCGTATAGACACCTTCCACGAAAAATGATCTTGACATCCAATGACCAATAAAAAGATCTTATAAGTACAACTATGACAAGTAAAATTATAATAGATTTAAGAGTATTGACTTGGTATCACCAATCGAGCCTTATTGGTACCATACTTGTACCATCCATGTATCATTTCATTTGAATACCCATCGCAGTATTCAAATTATAAGCCCCTTTACAATTTGATACATGGAATCCATTATTGAATTTTAGTTGATCTTTTCAATCTTAGCTCGTTGCCTTATACTTCTTACTTGTAGGATTTATTATTCTTAATGAATAATATATCACCGGACATGGTGAATATAAAACCATCACAATGGTTTCATTCTTCCAACACATTATGTGTCTCTGGAACATGCCAATTCCACATGTACTTGTGGAACTTGTTCTTTATACCAACCATTTGTGAATCCCGAGCATTGACTAAGTCCAAGTCAATTTAGAACCCACTATCTCTAATTGAGATGTGCACCCTTGTATTGAAATTTAGTCTAATACTTGAATACATCTTTTCTATCATAGGGATTTAGGTAATATCTTAAGTAACTGTCAGAATAATTAACTTAGATACACAGTGTGTTTAACTTGATGTAGGTTTGTTTAAATCCTAACAAACGCATTGCATCTAAACATGCCCTATGACATAATGGATTTTCCATCATACTATGACTCGTATGATATCCATTTCTAATTTTAGTTAGCATATTGGTTATGGGTTTAAGCCATTATTTTCAAACCACATCATGAAATATAATGGAAGTTTCTACAGGTTGTATCATTGATACAATTTATATCATAAGTTTGATGTATAAAATGTGCATTTAGGAATTGTTCCCTGCTACATTTTGTTAATCAATGTTAATATGTAAGACTCATCATCGATCCTCCTTATGAAAATAAATATGGTGATGTGGATAAGGTAACATGAATTTAGGAATTACTCCATGATACATTATCATGATCAATGATTGCTTGGTCAAGATATTCTTCGGCCTGCCGATCCGAAGCAACTCATATTTTCTGAACGAATATATACTTCACTATTCCTTAATGACATAAAGAAAAAATATGAAGAATCTTTACCTCTTTCTTTCTTTGGAATAGTTCACACTGACTTGTTGAACTAACCTCGGAAATCTTTGTGGCATACCTTTATTTCTAAAGGTTTCTTTTTCTAAATTAAGGGTGTCAATAATAACATAGGTGTTTCGTTGTGCCGAGCCTAAATACCATACTGGGTATATATTTGATGTCCTCTTTTAGTTTTACTTGACAAATAATCACATTTCCACAACTGGGTAAGTCTTACACTTTATATTCATCATGTATTTCCATTGATTTAAATTGCAGTGAACTATTTGTTGAGTATGTTACCACAAACAACATTCATTCCAAAACATAGAATAATGTCTTATCATGTCCAAATGGGAACATGAGATAAATGTTTTTGGTTATACTCCATAACATTTTCAATTTGAATCAATCACTTGGCAATTAGAAGTTATGTGTTTCTTACCACTGACTTATGAATCACCCTTTATCAGCTGCTTGGAGAAGACACTTTACTTATAGTAATGTTTCTCTACTTTCTTGGTTATTGTATTTCAATACATATATGTGAAAATCATATTGTATTTTAATACCCAAGAAGTATGGGAGAAAATAATACTTTTATTTGATGAATATTAACTGAACGAGGAGCAAGAAATTGCTTCTTGTATTTCAGTTTTTAAACATCCATAAATTTTTAAATATGTGATGAAAATAAAATCGTCTTAAATAAAAAACCACCTTTCATTGAATGACATGATGAAGGTGTATTTGGCGTAACTTTCCATAAGACTTTTCTCCTTGTCATTCAATTTATTCTTCATAAGAATAAAAGATGGCATTATCTCCAATATTCTTATTACTTGGGGAATGTTACCTTAACAGTAATGAAGTGCTTACTCTATGACGTCCGTTTTTACCTTAAACAAAAATAGAGTAATTCATTGTAAAAGTTATAATAAATGGGATGGAATGAAAGATTGTGAACCTTATTTCTCTTTACACAAACCGAGTGCAACCATCACATTCAAATCTTACTTTTCTTTCTCCTCGAAAGGATCTTGGAGATGAGACTACATGTAACATCATCAATGTATTGATGTAGCGACTGCAAATAACATTAGACTTTGATGATATAATTATGATAGAACCATCATATGATTGATTCATGAGTCTCCTATATGTATTTTTACACCCTTTCTTCTTAAGGTGGCTTAACAGGTTGGGACACACGCACCTTGAATTTCCATTATGGTAGTAATGTGTGCAAGCACCTATACTACATTTAGGAAATTCATGGTTAGTTTAGACATTAACTTTTTCTAATAATTATCGTAGTTTTATTGTGGTATTGCTTGCCATTAATCACCAATAAAATTTAGCATATTGTAGTTTTATATGATTACCTAATGTAACATTAATGGTTATTTAATCATTAAATGTCTCCCACTAATTTTTCAAATTCTAGGAACCCTCTGTACTAGAATCAGAATACTCTTGAGTATTCTAGTGGAAAGGATCCCCGAACCTCCCTCATAGTCTACATGCTAGGGCTACGCCACTACTCAGAGGGTCCAAGGTAGGCTTTTGACTAGCCAATCGCATTAGTTCGCGGTTCCCTGATCTGTTGAGTGAAGTCCCAGGTTCAAAATAATTTACTGATTTACTCAATGCTTGACTATAAAATTACAAAAAACTAGGTAAGGATATATCTTTTCTAAAATTTTAGTTCAGTATACCCATCACACAAATAAGAACTCCCCGGTAGTAAGAGGCACCCTCAGCTAAGGCATAAACCGGCACCTTGAACGCTCAGTTTTGTTCAAACTTGAATGATGGAAGGCTGTTGGTGAATTAATTTTTTTTTAGGGTTTTATGATTTTCTCTCAACGAATGTAATCCATTTCCATTAATATTGTTCGTCTATGTTTTCGTGCTCACAACTGAACTTTAATAGAAAAACATACGCCGATTCTTTATGCATTTTATTATCTATTATTTTATGTATTTTTCCCGCTGTTCAAAAATGCATAAAATAATAAATAAATGCATAAAGGCCATACTACTACCTGACTGGTCTTGAGCATCTAAACAACCTAAGGTGTATCATACCTGTGTCGAAACATGACACTAGATGCAGCTTGCCCTATCATGTATGTCTGCTGGTCTTTTGCAGTATCGACATCACGTCTTGGAGTACCACCTCGTCTTGGTGGAATCTATGTGTCATCCTGCACCGTGTTCTTCAACGTGCACCGCCTCATCTTGGCGGGGTCCACGTCATTCGTCTTTGCATCATCTCCATCCGTGATACAAGAATACTCCCTCACAGGTGAGGGGGATTGGGGTATAAATGTACATCATATAAATATTGGGCACGCATGCCCTTATAAATTTTAACCGAAAAAAATAAAGATGATGCGCATACTATCTATTTAATTAATTACTATAATCTCAGGCATTTAAATAATTAATTATATAAAACGCAACATACATGGGTCGATGCTCAAGACCAGATGACAGTTAAATAAAGCACAATAAAAATTAAAATGCATTAATTAAGTATGAGGGTTTATTTAATTAAATTAAATGAATTAATAAAGTCAAATAATTTAATTAATCATCGGTCCGCTAATTAATTTAATTTTAATGTGATAATTAAATTAATTGAACTTAATTCAATTTAATAACTAAATTAAATAAATTTTATCTGGGTTTTAAAATTTATTTATTTTCAACAACAATTAATATATTAATTAATTTAATTTAATTCTCTAATTAAATTAATTTATTTTATTAATTGAAATTAAATTCAATCCCAAAACACCCGCTATTCCCCGTTGTGGGTTGCGCCAGACCCGTGCACACCCATAACGAGTCGAGCCAAACCTCTCATTTGTTTTCTGGGCCAAGCAGGTCCGCCTAAACTCATTCTGGCAGACCCGACTGAGGCCCTGACTGGGAGTTTTGGGTTGAGTTACCTCACTCGGTTCTAGAACCGGACAAAGGTTTCGCAGGGTCGCGCTGAGGTGGAGACCATCTGATGAGATGCTGCTAGCGGCAAGTCCGGAGCAGCGTGACAACCAAGATATGCAGCGCGGGGGGCCGGTGCGCACCGGGTTGGCGCCGCTGCTGTAGAGAGGTGGCGAGAGCTGCAGTGTCCGGAGGTTTCTACTGCTAGGTGGTTCCAGAGGAGGACGACGTCCGACTTATCAGATGCTACCTGCATCTCAGGTTGCTGCATGAGGAGGAGGTAAGACGAATAGTGCGGGAGGGTAGCGGGCTATGCATACGGCACCCCGGAAGAGTTGCAAGAGGCGGGTGGTGCCGAGAAGGCGGGACGTCAGCCATAACCTGGGGAGCTGCTGCGCGGGGATCCTGGTTGCAGGCTGGGTGACCTTCAAGCGGTGTCCTCTTGGTGGGAGTAGGCCGGGAGGACTGTTGCCACGACTTAAGGCGGTTGGGTGCAGCAGCCCATGCAGCGATGTGTGGAAGAGCGAGGTTGTGGGGGACTGGTCGGGTTGTGAGCTGTGGCCGGCCTGGAGGTGAGGCGCCTCTGCGAAGATGTGCGGCGACCATGTCCTGGGCAGGGTGTCGCGCCAGGTCGGTGTCCTAGCAGCACTGCAATGCGCCACGCTGGGAGAAGAAGGGGGTCTGCTTGGACCCCCTGTATGGTTTTTTTCACGGGCCGCCCCATTCTCCCTTTTTTTATTTATTAAATAATACTTATTTTTAAATCTTTGTCGCCCTTTTTTTAAAAAAAGACTTATTTTAAGTCTTTGTCCCCCTTTTAATTTTCCAAAAAACTATATATTAGCCTTCAATAATAATAATTGTTATTATATTAATAATTATTATAATAATAATAAAATAATTATTATTTTAATAATTATGGAACAGTTATTATTATTATTATTTTATGTTGATAATTATTATCATTAAATAATAATTATTATCATCCTTGTTTGTGTTTTGGGAAAAACCAAAATAAGAACAATGATCAGAAACAATTGGAAAAATAATACCCATGATCATACCGAAAACGCGATCCTTTCTTAAAATTTCAAATGGCCATATCTTGGCCATTTGAAATCAGATCGGTGCACGGTTTGAACCGTTATGACCGATTTTGTACCTTTTACTTAATTTTATGCAAATTAGTTTTATTTGGATCATAAAATATATTCTACTTGCTCGGATACCACTGTTAGGTTTCTAGGGCCCACAGCGGAAGCCGGTGGGCCGGGGATTTTAAAATTTTCGTTGGCGGGATGACGAAACTTGTCATCGCTGACGATTCGGGCCCCGGAGAGGTCCGAGGATCTCGCATAAATTGTTAGTGGACAAAATTAAAATGGAAACATACCCATTTAAAATTTGAAGGCGTGGTCGACTGCAACTAGTCGATGGTGATCGGCGCTTGAAGGATCCAAAGCAGGATCCCTGTAGATCGTCTACACGTGCTCCAAAATCCACTGGAATGTCGATCGTCAATTTTCGGGTGCTAAAAAGGTGATCCGATGATGATTTCGATGTCCCGACGATCACTGCATCAAGAAGCCTTCGATGCAAAAGAGAGATCACGATCCGAGCATCTTAGATCGAGATCATCTCTCTCTAAGAAGCGGGAGGAGAGAGAGGCTCTCAATTTTTCATTCCATAAATGAATGAATAGTGATATGCACCCCAAAGAGAGAGATCATCCTCTCTTATTTATAGAGACGTTTACCCAGTAGGGTTCCCCGGCCCCCGTTAATATCAATGTTCTCTAATTAAATAATTTGGACTGACTAAACTGTGCCAATATTATTTAATATTTTATCACATACTTGTAGTATATATATATATATAGTATATTACAAGATAAAACCGATCCATTTAACTCGACTCATTTTCCCGCTTAATATTAAACAAACCTTGAATATTAAAATAATATCTGTTCGATTAATATTTTCTCGTATTTACTAAACTCGTAAATACATTAAATAAGTTCAATCCCAAATATACATATCATTAATATTAATGAATTTATTTAATTAATTTGGTGATCGACAACTTGGACAATGCTCGGACCCCGTGGCAGTGCCCACTATGTCAATATACCTATTCAACTGAATAGGTGCGGATTTTTGAATACGCTATTGTGTGTGACCCTCTAGGACCTTATCTCAATAGTATTGAATAAAATCCACAGACCAAGAGTGGGGTCTAGCAACCCATCACGACCCCTAAATAAATAAGGATAATCATTGCAACGACTGTCATCCTACGAACACTGACTGTGTACTATAGTCTATTTATCATTAAATATCTCATAAAGCAGGACACACTCTTGTGTCATCGTCCTTATCATGCTTTATTATTTGTTGATCTATCCGTATGGATTTTCCTTTCTAATGCTTTGGTCAAAGACTTATGAAGGTGGCATCATCCTGATCAACCAGACCTAAGATATACAACTTCCTAAACTTGGAAGCGAAAAATCCTTTCTTGACTATTCAACCAACGACATACCACCAACGACGCACTCAACACAAACTACCTCACCATGACATTACTGCCATGGTTTTTTCCTTGCATCAAAGTACGTAATTAAATGATATATATTGGTAATGTTCTCAATTTAGGAGACCAATACACATGTCCGTAGATACGAACTACCAATGACACCCAAATCATGTTGTGTTCCTATTGACGGGTCCGTCCTCATGATCTCACTACTAGAGATCACCAAGTGCTAATTTCATAAGAAGAAGTCTCAATGCTTATAAGCCCCCAGCACCTGATAGTTAGACATCTATTGTGTCCAGTCAGTAAGATATGTCTATACTATAGAACATATATTTAAGATCAATTACATTGTATCTCGTGGTTCTCATTACAGCCTGGGATATGATATAACCTCTTGACATGAAAATTAATCTTTGGACATTACCATTATTATAGTGGACGCATAAAATTCTGTACTATAATGGTATGATATCATCATGCATAGCTAACTATACACATGATACAGTAATAAAAAGTACTACATAGTTGGGTCTAGGGAACCCACTATTTCAATAGTTATGATGTCTGACATTATGAATTCCATCATTATGAAAGTGGGTATTGATATTTCATGTGATTATTCGACTAGTAGAATATCCATGTGAATAAGTAAATGGAATTATTTGATTTATATTGTCTATATTATTCTTATTTTTATGTTTAAAATGATTTTGTTTTAGTTTTATACATTTCCTGAAATGTTTATGCTTATTTATAAAAGTTTCTACTATATTGTTATCCTTACTGAGCATTTGAGCTCACCCCTTTCTTATGTTTTATTTTCCCAAGATTCCCATAAGTGTAGTATTATTGATAAGAAGGGTTAATCTAGGGAATTAATGGTGTTCTCAAAGGCTCATTTATGTTGTGTTTAATTTTCTAATGTGTAATATAACTTTCATGTATGTAATCTATTTTCCAAGACTGCTAAACATATTCATCTTTTGGGAATTGATTCCTTGTAATCATGCCAATTTATTAAAATAATGCACCGACTCTAGGATTCTGGGGTCAGGGAATTATAGTGGGTATGAGAGGATATATAGCATCATCCCTGGAAATAGATTAAGATAAACTCTGATTAGATAACATTACCCTAAGATAGACATTGAGAACTAGTATAAAATAACATCCTAAATTTTGGTAATGTATAGATTTTGTGTATTTTCCAAACAATTCATCCCTTTCTCGATACGAGCAAGTAGAGGTGGATCTGGAACAGATGTACCTAGGATTGAAAACTCTGACAAGGTGTTTCGTGCTTGACTCGGTGTATCTGGGTACATGACTACGAGCCTTGCTGCACACTTGGTTACGACACTCCTTGGTGATGTGCTTTGGATAATTCACATTTTCATTATAATCCATTATGAAGGATTTAGGAGTAAAGACTTCCTCAAAAAACATTTAATGATTATAGATTATATGCATAATATTTTCAAATTACATAAGGTATTTTAATAATTTGTAATTATGCATTGTGATTCATAAACTAACCTAGTGTATGCTATTGTTTAGAAATGACACCTAGTAGAAGTAATGATAATTCTAGCAATATGCATGATCGAAAGATTAAGAAGGATCATATCTTTCATGGTATTAAGACAACATTTAAAAGAGAAATAGTCTCCCACGTATTCTCATCATGTGATGAAATAGTAGCATGTGTTAATAAGATAAGTAAATAATTCTCTGGGTCCTATGGCTTTGAAGGGAACCAAGAGAAGAAAAGGTTGGAAGAGAGAAATGGATAAAGGGAAGAGGGAAAAGAAGAATTTTTCCATATGTGATAACCATGGAAAGAATAACCTTGGTAAATGCAGGAAGGGAAATGATGTTTTTTATAAGTGTGGGGAAAAATAACACCAATTAAATGATTTTAAGGGTATGAAAAATGTTTCAAATGTACAATGTTTCATCTGTAATGAGTTGAGACACTACGCGAATCAATGTAAAAATCATCAGAGTATACCCCATATACTTCTATTGGATAATAATCAAGTTATGATACTACCGAAGATGAAGAGGACTGATTAGATTTATTATGTTGTTATTAAAGTATTATGTCATTTGAGTATTCTATAAATTATGTACATGTTATAAGAATTATAGAGTATATAAGGATTGTACTACAGTACTATTTCATTAAAGACTTGATATTGTGTGGAACTAAGAAAAGTGACTCCATAGTTGGTTAAAGTTTTTAGGAAAATATATGGTTGAGAGAAATATAAACAATAATATGGTTCTGATACTTAGGTAGTGATTTTGGAATAATATATGATTGATTTGGATAAATTATATTGGATATTCTTGACTACCTTGAAATTAATTAATGATTTGTATATTACATCATGGTTTAAGTTTACAACATTTTTGGATAGAAGGAGTATATCATGTATTCTATAAGAAATAATGGAGCATGAATGTAATCAATATGGTTTTATGGTAACTTAGGGTGTTATAGTGTTTTATAAGAATACATGATAAGGTATTCGCATGTTATTACATGGAAAAAAGGACCTTTATTCTATTTACCTTATAAATTTTTGACGTTGAGTTTGGACAAAAGTATTTTAGATAAGTCTAGATGTTGGAATCGATTAAGTTTGACATTGGATGCTATTGTTAAGGTTAAATCATTTCTTGAGATTATATTAGGATTGTTATAAAAAGGACAACACGGAGGTTGGGTGACAAGATATCGCATCCGGCAGGCCATGAGACTTGAACCTGCAACCGAAGGGAGACAAGGGTGCATCACCTACCACTGGCCTACATGATGTCCTAGTTTGTATAATGTAGTTTTTTTAAATAGTCTTAAAAATGAGTTATAAATTCATTTTTCCACCCTATACGATTAGGATAAATTGAATATTTTTGAATTCTATTATCATTTGGAGTGAAAGATGAGTTTGTGGTAGGAATTAGTTGAAGGATGAAACACTAAATGTCATGTATATTTTTTTCTCTTATTCTATGATGAAATTAATTCTTAAAATTTAGCGAAAAGATCTTAAAATCAAACAATGTGTTATCCTAATACCTTATGTTTTGTTGAACAGATGATATTTTAAATTATCATAGATCGATGGCTTTAAGGCACTCAATTGTACACATGTTTGTGATTGATGACCTCAATCACTCCCTATAAATATTTACATTTTCCTCCATTTATTGACTCTAATTTCCACCAATTATCTTCTAATAGAGATCATAGTTTGGTGGTGACTTTTTCATTTCCCTTTCCCTCTTATTAAGACTAAATATTATTAAACTCATTTTCGATGTGGGTTTTCCACAAAGGTATTTTTCTATTTTTAACCTTTTTTTAAGAAAAATTTCAAATTGAGAGGACACAATTTATTAAAGTAGGGGAGAATATAACACCCCAAGATTTCATAGTGTGTTATCTCTTCAAAATAATTCAATAACTTGTGTTACACGCAACAATAAGTTCGAGCGTAGTATGACTTACCAAACTAGCTGTTCAAAAAGCCGTTATGAATAGTATTAAATATATTTTGAATTTTATATATATCCTATATAAATTTATGATTTATATTTTTTGTTCCGTAGACATAATATAATGACAAATTCAATTTTTCAGATAAAAAAAGTATTTTTAAAAAAATGCATTTTTACCACCTATTCAATGGAGATTTTTTTTAAAAAAATATTTGACACATTTATATATTAAATTAAATTAAATTAAATTCTTATTTAAAATTTTCACATAAAAATTTAGTCCGGATTAAATTTTGGTACTTTTCTGATAACTTTCATATTTTGATGAATAGTGAAAATTACTAGATTTTAATTGAAAAATTTTTTAATCCACATAATTTATAATGTAAAATAATGAATTTTAATGGTTTGGAAGTATAATTAGATTATATTTTTATCATTTAATATATTTTAGGTCATTATAAGTAATTTGACATAAACACATGTCCATCTTTTGATAGTTTTTTTTAAAACCAACTTTTTAGTTTTGAAAAGAGGAATTATTTTTAAATTAATTAAGGAAACTTCTATGTTTTTAATGTGGTAAAATAGTATTGATTTTTTAATTCATAATATCAAAATTATCTTAGGGTAAATTTTTTCTATTTTTATGAAAACATTCAATTTTTTATGAATAGTGAAAAACACTACGTTATTGTTTAAAACCGACTTTTTATTTAAATAATTAGTAAATTTATTTTAATTTGTTTTAGGTAAAAATAGATAGTTAATACCAATATATGATAAATTTAATTCATTAGAGCCATTTTTTAAATATTATAGACATATAATATTTTATGTCATTTTTTAAATATTATAGACATATAATATTTTATTGAACTTTTGACCGTCTTTTATCCACCTTCTAGGAGAATTTTCAAATTTGCGTAAAACTAAATTTTACCGCTTCTGTGAGTTGAATTTCAAAAATCTGAGAGACACGTTTTACATCAGTAAGTAAAATTTGGTTCAATAAGATGAAAATATTTTTTTGTGAATAGTACTTTTTGACTTTTATTTACCACGGTTAAAAGTAAATAGGGTAATTAAATGTAAAATAATATTATAATTACCCTAACACATGTCCTAATTCTATTATATAAATGTAATGTGACCAAAAACAACCATAGGAATAAAATAGGATCCTTTTGGTCCATTCGGATTAGATTATGACATTTATTATTATTTTATTTAAAGAATAGTTTAAAGTGTTAAATTCAAAGTTTAATAACTAAACTATTTTATATAAAGGGTGATACATATGAAAAATTAGACTATAAATATTAATTAGAATTATAATAAGATATCCTACATCTTGTTATTTGTTTTATATTTTTTAGACATTAAATAATTAAATTTATTTATGACACAATGATAATATAGTAATTACATTATTAATGAAAGAATCAAATAAATAGTTTTATAAATATTAAAATAAATATAATTTCAACGTTTTTATGACATCCAAGAATTTTATTGGTTAATATGACATTTTAAGGTTTATTAGATTAATTGTTTTTGAAGTGATAAGGTTTTTATGACTTTCACAAAAACAAAATACCAAATAGTGTCAAAATTGACATAAATTAATTTTTAAATCAAATACTATATTATGTGATGATATAGTATTCCTAAAAATATATGGTTTGGAAAAAGGGTTTAAATAATATTATATATGATATTAAATAACCACTTGAGGTTCTTTTGGAAATTTATAGTAATATTATTAACCAAATAGTTTAAGAATACAAGAAGACACAGCAAAAGTTAAACTATTTAACTAAGAGTTAAATCAAAAAGATAAGGTTAAAATGGTAACCTAAACTTGTATAAAACCTATCAGTTGAGATTATTTAAACCCATAACCACCTAAGTTTCGAAATAAATTTATTTGGAGCCTTTATAAACCGAATATGATTGTATAATAAATTAATATTTCAATATTTTCCTAAAGTGACCCTCACCCCTCTTATAAAAGGGAACTTCCCCTTCTCTCAAGATCACACCTCCAAAGCCATTTTTCTCGGCCAAACCCTGCCCAAATATCCTCCAAAATTTCCTCACATAAACCTAGAGTCCTTATGTTGATCTAAATGGCAACTTACGGAGCCCTGTTGATCAACTCAAAAGGAAACACCGGAAGAAGAGATAATAATTTCACCACCCTTTTTCAAGTTCTTTTCTTCTTCCACATTCTCTTTCTATGTTATTTCCATACCAAAATAATAACTCATGTACCTTCTACATCATTTTATGTTATTATAAATATGTTACAACCATATTCATTATTTTATCTGTCCTATGAATGATAATGTCACCATGCATGCATATGTACGGCTTATCGTCTCCACACCGTGGTGTAATTTTTTATTAAAAACTATGTTATTTGGATGGATATAATGATGATTAATATGTATATAAATAATGGAAATAAAATGATAATGTATTTTTAAAATTAATATACCATCCACTTTCAGACCTTTTAATCATTAAAAAAATGACATTGTCTCTCGTGTGAACGTACGGCTTACCGTCTCCACAAAACGATGAGATTTATTTCCACATTCACCATTAAACGATGACTATAAAAATATATATTATTAATAAGAATGTAATATATGACATAATAATTATAATGAATATATATATATATTTACTTACATTTATCATATTCACTTACTTCCATTCAACACGATATGAAAACGGAAACAGCGTTTTTGCGTCCTTACGGCTGACCGTCTTCATAAATGGTGTTTTACATTTCATATGTCTATATACTATCCATATTAATATTAAAAATATATATGATATATAAATCATGTGTCATATTCTGGAATTATTTAAATCATGATCTAAATGATACGATCAAGATTAACAAGTTAAAAAACGTATAATAAAGAAAGTGATTATTTTATGAAATGATAATTTAACATGGAAATCATTATTAAATGGGTATTATAATGTCATAAATGAATCATTTATGATATAATAAATATTAATATGGTTATGGTATAATTTAATAACATAATATGGTCATTATACATGAGGTTAAACGTACCCTCGACCATCGGAAAGTTCAAGGTAAGGGTTAATTCCTCAATCTCATTGTTATTAGAGATTGTTTATAAGTAAGTATTTACTGGGACATATTTATCATAAATGTCCATATTTCATAAAAGTGTTTTCAAAAGGAAACTTTTAATTTTTTTATATAAGGTTCTATCTAACAATATCATCATTTTAAATGTTTTAAATATATATTTTTCTAAATCTTTATAATTAATGTCCATGTTTTAAAAATTATTTTAAGGATTTATTTATATGGATGTAATTGTTTTAAAATGAAAATTCCATTAATAGTTTCAAATAGGTATGATACACATTGATTAAAAATTGTCTTTAAATTTCTTCCTTTCAAAATTATGGGACTTTTAAATAATTTCAAAAAAAAGGATATTTCTCTCATATAGTTTTGATTTCATCTATGTCAACATCCTTTGATGAATTTTACAATTGTATGAAGTTGATTCCTTATGATACAAATCTTCCATATTATATTTAAGGTTTTGTGATATGTTTGATTGTGGATGTATTATTTTTCTACCATTCATGGTTTATAGATAAAGTATTGACATTTCGTATGTGAGTTTTAATATGAATTTTTATGTTGTGTTTAAACCTTTTCATATTAGGAATGCATTGGACATATTAAGTGACGGGTGGAGCCCTCTATAGCTCCTCGATGCATTGGTAGGTCACATGAGGCAAACTAGTATCTTGGAATAATTCCTTTAAAAAATATTATTTTTAGTCTTGGCACAAGGCCTTGAGTATGTGGTTATGAAGTCTGGAATTATGTATTCCGTCATTATGAAGGTGGCTATTGATACTGCATGTGATTATTAAAGTAGTAGAATATCCATGTGAATAATTAAATGACATTATTTGATTTATATTGGCCATATTATGTAGAATTTTATGTTTAAAATGCTTTTTTTAGTTTTATATATTTCTTTAAATGTTTATGATTATTTTTGAAAGATTCTGCTATATTGTTATCCTTACTGAGTGTTTGAGATCACCCGTTTCTTATGTATTATTTTCCCAGGATTCCAAGAAGTGTATTATGATTGATAATCAGGGTTAAATTAGGGGATTAATGGTGTTATTAAAGGATCATTTATGTTGTGTATTATATTTTAATGTGTAATGTAATGTTCATGTTTGTAATATATTTTCCTAGAAAACTAAATTTATCAGTCTTTCAGGACTTTATTCATTGTAATAATGACAATGTATTAAAATAATGCACCGACTCTGGGCTTCTGGGGTCTGGGGATTATAGTTGGTATCAAAGGAAGTCTAGTAATAACCATGGAAGTAGATTTAGATAAAATCTGATTAGATAACATTACCCTAGTATTGACTTTGAAGATTAGTATGGCTGATCTTCCTAGAATTTTGGTAATGTAGATATTTTTTTGTATTTTCCAAGAAATACATCCATGTCTGGATACGAGCAGGTAGAGGCGGCTATGGCATAGATGTAACTAGGAGTGAAAACTCCGATAAAGAGTTTTAGACTTGACCCGGGGTATCCTAGTACATGACAATGGTCCTTGCTGTACTCTTGGTGACGACACTCCAAAGGGATATGCTTAGGAGAATTCACATTTTCATTACAATCCATTATGAAGGATTAAGGAGTAAATACTTCCTCAAAAAAACATTTTCTTATTATAGATTATCTTCATAATCTTTTCAATTTATGTTTATATTTTACATGTCTGGAATTATGAATTGTGATTCATAAACTAACTTAATGTATTCCATTTCATAGAAATGGCACCTAGTAGAAGGAATAAGAATTTTGGAAATACACAAGATCGAAAGATTAAAAAGGATTATATATTTCATGGTATTAATCAAACATTTAAATGATAAATACTCTCCCATGTATTCTCATCATATGAATAAATTTTATCATGTATTAAAAAGATTAGTAAAGAATTATCTGAGTCCTATGGATTTTAAAGGAAGCTAGTTAAGAAAAGGATGGATAAGAAAATATGGATAAATGGAAGACAAAAAAGAAAGATTTTCCCATATGTAATTACTGTGGAAAGAATCACCTTGGTAAATGCTTGAAGGGAATGGAAGTTTGTTATAACTGTGGAGATAAAGGACACCAAGTAAGTGATTGGAAGGGTAATAAAAAGGTTTCAAATGTACAATGATTCATCTGCAAGGAGTTGGGATACTACGCAATTCAATGTCCAAATCATCAGAGTATTCCCCAAATGTCGTTATTGGATAATAATCATGTCATTATACTACCGAAGATGAAGAGGAATGATTAGATTTATTATGTTGTTATTAAAATACTGTATCATTTGAGTATTTTATTAATTATGTACTTGTTATAATAATTATAGAGTATATAAGGATTGTATTGCAGTACTATTTCATTAAAAACTTGTGATTGTGTGGAACCAAGAAAAGTGACTCAATAGCAAGTTAAATTTTTTTTGGAAAATATATTTTTGAGAGAAAGATAAACCATAATATAGTTTTGATACCGAGGTAGTGATTTTGGAATAATATATGATTGATTTGGAAAAATAATATTGGATATTATTGAGTGCTTTAAAACCGATTAATGATTTGTATATTCCATCATTGTTGGAGTTAACAAAATTTTTGTATAAAAATAATATACCTTGTATTCTATAATGAATAAGGGAGAATGAATGTAATCAATAAGGTTTTATGGTAATTCAGAGTGTTATAGTCTTTTAAAAGAATACTTGATGAAGGTATTCACATGTTATTACATGGAAAAAGGACCTTCATTCTATTTACCTTCCTTATAAATTTTGGGTTATGGGTTTGGACAGAAGTATTTTAGATAAGTATAAATGTTGGAATCTATTAAGTTTGACATTGGATACTATTGTTATGGTTAAATCATTTGTTGAGATTATTTTTGGATTGTTATTAAAAGGACAACCCAGAGGTCAGGCGACAACCCATCGCGTCTGGCAGGCCGTGAGACATGAACCCACAACCGAAGGGAAACAAGGGTGCATCACCTACCACTGGCTTATGTGATGTCCTAGTTTTTATAATGTAGTTTTTTTAAATAGTCTGAAAAAAGATTTATAAATTGATTTTTCAACCCTATATGATTAGGATAAATTGAATATTTTTGAATTCTATTATTTTTTGGATTGAAAGATGAGTTTGTGGTAGGAATTAGTTGAAGGATGAAACTCTTCTTATCAAGTATATTATTTTTCTCTTTTTCTGTAATGAAATTAATTCTTAATCTTTAGGTAAGATATATTAAAACCAAAAATGTGTTATCTTAATACCTTATGTTTTGTTGAACTGATGATATTTTAAATCATCATAGATAGATGGATTTGAGGTCTCAATTGTAAGATTGTTTGTGATTGATGACCTCAATAACTCCCTAAAAATATTTATGTTTTTCTTCCAGTTATTGTCTCTAATTTCCATCAATGTTCTCCTAATCGATATCATAATTTGAAGGTGACTTATTCATTTCCCTTTCCCTCTTATTAAGACTAAATTTTATTAAACTGATTTCTGATGTGGCTTTTCCACAAAGGTATTTTTCTATTTTTAACCTTTTATTTTTGAAAAACAATTTCAAATTGAGAGGATTCAATTTACTGAAGGAGGGGAGAATGTAACACCCCAAGATTTCATAGTATTTTATCTCTTCAAAATAATTCAATAACTTGCGCTATACGCAACAACGAGTTCGAGCACACTATGTCTTACCAAACTAGCCATTCAAAAAGCGGTTATGAATAGTATTAACTACATTTTGAATTTTATATATATATCCTATATAATTTAAACATTCATATTTTTCTTTTCATAGACATAATATAAGGACAAATTCAATTTTTCATATAAAAAAGTATTTTTCAAAAAATGAATTTTTTCCACCTATTTAATGGAGAATCATTTTTTAAAACAAATATTTGACACTTTTATAAATTCAATGTAATGAAATTAAATTCTTATTTCGAATCAGGACATAAAAATTTAGTTTGGATAAATTTTTGGTACTTTTTTGAAAACATTCATATTTTGATGAATAGTGAAAAATAAAAAATTTTAATTGAAAACTAATTTTTTAATCCAAAAACTTTATAGTGTTAAATTATACATTTTAGTGGTTTTTAAGTATAATTAGATTATATTTGTATCATCTTATACAATTTAGGTCAATATAAGTAATTTCACATTTAAATTTGAAATAATCACATGTCAATCTTTTGATTGTTTTTACTTTTTAAAAAGTCGCCTTTTGGTTTTGACAACAGGAATTAGTTTTAATTTAACTAATGGAACTTTTGTGTTTTGAAGTTGGTAAAATATAAATCATTAATGAATTTGTAATATGAAAATTATCTTTGGGTGAATTTTTGGTATTTTTTTGAAAACATTCAATTTTTGATGAATAGTGAAAAACAATGCGTTATTGTTTAAAACCAACTTTTTATTTAAATAATTAGTTTTATTATTATAATTTATTTTTTGTCAAAATAGATACATAATACCTATATATGTTTCATGTAATACATTGGAGTCTCCTTATAATAAGTTTAGTTATATAAAATTTTATTGAACTTATGACCGTCTTTTACCGACCTTCCAGGAGCATTTGCAAATTTGCATAAAAATATATTTTACCACCTCTTTGAGTTGAATTTCAAAAATCCGAGAGACATGGTTTAAATCAGTAAGTAAAATGTGTTTCAATAATATGAAAATATTTTTTGGTGAATACTAACTGTTGACTTTTATTTACCATGGTTAAAAGTAAATAGGGTAATTAAAGGTAAATTTGTTTTTATAATTACCCTAACACATGACCTAATTTTATTAGATATGTGTAATTAGACCAAAAAAAAATTTAGGAATAAAATATGATCATTTTGTTCCACTTGGATTAGATTATTACATTTATTATTATTTTATTTATAGAAGAGTTAAAAGTGTTAAATTCAAAGTTTAATAACTAAAAAAGTTTTAATATAGGGTTATACCTAAGATAAATTCGACTATAAATATTAATTATAAAGAAAATTTATTTATTACATCATGGTATTTTATTTATAATTTTTTTACATTGAATAATTTAATTTATTTATGACATAATGATGATGCATAAATTGCCTTATTAATGAAAGAATCAAATAAATAGTATTATAAATATTAAAATAAATATAATTTCAATGTTTTTTTACTTCCAATAATTTTATAGGTTAATATGACATGTTAGTGTTGATTATATAAATTTTTTTGAAGTGATAAGGTTTTTATGACTTTCACAAAAATAAAATACAAAATAGTGTCAAAATTGACATAAATTGATTTTTTAAACCAATTCTATATTACTTGTTGATATAATATTCCTAATAATCTAAGGTGTAGAAAAAGGGCTTAATAATATTATATATGTTATTAATTAACCACTTTAGGTTCTCTTGGAAGTTTATAGTAAGATTATTAACCAAATAGTGTAAGAATACAAGAAGACCCAGTAAAAGTTAAACTAATTAACTAAGAGCTAAATCTAAAAGATAAGGTTAAAATGGTAACCTAAACTTGTATAAAACCTATTTTTTAAGATTATTTCGACCCATAACCACATAATTCTATAAATAAATTCATTATGAGCCATTATAAACCGAATATGACTGTATAATTAATTAATATCGTAATCTTTTCCTAAAGTGACCCGCACCCCTCTTATAAAAGGGCACTTCTCCTTGTCTCAAAATCACATCTCCAAATCCATTTAGACCGGCCAAACCCTGCCCAAATATACTCCAAAATTTTCTCACTTCAACCTGGAGTCCTTAATTTGACTAGAAAGCAAACCTATGGATCCCTTTTGACCAAATAAAAAGAAAACACCCAAAGAAAAGGTAATAATTTGACCACCCTCTTTCAAGTTCTTTTCTTCTTCCACTTTCTATTTATTTGTTATTTCTATACCCAAAAAAATAACTATAGAACCATATAAATAATATTATTTTATTATAAATATGTTACAACCATATTCATTATTCTATTCATCCTTTGAATGATAATGTCCTCATGCGTGCGTACGTATGGCTAACTGTCTCCACGCCGTGGTGTAATTTGTTATTCAACACTATGTTATTTGGATGGATATAATGATGAGTAGTATGTATATAAATAATGATAATAACATGATAATTTATCTATAAAATTAATATACCATCCAATTACACACCTTTTAATCATTAAGAAAATGACATCATTGCTCGTGTGTACGTACGACCTACCGTCTCCACGACGCGATGAGATTTATTTTCACATTCACCATTCAATGATGATTATTAAAATATATATTATTAATAAGTATGTAATATATTAAATAATATGATACTGAATATATATATATATATATATATGTATGTATTTATATATATCTTAATCACTTACTTCTACTCAATACGACATGAAAACGAAAATAGCATTTATGTGTACGTACGGCCTATCGTCTCCATAAACTGTGTTTTACATTTCATATATCTATCTACTATACATATTCATATTCTAACTATATATGATATATAAATCATGGGTTAAATTCTCAAAGTATGTAAATCATGATCTAAATTATACGATCAAGAATAACAGGTTAAAACACGTACGATAAAGAAAGATATTATTACCCGAAATGTTAATTTAACATGGAAATCATATTTAAATGGGTAGTATAAAGTCATAAAGGAATCATGTATGATATAATAAATATGAATATGGTTCTTTTATAATTTAATAACATAATATTGTCATTATACATGAGGCTAAACGTACCCTCATCCAAAGAAAAGTGCAAGGTAAGGTTTAATTCTTCAATCTCATTATTTTCTAAGATTATTTATGAGTAAGTATTTACTTGGACATATTTATAATCAATGTCCATATTTTATAAAAATTTATTCAAAAGGAATATTTTAAGGTTTTATAGAAGGTTTTATTGATCTATATCATCATTTTAAATGTTTTAAATATTTATTTTTCTAAATCTTTTTAATTAAAGTCCATGTTTTCAAAATAATTTTAAGTATTTATTTATATGGACATCATTTTTTTAAAATGTTAATTCCTTTAAATGTTTCAAAGTGGTATGGGGAACTTTGATTCAAAAATTCCTTTAAATGTATTCATTTCTAAATTATGTTACTTTTAAATGATTTTGAAAAAATAATGAGATATTTCTCTCAAATAGTTTTGATTTCATCTATGTAAAAATCTATTGATTGATTTTACACTTGTTTGAAATTGATTCATTACGATAAAAATCATTCATATTGTATTGAAGGTTTTGTGATATGTTTGTTTGTGGATGTGTTATTTTTGTACAATTCATGGTTTATGGATAAAGTATTGATATTTCTTAAGATAGTTTTAATACGAATTTTTAAGTTATGTTGAAACCTCTTCATATGAGAAATGCATTGGACTTAGTAAGTGACGAGTGGAGCCCGCTATAGCTCCTCGATGAATAGGTAGGTCTCATGAGAGAAACTAGTGTCTTGGAACATGTCCTTGACAAAATATTATTTGTAGTCTTGGCACAAGGCCTTGGCAATGTGGTTATGAAGTCTGATATTATGTATTCCAACATTATAAATGTGGCTATTGATATTGTTTGTGATTATTCGACTAGTAGAATATCCATGTGAATATGTAAATTCCATTATTTGATTTATATTGGACATATTATGCAGAAGTTTATGTTTAAAAGGCATTTGTCACTAGTGGAAAAAACGTTTAACACATCGGCATTTTTTCACGTCGGTTCTATATAACCGACGTGCAAAGATGGAATGATCGATATATCAAGTCAGTTATTTTATAACCGACGTGATATATTGATCAGGATCCATATTTTACATTGGTTATTTTATAATTGACGTAAAATATACAGAGATTAGCTTTTTTACGTCGGTTATTCAATAACCGACGTGACAATTGAATCTGGTGCGCTTTATCATGTCGGTTATTTTATAACCAATGTGATAAAGGAAAGATCGGTGTTTTATCACGTTGGTTATAAAAGACCAACGTGATAAAGGAAATCTCAGTGCTTTACCACGTCGATTATAAAAATATCGATGTGATAAAGCCAATCTTCGCAATTTATCATGTCGGTATAAAGCAACATATATCACGTCATTTATAAAATAACCGAAGTGATAAATTGTTTTCTAGGTCGGTTATTAAATAACCGACCATATAAACATTAAAAAAAATAGTTTAACACATCGGTTATGAAATAACTGACGTGCTAAATCTTTTAAATGATTTATCGCACCATGTATGCATTCATTTTATTTTATTCGATCAGGTGACCTGCGACTCGTCTCTCTCAGGTGGAAAATCTAGAACAGATTTGTCGAAGTCGTGCCCTATAACCTTGTTTTTCCAACATCATTCTTTATATTTATTATTATCAGATCTATCAGGTTGACTCATAACACTCAAGTAAGCTTGACACGACTCCTTTTTAGTTTTTTTTCCGTGATGCCCTAAACTAATTTTTTGAGATGTTAGTTTTCATTGTTCTTACTATCATGGTTAGTTTCATAGTGTTCATCTATACCATGCTAAATTCTTTTTTGGTAAACTAAACCTATGAAAGTGATATCATGCAAGTATAAAATTTTTGTGTGTTCTATCATGTGTGTGTGCGCGTACATGGGGTTTCCAAGAGGTTGGGGGCTGTGCAAGTGGGTGGGGGTGTCCAAGGGGGTTGGGTGGGCCATCTAGTTGGGTGGGGGTGTCCAGGGGTTGTCAAAGGGGGTGGGGGTGTTGTCCAGGGGGGTGTGGGGGCTGTCCAAGGGGGTTGGGGGTGTCCAAAGGGGTTCGGGGGATGTCAAAGGGGTGGGGTGGTGTCCAGGGGGTGTGGGGGTTGTCCAATGGGGTGGGGGATGTCCAGAGAGTTCGTGGTGTTGTCCAGAGGGTTGGGGGCTGTCTAGGGTGTCCATGGAGGTGGGGACAGCCCAGGGGTGTGAGTGGTGGGGTCCAAGGGGGTGGGGGTGTCGAAGGGGGTGGCGGGCTATCCAAGGGGGTGGGGTCTGTACAAGGGGGTGGGGTCCTGTCCAGATGGTTTTGGGGGTTGTCCGGGGGGCTGTCCAGAGGGTTGGGGGTGTCCAAGGTGGTGGGGGCTGTCTAGAGGGGTGGGGGCTGTCCAGGGAGTGGGGGTTGTCCAGAGGGGTGGGGGCTGTCCAAGGGGGTGGTGGTGTCCAGGGGTGTCCAAGGGGGTGGGGATGGTGTCCAGAGGGTTCGGGGGGTTGTCCAGATGGTTAGGGGGTATCCAGGGTGTCAATGGAGGTGGGGGCAGTCTAGGGGGTACAAGGGGGTGGTGGTGTCGAGGGGGGTGCGAAGGGGGTGGGGCTGTCTAAGGGGGTGGGGGCCTATCCAGAGGGTTTGGGGGGTTTCTCGGGGGGCTGTCCAGAGGGTTGGGGGTGTCCAAGGGCGTGTCCAAGGGGGTAGGAGGTGGGGGTGGTGTCCTGGAGGGGTGGGGGTGTCCAGGAGGGGTGGGGTGTCCAAGGGGGTGGGGGGATGTCTAGAAGTGTGGGGGGCTATCCAGGGGGTGGGGGCTGTCCAGAGTGGTGGGGGCTATCTAGAGGGTTTGGGGGGTTGTATTGGGGCTTTCCAGAGGGTTGGGGTGTCTAGGGGGTGTCCAAGGGGGGTAGGAGGTGGGGGTGGTGTCCAGGAGGTGTGGGGGTGTCTAGGAGGGGTGGGGGTTGTCTAGAGGTGTGGGGGCTATCCAGGGTGTTGGGGGCTATCCAGAGGGGTGGGTATTGTCCAAAGGGGTGGTGGTGTCCAGGGGGTGTCCAAGGGGGTGGGGGTGGTGTCCAGGGTTGGTGGTGTCTAGGGGGTGTCCAATGGATTGGAGGGTGGTGTCTGGGGGTGGGGAGGGCTGTCCAAGGGGGTGGTAGTGTCCAGGGGGTGTCCAAGGGGTGGGGGTGTGTCCAAGGGGTGGAGGATAATTGTCAGTTGGGATTGACTATTTCATCATGGTTTGTGAGATTATGACATGATGATTGTATTGTTTCATGGATATTATGATATAATTTATTAGTGTTGTTTAAGGGGGTGGGGTGGTGTCCAAGGTGGTGGGGGTGGTGTCCAAGGGGGTCGGTACAGTCTATGTTTGAGGTTTCCACTATGATTTTTAGGGATTCAAGAATTATGACAAGATGAGGGGTGTTGAAATATGATTCTATTTGGTTATATATATTTTGACCAGTCATTGACTGTGAGAAAATTATGGGTTATGGGTGAGACCATGTCATGGTTTTCAAAGATGCGCAGTTGTCCGGACCCCATTGTGCAGTGAGGATAGGCTTTACACTGTGATTTTCTCGATCCGATTTTTTATTTTAAATTTGATTTTATTCTTAGGTTTACTCCATTTTCTCCAATTTTCTATCAACCATCGGAGGCCCCATGGTTTTCTTGGATTCTATGGAATTTCCTTAAATAAGTTACTTATTCCATGTTCTTCTTCCTTTATTCTTTTTTTTCTTTTTTTCTTCTTCGTCCACTTATTCTTCTCGTTCATTCCTTCTATTATTAGGGATGTTTGGTCATTTTTAAATTGACAGTTTAATAGTAATTTATGTGTTCTACGGTTATTACGAGGGGTGGGGGTGTCCAAGGAGGTGGGGGTGTCTAGAGGGGTGGGGGGTGTCTAGAGGGGTGGGGGATATCAAAGGGGGTGGTGGTGTCCAGGGGGTGTCCAAGGGGGGTGGGGGTGGTGTCCAGAGGGTTCTGAGGGCTGTCCAGATGGTTAGGGGTGTCTACGTGTCCATGGAGGTGGGGGGTAGTCCTGGGGTGTGGGGGGTCCAAGGGGGTGGGGGTGTCGAAGGGGGTGGGGGCTGTCCAATGGGGTGGGTGGGGGTGTCCAAGGGGGTGGGACTTATCCAGAGGGTTTGGGGGGTTGTCTGGGGGTCTGTCCAGAGGATTGGGGGTGTCCATGGGGGTGTCCAAGGGGGTATGATGTGGGGGTGGTGTCCAGTAGGGGTGGGGGTGGTGTCCAAGGGGGTGGAAGTGGTGTCCAAGGGGTGGGGATGGTGTCTATGGGGGTGAGGGGTGTTGTCCAAGGGGGTAGGGGTGTCCAGGGGGTCTGGGGGCTGTCCAGAGGGGTGGGGGTTGTCTAGAGGTTTCAAATCATTAGGATCTATGTAATTTTCTATAGTGAATGTATACATATTTTAATATTTATACTTCATATTTCTTTTTTACGGAAGGGTGAATTTGGTATCCAGTTGTACGAGGATGTATTCTTTGTGAACCTTAAGAAGAAATGATCCAAGATGAATTTAAGACTATTATATCTAACTATATTTTCTTTTTAAAATAATATTGAAGCATATATTTTTTTAAATACACATTGATTTTTTTTTATATTTCTAAATTTTTTTACATTCAAATTATGATTTTTTTTCATATAAACACATATTTGTCTTATCTTAAAAAGATTTATAATTTTGATATTTGTTATAGGTAATAATGATTTGAAGTTGGATTATGGCACATCGAATAAGCAATGAATATGAGGAAGGTGTTGATGCCTTTTTGGAATTTTCTAAATGAAATTTTCCAAGTAGTGACATTTTTTATGTCCATGCCTGAAATGTTTGAATATAAAGAAGTTGAAAAGTAGAGAGATAAAATATCGCCTGATTTCTCATGGTTTTAATCCGAGTTACAGACCTTGGATTTGGCATGGTGAAACTGGATAGAATTTCACTGATGATGATGATTCGCCATATGGTAACTCTGATGGAATTGAATAAATGATTCGTGATACTTCAGCAAAACAAATTGAGATAGAACCGATCGTTGCGCGTCTATATGGTGATGCTGAAAAACCATTATATCCTAGTTGTACAGATTTTACGGGTTTTTTCGGCGATGTTAAGATTGATTAACCTGAAGGCGAAACATGGATGGAGTGACAGAAGTTTTACAAAGTTTCTAAAATTGATGAAAGACATTCCTCCAAAAGATAACGATCTTCCAGATTCACTTTATAAGGCCAAGAAAATATTATGCCTAATGGGATTGGGAAATAAGAAAATACATGATTTTCTGAATGACTGTATGATATATAGGAAGGAATATGAATTTCTGTCATAGTTTCTTAAATGTGGGACATCATGGTATAAGGTAAAAGAAAAATCATAGGATGATGTAGAGATTACAAAGATCCCTTCAAAGTTATTTTTGTATCTCCTATAATTCATTGTTGCAAACTTTTATTTGCTAATTCACATGATTAAAAAATGTTAAGATGACAAGATGATGAGCGGTTAGGTGATGGAAAAATACGGCATCCAGCTGATTGTCCACAATGGAGGAAAATTGATGAGCAGTATCCTACATTTGGAAATGAAATTAGAAATCCCAGACTAGGGTTGTGTATAGATGGAATGAATTTATACTGAACCCTCAGTAGCACACATCGTTCATGGCCTATTTTATTGGTAATTTACAACCTCTCTCCTGAAGTTTGTATGAAGAGAAAATATGTCATGTTGAGTATAATTATCTCTGGTCCGAAGCAACCCGGCAATGATGTTGATTTTTTCTTGTCACCATTGATTGATGATTTGAAACTTTAATGGGAAGATGGTATTAGGGTGTATGATTCTTATAAAATGGAATATTTTCAACTGCATGCGGTGCTTTTGTTTACTATAAATGAATTCCCAGCATATGAAAATTTTTCTGTATATAGTGTTAAAGGGAATAAATCATGTCTAATTTGCGAACAACAAACTTCATATTGTCAATTGCATCATGGGAGGAAAACAGTGTACAAGGGTCATCGAAAGTTTTTGCCTATGGATCACTCTTATAAAAGACTAAAAAAGGCATTCAATGGCACATAAATCTTGATGTGATATTGGGAAAGACGCATAAATCTGTTAATTATAGACATATTCAGAAGAAAAGGTAAATATTTTTTGAGCTACCATATTGTAGATATCATGAAGTTAAACATAATATTGATGTCATTCATGTGGAGAAGAATATCTATTATAGTTTGATTGGAACATTGTTAGATATTAAAGGAATGAAAAAAACATGGGTCGAATTCAAGATTAGACTTACTATCAATGGTAATACGTTTGGTGTTAGCTCCCACTCCAAATGGAAGAAGAACATTTCTTCCCCCGGCTTGTCATACATTATCCAAGAGGGAGAAAATTAGCTTTTGTCAGTGTCTTCATGATATCAAAGTGTCTCAAGGTTATTCTTCAAATATAAAAAAAATATCATTGAAGGACTTGAAGTTGATAGGTATGAAATCTCATGATTTTCATGTCATGATGCAACAACTTCTACCAGTTTCATTTCATGGAATATTTCCCATCAGTGTTAGAAAGACTATAATAAGGATGTGTTATTTTCTCAATTCAATTTGTAATAAGGTGATTGATGTGAATGCTTTGAAAATTTTGGAAAAGGATGTAATTTTTATACTTTTTCAATTGGAAATTTATTTTCCTCCAACTTTTTTTGATATAATGCGGCATTTAATGATTCATCTGGTTCAAGAAATAAAGCTTTGTGGACCTATATATCTTCGTTGGACATATCCTTTTGAAAGGTGTATGAAAATATTGAAGGGGTATGTTAAGAATCTATATCAACATGAAGCCTCCATTATTGAAAAGTATATTTCTAAGGAGGTTGCATAATTTTGTATGAGCTACTTGGCTACGAGGCAACACTTAGGTTTACCTCCATCTCGCCATGAATGAGTTAATAATGAGGGAAAAAGGATTTGTGGCTTGAAAGTCAAATATTTGTTAGCTGAATAGATGAATAAGATAGAATCATATATCTTGAATAACATATATGATGCTCAACCATATATCACATTGCATATTAATGAGTTGAAACAATGTTATCCCAAGAAGAAAGAAATGTGTATTTTGAATGAGCACAACAAAACATTTTTTTATGGTTTAAAAAGACCTTGCTTGGTAGATCAGATGTATCAGAGACATTAAAATGGGTAGTGGGTTGTCCATGTTTAGATTTGATAACATGGTCCGGTTATGACATTAATGGCTATACATTTCATACAAAAGCTCAGGACAACAGAAGTGCAGTTCAGAATAGTGGATTATTGTTGTTTGAAGAAGCAATGCATTTTTCGAGTGCTAAAGACAATAACCCAATTTCTGCATCAAGTGAATATTATGGAGTGATTGAAGACATATGGGAGGTTGATTAGTTTAAAATTAATGTTCATGTTTTTAAATTTAAATGGTTTATCGGTAGCAACAGTTTCAGACACAATTAATTTGGAATGACAGTTGTTAATCTGAATAGATTGGAAGACACATCTAATTCTTTTATAATGGAAACACATGAAAAACAAATTTTCTATATAGTAGATCAATCATATATGTAGTGGGATATTGTTTTACAAGGGAAAAACAATTTTTTGGTGAGGATGAACTTATGAAGATGCAGATTAATGTGAGATCCCTACTTCCATGGAAAGATTAACATAACATAATGATGAGAATGTTGAAGACATGGTTTGTTCCATAAGGAACGATCACGATGAATGAATTTGGAAAAAAATCCATTTGTACATTCCAAAAATTATAGGTAACATTTGTATATTTCTTGTTTACATTTATTATTTTCATAAAATGTTAGATATTGTAAGTTTTTTCTTTATTAAAACATATATTAAAACATAATAAGTATAAGTTTTTGTTTATTTTAATTTTTTTTAGTTTACATTATCATGTTTACCATTATTTAAATTATATATCTATTATTTTTGTTCAGTGAAAATTAATTTACCATGTTTACCAGGTTTACCAAGTTTACCATGTTTACCATATTTACCATATATACCATCTGTAACATCTTTACCATTGTTTAACATGCTTACCATATTAACCATTTTTACTATTACGTAACTTAGTACAATTTTCTATTTTCTGTTTACATTAGTATTGTAATATTTGAATTTGTATATTTGTGAACTAATGTATGTTTCTTTATTTGAAGGATAATGACAGATCAATCAGTTGATCAACAACATGATTCTGGAGATGAGAATATTGGTCGTACCTCTGGGGAGGAACATTCACATGATCCTATTGATGTTCCCCAGTCTTCCTCGTGTTCTCCCATAATGACAAGGAGTTAAAGAGTTGGTAAACATGGGTGCACATGTTTACCAAAATTATCACTTGCCCGTATGCTGGATCAAAGGATACTCATTGATTTTAATGAGGGTGATGTTCCTAGAGATCCAAATGCAAAATATTTTAAGATTTTTGTATCAACTCAGGGTAAAAGAAAAGTAAGAATTTTGTATAATGACTGGAGAAGTGTGGACAAAGCGATAATCTCTCAGTTGTGGGAGAAGATTTTGGTAAGATATTTTTTTGTTGTTTGCCTATTGTTTAAATGTTTCTAGTATATATAATATGTTTAACATATTCTTTATCAGATGACATTTGATATTCCTGACACAGGAGGAGTCAGGAAGAAATGCTTATCGATGGCTGCCAGGAGATGGAGGGATTTAAAATCAACCCTCTCATCTAATTTCATTTTTGGTCATAGGAGTCATGACAATCCATGTCATATATATCCTTTTATAAATGAAGACACATGGAGACAGTTTGTTGAAAGTATAAGAAAATATTCATTTTTGGTAAGGGAAATGTAAACATTTATAAGATTTCTTATATAAATGATCTTATTAATGTTTTGTTAAAGATTTATTATTCTTAATTTATAGAAAACAAGGAAATATCATCAAAAGATCCAATCAAAATATTTATACCCTCATAGTTTATCTCAAGGAGGGTATACATTATTGGAAGAATAGATGATGGCGGAAAAATTACAAAAACTAAGAGCTGAGTCTTCAAGATCTGGAGAGGTGGTCCCTCCATCCCCTCCATCTAGAAATGAAAAATTGAAGAGATCTCAGATGGGAAAAAAGGGAAATATATTTCGGAAGATTCAAGAATCGTAGCTGAGAGGATTGTAAGATATCTATTTTACTTATTTAAGTTAACTATTTTCTTCATATAATTTCAATCATTATAGACATTTTCAATTAATTAATAAAGGATTATCTTGAGGAGCAGAGTTCATAGGGGGTATTTATAGCTACTGGGAGGCAAGACATGTTATCTGCAGCATTGGGAAAGCCTAAACATCCTAGTCATGTATGAGGATATTCGGCAGGTTTATCGGTAAGAAAAGTTTTTCCACGTTATTCAACTTCTTGCGTTGATGGTGTTTATAAAAAAAATAGAATCCTTGGGGGCTGAAGTTCATAATATTAATGTGACTATGGAGGAAAAGATTAGACAGTTGGTATAGTCTATGTTTGCAGACATGCAAGGACAATTTCATACTACAGCTCCCACTCCTCTACCTCCCCCTGCAGACACCATTATTTATCCTCCACCTCCACGAGTAGCTCCCACTTCCCCACATCTGCCTACAGACCCCATTTTTTATCCTACATATCTGTTGTAGCTTCCTACTTATTGCGAGTTATATGTTGATGATCCTCAACATCATATAGTTGCATATGGGTTGGCATATTGTATAGGAGATATAGTTCATCATCAACAATTATAGGTAGAGAATTATAGGGTCACTGTACAGGATATTATAGATAGATCAGCTCGAGTACAATTACCTACAGATGATCTGATGACATTTAGACATAGTATCGGCCATTTTTTAATTTGGCCTTCCAGACTTCTTCAACTCATTACCATAGAGGTATGTATGTTATATGTTCTATTTTATTTTTTTTAAGTTGTTTTATCATTTGAAAACTAATATATTTTTCTATTTATTTTTATAGGAATACTTCAACGGTAAAGAAAAACAGTATAGACAACAAAAAAGACAAATGGATATGACATCAGATACAGATTCTAGTAGTCTTGAGATATTTTCAAGATATTCAACTTTGTTGGCAGATCATTATGAGTTTCCAATGGAAGCTCATGTTTGTGGACGTTCAATAACTGTGGGGATTGTGAAAACTGATATCATGGAGCTTGTTAATAGAGATAAGTTGGGCATCAACGTGGTGCAAATTTTATCCATGTAAGTCTTAACACTATTTACTTGCATTATATTTATTAAAAATGTGTACTTATGTCTATTTTTTATTAGGTATCTTTATAACATTTTTGTGAAGAATGAGAGGAATGATTTATATGTATTCATGGACCCATATTTGATTTCCCAAGAAGCATGTGCATTGGATGAGGAACAAATAATTCTTTATATTGCTGAAATACTTGAATAGAATATAGTCACACAATGTTGGATGATTCCTTTTTGTGAGAGTTATGAAACACATCTCTCTCAAATATTTCATTATCTTTTAACATAAAAAACCACTAAACTTAAATTTTCTTTTATCATTGATCATTGGATGTTAGGGTTTTTTTACCCAAGGGAGAAACACTTTATTGGATATGCTATGTTCATTGTGATGTGTGGGAAAGTTTTAAGAAAATGTTGGAAAAGTAAGTTTCAATTTCTCAATAGTTTTATATATTATAATGAATTTTAAATTTACCCCATTCGTATTATTTTCTAATAGGTTATGGGTCTACTTTCGAAAAAACACAAAGAAAAAGAGTGCGAAGATCAAATATGTAAATGTGAAGGTAAATATCCATTTATAATTTTTTAATTTTGATTTTTTACATAAAAATAATATATTGAATTTACACTCATTCAAACAGAATTTTCATGAACAACAAGGCATCATCAAATGTGGATATTATATGTTAAGATTTATGTATGAAATAATAACAACTGGTACAGTTGTGAACATTGACCTGGTATTATTTCCTTTTAAAATTTTCCATAATATTTCATTTGATTTATTCATTATACATGTTAACTACTATCCTTTTAATTTGTATCTATTTTATGACCCTAAACCTTATAGTTCTCAAGACATCAAACACTTACAAGTGGAATTGTCAAATTATTTTACAGGTTTGATTGAATTTTAGTTGTTTGTAGTGTAAAATGTAATTTTGAATATTGTCATTGTAATTGTGTATTTGGTAGTCATTTAGGTTGGATTTAGTTTTTTTTAAGTTGACATTGTACGTTTTGAATGTTATATATGTGAATGATTAATTTTGCTCTACTTCTTGTTTTGGTCTACTTATGATGGTTTTTTTGGTATGGATTCTGGTCTGGGGGGAGGGGTTCCAAGGGTGTGGGGGTGTTCAGTAGGGTGGGGGAATCCAGGGGTGTGGGAGGGTTGTCTTATGGGGTGGGGGTGTTCTGGGTGTCCATGAGAGTGGGGGGGTACTCCAGGGGTGGGAGCATTTCTAAGAGGGTGGAAGGGTTGTCCAGGGGAGTTGGGGGTTGTCCAAGGGGTGTCCTGGGGTGTGGGGTTGTATTGCGGGGTGAGGGGGGTTTCCAGGGGTGTGGGAGGGATTTCCAGTGGGGTGGGGGGTCTAGGGTGTCCATGGGTATGGGGGTAGTCTAGGGGTGGGAGAGGAGGTGCTACCATCCCTCGGGGGGGCTACCGCTGGAAGGTACTCATTACTCTCACATGAGAAGCTTCAGCTCTCAAAATGTTTCATGAGTGCTTTCGTCCCCAGTAAACATCATTCATTCTATCACTTTGATTCCAGTATAACCAGGGGAAACTCCGTCATGTGTGACGGTGTTTTACCCCTAGTTATACTAGCATCAAAGTGATTGAATGAATGATGTTTACAGGGGAATAAAGTAGTGGTGAAACATTTTGAGAGCTCAAGCTTCGCATGTGAGAGTGATGAGTACCTTCCAGCGGCGTTTATCCCCCCCAGAGAGGGAGGTTCCTCCTCTCCTAGAACCAGCTATCCAGGGGATGTTTAGGGGGTGGGGGAAGTCCAGGGGTGTGGGGGTGTCCAGGGGTGTGGTGGGGGATTTCCAGTGGGGGGGGGGGGGTTCTGGTCTATTTTGGTCTATTTTTGGTAACTTTTTGGTCTATTTTAGGGGTGTGGGAGGGATGTCCAGGGGTGTGGGAGTGATTTCCAGGGGTGGGGGTATACAGGAGGGTGGGGGTTGTCCATGGGTGTGGGGGCTATCTAGGGGGTGGGGGCAGTCCAGGGGTGGGGGGTGTCCAGGAGGGGGGGTTCCAGGGGTGTGGGGGGCTGTCCAGGGGGTGGTGGCAGTCCAGGGGTGTGGGGGCGTCCAGGAGGGTGGGGCGTGGTCCATGGGTGTGGGGCTATCCAGGGGGTGGGGCAGTCCAGGGGTGTGGGGGGTGTCCAGGATGGTGGGGGGTTGTCCAGGGGTGGGGCATTCCAGGGGTGTGGGGGTGTTCCCGGGGTGTGGTGGGGTTTTTCCAGTGGGGTGGGGGGGTCTAGTCTATTTTAGTCTGTTTTTGGTAACTTTTTGGTCTGTTTCAGGGGTGTGGGAGGGTTTTCCAGTGGGTGGGGGTATACAGGAGGGTGGGGGTTGTCATGTAGTGTGGGGATGTCCAGTGGGTGGGGGGAATTCCAGGGGTGTGGGGGTGTCCAGGAGGGTGGGGGTTGTCCAAGGGTGTGGGGGGGCTGTACAGGGGGTGGGGGAATTCCAGGGTTGTGGGGGTGGGGTGTTCAGGGGTGTGGTGGGGGCTATCCAGTGGGGTGGGAGGGGGTTCTGGTCTATTTTGTTCTGTTTTTGGTAACTTTTTGGTCTATTTCAGGAGTGTAGAGGGCTTTCCAGGGGTGTGGGGGTGTCCAGGAGGGTTGGGGGTTGTCGAGGGGTGTGGGGGCTGTCCAGGGGTTGGTGGAATTCCAGGGTTGTGGGGGTGTCCAGGGGTGTGGTGGGGGCTGTCCTGTGGGGTGGGAGGGGGGTTCTGGTCTGTTTTGGTTTGTTTTTGGTAACTTTTTGGTCTATTTCAGGGGTGTGGGAGGGTTGTCCAGGGGCGTGGGAGTAATGTCCAGGGGTTGGGGGTATACAAGAGGGTGGGGGTTTTCCAGAGGTGTGGGGGGCTATCCAGGGGGTGGTGGGGGTAGTCTAGGGGGGTGGAGGGTGTCTAGGGGTATGGTGGGGGTTGTCCAGTGGGGGGGGGGGTCTGGTCTCTTTTTGGTAACTTTTTGGTCTATTTCAGGGGTTTGGGAGTGTTGTCTAGGGGGTGGGGGTTGTCCAGGGGTATAGGGAGCTGTCTAGGGGGTGGTGGGGTAGTCAAGGGGTGTGGGGGGTGTCCCAAAGTGTGGGGGGGTTTTCCAGGGGTGTGGGGGGCTGTCCAGGGGTGTGGGGGTGTCCAGGGGTGTGGTGGGGGCTATCCAGGGGGGGGGGTTCTGGTCTATTTTTGTCTGTTTTTGTTTACCTTTTGGTCCGTTTCAGGTAATTTGGTTGGCCATAGCAGTGGTTCGGTTTTATTTAAAAAAAATTGTTATTTACGTCGGTTATTTCATAATTGATGTAAAAAATGTATTGCAATTATTTTTAACGTAAGTTATTTGGAAACTGACATAATAACTTCATGGGAAATGGTATTTACGTCGTTTATTTCATAACCGACCTAATAAATTGAAATGGATAGTTTTTTATGCCGGCTATAAAATAACTGACGTCGTAGATATTTTTTTACGATGTTTATTACATAACTGACGTTTATCACGTCGGTTATAAAAATAACCGATGTGATAAACGCTTCAGGGGAGTGCTTTATGACGTAGGTTATTATATAACTGACGTTAAAGTTTATATAACACATCATTTATTAAATAACTGATGTAATAAACCACGACTCCGAAGAAATTTCCACGTCAGGTTTTTATTAACCAATGTGAAAAACACTTCAGATTTGTGTTTTTTATGTCGGTTGTAAAATAACCGATGTAAAAAACAATGTTTATAACATCTCCTGTAATAATTTCAGCCAAAAGCTGATGTTAAAAATAAAAAATAACCTCCGTAAAAAATGTTTTCTGCACTACTGTGTTTTAGTTTTATACATTGCTTTAAATGTTTATGCTTATTTATGAAATTTTTCTCTATATTGTAATCCTTACTGAGCATTTGAGATCACCCCTTTCTTATGTTTTATTTTCCCTGTATTTCAAGAAGTGTATTATGATTGATAATATGGGTTATGCTACAGGATTAATGGTGTTATTAAAGGATCATTTATGTTGTGTTTTATTTTCTAATGTGTAATGTAATATTCATGTATGTAATCTAATTTCCATGACTGCTAAACTGGTCAGTCTTTTGGGACATAATTCCTTGTAATCATGCCAATTTATTAAAATAATTTTCCGACTCTGGGCTTCTGAGGTCGGGGAGTTATACCTTTCATTTTTCATTTCATTTTGTGATTTTTTCTTGGGACATTCGATAAGAAAGTATAAATGCACAAAAAACATAAATGAACATAAATTTATTAATTTATGATGCCAAAGTTGGTACATGATTTATGTGGGGGATGGATACAGTGTCTAGTCTTTAGCTGGTGGAAGGGCTTAGGACTGCATTTATGTTGTGCCCTTCATGTTGTATGGACATTCAAAATTGGATGGTGGATTATCAATGTATAAAACACTCCCTTCGTCTTTCTATCTTTGATTGAAGATGGATTCACATCTGGTTGTTTGGAACAGGCTATGTTGTAGTGGTGTTTCCTGCCTGGTTCATCGAGCTATAATGGTTTATTGTAATTAGATATAGTGGCTTGGGTAGCATTTTAATCAATTATACATGGTGAAAGTCAGGTAGCTAAATATGGATGATTTATTATGGAATTTTGATGATCAATAATTATAGTGTTTAAGGAGGTGTTATTGTTGTTGAAACTGATATGTTAGGGTGTTGGTGATGGAATATGATGAAACTCAACTATTCAAACAAAATAGAAAAAATCAGATTCATAATTTCCTTAAACAAAAAAATCATGTACCGCAGGTGTGTTGACCTTCATAATCACAATTAAAAAAATAGGATTCACCGGTTTCACAAAAATTATATACTGTAATAGGGAAAATTAAATGAATAAAATATTCATTATTCAAAAAAAACATATTTTATAAATAAATATTCTTCAAATAATCTTGAAATATTCATGTTTGGTGTCTTAAATCAAGATTGGTGTTCATCCATTGATGATCTGACTCATTGGAAGCTGAATCATGGAATATTCATTTAGTTTCACTATATATATGCATCCATGATTCTTGAAGAGTTTATACCATGTTCAATTTAAATCAGTTTCTAGGCTTGATTCATTGGAAAAATCAATTCATCATTTAGTCAATCTTAGAAATCATCCATGATTCAGTTATTTTTTCATAAATCAGTGATTATTAGGCTTCCTATATATTAAATAGGGCTTGGGTTATTCCTATGTGTGGTGGTGTTTCATTAGTGTCATATTAAATTAAGGGCTATTTTGGGGTGAGTGATTTGGGGAGAAAAGAAATGATATGGGGAGGGTAATATATTTATAATTTATGGAGATCAATTTTGAAGAGGTTAGGAATGATAAGGGGACTAATAGAGAGAAATAGATTTATCTCCACTTATTCTTTTTTAAATCATCCCAATATTGTGATGATTTGGAAGGAAAATGGGGATGGAGGCTAATTAATATTTTAAATTTAAATTTTTATCAATATTTCGTATATGTTTCACAACATAATTTCTTTTTATTTACTTTTAAAATGTTTCCCTGAACAAAATGGGGAGAAATTAAAATCATTTATTTTCTTTTACTAATTTATTGATCCAAACATAAGAAGATAAATCAATATCGTTTCTCTTCTTTACTTTTCTTTTATAAACTATTAAATAAGTTTTTTTCATTTACTAAAATATCACCAAACACATTGTAAGGGAACTGGTTAGATATAATAAAATTCCTAGGGTAAGAATTATTAAAATTGGGATTTTGTAATGTCATGTGAAATGACTTTGTCTCCAAAGTCATACATGCCTTCTTGGGATGATTTTTGGAACTTGGATCCTATAAGTTCATCCTATATGTAATTAAAATAAAAACAAGTAATGATTCATAACCAATATAATGTTAAAATAAAAATAAATATTCTAATAAAAATCCAAGAATGTTTTTTTGTCTCAAATTTATGGAAGAAATGTGTATTTATAGTTTACACCCAAATGAAAAGAAGTTATAAAAAAATATCAACTGACTATATTCTAATAATAATATGTGATATAATCAACTGATTAAAAATTAAAAATATAAAAATAATAATCTTGGTAACTCCCCCGCATATATTTTATTAAACTCTCAAGAAATTCAATAATTAAAATTCAAACGCATGACCAACATCCAACTAATAAAAAATTTCATATTTTGGAAAAAATTCCAGTTCAAACCTTATAAAACAAAGATAGAATTATAATGCAGATTGATCAGAATAATACTCTTGTATCAACAGTTAAAATTGATATAGTTCAAATTTTAAAACGATTTAACTCAGATTCAACTCAATAAGAAAGAAAAACCCCAATTTTTTATGATGAAATGTACATTTCCCAATTGATTGTCATACTTCCAGCAAAATTACATGAAACACACAATGAATTTATAAAAACATTAGTATTTAAATAATCTTTAATAATTTTATGATAATGTACATGAAATTCAAAAAACAATTCCCAAATGTATAAACCTTTATAAATGAGACACATTTTAGGTTTCCATAGGATACCAAAAAAATTTAAGTAAACACAATTCAATTATTTTTTGGCATTCATAACACAGTTATCTATTTTCAATAAACATGCTTCATAGTTTATTAAATTCCTACAAAACTATTATTATTTTCTTGATCAATCATCAATCCTGGATTTACATAATGATGAACACCGTAATTAGTGGAATTTAATCAAAAAATACAGAAAATTGGTAAAACATTGGAACCACGAATAAGATCACAACATATTGTATTTAATAAATTTAATTAATTAAAGAATTACCTAGCATGAATTGTTTCCTTTTTTATGGATCTGACAACAGGTATACATTGTTCCATCTTTATGTTGTTAGAATCAAGAACACATTACCTCTAGCGGTGATCCACACATACTCCACAAATCTCTGAACATCTCTATAGGAATCTCCAGGTGCTAGAACAATAGAACCTGTTTCTAGAATCATTATCCATTGATTACTATGAGAATCACTTCTAAAACATTTTCCTTTATCTCTCTAAACCTAGGAGTTGGAGATTGAGGAAGATCGTCTTCTATTCTTAGGAGAGTTACTTGAGAGTTATCTCCCTATGTCTAGGGAGGATTCTCTCCGAGTGTCATTGTGCATAACAAAAATTAATTAACTATCTAAGAAAATAATATAATTGGTTTTAAATATCATTAGAATTTAGAAATAAATATGTGCACAAGTTCACATTAATATTCATTAAATATATTGTGGAACCCCATGTCAAAATAATAATAATATCTTTGTATTTCCTTGACACATGCTTAACATGATAATTAAATTAAATTTTTTGAATCATATAATATTCTATATATATTTAATCTCACTAGATCAAAATACATAGTTTTTCATTCTTCTAAAATATTTATTAGGTCATTAATAATTACTATTTATTTAAAAAAAATATATAATTACATTATTCTGTAATAAATGAATATATATATATTTTTCATGAAATAGAAAAAAGAATATTTATTACATATTCTAATAACATAATATTTTCATGAATAATTGGTGACATAATATAAGTGATCAAGAATAAATAAATAATTATTAAACAATGTGAGGGAATAATATTTATTCAACTAGTTAAATAATAAATATAAATATATTATTTAATTGAGTTTTTTGATACGCTAATTGTTTGACCCTCTAGACTTCATTCTCAGTGGAATTAGGTGAAGAAGACTAAAGTCTATGGTTAGAATCTAGTAACATGCCAAGACACACATAAAGAAATAAGATAATGTCACAAATACATATTACCTCATATGGACACTTATTGTGTATTATAATCTATTTAATGTGATATGTATGATCCATGTGGTTGCATGCCTTTGTCGTCAACCTATGTGCTCGATGTATTTTTCTTTGACTTATCGGAAAACAAACATGACTATAGAATACCATGGTCATGGATTTATTTATCCTATATCATTACCATAAAAGGTATTGAGATATAATAATCCATTAAATAAAATAAGGGAAAATTAATTTCTATCATTATTCACTAATGAAATATTACTCGTGATGCACCCAACATATCCTACCACATGGTGAACATATTTCATCACAATTTAAATCAATACATAAATATACGTTACTAATAATATTAATAAATAATAATTATAATGTTTAATGTTAAATACACACATATTTAGATAAGAAAATACATTGAATCATGTAAATGTGGATTTCCTATCGGCGACTCTCGTTCCTATAATATCCCAAATGATATTGTGCCTCCAAGTCCTAGGAGTCTCCACCCCTGATAGCTTGTATTATTTTTGGCCCTCAAATGATATCATCAACCAATAAACATATAATTAATAATAGTTTCATATAAATTATTAGTTTTCATCATAGAGGGTAACTACTATGATCATTTAACACGACAAATTCTTTTAGGACATTATCACATACTATGTTACACAAAAGAAAAATCATGATGTGATATGGAGTTTATTAATATTCAAACATATGAATACATGTTATATTATATTTCACCCAATATTTTTCTAGGGAAGAAAATATAATAATTCTACATTGAAAACAATTTTATTCATCTTCACATTTACAAAGAAAAAAACCAAATTTTTAAGTAAAAATGCACAAACCAATTGACAATCATACTTCCACCAAAATAACATGCAACACACCAAGCATTTATAAACAAAACGGATTTCAAAAATATACAAAATTTTTATGAAAATGTACATTAATTTAAAACTAAAATTCTCAACTATATAATCATTCATAGATAATACATTTTCTTGGTTTCCACTAGTTTATATAATTTTTGATAGTAAGAACTGTTCTAATCATTTTTAGAAATGATTACACAATTATATATATTTGAGTAACATGGTTAATAGTTTATTACATTAACCATTTATTTAGTTTTAAAAACTGAAATTCCCAATGGAGGTCAAATAATAATCGAATTGGAAAATGTCAATAGTTCAAAATTTATCATCAAAAATAAAAATGGTTTTATGATCAAAACTTCATGTCTTATCCAAAAATATTATTATGAGATTTTTTAGAAAATGGCTCTAATATTAATCTTAATGTTACTCCAAATCACTATTGAACATAACAAGAAATAATAAATATATATCCCACTCAATATTTAGATACCAAATAGGTTTTATAGACTATACAAATTTCCAACATAATGCATCAAAATATATGAATAAAAATAAGACTACCAATTGAGTATGAATTTTAAAATTATCTATAAATTTTGAAATATAGCTCAATAAAACATGCATATTTGATAAATATTCTCGCTCAACATATATCATGAATGGAAATCGTAACTCATTATACTCACATTTCATTTTTTGTGGGTCTCAACCAAGTGTGTGGAAACAATTGATAAATATTATATTTTCTTTATTTTATAGGCACCCTTTTTATCTTTTGGTTCTTCTTTTTATTTTCATTCATTGTTCAAAACCAATGTTTTTATATACATTTTTTATTTTGAAAAAATTTGGAAATTTTTATAATTACATATTATGGATTTTAAATCCACAACCTAAAACATATGTAGGCACTCTATAACACATCCCAAAATAGCGAATCGATTCCTCAAATTCCCATCAAAACACCCTCCATGCACACTTGCTAAAAATATAATATGAATACTCAAAACAAATTGATATACATGGATAATTTATGATTGTAACATGTCTTCCCTAAGAGTAATTTCATGGTCATTAAATCTTAATAAGGGTCCAAGTTTAATGTGGTTAAATATAGAAGTTAATAGTACTAATATATTTTAAATGAATGATGATCATATGCATCTCAGACCCAAACTACTTGATATGGTTCTAAAATCACAATTATTAAACACAAGTATTGAATATCTTTTGATATGAAATTAGATAAACATATTTCTACTTTACATCATCTTTATAGGATAAAACATTGTATCTCACAAAGAAACACACAATCCCAAAAACTGAAAGGTTTGGTATTTTTGGATAAACCACATAAGAAACATATTTTACAATATTGTTGATCATTTCCCCTTGAATAAACCACAATATACTCCCATAAAGACTTCTAATAAGCTATACATATCATCACATCCATGGGAATTGAAACATACGAATTTAGTGAGCTCAAACGCATAGTATGTGGAATATGATCTACATGTCAAGAAGTGTTAGATCATAAACATGTGGTAAAACATGAGAATGGAGATATTTATTATTAAAATAAAATAGAATTATAGATGTTTCTCATAGTTCAACATAGAAAAACATGTAATCTAAAGTAAACAAACATGTATTTTGATATAAGAGTGTGAGATAATAAACATGAGCCATACGAAATATTCATAGACTTATAATATATAAATTATACATAATTATAATCATAGAAGAAATAACCTATTAGATTAAACAAGTTTCCCATAATGTAGTAGGAATTAATTTTTATTTCCCATAGTAGATCAGATATTAGTTTATGTTTCCCATATTATGTTGAGCATCATTATACATTTATAGTTGTTATCTCATGTGATATTAATCCATAATAAATTCATTATAGGATGATAAAGGACCAAACTTGTCAATCATACATTCATATTTGTTTGAATTGAAAATAATAATTCGTGAAATCATAATGAACTCATGGAAACTGGGTGTTGTAACATTTTTAGGTGTAATCACCAATATTTTCCTCATGAATATAAATGGGTAATCCTTACAATTTACTCAATAAAAAGAAACATTTAAAATATGAATTGAAAAGTTTATTAAGAAAATATAACTTTTAAAGAGATAAATTTATTAGATTTGAAGAGGAGATATGGAATAAAAAATTACATGTTTTTAGAGGACATTTATTAACATTATCATAAGATTTAGTTAAAGATAACTTTTAAAAGAAATGTTATTGGGAAATTTAAAATAAGGAATTTTAAACATAACTAATTCAAAACCTGAAAAATATTATATGATTATCATGATGAAATATGGAGTGGAAGAAAAAACAAAATAACATAGAAGGAAATATTTTTTATTATATTAAAATATATTTGTTTAAATACCATATTTTATAATCAGATAATAATTTTTTTTAAAAAAATAAAAGAAGGGTAATATTATTATTCAACTAGATAAGACATTATAATCCATCCAAATTTAATTGATAACATTGGTATGAAAGAAAAATATGATAATAGAATGGAAATCATCATTTAAAAGAATAAGAATTATTCTTATCAATGTCCAAGATTTATGGGGAATAAATTCCTAAAGTAATGTTTAAATCAAAAGATCCATTTTCACTACAGTCAAATTGAAACAACAATATAAATTCCTATTATTGGAGGAAACATTAATATAATCTTTATGATCAATATAATAAATTATAAATCAATGAAATAGGGTCTGAGTTAACAAATAACATAAATAGTCCTTGTCTTTCGAATTGATGATCCGTGAAAGGTAAAACCTGAGAAGGATTTTTAAATACCTAATAATTCCTAAGAAATTATGATAAAATAAATCAATTTCATATATAAACACCATTAAATTTAAATAATTGGTGAATAAACATCATATCTCAATAAAGAAAATTGAGATGAAAAAAGACTTACCATTAAACCTTCTTAGTCAAATATGAGGTGCCATATTGTATAAAAAAATAATTTACATAACCACCTATTTCATGAAATTTTTAAACATTGTATCCTTTTAAAAATTTCTTTTATATTCATTTATTAAAAATAAATTACTTAGTTATATTTTATTTTCATTATCATGTTTTTATAGTTTTTTTGGTTTATTACTAGTTTTGTAATGGTTGTGTTTTTTTATTTATAGATTCAATGTTCTTCATATTGATAGAATTATAGGTACTAATATAGATTTTATATAATGATTTATAAATTTCTAATTTCAATTCAATATTTTTTTATTATCATTAATGAAGTTTGTTATGAATTTTTTTGGTAATTTTCATGAATGAGGTGTGGTAGATTAATAATGAGTTAGATGTTACCATTTACATTCGATAAGAATAAACCATTATTTATTAATTATTTTATTATATAATTAATATTTATATGGTGATAGTTACTCAAGTTAACAAATAGAAGAATATTTATGATTCGATGATGAAATGTGAATTTCTGACCTAGCTCCATGACATTGATTCCATGTTGATCGAGTGGATATCACATGCCATAGTGAAATATAATGTCAAATTTTCTAAATGTAGTACAAGGAAGGTTAAGGTTAGTTTACAAGAGTATTTGGATTGGCTCTTCACTATTATTAATTGAAAATAAATATTATTTAAATGGATGCCCAAAAGGTGATTAGGATCATTTTGTTTTATAATATTTAGTAAATTAAAACAATAGAAAACACACACAATGAATTATCAACAAGTGTTAATGGTATTGGGGTGGGTTCCACAGTATTCCATCATAATTAAATATTGTTCTTAATTCCTTACCTCAATAATAATAATCAATATCATTTATCTACTTACCTCTCACTATTTAAAAATTATGAGAGAACAACTACACTAAAGGATGCTCGAGTAAATAATTAACTCAAATAACTTCCCTGGTGAGTAGATAAGTATGCGCCATGACCAAGAAAGTGAACCTACTCAACCTAACATGTAATGACTACATACCATTCAACCTTTAAATTCACTCACCACCACTATTATGGTTAGTGGATCAATGGATTTGATGCATTGATGTAATAAATAGTGAAACAGTGTGTGACGACCCAACTATTACAACCATTGATGTAACAAACAGTTCACCCCAATGGTTGGATCTCTTCTATCTTCTCTATCTAGTTTTTGATCATCGATTTGAAGGAAACATTGAACTCTCAAGGTAAATCTAACCTTGATTATGCATCCTTTCAAGGTAATTCTTTCAATCCACTATTCTATTTGGTTTTAGGCTCATATGACCCAGTTTTAAAGAATTGGACTATCTATATGATTTCATACAACCTTGTTTTAATATGTTTTTTATATCAATCAAGGAAACATATATGGCCTTAAGGTAGGTCGTCGCATCGTCTTCCAATTGAGTTTTCGACATGTCATAATTAGACTATAGTGTAGTGTGCCAACATCCCCCCTAGAATCGAAATTACTATGGTTACCTCATTTCTAATTTACCCAAGTGAGTGGATATAGTTTGATTGAATCTGGTTTAAGTGTTTAGACATGATACATACCCTACATGGACTCCTTTAGGTGTGCTTCCTTGAAATTAGTCTTTTTGTCCAAATAGCTCAAAATACGTTAACCCAATTTTTCCATTAGATTAACATTTTAATGAAATTTTCCTTGTTTAATGTGTGCATCCTTGAACTCATGACACCCCATGGGTGTTTGGTCTTATTAGACTTTGAATTTCCCAGGTGGGCATTTGATTTGTTGCCATGTCATCCATTTTGACACTTGATCATTTGAATTGTAAATTTCTTTATCTTTTAAATTAGATTCTTTTTATGGTAAATAATCATTTTTATATAGATATTTAAATATATTATAAGCAATTATATGTATTAAACTTGATCACTTATTTTTGCACTTGTATCCTATTGAATCAATTTTTCATGTCTGGGAAATTTGAATGAGGTGATTTATAAATAATCGATTACTCATAATGGAATTATATTCCTTGAAGTGTTTAAATGGTTTAATCATGATGGTTGTTTAATTTTTAATAAAATATATAAATGGATTTCACATGAAATGATCCCTTGGAATTGTAATACCATGCCTCTTATTTATGCCTTATGGAAAGCTTCTTTGAAATGCAATGGTTTTAGTGAAATTGAACATGCTTATAATATTTAATTTAACTATATAAATAACTATGGATGGGAGGTAAAGATCCATTCTCGTTATACATATTATATGAATTTATATAGTATGAGAAATAAGTTATGAGGCTTAGTGGGGCATATGGACACATGCTCCCCTTACATCGGTGTTAGGCATGGAGACCCTCACATCTTCTTCAATATGGGAGATGGGATTTTGAGCATAGTGTTCCATCTAGAGTGTTTCCACTACATGAAAACATTCCATCCCATGTGAAGGGAATGAATACCCCCCCACACACACACACTCTATTGAGATGTAGGGATTACTACACCATTATTAGAGATTATCATCTTGTATACTGGTGTTGGATGCCTTCATGTTATGTCCTAGTCCACTCTACCAAATATATACATATATCTCTCATCATATCTATATGAATGTATGTATGTATGTATATATATATAATATCAATATAGTGACATGATAAGACATACCACCCATGATTTGGAGCAGGTAGACCCACCAAGTTCCCTTTAAGAGCTTAAGAAGGAGGTCATATATTTATTCAATATTCTTATACATTACATTGTTATTCACGCACACTATTTAGTTATGATAACCTACTAATATTACACATAGAAACCATTGGTGGTGTCTTATTGATAATTTTATCTCACACCCTACTCAGGATGCCCTTGGCACATGAGAATATTATATTGCAGAAGGTACGAGTAAGGGATAATGTCCTTCTACAGGATGTTGATTTATTTTTCATAGATGGGGGTTAGGAGGATAGGATCGAGCATGCACTCGGGATGACATGTATAATATTTTTTTCTTTTTAACTTTCACATAGCATCCCTATTTCATGTTCCTATGTTTTCTTTTTTACTATTATTCCATGTATCCATATATATAACAGACATTTTCTTTTGAGGATTTCATATTATTTTCTATTATTCAGAGTTATGTTGTTATCTATTTATGATCCTATAGTTTATTGTATCTTCATGTTTATATAATGATTCTCCTACAATTTAATAATTATATTATCAAATTTTCTACACTTACATGAGGTTATAGTCTCCCCACCATACCACCCTTACACCCTCGCTACTAGTTGGTAGCCTCTGGTGTATAGGAAGGCACACTTGAGCCCATGTGACCCACCATACTCAGGGAACATGTTAAGTGGTATCTTGGTTTGGAATGTTACAAATTGGTATCAGAGTGGTTCTATTCATGACTTACTATTAGGAAATTATATAATGAATATTGGGAACACATTGAGACTTAGTCATATTCCATGATTGGGCATTGTAAACCCATGTACAGGGTAAAGGTCAGGTTTCCATTATTATGATTTCTATTGATTCTGATATTATTATTTATACAGTTTCACCGTTGGGTGACACATATGAATTTTGATGTTATTGATGTTAATTTCATTGAAATTATGATTTCTTTAACATTATTTGAATAAATGATGGATCATTATTAGATCATGTATCATGGTAGGCACTGTATGAGTAGGTCATTCATTATTTCCATTTCAGTTTTAATTTTCATCGAGAATTTCTTATTACATAGTCATTGTGACTTCTGATATAAATTAAATTGTCCTAACACCCCTTGTATGTTTTTAATCATGTAATGGTGCTAGTTTAGTGGGTTCTACATTTCGATTCCTAAGGTGTATGGGTGCTTATAGATCAAATAATTTAATTCCATCTTTCTAAACCATTTTAAATAAGTGTAAACGCATGAATAATAACAATTTAAATGAAAATGACATCCAAGTAAATTCTATGTTTTGGTTCATATGGTGTATGGGAACTTATGGTCTAGAAAATGGTAAATCATTAAATCAATATATTTAAAATTATTTAAATACATAAATGATCAAATTTCAAATGAAAATGAATTCTAAATTGAAACATCCATGTTACACATGACTGAACCAAAACATAGATTGGAACCCGTCCTTAGCAGTGGGAATGTTCGGAAGTAGTGTCTGCAGGATACAGTGGAGTTCATAGACTGTGGAAAGAGGGGTAAACTCCATCATTTCTACAAAACTTTTTCTCCAGTACCTAGTTAGTTGGGTTGTACAACTACTCCTTAGATATGTGTGAGGTTAGCAGGATCATGATAGTCAGGTAGCAAGAAAACCACTAGTCATTTAGGCCGATGTGGTGATCGAGGAAGAGGTATCCCAACGTATGATTCTTATCCCCAATAGAGTCGGCTTGCTCAAGGAAGTCAGGAAGTGACTTTGGGATGTGGTATAGGCCAATTACATGCAGTCCATCCTACACCACATGAGGAGAGCTCTGAACAATCTATTGTATGAGGTACTATTATAGTAGGCTCCACATTAGTGTCTTATTTTTTTGATTTATGCACATCTCACATATTTACATCAGAGGGTATTACTATGATTTTGCACCTCAATATCGAGTACTATGATGGGATCTCGATTCTAGATACACCCTTAGGTATCCATTCAGAGGGTGTCTACCACTGTCATAATTATCCCATTGATATAGGCAGTTACCTATTCGTGTGTAATTTATACATCCCCGATATGTTAGGCTTTGATGTAATCATCTTAATGGGCATATTAGTTCCCTATAGATTTCATATTGACTACTATTATTGGAGGGTGATGTTTAAATTACTAGAGGGTGTTATGCACATGCATAAGGTAAAATGGGAAGTTAGTGCTACATGAGTAGGACATGAGTAGATGAGGCTGTGTAGTATTAAAATACAGTTTTCCAGAATTTACCTCAGTCACTAGGGGTTACACCCCCACTATGTTTCCTCCCATTGTAGAGCATTTTAGAGATGTTTTTTATAAATACATCTATGTTCTACCTCTTTTGACATAGGAAGAGTTCAACATTTATATTATAACACATAAAACACCTATGAACACTCCTCCTTAAAGGATGTAAACTAAAGAGATGTTGTAGATGAAGATGCAATAAGAGGATATGGAGGAAAAATGTTTCATACTTTCAAACATGTATCTATGGGATTCCCCGGTCATTTACATCAAAAATATGGATGGTATCCTTTGGAGTTTTTTGGATTACTATCATTTGAATCAACTTAAGATTAATAATGGGTATCCACATCCAAGAATAGAAGAAATATTTGATTAGATCTGAGGTTTGACTATCATCAGGTTCATATTAGGACCTTATACATACATAAAATATCTTCTAGAAGTAGGTTTAATCTCTTTTAGTACCTAGTTATGTCATTTATACTCAATAACACGCATTCTTTTTTCATGGATCTTTTGAATTGGGTCTTCCAATTGTATTTGGATTCATTTTTTTGTCTTCATTGACGATATTTGTGTGTATTCTCACTCCAAACATGACCAAAAAACCCAACTTGAGATCATGATGAATACATAGGGAGAGCATCAACTCTATGATAAGATCAATAAATGCCAATTATTTATTGCAAAACCCACAACCTAGGTCATATCATCGTAGAGTTAGGAGTTTCTATTGACCCATAAATGTGAGAGATATCATTTCATTGGAGAATCACAATAATGTCTTCAACAGCAATAGTTTATTTGTGCTTTCTGAATATTAAATGTATTTCATTTTGGATTTATCATGCCTTGAAGTACTTCATACAAGGTTGTGAAATAAGGGTGTGAAATTTGAATGGTATTCAAATTGTGAAGCATCCATTTAGGAGTTGAAGGGTCATCCAACTTCAATGTCAATATTAATTCATCCAGATCCAGGATGGAGTTATATTGTGTACAATAACACATCAGGTATTAGATTGTGATATATTCTGATGTAGGATGAGTGAGTAATTGTGTGTTTTTCTCATTATTTGAGGCCTCATGAGTAGAATTACCTAATTCACAATCTCGATCTCATTGTTATAGTTGATGCCTAATTTTATTGGGGATATTATTTACTAGGTCATCATTTTTTGGTGTACATTGACCAAAAATCCTCAAATATATCTCCACACAGTGGGATCTAAATCTCATCTATCATAGGTAGGTTGAGTACCTAAAATCATTTTATTTATAGCTTGCCTATATATTCAAGAATTTGAATTCTGTTGCTGGTTATTTGAGCTGAAGAACTCACAATCATGTAGTTTAGGAATCCATTGATGAATGGAAGATAATGGCCTTATTCTCAGATATGTATGTTGAGGTTTAAGAGTAACATGGTCATACTATCATGTCAACCTTATAAATGACATCCAATCCTTTAAAATGTTCAAGTTCAATACGTCTATTTGATCTTGAACACCTTTTCCTAGGATAAATAATTTCAGATGATGAAATATATTTTGGTTGGACAGTGGATATGGATGTCAACATATTGTTCTATGGGAATATATGGGTCCTAGAATACATATTATAGGAGATAATATAGGATTTCGATACCTTGTTTTGGAAGTTTCACCCCGGTGTCACAAATATGATATCTTGATTTAGAACTTGTACCGAATTGAATAAATTTTCAATGTTTAGTTAAATTGAGTGATATGACTTTTTAAGAGTCACTTACTATTAATGGAATGAAGTTTTTTAAGTGGTTAAAGGATAATGATTATTTCCTTTTTAATGAAATTGATCATGTTTTTTTTCAAATGAAACGATCTCTTAGGATTGTATGACCATGACACTTATTTTTTCCTTATGAAAATATTTTTTTCAAATGTAATTGTTTCACTAAAAATAAACATTATTATAATATGGAATTGAATTATATATATATGAGTATTGATGGGAGGTAATTCCACATGTGAGTTATATATATATATATATATATATTATATTCCATTATAGAGGCTGATAAATATGGTATGGGGATCAGTAGGGCATGGTGACCCATGCTCCCCTTACATCAGTGTAGGGAATAGAGACCCTCACCCATACTTCAATATGGGAGATGGGTTTTTGAGCAGTACATTTCATATAGACTGTTTCCCTGGAATGAACACTTGACAAACTGAGTGATGGGAATGATTAAACCCCAGTTTATCTGTATGTGGGGCTTACTACCCCTTCAGTATGTCTTATCATCTCGTAGATTGGTGTTGGATTCCTACTTGTTATGCCCCCGTCCAATAATATATATATATATATATATATATATATACTATATATATAGTGGCAAGATCAGAAAGACTAGCCAGGAGATGATGCAGGTAGACCCGCAAACTGTCCTTTAGGAACTTAAGTGGGAGTTTATTTATTTATCCAGTATTACTTTTCATTCTTGTTTATACTTCCACACTATGTAGTTATGAGAACCTACTTTAATTACATGTAGAAATCATTGTTGATTCATTTAAAATATTTTTATCTCACAACCGACTTGGGATGCCCTTGGTACTTGAGAATATAATATTGTTATTTGTGTAAGTAAGGGAAAAAGTCCTCCTACTGGTTACTGATTTATTTTTTTTAGATGGAGATTAGGATAAGAGTATCGAGCATATTCTTGGGTTGATATGGAGGATATTTTTTTCTTTTTTACATTTTTAATAGCATGAATGTTGTCTATTACTCTATTTAATTTTTTGCTAGTATGCCATGCATCCATATATGTAAAAGAGATTTCCTTTGATGCTTTCATATTATATTTCATTATTTATACATTAGTTGTTATTTTTTTAATGATTCAACAGTTTATTATATATGTCTTTATATATTATTCTTCCACTAATAGTTATTAATTATAGTATATGTTTTCCTTCAGTAACATGAGGGTAAACTATTCCCACTATAACACAATTACACCCCAGCTTATTGTGGACATCCTCTGGCATACAAGGAGGTTCACTTGAGGCCATGTGACCCACCAGGCCAGGGGTATGGGTTAGGTAGCATCTGGGTTCAAGACATTACATATTGAAACAATTTTTATAGAAAAATAAAGTCCCCACCACCACTCTCTACCTTATATATGTGAGTTGAATCAGCCAAACATAAATGAAAAAAATAAATAAATTCATGAATATTACTATGACTCCCTTTGGACCTCACAAATTGGGTTTGAACAATACCATAATGAAGTATGAGATCATGAGCACATCACTGTGATGAATAAACCCAAAGGAAATGAAAAATTATATAAGATATTAACACATTTGAAGATGAACCATGTAGAATTTCAGTTCAAAAATCAGTAACTATGTGAATATATAAAAGTAGATGAAAAAATGTTTGGATATTTTTTGCAATGAGGAATAGTATCCTTCCAACATACCCCAATCATCTTAATATACATTATTTGATCCCCCATTATTAAACAAATTTGAAAAGGACTATACCTAAATGACTGAATCACCCCATGATTGAACTCTAAACTCATTCTATAAGAATCTTAGGTTGATTTATTTCACTCCTTCACAACTACAGTAGAAGATGAGTTCTTCTAGAGGGATTTCCTTCAGTTGTGTTGTGTATGCATTCTTTGTGTGAGGTATTGGAGAGTAGTAGAACATGTGATGATGACTTGGGTGATATAGATATCTAGATGCTACCCACCATTATTTTCAAAGGTGGTTGGTTCACCAACTCCACCCACCATGGTATGTTGCATCCATGGGTGATGTCCAATGTTCTGGTGGGTGTAGGTGGGGAATTGGTTGGAGTTATACCAAACAAGAAACCTCCCACCATGGAATTTAAGGTGGTGCAAGGGAACTTCTAGTTTATTAGATTTGAGGTAAGAGAGATCCTACATACATTGGGAGACTTAGATATCCATTATTAAGAATAAAATAGAGGATTGTGTGAGGGGTATCTGGTATCCTTTATTCTAGGTGAAATAAAGTCTATTTTCCCTCCATTCAAATCTCTTATTGATCAACAAATCACAACATGTGGTATCAAAAGAGGTTCCAGTGAAATAAATATGAGAAGTGGATACTTTCTGGTGAATGAAAAATTCTAGTTGACAATAATATTTTTTTGAAGGTATTTTATGAAACCTAGTGTTTAGGAAATTCTAACGGTGAAAATGAAATTGAAAACGGAACCAAAAAGAGATTCCTCGGACTGATTGATGTTTTTTTCCAACATAGGGTTCTCTATTACCCCATTACCAAAGAAGAATGGACTATTATAGCACTAAAGAAATTTTCGGTGAGTTTCTAGTAGCTACTCCAACATGCAATATCAGCGTCAATTATTGACACATCATTAATTTATCTCAACCATTGACACTGATTTGGTAATATCTTGAGGAATAGGTGTCTGATTTCGATGATCTAGGAGTCAATTCAACCATTTTCAACCAATCCCAAAACTAATAGTGCAATCTATTTTTCTAGATTCTATCTCATTTCTTCATAATCAAAATTACATGGAGGGACCAGCCATGAGAGGTGGTTGAGGTGCTGGAAACAGATGATAAAGGAATATAAGAGGAAGGTTCACAGATGGTATGATACCATCTTACAAGTGCTAATAATGGGGAATATAAGGACACATGAAGAAAAATTAGCCACTGTTTTTAAAAGAAATCCATCAATGTAGAAAACAATAATGAAGAAATATATACAAATACATGAATGTATCTAGAGAAATAAAAATTTCCTCATAATATGGATAATAGAAGTTCATCCATACATCAAGAAAATATATAGAATGGGAGGTTGATACTGAAACATTTTACCATGTCACTCGAATCGTGACTATTTAATAACATGTCATGATGGTGACATTGGTGCAGTCAAGATCATAAATACCGGTTAAATGGATAATTTTGGCATGGGTTATATGAAATTCAAGATGAAATTTGAATACACAATCACACTGATTTATGTTTGGCATGTCGAAATCCTTCAACTCAACCTGTTATCAGGTCTAGCCTTTGATAAAAAAGGATATGACAATATCTTCGGCGAAAAACCACGAAAGACAAAAAAGGGGGTATCATCACCACTCAAGGACACATATACATTACGTTGTACAAAAATCATTTGATGATATGTATTTATATCCTCAACATGGTAGACAGATGGATGTCATCCAATATGTGGCATAGGAGACTTGACCATATGAGTGAAAGAGGGTTATCTACCTTGATGAAGAATAATTATATTATTATTAACAAGGATTAATCACTTGATCCTTGTATATATTTCTTTTATGGGAATCAACATAGACATTCAATTTTTCATTACCAAGGATATATGAGTTTTTGAATCTAGTGAACTCTAATTTAAGCAGACCCATGGATGTGGATTTAATTAGAGGTAACAAATATTTCCTATAATTTATTGATGATGCAAATAGAAGTGTGTGGTGTACTTATTGTTGATTATGGACCTAGTATTGGACTACATCATGATGTTTCTTTCCATAGTGGAGTGTGAAACTTGAAGGAAGCTGAAATGTCTTCATTCAGACAACAGAGGAGGATACACATCCAAGGAATTTGATTCCTATTGTAGGAGTTGGGGTTTCCTATATTAGAGGATGGTCCCACACACCACAAAACACAACTGATTTATAGAAAGTATGAATAAAACCATCATGGAGAAGATCATATGCATAATTAGTTTGGTTAAGATACTTAAGCCATTCTGGGGAGAAGCTATTTAGGTTGCATGATACCTCATCCAAAGATCACTATCGATCCCATTGAATTTTGGGATTTTTCATCAGATATGGTCTGGTAGACATCCCTCTTACTCTCATTCAAGATTATTTGGACGTTTGGAATTATAAATTTATCCAAGGATCTTGGTTTGAAACTACATGGAAGATCTACTCCATGAATCTTCATCAACAATGTATATGAGTTGTTCAGATAAATGATTTAGGACCCAAAGGATAATTAGGTAACCAGAACTAGATATATTCTGTTTCATGAGAACTAGATGATCTTGGACATTCCAAATAAAAGAATGTATTGAATTGAATGTGTCAAGGAATCAATTCTTGATCCAAAACCTATAGCAGTAGCACCTATTAATTTAGAGGAGGTGGTGCATGTATACTCATAGACAGAAGATTCAGAGGTGGTGGAGTACAATATTGGGCTAGGGGAGACTCAATACTCTCTCAAAGAACTTATAGAACCATCACATGAGAAAGGTGATGTAATCCCTCACCAATAAAACATTTCACATGTTTGAAGATTATCATAAGGATTCCATCAATAAATTATTAATATTTAGGGTACCTTTTGCTGGCTGATGTGGGAAAGCCAGAAGGTAACCAAGAAGCCGCATCTCATCCTGATAAATTGAAGTGGATGCATGCAATGGAGGATAAAGTGGAGTCTTTTGTGAAGAAACTAGACATATGGTTTGGTGGAACTTACCAAAGGATAGAATTCACTAACAATCAATTGGATGTTCAGGATAAAGAAAGAGGACAAAAAACGAGGTCATGCACAATGCTTGGTAAGTTGGGATGTTGTTTCATTAGAAGAAAGGATTAGAATTAGATGAGATCTTTTAACCAGTGTGGAAGATCCCTTAAATCTGGGGCATTTTATAATTGGTTTCTATCTTGGATTTGGAGCTTTAATGAATGGACATGTCGAATAAGTTTCTTTATAGTGAAAACCCTGAGGATATCTTTATGAATAATCCTAAAGGTGTTGAGGACTCTGGAGAAGAAAAAATCATCTGAAAATTGAAGAAGATATTGTCTGGACTAAAAGAAGCTCCTAGGATTTGGTACAAGAAGCATGACTCATTCATTGTTAATCATGATTACAAGATGGAATAGGAAGACCAGTGTGTTTACGTGCAAAGATTTTAGGATGGTACCTTTGTTTTAATTTTACTTTATCCTGATGGAATTATGATCATTGGGAAGGATGCAGTTAATATTATCCATTTGAAGAAGGATTTATCAAATTCTATTGATATGAATGACTCAGGAGAAGCTCAATATATTTTGGGTATTCATATCATTCGTAAAATAAAGATGAGGTTATTATGGATATCTCTTGATAAGTATGTTGAACGTGTACTAAAAAATTTCAACATGGAAAAACCCAAACCAATGATCATTCCGCTTCCTAGTAATATAATGTTGAGAAAATGTTCATGCCTATAATCTAAGGAGAAAATGGATGCAATGGAGATGATATAAAACTCTTCTATAGTTGGAATCTTGATGTACGATATAGTGAGTATGTGACCTATCATTTCCCATGTAGTGTCGATCATGAGCTGATCTCTCTCAAATCCCATGAAGCGGCAATAGGATAAAGTCATGTGGATTATGAGGTACCTTAATGGTACTTAAAAGATATGTTTGTTCTATTGGGGATATTAACATCAATTGGAGGGAAATACAAATGAATATATGGTTGAATATCCTGATAGCAGGTAAACTACATTATGATATATATATATATATATATAATGTTGTTGGATGAGATTTATCATGATAGTCAAGGTTTCAAAAGTGTGTCACATTATCCCTGATGAAATCAGAGTACATTTCTTCTTCAGAAGCTATCAATGAGATTTTTTGGCTAAAGAATTTTCTGCAGGAGTAAAAATTCATCCAGAAAGAGTAAAAAGTTCATTTTGATAATAAAAGTTCATTAGAAATGAAAAAGTAATCCATGTACCATTCTCGAATAAAGAACATCGACATTCTCTATAATTGGATATGCTAAGTGGTGGAACTAGTGCTATTGTGACTTGTGTAGATCAAAAAATAGGAGAAATCGATATATATGTTGACAAAGAAAGATTCTTGTTATAAGCTAGAACATTCCTGATGCTCCAATACATTGTATCCAGAGTGGGAGAATTGATGGAGATATCCAGCTACTTCCAACATTTTTTGTCAAACATGGCTAGTTAACCAACTCCTCCCACTATGGAAATTATGGAAACATTAGTGATTTTTTTATAAAAATTATTCCCTATTGTTCTCTATGTTTTACCATTAATAAATATAGTGTATACAATGATTTTGATTTCATAGGTAATTCATTCAGGTATATAAAAATGTGTATAATATTATGACCTATTCTATTATATCCATGATTTTTCATTCTCTTTGAAAATTATATCATTAAATTATATCACATGTAAATTCATTTGGTAAAATAGATATATCTTCATACACTACATTGAATTTGTAGATGACTAAAAATGATTCCCTAAAATACTACTATACCATAAAAATATTATGGGATCAATATTTTTGTAATCTAAGAACTAAAAAAACTTATAAAACATCGACAAATTTTTAGAATGAATTCTTATATCTTCTATTGTAAAATAGTACATCACGTATTGTAAATTTCAATCGAACATATATTTCCTTTTAGCTTAAATTTTTTCACTGACATAACAGAGAAAATTATGCTATTCTTAAATCATTTTGGTACCCATCATCAATAATATTTAAATATTGTTTAATTATTCTTATTTAAATATAATTTAAAATATATGTTATCCATAATCCATGACATTAACGATTTTTTATGTTGAATAATTCTGATAACACGTGGCTTTATGAATTGGATAGTGTAATACCAATATGTACTAAAATTTTATCGTTGCATGGTATGTGGTGTATTAAGTTTAAATTTTCATTATATTATTAAATTTAGTGAAAAAATAAAATCTCATTAATAATTTTATTAATTATTTCCTCCTTCTCCAGACATGATGTGTATTCCATATCCAAGGTTTCTTGTCCCCTAATTTTTTCCATGAATATAATTGATTTTAACCCTAATTTCCCTTATCATTGGATCATAAAACATTAAACTACATTCTACAATTCATTTCTTTTGTCCTACAAAAAAATATCAAGTCTCAAAAATAAATCTCTACATTAAGATTGACTCAAATGGTTTCCTCATAGCTCCCAAAGTTGAAATTTTATATTTTTCACAAGATATATATTTTTAATCCTCTAAATAATATATCAATTTTTCATTAAGGATTTATAAATATATATTATATGAATTCCCTACAATAAAAATATAATTAACTACATAAGACACTAAAAATTCATTCTCAGTTCACATGATCTCAAAGGCTCTCTCCCTATTTTAACACAATAATGTATGATGAAAACATTAATTAAAAAATGTGTCCTTTAATTATTTACGTATTATTTAATAAACATTATCATTAGGAATTATATTTATGATAAATGTAAACAATTTATCTTTGGCACCATAAAATTTGATTACAAAGGTATTGTTTTGAGTATTTGGAAAAGTGAATTAGGTCATGTTTTGTATTTACCATGTGACTTTGGACCCCATAGATGTGTGAGAAGTGGCAGAATAAGTCAGGAAATAACAATTTGTACTTGGCATGGGATTGGGGGTTCAAAATTTATAATATGTTTTTGTAGGTTTTCAAATCATTAATATATAATTACTTACGGGTTTGGATAATTTTGGATGAATAATATTAATTTTAATATTTTTTAAAGCATTTGGTACTTATATTATAATTTCAAAAAATTTAGCAATGTCAAAATTCATAGAAATAATGTTTAAATAAATATCCAAATTTGTAATTACTATTTTTCATGAGGATTTTAATGAGTATGAATTTGTTGAAAAGGGAAAAAATCATGGCATCATTATTCCTAATATATCTTTTGTGCAGTAAGATTGTGTCCTGGAATCACTATTCTTGGTCGTAATTTTCTAGAAATATGTTTAATCATAGATCTAGTAAAGATTCATAGGGTTTAGTAAGACTATTTTTTCAGAATATCTATGTTAGGATTTACTAACTTTTTTTGAATATTCTTAATATGACCGTCAGACATATGATAAACTCTTACTATGTTAATAAGACCTTGTACATGGTCATATTTTAAAATGATGAATAGTATTTCAAGGTTAGATACACTTATAATAAATTCATTACTATGATAGTAAAAAATATAATAATCTCTTACTATGAAAGTAAAAATTTGGAAATTATTAATTTTACATCATTTAACAATGTTTCTAGATTTTTATAAAATGAAAATAAATGATAAAAATATGTGTTTAATGAATTTTAGGGTATTATTATCACATGTACTTAGGGGGGATCATAGTTCAGGGATCTTAATATCATATAATTCACGGAGATATATATTATACATTTCTTAATGTATTCAAATTTCTTAGAAAGTAAGATAGACTTAGGGGAAAGGATAACCAGCTCTATGTGACTATGTATTATATTTCTAACTATTTTTGTATCCCACACTAAAAACCCAATTTTTATATCATTTTTCAAATTTGAATGAATATTCCAATTGAATCAAACTAAAAGTGATTTCTAATGAGTAAGGTCATGGAAACTATAGGATTATGTCTCCTTAATTATACCTTTGAATAAATTTCTTTTGGGATGCATAGTAATCATGCGTGAATGGGGTGGGCCGAGTGAGGTATGGAATGAAAACATATAAAATTGTTGTTGTACCTAGTGGTTACTAGGGGTTGACCCAGTTGTGAATATATGGGTTTATTCCTGATATGGAATTTCTTATTTAGTTTTTTTTATTGTTGGTTGGACATGAATAAGGTGGTTATATATGTTATTCATGAAATGTGATTGTTGATGTGGTTCATGGGAACATGCTGGGTATCAATCATGTGACTATGGGTGATTTTGATTACTTAATGTGGGGTGAAATTGTCTTTTGGGATGATGTTGATATTGTTGACCATTTTTTGGGTTGGAAACATGGTTCTTAGGTATAAATGGAGGTTCACTAATGGTTTGTCCCAGATTTTTAGCAATTCTATGCGGTTTTGTTGATAGAGGGGATGTTGGGGTCATGTGCGAATAGTTTAGGACCCATAAGGTTTTATAATATAATCTTTGTTTGTGAAATCCTCCATATATTAAGTGTAATAGAGGACTATGTTGAACATAATTATGGAAGTGTTCCTCATCTTTGATGACCAAAATATGTGGTAGTTGACACCACAGGTTGGGGGCATGCGGCTTGTTTTCCATGTAGGATCTAAAAGGATGGGATTGTGGAAGGGAAGGTATTTACTTACCTTGGGTTCATTGAGGTTTTTAGGTTTAACTTGGTAAATTAATGAGGAAGTTCTTGGTAATTGTGATATGGTTTAGGGATATGCCTTTGGGGTTCTAGGATGACATATATTTATATGCGTTTATGTTGGCATGTGGTGTTGTGCAATATACATTTTTCAATGATTTCTAATGAATTGATCCTAAATTTTGTGTATCAAGATCAACACCATATCAGATAATGAGTTTCATATATTATTCATTAAAATATCAAATTTATATAGTAAAACATGTTTATCATGTGAACTGATCTTGATAATGGAACATAAAAATCACCAACAGTTGTAATCTCCCCTATTCAGATGATGGTTCCACATATCAGTTGATCCTCGTAATCAATTAGAACCATGAATAATTGCAGATCCTAGTAAGATCATGATATAAACAAAACCACTATTTGTTTAATCATTGAAAATAAATCAAATACCATTTATGACTCTGAATAATAGATGAATAAATTGAGATAAACAAAAAATAGGTCACAATAAGGACCTTTCCTGATAAATCAACATCTATTCTTGTGGAAATAGAAGAAAAAGGGTTAATCTAATGTTTCAAACCAATTAGTCACATGTAAAAATTTTAAATAAAACCTGCTAGTCTTTATATCAATTTAAAGGGTGATAATGGATTAAATCATTATAAATATTAATATTTGATGTCAATGATATCAAATATATGGATAAATCCTTAAAATAAATGCCTCGCATTGATTATATGATCGATCTTGGGGGAAGAACATTCTCATTGGAGTTTTTGAAAATTTTGTTGTGATCATTGATGTATTCATGATCTATTTATGAACACTATGTTCATTATTTAATGATATCATTATAAATAACTCCTCAAATATCCTAGGGTTGTGCGAGTAACCCTAGATATTGGCCTTTGAAATGATTAAATAGGTATTTTTCAATGTCTATGGAAAATTAAATATGTAAAATTAATTTATTAATTAATTTTCATATTCCACCTACAAATTCACCTTATCGTGCAGTCTAATATAATTTAAACCTATGTTGCACCTTGGCTAAAATGCATATTAAGAATTTAATAGAAATTTGGGTTTACCCATCAATGACTCCATTGAGGATGAAATTAATTATATCTGAAATTATGTGTACATGTATGTTAATATATTTAATATTTTTAATATACGATATTGAGGATACATGACTCCCGATACTCTACAAAAAATCCATTCAAAATTTATAGTGTTCTCCAAAATATATATTTAATGTATAGAACAATTATAACCATAGTAGCTGGATTTTTTACACTCTCTCCACCTTCATTTTTTTCATTTTGAAAAGTAGGACCCACTCAAACAGGTGAGGATACAAAACTCAAAACATATTCTACTGAACCCATGATCTCTTCTAAATATTCAAAATCTTCTAGAAGAATAGAAAATTTGTACTACTTTTCTTTTTAAGTACCTTCTCCTATAAATCCTCAATCACAATTGGGCACCCTAAGAAGTTGTATCTATACTCATAGTTGATCATGCCTCGGTCAAAAACATCTGATGGATTTTTTGTTCATCTCCTCCAATCTCACCCATGGAATATGTTATGAAATTAGTACAACTATGTTAGGAAATATATATGCTATAAAAACACTCCAGTTTGGAATATAATATAAAATTGACTAATAATACTTTGAAATATCATTCTACCCTACCCAAATCTTTACAAATCTCATCAAGGTGGTACATTTAGGAATACATGCTCTCCCTTTATGAACACCAAATGCCTTATTCATTTCTCTACATAGAGACTCTCATGGCTCTATGTTTTCCACATCCACTCCTAGTTAGTCTTCACTTTCACTTTCATGACATGTAATAACTTTGACCCCATTATTGAAAATTATTCCAACTCCAATAATCATAGTGGTGATCTAAATTGTCTCCCATAAAGGGCCTCAAAAGGAATGGTACAAATAGCTTATATATAAATATTGTTTTATGTAAAATCTAATAAGGTTATTTTATCTTCTGATCTTCATCCAATGTCCAAAATAAAATCCAACATCATGTACTATATGACCTAGATGGTCAGCTTAGTCTAGTCATCTATTTAGGGGTGTAACTTCATGCTCATCCACAACTAGGTCCCTAAAGGAACCTACAGACCTCTCTAGAAATAAATATGTGAAGAAAGAGTTACAATATGAAACAATAATCATGAGAACACCATGGATCAAGATTATATATTACATGTAGATGCATAGCATGCTTTTTACTAATCAATGCTCTCTTGTATTGAGGGTTTTGACCAGCATTGTGAGTTGATCCAAAATCAAATAGATAACATAATGACCTCTCATATTACATGTAAATCCCATCATAAAATCAATGGATATTCCATCCCACTTCCTTTTTGGTACCATTTTGTGTAGGCCAACCATTATGGAACCTTGATTGGCCTTCACATGTTAAAAGTTGTGGCATCATGAAAGGAATTTTAAACGTGCTTCTTTAGCTTTGTCCACCAAAACTAATTTTGAATATATAGGTACATCTTTTACACTCAAGGATATACCACTTTGGTATACGTATAAATTGTCTCAACACCTCCTCTATATTTAAATCTAACATTGTATACCCTCTACGATATAGGAGGGCATGCTCCCTACCTTTAGAGAATCTATTAGGTGAAATTATTATCAATATCATCATGAAATACCCCACAATAAAAATATATCAGTTGTTATTCCCTTATAAGATGAAGAAGAACAGGGGTGGGGAGGAGGAAAAAATCATATATTAGTGGTATTGTTGTAATATCTCATCAACCCAAGATAACTCCACTCAGACCAACTACTTTGTTGTGTCACCTTGATATTGGGATTGAGATTTCATACTAGTAACATCATTCTCTACATTACATTTTCCTAGATTATATTTTTTTTAGAAGCTATTATCATATAGAAACATACTGTTTTTTCACTATCTATGGATGGGAAATATTCATTTCAAGATTTACCTATGAATATTATAGATAAAATGAAAATAAAACCCCTCACTAATATAGTATCCTTTCCAATCCTTCAAGGTAAGCACCAATGTAACCATCTTTGTGACATGGGATGTGTGGCTATGCTCATGGGGTATCAAATATATTGATCTATATGGAATCAAGGCCTATATATTCATTAAAAAAATATTTATCCTTTCTCTATAGGAATCATAGAAAATTGCATACTGAAACTCCTATTTTGGAAACCTTGGGATGATAGTGCTTTTCAAACTCTACTATAACTCCAAAAAGGCCTTCTAGAACATCGTTGACTATAAAAAAGGCTTCCCCTTCTAGGTCCAACTAGTATAACAAGCTAAAACCTAGGATAAATATATAAAGAAACAATGTTAGTATCCATTCCTTCATAAGAAGATTCATATACTCATCACACCATTATTTTTTCCATGTTAAAACTACATATGTCTTTCCTAGGAGAACACCTATTCCTCCTTATGAGACAACATGTCCTAAGAAGTGGACATATATATTTTATTACTAAAAAATTTATTGTTTTATATACAACTAATGATCCTAAAGTATTTCCTTGTCCATACTCCAATGTTTTGTATGCTCAACTTATAATACATAGTTGATGATATTGTAGTTTAAAAAGACCACCATCAACTGGACCATAAAATGATTATACCCTTTTCATGAGTCCCATAAACACTATTGGTGCATTCATAATACAAAAGGTAATCTCCATATACTCATAATCACCATAAATAAACCTAATTTTCATCTTTGTAATATCCTTCTCACACATCCACAATTGGGGAATTGAGAGACACTTTTCTAAATCCATAAGATAGAAGAGGTCATCAATCCATTATAGTATATTATTATTCATTATATTCACTTGGTTCAGGTGGTGATAATGTATATATAAAATCATGCTACCATATGATTTCTTAACAAAAAAAAATTAATGTTTACGTAGGGAAGACACAAGGCCTAATAAATCCCTTCATTTGATTGTCATCAAAATATAACCTTATCTCTCATAGAGTAGTGGTTTCCATCTGATATGCTAAAGATAGTTCAGAATCCCCATGATTGTATGAAATTTTGAATTTAGTCTCTAAATGGGATGGTAAACATGATACTTTTTCATGGATTATAACCTTATACTCCTCCTATAAAGAAGGAAAATTGAATCTTAAAAAATCTAGTAATATAAGGGTAAATGTAGTCAACATACAAGAATTTTGTTGTAATATATTATGAATGATACCACCATACTCTTAATATAATTAATTATCATAAATAAAGAAAAATATATACTTATCAGTAAGATTAAATATCATTCCCTATTTGAAATAATTAATTCGGGTATGTATTGTGGATATCTAGTACGTACTATGAATGAACTCATACAGTCATGTCACATCTATGAAAATAATCCATGAGAAAATCACTCCTCCAAATTCTATATCACTCTTTTTATAGAAGAATGTGATCATATAATCTCATCCAGTAAGACTCTCTTACCATAAGAGTTGGGCTAGAGGATTCAAGGGAATCGGTAGTTACCGAACAAGGTATAAGGCAAAAAAGTAATGGATCATACCAATGTCTACCAAAATTTATACAATTGTGAAAAATATATAGACTATGCCTCGAATCATCGTTGTATCCTCTGAGTTCTAATAATCTACTTCCAAAAACTATACACACCCTTAAATTCTATCCCATTGAGCATGGAATTGACCACATGGAGGTAAATAATATGGTATCAGGTTATAATTTCAACCACTTCCTACATCCCCTATCTCATATACCATTATATAATATATGAGGATCTACTTATCTATTTATGAGAGGTCCCTAACTATATAATTGACTATAATGGGGTGTTCCATCCACTTAATATCCTTCATCTACTATAAGATGAGTTGGATATCCCCAATAAATAAAAAAACTCTTATTGAACAAAAAGAAAATCCATTATTCTAGTTGAATATATACCATTTATTTCCCTAATTCAGTGTTCATATGGTTTAAAACTACTAATGAGAGTGTATTTGGTGTTTATGTCCCAATATACCCCACTGGATGTCTATTGTCGAGGTATGTGCTTTTGGGAGGAGAATACTAGCACCTAATAACATTGGAAACTAGGCTAAAATGTTCACAACTATAAGTGTATGCTACAATACCCAATTTTAGGGTAGATACATGGAGGAACCATTCTATATGGAGTATTACAACTAATCCCCCACTCAGTATTCTATTTTTAGAATTGCCCACCACAAACCATGTCAATATGGAAACTTGTGAGGTCAGTGAACATTCATTCATACATCATAAAATATATTCTTCTTTCTATAACATGAGGATATTGTGTATGGTCATTGAATGTATAGTCACTAAAAAATACTCCTATTGGAAAGGACTAAAACATAGTCAAAATAAGAATTTCCTTATTATGTGTCTAAGTCACTGGAGTCCACTAACCATATTTCATGCCATATAAAAGTCTTATTGAAACAACCATAATATAATATTACGATGTTCGACCAAGAAGAAATAATCGGACCACCGTCTCAAGCCAGTCCTTTAATGCATGCTGGGCCTACTCACCCCAAAACCTTGGTGACCACTATCTCTAAATCCCATGCATCATGTTCTACTTATGAGCATCATCATCCTAAAATATTGTAATAACCTACTACATTTCACATTGAAAAAATCATCATGTATTACTAGGGGTAGGTATAATAATTTCTTGATGGGTGGTAGTACTTCTTATAGTCCACCTAGAGGATATACCTAATGAACATACCCATAAACTGAGGCCTCGTCACTAAACTAATCATCTTTAATGTCTGGTCACAAAATAATAGCATATGGTTTGTTTGTAGGAATCCCAAGATAGTAAATGTGTACCATGTAAAAAAGGATTATCTTGATTGATATACCATGTAGGAAATTGAATCCAAAATCTATTTCCAATATGATACATATACCACTGTTTTCCTTATAATCAGTATCGTGGAGTAACAAGTCAATAATGGGATTACTAGAACCCCAATGAATGGATACATATTCCACCACATCATCACTAAGGTCTCGATCCTGTGAACATAACATAACAAACCTAATCCGTATTTCTTGAAATCCCAAACCAATCCTAAAAATTATTCTACCTCATAACTCCATCATAAGATAACCGAATATATGATACTATTATGACATGAGACAACCTAATGAGGCCCTAACTAGTCAATTGGTATACACAGTGTGACACCCAAGTCCACCTCTAATAGACCATGGGATAGTGACTAGGATGAAGTATGGATATCAAAAAAATTAGTTTGATTTAGCCAAATGTACATATACATAAACTTACACATCTCAATACATCATGGGATAATGAAAAAGTGACAATGGGAATATAAAATGCATGTATATCCTATTAAACCATGAATATTGTATGAAATTACAGAAGAAAATAAATTATGGTAAAATAAAAGTCAAAAAACTAGAAAGTATATATAACTTGACAAAGAGTGAGAATATTTTCCAAGCACACAACCTCTAATTTTTAACTATCATCCTGCTACCACAACAAAAAAATTCCACTTTTAACCACCTGTAATAGGTTTACCTAGATTTCCATCAACAAATCTATCCTTTTCATAATACATGACATGTGCGGGAAGATCCCATATAGGTGTGAGTATATACATGCCTACCTAGAAAAACCCCACAATCACTATGAAGTAAATCATTAAAAAAGAGTAATCCCCAAACCATAATCAAGACTATAAGAAACAGTGAACCCAAGTAATCAAATAAAATCATAAAAACCACATATTAATGTCTCATACCTTATAGATATAACAAATAACAACATTTTTCATAGGGTTTAAAAAATATTCACAATCAGAAATTAATTTGTGATGCCTCTAATGTAATTACAAAAGGACAGGCATGCCTCACTAAAAGGAATCTCAGATAAGGGAATTCAACATTATATTATGGGATTATTCCCTAATAAATATGGGGATACAATACATAATCTATACAATCCTTTATGAGGGGATCACATAACTTGATTAAGGTAGAAGGATACATGAACCTACACATGAAAGGAAAATGGTATCTTGAGCTCATTACCAGGGTGGGATAGCTGATATTATCCATGATCAACATATAGATATTTGATCATGCATCTTGAGTAGTAGGGTAGGATTATAGACCTTATATAGGGGTGTCAGAGTCTCTACCATCATCTACGACATAAAAAAATTAAAATGATGGACTGCTTACATATCTGAAATTGGGAATGAACAAAAATACACAACCCCTGATTTATTATAGGAAGGGATAATTACATACCAGCATGGTCAAATTATGTGTATGGAATAAACGAACACATGGTCATACCCCTAATTCCTGAGTCATGTTCAATTGATGTCACATTGTGTGTGTCTTATCCTCTTGGTGTGGGAGACCACTCGGGTACTTTGGGATATACCATCAGTATACATCAAGCTATCCTTCAAGGGACACATGGTTCATGACACCTTTCACAAGATCAGTGTCATATTTTACAAAGTTTTTAAATCCTAGTGCTATATCTTCCAGGATGCTTGATGTATGATATTTTAAACAAAACATTATGTAGTCAAATGATTTATAGATTTCTATATTCCTCCAAAAGAATTTATGTTTCCACCATATTCACCATAATTACTGTTAAAATATTATAAAAACACGTAAACCAAGATAAACACAATTCCATAGATAGTATTCTAGATATACTAAATATAAAATAAAATCCCCAACATCTTTTGTGACTCCTATACAATCCCTAGTCAGGATTGGACATTCCTGAGCACCTCAATTCAAAATATACTGCATGTCGGTTTATTTTTACACCTATTAGTAGATCTTCATTATCAATCAGTACAATAAAGAATAACAGATAATATTTTAATCAATATATTAACCAATCTACAATTATTAAAATTGAAGACCAAACATCAAATTATGATAAGGAATCATAAAAATAGAGATAAAAATTAAAATAACAAATTATATTTGTAGTAATGATTACCATGCCTAATTTATCATCATCTAATCTATTAGAAACCAGAGAAAAAGGGCAAACTAGAGGTTCTAAACCAATAAATCTCATATCACAATTTTGAATCAAAAGAACTATATGTTGATAAGGGAATTCTAATGGTGATAACCTCTTAAATCCTTAGAAATATTAATCTTATAATGAAATGATAAAAGAGATTAAGATAAATAATTAAATCCCAACCGTGATTATAGGATTGATAGTTGGGTAAGAACATTCTCATAAGAATTCATGTTTATGGTACTGTGATATGTAATGAGTTTGTGATCAATTCATTGACACCAAGTTCATCCCTCATGATATCACCATATAGCTCTCTACTAATCTCATAGGTTAATTAAGACAACCCTATAGATTATCTTAAATGAATAAAAATATGGTTAATTCATGGTTTATGTGAAATTAAATAAAAAATATTAATTACTTATTTAAAATGATTAATCTAGAAATGATTTTTTACCTATAATGGGGTCTGATCTAAGAAAAACGTATATTGCACCTAGGGTAAAACACATGATTCAGATTCAATGTTGGTCTGTGATTCCACATAATAAATACTTTTAAATAAGAAATAAATTATTTATGAAATTATATGTGTACATAAGTTAATAAATATAATATTTTTAAAATATTGATATTGGAACTATAAAATGCTTGAAACTCAAAGCCAAGACGTTTAGTATCTACAAAAATATAATTTATTGTATTCAAAGTATCAAACTATAAAAACTGTAACCATAGAATATTATATCATGAAATATATATAATATATGAAAAATGAATTTAAATCAATCATCATAGGCTTATGATAAATTTATTGAACCATTCCTAACTCATTGAAATCAGTTTAGAAAAACCTCAAAAGGAATGAGATTGATAAAAAATCGATTAATGTGAATAGTAAATTAAAGAATGAAAATAAAAATCAATATTAATTATAAATAAATCAAGAATCATTATTGTAAAGAATAATTAATAATAAAAAATATTGAAAATCATGTGCCACATACATAATAATAAAAAATCATAAAAATTAATCTGTAATTACTATAATGAAAACATATCAAAGTCCTTTCAGTATCACTATTAATGTCTTATAAAATACATATCTTGTAATATATACATACCAAAATACATTGAATATACGTATAATTTTAGTAACGCCTATAATGTCATAATATTTCATAAATCATTGTATTTCACATGGATATAAATGGTTACATGAATCACATATAATATTCATGAAATTGATAACCAATGTGAAACTAATAATAAGTTCAAAAAAATCCATAGCATTATTGAATATAAACTATAAAAGAAGTTGGAGAATAAATTGATGTAAATCAACATGAAGGAAAATAATAAGTAGATATAAATCAACATGATATAAAAATTTAATGGTGTATGATGACTTAATGTTTTAAACAAATAAATATTTAGAATTTTTAGATAATAAATAAACTAAAATAACTCATAAGAATTATTGTTGATATGGAATCAGGAGAAGAAAAAAGAAGAGATCTATATATGAATTATGTAATATGAAAATTAGGAACCAAAGTGAACGAAAATAGAAAAACACATTACAATAAAAAGAAATAAAAAACAAATGGAATAAAATATGATATATATTCAATACATAAGTAATGCTGTAAATATTGAACACGAATAAAAAGAAGATAAATTCGGAGAGAACCCTATACCCAATTTAAATGGTATTAATTGAAAAGAACAATAACCATAGGTTAATAAATTGAAATTGAAATATTTTAATATAATCTTAAGAGGTGGATTATAATAATTTCAAATATAAAAATTTTAATCTATTATAGTTTGATATTATAAAAATCTAGAGTAAGAATTATAATTTGATAATGAGAGATGTCATCATACCTCAAGTTTTGAGTTTATTGGTTACATTATAAATTATTATTTTATATATTTTTATACATTAAAAAATTAATATGTAACATTATTTATGTTTATTAAATTTAATATTGATAATTTGGGATCATTATTAACTAGTTTAGGTTATTTATTAATAATATGAGTCACCAAGATGCGTTTTTTCAAATATATTCTTGGTTATCTAACTATTGTGGTATTAAAAATCATTTGTTGGTCTTGAGTCACTTGTAATCCTATATATATATATAACTTATTTTTTAAACATAGTTTCACAATTTCAATATTTATAAAAAATAGCTCAAAATAATAAATCTTTATTTTAAAATGATAGTTGTATGGATAAATAATTATATGTAGTTTAATCGACCAAAAAAGTAACAATTCATGAAATAATTTAAATATTAATTACATCACTATATAATACTGTTAAAAAATAAAATTACATATGTTTTTTTCATTACATTATACTAACAATGCATTAATGTATAGATATTATTGAATGAATTTATCTATGTATGTGGTAAAAACTAACAATGTAAAGACATGTTTAAAGGGGAGAATAATAAGAATGGTAAAAAGTGTATATTCTAATTGTAATGGTATTATAAAATTTATTTTATATTTATATCATGTTTAAATATATACATTATAACTATGAATTTATATTGAAATAAAATAGTTAGATTATGTATCATTGCATATTTGGATGAAATAACTCAATATATTGCAACAATATGTGATTTTGATTTGATGGTTTTAGAGTGACCCGACGGTTATATACTTTGTTAAGTGGAATAAGATAATTTATTTTGGTATATTTTATGTAGATTAAATAATTTTAGAAGTGTTTTTATAATGAGGATATAATAGGGTTATTATAGGTATATAATGTGGCTATTTTGAATTTAAATAATGAATCTAATACAATATTATGGAAAATATAATAAAAAGTGATTTACATACTAGAAAGGAATATTATTAATAATTTCTTATATAAACCTAGGTCAGTCAAAAGAATTAGATAATGTGTTTATATGATGAATTAATTTATATTTTGTAGAGGGTATTACATACCATACACAACTTATAGATGTTGGTACCCTAGTGGGGCATGCCTCATCCCTCCCCATAATGAATTAAAAACACCCATATGACATATTTTATTACATTAAGGGGCATGAAGATCCAATAAATTGATGGAATTAAGGCTCTATAGATTGATATCCATGTCTGATATCACAATGGTCGTATTATTTTTTCAAATGATTGTTTCCCCACCTTCGATGTGCGACCTTAGTAACCTACTCTTCCCATGACCATCATGAGGTGACCTGCATACATGCCATAACCATGAAACATCTTTGTATCCCACCATTAAACAGGACACCATTATCTCCCCTCCAATAGAGTACTTGGACATTTACCTTTGGAATACATAGCCACCTACATTTTAATTGTTTGGGGGAGTAGGCATGATAGTTGGGGTTTAATCCCCAAGAGCATGGGTGTATTGCAGTGACCCCATTAATCTAAGATGGGGATAGATTGAAAAAGTTTATATGGGTATCTATATCATGTAAATAGAAGTAAGCCCTGTAGAGCTCCGCCCTTCCCTATATAAATCCAATCTAATTAAAGATAGTTTTTAGCCCGTCTCCACAAACAGTCGAGTGGCCACACCAAAAAATCATTATTATTTATATAAAAACTTTTATAGTTAATAGGTATTCAAATTATATATAAAATGGTTACTCCTGTAAGTTATCTAATTTTTATAAAATTATCCACATCTCATAGAGTCATCAAGGAAAATTATCATATATACATAACTCATATGTCTGATGGTCATATCCCCAAAGGTCATATTTTATCATACCATCCTCTATATGATCCCTTAAATTAATCCTTGAAATCACTCTTCTTATTCATAATGTTTTCTCTTAGTGTACTCTATTTATTGTATAATATAGTTATCTCATTCTTAATAACCTATTTATTAGTATGATGAATTTAACACGATCTATATTTATGTGATCCATAGAACATTGGATATGAAATTTGAAGTCAGGATAATATATTTTTTGTTAACCCATTATATTTTTATATATTATGTAATTTTTTGGGATTTAATATTTATTATATAGTAATAAAATAATATTTCTTATTAAATAGTTAAAATTATTTATTTAAAATATAAATTTCTACTCAAATTAATTATTCTAAATTGAAATAATTTTTATTTAATTATTAAACACATAAACTTTATGTAAGAAAATTTTATGTTGTAAACTATCGTTTTTAAATCTGACCATTATATATGAATAGATTTATGTAGTTTTGTTTCATCAAATATTCATGATTATATATCACTTATGAATGTTTATAATATCTCCAAAGAATATGGTAAAGTTGTTTGGTCTTGTTTTGTAACACCATATCAATATATTTATAGATATTCAGGAATTTTTCATCATATTAGTGGTCTCCCAATAGTAGTTCAACTTTTAAAATTACTAAATGTGAGGGATTTGGTATATATAAATATTTTGGTGACATAAATGCCACAAATTATAAACATGAGAATGATTTAAATAAAGTGTTATTTGTTTCAGAACAATACTCACTTGATGAAGACATTGAGAGAGGATTTTTTGTTTAGTAATTACATTTTTCTTCTTTATAATAACTATAAATCTCATATATGTAGAAATTCATAAGAATAACTTCACTGTAATATAAAATTAAATATATAATTAGTGAATATTAATTTCACAATAATCATATCTTCCAAAGTATTATGTTATCATGAAATGTGGGAAATCCATTGTTATATGAAAACATAGTCAGTGAAAGATGTTGATCTCATCACGCTTTAATGTTTATAAAATTTAATTATGAATAAATTACAGGTCATGATTTTCCTATTAATATTGATATTGTATTTGAGGGTGATAAGATATAGTAAATATCAATAATAAGTTTAATGAATAATTTAAACTTTTAATGAATGTTGGGGGAATCCTTATATCTCTATCAAATGAAATAAATATTGGATTCATATTCTTCCCCACCATTTATAAATATTAAATTTTATTATGTAAAAATAATGTCATATAATAGTGATGTGACGTTTCATTCTCAGTTGTTTAAGCAAAAACCATGGGTCTATGTTTACTTTTATGTTAATTGAATATCCCACACAAAAATCCATGGTGTTTTTCATACATTTCCATTTTGATATAAGAAATGTACTCACTATCCATTTAATCTTTTAAAACTTTTCTTTAAAATTCTTGTAAACCATGTACCTTGAGTTATTATTTAATGTTTAAATCTTCATATTATATAATTTAAAAAAATTAAATATATATCCATAACATTTTATGTTTTCTATGTAAACAAAGAAAGATGTGATATGTGGATCATCCCATGATATTTTTTACTCTCATTTTTTCAGGGTATATATTATAATATTTTAGACCATATAACTAATTTATTATCAATGTTTACAAAATGAGTCTGAACATCTTTCATTTCATTCACCATTGTTCAAAATACTAGAACATTCTCTTATATTTGATATGTTTTTTCATGGATATTTAGTAAGGAAAATGTTATGAATGATAGTATTTTCTCTTTATATTTTTTTATTGTAGATCCATCCATTATATATCCTAGATTATTTGATCTATTTAAATCCTCATCATATATAAGGTAGGATTCTTCTTTCTTATTAGATCATCAAAAACCATTTACGATATGTTAGGAAGATAATATATTGAAAAATCATTTTCTTTGGTCAAATCTAATTAGCATAGTTTGAAAAAAATTAATTCCCATAATTAATTACATAAAATATATTTTTATACCAATAAACATATCACACATCATATTGATGTAATAATTTCTATAATATTTTTAGTTTGCATTTTTAGTTTGTTTTGTTTTATCATTATAACAATTAATTTTTTTTAGTTTTTCCTAAAATTTACCTCAACATCATTATTAATATATTAATCTTTAGTAATGGAGATAAATAAATCATGATACTAGGTTATTGCAACATTTTAAAACATGGCCTAGAAAACAAGAAGTTTTTAAAGAATTATTAGAGGTATGTAAGGTCAAAATTCCATTTTTAAATGGAAAATTTCTTTTTATATAGGTGTAAAGATTTAGATTTAATGATCATTTGTGTTTTTTCTAATTGAATATATATTATCAATGGGATATACAACATTATCACGGGGACATACAAAAACAATTAAGATGCATATGCTTGATCATAATTGGGAGGATGAATTTAAAATATGAGTGAACCATCATTAGAAATAGAATTGTGGGATGGATAATGTCGAACAACAATGGGATAATGAGGACCAATATCATAGGATTAATAATTAAGAATTATTATTCATACCAACTTTTATCTTGTAATTTGCATCACATGTAATGCTCGGACCAATGTACTCATGTACCAGTGCTCCAAACTAGAATTCTATATAGACTCAAGCACACCTCCCCTAATGCTGAAGGTTAAAGATTAAAAACATTAGTATTGGGTGAAACCTTGGAGAGAATATTACAATATATAAATTTAAAACCAAAAAAAACAAATAAATTCGACAAATATAACATACAAATTGGCAGACGGGCCCTTATAGTTATAAAATAACTAGGAATAATAAATGTTAGGAATGGAATTTATCAATAATATATTATATTAAGATATTGATGAAAAAAGTGAAAATACTAGGTTGACCACATAAATAGACATGATTACTAACCAAATCCCACTCCAATGTTTTTACCTTCAAACCAAAAAATTATCAAAATTTTGTAATTTCATTATATGAACCAGAGATTTAGGAATGATAGTTGCTCGGGTACCCAAGTGGAATAGAGACACATGAAGGGTTTGAGTGTAACTATGTAGCTCACCACTAATGGAATCCATGAAATAAATAGTCAATAATAATTTTAATGAAGGTTTTCCATGTATGAACATTTACCATTTAGTATTTAAATATAATTAAATTTAAATAATATAACTAAAATTACTATTGATTCCCATGTTCTATGTCGACACCCTATACTAGCTTATACCTACATTAAACAATGTTGATAACTCACTGAACATGGTATAAAACATTTATTGACTAGTTGGGAGGTATAAAACATAGTCATGTTTGGTCAAAACGATTTTAGGGATCCCACATGGCTCCACATAAAATTTCTTCTCAAGGAACCATCCATTGCATTAGAATTCAAGCATTGATTATAATATGTGGATTTAACCTAATAAATCTTACCCAAAATATAAATCCAAATCTAGGTATATTTTCAACCTGCATTCATCCAGGGAACCTATATTGAATCTGCAATATTTATTTATGGAATTCAATGCATATGACGTTACCCAAATCCATGGGTTGATCCATCCCAAGAAATTCATGAAAAAAAATAACTGGGATATAATGGATCACTCAATTAATTATATAGTATCATAACTTAGGGAATCTATGGGTGTTATCACACTAAAATATTCAACTGATCCCCTTATAAGAATTTAAGGCCTTCACAAGACATTCCATAAAAAACAAGTTCATATAGAATCCATGTAACTTCTCTATGTAATTCCTATTACAATGTCAAATATAGATAAAACTCTTTTGATTCATTCAATTATTTCATTATTTAATTTACCCATAGTCTCCTATAATAATTATTAAAATATGTTCCTTATTTACCATTTTATCTACTTATCAAAAAGTTCAAATACATATCCTAAAAAACACCCATTTCATTATCATCCCATGTTCACTTTTAATCTTTTTATTTTTTATAAAAAAATACAAAATTTCTAGGGCATCAGAAAATGGGGTGGAATTCACAAGAAATATGGGGAAACACCATTTTGGTTATTTAAAAGCTCTCTATTTAATCAACACTAACCTGTACGAATTTATCTTTAAATATGTTACCAACATCCCACTTCATGGACCATTCAATCAACTGATCACAATAGAAAAAAAACTAAGGTCAAATGCCTAGTGGATCATCTCATTGGGACCTCCATACATAAGGGATCGCTATAAATTTTTAAAAATAATATAACAAGGAAAATTACATAATTTAAGGGTCTAATTAATTATTATAGTTATCAAATGGGGAACCACTAATACCACAAAACCAATGAATATAAATTATTAAACATGACTATGGAATAAATAGGGGGCCTTCTACCTCCTGCATGCATCCTTTCCCCATTATCTCATTTGCAGAGAACTAGTAGTCCATGATCATCAATGACCATCATCAAACTAATAATCTAACCAAATATCCCAAATAAATTAATTATAAAAAATTATAATTAATTAACATATCCCTAGGAGACAATAAACACTTTGAACTTTGGAATAAATTACCAAACACTCACATGGTATTATCAATGTTCCCAAATAAAGAACAATAAAAAATTGTAGGCTCATTCTATCCTCCAGGAACATACTCAAGAAAAATACATATAAACCAATAAAATCCCATGACCAAAGATCATTAATTTTAGATACAACCACTTGAAAAACTAACACTATCACATACCACTAACAAAAAAAATCATCAACGACACACATGTGTGTATCTATATCTCATCTCACATTACAACACTAAAACCATATCATCATAAAATGATTAACCCATTATATTATTAAATATCCCTCAATCCTATAAAAACAACCCCAAAAATATAGTATGTGAAGTGGGAAATAAATGGATTTGTATCCTTAAAAAAGTCTTTTCATCACAAGGGATGATGGATCTAATGATCTAGAATAGAAATTGGTATCACATGAATATAATAGGGGAGGTGGGGTGTTTGGGGGGTTCTATTTGGGAATTATGATATTAATAACATTAATTGGTATTAATTGTGCTCGAATCAGTAAATGTAATAGTCTTTACCAACATTAAACATCTCTCATGGGCTTTATGGCTAGCTGGGGTCTCTACACCTGATACTCAGTGGAATTACTATATATTTTTGTAGGCCCAATATCCACCTGAGCAATCGTAAAGCATCTAGGACAACCCCTAATACATTCTCCCTAACTTAAAACCCATAAATGGGAGAAAAATAATTAAAACACTCCTCTGAACCTCATATAAATATATGAACCTTCTAAAAAAATAAAATAAAAAAACCCCTAAAAATACATACAGAAATAGGATCATAAAATCTCCACATAATATGAATTATTATCCTAAAGAAGTCTCGATGATTATGTAGTTTAATCTCCTAACCTACATAAATTTTCAAATCTACCCAATAGTTGGGTTCCAATTCCAAATTCTCAATGTGCGTCTACAGAACACCTTTTATTTTGTGTACTTAGCTTCTCGAATTCATCACCAAAATGCTAAGATGCTACTCAATTGCATCCATATACCTGATAATTCCATAGTGTATTCAGCTAACTATTATCCTAGCTAATATAACTCCCCTCCATAAGGATGAGCTAAGAGAGGACAATTTGGATCCATGAAACCTCCTACATTGGAATTTCCAATAATAACTCAATCTCGATATTCTAAAGAGACCACTCAATGTGGTTCTCAAATCACCACACCCAACACTATTAAGAACATTTGTACAATTATAGTAAACATTTTCATTCAAAAATTCATGAATAATTATATCCACCTCAATAGTCCATAATTGGTACAAGAAGATGGAATTTTCCAGAAAAGGTCTCTGCCAACATCCAAAACTCAACCATCATACACATAACAATTCCCCCACTGGGGTTCCTGTTCCACTGTATCCAATATCATGAAACAACCCAATTCAAAAAATCTATATCCAACCTTTCCCAAATTTTTCATCTTCAACCACTATTGTACTATTAATCTACCTAAATAGAAATTCGTAAATGCTGAGGGAAATCTGTGACCATATGAAAATGCCTATCATAGTCCATACCTCACTTCCTATGATAATCTATTATTGGACCATAAACCATCTTTTTCCACCATTGAGTTATAACACAATAAATCATGCTCCTTCAACCTGATCCCACTTAGGTCACCATAAACCATTCTTGACCGAACCGATGCTCAAGTCCCATCTAGTGTTAAGTTTAAGACTACTATTGGAATTCAATAAAGATTTTATTTAATTTAACACCATTAATACCATGGAATATAAATTCCATGACGATATCAAATTTATCAATCCTTTGTACCCCCTATCCACCTCGCATGTGGGTCACATCACTGAGTCCAACATCTTACTCCCAATCATAGTAATATACAAAACATTGTATCATTGAGTAATTTTAAATCACCATATCCCACACTCAAACCATCATAGAACATGATATCTATACGATTCTAATATTTCATATCCCTAAGAAAAACTATGAAAGTTAATCTTTCTCCCACTACCAGTTCATAAGAATGATGCCCAATTAATTCATTGAAAAATTCCCTAAAAATAAGGTTACCCCTTGAAAATGAATGATTGTGTATCCCACACAATCTATCTCATCCATTACTATTTCTTATATTTCCATCCTTGATGAGTTTCATCAAAATCACACATGTGTCACTTTTCTCAAGTGATACTTCATAACCTGAAAAGTCATCTTCTATCACTCTCATCAAGATTAGACATAGATCTTCCATGTCAATGCATCTAATTTATCTTTGTCCATGTCTCTTCGACTGGAATATCACTAGTTTCACATAGAATCCAAGGGATATCAAGTTTGCAAGGCACCAATCTCACGTGCATGGTCCCTCATCCCAATCAAGGATTCTTATCACTTATGAAACACAAAAAACCATCATACTACTCAAAAAAGATTGTATTGACCAATGAAACCACAAATCCCACGTACCCACAAATTCCTTCAAAGATAAATGGTTGTATGAAAAAAGGAGGCCCAACCATAAGACTTACCTCTGAAATCAACATGTTACGACTCACCTGAAAATCAGATTACAAGCCCAATACACTATTCATGTCATTCTAATAATCAAATTTCTCAAGGCATAGAGCACACATAGTGTTCTTCTAAAACGAAAACATCTCACTGAGCCAAAATTAGTCAGATGACCACTCGAATACTAAGAATTTTAATGTGGTTCAATAAGGTTGATTTTTATACACCTCCTTCCTTAAAGAACTTCCAAAGTCAACAAGGAAAAAATAAAAATATTTATTTCTTATAAAAATTGTACAAAATTACAAAATACCACCTCTCTAGGTGATTTTCCTTTCACAATCACAGGTAATTACGACATACCTAACACCAACACCTTTTGAGGATGTCCATACCCACTGGAACCTCATTCTTGAACCACATCATATATACATATTCCTCCTCACATATATTTTCATTCTCAATGAATATCTAGATTCTATAACTCCACCTTAGTGTGCACCTCTTATAATTCTATAACCAACAATGTTTTCAACCACACAATAGTGGCTATAGGATTATAATACATGATACTCACTAAAAACCCCACAAGAAAAAACACTTGTGAGACCATAGTGAAAAGGTTTTGAATAATCACTCCCCTCCAAAGGTATCCTTAATACTAGAAGCATTAGAACACATGTTCTTATTCCAAATAAGACCAGTGGCATGAAAATCACCCAAACCACATACTAACATACACCCCTTATTAATTTATCTCATAATCTAGAATATCAAATACTATCTAACCCACCTAAATGCACTTAAAATATTCAATAAAACCTATCACAAGTCACATATTAAGGTCATGAAGTACCATCTACCAACCATAGAGTCCCACTGAATAAATTCATAAGGATATCTTATCATTCCCACACATCCCATCTCATAAAGTCTAAAACATCTGAGATGACACACACCCAGTCCCTTGTTCATTGGGTAGATACATTACAAACACCCATTATAGTATCTCAACATAATTTCTAATTTAACCCATCCTACCCATTCTTAGTATAGGTAAAAACCACTTCTTTCAAAAAAAATGACTACATGTCACAATAAAAGGAACATTTCATAGAGAAACTACACCAATAGTTTATTCCACGACCCCACACACGAAATACCTCAAAGGCCTCAAAACACGGAATGAAGTTCGATCCACACATACCATTACATAGGTTAGGAACAATGGTTAGTTCACACACTCCTTGTACTAAAAACAATTTAACATTCATGAGAGACATGGCCTCCACCATTGGTAAGTCGTATAACTCAAATTCTCTCTACAACCCCAAATAACACCCACATATGTTAAAATTGTAGTCACGAACAATTTTTACACTATATAAATTTATGGTTCATAAATTTTACTCTTTCATTATATATTAACCAGTACCTTGAAAAAATTTATAAGATAAATAAAAATTCAATGGAAAGTTATAATGGAAAATTATTTATAAGTTGTATTAGGAATTTTTTTAGATAATGTTTCATAATAATAATGGAAAATTGTAAAAGTATTTTATTTTTATCTATTGAATTTATAAAAAAATTATCATAGAATTGGCTCAGTTAAATAATGTTCCAATTACAACTCATTAAGGAAAATTATGTTTAATTAGTAATTTGAATTTTAATTAACTAACTCCCCATAAAAAAAGAACAACAAGAAATTTATTCATTTGTATGAACATTTAAGTAATATTAAACCATACATATATAAAAACATCTTATAAACAAAAACATTCACTTTAAATAAGAATCACAAGTAAAATTCTAGGTAAAAAGAAACCAATCGCATGAAATAAAAAAAATACACTGGAATTATAAGTTCCTAATATGATTCATTAATACACAATATACTTCCATACGAGGCCATGAAAAAAATCTAATCCATCAGTAACCTCATAATCCGGTACATCACCTGAGGTGATATCAGATTAACTATAAAAAAACCTCATGAAAAAATGTCCCATCCCTATAAACATAGAATTTACCCAATCATGGGGTGGAAAATCATAGTCTAAATATCCATAAAATTTACAAACACATTCCTATGATCATATTTACCTAACCTAAAAACTAATACTAAATGAAACTTATTAGATACTATTTTTTAATGCCCTTCCCCAGGATCCACTATACCAGTGCTATAGTTCGATTCATTACATATCCTAAAGTGTGCCTCAAAGTACATAAGAGGGTGTCAACTAGCATCATGAGTCTAGGGTAAAACTATGCGGAGAATATACCCCCTTTCATAATAAAAATAAATGAAAAGAAAATCCATACCTATAACAACCATATATGTGTCAAACAATAAACAATAAATCAATTAGTAATGAATATATTTTTAAAATATATGTTAGGAAAAGAGTAAATTAACATAAGACTATGTAAAAATAGGTAAATGTTTGGGTAGACCACCAAAACAGACATGAGTCCTAACACAATTCCAATACCATAATACATCTTATTGACCACACTATCAATGGCATCAGGACCTTACTAGATCTTGGACCTACTATGAAATAATGATATATTATCAGGTACCAATGTGCCAATGTTGCTTGAGATGGGTGTGAGTACAACTTATTTGGACAAAAAAATGGTTTCCTAAAAAATAATTAGTCAATAATAAATTACATCAAGATGTGACATGTTTTAACATTTACCATTTAGTAGTTTAATATTTAACAGTATAAATAATTGGAGTAAAACAATCATAGATGTATGGGATCTATGTTGATGTATGAAACCAATCTGTAATTCATCAACCAAAACTAGTATGTTTCTGATCATATTATGCAACATGGATCAACTGGTTTAAAGGTATACAACCAAGGAAACCACTATTGTAACAATATGATAGAAACACATGGATCCACAAGAGATTATCTCATAAATAATCATCTCTGAAATCTAAGGGGTATGACCCTTATCATTGCACTATATCTAGCAAACCACTATATCTCAAGAAAGTATCCTGACATTCAGATTCATAACTTTATTATATTCCATATATTATGATTAAGGAAATCCGCCAAAATAGATCAATCTAAGCCCAGGGATCTCATATCTTTGAATTCATCGAGTTTACCCAGTGAGAATATACAGTATTAATATGTTGAATTTGATAAAGAATACATTATATTAATCCAATGGTTAAAAATACCAATGAATTCATAAAAATAAATATAATTAAAATACAATGGCTCACACATAGAATTTTGTAGATTTGGTCCTTAATGAATCTATATGTTTTATAATATCCTGATATTCATTCATGCCCCCTATTGTAGTCAATGACATTGTCAGGACATTCTATGAAAACAATCCATATTAAATCCCTTGAATCTATCCATAGAATTCTTATTACATTATCAACCATAGTGAAAATTTATTTAATTGAATATATTATTTATTTCATTAAATTCCACATAATAAACATTAATCTATTTTGAAACTAAGTACCTTGGTTTCCTTTTAATCAAATTATCATCATGGCCAAATATCACTCTTAAAAATATACCCATTTCATTATATTCTCAAAATCACTTTTAATATATCCATGTTTTAAAAAAGTTTTCAAAATATTCAGTGTTTGACTAAATAAATACTATTCACAAGCTATAAGGAAAAATATTATAGGATTCATAATGGATCTATATTTAATCAAAAAACACTTAACATTTCCCTTTTAAAAAATTTACCTATAAACCCCTTCATGGGCCGTTCTATCAACCAATTATGTTTTTTCAAACATAAGGTCAAATTCTAAGTAGAGCATCAGATTAGAACCTCCCTACATAATGGCTCTCCAACAAATATTTAAAAGGAATTATAAACTATAAAGACATAATGGAATGTTGAAATTACTTATGATGGTCATAACTCATGAAACTCATGAGACCACACTAACAATGAATTTAAAATAATAATCATGAATATTGGTAAATTATAAGGACCTCCTACCTCATGTATGAATATTATACCCTTTATATCTAATATTGGGAACCACAACCAACACTTGTCCAATAGTGTCGTCTAAATCCCAGACTATTCTTTACCCTATCTCACATCTAAACATACAAAATAAACTAATTAATTTAAATTATCATTAATTAACATCTTACATAGAAACAACAAACTCAAAAAACCTAGGTGTTGATGTCCAAACACTCATCGAGTACTCCCACGACTCCCAAACCAAGACCAGTAATCATTTAGAGGTCACTTGAAACTTTTTATAAATTATTCATGCCAAATACATTTTGACCAAAACAAAATTTATATGAACTGAAATTTAGTTTTGTCCAAGAACCTATGAAAATATCATTTAAACAAATACCTCTATCAAAAATACTGTTGAGGACATAAATGCATCATATAGGACCCCATATCACTCTAATTCCTTGAAACCCCAACATTATTAGACAATTACACCAATCTATAGTGAAATCATCACTCAGAACCAAATTGAAAAAACAAAAAAATAGAATATATTTATGGGAAACAGACATTGTCCTAGCCTTACTGTATGCTCTTGATCATAAGTAAAAATGAATCCAAATCTCTAAAATCCAATTAAATACCTCATGGAGATGGTAGGGGAGGTGAGGCACATGTGGGATACTCTTAGGGGTTTGGGGAACCAAAAAACATGATGCATATTATGAAGTTGACACTACTGAGGTTACCTGGATGCCCCACTTAAAAAATTCACTAGTAGGCCATGGGATAGCTGGTTTCCCCACAATGACTATCCAGTTTGTCTAGCAGTCCTCATTAGGCTACTGTAAATACCACTAGCTTGTTGGTGGCTCTTTAATATATATTTTGTGGAACTAAAAAAATATTTTGCAGGACCCAAATCTTTATAATCCCTATGAATTCATCCAAAATTACCCTAAAACTTCATTACCAATCTAAAAAACCCTTTAGTGGGGTCCATACATTTGAAACACTCTTTCAAAACATAGATCAAAATCCAACCCATTAAAAAAAAGAAATATCCAATTCCACTAGGAAATGAAAAACCACCCATATAGACATGTGGTTGTACATCAATTATCTATAAAAAATTATTTTCTATTGATTTAATGTTGAGTATAGGATTGAAAACAATTAAAAAAATTCTTAAGGTTTTGAATAATTAATTTTATTTTATTAATGATCATTTAAAACCTAGATAATTAATTTTCATTGATTAATTTTAAAAATAATTGTTGAAAACATTATTCGTTGATGTATAATTGAGAGATGCTTACATGTGAGTAAATGTAGATGAATAATAGCATATTCTTTCAAAAAGTAATATATTAAATAATTATAATGACTCATGGCCTCTAAATTCTATAAAAATATGTATTGGTTTTCATAGATCTAATTTAGAGTTTTTTATATCTCACAAAATCCTTATTTTGATATATATAATTTTTAATTGCATAATTAAATCATTATTTCCGTAAACATCTATGGTTTTTTTTATTTAGGGGATTCCAAAGTCATGAAATTAATTTTTTTCATAATACATCCAAGACAGTACATAGAATTCCTCATTCTCATAATTTTTTATTTTTTTGGATTCCATTAAAAAATATGAATTCAAATGATCATTATGTAAGTAAATATGTTTTTTTATTGGAATAATATCATGGTTCACTACAAACTAAACCATATTTTCTTCTTAATTGTGCTTGGTAATCTCATTGTAGTGGTGAATTCATGAATATATGATGGGGATTTATAGGGAAAATACTCTACATGAAGAACTAATCTGTACCATTATCTATGAAATTATTACATGATTTGAGGAAAAAATCATATTCTTATCATGTTATATATGTACATTTGTTAAATCTATGTTTTGAATTTGTGATAGAACCAGGTTATGGTTTTTTATCATTTCCAAATAATAATTTGATTGTTTTGAGGAAGGTTATAAGTTTTCATATTTTATATTTTCAAGGAGTCTATGAAAAAACTATCAATCTGGGACTATGGTTTATTTTCGATTAAATTCATATTTTTACAGAAAATGGGGAATGAGATTTAATGAGTTCATGATCTTAAGAAAATATTTTTTCTAGTTCAGGTTTTATATTTCGAAAAATTAACATCATTTTGGTAACCATCTAGTGTATGGGTATATTTTTATTAAATATATGTTTGATCATTCCTTATACCACACATTAAGTCCATTCATTTCTCTTACATCCTTATATGTAAAATGGATCCCCTTTAGTGTCTTTTGAGTGGATAATGTGAATTATTGATTTCACATTATTATTAAATACAATTATCATGATCTACAGGTATTTTTTCTTCTCCCTATTATTTGATATATTATCTTTTCTTGAGGTCTTGGAAATTGTGGTTGATGAATCTTTGTTCAAAGGGATTGATGATAGTTTTTAGGGTTATGTGATCTATGGATAATCTTTATAGACATAAGTGTTTGAATATATATTCTAAAAAAATGGTTGATTTATAAATTTAGGGAGGGATTGTAATATTTATATTCTATTCATTATGTTATGTTCTATTGTTTACACGGTATAATGGTTGGAAATATCCAAGATTAATTGGAAATTTAATATTATTTGAACTAAACTAATAAAAAATGTGTACATAAGTGAGATAAGAATTAACAAGGAATAGTTATTGTTAGGAGGAATAAAAGAATATTACATAAATTTAAAAAAATAATTAATATATAAATCTAGTATATATGACATGGATATGAATTTAAGAAAATGACACTTCATGTAGTAATGATAGGAAATCTAGGTGATTGTAATTTCTGGTGTTGTATTTATTATTGATACATAACTAATTGATCATTTTCAATGTTATATAAATTAGTGTAATAATAGGATTATTGATATTATGATGAAATTTTAAAATTAGTGGGATATGTGTTTTGATTATTTTTTATTAATTTTATTCAATCAAGTAAATGTTTTATATTTGAATAGTGCTTTTTGGAGTATATTTAGGATATTAAGAATTATTTTTAATAACTATAATTCTTTTTTATTTGTGGTTATATATTACTTTGATTTTTTGGAAATTGAATTATTATAATAAGTTTATTTTATTTTTGGATTGCACTAACCTATCTTGGAGTTTTATTGAGGTGTTTATTTGTAAAATGTAACATGGTATGTGTAAGTAAGAGATGTATAATTCTAAAAATTGGAGAAAAAAATTTTGTTGTTTCACCATTATATATTTTATATATTTTTGTTTTATTATCCTTATTATAGACGTAGTTATACATTAGGTTCATATTTACTGTCATTATGTGTATGGATAACACTATGTAGTGATTATTATGTTAATTGAGGTTTTTTTGGAAATAGTGTTGAGGGGTTATATGACATGAATAGAAGGTTACTAGTGATATTATATTATTTTAATTAATTTTATTAAATGTTAAATGATTAAATAGTATATTCCTTGAGGAATTATTTTTCCTTTTATTTTGACATCTGAGAGGTTAGATAAGGATACTACATAATATACTAATATTTTACCCCTATTATTAAATATTTATTTCAATATTTATAGGTCCATGTCAACGGATGTGTATAATAGAGTCAATTTGGGTATGAATTGATATACCTAAAATAAGTTGTAGTTGTATAATAGTATTTTCCTTCAAAATTGATGTTTATTGTTTTTTGTTTAGTTATCTTGATGATATACTCATGCTTGTTTCATTTTGTGAGTGTTAAATTTTGTATTTTAATTGTGGTTATTGGATTATTTTTATATAAAGAATCAATTTATTCCATATTTTATTATTCTATTAAAGATAGTATCCTTATCATGTACTATTAATGGATGGCTATGACAGTTGCAGTCAACTTAATTACCATTTTAAGAGGACCCTTGGTTGGATTTGAGTTATGTAAGTATAATATCACAATCAGTTAATTAGGAATGATTTTTTAGTAGTCAGTGGTACACAAGGAATATGGTGGTATGGAAATCATATTTTCCGAACCAGGTATTTTAAATAGGATATGGAAACCAACTAGGGATGTAGAGTCCTCATATGATTCCATGTATATAATTTTATTATCTATGTTTCATTATTAAAGGAATTATTCATTTTCAATAAGGTCTTATACTTGTGTTTCTTATGAATAATTTAACACACCAATATTTAATTTTATTTTTATTATTAAAAAAATTTAATTTATTTGATAGCATTCATTACTCAAAATATTGAGTTGAAACATATCACAATATACTATTAAAATATTAATTTTTAATGTAGTAGTTATCAACTGTTCTTTGGTTTGGTGGTTATAAATAGGACTAAATAAATTATAAAGGTTTATTATTTATGTATGTATAAAATAAAATATTTTGTTTTTAATTTCATTTAAATTAAAATAAAAAGCATTTGAATCTAAATAGAGGTTTTTTATCTGGAAAAAAAAATATACACATAATGTGTATTAACATTGATAAATTAAATTAATCTCTATTGATGAATTATTTTAATTATATTATTATATAACATTTCAATTAAATATTTTAACAATCATATAAATGTTTTTAAATGGCACAAAATGATGGTATACTCATATTTAATCATAAAAACTCATTTCCCTAAAAACATTTGTGTTTAATTTTTTCACTTATTTTAAAAAAATTCCACTTACTAAAATTAAATATTGTAAAATGGATTCCACATTTTTAATCAGTATAATTAAAATAATTTAATCTTTTTAACAGATATTTGGTTAGAATTAATAAAAAAATAGTTAACATTTGTTACCATTATTATGGGTAAAAGGGATTTATTGGGGGGTGTTAAAATAAATGGTATGTTTTGAAATATAAACAATAGTTGTTTTTTTTTAATTTCTTGATTGAATTTCCACCTTATCCTTCCAATCATTAATCGTTTGAAATTCTGTGTGTTTCCTATCCCTCCCTTATAAACAGATACCACATCATCTCTCTTCCTCACACTTCATAGCCCATTTATCTCATCCAATACCTTCCTGAAACATTACTAACATCCCTACCCATTCCATAGAATTACATGTATTTCATAATACCATTATTTCAATGCATAAGTTTTAATCTAAGGGGGTGTTCTCAATGAAGAGGTATAAACCATAACCGAGTAATTTATATTTTATATCTCCATCCACATCCTCAAAATCTATCATATCCATTATAAAACAGTAACATAGGTATATTCTATATATTAAATTATTATTATGATTACATGAAAATAATTTTTTCCCTCCTTTCCATCAAATGGGTAATGATAGTATCACTCTTGCGTATGTGGGGACTATAACCTTTAGAAAATGATGTGACTAGTTTGTGATTAAAAATATATATGAATAATTATTAAGTTGAATATGAAAAATAATATCATAAATGTTTAATGTATAATATTATTTTGAGGATGAAACAATTTCCACTTTTGAAGTACTCGGACCATCTAACCAATACCTTGATGGAAATCTAACCATTTTTCACCCGTATGTTCCTTTTAATGAAAATTATAAAGGAATTATACTTAGTAAGTTATGTATTATTATTGATTTGGAATATATGTATAATTGACCAATACTAATGATTAATTATTTTCTAAAATTTATGAGTAAATATAAAACTTTAGGTATTAGTTTATGACATAAACTAATTTCATTTCAAGATTGTCTATGCTAAATTTTCATTGATGGAAATAATATGTATCATAACCTTTTAAACCTATGTAATTTTATATCCATTCATTATTTCTTATTTTTTTTATAAATTATCAGAATATAACACTTTTTTTACATAAAATGGTCGAGAAAATACATTTAAATAATAGACAAAAATATTTCCTCAATGGTGATGACATTTTTCTTCTATGGTCATACTAAAAAAATGGTTTATTAAAGTTATTACGTAAAGATGAAATGATTTATAAATAAAATTTCCACTACCTCTATCTTTAGTAAAAGGGGTTTAAGAGTGATTATTCCAAAATGATTTCGAAAAAAAATCATTTTTTAAAATTTGATATAAGTGTAAATATAATGTAAACTATCAATGTTTGTGATATGAAAAAAAAAATTTCATCATGACTACTGTTTTGTTTGAATATTCCTTTAGAATATTTCCTTTTTATTATTTAATAAAATGTTGTTATCAATATTCAGGGAATTTTTAATTAATATTTTATCATAGGAAAATGATATTTTCTCATTTTTTAAATGAAATTATTGAATGATATTTAAATGTTATTTTTTATATATTTCAACATCATTTAATGATCGTTATGAATCATTGAGCATATGATATAATGATACAATCTATTTTTTCATTGGATGGTCTATAATGATTACTACTGATGAATGACTCTACGAAAACTATTTATTTCCAATGTGTAAATTAATTTATGATGAATCATTTATGACACCTAATTATTTTCCATTGGTTATGCTATGATGAAATGATGAAATTTTTATGAAACCTATTTTATTACCATGGGTAATGATAAGATGATATGAGAAATATTTCGTGATCTTGTGGCACACATATGTTTGATTTTCAGTTAGATATAGGTTTTCCTAGAATTATATATACATATAATTCAACAGTTAAATATAGATTTCCCATGAGATAATATAGTTTGGAATGGGGATTGAACCCTATATATTAAGATAATTCATTCATTAAAAGAGTCTTGAGAGTGAACCTTGACTACAAAACTAATGGAATAATGAGTAAACCCGATCCACTATGATATCCTTTATAGTGATACTTTACTAAGGAAATTATGTCTATTCTTATTTATATTTTATAATCTTATGACTTGTCATTATGATATGATCTCAATTTCCATGATGGATTATTGATCATTCCATATACATCTGACTTATGATTTTGCTATGAAAAATAATTATTCAATGGTTTAGGAATAATGGTCATCTATTAATTTGGTAATATTATTTTATGTTACGTTCATTTTATCATAACTGCATGCTTATCTTATTCTCACTAATGATCATTGTTTGACAAATCTTATGTTTCTACTTACAGATAATATGATATCACCCTTTATTATGTATTTTTTCCATAGGATATGATGAAATGTATTATATAGGTTAGTTTTAAAAAGGTTACTATGTGAGATTATTTTTTTGGGATATATTGAAGATCATTAAAAAATTAAGATTATTTATTTATCAAGTCTCCAAAGCCTCTAAAACATTACAGTTCTGGGGAATTTTTTATGATATGTATTGAATATTCATCTAAAATGGTTTAATATATATATATATATATTAAATTTTCATGACACCACTTTTGGTATCATGGTCGGGTTTATTTATTATTTGGATATTGGGATTAGTTAACTTTGTTGAAAACCCAAGGTATATGTTTTTGTATAAGATAATAACCTTTAAATTTGGTATATTAGATATTTTGTGGGATTTCTTTTAAATACATCTCTATCAGGATATTATAAATTGGATTTAACTGTAAATAATATACACCTAGGGTTAAAATCTGAAAAGGGGGAGGATTGGGTATTAGCCCAGTCATTAACAGTGCATGATGAGGGGTCTAAAAATGCACACCAAAGTAGAAACTCCAGGGGGATATTTGTGGGTTAATTCACACTTTCTTTATGAATAATTAAGTATTTTAATAATTAATGATATTGAATAAACTATCCTAAACCAAATTTATTAAATATTGAAATAATGTTTTATTATTTATATATCCAAATGAAGTATTTTTCCAGATTAAGAGATTAATCAGAATGATTATTGTTCCTCGCATGATTATTTTTTATCTTAGTCAATGGATGGACCCTAGAGTAATTTTTTTAATGTATAATGTGATAGGAAATGTAATGAACATCCTCATGAGAAACCAAATGAAATAAGAGATCGGATATGAAATGTTTTACCTTTTCTCACCCAAATTACTAAATCTATGAATAATTACATGAATACTAGTAATATTTCAAACATTCATAGGAAGAAAAAACTCAATTTTGATTCATTTATATAGAAATTTCTACCATCCATAAGTGGATTTTGTCATCCACTAATTTCTATTCTATGGATAAGTATTATTGAGAAGATATTTTTCTCTTCATGTGCTCAAAGCATGAAAATATTTCCTAGAAAACATATCATTATACTAGAAAAGCATATCAACAGTGGACTCTTATTAAGAGTGTGAGGTAAGTGGAGGAAATTGAATCCATGATATAGGAAGAGTATAATAAGGTAATTTTTTTAAATTTATTTTCCCTAAACTCTTCCCAGGAAAATTGAAAGGGAATTTATAGAACTAATGTTGAAAGATGGAAAATATAATAGTACCTTTTAGGAAAATTTGACAATACATTCAAGGTATACTACTATTTTTTATCACAAATCATATAGGTAAAGTTTATTTATTATTTATTTTCATAAGACAAAATCACAAAAAGTCATTGTCTATTAAATAATTTGATAGATATGAATAAATTCTTTGATGTGATATCAAGATAGAATTGGAAATTAGAGTCTCTTAGTATTCTCATAGTTTTGGTGAAAAATAAAACTATAAAATTTTGAGAAAATTTTAAAAATAAAACCAATGGAGGAAGAAAAATTAATTTTCCATCATGCCATTAGTGTGGAATGAATTATGTAAAAAAATCATTATTGGATCTAGTAAAGTTATTATGTATGGAAAAGATATTAATTGTGAAAAGGAATATGGACATGATTTGAGGAGGTAAATAAAATAATAGAGTGGTGGAAAAGATCACAAATATGTGACCCCATAATCCAATTATATAATTGTAAGGGTAGTAAATTTTTTATAATCACTGCATGAATATGAGGGTTAATAAAAAAATTGGCATCAATAACCTCTTACGGACAAAGAAAAATGGAAATACCATGCATTAAAAAATAAAAATGTGTTTTGAGAGAATGAAGTGGTTAAAGGCACACATACCATGCACTCTATAATTGGAAATTTATTATTTGATTCTAGATTTAACCACTAATTTTATATCTGATCAATTTTCTAATGGAATCACATAAACACCTCAATGAATATATGTTGAGTTGTAATTAAAAATTTATAATAGTATTATTATTGTATCCCTCATATATAGATACCCTATGATAGAAGATTGTGAGAATATAATTCCTAAAAATCTTGTGACTGTCCCTTTTGTTGAGTTTGATGTGATTTTGGGTATGCATTGTACCTCTTTATATAGATCCCATTTCAATTTTTGTTGAATGGGAATTCAAATTTTTATATTCCAAATCAACCTCTAATTATACTTCTCTTTATAGATAAATATTATCATCCAATGTTATTTAATTCCATTTTTAGGGTCTTTCTACTGATTCAAGAGGAATATTTATCTCAAATAGTAGGGGATAAACAAAATAATAAAGATTGTCCTATTTTTTTGTATTATGATGATGGGTTTCCTAGAGTCTTTCCTAGTTTTCCCATGAATAGTGAAGTATTTTTTTCAATTTAAATCATAACTAGAGGTACATATATTTTACAGAGACTATATATAATATCTCGGGTTGAGTTTTAGGAATTTAATAAGAAACACCAAGGGAATAATGATATATTATTCATAAACCCTATTGCTGAACCATGTGGTGCAACAGATCATTTTTTAAGAAGAAATATGGTCCATTGTTTATATTCATGGATTATGAAGAAATTGAGAATATTATTACCAAGAAAATGAATCCTCTAACTCCAATTAATGAATTGTTTGATCAACTTTTTGGAGATCAACATAATTACATGATTGATCGTCATTCAGGATATCATCAATTGAATGTCAATAAGAAGGATATATCAAATAAAACCTCTTGTTTGAGTTATGGTAATTATGAATTTGTAGTGATTCCATTTTGGATTACCAAATTCTCCTGCTATCGTAATGGATACAATGAATATATTCTCCATCTATTAAATTAAATAGTTTTTTATCATATTTATGGACGATATTTTTATATATTCAATGCGTAAGGAAAATCTTGAAGATAATTTGAGGATGTCACTGAATATACTTAGGAAGTATAATTTTTTTCTAAATTTAACATGATTGATTTTTGTGAGAGATTTTTTCATTCATGGGATGTATAATATCTAGTGAGGGTATGCCAATGGATTCTTCAAAGATTGATGTCATTTCACAATGAACCAAATCAACCACGGTAACTAATGTAAATAGTTTTCTAGGGTTTTATGTATACTAATAAATATTTTTGAGATATTTCTCAAATCTAAATTATCTAATAACAATGTTGAATCAGAATGGATCAATTACTTTTTGATAGGCGAATGGGAGGAATATTTCATGGTGCTGAAAAAAAGGTTGGTCAATGAAGCTCAACTTACAATACATTATTGTTTATAAGGGGTAATAATTTTCATCGATAAATAAACTATGGAACTAGGATTAATACTCCATAAGAATTATATGATGATATCTTATTCATCTTTCTAATTGAAAATTTTATGATATAAATTACCTAACTTAGGATTTGTAGTTGGAAGCTATAACGTATAATTCAAAAATATAGAGGTATTTTCATTATGATGAATTGAGTAATATATATAAGGATTATAAAATATTGAATCATATATTCACAAAAAAAATATTTGAATATTCACAAAATGAGATAATTTATGATAATTAATGATTATGGTTTCTCGATACACTATCACCCAGGGAAGTCAAACAACATGGTTGATACTCTATGTGAGAAAGAATGTGATAGATTTTCTAGGAGGAGGATTCAAATGGATCCAATATTTATGGATTTATAGAATATGTATCTTAAAATAATTATTATAGTGTATAGATCAAATATTTATTATATGAGTGTTCGACCATCCATCCATGTGAGGATTAAGGAGGCATAAAAGGAGGATATGGAAATGAAAAAGTATGTGAGAAATTTCATTGGGTTTGACCATGAATGTTATGGAATTATAAGGGTGAAGAATAGAGTATGTGTTTCTTAAATACCAATCTTTTAGAATGAGACATTTTAAATGTGAATAGTTCATCATTCTTTATTCATTCTAGAAGTATGCTGATTTATAGGGATCTGAATGAGTATTTCTTGCGCGAATCTTGTAATGGGATATTGTAGTGTATGTATCTTTATGCTTGGTATATTAGAATGTTAAGGATAAGAGATATATTTCAATGGTGATTTTATAACTATTACCTATACCAAAATGGAAATTGGAAAACATTTCAATAGATTTATCCATCGGACACCACATAAAATCTAAATAGAAAAAAGGCTATTTTAGTTATAGTCGATCTCATTAAGAATTCATCAAAATTCATTTCCATTAAATAATATTTTTCACTTGATCTTATTTTCATGATACATAGTAAATATGTTGTGAGATTTCTTGGGATACCATGATCAATTATATATGATTAGGATATCAAGTTTACCTTAGAGTTCTGGATAATTATTTAGTAGGATCTAGATACAGAGTTGAGGTTCATAACTGTATATCATCCATATAAATATGGCCTATTTGAAAGTACCATTTAAACATTAAATGATAATTTTAGATAATTTTAAATGTATTTTAAAGGTGGTTTGGACAAAAAACTTTTTATAGTGAAATTTTCTTACAATAATAGCTTTTACTCGATCATTTTGTGGATCCTTATGAACCCCTTTATGGAGGGAAGTGAATAACTCTTATTTTCATGGATATATTTTGATAATGAAAGCTATTTAGACTTATGATAGTTTATAAAATGGTAGAGAAGTTTTTAAATATTCATAAAACATCAAGTAAAGTCAATATCAATTAAAAATTTATGCTAATAATCATTGGTGATATCTATAGATCAAAGTATATGAGAAGTTATTTATTAAAATTTATCATTTTTATAAGGCTATAGTATTTTTAATCATATATGGATAGTTTTTTTCCTTGACATTTCTACAAAATCTCTCTAAATTTCACGATGTGTTCCATGTATCTCTCCTGAGTAAGTACATACCAAATATTTCATGTGTATTGAACTCATAGGTCATACCACTAGATCATGTTATTTCTTATAGGGAACAACTGGTGGAGATTCTATATCAAAGAGAGAATGTTATATGGAAAAATATCACTCACTCTTTCAACATTTTTTAGTAGAACCCTATATTTTTTGGGAACTCTGTGGGAACCCAAAGATGTGATAAGGTATAAGTATCCTTAGTTTTTTATATCAGAGTGATGTAATTTAGAGGGTGAAAATATTATAAGGTGGGTAGGATATAATACCCTATTATTTTATGATTTATTTCTCTATAAATAAAATTTATTTCTTTGATACATTTCTTTACATGAAACATTGAGTTTAAATGAACCATCATTTACTATTAAATTAATATTCTTTAATATTATAGTCATCAAAAAGATTTTTATTTTTAGGGAATGGATAAAAATATATAAATAATGAAAATTTTATTTGTTATATATGTATAAAATGAATTCATTAGTATTTAATTGGTTAGAAATAAAATAAAATCATTTTGAATTAAAATGATATGTTTTTATATTTTATTAAATGCACAATGTGTATTTTTGTTTGGAAAATTAATTAATCACCATTGATGAATTATTATATATAATTTTTTAGATAAAATACTAAAGAAAATATTTTAAATTTAATTTAAAGGTTTATACATGGAAATGAATAAAGGTAAACATAGTTTTTTTCTTAAAAATGTAGTCTATTAAGAACGATTGTGTTCGGTTTTGAATAGATATTTTAAAATGAATTTCTACTAATTATAGAAATTGAATCTTCTAAATTTGATTCCTTAATTTTAATCATAAAAATTAAATTAATTTAATATTTTCAACATTATTTTTATTCATAAGTAATATTAAAAATAGTAAAAAATACAGCATACCATTATAAAGGATAAAATAGGTACGCTTGGGGGTTATCTTAAGATAAAAGGTTTAAAATGTCACAAAAAAATAGATTTAATTTGATTTTATTGTGTTATTTGACCTTATTCTTCTTACATTAATTAATTTTATATTTTGTATCCACATGACTTGAGTGTTCCATTATTTTATTTTAATATTTTTAAAAGTTCTATTTGTGTCTTTTCTATACCTTATAAATGGATATTGCCTATCCAATATTCCTTGAACATCATGAGCATTAAAAATATAATATAACTACTATAATAACTTCTTAAAAATACTCCTCACTTACTATAGGTCTTAGTTTGATTATAATTCCATCCATTCAAGGATTGTGTTTTAGAAAAAGGAGGATTCTCGGTGAAGAGTTATAACTCTTAACTGAGTACTTGATATTTTATTTATTCGTATACCTCCTATATTTATTTGGGATATATTATGAAATATTTAATTCAGAATCATAAATATAATGAATTTTTATTATGATGAAATATCAACCATTTTCTTCCTCCATGCCATAAAATCTAAATGAAATTATTGGTAGTTCATAAATGTTGACTACCAACTACACATGGTGATGTTATTGGTTTTTCATCACAAGGTTATATTAATAATTATAAATGTGTATATTATGAATAAATATATTAGAAAGGATTAATATTATTGATATTATAAAACCATTATTATAGAAAATGTTCCAGAACTATCCAGCATAATCTTCTATGGAAAACAGACATGCTTTCACCGAGATGTTCGCTTTATAGGAAATAACAAAGGAATGATACATAATTTTTTGAATATAAATTTAGAAGTATAATATAATAAGAAAATATATATACATTATACATGATATTTTAACATTTAAAAAAATACACAACATGAGGTAACGGATTATATTAATGACCCATAATTATATCAAGGATATTTCCCTTCTTATATTTATTTAATATTGTATGAATCACATTAAATCACAAATAGAACACGGTACAAATATTATAAATAAAGAATGAATGAAATAAGTGGTATTTCTAGAAGTTAATGAATCTTTACTGACGAAATAGTAACTTGACCTTAAGAACAGTAAAATTTACCTTGTGAAAATTAAATCTTCCAAATAAATAAAAACCTCGCCAATGAAAGTATAAATAATATTTAGGCATCATATAAATTAAATATATAATATAAATATATCATAGTATATGTAAATTAATATTTTAAAATTATCAATTATGTGTTGGTATTTTTACGAGTCATAAATATTTAATTATAATATTAAAATTAATACAATGATTTAAAAGAAAGTTTATTTTTCATAATTGTATTTGTAAATTAATATTTTTCAACTTTTTATTTCAGGATAATTTTATGAAACCTTATTTAATTTTTTTGAGTTTTATAAAATCACTTATAAATTTTAAATCTATATTTTTTGAGTAAATGAAGTTTTTATTTAAAAATTAATTTTCTCATATTTTGAAAAATATTTTCCTAAAATGGATTTAATTTTGGAATTATACAAATCTTAATATTATTAGGGTGAAGTTTTGTGATTTTGTTAAAATACTTAATTTTTTTGTGAATAATAAAATATGATAATTTACAGTATAAATTCCATATATGCTAAATACACTATTCCTTGATTCATGCATGATTTAAGAACCATAATAGAGTAATTATATTAATTATTTTAATATATTTTATTATAATTCTAAAACTATTAATAGTCATGATACAAAATAATAAACAATTGAATAAAATATTCAAAAAACACCCCTCTCCTCCACTATAAATACCACCCCTCACCACTTTTCTAATAAAACCTACCAATCATTAATCCAGGTTAAATTTATATACAATAGACTTACCACTCCCCTACCCCATGTCCAAGAGGTCTTGGTCACATCAAAAGACCAAAACTATTTCCTTATGGAGGTTCTAAAGGGAGAGAATTCCAGTTGTAAAATCCCCTCCCTTTTTCCTTTAAATTTAATTTTAGGTTCTTTTCGTTTATTATTATATACTCACCTAACCTCATTCAAATATCATGATAAATCCAGTACCATAAAAATATTTAAACTTTATTATTCTATTGGAATAATCTATCATCATGAACCTTCTCCTCTCCCTTTTATTTTAAAAATGGGAACATCATATATGGAGTGTTGTTTCATCACCTTCAAGGATGACAAGAATTAATTTTCTTTCACCATACTCAAGGATGTTCATGAACCCATTATAATGGTAGAAAATTATTTAAAAATATATATTAAAACCATTTTTATGTTCTATATATAATATATTTACATAATTCAATATGATAAAACAAAATGAGTTCGTTATGATCTATAACTGCCCTAATAATCTGAATGATTATCACTAAATGATTTAACTAATAATTCATCATCATACCATATGACCAAATGATATATATATATATACATATATATATACCAATTTACACCTATTTATGTTCATCAAGAACATATAATTCCAATTTTGTATAATTATACCCATTTCACATAAACTCCATTACTTATAAATAGGTGAACTGATCATGAAATCTAAGAAAACTAATTCTATTGAATAATGAAATTAACCTCTATAACTCATGAATAATGCAATAAATGAACATAATAAAACAACAATTAATAAAATAAATGTATATAATCCTATAAATTAGTGAATTAATTTATTTTGTTTTATTATCCTTGAAATTAAGGCCATGTGCAGAACACATTCAGAGATAAGGTAGGGGATTATACCAAAACATTATTTTTTTACTTCGGGTTATTATTTCCGTAAATTTACCCTAATGTAATTATTCTTTGTTTTTTTAGTTATCTATTTTATGTGTATATGTTACAAAATCATATCTTTAGATCATTTCATCATTCTTTTATGGTGAAATACAAGTTTTACATTTTTCCCTTATCAATAATTTTGAATAAGAAAACTCGATTAAAGTGAACATCCCAATTTCATACCCATTTTCAAATACCATACATAATATATTTTAGGACTCTATTATTTTTATTAATTCACAACTATTTACATTAAAAACTATATTTTTCCATTGTTTTTTTATAAAAACTATTATAAAAAATACAAATGATTTTTCCAGAAGAACATTCATTGAAAAGTAAAAGGGGTTTTTATCTTAGGAATTACTCAATGATTTTATTAGAATATTTTCATCTATTTCAACACATATATTGAATTTTATTCATTTTTTTTATTTTCATATTATTGTAATCATCTAAAATTTTTTATTAAAGGTGTTATGATGAGTTTGACTGTGGATGTTTTATCATGATACCAATTGGTCATGGCTATTTTCACATTTTATTGAACTCACAACAGCATCTAAATCGTGTTTGGAAATTAGGAAACATTCAATGTAAACCTAGTATCCATCAAATTTAAGAACACGATGAAATTTTTAATCTACACAATCATGAAAACAAAATAGAAAATTTTTTGATCTGGCTTCATGGCCTTAATTGGTTCTATTGGCACCCTAAGATTATTAATGACCTAGTCTCATGTATAGGCACCCATCTTAAGATAAATCAGTGTACTCTTAATGCAGAACTAGTTTTCCTTACTATGATCATGGTTTAAATCGAAATTTACTCCAAATTATCTAATTTTGTTAGCTTTAATGCCATTGATCAAATAATAGGGGTGGGAATTGAATATGAATGAAAGACACCCTTTGTGAGTTTGGAAAGATAGTTGTACATGCTATCATGAACTGTAGGGTAGTTAAAACCCAAGATATCTATCCAATAGACAATGAGTGAATGGAGGTTAGAAACAGAAGAGGCAACATGAACATTACTGATAAAATTGAACCTTCTAAAAAGAAAAATGAAACATGGGTAAAAAAAATTATCAGACCAAAGCCATTTAGGAGATATCTATGGTAATAAATGGGATGAATTGGTTGAAATTAAAGAAAATAAAATTATAGAACCAAATATTTTAGAAGATATTGGGAAACTGGTTACAAATGTCATTCAAAATGAACAATTAATTGAAAAAAATATGACACAAGCTATTTTGGATGATATTATAGACCCCCCCCCCCTTCATAGTGAATCTAGTATAGGTATTTTGATGGGAAAGCTGATTCCATCTTTATGTATTGGATCACATAAAGTGGATCATCCATGTACAGTAAAAAAATATCATACACATCTCTACATCATCAAACTAGAAAAATTTGGCCATTTTCCACAGACTTCACATTCCGGGATGAATGTAGTGGTTTTGGGGTGAACTTCTTGATAGTCCCCTTGGCTTTCACAAGAATGGACTCCAACTCAGCTGACATTGATCTGACTAAATACAAGGCAGGAAATCCAGTGAGCAATCCTGCACAGACCACATCCATGGATCCTACTCAGAAAATAAAATCCCACAAGGATTCAAAGAATGATCTTATTGTTGTTGGGGAGATCTCTGATCTGGAATACATAGTAGATGGTGTATTGGATTCAGTCACTGATCTGGATTCCAGTAAAGGAGGATAGACCATGCATGTTGGTGCCTTCACTGTATCTCAAAAAAATCTCCCTGGAAAAAAGGTAATGAAGACTACAGAGCATAATATATATACCAAAACCAGTTTCTCTGAGCAGAATATGGAAGACCACACTGGGAAAGCCTCTACTTTTGGTTCAATCACAAAGCTGCAGTCAGCTACTCATATAAGAAAATAGTCAGGTACTCCGGAACCGGGCAACATTTCAGGTACCTGCATTAATGTTGGCAAGCATATTTCTTCTAATAAAAGTAATTTATATGCTTTTAAACATAGGTATATTATTGTTACTAAAACATGATATGATATTAATATCATAAAAGATTATTCGTTACATGTTCTACAAGCAAGTGATAATTTTAATTCCTTATTCTCCACTATAGGATAGTAGGGGTTTAATAAAAGCCCTATTTTGTCTAAAAATGTTAGATGATCAACTACGAATAATGTCTTGAAAAGTAAGAAAAAAAGGATTTCTACCTCCAAACACAGGTTTAAATGAAGATGTTATATTGGAATTGTCAACGTATTTCAAAACTTGAGACCTTCATTATTTTAAAATGAATGATCAAAATTCATAAGCCCTTATTTTTTTTCATTTATGAACAAAAGATTAATTTTTTCCATTGATTTAGTTCATTTCAATAGTTTTGGATACAATTATTTTGGTTCATGTAAAAGAACCACAAATTCGGATACTCTTTAGATTTTTCCTCACTCACCTTTGACTAATCTTAATGTCTATCATATTACTGATCACTGATTCAACTGCAATTTTATGATTGATCAGACACATCTATATAGTTCTTTAATTTATTCCAAGGACAATTATCAGGATAGGAGGACTCTTTATAATGACCACCCTCTCGTGATCTCTTGTATTCATTTTCCCCGGTTTGTTATTCGAGACTTTAATGTTATTCTCTCCTAAAGTGAAAAACATGGACCTCTTCACTCAACTTTATCTTTGAAGGAATTTAGGGCTACTATAGAAAACACAGGTCTAACTGAAATTGGTCTCCTTAGTTCCAAATAAACCTGGTATATGGGTAATTATAATAGATTTTTTATGAGAAAACTAGATACAGGAATCACCAATGACCACACTTTAGATAATTGGGACACCATTTCTAGCGCCACCCTTCCGAAAATCCAATCTGACCATCATCCTATCTTGGTCACTATCTTCTAAAAATCTATGAAAGCTCCTCTCCCCTTCATATTCAACAATGCTTGGTTCTCGTATATTGAATTTTGTAACCTTATTAGTCAGTTTTGTTCTTCTATGACTCTATTCAATGATTCCTTTTCTTATACTAATAAAATAAAATTTCTTAAAAAAAATATTAAAAATTGGTTATGCGTGAAATCCAATCAAGTTGATAGTGACATCTTGCTTCTTGATAATGAACATCACCTAATTCAAAACAAAAAAAACTCACTTGTATTTTTCTTTGGATAAAAATCAATAATTTATTATTATTGTAAAACTAAATTTGCTTTTAACCTTCAAAGAAAACATACATATGAAATCTCTCAAAATCAAATTGAAAATAGATGGTGATATAAATACCAAATTCTATAATTATTTGTAGAGACTATGGAAAGCTTCCAGGCCTCTTTCCTCGCACAAAGACAGAGAAAACCTCTTGGATAATGAAGAATACATTTCTATTCATGTTGTCTCATACTTTGAGTCCTTAATTAATGGCCCAATAATTAGAAAATAGCTCATTCATGATATCATTCTTGAACATTGTCCCTGATGTTGATAACACTTTCCTCGATGGTGTTCCCCTTGATCAGAAAATCAAAGACACTTTCTTCAGCCTAAACCCTAATAGTGCCCTGAGTCCTGATGGTTTTAATAATAGATTCTACCAAAAATATTGGCATGTAATCCAATTTTATTTTTGAAAAATTGTTAAGAATTTATTTCCTTGTGGCTTCCTACCACATGGTTTTAATGACCAATTTCATACTTTGATTCCCAAGTTAAACATTGCCTCTGAAATTCACCTCTTTAGACCCATAGCTCATATCAACACTCTCTATAAAATCATCACCAAACTGATTAAAAATAGACTGACCTCTATTATAGATAATATTATTTCCTAGAATAAATATGGGTTTGTCAAGGTAAGATCCATCCTGGACTACATTTGTCTCACCTATGAATGAACTAACATGTTAAACAATAAAAATAGAGGTGGTAACATTTCCATTCAACATGAAATTAGGAAATACATTGATACTATGTATTGGGAAATCATTTTTCAATGTTCTTCATGGCATTGGATTTAAGAATATATTCATCTATAGAATCAAACCACTTTTTTTCTCATCCATCATTTCCACACTGATCAATGTATCTTCCAATGTTTACTTCAATTTCACCAAAGGTATCAGTCAAGGTAACCCCTATCTACAATCCTTTTTTCGATCCCAGAGGACTATTTAAGTCATCTTCTCACCCATCTGGTTGACCAATATAAAATTAAACCTATTCATGCTTACATAAATTTCAATGCTCCCGCTCACCTTCTTTATGATGATGTCATCATTCTGTTTCTTCAGGGTGATATAAAAAATATCAGAACTCTCAAATCTACTCTCACTCATTATAGGGAGGTCTCGGGACAAGTAATTGGTTGGAATAAATCCTCCATTTACATTGGAAAAAACATTCCGGCTAGTAGAAAAAATGCTATCACCAATGAACATGGTATTAAAGAGGGAACAAATCCTTTCAATTAACTTGGGGTTCCCATCTTCTGTGGCATAACAAAAGAAGGCTATTTTACAAAAAAAATTATCAAATTCCTAATCATCTTTCCCTTTGGAAAGGTAAATCTCTCACCATGGTAAGGAGAGAGTGTCTTGTCAAGTCGTTCATTGAATCTAAATTGGTCTACTATATGATGTTCTACAATTGGATGACTAGTATTATTAAAAAATGAACTTTTATATCAAAAAAGATTTTTGGACTAGCACCACATTGGAATGGAAACTTGTGACTCTCCCTTGGGATACATGTTGTAAGCCTTTTGACAAGGTTGGTCTTGGTATTAAGAACATAAAACTATTTAATGAGGCACTTGAAGCTAGACTCACATGGAACCTAATTCACAATGTCACACCCTCGATTTCTTTCTTAAAAAATAGGTTCCTGGATAGATTTAGGATAGGTAACAAGAACATCCTAAACTCTTCTATTTATCCCTCATTTAGAAATATGTATGAAAACTTTATGACCAATACTAGATTTATGGTCACTAGAAACGCCTCCATGAAATTCTAGTTGGACAAATGGACAGTTGTTCCTCTTATTTAATTAATTCCTACTGACTATTCACTTGAAATTATCAACTCTAATATCAACAATGTTATCAATTATCATTTTGAAACTCTTCCTAATAATGTTATTAAAATTATTGATAATTATCACTTTTCTATCTCTGAGGATTTTCTAATTTGAGAACCTCCTCACAATGGCTTTCTAAATTTGAAAAGATTCTACAACCACTCCTTTCAAAACTCTAAAAATGACTTTAAGTAAATAAAACTCTTTGAAAAGTGCTGGATTAGACCATCAAGACTCACTCTTATCTAGTGTATCGCCTATAACAGGGTTACCACTAATTATTGTTTTCTAATTTATGGGATCCAACATTTCTCAAAATGTCATCTCTGTAACCAAAATAGAGAGGATAATAAGCATTTATTTATATCTTGTGCTACCTACACTGCTCTTTGGAACTATATTTTATATATCTTTTATTGCAGATGGCTGATTCTTGACTCTATCAATGCATAGTTAAAACACTGTTTGGAAATGGAGAACTTGCAAAAAATCAAAAAATTCTTTCTTATTGTGGTTTCAGAGTTTCTTCATGTAATATGGTATGATAGAAATTCTATTTTTTACAAAAATTTCTCACCGAACATTAATGTAGGTAAAATGTGGATTCTCATCGCTATTCATGAAGCTGCGTTAATTCAGAAAGGGTTTTGTGACAACTCTATGGAAGATTTTGTGGTTCTTCGATGTCTTCAGGTTATTGAAAATTTCAGCCTTTCAAGACGCACATTTGAGGTTTTTTGGAGACCACCACTCCCATTGTGGATTAAAAACAATAGGGATGGAGCCGGGAATTAAAATCCAGGTTCTGCAGGGTGTGGATCCATCTACAGAAATCATCTTGGTCAGATTATTGGGTGCTTTTATAGAGGTTTTGGTATTGGATCCTATCTGGAAGCTGAAATTATGAGCATGATTCATGTACTTTTCTTTTCCATGCATCGCGGTTGGAACAATTTGTGGATTGATAGTGATTTTACGACTGTGGTGTAGACTATTTAGAATAGAGTGATTCATCTAGCATGGATGCTTACTACGCTCTGGTTGAATTTTCTCTATTCTCTTTAGGTCACCAATTTCATTTCAATTCATAATTAACATGAGGCGAATATGGTTATTGATGGTCTCACCAATAAAGGGGTTGTGTGGGACATAACATGGCTATAGGATCTTCTAGACAAATTTCTTCCTCTTCATGTGAATGATTGTAATAATATCCCATTTTTGTCTCTTTTAATAGCTTATTTTTAATAAAATTTTCTTTGGTCTATTAACCAAAGCTCCACCTTTTTAAAAAAATGGTTATGTTTTATTATGGAATTATTTTATAATATTTTATTCCTTAAATTTTATACTGAATATTATGTTTTAATGACATGTATTTTTAGGATATTCACCATTCTGTATTGATTATGCTTATGATAGGTTCCGCTGTATTTTTTATCCTTACTGATAATCTGAGACAACCCATTTTATATGTTTTATTATTACCTAGGATGCTATTATGTATATTATAAATGACTTTCATGAATAATATAGAAGTTTATGGGTGATTATAATGAAATTTATAAGTTTTATTTTCATTCAAGTTTTAATGTATTGTTCATATATTTAATTTGGTTTATAAAACATCTAAACTAATCAATCCCTTAGGATCCTTGTATTGTATCTATGCCAATGTATTAATAAAGGGAACCTTCTTTGAGATACTGGGGTCAGTGTCTTTACAGCTGGTATCAGATGAATTTTAGTAGAAATGTTGGAAACTAGGTTTTGAATACACAGATTAGGCACCATAACCCTAAGATAGACATTGAGGATAAGAATAGAAGAACATTTTTTACTTTTTTTAAGGTAGATATTATGTTAATATTACTAGCAATACATCCCTGCCTAGATACTACAAGTGGGTCTAGTTCTTATATTGATATACCTTGGTGTAATAACACTGACAAGGTGTCCTGATCCTGACTCAGGGAAATCTAGTACATAATGATTTTCCTTATTGCGCACCTGGTTTGACACTCCGGGAGTATATTCTTTGGATATGTCACATTTTCCTTACAAAACATTATGAAGGATTTATATGTAATTATGTCATCAAAGACACCATGATTATGATTATGAGATTATTTAAAAATAATATTTCAATTTATGTTAAGTATTTTTCTAGTTTGAGATTATTTATCATGATTTATAACCATATTTAGTGTATTGCATTATCTTGAAATAGAGCCTACTGTAAGGAATGGGAAGTGTATAAACATGCATATCCCATATAGGGAATTCCACCCTATGAAAAATAATGATGTCAGTACTAGATCAACAGTTAGTGTTGAGAAACTTATAACTATACTGGGATAGCTGACTTAGGGTATGAACGATAACCTTACCCATGTGGAGAAACCTAATCTACAACATGGGGGAGAAATTTTAGATCTCTTTATGTGACAACAACCTCTATTATTAAATTGGACTACAAACCCATTTGTAGTATAGTAGTGGATAAGTTCCTTTGAGATAATATTTCTCTCATTATAAAGTAATAAAAGAGAGAAGGTTATCATGGAATTTTATCATATCTCGGTAAAGGTAGATAATCGGTGGTCATTAATTCAAAACACAAATGAGGAGTAAAAATTATAAAATATTGAGCAAAATAATTTTAAGGAAATTTTCATGGAACAATATTTCCCTCATGAATAGTGATTGGATATGAAGAGAAAATTCTTGAGTCTAAGACAAAAAGAGTATGAAATTGTTTCTAAGTATAAAGTCAAATTTACAAGGATAGTGTGTAATTACAGAGACTACATAAGTAATCCAAGGATAATGATTGATCAATTCTTTTACTATTTAAAACTATTCCTATGAATAGAATTGGTCTCCCAAAAATTTCTCATCATATTATGATATAGTATCATGTGATATCATGAAAGAAAAACAATAATCTAATTCATATGACATAAAAGAAATTTAATAGAAGATGAGTATAGTAAAACACTCTATAAAATTAAATAAATAAAAGGGGAATAAGGAATGTTTTCAATTCCCATCATGGGATAATTGATGGAAGAAAGAGCTCAGTACTTGTCTGAAGGGTGTGGGTGGTTGTTGCAAGTGTGGAGGAAAATTCCACCAAGCATGTGATTGCATATAAAATAAATAAGCTACCAATTTTAAATTCTACAATTGCAAAGAGATGGGAAATTATTCAAATAATTTTCCTAAGAAGCAATGAATATTTCCCTATGGATGGATAAGAGAGTAAGGGTAAGCATATGCAGTGATAATAGCTGAGGTTGATGTTCCTAATAATGTTGGGGTAGGTACTTTAATCATTTTCTAAAATATATCCAATGATTTATTTGATTCAATATCATCACATTCATTTATATCTTCCTATTTTTCCAAGAAAACTAGATATATCACTTTATATTTAATAAAGGAGTTGTCAGTAAAAACTCATAATAGATGTAGCATCGCAATAAATATTTTTTGGTCAGTCCACTTTGTGACACATAAACATGCTTTAGTTTTTAACTTTGTCATCATAAATATGATTTTATGAATGTCCCAAAGATCATAAATTATTATTTATTTTTTTATGATCCCCCTTTTGAAGGATAAGGTGGAACCCTTACATGACCCGTCAGCATAGACAAACATTACATAACTCAAAGGCCACGGATGAATTCATTCCAAATAGACTTCTTGAAACATACCCTCCCTAGAAAATATCATTATGAAAGCTCTCCACCTTTGAATGGATGTATGGATAACATTATTGTGCAGAGATGCACATTCCCAGTACTGATGGTAATTTCATAACCATTCATTATTCCAATTTCGGTTAGCTCTGCTATGGTGAATGAACAAGCTCATGAATCCTCATCTAGAGCCCTATTCCTAAATTATGTCTGCTTTCTTCTATATTATATGTGTCTTAAAGGCCTTGAGGTGGTCCAAATTTCTTACAAGTGATGAGCTCTTATAAATCAAATTCATGGGGATGAGGATAAATCCTCATTTATGGATGTAGAATGAAATCATCAAATTTAAGATGTACCTATTGTGAAAAAAATATATTGATGTATTTCCAAAGAATTTAACTAGACATCTTCTAGAGCAGGAATTTTAATCTATACATATTTAATTCCTACTACAATACCTATATCAAATACACTTTATAGAATGGCCATTATGGAATTAGTAGAACTAAAGAAATAACTATAGTATTTGAGTGATAAATGATATATTATCCCTAGTGTTTCTTTATGGGGATCCCATGTTCCATTTTTCAATAAGAATGATGTATCATTGAGGTTGTTCATTGATTATAGAAAATCAATTCTATTATAATAAATAAAAATTATGTCTATACTCTCATTGATGACTCATTTTATCATATTCATGGAGCTCAATAATGTTTTCAGAATTAAATTTGATCTGGATATCATCAGTTGTGTTTGAGGAAGGAAGATATTGCAAAAATGGCATTTCGAACTATGTCTGGAAATTATAATTTTATAGTAATGATATTTGGATGTACTAATCCACCTTATGTTTTCATGGATATGATTAAATACATTTTCAAGGAATATCATGATGAAAATATTATTGTATTTATTGAGCATATAATAGAACAATACAAAATCTAAGAAGACCAATAGAATCACATTCAGATTGTTTTGAAGAATCTTAGATGAAATAAATTATATGGTATGTTTAGAAAGTGTGAATTTTGGCTTCAAAAAGTTTCTTTTCATTGTCATATTTTCTCTAAGGATGGAATCTTAGTTTTCCTTGTGAAGACAACGGCAGTTCAAGAATGCCATACTCTAATGAACATTTCCGAGTTACATCGTTTTATTGGTTTAGAAGGAAATTATTGTTATTTTGTTCATAACTTCTCTCGATTGGATAACCATTAACAAATATTACTCATAAATGGGTTAAGTTAATATAGAAAAGAGAAAGTGAATAGTGTTTTTAAGACTTGAATAGGAGATTATTGAATGTTCTGATCCTGACTCTACCATCAAGAAATTTTGGATTCATGATTTTTAGTGATGCATCAAATAAGGTACCCTAACATTTCCATATACGTAATGATAGAGTTAATTACTATTCATAAAGGTGTTTAAACATTCATGAAATGAACTATCCAACTCATTTTCTTAGGTTATCATATATAATATTTTCTCTAAAGATATGGAGACACTCTCTCATTTGTGAAATATGTTATATATATAGTGATCAAAGAATCTTAAAATTTTTCTTTTAAAATAAATAAAACAACATCAGGAAAAGAATATGGATTAATATAATTATGGATTATGATTTTCAATACACTATCACCAAGGAATGGAAAATTAGGTAGCTGATGTACTAAGGAGTAAGGAACATGTAATTCTAACAAAATAAGGATTGACAAGGACCCTGTGTACATGGATCGAGAAAATATGGATATGGGAATTATCAAATAATGTGAAACAAAATTACCTTTTAAATTGGTTTCCCAACCATATTTATTCGAATTAATTTTATGTTTCTTGTTTTTTGATGATAATCCTCAAAATAAAATTAATGCTGAAAATGAGGGGAAATTCCCAAACTTTTTGTGCGAGGATAAAATTATGAAATTTGGAAGGAGGATATGTGTTCTGTCAATACCACAAAAAAAATTGAGTTATTTGAATACTTACATAGATCTACTTTCTCTTCACACCTTGATAGCACTATAGTTTTTAGATATTTAAAGGAACATTTCTTGTGGGATAACATGAAGTGAGAAATTGCTAATTTTGTATCAAGATGTTTAGTCTGTCAATAAGATAAGGCTGATAGATAACATCCTAAAGAATTAATGAAACCTATTCATATTCCAACATAGAAATTTTATGACATAACTATGGATTTTATCACTATATTACCAAAAAATCCAAGAAAGAAAGATGTTATATGGGTGATTGTTTATCGATATACCAAATCGTCATGTTTCCTTTCTATAAGAGAGGACTTTCCATTGGATAACCTTAAAGAAATCTATATTAATGAAGTTTTAATAACTCATGAAGAACCTATCTCAATTATATCTTATTTTGATCTATGATTTACATCAAAATTCTGAAAAATTATTCATATTTCTTTGGATACTATGTTTAATATAAGTAATGCTTATCGCCCTCAAATTGATAGGCATTTAGAAAAGAAAATCAAAACATTAGCAGTCTTGTTGAGATCATTCTCACATGACATTAAAGGTGTTTGGGATCATTATTTATATTTGGAAGACTTTTTATACAATAATAGTTTCCATTATAGTATTCAAATGGAACTATATAAATCATTATATGGAAAGATATTTCTTACACCAACTTGTTTGGGATGAAGTTTGTGAAATGCATCTTGTAGGCCTAGAGTATATAAAGGAAAAAATGGAAAATTTAATGAATATTCAAACACATATCAAAGAAGATCAATGTATGAAAAGAGATATACTGATAATCGAAGGAAGGATTTTTAATTTCAAGTGGAGAATCATGTTTTATGGAAAGTATCTCTGTGAAGGGTGTTATAATATTTTGGATGGAATAGAAACTAAGTTGTAGCTACATTGGTCCTTCGGAAATTATATAGAGAATTGGAGTTTTATCTTATCATTTGGAAATGAAACCTTGGCTTTCAAATGTACAAAATGTGTTTCACATCTCATTATTAAGTAAATACATGCCAAACCCAATTCATGTCCTCACTCCTGAGGGAATTGATTTGGAACCTAACTTATTATACTATGAAGATCATATCTAGATTATAGACACTAAAGAATAGGTTTTGAGGAATCAAATGACTGAGTCGGTAAAGGTATATTGGAGAAATAATAAAATTTAAGAGGATACATGGGATGTTGAGGAACATATGATTAAGAACTACCCAAATCTTTTTATTAGTTGAAATTATGGAAATTTCGAGGATGAAATTTTCACAGGAGGGGAGAATTTAATGACCCAAAATTTTATTAATGAGATTTTACATCTCATTTTTATTTAATATAGTATAATTCACTTAAAATAACATAGATAACATAATATAAAAGCTATAAACTAAAAATGTCTGAAAAAGAGGTATTTCTAGAAGCTAAGAAACCTATATCTATGAAATAGTATCTCAAAAGTAGGAATAGAAATACAAACCTTATGAATATAAATTCATCCAATTAAATTTTAACCTAACCGTTGAAAGTATAAATATAATTTAGGCATCTTATAAATTAATGTATGATATAATTATATAATATTATAGGTAAAATAATATTTTTAAAATTATTTATTAAGTGTTACTATTTTTGTGAGTCATAAATATTGAATTATAGTTTTATAACTAACAGAATAATTTCAAAGAAAATTTATTTTTTAAAATTCTATTCATAAATTAATATTTTGTGGTATTATTTTTCAGAATAATTTTATGAGATCTTAGATAATTTTTCAGTTTGTTATAAAATCATTTATAAGTTTTAATTCAGTGTTTTTTGAGTAAATCATTTTTTAATTAAAAAATAAATTTCTAATATATAGAAAAATATTTTAATAAAATGTATTTCATTTTTTAATTATATATAATAACAAATGGTTATGGTGATGTTTTGGTATTCTTTTAAAAGACTAGAATTTTTTTAATAGTAAAATATGGTAATTTATAGTATAAATACATTTTAAGAAAAATAAACTAATACATTAGTCATGGATTATGTAACCACCATAATCCTAAACATACCTTAAATATTTTAATATATTTTATTATAATTATAAAACTATTCATATACTTGATCCTAAATAACAAACAAATGAATCAAATATTCAAAAAACATCACTCTCCTCTACAATAAATAAAACCCTCACCACCCCTTTCTCATAAAACCTTACAAGCTTTGACCATTTTCAATTTTTTTCCCAATACACTTTACAAGCCCCTCCCCAATGTTCATGAGATCTTGGTATTATCAAAAGACCAAAAACATTTCCTTAAGGAGGTTCTCAATGACAAGAATTCAAGTCATAAAAATCCTCTTCCTTTTCATTTTAATTTATTTTCATGTTCTTTCCTTTTATAATAATATCCTCATATCAAATCATAAAAATTTCTTGATATCTAAAGTACCTTAAATATACTATAATTGTATTATTAAGATGGAATAATCCATCATCAATCACCTTCTTCTTTCCATTTTATTCCAAAAATGGAAACCTCATCCGTGAAATGTCGTTTCATCTCTTTCAAGGACATGGAGATTTCATTTTCATTCACCGTCCTAAAATTTTTTCATGAAACCATTTCAATCGTTGAAACTAATTTTAAAATTTTTATTATACCCCTTTTTATGTTCTGTATTTAACATATTTTTATATTTCTAAATGATAAAGAAAAATGAGATCGTTATGATCAATAATTTCCATGAAAATATAAACAAAAATCACTAAATGTATTATCTATTGATTAATCCTCAGACTATATAAAAAATGATAAATATAATCATTTAAAATTCTTTGTTTTCATAAATTACATATATTCCAATTCTGTAGAAGTATACCGATTTCACAAGGCCTCGATTACTAATAATTAATTGAACTGATCATGAAACCTAATAAAACGGATGCTCCCGGACAATGGAATTACACACTATAACTCATAAATAAGGCCATAAATGAACATAATAAAAATATAATGAATCAAATAAATGTATATAGGGTTATTAATTAATTAATTAATTTTATTATCTAGGACATTAAGGTCAAGTGAAGAACGCAATCATACATAAGGTAATAGATTCTACCAGAACCCTCATTTTTTCCTTTGGGTTATTAATTTACTATACATACCCCAATGTAATGCTGATTAATATTAATTTAATTCACCTATATTCATTATATATGTTACAAAGTCATATATTAAGATTATTTCAACTTTCTTTTATGGGGAAATATGTGTTTTACAAGGTTCCCTTATCAGTTCTTCTTGATAAGAAAACCCGAAAAAAGGGAACTTCCCAATTTTTTACCCACATTCAAGTACCACCCATAATCTATTTTAATAATTAATTATTTTTCATAATTCTAAAAAAAATCATGAAAAAATATATATGATCATTTATTGTTTTATGCATACAATTATTACAAATAAAAATGATATTTCTGAAAAAACGCTTTATTGCAAATTAAAAAAGTGTATTTCTCTCAAGAATTCATTGATGATTTTATTACAGTATTTTCATCTATTTAAAACCAATATTAAATTTTATGAATTTTTGGGATTTTCCTACTAAGTTTATCATCTAAAATATTTTACTAAAGGGTTTTACGATAAGTTTGACAGGGAATGTGCTATCTTATTACCATTCACTATACTACTGAGAATGGTTAGTGATTATTCTTGAATATTGGGGAAAGTTATTGAAATTTTATAAGTATATGTTGTTTATGTTTAACCCCATTCATATGAATAATGAATTGGATTTTGAAATTAAAAGTTGGGGCCCTCTATAGACCCTCAATTCATTGGTAGGACTCATGAGACAAACTAGACTAGGTTTTTACCAATTATGTATAGTTTCATGGATGAGGCTTTGACAGTATGTCTATAATGTATTTAATTATTCATTACCTAATTATAAAAAATATTAATTTATAGTACATGTGATTATTAATCTAGTATAATATAAATTATTATTTTTTATTATGCCATTATTTAATCAGCTTTTATTCCAGCCATTTTATGCTCTAAATTATGTTTTAATGTAATGTTTTTTAAGTTATTCACATTTCCTTATTTTTATTGGATATGATAAATTCCTCTATATTGTTTAAACTTATTTATATTTTTGAGATCACACCTATATTATTTTTTATATTTCCAAGGAGTCAAATATGTATATTATAAATGACTTGCAGAAATAATCTTAGATTTTATGGGTGCTTCAAATGAAATGGTTAATTTGTATTTCCTTTAAAGATGTCATGTAAAGTTAATTTATGTAATATTTCATCCAAAAATGATAATATAATAAATACCTTGATATTCATCTCTTGTATCTATAACAATGTATTAATATAAGGCATTGGATCTGGGCTACTAAGGTCATGGTATTTACAGTTATGTTATAATCTCATTTATTTTCAGGATAGTATATACTCTTTTTACAATGAGGTAAACTATATGGATAATAAAAATTAAAACCCATAAATTTTATTATCCATTTTTTATTTATTATTTTTTAAATATTAGTACAATTTTCGTCTCATTGGTACATAATATGATTGATAAAATAATTTAAAGGAAAAGATGACCTTGTTTCCACTTTGGTTGATGATATTTTTATTGTAGGTCCATACTCCTCAAAATTGTTTTATAAAATTTATCAACTAATCATGAAATTATTTTATTATGTTATTTTAAATACCATTTAATTTATTTTACTAGTTTTATGAAATAATATGTGTACTTTTTTTAAAAAACTTGTTTTTCGAATTTTACAAATGTGTGAAAGGAATGTTTTCCTTTAATGTACATGACATGAATGGATTTTCCTATAGTAACAACCATTAACTTATGTGAAGACTAATTTAAATTTTTCCAAAAGTATTTTCAATTAAAAATATTTTCCCAATATTCTGAAATTTTTTGTTAAAATTTTGTAAAAAGTAAATGATATTTTACCATGTTTTAAAAGAAAGGTATAAATGATCTTTTAAAGGTATTTTTAATAAATATAAACATTCTTTAATGAATTATATGATAAATTAGGTATATGATATTATTATACCATCTACTTTATTTATTTAGATGGATTATGATAATGGTGATTTTATAATGATTCCTTGAAACTCGTTTCTTTTCTATAGTTAAATTATGATATGATGAAGCCTTTATGAAACTAATTTATTTTTCACGAGTCATTGAATGATGAAATAATGAAATTTTTCTGAAACCAGTTCCATTTACCCTCGTTATATTATTATTATATGTTTATGTATTATAATCTTGTGTCACACATATATATCATTTTCATAATGAGAAAACTATCCCCAAAATTCTCTATACCTATTATGAATTGTTAAAAGATGGATATATTTTGAGATAATAAAGAATGAAATATGTAGTAAACCCCATTCTATTCTAGAATTTGTACACTATGATAGTTTTGGGAGTGAACCAAGAATAAGGAAATGATGGAATGGGGAGTGAACCCAATAAACTATGATAGACTTGGTAGTGATCCTTGAATAAGTAAATTATTTTCTATGCTTATTTGTATTCCATAATATTATGTATTATTCATCTAATATGATATCAAGGCCCATGATTGATTATTTATAATTATGTACACTTAAGAGTTAATCATATTGTTATGAGACATACTAATGCCATGGTTTATGATTAATGATATTTGACTGATTATATATGATTATAATAAGTTATGATCATATTTTCATATCCTTATGACTGTCTTATTCTCACTTATAATTATTGATTTATATCTCTTATGTTTACCATTATTGAGCTTCTGAGTACATCCATTCTTATGTTTCTTTTCCCCATGTTATGAAGAAAAGTTTTATGTAGGGTATGTTTAATACATATAAAATTTGCGAATATATTTTAATGATATTTTTAATATCTCCCAAGAAATGTGATGATTTATGTCTACAATGACTCTAATCCTTTATGTTTTAGGGGTGTTTCTTATAATGACATGTATTTAATATTTGAATAAAATTATTTAATATATATTTATCAAATTTATAGGATGATTTATATAATATAATATATTTTCATATTAATGACACTCATTTTGATTTCTAATTTTTCATATTATTAAATTTGAAGTGGTTCTTGATTCAACATGACACTCCAGGACTACACATAGACTGGATTTTTTATGGTTTTCCATGACAATCATATCTCCAATATCCTTAGGGTTGAAAATAATGACCAATAATGAATATCACATAAATATGGGAGGCCTTAAACTATAAATATGTATTTAATCATACACCTATAAGACTATATTTATATCAAACCCCATTTAAATAAACATTTTTAGTATGGCAGACAAGTGATAATGAAAACTATTCAAAAAAAGTTACATAAAACAATACTTGTAAATAATGTAAAATTTGAAGGAAAAACATCCCATGGTAAAGGAAAATTTCATTTAAATGTGAAAAATAAACTCTACTTCATGTCCAAATGTATCTGAGAACCAAAAATAAAAAATGTTACCAAGGTTCTCAATACAACATTTCCACAAGATCCATATCCCTTAAAACCTTCACCAAACTATGGTTTTATCACACTAACACAACCTGTGTAAGAGAAATTCATGTTCAAGGGTGATTATAAATACACCCATTCAGATACACTAAAAATAAAAAAGGAAACTCATCATAAATATTGATATGAAATAATACAAACTAATATATTTTTTCGAAGAATATGTCAACCATTTCCAAGTAGGTCTTATGTCACCACATGTAGGCCTTATAAAAATAATATGAAAAAATTAATTTTAAATATCAAGATATTTTTAGAAATAATTCAATTTAACTACTAAACTAATTTTACTTCCATGGAATTCCTCAATTGTAGTAGTGGGGGTCCAACACCTCATTTAAAATTTCACATCATTCAAATTGGTACCAACTTCAATAAAGTACTCACTCCTCATTGTGTGTAATATTCATAGATCAGGGGTTTATCAACATTATATGTTATATAAAAATAATCCTAAGTGGAGTTACCCTATCCACTATTTATATGGTGGACCTCCACCCTTGGTATATCCCTAGGTGGGAAATAGATTATATATCCCATCCCAAAATCTCACCCACTCTCTGTCATCATATCTATGAATCAATGGAATTCAAACAACTAAAAAATAATTTATTTTTTTTCATATTATGAATATATATATATCATCTAGTTCTACATACAAAAATAATTATAGTAGGTTATACATGAGTCAAAAATGGAAACATGGGTGACAAAATATGATGAAAATAGAGAATTGTCTAGTAATATATGTGTACGCCTCAACAGTTTACTAGATTGTTCTGTTTGGGTTTATTTCAGGTGGGACAAAACTAAATGACATGTATGAGTGGGGTAAATGTTTTTTAAGTCCCTAAAAAATGTTGGACATGCACATCCATGAAATTCCACGTTCACTACCCACACTAACGGATTTTAATTTATGGAACATTGTGTGTATAGTTATGTGGGTGGTTCAATGAGTACACTCTATACACACTATAAAATATCACTTGTTTCACATTATGTAATGTGATAAACACATAGAGTGTGGTTCCAATTAATTAAACATGAGTTTATAAAGGAACATAGACCCATGAAAAGCACATTGGGTCCTAGGGTTAAACCCCATATTAAATTTATAAAAACACATAAACCCGATAACTACATTTTTCACTACACATGACACACAATCAAGAGAAAAATGATATTTAATCATGAATTCCATATATTAATCAAACAAATCCCCCATATTCATTCCACAACAACTATTATTTCCCCCAAATGTAGTTGTGGCTCAGATGATGGTTGAATTTGATTCCATTTAGTGAATAAATTTTACCTTGTGAAAGATCCATCGGTTTCAATTTTGACCACTATTCTTCAATGTCACATTAATCTATTGATTATGTTCCTAATAATATCACTAAATATAGTTCTGACACATTAAATGTCACATATAAAAATTAATAATTTAATACCCATTATCTTTGAGTCCCATAATATTGATTAAACTACAGAAAAAATAATATGAAAGGTGTAATTAACAAAAAATGGTTTGTGGAAACTCCAAGAACCAAAACTAGGACACCATTCATACCCAAAGAAGATGAATATGGGATATGGTATGTAAAATAATTAATTTAACAATTAAATTTTATTCTTCAAAATTCATCATTTACCAACAACATTCATCCTCATTTCTTACACATATTTCACAAATTTACCAAATAATAATAATTATAATGATAAAGATAATAAAACTATTCAATTTATAACAGAAGGGAAAACAAACATAGAACACATAAAATTCTTTAGTAATAAATAAATATTGAATTCACATTGAAATAATTTTACCAAAATTATTTCCATGACTAATTTTTGTGATAATAATGTTTGGAAAAAAAATAATTAACAAAATTTTCATTAAACATGGAATATTATTTTTTTAGGAACAATCATAGATATTGTTTCCATCCAAATTAATAAAGGAATTGAACAAAAATAGTTATTATAAGTTATAATATAAATTGATAACTTTAAATATATCCAAGATAAGAGAATGAGGTGATGATGATAGTAAAATTTTCTTACCTAAAAGAAGATACAAAAAGATTTAATAGTCACACCATGATACACGTTTACTATTAATTATACTATAAAAAATACCCCTAGGAGTTAATAATGAGATGGTACTGTTTTGATCCATTTCCCCTTTGAGGAGATGGAGGACCAACGCACCCGACTGTCGATCTCACGGATGGTTGAGCCCCGCTCGATTGCTAAAGTCTGGTACACCGGTCTTCGTTTCAAAACTCCCAACGGTTATATATCCAACGATACGTAGACCTGCTTTCCAAAGGTAGGCATCTGCTAGGTGGTTTGTCCAGCGATGCTTAAGAACTCACATTGGTCGAGAGGATGGGAAGTCAGGCTCATCGCACCCTTTTGGGGGGGAATTATTTCCTGTTCCGGGACTCTCTTATAGATTTAAGACGTATTCATATATTCGCGAATCTTTGGTTTATACCCAAGCATAGTATCCACGGATTTTTCCTTGTTGGAAATGGTCAACTGAACGTAAGGGTTCAGAATCATTTATTCCCAAGGTTTACCATCCCTCGTTGGATTAATGACCCTGAGGAGTCTGGACTCATTGAGGCGGTACTAGGGTTGGTGCGGTGAAATGACGTGAAGACAGTCGGATCGATCGGTTGTTAGGCTTGAACCTCTTGGATGCTTCTTGTGTACCGTTCCTAGGAGGAAAGGATCAATATAACATCTCGCCTTTTTATAACACAACTTTTCATTACATTTTACAAAACCGAGGATCTTTAAGGTTTAGTGTCTTGGAAACCGGGAACTTAAAACATGAAAACATAAAACATCCTTCTTAAACACTTGAAAGTATTCTCCTTATGTTCATCCTAGATTAATTACTGCATCTCATAACCTAGGGACATACATCAAAAGAAAGGGTGAGCAGAAGGCCCAGTAAGGGAAACAAGTGGAAACATTTAACATGTGATCTTGAGATACATCAACAATCTCATGAAAAAGAACTTTAAGGCATGAGAAATAAATCATGAGGCATGTCATAATAAAAATAATGTATTTCATAACTTTAGGATGTGGCTAAAACATTTAACAAAGACAATCATTTCCATTTCACAAAGGTCCATCCCCAAGGTTTCAATAAAAATTACCAAGGTTATTCACCAAGGTATCAGTCAAAATGGTCATCTCAAGAGATTAAGTCTTTACCCAATGCATTGGACCGCTATCAGGGCGCACCCGTAAAATTTCACTTTATTATCATGTGATCCACATATATCATAATAAATAATTTCATAAACAACCCATATAGCATAAAAGAAATGGGTTTCATTTCATAATCATAACGTTTTAAAAACTGCTTTAAAGACATGATCTTTATGTCACTTTAAACCCACGGAAAGGGAAAGCGGGTCTCATGTATGTAAATCCTGGAATTTAAATATAACATTTTGGTATATATGTGAATACCCCTTTAGAAGAAAGAGCTTTGAGTATTAACTTAATAAAATAAATGAATTTGAGAATAAGAGAGAGAGATTTTGAGACGGAAATTCTACAGCATAACGGCTATGTTTCGAGGTTTTAGAAAACATTGAAAAGAGAGGGTACATGGGTTACCCACTCATAAATGATCCATAAAACAGTAGGGGGACAGAATATAAGGTATTTAAGAACATGTTAATGAAATTTTAAAGATATACCATATGAAATTAAGAACATGAAAGGAAGACAAAAATAATATTTCTCTTATGAAAATTCGGCAGCCTAACGGCGTCACTTAAACTTCAACAAAAATAAATTGATGAGATCAAATAGGGTATCTAATCATATGAACATAAAAGATCAGTATGATAGATATAGAGATAATACCCCAACATAATAAAAAGTAACTTGAAAGACTTGACATGAAAGTAGAACTTTGAAAAATGAGAAAGGTGAAAGAATCCCTTAAAAATTCGACAGCCTAACGGCGCCACTTAAACATCAACAAAAATGAATTGAAGAGATAAAAAAGGGTCTCTAATCATATGAACATAAAAGATCATTATGATAGATATATAGATCATACCCCAAATTAATAAAAAAATAACTTGAAATACTTGACATGAAAGTAAAACTTTGAAAAATGAAAAAGGTGAAAGAATCCCTTAAAAATTCGGCAGCCTAACGACGCCACTTAAACATTCTTAAAACGAATTGAGGAGAGAAAGAGGGGGTCTATCATCATATAAACATTAAAAGGGAAGTAATAGGAATATAAAATAACATCCTCCAACATAAGAGCATGGAGCATAAAATAAATGACATAAAAGAGATTACTTGAAAAGAAAGAGAGAGGTAGGATCCCTTACCTTAAACGTAACTCTTGAAACTCAAAGGTTGGGACCTTTAGGGCTTGGGGGCACCTTGAGAGGACTCTTTGGGAGGTAATGATACCAAAGATTTATTGGGGGAGAGTTGGTAGTGAAAACTAAAGGAGGAAAGGGTGGGTATTTATAGGGAATGTGAGGGGACGAGGCATTAATGGCCAAGGGACACCTCACAAGTGGTTTTCTCAAAACCATGGGCTCTCCCATGGTATTTCCCATTTATTTAGGCCACATGGGTCCCCCTATACAATACTTCACCACCTTTGGTCAGCCAACCCTTAAAATATCTCATGAAATCATCATGACACAGTTATGATGTCATTAAACATACTGAAACCCTAAAACTGTGTTTTTTACCATTCACTAAAAATTTAACTTTCTCAGAAAAATCCCAAAATTTCACCTTAACCAAATATCAATGATATGATTTCAAAAATGAACTCCATTTTATAAAAATAATTTTCTAAATATTTTTAATTTAATTTTTAAATAAATACATTATTCACCGAAAATTCATTTTTTTCAGAAAAATCCCCAAAAATTACCTTAACATAATAATGATGCTCTAAGTTCAAAAATGAAATCCATTTTATAAATATAATTTTCTAAATATTTTTAATTTAATTTTTAATTAAAAATTACTATTCACCTTAAAAAACTAATACTTGACTAATAATTAATGAAATAGTTATTCTCCTATTTTATTGAATCACATTACTTAATCAAGGTACCTAGATTATATTAAAACTTTTTTTAAGTGATATTACTAATCCATTTGGTCACATTACTAATCCTAAGCATAAAATCACTATTCATAATTTACTATTCATCAAAAATTAAGTTGATCTTGTTAGACTCTAAATTTCGTACTGAACATAATTGTAGAAGACCATTTTTTGAAAATCATTACACATTTTTAATTATTTAAGGTTTACATAAACATTTTTTTAAAATATCCTTTCTCTAAAATTCACCAAAAATATGCATACTATATTTATCTGGACATTTGAAAATTTATAAACTTCATTATAAGAAGAAATAAAAAAAAATATTTAAAACAAACGATTACACAAGGCAGTTACGGTCTCCTTACATAGCCCCTTATCACACCAGCATAGGACCTAAGTGTAAGGTGTGTTATGGTGAGAGAATCTGAGGGAGGCTTGGCCAACATCGCACGAGTAGTAATTTCTATCAGTTTGAACTTCTCACGAAGGCGATTCTGTTCTAGCTTCACACGATGAAGTTTGGCTTGGGTTTGGTCCAGAGCAAAGCCCAGTGGTGCTACCCCTTTCCCAAGTTCTGTTAGATGGGCTTCGATCAACCCAAGACTACTGGATGAGGCCATCGAATCTTCTTTCAATATTAATTATCCAAGATCACTTGTATTTATAGACAATAATCGAAACGTTTAGCTCCAGCGGTCATATTGACCAATGGTCATATAACAGTCAAAACCCAATAGTCTCATTTTAATTATACTGATGTTATCAAATGAAATAAAATAACACAAAAAATTAGGAAACAATATTTATTCAAAATTTTGGGTCGTTACAATCAAATTCCACGTAGTTCGCAAAGGAGGGTCGGAGAACCGACATGAATGTGGACCCGGGGGTCCGATGGTGGTCGGTCTTGAACCTCTTGGAGGCTTCCTACGTACCCATCCTAGGAGGTAGGGATCAAAGTCCACGTAGTTCGCATAGGAGTGTTGGAGAACCGACGTGAATGTGGACCCAGGGGGTCCGATGGTGGTCGGGCTTGAACCTCTTGGAGGCTTCCTACGTACCCAGCCTAGGAGGCAGGGATCAAAGTCCACATAGTTATCATAGGCTTGGGGATTACGCTTTGAGGCAGCCCTGAGTAATGGATTGGGGCTTACACTCTGAGGAGGCCCATAAGAGGATGTCATGGTCAATGCTTACTCTAATCCCACGTGAGTCATGCTCGGTGTGAGAAACAAGAGGCAGCAGGGACTAGACGATCACGTCACGAAAGGTGCATCCGTGAGAAGTGGTGTTGGGATTACTCCTAGAGTGGCCCATAAGGTTGGGGCTTACTCCTAGGCAAATGCCCAGGCGTGACAGAGCGCAGCGGGAGAGGGAAAGGGGGTGCTCCTGTGCCCATCCCCTCTCTTGCAGTGCATGAGGGCTTCCTTTTGACGGGTATTTTACTACCCCGGAGGAGCCCTTAACAAGTGGAGGGGAGGAAAGGGGATTCCAAAACTTAGACTCCACATTATTGTGGGAATGTGAACCCAGGAATGCTTCTGTAATCTGCTCAAGGGTCCGGGCAACCCCTTCGCCTCTACTTACCATGGGTATGTGAACTCAAAATAGCGAGCTGATGTGCCTGAGGGTTACACCACGCAGATCCGGTGGCTCTGGCAAAGGCCTCGACTCAGGGCCGATGAATGGGCCAATGAGGAGGTTGCAAAGGATTAGGCCGGATTGGAAGGATTTTATCTGGCTTAGCGAATGGGAACTCTGAAGGATTCGACGGGCCACACCAGGGTATGGGTTGTGGTGCCCTTCACGTAGTTAATGCTACATGGATGTAGAAGTTTTCAGTGAACCAGGGTGGCCCACGGACCGAGAGGTCGTTCGCGAACCAGGGTGGTTCACGGACCAAGAGGTCTTCTGCGAACCAGGAGGGTTCGCCGACTAATTGGAATCCCGCGAACCAGGGGGTTCACGGCTTCGGGTTCAGCCTGCGTACAAAGGTTGGTACGTAGAGGGTTCCACGTGAGTAGTGGTGGCCAAGGGCGGCGCCAGTCGGGGGTTCATCCGTTGAGTCTTCGCCCACATAGGAGGGTGTTACGCGGTGCGGCGGATTGGAAAAGAGGCATAAACTCACTGCTCTGTGGGGAGTGCATTCGCAGAGGGGCCATGGTTGTTGGTTTCCTTTTTGTTGTTATTTTTGGTTCGCGGTTCACCAATTTATTATGCATTTTTGGTTCCTTATTAATTCATTCCCAGGTTCATACCTGCTCTGGTTCGCGAACTGGAACTTCGCTATTTGCGAAATCCTAAGCCTTCCTTCAAAATCCTTCCACCCGAATCTGATCAATCTACTCTGAATCCTCCTTCCCCGACTCTGAATCTAAATCCCTTTTCCTTCCCCCCCTCGGTATCCTTTTATAGAGTGGGGAAAAATATGTATCTGTGGTCACATGGCACCTTTTGCAGAGGCCCATGACCAAAAACCCGGTTAACGGATGACTTGGTCAATCCGCAACTCGCGGTGGGCACTGAGCGCATCCCCCCCCCCCCCCCCCCCCGTGAACCGAACATGGGGAGTGCTTCACGGCCGCAGAGGGTTCCGCCTCCATGTCGCGAATGACAGAGTATGCGGCTTGAGCCAGTCGTCGCGTTCCGCGGTTGGGGCGGTTCATGACGGGGAACCAGATTGGCGCTCATCCTTCCCCGCGACCGTGGAGGGTCTCCGCCTCCATTCCGTGAACGACAAGGGTTCGCGGAGGGGGTGCTTCGCAGAGCCTGGCCACGTCGTGTTTTCATGGGATCGGTCTGCGGACCGGTCCTGCTTGTTCCCTTCATTGAATTTTCTCCATTTTTCCCCAGTTCTTTGGGGGATTTGGGTAGAATCTCCTTTGCGGATTTTTCAGGACCCTACAAATGCCCCCCATCGGAATGGGGGTCCGATCGGAACGAAGAGGAGGTCATTCCGATGCAGAGTGGTCTTGAAACTTGGATGGTTTGCGATAGATAGGTGGACCTGGTAGGGGACCACACCTATAAATATTGGGGGCCCTTCATTTTTCCTTTACCAAATTCTTCACGAAATCAGAGCACCTTCGCCTCTGCGTGCTTGTTCCCTCACGAAATGCTTCATCCGCGAACTGGCTACGACTTCCGCAAACCATTCCTCCTTCGTGGTGTTCTTCATCCACAGACCAACGTCCTAGCCGCGAACTAACACTCTTAATTAATTAAAAAGTAAGTCACGACGGGCTGTGGAGGAACTCGCTTCGCGGTTTTGATGGTCCGCGAACTGAAATCTTTAAAAAAACTTCTAAGTCTTCTGAACATAACCACTTAAATTTGGGATTAAGATTCTGCAGATAAATCTGGTTCACAGTTTTCTGGCCAATGCTCCGCGGGCCAGAGTACTGCGGACCCCTTTCGCGAAGGGCTGGTCTACGGGATACAGTCATCGCGAACCATCCTTCGAGGCCTCCTTGCGGATTTTTCTATGAAGGCTCCTCAACTGATCCTTAGCCATATATATTTGGTATTTTTGTCCGAAAGAATTTTCTTATTTCGGACTAACCACTTATTGGCTGTCGTTGCATAGGGAGAAAATATGGTTCCTCCTCGTCCTACACCCAGGCCTGCTACCGAGCCTCTCTCAATTTGTTCAAGGAGACGTCCATCTATGGTTCGTAGAGCGGAGAGAATCAAAGAGGACCCTAGTCGATCCATTACTCCCGATGATGGTGTTCTGAAAGACTTTCTCCCTCCTGAGCTCATGGATTATCCGTTATCAAATAGCCTTCCACTTTATGGATTCGGTCTTCAAGACGACATCCCTATTCCCCCTACCTTCTCAGGACTTCCATCTATTTTCTTAGAGGTGTCACCAAAGCGCATTCAGGCGAACTTGACCCCATTGGGGGAGATAACTTCTGATTTTTATCCGAAAGACACTTTCATTTTGAGAGGCTCTGTTTAGACCCAAAGTGATCAGTATGCTCAAGAACTTTCTCAAGAACTTTCTCAAGAAGTTGTCTCTAAGAATTACCCCTCCATTATCAACATTTCTCGAGTGGATCCTGATGCGGGGTGGATTCCTATATGGGATCTTTGATCCGGTGGGGTCTCCTCAAATGACTGGGCCTGGGCCTTCTAGGTCCATCATCATTGCCAGGAGTCTCCCGAGTCACTGGAAGTAGTCAATTTGTACTCTACAGTGTGGGCTTCCCAATTTGCTATTTACCCACCATCCTTGATCCTGCCTGACCTACTCAGCTGCTGGTGTTCAAGCACCAATACCTTCCACCTTTCCCACAGTGAATTTGGTATTAGTTTGTGGGACATCCACCAATTAGGGGGGCTTCCAATCATTGGTGCGATGTATGACGAGTTTCTACCCATCCCTGAAGTGTGGGACGACATCAAATAAGTGCCTTCGTTGGCAAGGGATCTTCTAGTTATGGAAGAGTAGTCACTGGGTCAGGCATTTCATGCTTGCACTCTTATTCCTTATAGCACCTGGATAGGGCTATTTCTAGACACCACTGGTCCTGTGCCGAAGATCAAGCGCCCTAGGACTCATCCTTCCCAACAGTCACGAACCATCCCAAGTTCCTACTGGGCAGTTCTGGAGATGGGTGACTACCTTTCTTGGGGTTATGAGGTGCGCCCCGACGTGCCTCCCCTGCTACGGCTGGCAGGTATGTTTTCTATGTTTTTGAGCGGGTGGATATTCCCATCTTAGGACATCAATCCTGGCATCAGGGCTTGCACCCTGATGATGGCAGTTGAGCTGGCTGAGGGCCACCCGGTGTATTTGGTCGTGCCCACATTGGATCGTATTTATGAACTGTTGGGTCACATGCAGAAGGGCAGGTCACCCTTCCGTATGAGTGGGCCATTTCAATTTTTGTACGGTTGGGTAGCGGATCATTTTCGCTGTTATGAGTATCGTCACAACACGGCCATCCCGCTTCCTACCTATCGGCCTACCCTACTGGATATAGCTATAGTTCTCTTGAAGTCCCTTAGTTCTGGTGAAGTCCTCGAGCTTCTGAGTGACTTCTCCTAGTTTGACTTCACTCCCTACCCCACCCCTTCTGGCGTCGTAGTTGAAAACCATCGGGGGATCTTGGAGGAGCGTTCTTACATGATCTCTCTGTGGGATGGATTTCTATCTACGTGGATCGACGGGGTTTCTCTGTGCGAGCTGTATGTCCCGTATCATTTTTCTCACCAATTTGGGTGCATTCAAGTCCATGTTTCCCTTCCCCCTCTTCAGGCTCAGGGACTCCACCCATCCATTCTTCGTCAATGGTGGCTGATGCTAACGTGGGAGGGATCTGACATAAGCATTCCCCTGCCTGTCATGGGGGCAGCTGCCGGCCTTTCCTTGGAGTATGCAAAAACGTGGGTAAAACATTATCCCGATGGGATCCTAGGGAAGGCTATCTGTAAAGTTCCCAAATCAAGAGGTATTGCGGCTGTTGCATCCACCGCACCTTCCTCATCAGCTCTAAGGGAGGATCGAATGATGACTCGTCGATCAAAGTGAGTCAGGGGATTTTCCTCTCCCAGCCCTGCGGTGGCCGAAGTTCAGACGGGTTCATCCTTTTTTGACATGGATGAGGATGACCCTGTGGTGTCGGGTCCCAGCGAGACAATCCCAAAAGTTTTTTTAGTCGATATCGGGCTTAGAAACATGATCCCTAAGCCTGAACCGGGGTTAGAGGCTCCAGACTTTCCAGCTTCGGAACCAACTTCTAGCGAGCACATGTTTGCGTTGGATGCAATGATAGACTTTGTTCCTGTGCTTCAGGAAGAGGACACCAAAGAATCTCATTCCATGGTGGATCACCGAGCAGTGTGGAGGTGGGTCTGGCCTCAGATTTGTGAGATTGTTTCCAAAACTCCTCTTACTGAGATGGAAACTAAAACTGAAGCCCTCCGACAACTCTTCCTAGGTTTGGGGTCAGGTGGCTTTGACTATCGGCAGTATCATATTCTCACTTGTTAGGTTGTTATGGCCCGTGAGGAATCTGCCGCTAGTGAATACAAACTTTCTCATCTTGATGCTTCTCATTGTGGGACCCGAGCCTTGGAGGAGACCATGATGAAGCTTCATCAGCTAGTAACACAGGAGGCGAGCTCTCAAGATCAGGCAGACGCCCTATCTATTGAGCTGAATGAATGCGAGACTCGAGCAGCGATGTTGAGGAATCGGTTGTCGACTCTTACTGGTAACCTTGAATCCACCAGAAAAGGAATCAATGATCTCTAAATATCAGTGAATCATATTCGCTTGGTGGCTTATGTTGAGGCCAAGGAGAAAGTTGTGTTGGAGCAGACTTGCGATAACCTTCACCACTCGGTTGCTGATCTGACGGAGAGAGAAATCCAGGCTCCTTTGTAACTGTTAGAGCTATTCCTGGACACTTTTTTCTATTTATTCTGTTGCTTTGAGTGAGAGGCCCCAGCTTGTGGATGCCCTCCCCTTTTATTCAACGAAATACAATCTACGTTGATTTCTTCTCTCTTTTTTTTTTGAATTTGGTTATTAATGGAGTAATTGATGCATGAGTAACAACCTACTGAATCAGAATTGACCATAATTCAGGAAAATGATAACAGGCTCTAATTCTTTGCCTAGACCATGGGATCCAGCAAGCATAGTTTGAATATTTCTAGGGTTTTGTTGATAATCCCCACAAACTTTTTGCCTTTTCTTGTTAATGCCCTGATTTTTCCTGGGCCCATCTGGTGTGGACCAAGCGGGTATAGCCCGGCTTTTTCTTAGGTCACTATTTCCGGGTTTTCGGCATAACAGGTTTTATGCCTCTTTTGCGGGAGGTTTAAAGTCTTACTGACAAGACTATCATTACTGATGTTTTAGGTTGAACAGCTTTGACCAGACATGGTGGGACGAGGGCCCCAATGAGGTTCGGTTGATTAAAAGATGTCTCAATACTCTTCAGACTCACGTGGGGTGGGACCTGTTTAAATTTGAACGACATACAGGGAATGTCTCAAGGCATGGGAGCCACGTTGGTGTATAAAGGTAGGAAGAGCATTGCCTAAGGAAATCCTGCCTTTGGTAGATGAGCCAGGGGCGATCAATATGCAGATCCGCTGAGGGCATGGTATGCATAGTTGTACAAAGGTGTCCTTAAGTCAACGATTTTCCATTTCTGATGGCTCAAGGACTTCATGGAAGTCCAGATTATGGAAACCACCACGAGTGGATTATAAAGGGAATGTGACATCTGAAAGGGTTTTGAGAACATCTGTACTAATCAGGAGTGTGGTCGGGAGACCACTTTCCTATGCATTTAGTTATTATAAGGGATGGTTAAGTCCTGGCGTAGTTTAAAGTCATGCAGCTGGGACATCATTTATAATGGAACAAATTCTCCTGGTTCTCAGTAATCTTGTCAAATATGTTCTGTCGTATTCAGGAAGGATTGTGAAAGAGGTTGGTAAACTGTAGCCCAGAGGGTTTTTGAATCCCAGGATAGACATGGGGTCTTAGAGGCCAAGAGGTGTACGGAGAGAAGCATTGCCTAAGGAAATATTTCCTTTGGTAGATGGGACAGGGGTGATCAATATGCAGAGCCACTGAGGGCATGGTATGCATAGTCGTACAAAGGTGTCCTCAGGTCAATGATTGTATTCGCCCGATAGCCAAGCAACTTCAGGGAAGTTGAGATTTCGGAACACCAGGGGTGGATTATGAGGGTTTAGATCTTTTTGAGTATAGAGTATGTTTTATGATGAGAGGGTGCCTGGATACGGGGGAAACATCTAGACTAAACCTTCTGAGAATGGGTGAAGTAATCCCCTCTCGCGTGGGTGTGAGACGGTGGCTTGTGCAGGTTTGACCCATGCACTGAAGGACAGAGAAAGCCTATGTTCCTTACTGAACCCATGACAGGTTTGACCGTGCAGTATAGCGCCATGTGGTAAGGAAGAGGATCATTATTAAAGGATGTTGTGCAGTTTAACGTCATGCAGCGAGGACGGGGGGAATTTTTCTTTCCTTTTCCAATGCTGTGTAGTTTAACGTCGTGCAGCAAGGACGATTGACCATGCAGTTTAACATCGTGTGGTAAGGAAGAGGGTCATTTTTCTTTCCTTTTCCAATGCTGTGCAGTTTAACGTCATGCAGCAAGGACTATTGACCGTGCAGTTTAACGTTGTGCGGTAAGGATAAGGGGAATTATTAAACCAGTGAAAATTCTTGTTGTTGGAGTCATTCCCCTGGATGTTTAATGCTTGGTCTTTGCAGCCTTACGCCAGGCGGCCAAGATGTTCTCCATGCCATTTGATTTCATGCGGCAAGGACGTAGTTGTGAAGGACGCTTTTGATCAGAATGCAACTGGGATCGAACATCTCGGCATGTCTAAGACGTGGAGAGAGGTTTATGGTGTAAATCATGGTTCGGGTACTTCTTGGATCAGGAGAAATGATACGGGGGCTCTGAGGCCGATAAGCGTACGAAGCTAGGAGGAGTATCACCCGAGGAAATATTGCCATTAGTAGATGGGCCAGGGGATATCAATATACAGAGCCATTGAGGGCATGGTATGCATAGTCATACAAAGGTGTCCACGGGTTGATAACTTTCCTCTTCTAATGGTCATGAGTGGTTATGAGGATCCGCGATTGTCCGGGCCACGAAGTCTGTCATTTGGGTAAGGAAATATTTGTGCATGTCGAGGATATTCGTCCCTGGCTTCTGTTAAAGCATAAAGATCCCCACCGTGCTGATTTATTTTGTACGCGGGGGTGTACCTTCACTTCATGCATTTTAACGTCGTGCGGTAAGGACGAGGTACTCCTAGTTTAGCTGTCATAGATCTTGGACCATTGGGTGACTATTGATGTAGTCACTCAAAGGATAACTGAGTTAACATGCTTTGATATGCTCTGAACAGGGTGGGGGATAATGGTTGTAAACTACAACTCTGAGGTTTCCCGGATCAGGAAGTATGGTATGAGGTCTCTAGGGTCGGTAGGTGTTCGGGGATAGGAAGAGTGTCGCCCGAGGAAATATTTCCTTTGGTAGACGGGCCAGGAGCTATCAATATGCAAAGACGCCGAATGCATGGTATGCATATTCATGCAAAGGTGTCACCGGGTTGATGACTTTCCACTTCCGATGACCATGAATGATTATGAAAATCTGAGAGTGCTCACAGCTCAGAGTTCTGTATATGGGGGATTATGGTGTCCAAGTATACAAGAAACATTTCTTCCGCAATTTTTCATTGAGTAAAAGTAGCTTGGCACTGGCTTGATGTTTGTGGACGCAGGTCGCTATGTGAACCACCGGCGGATACATAGGCCAACCGGGTAGGGGGTACCCTGGAAACATTTGGATGTGAAAAGGGGAATCAACTTGTAAACCACTTCTCTATAAATTTTTGGATCGGGAGATGTGATATGGAGGCTCTAATGACGGTAAGCGTACGAAGTTAGGAAGAGTGTCGCCTGAGGAAATCTTGCCATTGGTAGACGGGCCAGCGGCTATCAATATGCAAAGCCGCTGAGGGCATGGTATGCATAGTCATACAAAGGTTTCCACAGGTCGATAAATTTCCACTTCCGATGGTTGTGAGTGGTTATGAGGATCCGTGATTTTCTGGGTTGTGGAGTCTGATGTATGGAAAGGAAGCATCCAAATGTGAAAGGAGTATCCTCATCTCATTTCGCCATGTGTCTTGGGTGGTTCGTGACAAAGTCCGTGCAGTTTAACGTCATGCGGTGGGGACGAAGTCCGTGCAGTTTAACGTCATGCGGTGAGGACGAAGTCTGTGTAGTTTAATGTCATACAGTGAGGATGAAGTATACACCCCATGCAGGTCTGGTCCGTACATGGGGGAAAGGGAATTTTTTCTTTTCTTACCCGTGCAGTTTAACGTCATGTGGTAAGGATGAAGAATACACCCTGTGCAGGTCTGGTCCGTACACGGGGGGGGAGGGCATTTTTTTTTAGAAGTGGCTGGGCCAGGATCAGAATCTCGGTGTCGCTACGTATCCTACAAGGGAAGGAATCAATCCTTACGTAGTTCTTCATATGAAGTACACCCCATGCAGGTCTGGTCTATACACGGGGGAAAAGGGAATTTTTTTAGAAGTGGTTGGGCCAGGATCGGAATCCCGGTGTCGTTACGTATCCTGTAAGGGAAGGAATCAAGCCTTACGTAGTTCTTCGTATGAAGTACACCTTGTGCAGGTCTGGTCCGTACACGGTTGAAATGGAATTTTTAACATTTTTTCATTTGGGAGTGGTTGGGCCAGGATAGGGGATCCTAGCATCGCTACATGTCCTGCGAGGGTAGGAATCAAGATGCACGTAGTTCTCTGCAAGAGTGATACACCCCGTGAAGTGCTGGTCCATACACGGGGGGAAGGGGGTATTTTTTTAAAACATCTTGTCTGTACTATTTAATGTCATGCGGTGAGGATGAAATACTCTTAGTTTAAGGTCATAGAGCTTGGACTGTCGGGTGCTTGGATGTTTAACGTCATGCAACTCGGATGATCCTCTTTTTTTTTCTTACTCGTATAATTTATCATTGTGCAGGTAGGACGAAATACTCCTTTAGGTTTCTATGTGAAATATTTCTTCAGGAACCTCGAGTTTGTAGGAGCAGTGGTAAATTTCCCATCAATGGAGATCAGGGCATATGCTCCATTGGAGTAGACCTTGTGTACAACATACGGTCCCTCCCACTAGGGCTCCAGCTTCAGAGGCTTCTTTCTGGGTATCATTGGGGCCTAGAGGACCAACACCAATTCTCCTTCCAAGAAAGACTAGATACGAACCCTTTTTTTGAAGGCTCATGCGATCCGGTTCTGGTACACTTCTAGATGGTGCAAGGTGTGCAACCGCTTCTTGTCAAGCTGTTCCAATTCACCTAGCCACTTTTCTGATTGCTCATCATTGGATAACTAATCTCAAATGGAAATGTGGAGTGAGGATAATTGGATCTCAATGGGCAGGACCACTTCTGTTCCATATACTAATGAGTACGGAGTAGCTCAAGTAGCAGTGCATATTTTGGTTCAATAATCCCACAACGCATGAAAGAGTTTATCCGGCCACGACTTCTTGTCTTTTTCCACCATTTTCGGGAGAATTTTGGACAGGGTATTATTGAAAGCCTCTATATATCCGTTGGTCACTTCATGGTAGCGGGATGAGTGGTTAGCCTTGATACCATACTCGTGGTATTGTTTCTCCAATTCTACAGAGCAGAAGTTGGTGCCATTGTCCATCATTATGGTATGAGGGACACCAAATATGGTGATGATATTGGTCTTCACAAAGCTGACAATATTTCTTGCCCCGACTTCCTTGAGGGGTATGGCTTCTACCCATTTGGAAAAGAAGTCGGTTGATGTGAGGATATACTTCAGCTGTTTGGTCGTGGCTGGAGGATATGGTCCCATGACGTCCATCCCCCAGATGGAAAATGGCCAGGAGTACTTGGCTTGATGAAGTAACTCTGAGGGTTGGTGTATAAAGTTGGCATGAATCTGGCATAAGTGGAATTTCATAGTAAAACGCTCGTAGTCTCATGCCACTTTGGGCCAGTAGTACCCAAGCCTTAGAACCTAATGGGAAAGATTGGTCCCTGGTTGATGTTCTCCACATGCTCCGGCATGTACTTCATCCATTACGGTAGTGTTTTCTTCTCCATCAATGCATCTGAGGAGCACTCCATCGAGGCCTCGTTTATAGAGGACCTCTTGCTGACCTGCACCGCCATATAGGACAAAGTTGATTGCCCTTCTCTGTATTTTCTCTTGTTCAGCCCTGTCTGATGGAAGTTCACCCCGTTAAAGGTAGTTTTCTATGGGGGTCATCCAGCTGGTGGCAGGAGCGTATAGCTCGGGGACAGGACTAACTTCATTGATTTCTTCCATCTTAGCTTGAACAAACGGCAATACCATTCGATGGTGAGCAATACTGATAACCATTTCATCTCGGTCTAGGTCAGCTAGGGCTATGTCTGTGTTGGCTAATGCATCAGCCTGAGCATTCTGAGATAGTGGAATATAGGTCAATGTTGGTTCTGTGGAGAACTCATCCATTAACCCTCGTACATGGTCAAACAGGGGGATCAGCTCCTTCTTTTTAATAGCATAGTCACCATTGACTTGCTTGATGACCAGCTCTGAGTCACATTTTACCTTAAGGTGTTGTACTTGTGCCTGGAGTGCGAGCTCCTGGCCTGTAATGAGAGCTTGATATTCCGCTTCATTTTTTGTACATCCCTCTGACAGAAGGAAGGAATATGGAAATACTGCCTTTTCTGGGGACATGAGTATTATCCCCAAACCCACTTTGTTGAATCTGGGATCCTCCATCATCTTCCCGGTTGGGCTTCGGGATGCACCATCGAAGTACATTTCCCATGCTGGGAACTCCTCTTGAACTGAGAAGATGTCCTCATCAGGTAGCTCGGCGTCCGGTGCAGTGGTCCCTGTCGAAGGGTTCTCTGCCAGAAAGTCTGCTAATGTCTGGACCTTGATGGCTTTCTGAGGCATGAATCGGATGTCGAACTATTGCAGGATGACCGCTCATCGAGATAGGGATCCGGTCAGCATCGGTCGGCTGAGGATGTACTTGAGCGGGTTACTCTACGAGATCAAATGGACTTCCTGATGCTACAAATAATGTCGCATCTTTTGAACTGCGAAGACCAAGGCCAGAAATCTCTTCTCGATATTTGAGTATCGATTCTTAGCATCAATCATGGTTCAACTGAGGTAATAGAGACTATTTTGCTGCCGGTGTCATTCTTCTGTGTGAGTAAGGCTTCCAGTGACCGTTCTAGGTCCGTCACGTATAGGATGAGAGGTCTTCCTTCAACCGGGAGCATGATCACTGGTGGGATTAATAGGTACTTCTTCATGTTTTCGAATGCCTCTTGCTAGTCATTCGTCCATTGGTACGTGACCCCCTTCTTAATTAACCTGGAGAAGGGTAAACACTTGCCTTCTAGGTTGTCTATGAACCGCCTAATATAGCCCAGGTGTCCTTGGAATCCCCTCAACTCAGTGAGATTTCGTGGAGGTGGTAATCCAAGGATAGCCTTTGTCTTCTCAGGGTCGACTTCGATGCCACGATGGCGTACGACGAAGCCAAGGAATTTTCTTGAGGTAACCCTGAAGGCGCATTTCAAGGGGTTCATCTTCATGCTATGTTGTTGGAGTTCGTTGAAGACGGTCTCAAGGTATGACAGGTGATCCCAGTGCCGTCTGGACTTGACCACCAGGTCATCCACATAACATTCAACGAATTTCCCTAGGAACGGTTTAAAGATCTGATGCATGGCACGTTGATATGTGGCACCAGCGTTCTTGAGACCAAAGGTCATGACCCTGTAACAAAATACCCCTTGAGGGGCCCTGAAGGTAGTGGATTCTTCGTCTTCTCAGGCCATCTTGATTTGGTTATAGCTGGAATAGCCGTCCATGAAGGACAAAACCTCATACCCTACCGTTGCATCGATCAACAACTTGGTGATTGGGACCGGGAAGTCGTCTTTCGGGCAATGCCGATTGAGATCTCTGAAATCAATGTAGATGCGGATTTTCCCGTTCTTTTTCTTGACAGGGACGATATTGGCCAACCCGATGGGGCATTGGACCTCCCGACTGAATCATGATTTAATGATATTATCGACTTCAACCTATATCTTGGCATCATGTGAGGGGTGTGTCCTTCTGGCGGCCTGTTTATTGGCTCGGTGGTCTTATAGAAGACCTAGGTGGTGTGTTGCCACTTTGGGATCGAGTCCCAGAATTTTCGTGTAGTTCCAGGCAAAAAAATCCCAATGTTGCTTCTGGAAAGAGGTATACACCTCATGCTCCTCAGGAGACATGGCTGCACTAATGAGAGTGGGACTCGGGTCTTCCTCGGTACCCAAGTTTATTTCCCTGAGCTCGTCCATGGTGGTGGAGATACCTTACCCAAATGCAGGAGGTGTATCCCTGAGATCTTCCCCCTCTTCTTCTCTCAAATCCTCATCTTCTTAGTCCGAAAAGGAGAGAGCTCTTGACATGAGATCTTGGGAATCCGGAGGTGAGGTGTCATGGGCGTCCTTACTCAAGTTTTTGTCCCCAGATTGAGGTTCGGTGGATGTTCCCACATTGTCACACTCGGCCATTGTGGATGAATTCATGAGGACATCTGAGTGCGTGTCCGGACTTGAACTCCTACTCTCAACTTGGTTGATGGGCAGGACACAATCCTCGCCAAGCTACCTGATGGGGTCATCAGGAACCATTTCCAGGCCATTTGGAGCGGGGATCCAGTCGACACCATCGACCAAAGGATTCTTTTTCTTTTGCTCATAGAACCCGACGTCAATTTAATGAGACTTAGAGAGCTCTAAAGGGGCCTTGTTGGCGTGCAATGTTTCACCCTGTCCATTGACACAATACTTGATACATTGGTGGTAGGCTGAAGGAACGACCGTGTTCTTATGGAGCCACAGCCTTCCCAGCAGGGCATTGAATGTTGTGCTCTTCCGGACCACCAGGAATTCCCTGTAGGCTACCAGGTCACCAAAATGGGTCCTTCTCTTAATTTGTCCCATTGGATTCTGCTCATTCCTATCGTAAACCAACAGAGTTGTGGCTGAGGGAATTAGATCATTCTCACTGTAGCCTCACTTGCGGAGTGTTTGTAGGGGAAGGAGGTTAACTCCAGAGCCATTGTCTATAAAGACTTTCTGAATCTCAATACCATTCAGCGTGTCGGACACATATAGTGGTCTGATGTGTCCTTGAATGATGGCATATTTATCCTGATCAGTGAAGTAAATCACTGTATTTCATTCAGCCGGGTCAGTCTCTTTCTGGTAAATCTCGGTGGAAGCTACCTCATCTTGAAACTAATGGGGGCTGATCAAGGCTTCTATAAGTGCCTCCCTGAGGTCTGATGACAAACTCAAGGAATCCAGGATCGACATCTTGGCTGGTACTGATACCAGCTGCTTAAGGATATCGTATTTCTACTCCAGTGACTGATGCTTCTCCGTTGGCAAGAGAGTCTTAACATGTATTTTGGGGGCTGAAGCATTTGACAAGGAGGGACCAGCCGTGGGGTCGGATGTCTCCATTGTTCCCGAGTTTTGAGGACTTGGCCCGACCGGGCTGTTTTTGCACACTAGGTGGCCAGACACTTTCTCCTCCTCTGGTGGGTATCGCAGAACAACAGGGCTATAGTGGCTGCTTGTCGAGGTGGGGGGGCATTCATTCTCCTGCTGAGTCCGTTGAAGGGCTCTCCCACGGGTTTCCACAATATTAATTGTTTGGGGAGGAGTCCAATAGTAGGGTTGGTTTCGGCCGCGACTACGCCTCCCCTGGTATCCCCTACCTCTGCGATTCCTCCTCCCAGTTCCTCGTGCATGGAACTCGGGTTTGTAACCATACCCTTCGTCAGGGAATGATTCCATAAGATGGATGAAGTTAATAGAACCAAAGATTTTCTCTTCATTCTCTGACAAGTCAACCTGGTCCATTGTCCCTGATGGTGTCGTTTGGTGGGTCAGTACCCATGGTGCCAAATTCGAGGGCATATAATCTGCCAAGGTCGGGACTAACTTTGGCCCCGTTGTAGACTGCTCCTCTTGAGATTGTTTCTTCCTTATTCGATTATGCCCAGATTACTGGCTTGTGGAGAACTATGAGGCTGATGCTGTCGGTTGTATGGAGTTAGGGGTTATTGGCAGCAACACTAGCTGTCGTAGCTCAGCTCGAAGTATGCCCTGGGCTCGGTTGATAGTCTTCGAAGTCATCTAGTCATCGAATTTCTTCCCCTGCTAGCTGGTGACTTTCTTCCACCCCTCCTCTTTGTCGGAGTCGGTGGTAGAGATACATGCCACATGTGCTGGGGGTGGTCCCAGCTCGACCTTTCCGGAGTTTACAATCCTCTACAAGAGGTCTTTGAAGACGAAGCATTCTCGGATATTATGCCCCAACATTCTATGGTAGGGGCAGTAATTTAGACTGTTCTTGCGGCTGACTTCTTCAGGTTTCCTCAGCTCCGGGAGGCGGAGCATGTTTCAATTCATAGTGGCAATGAAGTAGACACAGACTTGATCATCTCGGAACGATTATACTTTTTGTCTTCGTTCCTCAAAATGGTTCCGCTTCAGTTCTCTCTGATCGTCCCGTTTAGGCAGAGGTGGCCGCTGATATGTAGGAGGCCCTAGACGATTTGGTGGAGGCCTGAGTGGTGGAGTAGATGTAGGGGTCTACTTGAGTGTGACAGTGGAAGCTTCAGCTCTAGGGGCTCTTTTCGTAGGAGCTTGTGAGGTTATTCAAGACTTTGAATTAGTCCGCTCCGGGGAGTCCTCAATTCTATGGGCAATGGCCGAGAGATGGCGGAAGCTAGTGGTGCACTCCACTGTTATGAGCAGTGTTCACAGCTCATCTCGAAGATTATCGATGCATATGGATAGCATCTCATCTTGAGGCATTGGACTATTCAGGTAATAGGTCAGACCTTTCCATCTAGCGATGAAATATGAGACCCTCTCTTTCTCCCTCTGCTTGCAGTTCATGAGGTTGCTGAATAATTTTTTAGGAACCGTCGAGCTGAAGTGGAATAGGAACTGCTGCTGAAGGTCTTCCCAGCTTTTTATCGACTGGGCTGGTAGACTCGTATACCAGACGAAGGCGGATCCTTGCAAGGTCTGTACGAAGCATCTGAGTTTCACTGCTTCTTGTTGTTTCAGAGTTCCCATCATAGGGTCGCAATAGGATGCATAGTGCATCAAATGTTGTTCCAGATCGCCTGACCCATTGAAAATAGGGAATATAGGGCTCCCAAAATTGGGTGGAGGTGGTGTGTTGGTCACCCAATCTGGGTAGGGTTTCTGCTTTGGTTGTATCGGAGCGCGTCGACCTTCCATCGCTTCCAATCAAGCTGTTAGTGCCTTGATGGTGTTGGTGAGACCCTGGTTTACATCCTGTTGGGCCCGGTCCTGGTCAGGCGTAGCCCGAGGCATTGCCTGAGGATCCGGATGGGCCAGCACCAAGGGTGCATATTCCATTCGGGGAAACCTCAGAGGGTTCGGGTATACTTGCTCTGGTTTCCTCCTAAGTGGAGGGAAATCTTGGGATTCATCATCCACATTTAAGTAGTTGGACGGACCAGGCGCCTCATTGGGCAGGAGCCCTGACTGTGCTTCGTTTTCCAAGGAAAGCCTTAGCATTTGAGGTGCACTTGCTGGGAGTGCATGATGCGGCTCCTCCTAGGATGCACTTTCAATAAGGCGATTCCTCTGGAGTATCTCGGCATTAAGCCACCTCAATTCTTTCATCTCCTCTTCCTATCGAGCGAATCTCTCTTTGAGCGTGAGTGGCTCATTTTTGTCGAGAGAAAGAGGCAGGTTAAGGGTAACTAGTCCATTATTCTTGTCCTTATTGGAAGCTAGCTGGGTAGGCAGAGGAGGGTTGTCTATAAGGACATCCATATTTAGGGTGGCCCTCTGATTCTAGGTGTGCACACCTGGTGGTTCGTTGTGAGTCACAGCCTGACCGGAACTGTCGTCTCCCGATCCATCCGGATTTTCATTTTCCCCGGTGTCACCCATGGGGTTAGCCTCTATGGTGTTGATGAATGCATATCGCGGTGTGAAGGGGACTCCATCTTCCAAATAGGAAGAGGATCTCCCACGTCTTTTGCTGGCCTTCCCTTTCGTGTCCCAGGATTGCCTTCGGACTTCTTGACGAAGGGTGACGTGGAGAGTTCTTTGATGTGACCTTACGGTGCACCTTCCTCTCAGAGGGGATGATGATTAAAATGATGGGATAGGACGATAACCTCCTCTTCTGACTGTCCTCCCTAGATGAGAGAATACTGATTCTCATGGGGGAGGTTGTTGTTGATGGGGTAATAATTCCCCCAGCCCTGAGGGCTGGGGTTGGCTCTGTTCCTTTAGACGTTGAGTCTCCTCCCATTTTTATTTGTCTTACAGGGGCATTTGTTGTTAAAAATTCCTCCAACCCTACAGGCTGGGGTTGACCCTGGATTGCGGCAATGGCTGCTGCTATCGTGAAATGCCTGATCTTTTGTGCCCCCATTCGGGGGTGAATCGGATTTGGTTCCGAATTCACCTGTGAATCAATCCCTTCTGGGGAGGTAGGCAAAGATTGATGATTGGCCCCTCTTAGGCGAGAGGCCTGTTGTATTCTCTCGGTGTCCTAATTCAGGAGTTCTTGGATGGCTTGTTCCCGCCGGGCCTGACTGTAAAGACCCGAAATTTTGAATAAATCTTGTTTCCTAATTTTATGGGTTATTTTATTTTATTTTTATACTCAACAAAAATGTTTCATTTGATAACATGAGTATAATTAAAATGAGACTGTTGGGTTTTGACTGTTATATGACCATTAGTCAATATGACTGCTGTAAACTAAACGTTTCGATTATTGTCTCTAAATACAAGTAATCTTGGTTAATTATTATAGAAAGAAGATTCGATGGCCTCACCCAGTAGTCTTGGACCGATCGAAGCCCATCTAACAGAACTTAGGAAGGAGGTAGCACCATTGGGCTTTGATCTGGACCAAACCCAAGCCGAACTTCATCGTGTGAATCTAGAACGGAATCACCTTTGCGAGAAGTTCAAACTGATAGAAATTACTACTCGTGCGATGTTGGCTGAGCCTCCCTCAGATTCTCTCACCTTAGCACACCTTACACTTAGGTCCTATGCTGGTGTGATAAGGGGCTATGTAAGGAGACCGTAACTGCCTTGTGTAATCCTTTGTTTTAAATAAAAATTGGGATCTCTTCTTATGATGAAGTTTATGAATTTTCAAATGACCGGATAAATATAGTATGCATATTTCTGATGAATTTTAGAAAAAGGATATTTTAAAAAATGTTTATGTAAACCTTAAATAATTAAAAATGTGTAATGATTTTCAAAAAATGGTCTTCTACAATTATGTTCAGTACGAAATTTAGAGTCTAATAAGATCAACTTAATTTTTGATGAATAGTAAATTATGAATAGTGATTTTATGCTTAGGATTAGTAATGTGACCAAATGGATTAGTAATCTCACTTAAATAAAGTATTAATATAATTTAGGCACCTTGATTAAGTAATGTGATTCAATAAAATGGTTAAATAACGGTTTCATAAATTATTATTCAAGTATTAGTTTTTTCAAGTGAATAGTGTTTTTTAATTAAAAATTAAATTAAAAATATTTTGAAAATTATTTTTATAAAATGGATTTTATTTTTGAACTTAGAGCATCGATATTATGTTAAGGTAATTTTTGGGGTTTTTTCTGAAAAAAATGAATTTTCGGTGAATAGTGTATTTATTTAATAAATAAATTAAAAATATTTAGAAAATTATTTTTATAAAATGGATTTCATTTTTGAAATCAGAGCATTGATATTTGGTTAAGGTGAAATTTTGGGATTTTTCTGAGAAAGTTGAATTTTCAGTGAATAGTAAAAATATCGTTTTAGGGATTCAGTATGTTTAATGACATCATAACTGTGTCATGATGATTTCATGAGATATTTTAAGGGTTGGTCGACCAAAGGTGATGAATTATTGTATTGGGGTCCCCATGTGGCCTAACTTCATGGTAAATATCATGGGAGAGCACATGGTTTTGAGAAAACCACTTTTGAGGTGTCCCTTGGCCATTAATGCCTTGTCCCCTCACTTTCCCTATAAATACCAAGCCATTCTCTCATCCTTTGGACTCCAAAATCATTCTCAATGAAGTTCTGGTCTCCTTACCTCCCAAGGAGTCCTCCCAATGTGCCCTCAATCCTTTCAAGGTCCCAACCTTTGAGTTTTAAGAGTTACGTTTAAGGTAAGGGATCCGACCTCTCTCTTTCTTTTCAAGAGATCTCTTTTATGTCATTTCTTTTATGCCTCTTGTTCTTATGTTAAATGATGTTCTTTTATACTCCTCTTACTTTACTTTTCATATTCATATAATTAGATATCCCCTCTTACTCTCATTATTTCGTTTTATGAAGTTTTAAGTGGTGTCGTTAGGCTGCCGAATGTTTTGTAACGGATTCTTTCTCCCTTCTCATTTTTCAAGATCTATTTTCTTGTCAAGTCTTTCATGTTCCTTTTTATTATGTTGGGGTATGATCTCTAAATATATCATACTGATATTTTATATTCATATGATGAGATACCCTATTTGATCTCATCAATTCATTTTTGTTGAAGTTTAAGTTACATCGTTAGGCTGCCGAATTTCTAAGGGGTTCTTTCATCCTTCTCGTTTTAAAGATTTATTTTCATGTCAATTATTTAAAGTTCCTTTTTATTATGTTGGGGTATGATCTCTATAACAATCATACTTATCATTTATGTTCATATGATGAGAGACCCTATTTGATCTCTTCAATCCATTTTTGGATGTTTTAAGTGACGTCGTTAGGCTGCCGAATTCTCATAAGAGAAATCTTATTTTTTGTCTTCCTTTCAAGTTCTTCGTTTCATATGGTATATCATTCAAATTTCATTACCATGTTCTTAAATACTTTATATTCTGTTCCCATACTGCTTTATGTATCATTTTTGAGTGGGTGACCCATGTCGCCTCTCTTTTCAATGTTTTCTAAAACCATGTATCATAGACGTTATGCTGTATAGTTTTTGTCTCAAAATGCCTCCCTCTTTATCTCAAAATTATTTTATGTTATTAAGTGAATACTCAAAGCTCTTATTTATACCGGGGTATTCACATATATACCAAAATTTTCTATTTTAAATTCTGGGATTTACATACATGAGACCCGCTTTCCCTTTCTGTGGGTTTAATGTGACATAAAGATCATGTCTTTAAAGCAGTTTTGAAAATGTTATGATTATGAAATGAAACCCATTTATTTTATGCTATATGGTTTTTTTATGAAATGATTGATGATGATATATGTGGCTCACATGATAATAAAGACATGTCAAGTGTGCGTCCAGATAGCGCTCCAATGCATTGGGTAAAGACTTAATCTCTAGAGATGACCTTTTAGACTGATACCTTAGTGAATAACCTTGGTAATTTTTAATGAAACCTTGGGGATGGACCTTGGTGAAACGAAATTATTGTCAATATTAAATGCTGTATCCACATATTCAAGTTATGAAAAAATTTATTTTTATTATGATATATCTCATGATTTCTTTCTCATGCCTTAAAGTTCTTTTCATGACCTTATTGAAGTATCTCAAGTTCACATGTAAAATGTTTCTCTTGTTTCCCTTACTGGGCCTTCTGCTCACCCTTTCTTTTGATGTATGTCCCCAGGTTATGAGATGTAGTAATGAACCTAGGATGAACATGAGGAGAATCCTTTCAAGTATTTAAGAATAATTTTTTATGTTTTTATGTTTTAAGTTCCTGGTTTCCAAGACACTAAACCTTAAATATCCTCAGTTTTCTGTAATGTAATGAAATTTTATGTTATTTAAAGGTGGGATGCTATATTTGTTATCAAAGGAAGGTTTAGTTATTTGTGGAAATTAGGATATGAAAACTTTAGGATGAAGCCTATAGAAAATTTTATATATAGGAAGTCTTCCTGGTATTTTGGTGAGTATTGATTAATGGGTTGCCAAGAAAATACATCTCTGTCTGGATACAAGTAGGTAGAGGTGCCTCTGGAACAGATGTACATAGGGGTAAAACCTGAAAACACCGCTTTGAGCTAGACTCAAATGGGAACTGGTACATGACAACGAGCCTTGCTGCACTCTTGGTTACGACACTCTCGATGGATATGCTTTGGTAAATTCATAAGCTTAGTATGAACCATTGTTAAAGGAACAAAGATAAAATAAAATAAAGATTCACATAAGAATATATGATCATGGATAACCTATATGGGAACCTAGGGGATCACAAGTTAGGTTATACTTTTCTTCTACAAGTTATCCTTATATGCTTTAAGTTCCTTTTCATGATTATTGGCTAAGCATTCAAGCCCCTAATTGTACTTTCTTTTCACAGTTAATGGCGGGAAATGGAAGAACATGTCTCAACAACCAATGTGATAGGAAATGTGACGATTGCCATATTAATATGACAGAGATGATTAGGGGATTAAAAATATGATTATTATTTTGGAAGAAATTCACTATTTTTGAAACCCTATATGATCGAGGTAAATAAATTACTACGGTATTTTCATTTAGGAGTAAGGTTGACTTATATTTTGAAGAATCGATAAATTTAAGGTGTACTTATAGTAATTTAGGTTACTTATGGGAATGATTAACCTATCTTGGGTAAAATATTTTTAGGTTAGCTACTTTTGTTATAAGATGTTATGAGTGGTTGATGTTGTTTGGAGATGAACAATGAATTTTATTTTGGAAGACTATGTTATCAGATCCTTCTTGTATTTGGGTTTCAATCTTAGTTTGGTTTATTTTGAGGAATCTTATGGACCGTTATTTATGGAATGGTCTATGATGAACTTTGGGTAGTACCATGGAACTTTGAAGATTTAAAAGTAGTTTCCATTCCTATGGGATTCTTTCTTTTTGAAGAGTTGTTTTACCTTACCCTTTCTGTTTTTGGGATAATGTTTAAAGATAGAAGAAATAGATAGTTAATCTATTATGGATTATGTGACTCTCTAGAAGATGATTCTTGTGCTTTTGATGAGGCCAAGTGTTTTTAAATTCTCATAGTTTGGAGAAAAGATTATTTTTGGGTAGAAACTTATTAAAGGATGAAACTCTACATAAAGGTAGGTATATTTTCTTATGTTTTTGTTCTATGTAGTAAATGAATTCCTCAAAATTATGAAAAGGAACGTAAAACAAAAACGTTGTTGGTTTACGTTTCCTACTAGGTAATCAAAGACCATTTACACATCATAAGTTTTGGATTTTCTTGTGGTTAACTTTCTCCTAATCATGTTTTCTATCACTCTCCTTTAGAATGTGACCCTTTGTTTTCTCCTCCATGTCCATGTTTTCCTACATGGAATCCTAGTATGGGTAAACTCGGGTGGACTTTGTACTTCCCGTTCTTTCTTTTAAAGTAATAGTTTTACTGACCCCTTTTCTGATGTGGGACTTTCAATGAAATTTCAAAACCCAATTTTAAAAAAATTGCGAGGATGCAATTTCTTAAGGGGGGAAGATTGTAACGACCCGAAATTTTGAATAAATCTTGTTTCCTAATTTTATGTGTTATTTTATTTTATTTTTATACTCAACAAAAATATTTCATTTGATAATATGAGTATAATTAAAATGAGACTGTTGTGTTTTGACTGTTATATGACCATTGGTCAATATGACCGCTGTAAACTAAACGTTTCGATTATTGTCTCTAAATACAAGTAATCTTGGTTAATTATTATAGAAAGAAGATTCGATGGCCTCACCCAGTAGTCTTGGACCGATCGAAGCCCATCTAACAGAACTTGGGAAGGAGGTAGCACCACTGGGATTTTCTTTGGACCAAACCCAATCCGAACATCATCGTGTGAAGCTAGAACGGAATCGCCTTTGCGAGAAGTTCAAACTGATAGAAATTACTACTCGTGCGATGTTGGCCGAGCCTCCCTCATATTCTCTCACCTTAGCACACCTTACACTTAGGTCCTATGCTGGTGTGATAAGGGGCTATGTAAGGAGACCGTAACTGCCTTGTGTAATCCTTTGTTTTAAATAAAAATTGGGATCTCTTCTTATGATGAAGTTTATGAATTTTCAAATGACCGGATAAATATAGTATGCATATTTTTGATGAATTTTATAAAAAGGATATTTTAAAAAATGTTTATGTAAACCTTAAATAATTAAAAATGTGTAATGATTTTCAAAAAATGGTCTTCTACAATTATGTTCAGTACGAAATTTAGAGTCTAATAAGATCAACTTAATTTTTGATGAATAGTAAATTATGAATAGTGATTTTATTCTTAGAATTAGTAATGTGACCAAATGGATTAGTAATCTCACATAAATAAAGTATTAATATAATCTAGGCACCTTGATTAAGTAATGTGATTAAATAAAATGGTTAAATAATGGTCTCATAAATTATTATTCAAGTATTAGTTTTTTTGGGTGAATAGTGTTTTTTAATTAAAAATTAAATTAAAAATATTTAGAAAATTATTTTTATAAAATGGATTTCATTTTTGAACTCAGAACATCGATATTATGTAAAGGTATTTTTTGGGGTTTTTTCTGAAAAAAATGAATTTTAGATGAATAGTGTATTTATTTAAAAAAGATATTAAAAATATTTAGAAAATTATTTTTATAAAATGGAGTTCATTTTTGAAATCAGAGCATTGATATTTGGTTAAGGTGAAATTTTGAGATTTTTCTGAGAAAGTTGAATTTTCAGTGAATAGTAAAAATACCGTTTTAGGGTTTCGGTATGTTTAATGACATCATAACTGTTTCATGATGATTTCATGAGATATTTTAGGGGTTGGTCAACCAAAGGTGATGAATTATTGTATTGGGGTCCCCATTTGGCCTAACTTCATGGGAAATATCATGGGAGAGCACATGGTTTTGAGAAAACCACTTTTGAGGTGTCCCTTGGCCATTAATGACTTGTCCCCTCACTTTCCCTATAGATACCAAGCAATTCTCTCATCCTTTGGACTCCAAAATCATTCTCAACGAAGTTCTGGTCTCCTTACCTCCCAAGGAGTCCTCCCAAGGTTCCTTCAATCCTCTCAAGGTCCCAACCTTTGAGTTTTAAGAGTTACATTTAAGGTAAGGGATCCGACCTCTCTCTTTCTTTTCAAGAGATCTCTTTTATGTCATTTCATTTATGCCTTGTGTTCTTATGTTAAAGGATGTTCTTTTATACTCCTCTTACTTCCCTTTTCATGTTCATATAATTAGATATCCCCTCTTACTCTCATTATTTCGTTTTATGAAGTTTTAAGTGGCGTCGTTAGGCTGCCGAATGTTTTGTAACAGATTCTTTCTCCCTTCTCATTTTTCAAGATCTATTTTCTTGTCAAGCCTTTCATGTTCCTTTTTATTATGTTGGGGTATTATCTCTAAATATATCATACTGATCTTTTATGTTCATATGATGAGAGACCCTATTTGATCTCATCAATTCATTTTTGTTGAAGTTTAAGTGACACCGTTAGGCTGCCGAATTTCTATGGGGTTCTTTCACCCTTCTCATTTTCAAGATCTATTTTCATGTCAAGTCTTTCAAGTTACTTTTTATTATGTTGGGGTATGATCTATATATCTATAATACTGATCATTTATGTTCATATGATGAGAGACCCTATTTGATCTTGTCAATCCATTTTTGGAAGTTTTAAGTGACGTCGTTAGGCTGCTGAATTCTCATAAGAGAAATCTTATTTTTTGTCTTCCTTTAATGTTCTCTGTTTCATATGGTATATCATTCAAATTTCATTAACATGTTCTTAAATAATTTATATTCTATTCCCCTACTATTTTATGTATCATTTTTGAGTGGGTGACCCATGCCGCCTCTCTTTTCAATGTTTTCTAAAACCATGTATCATAGACGTTATGCTGCATAGTTTTCGTCTCAAAAGGCCTCCCTCTTTATCTCAAAATTATTTTATGTTATTAAGTGAATACTCAAAGATCTTATTTATATAGGGGTATTCACATATATACCAAAATTTTCTTTTTTAAATTCTGGGATTTACATACATGAGACCCACTTTCCCTTTCTGTGGGTTTAATGTGACATAAAGATCATGTCTTTAAAGCAGTTTTTAAAACGTTATGATTATAAAATGAAACCCATTTCTTTTATGCTATATGGGTTGTTTATGAAATGATTGATGATGATATATGTGGCTCACATGATAATAAAGACATGTCAATGGTGCTCCCAGATAGCGCTCCAATGCATTGGGTAAAGACTTAATCCCTAGAGATGACCTTTTAGACTGATACCTTGGTGAATAACCTTGGTAATTTTTAATGACACCTTGGGGATGGACCTTGGTGAAACGAAATGATTTTTAATATTAAATTTTGTAGCCACATCTTCAAGTTATGAAAAATGTTATTTTTATTATGATATATCTCATGATTTCTTTCTCATGCCTTAAAGTTCTTTTCATGACCTTATTGAAGTATCTCAAGTTCACATGTAAAATGCTTCTCTTGTTTCCCTTACTGGGCCTTCTGCTCACCCTTTATTTGGATGTATGTCCTCAGGTTATGAGATACAGTAATGAACCTAGGATGAACATGAGGAGAGTCCTTTCATGTATTCAAGAAGAATGTTTTATGTTTTCATGTTTTAAGTTCCTAGTTTCCAAGACACTAAACCTTAAAGATCCTCAATTTTGTGTAATGTAATGAAAGTTTATGTTATTTAAAGGCGGGATGCTATACTGACGCTTCTGGGACTTACTCAACACCTAACGTTTTTGGGTGTGTTGCCTTTCCTGAACAGGGGGACCACTCGATTGTCGTCTTGACGTGATGACGTTGCAAGACACCATGCCGAACAGGTTCTTCTGGGCGGGGAGCAGAGTGAAATGCAGAGCTCCATGTTCCCCCCATCCCCTGATATGGACTCCTGTTGGAGTGTCGCCGATGAGGCGGCGCAGTTGGTGCAGTACGCAGAGGCAGGCTATCTCTATGTTTCCTTTATGTCTCCCGGGGCGCTGTTGTCGCGCCGAAGGAAAGGCCTCCAGGTCGAGGTGATTCAGGAGGTCTCCTATCATCTTGACATTGTCTACATACCCTTCATAGGGTAGGAAGCTCGATTTCAGCCAGCGGAGGGTCATTCATATATTGGAGCAGATGTTGTGCCCGTATTCTTCCGACAACTCTCTGGGTATGTCGAACTGAGAGGCGGTCGTGGGCCAAAACATAACTGGTATATCATTTCTGGCCAGTAGTTTCCTCATGTGCAACATATCGGTATACTCCTCCGCCAGTGATTCTTCTACCTGGTCAGCCCAACTGAGGCTCTCACTGATAGTGTGGTCAGAGGTAGTGGGACCGGTAGGTATTGAATTGTCATGTGGGCGATTCCGAGGTGGATCAAAAGATGAACACAGCCCTGGACCGTCTCCTGATCGAAGAAGGGTGTCGTTAGCGACTAGTTAGGAATCTGACATGCTTGATCTCGTCCTTCTAAGTGCCTCAGAATACGAGGGCTTTTCTGTTCTTTATTCGGTAGGGGGAGGACCTTCCTGTCAATATGATATGTCGTCGCGGGGAGGACCTCTGCAATGGCGGCTGTAATGGCGAGGACTACCATTACTACTTGATGCTTCACTACATAGAGGAATTTTGTAGTGCACACCCTTGGGAGGACCTCCAAGGCATGTCGCAGCAAGGGGAGGACATTCTGGCTGCGTAGCATCGTTACGGTGAGGGCCTTCGTAACAACTTTCATCATGGTGAGGTTGACCATCATGGATTGACGTTCGATGTGCATCCTAGGGAGGACCTTCAGGACACACTACGACAAGGGGAGGACCTTCTTGTTGCTTAGGGACACTGTGGGGAGGACCTTCGCAATGGCGGTCGTGGTGGCGAGGACTACCATCACAGCTGCGGCAATGGTGAGGACTACCATTATAGATTCCGCATGGAGAATATCTGCAGGATACACCCTGGGGAGGGCCTCCAGAATATACCACAATGAGGGGAGGTCCTTCTAATTGCTTGGCGTCTCTACAGGGAGGACCTCCATTATCAGGGTGGCGAGGACTACCATCATGATCTGATGCCTGGCTGCGCGGAGTGTCGTTGCAATGTAACCCCTGGGGAGGACCTTCAGGGCAGGCCACGACAAGGGGAGGGCCTTCTTGTCATGATGAGACGTCACTGTGGGGAGGGCCTTTGCAGTTGCGACTATGATAGCGAGGACAACTATCATAACATGTGGTCCCACTGCATGGAGAGTGTTTGCAGTGTATACCCCGGGGAGGACCTTTAGGGTGGACCACATCAAGTGGAGGACCTTCTTGCTGCTCGATCTTCTGGTCACCTGGAGGTTTTTTGTGACTCACATCAAAAGAGGAGCTCTCGTGATCGATCATTATATGCCCGTAGGGGAAGCCCCCATGGGTGCTCTGGGGAGGACCTTCGGAGCTGCCGGTAGCAGCATTGCGGGGAGGACCTTCGCAACTGCGACTGCCACTCCTATAATATGGTAATGGGTGGGTAGGTTTCTGAGCCTGCGATGTGTGCTTAGCGGTGTTGGGAACCCCAGCCTCTAGAAGAGTAGAGTCGTGAACCCGCCCTTTATTTTTCGGCTGCCATCGGCACATTCTGGGCACTCTCTTGTGGGCAGCGGGGACCGTCTGCTGTTGACAATGGACTTCACCTTTGGGTCCCTATCTAATTGGGTCTCGTGATGTTTTCAGGATACACCGATGAACATCTTGACTTTTAGCAGGGATATATGCCTGCTATGGAGCATCCACCATGATGGACGGGTGTCCTCCAGTTGGAACGAGTGAAGATGCTCGATCTGGTTGCCCTTGCATCGCGGAATATGTCCAGATACCCTCTTGGGAAGAAGCAGGGATGTATATCTACTCCGAGGCGGCTATCTCGTCTCTTAGATGAGTCGCCTCAATTGGGGAGATAGGCTCACAGGCCTGAGTCCTTGTTGTTTCCGCTGATGCAATTATATTCTGGAAAGTCTGCAAGATATGATCTGGGATTGATACCTGCTCCTCCATCATTGTCAAGATATGTAGAGATATATCTTTGGCTGGAATGGGTATGAAGGCCCATTCTGGTATCGGAGGAGGAATATCCTGCTCCGGTCCTCCGGTGGTCAGTGGGTACTGACAATTCTCCTGTGTCGGGGCAGGTGAACAAATCTACCCCTGTACCGGGATACGACGGTTTATCTATCCATTTTCCACCACATCGGGGTGGTGGAATTTACTTTCATCCGCATGGAGCTGGCCCTGCATATACTGGTTTCTCACCGTATTGATTCGGTGGCCTTTGTTGGCGGGGAGACATGTCCGCCTATGAGTTTCCACCACATCTGGGTGGCGGGATTTGTTGATCGCCACCATGCCAGGATGGTAGGTGTCAAGGGGTCCTGCTAGGAGCTGGTCCTGCAGACGATGGGTCACCACCACGTTAAGATGGTGGGCTTCACGACCCTGGGCAGGGAGAGGTGCCTATCGGGTAAGTGTATTCCTACGTGAGCGACGGGCTTTATGGAGATTATTAGGGATGCGCGCTGGCTCGTATGATGCTGCCATGTCTGGATGGCAGGCTCGGGAGGAGCAAACAGGTGTAGGTGCCTGTTCGTGGTATGTCTCTGTGGCTGGGCAGCAGAGCTCCTCCTTAGGGACCAGGGTGATAAAGGGTCCCTGATTGAACATTTTCCGCCCTCATCCGGCATTTCGAGGGGCCGGAGCTCAGGGAGCGTGGGCCTGAATCCTCGGGGAGACATCCTCCTGGGTGCGAGGATGTTGAGTCACAGTGTGACCGCGATGACACCTTCTGGCGGGGGCCTTGGAACGAAACCCCTGTTCAGCAGGGATGAAGTCCTCAGCGTCGACCTCATCCACCTCCCTAAGATAAGGGAGGTACGCATTGTCCTGTTCTAGGGACAGACTCCCGAAACAGTTCGAGATGGCAATAGGGGCCATCTGGATCTACCTTTACAGCCACTGCTGGGTAGGTGACCAGCGAGTTCTGGCAGATTGGAGGGCGTGCATGGCCGCCTCCACCGTTGGGAGAGTACCATTCAGGTGGTACTCCCGAATCAATGCGTCAGAGACCCAGCGTTGAAGATGCTGGGTGGGTGACAGGGTCCTCCATAGGTGAGGATGTCCGGTCCTTGCGTTGTTGGAAGCACGCGCTTGTGAGTTCCTTTGGGATGCCATTGGATCGAAGGGAGTTCTGAAGGTACCTGCAAAACATTTTAACAAATACAAATAGAAAACTCGTCAAAGAAGCATCTCATGTTACCATTCATAACTAATGACCTTTCTTGTCCCTCCTTGAGAGTATAATGGGGCACAGGGTGATATTAGGTTAAATCCATCATGTTTGGTTAAAGATTCACATTGGTTTCACCATTTTTTGTTTCGATCTGTTTCCCCTTCGAGGAGATGGAGGACCAACGTGCCCGACTGTCGATCTCAAGGATTGTTGAGTCCCGCTCGATTGCTAAAGTTGGGTACACCGGTCTTCATTTCGAAACACCCAACGGTTCCATATCCAACGATATGTATGCCTACTTTCGAAAGGCAGGTGTCCGCTAGGTGGTTTGGCCAGCGATGCTTAAGAACTCACATTGTTCAAGAGGATGGGATGTCAGGCTCATCGCACCCTTTTGGGGGGAATTATTACCTATTCCGGGACTCTCTTATAGATTTAAGATGTATTCATATGTTTGTGAATCTTTGGTTTATACCCAAGCATAGTATCCACGGATTTTTCCTGGTTGGCAATGGTCAACTGAACGCAGGGTTTCGGAATCATTTACGCCTGAGGTTTACCATCCCTAGTTGGATTAATGACCCCGAGGAGTCTGGAATAATTGAGGCGGCACTAGGGTTGGTGCGGTGAAACGATGTGAATATAGTCAAATTGACTGGTTGTTGGGCTTGAACCTCTTGGAGGCTTCCTACGTACCCTGCCTAGGAGGCAGGGATCAAAGTCCACATAGTTCTCAAAGGAGTGACAGAGAACTGACATAAATGTGGACCTGAGGGTTCGATGGTGGTCGGGCTTGAACCTCATGGAGGCTTCCTACGTACCCAGCCTAGGAGGTAGGTATCAAAGTCCACGTAGTTCGCATAGGAGTGTCGGAGAACCGACATGAATGTGGACCCGGGGGTCCGATGGTGGTTGGGCTTGAACCTCTTGGAGGCTTCCTATGTACCCAGCCTAGGAGACAGGGATCAAAGTCCACATAGTTCGCATAGGATTAGAGCTTACACTCTGAGGTAGCCTAGAGTAATGTATTGGGGCTTACACTCTGAGGAGGCCCATAAGAGGATGTCATGGTCAATGCTTACTCTAAGCCAACATGAGTCATGCTCGGTGTGAGAAACAAGAGGCAGCAGGGACCAGACGATCACATCGCGAAAGGTTCATCCGTGAGGAGTGGTGTGGGTCTTACGCCTAGAGAGGCCTATAAGGTCAGGGTTTACTCCTAGGCAGATTCCTAGGCACGACAAAGCGCAGCGGGAGAGATAAGGGGGGGGGGGTGCACCTGTGCCCATCTCCTCTCCTGTAGTTCATGAGGGCTTCCTTCTGACGGGTATTTTACTACCCCCAAGGAGCCCTTAACAAGTGGAGGGGCAGAAAGGGGATTCCCGAACTAAGACTCCACATTACCATGGGAATGTGAACCCAGGAATGCTTTGGGAATCTGCTCAAGGGTCAGGGCAACCCCTTTGCCTCTACTTACCGTGGGTATGTGAACTCAAAATGGTGTGTTGATGCGCCTGAGGGTTACACCACGCGGATCCAGTGGATCTGGAAGAGGCCTCAACTCAGGGCCGATGAATGGGCCAATGAGGAGGTTTCGAAGGATCAGGCCGGATTGGAAGGATTTTATCTTTCTCGGGGAATGGTAACTCTGAAGGATTCGACGGGCCACACCCGGGTATGGGTTTTGGAGCCCTTCACGTAGGGAATTGATACGCGGATGGAGAAGTCGTCCACGAACCAGGGTGGTCCATGGACAGAGAGGTCGTCTGTGAACCAGGGTGGTCCGTGGACCGAGAGGCCGTTCGCAAACCAGGAGGGTCCGTGGACTGATTGGCATCCCGCGAACTAGGGGGGTTCACGGATTCGGGTTCGGCCCGCGTATAAGGTTGGTATGCAAAGGGTTCCACGTGAGCAGTGGAGGCCAAGGGCGGCGTCGGTCGGGGGTTCTTCGGTTGAGGCTTCGCCCGCGTAAGAGGGTGATACGCGGTGCGGCGGATCGGAAAAGAGGCATAAACTCCCTGCTTTGTGGGGATTACATCCGCGGAGGGGCCATATTTCACGGTTACCTTTTGTTTGTTATTTTAGGTTCACGGTTCACCAAGTTATTATGCATTTTTGGTTCCTTATTAATCTGTTCCCAGGTTTATACCTGCTCTGGTTCACGAACTGGAACTTCACATTTTGCAAAATCCTAAGCCTTCCTTCAAAATCCTTCCACCCGAATCTAATCGATCTACTCTGAATCCTCCTTCCACAACTCCAAATATGAATCCCTTTTCCTTCCCCCGCTCGGTCTCCTTTTATAGAGTGGGTAAAGAGATGTATCTGTGGTCACGCGACACCTTTTGCAGAGGCCCATGACCGAAAACCCAGTTTACGGATGACTTGGTAAATCCGTGACTCGTGGTGGGCACTGAGCGCACCCCCCCCCCCCCCCCCGCAAACCAAACTCGGGGAGTGCTTCGCGCTCGTGGAGGGTTCCGCCTCCATGTCGTGAACGACAGCAGATGTGGCTTGAGCCGGTCGTCACAGTCCGCGGTTGGGGCGGTTCATGACGGGGAACTGAATTGGCGCATGTCCTTCCTCGTGACCGCGGAGGGTCTCCGCCTCCATTCCGCGAACGACAAGGGTTCGCGAAGGGGGTGATTCGCGAAGCCTGGCCAAGTCGTGTTTTCATGGGACCAGTCTGCGGATCGGTCCTGCTTATTCCCTTCCTTAAATTTTCTCCATTCTTTCCCCAGTTCTTTGGGGGATTTGGGTAGAATCTCCTTTTTGGATTTTTCAGGACCCTACAAGTACTATCTAGTGTGGCCTTGATTTTCAACATGTGATCCCTTAGAAAACAATATAAAAATATATTCGTAGGTTTATGTTAGGTTGAGGTGAAAATAAGATAAAATTTTAAATAAAAAGCCATGAATTTTCTATTTAAATCATGAATCCCCAATATAAATATCTTACCACCCATAGAAAAAATCAATTTATGTAGATACAATTATTTGTTCAGAATTTCAATATGATACTCAGTTTAGTAGATAATAATTATTCAAATGCACAAAAATATAAAATATATTTTATATATTATTTATTTTCTGAAGACTCATTTATTAAATAAAAACAAAATAGAAGAATGACCACGTGTATGAATAATAATAAAAATAATATTTAGATAATTTTATTATAATCATTTAGAGTTGAATATCATTTCTATACTGAAATATTTTCATCCTAAAAATAAAAATTCACATAGTCATATAATATTATAAAGCTGACATTTTGTTCTAAAATTCCCACAAGACCTCCCCAATAATCCCATTATTACTAAGGATATTAAAACTTGTCTATCACATGGCATAGAATAAAAAAAATTATAAATGTTTCCTAGTGCTGCACTTTTGAAGATCAGGGTCGTCTCACTTTAGGTGATTCATTTTTTATTACCTACTTATTATAAATCACAAAAATCTAAATATTTTTTGTTTTAATTCGTTTATAAAGTTAATGAAATATGATTTCTATATTTTTGGAAATAGATTAAATGAAAAACTCAAATGAAACTAGTTGGAAATTATACATTACCATGTAATGAAAAAAATGAAATTATAATAGAAAAGAAGTTATCCTAATAGTTTTATAGGGAGAACCTTCATTGAACTATTTCACATCTACATAGTGAACAAACTCCACTGTATGTGTGAAGAACTTTATCTACCCCAATTGTGAATGCGAAGTGTACTTAACAACCACCAAGAACATTCCATATCCACCTCATCATCCAAGGTATAATATTTGTAGAATAAAAATATAAACATTACATAACCTTAGTGATAATTTCTACCACTAAAAAGTATCCATAGATTGATCCAATGTAGAATATAATCATGGTCTTTGGTCGAAGCATAATATTACTCTCCCAATATATTCCCCAAATCCGTTACTCATTACCATTATCCTAAGTGTTCACAATGGAAGAATTTACAATTTGAAATGTATTGATGTCATGAAATGATGAATGAAAATAATAGAATAAAATGAAAATATAAAAATAATATAGAGATAATGAAAAAAAATAATTATAACAATATAATATTAAATTAAGAAAATAAAATGGAAAGAAGGAGAAGATTAATTAGAAGAAGAATTTTTGGTTGTGAATAATTTGATAGATGAATAAAAATTCATGTGTCATATAATTTAATAAACTAAATTAAAAATATAGTAGGAAGAAAAATAAAAAGAAATAAAAATAAAAAAATACCAAAAATAGGCTGGTGAAACTGTTGTACAGTTCTCATATAGGGTCACGAACAATCTTCGCTTCGGTAGTGGCATCTCCTTTTATAGAAAAATTAGTTACTTGGGATAGCCTCTCCCATAAAAATATCATCAAATAATTATATATATATATATATATCCACAAGACCTTTTTTTCAGTTATTTGGAAACACAATAATATTTAGTTTGTTTTATTTATGTATCAAAGACTTAAATCCATGTGGGAATCATCGACATCATCATGAATGGAATTCATGGGTTGACGTGGCAGTTTCACATGGTGAATCTAGGTGGTGAAAAAGTGGAAAAAATGGTATTTCTCCGATCCTCTAACATTCACAATAGCTATAGGGAGATTCCAAATATTCTCATAGTGGGCATCAAAGGTGGAGGAAGTGATCTAAGGTGGTGTCATGCCTTGGTGGTGAAAAATAACTCCAACACAAGCTTTATAGTGGGTGTAGACAGAGGTTATCTGGGGAAAAATTGGTAGAAGCTGAATACAATGGCGGTGATGATGATAGAGAATGGTCATGTTTGGTATCCAAGTGTATGCAAGTGGGGATGAATTGGGATGATGATTTTTTTATTATGATGAACAGTTCCGAAATTAAAACTCATTGCATATTGGAAAATAGAATAAGTTTGATTATAATGTAATGTTAGTGTGATGCATATCAAACACCTAAACTAGAATGGGAACATGATACACACAGACACATGTTCCTTTATGGCCTGTGTGGCCCTCAGACAACCTATACTGATGTTTCCTCTCACCGGGGCCTCATGCTACATAGGCCTAATCCCTTATGGGGCTCGATTTCCTATAATGGCTCAGGCATACCATCCTTGTTCTAGCTTGGATGCCTAGTCCACCAACCTATCTTCCTAGAAGGAATGATGGACTGGTTAAGGGATATCTTGTGCTTTCCCCTATATTTTTTGTTAAAATATTGAAAATTGTGAAAAAACAATTGTATCGATTTTCACTTAAAATAGTATTCAAATATTTCATAAAATAAACATTACTAGAAAAACATTGCATACCGCCATTAAAATACATTTCAGTTATTTCTATAATATTTCTCATATTCTAATAAAACATTACATTCCATGGGATTATTTATTTAAAAAAATCACAAAATCATTAGAAATATTATTAAATTATTCATGAAATATCAGTATGTTAAATACCCCCATATATAAATCATGCATGTGATCAAGCATTAAATCCCAACATGGAATTAAAAGGGACCCAATGATACCATTATTCAAATAAGAAAATAACTAAAATTAAATAATTATCAATGAAGAAGAAAAATTTTAAATTCCACACAATATATTAATTTAATTTCACATTTTTCAAATAAATAATCAATTCAATAATTTTAATTTATACCTTTTGAAAATGATGGAACATATCCCTTAATCCATTCATGCTCTCTAATTCATTGTTATTAAACATGAAAAATCATTATCTACCTTCTGTTTAATTTTTTTTCTCATAAATCATCATAAAATTTAATTAGTTTTATGCTCATATCATGATAACATGGTCCTTAAAAATATTATTATAAATGAACTACATTATACACATTGCAAAAAAACTAACATAAAACCCTGAGGACATGTAATAATGGTTCATATGGCTCTTAGGCATAAGGAAGGTAGGAATTTATGATTTAAAAATGAAGCTAGAGGAAGATATTTTTATCTAAATTATAAATCATGATATCAAAAGTAAAATTGTAATGACATTCTTCCCATAAAAGCATAATCTTCTAATTTCCCAAACACAAATTAAATATTATAGTCAATAAAATCATAATGAATGATTTATGAACTTTATTAAATTTTATCTACTCTTATACTTTTTTTTCAAATTTCTTTTTAATTTTTCTATAACATTTATATGAAAAATGAATCCCAAACCCCCAACATGGCCATATATTATTAAATTAATTGGTCCAGTAATGGTTATTTTTTATTCCTCCAAGTCACAACCCACATTATTTTATCATTTTAATTTTAATTTTTTAGTAATGTCAAACAAAAAAGTATAATGAATGAAACAACAATCCTTCCTTAATACCAAAAATTTTAACCCCCACAATTTTTTCTCACACTATAGTGCGTCCCTATTACAATAAATTTCCCAACCCTCAGATAAAAATTTATTGAAACATTTCTTCATCATAAAAAGTTCATTCATGGCCTATAAGGAATAAAAAATGGTTAGTTTGTTTGTGGTCTTGAGGATAAGGGAATTTCAATAGATTCTTAAATCTTTTCAAATGTTTTTTTGAACATCATAGTATTGATAAGTTAAAATGGAAGTTCAAGGAGGTGTCATGTCTAGATATCAGTCATTAAATATGATATAGATAAAATATGAAGTACAAGGTCTAAAAATTATCTTAGGAATATAAATATGATTTTGAAAAATCAATAATGGAATGAATATTAATAAAAAATTAATTCACATAAATTTTATAAATTCATGGTGTGAAAAATTATAGATAAATTTTGTTTACATGAATTGAATAATTCCCATAAATTATGGGTACTCATTTTAGTATCAATTATTTTTTATAATCATTAAATTATACATTTTTCTCATTAAATATAATTATATTTATATCTAAAACAGGGCATCATAATATTCCTAAAAAATTTATTTCTCTTATAAAATTTATGTAAAGAATAAATCCCAGAATGTGCATGGAATTTCAATTTTAAAACTCAAAACATGTTTTTATGAAACAATGTATGGAATTTAAAAGATAAAAGTTTAAGTGAACTCTATTTTGAAATTAATATTCATTTTGAATTATTCAAGTTACACTTTAGTTTACAATGTGAATCCATTTCATTACATGAATTCCAGTTTCACAGCCTAGTTATGAAGCACTTTCAAGACGTGTATTACCTTCATGATGTGAATTCAATTTACAAAGTGTATTCTCTCCATTTTTTACATTTTCTTTCTTCTTCCATTTGTTGTCACATAGAAGAAACTAAAAAACAAAAATACTCTTGTAATTACAATGAACATGTCATTAAAGCTCAAAAAATGATATAGGGAGTGGGATATAGGATAAACTAATAAAATTGAAATATAAATTAATAGAATTAAAATAATGACAAGATCTAGTATAATCCCACAAGTGGGACCTATATTTTTTACTATCTCTAGATGTGAAGTACAGGATTTTATCCATAATGTTATGGTCGGTGGATCTTCCGAGATATAAATAAACACATTTGTCCTTTCTAAGCATTCACGTCTTCTTTTTTGGAAAGGAATGACCCATAGATAGAGTATATGAGATCTATTCCCTCCGCAGTTAAGTATAGTTGACATGGATAGGGTGGATGAAGTATGGGTCATCCTCCTTCATGGTTTCTACTTGTGAAACCTCCTCCTTGATGTCCAATTTTTTTCAATAGGGTTATCAGGAATTGAATTATCAATGGGAAAGTAATAAGGTAATTTCACTACAAAAAAATTAAAATTTATATTAGAATTATCAATTTTAATGTGTGGAGTTAGTGTCTTGTTTTCCTTAGGATCAACCTCTTTGACTTCTTCATAGTATTCCTCAAATGCATATTCATCATAATCTAGGAGATCCATGGGTTCTTAAATATGTTCATGTACTTTTTATTCAATTTTATATAAGGTAAAATAAGGATTGACTAGATATTAAAATTCAAATTAGCAAGGAGTGATACTCAAATAATATTTAATAGAATTATAAACTAAATGGTTCAACCAAGGATCAATTCTATTATTGGGTTATGGTTTGATCACTTCAGCAGTGGTAAATGTCTCTTGAAGTTGGATCTCAGTGGATGGAATTAGGTATTATGGATCATCAATATTTTCTTCAAATTCCAAAACATGGGTGGTGTCATTGTATTCCATGTCTAGAAATTGTTAGTCAGGTCCTGATTCCTTAATCTTATAGATGGGAAGATCTCATTTTATTTCATATTCTACCTAGTTACTCCATAACTAACTTGAATCATTTCCCATATCCATTTTTAGTACATGAGTCTACATCTTCACTCTATATCTCTAAATGGTACTACTAAATGTGATCTCTGAGATGGATAGATGGTGGATACTCTTCATATTTAGCCTCAACATCTTCGATTTCTTTAGAAATTTTGGGTGGATCTAGTGTTACTTCCCACATAGCCTCTAATCAATGCATGTCAATTCAGATTTGATCAACCATGTCCCTAAAATCATGACGTTAGAGGCCTGTCTATATTCCCTCATTTTCTTTGTAAATAATAGTATCATAAGAGCATCAATATTTCATTAGAGGTACTCCTTAGTATAGTCAGTTTCTTATTCTTTCACTTATGAGTATCTTTTCATGTATAAAGGTCTGGTGTGTTTTGATATATCATGGAAAAAATTAATGGTTTTTTATCAAACAATGAAAAAATATATACAATGTGATATTTATAAAAATAAAAGAATGAAATTATTATATCCATGGAAATAGAACCATTTTAGACACACGCCTATCATGGGGCATGGAAAATGAAAATTTCTAAATGTTTCCTAGTGCATCACTATTGATGACCAGGGTAGTCTCACTAAAGGAGCTTCATAGTTGTCTACATAATAATTTCAATTTACCTAAATGTATTTATTTTTAGAGTATTAATTATTTATGAATGTAATCATATTTTATTTTTGGGTTTTTTGAGATAAATGAAATAAAAAATAATAATATGATACTAACATAAAATTTAAAATTACCATGTAATGAAAAAAAATCAAATTAGAAAAGAAATGATGTTCTCCCTTGAGTTTTTATCGGAGCACCTTCATTGACCCGTTTCAGGTCTTCATAGAGAACACACTCCACTATATGCATGTACACCTTTGTTTACACCAATTTTGAATGAAAAGTATACTTAAAACCCACAAAGCACATTCCACATACACCTCCTCAACCAATGGATAATAGTTATAGAAAAAAAAATATAATCTTTAGATAACCATATTTAGAAATACCCCCACTATAAATTATCCTTAGATTAACCAAAATAATAATTTAGACATGGTCTTGGGTCCAAGTCCCAGATCAACCTTATGGGATATTCCTTTTATCATTTACTCATTACCATGAGCATAGAGTCCATAGTAGAATAATTCACAACATGTAATATGTTAACGTAGTGAATTGATCATATAAAATAAGAAGAGAACAAAATAAAAATAAAAATAATGATAGAAAGAGAAATAATTAAATGAATAAAAATTAAAAAAATGAAATTAATAAAATAAAATGGATAGAATGAGAAGAATAATATAAATAATTTTTAGTAGTGATTAATTTTATAAAAAAATAAAAATGAATTTGTTATAAAATAAAATATGCTAAATTAAAAATAAAGTGGAATAAAAACTAAAATCAAAAGGAATGAAAAAAATAAATAAAATATAGGTAGTAGAAGCCTTTATCTAGAACTTTAGTGGGGCCCAAATTGATTTCCCTTCATTAGTGGCATCTTCTTTTATTGGAAAAGGATAGACTCAGGTCAACCTATCCCTTTAAAATCTCTCTGAATATTCACAAATATATATATATATATATATATATATATATTTATTTAAATTCTCATGAGACCCGCATGTTATTTATTTATAAACCACTGAATGTTTTGGATTTTCAATGCTATATCATGGAATGATATACATGGGGGATTCCTTGGTGCTTTTTTTCACAGATTTCTTGGGTCGATTTGGTAATTCCACATGGTTGATCTATGAATTGAATGTAGGGTAGTATTAATAGTCTTTATCGAATCCTCCAGCCTTCATAGTTATTGGAGGGAGCTTACAAATATCTCCATGGTGGTCTTCTAAGGTGGAGGAAGTAATGCAAGGTGGTCTAGGTCATTTGGGGTGCAAGAAAGCTTGAGCTTATGCTTTTTATGATGTGGAGATAGTGGTCCTACGACAATGCAATAGTGAAAGTTGAAGACAAATGTGGTAAGAATGGAAGAGGTTCGTGGTCTATTGTATCCAAGTGTGAGTGAGTGGGGATGAGTAAAGATGATGACATTTTGATTAAGATGAAAAATGCTTGTATCAAACCTCATCCCACATCAGAAAATAGAACAAGGTCTGTGATTATTTATAATAGAACATGTGTGTGTTGCGGTAGAAATGCGTACACCGAGGTGGGATCTCAAACACACAGACACACACATGGGCCTTCATTTCCTACGTGGGTGCTTGTCCCACAACCTGTAGCCTCTAGCTATAGCCTCATTCCACATAGGCCTCATCCCCCAGGAGGTTCACTTACCCATGTTGTCTTAGGTAGGCCTTCCTAGTGATGTATTGGCCAACCAACACATGTAGGGGGATTGTAAATAAAATTATATCCTGGTTTAGGGATAACATGAGCATACCCCAATATTTTTTGTTCAACTCCTGAAAAATGAGAACAAACTTATCATTTCATATTTCACATAGAATATTATTCAAATCCTTAATAAAATAAATATTTAAAAATAATTTATTAAAATATATTTTATATACTTCCTTCAAATTTACCAGTTTCTCAATAAATCATACAATAAATGGTTTTATTCATTTAAATATATCAAAATACAAATTATAAAATCCATTAAATTATGAATGAAATATATTCCTATCAGATTTATACAAAAGGATTCACTATGCGTGGAATAATATTCTTCTACTAATTCTTGATACCCAATAGGTACTCCATAATTATATTGTCTTCATTGATATTCAGTTCACATTAATCAATAAAGTGAAATGAATAGTGCACATAACATCATAATTGTGACTGAGGTAAAATATTATAATCCCATTCCTATAACAGGGGTAATGATCGACAATTAAAGATGAAATATTTTTATAAAAATATAAAGTCATTTTATGAACCTCAGGGATAGCTTTATTCCATACCAAAACTCAGTAAATTATTCAATGGAAGGCCTATACGAACTCATTATATCACTCCTCATATATCAATGTTCATTATAATTTATCTTCATTGGAATTCCCACATATATATGGTGTTCATATATACCCCTAGATCACCTAAACCATCTCTCCCATCATCCTAAAATTCTCAATCTTCATAATATAACACTAGTTAATCTCAACATAGAATATGATTAACCAATAGGTCCCTCATACATGGATTCAAAAGGTTTCATTCCAAAATTAGAGTGGTAACTAAATATTTTAAAAAAACTTCATAATGAAGGATGATTAACCCAAATCTGTTAAAAACCTAAAAATTTTCCATAACATGTCATGGAGTACGTGAGTGGTGATCATGGTCTAGACCTCCATCTATCGATGGAATTCCTTACATGAATGCATATGGGTCCCAGAAGCCTCTGGAAAACTCATTGATAACCGAGATGGGAAATGAAATTTGTGGTTAGAGAAAATCATCATGGGTACTCCAATGAACCATATAGTCATATATGTGTACTAGTTTTTAAAAGGATCCACTAAACATCACTCCAAAATGAGTTGGAAATGAGATGACTTAGTCAAACATTTAATGAACTCCACTATATTGAGAGTAACAATTTATGAACATTGATGTATAGTCATGGGATCCATTGAAAATACTATTATATATACATGATTGAACCTCAAATGGTTTGATTTTATCCTATATAGACTTATTGATAAACTTTTATTTGTTGGAAGGTGATCCATTATGATATGAACTCTCAAACACTTTAATTAATGACTAGCTACAAAAAATGTTTTTTAAGATCCGTGCACATCATTGTTAGTCTTGGATATTCAACTTGAATTGAATTTTTAAATTCCAATTTTAACTTATCACACATCAATGTAGGAATTCTTTTACATCCTAATATAAAGATAAATTTATCCATCCCTTACAAAACCAATATGGTGAATCTATAATTATTTTTTTCATAGAATCTCATAACTAATATACCAAAGCTCTGACTCCATCAATTGATTATGAATAATAGGGACACCATCACCAAATTAATATATGAAACATATAATTTCTATACATAATCCAACCACAACAAGGTTAAATATTCTATAGTTTCCTACACTGTTAGAGAAATGGTATTTCCTTACCAAGGGATTATACCACCATGTTTCACTTTACCATATTATAAACTATCACAATGTTAAAGTTCTATAGGGACTATAGCCACTAAATATTCACCAAATTGAGTTCCCTTTATGAAACATTATACATTAGACACTGTGATCATTGAAAACCAAAAATAAATCACTCGGATGATATTATCTCCAAATAATTAAGTAAAACACCACTTCAATATGTTTTATTTCCTTAGTCAAATATATTTTCCCATGTGACCATGTATTCTTAGAAAATAGATAACCCTCAACACATAATTACATAAGTACCAAACCAAGAAAAGACCTCTAGTAATCATAGTACACCTCATACTCAACTCCAACATTAGGTAACTATATATCTACTGAATTTTTTAACCTCTTCTTCAGCTCTATAAAATTTCTATAAAAATGCTCAGTCCCACCTAATGGTTTCCCATCTAAGTAAAAGGTACTCATAGTGTATGTAATATGTGAGAAGTTTGTTGAAAGTATTGGATAATGTCCGAGAATCCTAGAGAAATTATATACCTTAAAAACTATCATTGGTGGGTTATAAACTTTTATAGCCTCTAACAAAATGGGATTAAAAAAATACACCCTTGGAAATTAAATTACATAAAAAATTAATCTCATAAATCTATAACATACCCTATAAGTTAATTCCATATAGTCGATGCCCATGAATATATTTCTATGAAATCCATAAATTCTCAACATGATCCTCTTATAATTGAGAATTAATAAGGATTAAATCATTGAAACCACAATGAACTAGTCAAGGAAATGTTGAAATATTTTTTTCAGTAGTTCTATATGTACATTTGTGAATTCTTTAAACCGAATGACAAAACAATGAACTCATACTGACTCTAAAACCACCTTGAAACTATCTTCATGATAACTAACTCAGGAACAAAAAATGGTTCTGACCATACCTAAGATCAATATTAAAGAACAACTTCTCTATTTTTATTTTTTCAAAGAGATAATAAATCATTTTAAATATTATTTTTTGTCACTATCAAAACATTCTAGGAATGATAATAAATATAATGAATCAGATTCTCATCATCATTATTGGTGATGAGAACACGACCTACCAAATGGGACCCACTAGTTATGATAAATCCATTCTCTAAAAAATCCTCAAACTATAACTTCAGATCATTGAATTTGTGAGGATTATTTGATATTCTAGTGAAGATATCAGATTTTTCATGGAGTGATTATTGATAATGAAACCAACCTCTCTATATGGTGGAAACTGTGGGATTATATCTACAAAAAAATAATATATTACTCTACAATTAAAGTTATCTACTCCAATACAAAATCAGTATTGCATAAATCTAATATATCCAACTAGGGATAAATATACTATAATATCCCAAAGGTTGGTGTTGGTCATCCTGGTGAGGGTCCCATTTAATAGTGAAGGTGATCCTTTACATATTTGTTTGATTAAAAATTCTGTTTCATTGATAATAATCTACCAAATACATGTAACTAAAAACCATTATATTCTATATATATTAACATAATGTCTAATATCTACCATGACAGGATATCAAGTATTTGTCCTAAACAAGGAAATCACTAGCCGGGGCATTGGTGAATCATGGTTTGTTAATTACTTCCAAAGGACCTAAACAATGTTCTTATTCCATAGTCAGTTAGAAAACATCTCTCCCTCATGGTAAGAATAATTTGATAAATTATTTAAATAAAGATAAAATAAATGATTACATTGTCAAAAAACAAATTAATACAAGGACAAAATACTGATGATGTATTTATGCACCAATATCACATAGTGAACAACTTGTTTCATACAATTTAGAGTAGTCTCACTGACTCTTTAGATTTATAACACTATATATATATATATATATATCCCCTCAGTTCAATAAAAATCAAATTTATCCTTGATGAAAAATTCCTCTAATCATTATGAACTATGAATGGTATTACACCATTAATGGGGTATCAATGAACTTCTTATTTATCCACATTTGGAACTCTATGATCCTTAATCATGATAGGCTCTTTTTCATTATCCACACCTCTCTATTACTTTTTGACACCAATAACTAAGGTTCTTATCTGAATTATTGATGTATGTTGATTTTTTTGTAAATAATTTGATAGAGAAAGCAAAGAATGGTTTAGAATATTATTCATATGTTTGAATAAGTATTGGAGTTGATTAAATAATTTCTATAATCAATTTAGTGAAATATGTAATTATAGAAAATGGATAATTCCTAATTTTTAATTTTCCTCCTTCTTGGAATTCATAACTGTCAATTGTGATTTTATAAGTGTGGTTTCATCTAATTCATGAAAATTTATATATGGAATATGAATTTGGAATTTTAAATATTTCCTTCATTTGTGTCATTTTAAATTAAATTATAGTCATTCCAAATCATTTTTTGAATCATTTTTTCCCGTATAAATATAATTAAACTATATATGAGTAATTGAATTTGTATATGGGAAATTTCATATTTTCATATTTTTCATATAGAGAGTACATATAAGTCATTGGGACCTACGTACAAGTCAATTTTAAACTCCATATGATTTATTATAAATTCGTCCCTAAGAGAATAATTAGGGGAGTTTTCATAATTTTTTTTGATGAATTATAAAATAAAATTGGTTGTTTCTTTGTTTCAAATTTAATTAAAAAATATTACAAGATTGCTCAAGATAAGTGATTGAATTTGAGATGAACAATGAATTGAATGATATTTCAATGACTAAAAAATGATATGATTATAGTGTGATTTTCTTGTAGGTCTAAATTTTGAATATTTGAAATTTCTATTTTCAGTTCTGTTGATATTTTTAATTAATTATTTTAAAACTAGAAATAAAATTTTATAAGATTGAAAGAATTTTCATCTTTTAAGAATTAAAATAATATTCCTATAAATATTTAGAATATAAGTTTGGAAAAATGATGAATTGAAATATTATTGACTGTTGTGAGTGAAATTGATACACAACAGTGTTGGAGACTCATCTATATTAAAGAGATAGAAGAACTAAATAACCTGTCCTATACGCTAAATGAGAATTGTGAAGAATTAAAGGTAATTTGATTCTTTTAAAATTTATCTAGAAGTATGTTTCTTCAAATGAATGATATTATTTTCATGAATACATGTTCTTGTGCATGGAAAGATCATCTAGAAGTAATGTGAGATTAATACTGATTTCCAAGTAGTATTTCACTAATATCATTTGGGTCATAAAATTATTTATGGAAAAAAATATATTCACTGATTCTAAAGCATCAAATAATTATTTTATTATCTTATACAAACTGAATATATTATAAGAAATGTGGATTTACTCGTTGTTCTGAAAAAAATAACACTATATCATTTGTGGGAGGTGGAAGATACTTACTAACTTCATGATCTAGATGATACCTACTCAAAAATTTTATGATACCTCAACTAAATTTTTGACGGCTAAAAATTTGTAGTTATGAATACATTGATAGACCAGTAAGATGTTGGAAATAGAAAGGGTTATGTTCTAACACTGAGGTCAACCAACGTAAAAAATTTAATTTGAAAATTTGGTCATATTATCTGCGAATATGGGTGAGTTATATAATCTAGTGATTTGATCATTACTATAAACTATCATATGAGTTTAATTGAAGATAATTAATTGGTAAAAACAAGTACCATTGATTAACACCCTCTATGTTTTACATTATCTAATTTGGACTCTCTATGTGGTATATGATATAAAGAGGTCACCCAAAGAGATTTTGAACTTCATGAAGTATAAGAGAGATGCTTCATGTTCTATAAATATTATAGGATTTACATTTTTTATGAGAATTACTTTTATGAGTGGAAGAACTAGGGTTACACTATTCTATTTCAAAAGGTTTAGAGGGTATTGATGTTCATAATGTGGGCTTCACACTTCTTTCAAGATATTATCCTATAAATTTTTATAAAAATAAAAATCAGGAGGTGGATGAGATAACTAGAAACTCTATACTAATATAATTTTCATACTAATCATAAATAATGTTTTGGGACTCACAATATCTAATGAAATATAGTACATGAATGAAAACATGTTTGAGGGATATGTCAAGATATTGGAACCAGGATATAGTCTTAGATGAACAAATACGAAGATATTAGGAGAGAATAATAGGATAATGTTAAAGACTATATCCCTATGGTGAATTAAATATTTATCCATTTCAAGGGATTTAGAGATATGTTATAAGATGAAATTGGGATTAAAAAATTATTTAGTAATTTTCATGATAGCATTGATCCATATGTTTTAGATATTTAAGAAATAGAATATATTTCCCTCGAGGATTTACACAACACACTTCTGAATTTGAAAATATGAAATTAATAGGTGATTAATAATAAGGATAAGGGAGAGACGATATTCATGGACATGAAAAAATTGAAGATAAATGAATTATTGGATGTTGATGGATCATCTAGATTCAAAGAAACTGATGAGAGAGATTAAATTCACAAATAAATTAATTCTATAATCTCTAGAAATCTTAGAAATGGTAATGTGATGTTTAATAGAAAACACCCACACAAATTATTTATGTGTATAGGTGATGAATAATAAAGAATAAATAAACATGTGGAGTATGATGAGAATGAAGATGAAGAGATGCACTAGAGAAGATATTAGATAAAAGCATCAGAAGTGTACAACAGGTCTGATGAATGTAGAAACTAAATACAAAGAATGAAGAAGAGAAGTACGATGAGTATAGCAGAAAAAGAATGTTCTTCTATAAGAAGTGATCCAGAGGAAAATATTTTTTAAATAGAGACTAATACATTTGTCACATGTTGGAAGAAAAGAACACATATCATGTAATGATGATGAATGAAGAGAAGAAACCAATATGGATCACATATTTAATTGTAAACATGAAGTGTGATTGATAGAATATCTCAAAGTAAGAAAGTAATAAAATACATCACGAAGGATGTTAGTAATCAGATTATAGGTTAGTATAATCTTTATAAATTGTAGAATTGTTATATTTTTTATATAAAAACCCAATAAGTGAGCATGGATGAGCAAGAAATAATTATAAAGTCACAAAAGAATATGATTAGTATTTGAGAAGAAGAAATCACCATAGAAGAATCAGTGTATTTGAATACTAATAATACTCTTTAGAGGAAAAGGATAACCCAAATCATGTTGTCTTTCTAATGTAAGAGCGATCCTAATGTACTAAGAATGGATTTCCATCATATTATGTAAATTCTACACCAGATGTTCAGGATAATAGAATTCCAGTTTCAGCTAACAGTGAAGGTTAAAAGAGTCATCCAAGGAAATATTGGGTTTGCAAGAACCCTAAAACGGTATATATTTACCTAAGAATGTTTAGGGTAACTTTAGAGTGGAAAGAACATAAAAATCAGGAAAACATGAGGATGGAATTTCACCAAGAAATATAAACAAAATTCATATATAGATTCAACAATTTAATGACAAAATTAGTGCAAGAGTGTATTATTTTTGATTTGGAAATAATAGAGACAAATATTTCCATTCAAAGTCACTTATATGGAATCATAGAAGGTGATAATTAAGGGTGAGATACTGTAAAAAACCACCAGATTTGTGAGGGAATATAATGAGAGTAGAAGACAACCTTTTATACACGTCCAAAATATGTTTTATAGGTTTGGGGAGAAATATTGAAAATGTGACCAGAAAGGTCACTATAGATAAGATTGCGTGACTATGATTCTATGTCAACAACCATAGATTACTAAATGGAGGAAGACTCAACAGAAATGTAATTTTGAAAAGTGTTTTTTTTTTGTTAAAGATTCACTCAAAGCCAAAAATAATAGAATGATATGGATACATGTTATAGTTTTCTCATCAGACAGGATAATATATACAAAGGCCGTATAAAAATTGAAAAAAACGATGGTGGTGTTACGAACATTGATAATGAGAGATCATTAAAGATAAATGGAATTAGATGAGATGAAATTGAGCCAGAGAAGATTAATTCATAGGAGGTTTTATTTATTGATAGACTCAAGAATATTTTCTATGAATGAGTCCACTATGTGATGTCGGAATCATGGAATTTTTAATAAAAACACTTGCCACATTGAAATAATTATAGATGTAAAAATCATCACAAAATGTAATATAATGAGGGGGAATTTATTTTACATTTGAGCTCATACTAATTTATTCTATCTTAGTGCCAAAGAAGGAAATAATCTCTATCATATAACAATTTACATTATATTCCAAAAGAACCCAAGAAATGTTTCATAATAAAATGTTATGAGAGAAATACCATAGTTTATTTAAGATAGGGATATTATTATTCCAGACACTCCAAATTTTGGGCCTCGGAGTGGCGGCACGCTCTCCTTCGTGCGGGGCTAGGGTTTCGGCTTTAGAATCTCTTCCTTCCATCCTCCAGCATCTCGGATGGCTCGGTGATGGCTTCCTCCGTCTCTGCATCGGCTTTTGTCCCGACTTTGGAATCCTCCATGTTAGCGCGGCGTGCCTTGTTGTGGATTCTCCGACTTTGACGTCTCAGAAGTGGCACCTTCTTCGTCGTGTCTCTGTGGGTGAAGGCCTCGGCCGGCGTACGTCTCGCGTCTGTCATGGTCGCTTCCAGCTTCATCGGCCCAGGTGCGGTGTCATCCCTGTCACTCTCTGTGGGCGCCCTCTGTTGGAAAACTCTGCGGATCTGACGGGAGGAGGAGTCCTACGATGTTTCCTAGCACGACGTCTGAGGGCGAAGGACCGGTTTTGCTCCAGTGCGGCTTATCGTTGGCCCAAATATGGAACAGAGGGGGGATGGTGTTTTATGCGTTCTTCCGATTGTCTTGTGATCTACTTGTAGGTCTGCTTGTTTATTTTGTTGATTGTGCGATTGCGGTGATTCTACTGGCGTGCGGACATGTGATGGTGGCTTGGAGTGCTCCATAGTCTATGGGGCATGGTCTCGATTGTTTCTGGTTAGGTCTTTGAACCACGTGATTTGCCAATGCATCCAGATTGATCAAATAGACAAGGCCCAATAGAGGTTTCAGGGAATGCGGCTCACTCCTGTAGTGATTTTTCGATTTGGATGATTGAGAGGGTATGAAAGAAGCAATCGGATGAGACATGTTGTTGGAAACATGATGTTGCTTTACAAACACTAATGCATTGTTGGGGAGGTCCATCATGATTTTTATGCTGGGTAGGGGAAACTCTTTTGGTTTTGATTCTCTTTGATCTTCGGGTCGTGTAATCTTCTAAATCCAAGAAGTCTGTTAGGGTTTCCCCTTAATCTCTTAAAAGGGGGTTTTATGTTTATAATAAAAAAAAGTATAAGGCCCTCAGGCCATTGGAAGGAATTTATTATTCCAAATAAAATATAATAAAAATCAATTTGTTGAGAGAATGAATAGGATAATTTATTAAATTGGTAGATATATTCTGGCTGAATACAAGAGATCAATGTTTTCCTAGAGGGAGGTTGTGTATATTTTAGTACATGTTGAAAACCAATTATTACTTAGCTAAAATTAAAATTTAATCCCATATGATCTGTTGAATAAAATTAATCAAAAAATATGTTATTTTAAAATCTTTGGTATCCCTTTCACTCTTAAAATCACATACTCAAATCCATAAAAAAAAAATTGATGAGAATATTGAAGAGGATATCTTTCTTGGATACATATCTAATATAAAAGGAATAGAATATTAGAATAAATGCCTTTAGAATGTTTTGGACTATTACGTTATAAATATAATTAAAATAAATCCAAAACAATTTTTTTGAACATATTAGATGTTTATATTTTTATATAATGCAACTATAACATTTTTAAAAATGAATTTTTATACGATGAAATTGAACTATAGATTGCTAAAATTTAATATGACCAGACTCCACTTAATGAGGACTCTTATAAAAATGAAATAAAAAACCTGAATATTAATATAAAATTGAAGAATATAATATTATTGGAAATCGTAGTGTCACAATGTGAACCAAAATGTGGATAAGATATATGAATCACACAAAATAACCAACTATAAGAAGGATTTTATTTGATAATAATACCTTTCATATCCTTTCAATTAAGCCCCAAACTAGTGGCAAAAAATTTCATGTATCAAAAGTGGATTGGAGCTAGGGATGTGGAGCTTGTCCAAATTGACACTAATTTCAATTTAAAAATTGTATTAGGACTTGATGATAAAAAATATCATTGGGACCAAGTGGGTATATATAATAATATGAATGATAAAGCAAAAGTCATTATAGACAATTAAAAAATTATTCTAAAATAATATTCTCATGGTTTAATGTGTTGGTAATGAAGAAATAGTTTCTCCCTGGTTGCGCCCAAATTTACCCTACTGGTAAAAAGCGGTCGATGTAGTACATGTAGGGGTTGAGTCCACAGGGACCGAAAAAGAAACCTTGAGACGCTAGGATTTGGTGAAGAATGGGCTATGAAGTAGCCAACTTTGGTTTTGATTTTGGATGGTTTTAAAGAACACTAAGAAACCTAAGTGAATTCAATTCAAAGAAAATGGGTTGATCTTAGGATTATGCTTAGGGTGGATTGAATGAATTTTACTTCTTTAGATAATTTTGGTTTTATTAATTTTTGATGAATCCATTCTTCAAAAATAACATTACCTTCATCATTTTCTAGTTTGGTGCTTACTAAACAAAATTACTAATCCCCTATACACTTAGAGAACCAAATTCATGATCTCTTCAAGGTATATGGTCATTTATTAATTGAATTTAGTTTGCTCAAACATAGTAAAGATGAAGAGTAGAAATAACTGAAGAATGTATGTCTTAAATTAATTATCCAATTAACAACAATTCGTTCATAAAATAACATTAAATCCAGCCTTTGCATCCTCCTAAGATCAACCCATTAAAGGGTTAGCCCTCTATTGATGGTATACTCTCAATGGTGGGCGGAAGATGGCTTACAAGAGTTGGATTGAAGAAATTAAAACCGAGGAAATAACGAGCACTCCTCCGTGTGTGTGAATGAAATTCACACCTATGTGTGAACTAATTCACCACAACGCAGAGATATCACTGTGTTTTGTGAAAATTTAGTTTTAATAAAATAATGGAATATATGGAAGAGAAAGATGTTGATTAAGAACAAAAAAAGAAACTTACATGGAAATTGAAAACATTACAAAGGAACTTTTGCAGCATAACCTTACAATGAAACAAGCAACAAAAGATGATAAGAAAAATATCATCTCCTATTACCTTCACCACCAGCTCCTTATATAGGAATATTAGGAGACTTAGGTCCACCCCCCAAAAATTAATTATCCCCCAACAATTAATAGAGTCAAAAGGAGGGTGAATAATCCACAGGAAATTGACGTTCAAAGTTGACCCGAAAAATTGTCCAGATTCGTTCACCCTTTTGACGTGTGAATTTGTAATTGAAGACAGCCGAATCTGGAGGGGTACTAGAAGAGAAATATCTTCATACATCTGTCCTCTATGAGGTGTAAAAATTTCAGGAACTTTGGATCACCCTTTTGGATGTTATAGTCAAAATGGTGGGACGAATTTATGTGCATTAATGTCGGGTCCACCATTGAAATCTCAACTTCAGATCCCTTTATCATCATGAAAACTTCAGAATTTGCTCCGACCACAGTTGAATAAAATGATCCTCACATTTTTTATCTTTATAATGTATAAATTTTAGCTTCATTGGGATTTTTTGGTGGGCCCCATATTTGTTTGATGGGCCTTAGGCCCATTATGCCTTTTCCAGCAAGTTTCTGAATTCAGGTGCAAAAATATCTATCTTTCCTTGTGATTCATCCATCAGACCTAAAATAAAAAAATTTCCAAATAAATTGATTAATCATATACCAAAATAGCAAATTAAAATGATGAATATTGTAATTTCCACAAGCAAATTATTGAGTGGGCCCAAATTGACTTTTTAAGCATGAATTGCACAATGATGGGAAATGAAGTTCAATTTCTGAATTGGACTAAAATTGATGTTTATGCACTTTTAAACACATTAATATTAAGATCTTAACAATGAATATTAGGCACTTTCAGTGACTAATCATACCTCCAACTTGAGTTTTTCTAGTCCCAAGCAAAATATATTACAAATATGAAATTCAAATCCCCTTTTCCAAAAATATTTTAATACAGATTGCTCACTCAAAGACCTCATACCAAAAAATTATGAAACCCATCAAAATCATTTAAAACAAGTTAGATTCATAAGCATATCCCAAGCCCAAGCCCATTCCTTTGTTCAAATATATCGCCACATTTCATCCCATTTCAATTAAGCATGATAAAGTGTTGTGCATCACAAAACATATGGGGCCCATTTTATTGTTCAAGGGGAAAAAATGGAAGAACTAGGTGGGAATCACATTAAACCTTAAGATGAGTATCCATTATTTTTTTTGATTTTTTTTGTTTTTATTTTTTAGTTTTTTTAACCACAATAGATATGAAAACACTAACTCTGGACAAGACAACTATAGAATCACGATCCCCAAGTGCCGGACGCCACACATATTGTCAATTCCATACTCTATAATAGAGATATAAAGCCTAACTCTGGGAAATACAACTATGGAGTCACGATCCCCAAGTGTCGGACACCACACATTTGGACAAAACATTCATCTATGCAGTCATTATTTTTTGTTTCAATTTTTTTTTTGTTTTTTTTTTGTTTTTTTTTGTTTTTGGATACTCAAATTAATCTAAAAGTGACCCCAGAACCCTATGCTATAATGAAAGGGACCCAAGAACTCAAATTTACACCCACGATCCAGTAGACATGCATTGTGGAATTTTTATTAAGAGGATGAAAATGTAAACTTTGAAAAATCACATCGGACAATCGCACTTTCCAAAAAATATGCTCATGAACTTAAACTTGCATTAAAATCAAAATAAAGGCATGCATAATTATTTGATATTCAATTTCAGAGTTTGCAGAGTGCATTATCATGTTCAAGGTTAATGTAATTTTTCTTTCCAGGCATGTTCTTATTAAAAAAAATCATTTTTTTATTTCATCTCCCCCCAATAGAGAATAACACTGTCCCCAGTGTTTAAAGAAAACTTAGAGTGGGTAGAGGAAGATGAGAGGTGTTCTAAAAAAGATTTGAAACAATAAACATGGAACAAATTCACCTGGTTTTTGAAGTTGATGTTCATGATTTTCCAGATTACTCCTTTGATCTCTTGGGATATGTAGGCACCTCCTTGATCGAATATGTATCACCCAAAATATTCCTTGGACTATACAAAGAAGAACAAACCAGACAAAACAAACACCACAAAAATTTATTTAAAACCAAGTATCAACATTTTTATGGTTTTCGTTTTTTTTTGTTTTTTTTAAATCAAACTAATGATACATTGTCTTCTTATAAATTTCTGGGTAAGGTATTACTCAGGCATCACACCGCATGACACTGATGAATACAGTGCTCCCCTTTCATACCCATCCATACTCATAAAAGATGAACATGTCAATAGTCTAATTTTTTCCACCTACAAAAACATAAATAAAATAAACTGATGATACATTGTCTTATTTTAAATTTCTAGGTAAGGTATTACTCAGGGATCACGCCTTGTGACACAGATGAATATGGCCCTCCCCTTTCATACCGATCCTTACTCATAAAAGAAGAACATGTCAATAGTCTATGGTAATTTATTATACGAAAAAGAAAATGATTCAAAATGATTAGAAACATGAAAACCATGGGTTGCCTCCCATGCAACACTTTTGTTTAACATCGTTAGCTCGACTTGAACCCCCCAACTTATCCAATTCTAACATTAAAAATTTTAATTAACCCATATTTCTCCACTTCAACAAGATTGAGATTGATTGTTCTTTTGAAATTTGTTTCGTATGAAATCCTATTTTCTACATTGATTGCTAAAATCCAAGGAATATCTGAAATGGTTGATCGAGTTGCTTCTATAGGCTTCCCTGAGACACCAAGGATCATTCCTACATTATTGATTTCATGAGATGGATGAATGACAACTGAAAGGTCTTGTTTGTACCCTATAAAGGGATAATTTAGTGGGGACGAAAGGATCATAATTTTGAGGTTGGGTTGATTAGGACATTCAAACACAGATAAGGAATTAGAATCAAAATCAATTTCATTTTCAAAATTTCCCAACATAATTGGTTCCCTTTGAATTGAAGATTCAACCCCAAAATTTTTTAGATGGGTGTCATGAATGGGTATGGATTTGATGTTTGTGATTTCTCCTAATGGTTTAGTGATTGGTGTTTCTAAAAAATCATCATTGGAGAAATATTACGGACATTCAATCCATGAAGAAATATTTCCCTCTTGTGAATTCATGAAATCAATTTCATCCTGGTTTAAACACTCATTAACAATTACATCATGTTCTTTATCTTGACTTTCAATATTATCTGACCAATTCTCTTAATTATCCAACTCTGTTTTACAAGATTTTAAAGTCGGTTCTTTACTAAATTAAAATTAGTTATGTGGGTAAAAAGATTCTTCTATAAGTGATGTGGAAAGGACATCCTGAGTGGGAATGAGTTCTTCATAAGTCTCAAGGATTTGTATTTCTAATCTCAATGATGAAACTTCTGAATTCATTTTAACTATTTTTTTCACACAAATGTTCAATAATTTTTTCAGAATTAGGATTGATAGATGTTTTGACATCATGAAATTCATTAAGTTTGATCTCTTCAATCATCCTCAAGAGGTATTGAAATTGATCCTTTAAACAATCAGCATCCCATTGATTGTACATCTCATCTGGTGTGGTGTATTAAATTATGGATTGGTCAATGAAATTCCCTATGTGATGTGTTTCCCAATATTGATTTTTGACTTGATTACAGAATTGGTTTATGAAGCGGTATTTTGGAGGATAATCCATTGGATTTGATTGAAAATTGGTTTTGGGATTTTTTTGGAAACACAGAAACAGAAAGGGGAAAATAGAAGAGAAATTAAGGTGAGAATAGATAATTTGGTGTGGGAAAAAGAATAAGTGGGTCTAAGGTACTTACTTGGGTCCCCAACAATTGTGCCAAAATTTGGTTGTGCCCAAATTTACCCTACTGGTAAAAAGCGGTCGATGAAGTACATGTAGGGGTTGAGTCCATAGGGACTGAAGAAGAAACCATGAGACGCTTTGATTTGGTGAAGGATAGGCTATGAAGTAGCCAACTTTGGTTTTGATTTAGGATGGTTTTAAGGAACACTAAAAAACCTAAGTGAATTCAATTCAAAGAAAATGGGATGATCTTTGGATTATTCTTAGGGCGGATTGAATGAATTTACGTCTTTAGATAATTTTGGTTTTATTAATTCTTGATGAATCTATTCTTCAAAAATAACACTACCTTCATCATTTTCTGGTTTGGTGCTTACTAAACACAATTACTAATCCTCTATACACTTAGAGAACCAAATTCATGATCTCTCCAAAGTATATGGTCATTTAGTAATTGAATTAATTTCCTCAAACACAGTAAAGATGAAGAGTAGAAATAACTGAAGAATGGATGTCTTAAATTAATTATCCAATTAACAACAATTCGTTCATAAAATAACATTCAATCCAGACTTTGAGTCCTTCTAAGATCAACCCATTAAAGGGTTAGCCCTCAATTGATGGTATACACTCAATGGTGGGCGGAAGATGGCTTACAAGAATTGGATTGAAGAAATTAAAACCGTGGAAATAACGAGCACTCCTCCGTGTGTGTGAATAAAATTTACACCTATGTGTGAACTAATTCACCACAACGCAGAGATATCACTGTGCTTTGTGAAAATTTAGTTTTAATAAAATAATAGAAAATATGTAAGAGAATTAGGAACAAAAAAAAGAAACTTACATGGAAATTGAAAACATTATAAAGGAACTTTTGCAGCATAACCTTACAATGAAACAAGCAACAAAAGATGATAAGAAAAATATCAGCTCCTATTACCTTCACCACCAGCTCCTTATATAGGAATATTATGAGCCTTAGGTCCACCACCCAATAATTAATTACCCCCAAACAATTAATAGATTCAAAAGGAGGGTGAATAATCCAAATGAAATTGACGTTCGAAGTTGACCCAGAAAACTGTCCAGATTCATCCACCATTTTGACGTGTGGATTTGTAATTGAAGACAGCTGAATCCAGAGGGATACTAGAAGATAAATATCTTCTTCCATCATTCCTATATGAGCTGTAAAAATTTCAAGAAATTTTGCTCACCTTTTTGGATGTTATGGTCGAAATGGTGGGACGTCTTTATGTGCATTAATGTCGGGTCCACCATTTAAATCTCAACTCCAGATCCCTTTATCATCATGAAAAATTCAGAATTTCCTCCGGCTACAGTTGAATAAAATGATCCTCATATTTTTTATATTTATAATGTATAAATTTGAGCTTCACTGGGATTGGTTTGTGGGCCCCACATTTTTTTGATGGGACTTAGGCCCAGTATGCTTTTTCCAGGAAGTTTCTGCATTTAGGTGCAAAAATATCCATCTTCCCTTGTGATTCATCCATCATAACTACAAGAAAAAATGTTCCAAATAAAGTGATGAATCATATACAAAAATATAAAATTAAAATGATGAATATTGTAATTTCCACAAGCAAATTATTGAGTGGACCCAAATTGAAACTTTAAGCACGAATTGCACAATGATGGGAAATGAAGTTCAATTTCTGAATTGGACTAAAATTGATGTTTATGTACTTTTAAACACATTAATATTAAGATATTAACAATGAATATTAGACACTTTTAGTGACTAATCACACCCCCAACTTGAGTTTTTCTAGTCCTGAGAAAAATATATTACAAATATGAAATTCAAATCCTCTTTTCCAAAAACATTTTAATACACATTACTCACCCAAAGACCTCATACCAAAAAATTATGAAACCCATCAAAATCATTTAAAACAAGCTAGGTTCATAAGAATATCCCAATCCCAAGCCCATTCCTTTGTTCAAATTCATCACCACATTTCATCTAATTTCTATTAAGCATGATAAAGTGTTGTGCATCACAAAAGATATGGGGCCCATTTTATTGTTAAAGGGGAAAAATGGAAGTTCTAGGTGGGAATCACATTAAACCTTAAGATGAGTATCCAATATTTTTTTTGAATTTTTTTTGTTTGTTTTTATTTTTTAGTTTTTTTAACCATAATAGATATGAAAAGACTAACTCCGGGCAAGAAAACTATGGAGTCGCGATCCCCAAGTGTCGGACGCCACACATATTGTCAATTCCATGCTCTACAACAGAGATATAAATCCTAACTCTAGGCAAGACAACTATGGAGCCACGATCCCCAAGTGCCGGATGCCACGCATTTGGACAAAACATTGCTCTATGCGGTCATTATTTTTTGTTTCAATTTTTTTTGTTTTTTTTATTGTTTTTTGATACTAAAATTAAACTAAAAGTGATCCCAGAACCCTATGCTATAATGAAAGGGACCCAAGAACTCAAATTTACACCCACGATCCAGTAGACGTTCATTGTGGCATTTTTATTAAGAGGATGAAAATGTAAACTTTGAAAAATCACATCGGACAATCGCACTTTCCAAAAAATATGCTCATGAACTTAAACTTGCATTAAAATCAAAATAAAGGCATGCATAATTATTTGATATCCAATTTCAGAGTTTGCAATGTGCGTTATCATGTTCAAGGTTAATGGAATTTTTCTTTCCATGCATGTTCTTATTAAAAAAATCATTTTTTTATTTAATCTCCCCCCAACATAGAAAAACACTATCCCCAGTGTTTAAAGAAATCTTAGAGTGGGTAGAGGAAGATGAGAGGTGTTCTAAATTTTTTTTGGAACAATAAACATGGAACAAATTCACCTGGTTTTTGAAGTTGATGTTCATGATTCTCCAGATTACTCCTTTGACCTCTTGGGATATGTAGGCACCTCCTTGATCGAATATGTATCACCCAAAATATTCCCTGGACCATACAAAGAAGAACAAACCAGACAAAACAAACAACACAAAAATTTATTTAAAACCAAGTATCAACATTTTTATGGTTTTCCCTTTTTTTTGTTTTTTTAAATCAAACTAATGATACATTGTCTACTTATAAATTTCTGGGTAAGGTATTACTCAGGAATCACACCGCATAACACTGATGAATACGGTGCTCCCCTTTCATACCCATCCATACTCATAAAAGATGAACATGTCAATAGTCTAATTTTTTTACACCTACAAAAACATAAATAAAATAAACTGATGATACATTGTCTTATTTTAAATTTCTAGGTAAGGTATTACTCAGGGATCACGCCATGTGACACAGATGAATATGGCCCTCCCCTTTCATACCGATCCTTACTCATAAAAGAAGAACACGTCAATAGTCTATGGTAATTTATTATACGAAAAAAATGATTCAAAATGATTAGAAACATGAAAACCATGGGTTGCCTCCCATGCAACACTTTTGTTTAACATCGTTAGCTCGACTTGAACCCCCCAACTTATCCAATTCCAACGTTAAAATTTTTAATTAACCCATATTTCTCAATTTCAACAAGATTGAGATTGATTGTTCTTTTGAAATTTGTTTCGTATGAAATCCTATTTTCTACAATGATTGCTAAAATCCAAGGAATATCTGAAATGGTTGATCGTGTTGCTTCTATAGGCTTGCCTGAGACACCAAGGATCATTCCTACATTATTGATTTCATGAGATGGATGAATGACAACTGAAAGGTCTTGTTTGTACCCTATAAAGGGATAATTTAGTGGGGACGAAAGGATCATAATTTTGAGGTTGGGTTGATTAGGACATTCAAACACATATAAGGAATTCGAATCAAAATCAATTTCATTTTCAAAATTTCCCAACATAATTGGTTCCCTTTGAATTGAAGATTCAACCCCAAATTTTTTTAGATGGGTATCATGAATGGGTATAGATTTGATGTTTGTGATTTCTCCTAATGGTTCAGTGATTGGTGTTTCTAAAAAATCATCATTGGAGAAATATTACGGACATTCAATCCATGAAGAAATATTTCCCTCTTGTGAATTCATGAAATCAATATCATCCTAGTTTAAACACTCATTAACAATTACATCATGTTCTTTATCTTGACTTTCGACATTATCTGACCAATTCTCTTAATTATCCAACTCTGTTTTACAAGATTTTAAAGTGGGTTCTTCACTAAATTAAAATTAGTTATGTGGGTAACAAGATTCTTCTATAAGTGATGTGGAAAGGACATCCTGAGTGGGAATGAGTTCTTCATAAGTCTCAAGGCGTTGTATTTCTAATCTCAATGATGAAACTTCTGAATTCATTTTAACTATTTTTTCACACAAATGTTCAATAATTTTTTCAGAATTAGGATTTATAGATGTTTTGACATCCTGAAATTCATTAAGTTTGATCTCTTCAATCATCCTCAAGAGGTATTGAAATTGATCCTTTAAACAATCAGCATCCCATTGATTGTACATCTCATCTGGTGTGGTGTATTAAATTATGGATTGGTCAATGAAATTCCCTATGTGAGGTGTTTCCCAATATAGATTTCCGATTTGATTACAGAATTGGTTTATGAAGTGGTATTTTGGAGGATAATCCATTGGATTTGATTGAAAATTGGTTTTGGGATTTTTTTGGAAACACAGAAACCGAAAGGGGAAAATAGAAGAGAAATTAAGGTGAGAATAGAGAATTTGTTGTGGGAAAAAGAAGAAGTGGGTCTAAGGTACTTACTTGGGTCCCCGACAATTGTGCCAAAATTTGTTTGTGCCCAAATTTACCCTACTGGTAAAAAGTGGTCGATGAAGTACATGTAGGGGTTGAGTCCATAGGGACTGAAGAAGAAACCTTGAGACGCTTTGATTTGGTGAAGGGTAGGCTATGAAGTATCCAACTTTGGTTTTGATTTTGGATGGTTTTAAGGAACACTAAGAAACCTAAGTGAATTCAATTCAATGAAAATGGGCTGATCTTTGGATTATTCTTAGGGCGGATTGAATGAATTTACTTGTTTAGATAATTTTGGTTTTATTAATTCTTGATGAATCTATTCTTCAAAAATAACACTAACTTCATCATTTTCTGGTTTGGTGCTTACTAAACACAATTACTAATCCCCTATACACTTAGAGAACCAAATTCATGATCTCTCAAAAGTATATGGTCATTTAGTAAATGAATTTAGTTTTCTCAAACACAGTAAAGATGAAGAGTAGAAATAACTGAAGAATAGATGTCTTAAATTAATTATCCAATTAACAACAATTCGTTCATAAAATAACATTCAATCCAGCCTTTGAGTCCTCCTAAGATCAACCCATTAAAGGGTTATCCCTCAATTGATGGTATACACTCAATGGTGGGCGGAAGATGGCTTACAAGAATTGGATTGAAGAAATTAAAACCGTTGAAATAACGAGCACTCCTCCGTGTGTGTGAATAAAATTTACACCTATGTGTGGACTAATTCACCACAACGCAGATATATCACTGTGCTTTGTGAAAATTTAGTTTTAATAAAATAATAGAAAATATGGAAGAGAAATATTTTGATTAAGAACAAAAAAAAAAGAAACTTACATGGAAATTGAAAACATTATAAAGGAACTTTTGCAGCATAACCTTACAATGAAACAAGCAACAAAAGATGATAAGAAAAATATCATCTCCTATTACCTTCACCACCAGCTCCTTATATAGGAATATTATGAGACTTAGGTCCACCACCCAATAATTAATTACCCCCCAACAATTAATAGATTCAAAAGGAGGGTGAATAATCCAAATGAAATTGACGTTCGAAGTTGACCCAGAAAACTGTCCAGATTCGTCCACCGTTTTGACGGGTGGATTTGTAATTGAAGACAGCTGAATCCAGAGGGATACTAGAAGAGAAATATCTTCTTCCATAATTCCTATATGAGCTGTAAAAATTTCAAGAAATTTTTCTCACCTTTTTGGATGTTATGGTCGAAATGGTGGGACGTCTTTATGTGCATTAATGCCGGGTCCACCATTTAAATCTTAACTTCAGATCCCTTTATCATCATGAAAAATTCAGAATTTCCTCCTGCTACAGTTGAATAAAATGATCCTCATATTTTTTATATTTATAATGTATAAATTTGAGCTTCATTGGGACTGGTTTGTGGGCCCCACATTTGTTTGATGGGACTTAGGCCCAGTATTCTTTTTCCAGGAAGTTTCTGCATTCAGGTGCAAAAATATCCATCTTTCCTTGTGATTCATCCATCAGAACTACAAGAAAAAATGTTCCAAATAAAGTGATGAATCATATAAAAAAATATCAATTTTAAATGATGAATATTGTAATTTCCACATGCAAATTACTGAGTGGACCCAAATTGAAACTTTAAGCACGAATTGCACAATGATGGGAAATGAAGTTCAATTTCTGAATTGGACTAAAATTGATGTTTATGTACTTTTAAACACTTTAATATTAAGATATTAACAATTAATATTAGAAACTTTTAGTGACTAATCACACCCCCCAACTTGAGTTTTGCTAGTCCTGAGAAAAATATATTACAAATATGAAATTCAAATCCCCTTTTCCAAAAACATTTTAATACAATTACTCACCCAAAGACCTCATACCAAAAAATTATGAAACCCATCAAAATCATTTAAAACAAGCTAGGTTCATAAGAATATCCCAATCCCAAGCCCATTCCTTTATTCAAATTCATCACCACATTTCATCTAATTTCTATTAAGCATGATAAAGTGTTGTGCATCACAAAAGATATGGGGCCCATTTTATTGTTAAAGGGGAAAAATGGAAGCTCTAGGTGGGAATCACATTAAACCTTAAGATGAGTATCCATTATTTTTTTTGATTTTTTTTTGTTTTTTTTATTTTTTAGTTTTTTTAACCACAATAGATATGAAAAGACTAACTCTGGGCAATACAACTATGGAGTCGCGATCCCCAAGTGCCGGACGCCACACATATTGTCAATTCCATGCTCTACAACAGAGATATAAATCTTAACTCTAGGCAAGACAACTATGGAGCCACGATCCCCAAGTGCCGGATGCCACGCATTTGGACAAAACATTGCTCTATGCGGTCATTATTTTTTGTTTCAATTTTTTTTTTGTTTTTTTTTTGTTTTATTGTTTTTGGATACTCAAATTAAACTAAAAGTGATCCCATAACCCTATGCTATAATGAAAGGGACCCAAGAACTCAAATTTACACCCACGATCCAGTAGATGTGCATTGTGGCATTTTTATTAAGAGGATAAAAATGAAAAATTTGAAAAATCACATCGCACAACCGCACTTTCCAAAAAATATGCTCATGAACTTAAACTTGCATTAAAATCAAAATAAAGGCATGCATAATTATTTGATATCCAATTTCAGAGTTTTCAATGTGCGTTATCATGTTCAAGGTTAATGGAATTTTTCTTTCCATGCATGTTCTTATTAAAAAAATCATTTTTTTATTTAATCTCCCCCCAACATAGAAAAAGACTATCCCCAGTGTTTAAAGAAATCTTAGAGTGGGTAGAGGATGAGAGGTGTTCTAAAAAAAATTTGGAACAATAAACATGGAACAAATTCACCTGGTTTTTGAAGTTGATGTTCATGATTCTCCAAATTACTCCTTTGATCTCTTGGGATATGTAGGCACGTCCTTGATCGAATATGTATCACCCAAAATATTCCCTGGACCATACAAAGAAGAACAAACCAGACAAAACAAACAACAAAAAAATTTATTTAAAACCAAGTACCAACATTTTTATGGTTTTCCCCTTTTTTGTTTTTTTAAATCAAACTAATGATACATTGTCTTCTTATAAATTTCTGGGTAAGGTATTACTCAGGCATCACACCGCATGACACTGATGAATACGGTGCTCCCCTTTCATACCCATCCATACTCATAAAAGATGCAAATGTCAATAGTCTAATTTTTTTACACCTACAAAAACATATATAAAATAAACTGATGATACATTGTCTTATTTTAAATTTCTAGGTAAGGTATTACTCAGGGATCACGCCATGTGACACAGATGAATATGGCCCTCCCCTTTCATACCGATCCTTACTCATAAAAGAAGAACATGTCAATAGTCTATGGTAATTTATTATACGAAAAAGAAAATGATTCAAAATGATTAGAAACATGAAAACCATGGGTTGCCTCCCATGCAGCACTTTTGTTTAACATCGTTAGCTCGACTTGAACCCTCCAACTTATCCAATTCCAACATTAAAAATTTTAATTAACCCATATTTCTCCACTTCAACAAGATTGAGATTGATTGTTCTTTGGAAATTTGTTTCGTATGAAATCCTATTTTCTACAATGATTGCTAAAATCCAAGGAATTTCGGAAATGGTTGATCGAGTTGCTTCTATAGGCTTGCCTGAGACACCAAGGATCATTCCTACATTATTGATTTCATGAGATGGATGAATGACAACTGAAAGGTCTGGTTTGTACCCTATAAAAAGATAATTTAGTGGGGAAGAAAGGATCATAATTTTGACGTTGGGTTGATTAGGACATTCAAACACAGATAAGGAATTAGAATAAAAATCAATTTCATTTTCAAAATTTCCCAACATAATTGGTTCCCTTTGAATTGAAGATTCGACCCCAAAATTTTTTAGATGGGTATCATGAATGGGTATGGATTTGATGTTTGTGATTTCTCCAAATGGTTCAGTGATTGGTGTTTCTAAAAAATCATCATTGGAGAAATATTACGGACTTTCAATCCATGAAGAAATATTTCCCTCTTGTGAATTCATGAAATCAATTTCATCCTGGTTTAAACACTCATTAACAATTACATCATGTTCTTTATCTTGACTTTCAACATTATATGACCAATTCTATTAATTATCCAACTCTGTTTTACAAGATTTTAAAGTGGGTTCTTCACTAAATTAAAATTAGTTATGTGGGTAACAAGATTCTTCTATAAGTTATGTGGAAAGGACATCCTGAGTGGGAATGAGTTCTTCATAAGTCTCAAGGCTTTGTATTTCTAATCTCAATGATGAAACTTCTGAATTCATTTTAACTATTTTTTCACACAAATGTTCAAGAATTTTTTCAGAATTAGGATTGATAGATGTTTTGACATCATGAAATTCATTAAGTTTGATCTCTTCAATCATCCTCAAGAGGTATTGAAATTGATCCTTTAAACAATCAGCATCCCATTGGTTGTACATCTCATCTGGTGTGGTGTATTAAATTATGGATTGGTCAATGAAATTCCCTATGTGAGGTGTTTCCCAATATTGATTTCCGACTTGATTACAGAATTTGTTTATGAAGTGATATTTTGGAGGATAATCCATTGGATTTGATTGAAAATTGGTTTTGGGATTTTTTTGGAAACACAGAAACAGAAAGGGGAAAATAGAAGAGAAATTAAGGTGAGAATAGAGAATTTGGTGTGGGAAAAAGAAGAAGTGGGTCTAAGGTACTTACTTGGGTCCCCGACAATTGTGCCAAAATTTGTTTGTGCCCAAATTTACCCTACTGGTAAAAATCAGTCGATGAAGTACATGTAGGGGTTGAGTCCATAGGGACTAAAGAAGAAACCTTGAGACGCTTTGATTTGGTGAAGGATAGGCTATGAAGTAGCCATCTTTGGTTTTGATTTTGGATGGTTTTAAGGAACACTAAGAAACCTAAGTGAATTCAATTCAAAGAAAATGGGCTGATCTTTGGATTATTCTTAGGGAGGATTGAATGAATTTACTTCTTTAGATAATTTTGGTTTTATTAATTCTTGATGAATCTATTCTTCAAAAATAACACTACCTTCATCATTTTCTGGTTTGGTGCTTACTAAACACAATTACTAATCCCCTATACACTTAGAGAACCAAATTCATGATCTCTCCAAAGTATATGGTCATTTAGTAATTGAATTTAGTTTGCTCAAACACAGTAAAGATAAAGAGTAGAAATAAATGAAGAATGGATGTCTTAAATTAATTATCCAATTAACAACAATTCGTTCATAAGATAACATTCAATCCAGGCTTTGCGTCCTCCTAAGATCAAACCATTAAAGGGTTAGCCCTCAATTGATGGTATACACTCAATGGTGTGCGGAAGATGGCTTACAAGAATTGGATTGAAGAAATTAAAACTGTGGAAATAACGAGCAATCCTCCGTGTGTGTGAATAAAATTTACACCTATGTGTGAACTAATTCACCACAACGCAGAGATATCACTGTGCTTTGTGAAAATTTAGTTTTAATAAAATAATAGAAAATATGGAAGAGAAAGATGTTGATTAAGAACAAAAAAAAAGAAACTTACATGGAAATTGAAAACATTATAAAGGAACTTTTGCAGCATAACCTTACAATGAAACAAGCAACAAAAGATGATAAGAAAAATATCAGCTCCTATTACCTTCACCACCAGCTCCTTATATAGGAATATTATGAGCCTTAGGTCCACCACCCAATAATTAATTACCCCCCAACAATTAATAGATTCAAAAGGAGGGTGAATAATCCAAATGAAGTTGACGTTCGAAGTTGACCCGGAAAACTGTCCAGATTCATCCACCGTTTTGATGTGTGGATTTGTAATTGAAGACAGCTGAATCCGGAGGGATACTAGAAGAGAAATATCTTCTTACATAATTCCTATATGATCTGTAAAAATTTCAAGAAATTTTTCTCACATTTTTGGATGTTATGGTCGAAATGGCGGGACGTCTTTATGTGCATTAATGTCGGGTCCACTATTTAAATCTCAACTTCAGATCCCTTTATCATCATTAAAAATTCAGAATTTCCTCTGGCTACAGTTGAATAAATTGATCCTCATATTTTTTATATTTATAATGTATAAATTTGAGCTTCATTGGCATTGGTTTGTGGGCCCCACATTTGTTTGATGGGACTTAGGCCCAGTATGCTTTTTCCAAGAAGTTTCTGCATTCAGGTGCAAAAATATCCATCTTCCCTTGAGATTCATCCATCAGACCTATAAGAAAAAATGTTCCAAATAAAGTGATGAATCATATACAAAAATATCAAATTAAAATGATGAATATTGTAATTTCCACAAGCAAATTATTGAGTGAACCCAAATTGAAACTTTAAGCACGAATTGCACAATGATGGGAAATGAAGTTCAATTTCTGAATTGGACTAAAATTGATGTTTATGTACTTTTAAACACATTAATATTAAGATATTAAAAATGAATATTAGACACTTTTAGTGACTAATCACACCCCCCAACTTGAGTTTTGCTAGTCCTGAGAAAAATATATTACAAATATTAAATTCAAATCCCCTTTTCCAAAAACATTTTAATACACCTTACTCACCCAAAGACCTCATACCAAAAAATTATGAAACCCATCAAAATCATTTAAAACAAGCTAGTTTCATAAGCATATCCCAATCCCAAGCCCATTCTTTTGTTCAAATTCATCACCACATTTCATCTAATTTCTATTAAGCATGATAAAGAATTGTGCATCACAAAAGATATGGGGCCCATTTTATTGTTAAAGGGGAAAAATGGAAGCTCTAGGTGGGAATCACATTAAACCTTAAGATGAGTATCCATTATTGTTTTTGAATTTTTTTGTTTGTTTTTATTTTTTAGTTTCTTTAACCACAATAGATATGAAAAGACTAACTCTGGGCAAGACAACTATGGAGTCGCGATCCCCAAGTGCCGGACGCCACACATATTGTCAATTCCATGTTATACAAAAGAGATATAAATCCTAACTCTAGGCAAGACAACTATGGAGCCACGATCCCCAAGTGACGGATGCCACGCATTTGGACAAAACATTGCTCTATGCGGTCATTATTTTTTGTTTCAATTTTTTTTGTTTTTTTTTGTTTTATTGTTTTTGGATACTAAAATTAAACTAAAAGTAATCCCAGAACCCTATGCTATAATGAAAGGGACCCAAGAACTCAAATTTACACCCACGATGCAGTAGACGTGCATTGTGGCATTTTTATTAAGAGGATGAAAATGTAAACTTTAAAAAATCACATCGGACAACCGCACTTTCCAAAAAATATGCTCATGAACTTAAACTTGCATTAAAATCAAAATAAAGGCATGCATAATTATTTGATATCCAATTTCAGAGTTTGCAATGTGCGTTATCATGTTCATGGTTAATGGAATTTTTCTTTCCATGCATGTTCTTATTAAAAAAATCATTTTCTTATTTAATCTCCCCCCAACATAGAAAAACACTATCCCCAGTGTTTAAAGAAATCTTAGAGTGGGTAGAGGAAGATGAGAGGTGTTCTAAAAAAAATTTGGAACAATAAACATGGAACAAATTCACCTGGTTTTTGAAGTTGATGTTCATGATTCTCCAAATTACTCCTTTGATCTCTTGGGATATGTAGGCACCACCTTGATCAAATATTTATCACCCAAAATATTCCCTGGACCATACAAAGAAGAACAAACCAGACAAAACAAACAACACAAATATTTATTTAAAACCAAGTATCAACATTTTTATGGTTTTCCCTTTTTTTTGTTTTTTTTAAATCAAACTAATGATACATTGTCTTCTTATAAATTTCTGGGTAAGGTATTACTCAGGCATCACACTGCATGACACTGATGAATACGGTGCTCCCCATTCATACCCATCCATACTCATAAAAGATGAAAATGTCAATAGTCTAATTTTTTTTCACCTACAAAAACATAAATAAAATAAACTGATGATACATTGTCTTATTTTAAATTTCTAGGTAAGGTATTACTCAGGGATCACGCCATGTGACACAGATGAATATGGTTCTCCCCTTTCATATCGATCCTTACTCATAAAAGAAGAACAGGTCAATAGTCTATGGTAATTTATTATAAGGAAAAGAAAATGATTCAAAATGATTAGAAACATGAAAACCATGGGTTTCCTCCCATGCAACACTTTTGTTTAACACCGTTAGCTCGACTTGAACCCCCCAACTTATCAAATTCCAACATTAAAAATTTTAATTAACCCATATTTCTCCACTTCAACAAGATTTAGATTGATTGTTCTTTTGAAATTTGTTTCGTATGAAATCCTATTTTCTACAATGATTGCTAAAATCCAAGGAATATCTAAAATTGTTGATCGAGTTGCTTCTATAGGCTTTCCTGAGACACCAAGGATCATTCCTACATTATTGATTTCATGAGATGGATGAATGACAACTGAAAGCTCTTATTTGTACCCTATAAAGGGATAATTTAGTGGGGACGAAAGGATCATAATTTTGAGGTTGGGTTGATTAGCACATTAAAACACAGATAAGGAATTAGAATCAAAATCAATTTCATTTTCAAAATTTCACAACATAATTGGTTCCCTTTGAATTGACGATTCAACCCCAAAATTTTTTAGATGGGTATCATGAATGGGTATGGATTTGATGTTTTTGATTTCTCCTAATGGTTCAGTGATTGGTGTTTCTAAAAAATCATCATTGGAGAAATATTACGGACATTCAATCCATGAAGAAATATTTCCCTCTTGTGAATTCATGAAATCAATTTCATCCTGGTTTAAACACTCATTAACAATTACATCATGTTCTTTATCTTGACTTTCAACATTATCTGACCAATTCTCTTAATTATGCAACTCTGTTTTACAAGATTTTAAAGTGGGTTATTCACTAAATTAAAATTAGTTATGTGGGTAACAAGATTATTCTATAAGTGATGTGGAAAGGACATCCTGAGTGGGAATGAGTTCTTCAAAAGTCTCAAGGATTTGTATTTCTAATCTCAATGATGAAACTTCTGAATTCATTTTAACTATTTTTTCACACAAATGTTCAAGAATTTTTTCAGAATTAGGATTGATAGATGTTTTGACATCATGAAATTCATTAAGTTTGATCTGTTCAATCATCCTCAAGAGGTATTGAAATTGATCCTTTAAACAATCAGCATCCCATTTATTGTACATCTCATCTAGTGTGGTGTATTAAATTATGGATTGGTCAATGAAATTCCCTATCTGAGGTGTTTCCCAATATTGATTTCCGACTTGATTACAGAATTGGTTTATGAAGAGGTATTTTGGAGGATAATCCATTGGATTTGATTGAAAATTGGTTTTGGGATTTTTTTTGGAAACACAGAAACAGAAAGGGGAAAATAGAAGAGAAATTAAGGTGAGAATAGATAATTTGGTGTGGGAAAAAGAAGAAGTGGGTCTAAGGTACTTACTTGGGTCCCCGACAATTGTGCCAAAATTTGGTTGTGCACAAATTTACCCTACTAGTAAAAAGAGGTCGACGAAGTACATGTAGGGGTTGAGTCCATAGGGACTGAAGAAGAAACCATGAGACGCTTTGATTTGGTGAAGGATAGGCTATGAAGTAGCCAACTTTGGTTTTGATTTTGGATGGTTTTAAGGAACACTAAGAAACCTAAGTGAATTCAATTCAAAGAAAATGAGCTGATCTTAGGATTATTCTTAGGGCGGATTGAATAAATTTACTTCTTTAGATAATTTTGGTTTTATTAATTCTTGATGAATCCATTCTTCAAAAAAAACACTACCTTCATCATTTTCTGGTTTGGTGCATACTAAACACAATTACAAATCCCCTATACACTTAGAGAACCAAATTCATGATCTCTCCAAGGTATATGGTCATTTAGTAATTGAATTTAGTTTGCTCAAACATAGTAAAGATGAAGTGTAGAAATAACTGAAGAATGGATGTCTTGAATTAATTATCCAATTAACAACAATTCGTTCATAAAATAACATTCAATCCAGCCTCTGCGTCCTCCTAAGATCAACCCATTAAAGGGTTAGCTCTCAATTGATGGTATACACTCAATGGTGTGCAGAAGATGGCTTACAAGAATTGGATTGAAGAAATTAAAACCGTGGAAATAACGAGCACTCCTCCGTGTGTGTGAATAAAATTTACACCTATGTGTGAACTAATTCACCACAACGCAGAGATATCACTGTGATTTGTGAAAATTTAGTTTTAATAAAATAATAGAAAATATGGAAGAGAAATATGTTGATTAAGAACAAAAAAAATAAACTTACATGGAAATTGAAAACATTATAAAGGAACTTTTGCAGCATAACCTTACAATGAAACAAGCAATAAAAGATGATAAGAAAAATATCAGCTCCTATTACCTTCACCACCAGCTCCTTATATAGGAATATTATGAGCCTTAGGTCCACCTCCCAATAATTAATTACCCCCCAAAAATTAATAGATTCAAAAGGAGGGTGAATAATCCAAATGAAATTGACGTTCGAAGTTGACCCGGAAAACTGTCCAGATTCGTCCACCGTTTTGACGTGTGGATTTGTAATTGAAGACAGTTGAATCCGGAGGAATACTAGAAGAGAAATATCTTCTTCCATCATTCCTATATGAGCTGTAAAAATTTCAAGAAATTTTTCTCACCTTTTTGGATGTTATGTTCGAAATGGTGGGACGTCTTTATGTTCATTAATGTCGGGTCCACCATTTAAATCTCAACTTCAGATCCCTCTATCATCATGAAAAATTCAGAATTTCCTCCGACTAAATTTTAATAAAATGATCCTCATATTTTTTATATTTATAATTTATAAATTTGAGGTTCATTGGGATTGGTTTTTGGGCCCCACATTTGTTTGATGGGACTTAGGCCCAGTATTCTTTTTCCAGGAAGTTTCTGCATTCAGGTGCAAAAATATCCATCTTCCCTTGTGATTCATCCATCAGACCTACAAGAAAAAATGTTCCAAATAAAGTGATTAATAATATACAAAAATATCAAATTAAAATTATGAATATTTTAATTTCCACAAGCAAATTATTTAGTGGACCCAAATTGACACTTTAAGCACGAATTGCACAATGATGGGAAATGAAGTTCAATTTCTGAATTGGACTAAAATTGATGTTTATGTAATTTTAAACACATTAATAGTAAGATATTAACAATGAATATTAGACACTTTTAGTGACTAATCACACCCCCCAACTTGAGTTTTGCTAGTCCTGAGAAAAATATATTAAAAATATGAAATTCAAATCCCCTTTTCCAAAAACATTTTAATACACATTACTCACCCAAAGACATCATACCAAAAAATTATGAAACCCATCAAAATCATTTAAAACAAGCTGGGTTCATAAGCATATCCCAATCCCAAGCCCATTCCTTTGTACAAATTCATCACCACATTTCATCTAATTTCTATTAAGCATGATAAAGTGTTGTGCATCACAAAAGATATGGGGCCCATTTTATTGTTAAAGGGGAAAAATGGAAGCTCTAGGTGGGAATCACATTAAACCTTAATATGAGTATCCATTATTTTTTTTGAATTTTTTTGTTTGTTTTTATTTTTTAGTTTTTTTAACCACAATAGATATAAAAAGAATAACTCTGGGAAGGACAACTATGGAGTCGCGATCCCCAAGTGTCGGACGCCACACATATTTTCAATTCCATGCTCTACAACAGAGATATAAATCATAACTCTGGGCAAGACAACTATGGAGCCACGATCCCCAAGTGCCGGATGCCACGCATTTGGAAAAAACATTGATCTATGCGGTCATTATTTTTTGTTTCAATTTTTTTTGTTTTTTTGTTTTATTGTTTTTGGATACTCAAATTAAACTAAAAGTGATCCCAGAACCCTATGCTATAATGAAAGGGACCCAAGAACTCAAATTTTCACCCACGATCCAGTAGACGTGCATTGTGGCATTTTTATTAAGAGGATGAAAATGTAAACTTTGAAAAATCACATCGGACAACCGCAATTTCCAAAAAATATGCTCATGAACTTAAACTTGCATTAAAATCAAAATAAAGGCATGCATAATTATTTGATATCCAATTTCAGAGTTTGCAATGTGCGTTATCACGTTCAAGGTTAATAGAATTTTTCTTTCCATGCATGTTATTATTAAAAAAATCATTTTTTTATTTAATCTCCCCCCAACATAGAAAAACACTATCCCCAGTGTTTAAAGAAATCTTAGAGTGGGTAGAGGAAGATGAGAGGTGTTCTAAAAAAAATTTGGAACAATAAACATGGAAAAAATTCACCTGGTTTTTGAAGTTGATGTTCATGATTCTCCAGATTACTCCTTTGATCTCTTGGGATATGTAGGCACCTCCTTGATCGAATATGTATCACCCAAAATATTCCCTGGACCATACAAAGAAGAACAAACCAGACAAAACAAACAACACAAAAATTTATTTAAAACCAAGTATCAACATTTTTATGGTTTTCCCTTTTTTTGTTTTTTTAAATCAAACTAATGATACATTGTCTTCTTATAAATTTCTGGGTAAGGTATTACTTAGGCATCACACCACATGCCACTGATGAATACGGTGCTCCCCTTTCATACCCATCCATACTCATAAAAGATTAACATGTCAATAGTCTAATTTTTTTTCACCTACAAAAACATAAATAAAATAAACTGATGATACATTGTCTTATTTTAAATTTCTAGGTAAGGCATTACTTAGGGATCATGCCATGTGACACAGATGAATATGGCCCTCCCATTTCATACCGATCCTTACTCATAAAAGAAGAACAGGTCAATAGTCTATGGTAATTTATTATACGAAAAAGAAAATGATTCAAAATGATTAGAAACATGAAAACCATGGGTTGCCTCCCATGCAACACTTTTTTTTAACATCGTTAGCTCGACTTGAACCCCCAAACTTATCCAATTCTAACATTAAAAATTTTAGTTAACCCATATTTCTCCACTTCAACAATATTGAGATTGATTGTTCTTTTGAAATTTTTTTCTTATGAAATCCTATTTTCTACAATGACTGCTAAAATCCAAGGAATATATGAAATGGATGATCGAGTTGCTTCTATAGGCTTAATTGAGACACCAAGGATCATTCCTACATTATTGATTTCATGAGATGGATTAATGACAACTGAAAGGTCTTGTTTGTACCCTATAAAGGGATAATTTAGTGGGGACGAAAGGATCATAATTTTGAGGTTGGGTTGATTAGGAAATTCAAACACAGATAAGGAATTAGAATCAAAATCAATTTCATTTTCAAAATTTCCCAACATAATTGGTTCCCTTTGAATTGAAGATTCAACCCCAAAATTTTTTAGATGGGTATTATGAATGGGTATGGATTTGATGTTTATGATTTCTCCTAATGGTTCAGTGATTGGTGTTTCTAAAAAATCATCATTGGAGAAATATTACGGACATTCAATCCATGAAGAAATATTTCCCTCTTGTTAATTCATGAAATCAATTTCTTCCTGGTTTAAACACTCATTAACAATTACATCATGTTCTTTATCTTGACTTTCAACATTATCTGACCAATTCTCTTAATTATCCAACTCTATTTTACAAGATTTTAAAGTGGGTTCTTCACTAAATTAAAATTAGTTATGTGGGCAATAAGATTCTTCTATAAGTGATGTGGAAAGGACATCCTGAGTGGGAATGAGTTCTTTATAAGTCTCAAGGCTTTGTATTTCTAATCTCAATGATGAAACTTCCGAATTCATTTTAACTATTTTTTCACACAAATGATCAAGAATTTTTTCAGAATTAGGATTGATAGATGTTTTGACATCATGAAATTCATTAAGTTTGATCTCTTCAATCATCCTCAAGAGGTATTGAAATTGATCCTTTAAACAATCAGCATCCCATTGATTGTACATCTCATCTGGTGTGGTGTATTAAATTATGGATTAGTCAATGAAATTCCCTATGTGAGGTGTTTCCTAATATTGATTTCCGAATTGATTACAGAATTGGTTTATGAAGAGGTATTTTGGAGGATAATCCACTGGATTTGATTGAAAATTGGTTTTGGGATTTTTTTGGAAACACAGAAACAGAAAGGGGAAAATAGAAGAGAAATTAAGGTGAGAATAGAGAATTTGGTGTGGGAAAAAGAAGAAGTGGGTCTAAGGTACTTTCTTGGGTCCCCGAAAATTGTGCCAAAATTTGGTTGTGCACAAATTTACCCTACTGGTAAAAAGCGTCCGATGAAGTACATGTAGGGGTAGAGTCCATAGGGACTGAAGAAGAAACCTTGAGACACTTTGATTTGGTGAAGGATAGGCTATGAAGTAGCCAACTTTGGTTTTGATTTTGGATGGTTTTAAGGAACACTAAGAAACCTAAGTGAATTCAATTCAAAGAAAATGGGCTGATCTTAGGATTATTCTTAGGGCAGATTGAATGAATTTACTTCTTTTGATAATTTTGGTTTTATTAATTCTTGATGAATCCATTCTTCAAAAATAACACTACCTTCATCATTTTCTGGTTTGGTGCTTAATAAACACAATTAAGAATCCCCTATACACTTAGAGATCCAAATTCATGATCTCTCCAATGTATATGGTCATTTAGTAATTGAATTTAGTTTTCTCAAACATAGTAAATATGAAGAGTATAAATAACTGAAGAATGGATGTCTTAAATTAATTATCCAATTAACAACAATTCATTCATAAAATAACATTCAATCCAGACTTTGCGTCCTCATAAGATCAACCCATTAAAGGGTTAGCCCTCAATTGATGGTATACACTCAATGGTGGGCAGAAGATGGCTTACAAGAATTGGATTGAAGAAATTAAAACGTGGAAATAACGAGCACTCCTCCGTGTGTGTGAATAAAATTTACACCTATGTGTGAACTAATTCACCACAACGCAGAGATATCATTGTGCTTTGTGAAAATTTAGTTTTAATAAAATAATAGAAAATATGGAAGAGAAAGATGTTGATTAAGAACAAAAAAAAAGAAACTTACATGGAAATTTAAAACATTATAAAGGAACTTTTGCAGCATAACCTTACAATGAAACAAGCAACAAAAGATGATAAGAAAAATATCAGCTCCTATTAACTTCACCACCAGCTCCTTATATAGAAATATTATGAGCCTTAGGTCCACCCCCCAATAATTAATTACCCCCCAAAAATTAATAAATTCAAAAGGAGGGTGAATAATCCAAATGAAATTGACGTTCCATGTTGACCCGAAAAACTGTCCAGATTCGTCCATCGTTTTGACGTGTGGATTTGTAATTGAAGAAAGCTGAATCCAGAGGGATAATAGAAGAGAAATATCTTCTTCCATCATTCCTATATGAGCTGTAGAAATTTCAAGAAATTTTTCTCACCTTTTTGGATGTTATGGTCGAAATGGTGGGACGTCTTTATGTGCATTAATGTCGGGTCCACCATTTAAATATCAACTTCAGATCCCTTTATCATCATGAAAAATTCAGAATTTCCTCCAGCTAAAGTTGAATAAAATGATCCTAATATTTTTTATATTTATAATGTATAAATTTGAGCTTCATAGGGATTGGATTGTGGGCCCCACATTTGTTTGATGGGACTTAGGCCCAGTATGCTTTTTCCAGGAAGTTTCTGCATTCAGGTGCAAAAATATCCATCTTCCCTTGTGATTCATCCATCAGACCTACAAGAAAAAATGTTCCAAATAAAGTGATGAATCATATACAAAAATATCAAATTAAAATGATGAATATTGTAATTTCCACAAGAAAATTATTGAGTGGACCCAAATTGACACTTTAAGCACGAATTGCACAATGATGGGAAATGAAGTTCAATTTCTAAATTGGACTAAAATTGATGTTTATGTAATTTTAAACACATTAATATTAAGATATTAAAAATGAATATTAGACACTTTTAGTGACTAATCACACCCCCCAACTTGAGTTTTTCTAGTCCTGAGAAAAATATATTACAAATATGAAATTCAAATCCCCTTTTCCAAAAACATTTTAATACACATTACTCACCCAAAGACCTAATACCAAAAAATTATGAAACCCATAAAAATCATTTAAAACAAGCTAGGTTAATAAGCATATCCCAATCCCAAGCCCATTCCTTTGTTCAAATTTATCACCACATTTCATCTAATTTCTATTAAACATGATAAAGTGTTGTGCATCACAAAAGATATGGGCACATTTTATTGTTAAAGGGGAAAAAATAGAAGCTCTAGGTGGGAATAACATTAAAGCTTAAGATGAGTATCCATTATTTCTTTTGAATTTTTTTGTTTGTTTTTATTTTTTTGTTTTTTTAACCACAATAGATAAGAAAAGACTAACTCTGGGCAAGACAACTATGGAGTCGCGATCCCCAAGTACCGGACGCCACACATATTGTCAATTCCATGCTCTACAACAGAGATATAAATCCTAACTCTATGCAAGACAACTATGGAGCTACAATCCCCAAGTGCCGGATGCCACGCATTTGGACAAAACATTTCTCTATGCGGTCATTATTTTTTGTTTCAATTTTTTTTGTTTTTTTTTTGTTTTTTTGTTTTTGGATTCTCAAATTAAACTAAAAGTGATCCCAGAACCCTATGCTATAATGAAAGGGACCCAAGAACTCAAATTTACACCCACGATCCAGTATACGTGCATTGTGACATTTTTATTAAGAGGATGAAAATGTAAACTTTGAAAAATCACATCGGACAACCGCACTTTCCAAAAAATATGCTCATGAACTTAAACTTGCATTAAAATCAAAATAAAGGCATGCATAATTATTTGATATCCAATTTCAGAGTTTGAAATGTGCGTTATCATGTTCAAGGTTAATGGAATTTTTCTTTCCATGCATGTTCTTATTAAAAAAATCATTTTTTTATTTAATCTCCCCCAACATAGAAAAACACTATCCCCAGTGTTTAAAGAAATCTTAGAGTGGGAAGAGGAAGATGAGAGGTGTTCTAAAAAAAAATTGGAACAATAAACATTGAACAAATTCACCTGGTTTTTGAAGTTGATGTTCATGATTCTCCAAATTACTCCTTTGATCTCTTGGGATATGCAGGCACCTCCTTGATCAAATATTTATCACCCAAAATATTCCCTAGACCATACAAAGAAGAACAAACCAGACAAAACAAACAACACAACAATTTATTTAAAACCAAGTATCAACATTTTTATGGTTTCCCTTTTTTTTTGTTTTTTTAAATCAAACTAATGATACATTGTCTTATTATAAATTTCTGGGTAAGGTATTACTCAGGGACCACACCGCGTGACACAGATGAATACGGTGCTCCCCTTTCATACCCATCCATACTCATAAAAGATGAACATGTCAATAGTCTAAGTTTTTTTAACCTACAAAAACATAAATAAAATAAACTAATGATTCATTGTCTTCTTTTAAATTTATGGGTAAGGTATTAATCAGGGATCACGCCACGTGACACAGATGAATATGGCGCTCCCCTTTCATACCCATCCTTACTCATAAAAGAAGAATAGGTCAACAGTCTATGGTAATTTATTACATGAAAAAGAAAATGATTCAAAATGATTAGAAACCTGAAAACCATGGGTTGCCTCCCATGCAACGATTGTTTTTAACGTCATTAGCTCGACTTGAACCCCCCAACTTATCCAATTCCAACTTTCAAAATTTTAATTAACCCATATTTCCCCACTTCAACAAGATTGATATTGATTGTTTTTTTGAAATTTGTTTCTTATGAAATCCTATTTTCTACAATGATTGGTAAAATCCAAGGAATATCTGAAATGGTTGATTGAGTTGCTTCTATAGGATTTCCTGAGACACCAAGGATCATTCCTACATTATTGATTTCATGAGATGGATGAATGAAAACATAAAGGTCTTGTTTTTACCCTATAAAGGGATAATTTAGTGGGGACGAAAGGTTCATAATTTGGAGGTTGGGTTGATTAGGAAATTAAAACACAGATAAGGAATTAGAATGAAAATCAATTTCATTTTCAAAATTTCCCAACATAATTGGTTCCCTTTGAATTGAAGATTCAACCCCAAAATTTTTTAGATGAGTTTCATGAATGGGTATGGATTTGATGTTTTTGATTTCTCCTAATGGTTCAGTGATTGGTGTTTCTAAAAAATCATCATTGGGGAAATATTCCGGACAATCAATCTATGGAGAAATATTTCCCTCTTGTAAATTCATGAAATCAATTTCATCCTGATTTAAACACTCATTAACAATTCCCTCATGTTCTTTATCTTGACATTCAACATTACCTGACCAATTCTCTTAATTATCCAAATCTGTTTTCCAAGATTTTAAAGTGGGTTCTTCACTAATTTCAAATGAGTTATGTGGGTAAAAATATTCTTCTATAATTGATGTGGAAAGGACATCCCGAGTGGGAATGAGTTCTTCATAAGTCTCAAGGATTTGTATTTCTAATCTCAATGATGAAACTTCTGAATTCATTTTAACTATTTTTTCACACAAATGTTCAAGAATTTTTTTAGAATTAGTATTGATAGATGTTTGGACACCATGAACTTCATTATGTTTGATCTCTTAAACCATCCTCAAGAGGTATGGAAATTGATCCTTTAAACAATCAGCATCCCATTGATTGTACATCTCATCTGGTGTGGTGTATTCAATTATGGATTGGTCAATGAAATTACCTATGTAAGGTGTTCCCAATATTGATTTCCAACATTATTACAGAATTTTTTTATGAAGGGTTATTTTGGAGGATAATCCATTAGAGTTGATTGAAAATTGGTTTTGGGTTTTTTTGGAAACATAGTAAAAGAAAGAGTAAAATTGAAGAGAAATTAAGGTGAGAATAGAGAATTTGGGGTGAGAAAAAGAAGAAGTGGGTATAAGGTACTTACTTGGGTCCCCGAAAATGACGGAAAAATTTGGCTGCACCCAAATTTACCCTACTGGTTAAAAGAGGTCGATGAATTACATGTAGGGGTCGAGTCCACAGGGACCGAAGAAGTAACCTTGAGATGCTATGATTTGGTGAAGGATAGACTATGAAGTAGCCAACTTTGGTTTTGATTTTGGATGGTTTTAAAGAAAACTAAGAAATCTAAGTGAATTCCATTAAATGAAAATGGGTTGATCTTAGGATTATTCTTAGGGCGTATTGAATGAATTTTATTTCTTTAGATAATTTTGGTTTTATTAATTCTTGATGAATCCATTCTTCAAAAATAACACTACCTTCATCATTTTCTGTTTTGGTGCTTACTAAACATAATTAATAATCCCCTATACACTTATAGAACCAAATTCATGATATCTCCAAGGTATATGGTCATTTAGAAATTGAATTTAGTTTGCTCAAACACAGTAAATATGAAGAGTAGTAATAACTGAAGAATGGATGGCTTAAATTAATTATCCAATTAACAAAAATTCGTTCATAAAATAACATTAAATACTACCTTTCCATCCTTATAAGATCAAACCATTAAAGGGTTATCCCTCAATTTATGATATACACTCAGTGGTGGGAAGAATATGGATTACAAGAATTGGATTGAAGAAATTAAAACCGTGGAAATAACGGGCACTCCTCTGTGTGTGTGAATGAAATTCAAACCTATATGTGAACTAACTCACCAAAACGCAGAGATATCACTATGCTTTGTGAAAATTTAGTTTTAATAAAATAATGGAAAATATGGAAGAGAAATATGTTGATTATCAACAAAAAAAAGAAACTTACATGGAAATTGAAAACATTATAAGGGAACTTTTGCAGCATAACCTTACAATGAAACAAGAAACAAAAGATGATAAGAAAAATATTATCTCCTATTACATTCACCACAAGATACATATATAGGAATATTATAAGACTTAGTTCCACCCCCCAATTATTAATTACCCCCCACAATTAATAGAGTCAAAAGGAGGGTGAATAATCCAAAGGAAATTGACGTTCGAAGTTGACCCAGAAAACTGTTCAGATTCGTCCACCGTTTTGACGTGTGAATTTGTAATTGAAGACAACAGAATCTGTAGGGATACTAGAAGATAAATATCTTCTTACATATGTACTCTATGATCTGTAAAACGTTCCGGAAATTTTGCTCACCTGTTTGGATGTTATGGTTGAAATGGTTGGACGTCTTTATGTGCACTAATGTCGGGTCCACCATTTAAACCTCAACTTCAGATCCCTTTATCATCATGAAAACATCAGAATTTTCTCAGGCTACAGTTGAATAAAATGATCCCTAGATTTTTTATCTTTATACTATATAAAATTGAGCTTCATTGGGATTGGTTTGTGGGCCCCACATTTGTTTGATGGGCCTTAGGCCCATTATGCTTTTTCCAGCAAGTTTTTGCATTCAGGTGTAAAAATATCCATCTTCCCTTATGATTCATCCATCATCCCTAAAAGAAAAAATGTTCCAAATAAATTGATGAATCATATAAAAAAAATATAAAATTAAAATGATGAATATTGTAATTTCCGCAAGAAAATTATTGAGTGGGACCAAATTGACACTTTAAGCACAAATTGCACAATGATGGGAAATGAAGTTCAATTCCTGAATTGGACTAAAATTTATGTTTATGTACTTTTAAACACATTAATATTAAGATCTTAACAATGAATATTAACCACTTTCAGTGACAAATCACACCCCCGAACTTGAGTTTTTCTAGTCCCGAGCAAAATATATTACAACTATGAAATTCAAATCCCCTTTTCCAAAAATATTTTAGTACACATTGGTCACCCAAAGACATAATAACAAAAAATTATGAAACCAATAAAAATAATTTAAAACAAGCTAGGTTCATAAGAATATCCCAAGCCCAAGCCCATTCCTTTGTTCAAATTCATCGCCAAATTTCATCTAATTTCAATTAAGCATGATAAAGTGTTGTGCATCACAAAAGATATGGGGCCCATTTTATTGTTGCAGGGGAAAAAATGGAAGTGCTATGTGGGTATCAAATTAAATGTTAAGATGAGTATCCATTATTTTTTTTGAATTTTTTTTGTTTGTTTTTATTTTTTAGTTTTTCTAACCACAATAAGTATGACAAGACTAACTCTGGGCAGGACAACTATGGATTCACGATCCCCAAGTGTCGGACGACACACTTATTGTCAATTCCATGCTCTACAATAGAGATATAAAGCCTAAATATAGTCAAGACAACTATTGAGTCACGATCCCCAAGTGCCGGACACCACGCATTTGGACAAAACATTTCTCTATGCGGTCATTATTTTTTGTATCATTTTTTTGTTTTTTATTTGTTTTTTTGTTTTTGGATAATAAAATTAAACTAAAAGTGACCACAGAACCCTAAGATATAATGAAAGGGACCCAAGAACTCAAATTTACACCCATGATCTAGTAGACGTGCATTGTGGAAATTTTATTAAGAGGATGAAAATTTAAACTTTGAAAAATCACATCGGAAAACCTCACTTTCCAAAAAATATGATCATGAAATTAAAATTGCATTAAAATAAAAATAAATGCATGCATAATTATTTGATATCCAATTTTAGAGTTTGCAATGTGCGTTATCATGGTCAAGGTTAATGGAATTTTTCTTTCCATGCATGTTCTTATTAAAAAAATCAATTTTTATTTCATCTCCCCCCAACATAGAATAACACTATCCCCAGTTTTTAAAGAAAACTTAGAGTGGGTAGAGGAAGATGAGAGGTGTTCTAAAAAAATTTTGAAACTATAATCATGGAACAAATTCACCTGGTTTTTGAAGTTGATGTTCATGATTCTCCAGATTACTCCTTTGATCTCTTGGGATATGTAGGAACCTCCTTGATCGAATATGTATCACCCAAAATAATCCATGGACCATAAAAAGAAGAACAAACCAGACACAACAAACAACACAACAATTTATTTATAACCAAGTATCAACATTTTTATGGTTTTCCTTTTTTTTTGGTTTTTTTAAATCAAACTAATGATACATTGTCTTCTTATAAATTTCTGGGTAAGGTATTACTCAGGGATCACACCGCGTGACACGAATGAATACGATGATCCCCTTTCATACCCATCCATACTCATAAAAGATGAACATTTCAATATTCTAATTTTTTAACCTACAAAAACATCAATAAAATAAACTGATGATACATTGTCTTCATTTAAATTTATGGGTAAGGTATTACTCAAAGATCACGAAATGTGACACTGATGAATATGGCACTCTACTTTCATACAAATCATTATTAATAAAAGAAAAACAGGTCAACAGTCTATCGTAATTTATTATATGAAAAACAAAATGATTCAAAATGATTAGAAACATGAAAACCATGGGTTGCCTCACATGCAGTGCTTTTGTTTAACGCTGTTATCTTGACTTGAACCCCCCAACTTATAAAATTCCAAATTTCAAAATTTTAATTAACCCATCTTTCTCCACTTTAAAAAGATTGAGATTGATTGTTTTTTTGAAATTTGTTTCGTATGAAATCCTATTTTCTACAATGATTGGTAAAATCCAAGGAATATCTGAAATGGTTGATCGAGTTGCTTCTATAGGCTTTCCTGAGACACCAAGGATCATTCCTACATTATTGATTTCATTAGATGGATGAATGACAACTGAAATGTCTTGTTTGTACCCTATAAAGGGATAATTTAGTGGCAAAAAAAGGTTCATAATTTTGAGGTTGGGTTGATTAGGATATTCAAACACAAATAAGGAATTAGAATCAAAATCAATTTCATTTTAAAAATTTCCCAACATAGTTGGTTCCCTTTGAATTGAAGATTCAACCCCAAAATTTTTTAGATGAGTTTCATGAATGGGTATGGATTTGATGTTTGTGATTTATCTTAATGGTTCAGTGATTGGTGTTTCTAAAAAATCATCATTGGAGAAATATTACGGACATTCAATCCATGAAGAAAGATTTCCCTCTTTTGAATTCATGAAATCAATTTCATCCTGATTTAAACACTCATTAACAATTCCCTCAGGTTCTTTATCTTGACTTTCAACATTACCTGACCAATTCTCTTCATTATCCAACACTGTTTTCCAAGATTTTAAAGTGGGTTGTTCACTAAATTCAAATGAGTTATGTGGGTAACAAGATTCTTCTATAAGTGATGTGGAAAGGATATCCTGAGTGGGAATGTGTTCTTCATAAGTCTCAAGGATTTGTATTTCTAATCTCAATCATAAAACATCTGAATTCATTTTAACTATTTTATCACACAAATGTTAAAGATTTTTTTTCAGAATTAGGATTGATAGATGTATGGACATCATGATCTTCATTAAGTTTGATCTCTTCAATCATCCTTGAGAGGTATGGAAATTGATCCTTTAATCAATCAGCATCCCATTGATTTTACATATCATCTGGTGTGGTGTATTCAATTAAGGATTGGTCAATGAAATTCCCTATGTGAGGTGTTTCCCAATATTGATTTCTGACTTGATTACAGAATTGTTTTATGAAGGGGTATTTTGGAGGATAATCCATTGTAGTTGATTGAAAATTGGTTTTGGGATTTTTTTGGACACACAGAAACAAAAAGGGGAAAATAGAAGAGAAATTAAGGTGAGAATAGAGAATTTGAGGTGAGAAAAAGAAGAAGTGGGTCTAAGGTACTTACTTGGGTCCCCGAAAACGGCGCCAAAATTTGGTTGCGCCAAAATTTACCCTACTGGTAAAAAGCGGTCGATAAAGTACATGTAGGGGTCGAGTCCACAGAGACCGAAGAAGTAACCTTGAGACGCTATGATTTGGTGAAGGATGGTCTATGAAGTAGCCAACTTTGGTTTTGATTTTGGATGGTTTTAAAGAACAATAATAAACCTAAGTGAATTTAATTCAAAGAAAATGGGTTGATCTTAGGATTATGCTTATGGATGATTGAATGAATTTTACTTCTTTTGATAATTTTGGTTTTATTAATTCTTGATGAATCCATTCTTCAAAAACAACACTACCTTCATTATTTTCTGGTTTGGTGCTTACTAAACACAATTACTAATCCCCTATACACTTAGAGAACCAAATTAATGATCTCTCCAAGGTATATGGTCATTTAGTAATTGAATTTAGTTTTCTCAAACACTGTAAAGATGAAGAGTAGAAATAAATGATGAATGGATGTCTTAAATTAATTATCCAATTAACAAAAATTCGTTCATAAAATAACATTCAATCCAGCCTTTGCATCCTCCTAAGATCAACCCATTAAAGGGTTATCCCTCAATTGATGGTATACTTTCAATGGTGGGCAGAATATGGATTACAAGAATTGTATTGAAGAAATTAAAACTGCAGAAATAACGAGCACTCCTCCTTGTGTGTGAATGAAATTCACACCTATGTGTGAACTAATTCACCACAATGCAGAGATATCACTGTGCATTGTGGAAATTTAGTTTTAGTAAATGAATATAAAATATTGAAGAGAAATATGTTGATTAAGAACAAAAAGAAAAGAAACTTACATGGAAATTGAAAACATTACAAAGGAACTTTTGCAGCATAACCTTACAATGAAACAAGCAACAAAAGATTATAAGAAAAATATCAGCTACTATACCCTTCACCACAAGATCCTTATATAGGAATATTATTAGCCTTAGGTCCACCCCCAAACAATTAATTACCCCCCAAAAATTAATAGAGTCAAAAGGAGGGTGAATAATCTAAAGGAAATTGACATTCTAAGTTGACCCAGAAAATTGTCTATATTCGTCCACCATTTTGACGTTCGGATTTTCAATTTAATAAATCAGAATCCGGAGGGGTAATAGAAGAAAAATATATTCATCCTTCTGTCCTCTATTATCTGTAAAATTTTTAGGAAATTTGGCTCATCCGTTTGGATGTTATGGTTGAAATGGTGGGACGGCTTTATGTGCATTGATGTCGGGTCCATCATTTAAATCTCAACTTCAGATCCCTTTATCATCATGAAAACTTCATAATTTTCTCCATACACAGTTGAATAAAATGATCCTTATATTTTTATCTTTATAATTTATAAATTTGAGTTTCATTGGGCTTGGTTTGTGGGCCCCACATTTGTTTGATGGGCCTTTAGCCCATTATGCTTTTCAGCAAGTTTCTGCATTCAGGTGCAAAAATCTCCATCTTCCCTTGTGATTCATCCATCAGACCTAAAAGAAAAAATGTTCCAAAAAATTTTATGAATCATATAACAAAATAAAAATTAAAATGATGAATATTGTAATTTCCACAAGAAAATTATTGAGTGGGCCCAAATTGACACTTTAAGCATGAATTGCACAATGATGGGAAATGAAGTTCAATTTATGGATTGGACTAAAATTGATGTTTATGAACTTTTAAACACATTAATATTAAGATCTTAACAATGAATATTAGGCACTTTCAGTGACTAATCACTCTTATTACTATATTGGATGATATAATAATATTCCTTGATGGGGTGGATAATATGAAGTATAAAATATTCTAAATGGATTTAAATTGACCCTTCATAAATAGTGAGTGAGAAGGATAAGTCTATATTAAGAACCATGAATTTTGTGTACTAAAAAATGATAGATATCATGTTTAAAAAATAAAATAAGGATTACATGGGATAAAGAAGGGCCCAAGGGACGTGTATTCAGAGCTATATACCTATGTAAATTTCTTAGAATTCACTAAATGAAAAGAGTGGATAAATATATAGGTTAATAAAAATATTAATGGTGGTGCAAAGACTGTAATTGAATATCATGATCACATTATTTTTCAGGTGATCAAGAATTTTCCTATAAGATATTTTCTAAAAACAACCAAAATTTTTATATTTTTATGCTTGTTGATCTAAGAAAAATCTTAGGATTTCAAGTGATTATAGATGAAATATTATTAATCTATCCCAAGATAAGTATTTCAAGATATTGTTAAAGACATATTAGATGGAGGACACAAAACTAGTTTCTACAGCTATTAATACTGGATGAAAATTTTGAAGGATTTTGATGGTGAATGAGTATGTCAATAAAAGTTTATAAAAATGATTTAAATATGGATATATATATTTTCATATTGACCAAATACCATTTATATTGTGATTTTATGTAGCAGATATCATATTTATACAAAGGGATCACATATTATGGTTGAAAAGTTCTCCTTAATTATATCAAATCTACTATAGAATTTTACTATTCTATATAATAATAAAAAAGAAAAATATCCATTTGTATTTACAGATAAAGACTAAAAAGGTTATTAGGATGATATAATATACATTTTAGGTAAAAATTTAATATTGTGAGATAAATTTATTAATTTAAATTATCTAAAACTGAACTCATTCTCATTGAGTACTACAATGATGGAATATAATTCTGCTACCAGTACAAGTTCACAACTTATTTGGATAAAGGATTAACATGAGTTTTTCAAGGTGAAGGTTTAAAAACCTCTTAAAATTTATTGTGAAATTTTGAGTAATATTTTCATATATAAAAATCCTATTCAACACTCATGTTCTTAGAATATTGATAACTGCTTTCAATTCATCAAAGACTGAGTTTCCAATTGTGATATCAAGATGGAATTTATTCCTACATGAGATAAATTGCTGGAAATACTCCAAAAAGAAATTAATAATGACTAATATGATACTCTAAAGAATAAAATGAGTCTTCAACATTTATATATCCATTTGGAAAATTTTATTGGTACCACTAATGATCCATGGATTGTGTTTTCAAAGGGGAAGAAGAATATTTACACCTCTTTTCATGAAATATGTAAATTTTCATTCACAAATGGAGAGTAGTGGTAAGTCAAAGGGTTATAGGTGTATTTTATCCCAATAAATTTATAATTAATAGGATATTGTTTTTGAAAATGCAGAATCATTTGAATTAGTAAGTTCCCACTTTAAGGGGGCGAACCTTATAACTTGGATAAAAATGATTCTAATCACCGAGAGAGGTACTTCCTTTAAAAAAACTACTCCTACATGTGGTATGGTGTGTAGATTTTTTTACAAGAAAATATATTGTTTTTTTGTCTATTTAATGATATTTTATTTTTTATTAATGGATTTAGAAATTATTCCATTGGTTGATAATATATCTGTGGATGGAGATTGATGTGCCCATTAATATTCTTTACACATGTCCAATTGTTTATCAACAATTTGTTATAGACTGGAAATAATATTGTACAATATTCATGAAGTGTTATTGATGTTCTTGGAAATGTACAAGAGTTTGTTAAATATGTTTTGTAAAGAATTGTGTTAAATCTATAATTATAGAAAATAGATAAGTCAAGCATCATATGATTCGTCCAACCTAATCTTTGTAATATTCACTTGTGAGATTGTAAGATGTCATTAATCTATTTTATAAGGATATATAAAATGAAAAATAATTTATTAGATTACATTTTATCTATATATTATCCATTTTAAATAATTTAAGAGGCATTTTAGATATTTTTATGAATCATTTTTTCTTGTGTAGGCGTCATTCATATCGTGTGAGAGCTATTAAAGATTCATATGGGGAATTCTATATATATTTATGTGTCATATGTACATCGTATATGAGTCATTGGGATATATTTATGGGTCAAATATATACTATATAAGAGTCATTGTGAATCCATAACTTATATAAAATATTTACGAGTTTCTAGACATTGTTTTTTAGGGAATCGAGGAACGAAATAACTAGATGGGTTTTTGTGAATTTAATTCAAAAATATCACTGGCATAGTAAAGTGTAGTAATTCATTATGAGATTAAATGTTGTTTGAGTTTAATTAAAATGAATAATAAATGAGAGGATTATATGGTGGTTTTTATAGATTGTTTAAATTTTATTTTTTCAAATTATTATTTTTGATTATTAATCTATTTTTAAAAATTACTTTGGAATGAAGAGTTATATGAAGATAAGATTGAAGAATGTTTATATTTTTGAGAATGAAAATAATATTTTAAAAAAAATTCAGAATATAATATTAGAAAATTAAATAAGGTAAATTTGACCAATTATTGATAGATAATTTTATACTCTACAACATTGTGAACTAATTTAATCAAAGATAGTGAAGAACTAAATAACCTAACATTCACTCCATATGAAAATAATAAAGAGTTATAGGAATTTCCATTTTATTTTCATTGATCCATGATTTCTGTCCTGAGAACAAAGAGGGTTATTTTCCTGCTGGTAAGATCTTGTACATGAAAAATCATCTTGAATAATTTGGATACGAAGATTAATCTACCGATGCTATACTCATATCATTCTATAAGTTAAATGTGTTTTTAGAGAAGATATATTCTTTAATGATAATGAATATTTAATATTCAAATATTTGATTCAAACACAATATAGATGGAGAATTAATGATGCACTACATTTTATTGTCTAAATGAAATAATATATTTTTTGGGAAGTGGATGATACCATATAATTTTGAGAAGTTGATGATACCTACTATAACCTTGTATGTGACTTGAATAGAATTTGTGGTCACAATAAATTTATCCATATAATAAAATCAATGGATAGTTATTTTTTCAAAAATAAAAAAAGAGGGATCTTACACTGAGGATGAAATATGTAAAAATAAATTATATATTATTTTATCATCTTATTAGTGTTTAAAGATGAAGAATATAATCTTGATTTTGGATGCCAAATTTCTCCAAAAAAAGTGGTTTAATTTTTTATTTTTTTTGAAAACTATAAAAACTGATTCACTCCTACTAGGTGGTACCCTATGTAATCTAGACTCTATATCATTGAATCCCTATTTATTTAATCTTGAAACTCTTTTCATTTTTATTTTTAAAAAATATATCTCATCTTGAGGTAATATATATGTTTCTCTTTCATTATATGTTATTTTAAGCATGATCATGATTAGAAAATTCATCCAACAAGACTTCAAATATAACTAATATCCTACTATGAATAGATCCCATAGTATTTCTACAAGAATTGATATTCTAATTCATAAATGTTTTTCTAGAATTGCCTTTATTATGGAATAAATATCTTGTTTATGATCTAATGGCCTTTTCATCTAAAAAAATCATATCTAAGATACTATTAATTTGTAATCCCTAGTGAAAATACCCCAGTTATAGTGAAAAGACCTCCACCAGAGAGTTTCATGGATCAGAATCAGAATTCCTGCTAAAGAGGAAAACTCACAATTAACCTTGGACTGACACACCATGGCATGAGATACCTTCAATGGTGAAACTTTCACATCTCAGTAGAACAACATATATAATCTCCAGTTACATCTTGATATAGCCATGATCACTAAATTATTATTTCCCTATTATAATTCCATGTTTATTTTTATATTTCTTGTATTAAATAACACATATGACTCATTATAGATTGAAACAAATCCTCTATGGCATAATTAAACATCCTACTGTAGAAAAACCCTAACCCGACATCCACACGGTCACCTTCATAATGAAAACTATTCTATATGATACCACCAATAAGAATAGGTTTTATTTGTATTATTTTCTCATGGTGTTACATATCCATCTATGGAATTCCATAATATCTATTAATAGTCCAAAGGTTTTATTTGATTATGTATATCATTGGATTTAATATTTTACAAGGTTATTCACATAGTCTCTTATCTCATGGTTGAATTTTTATTCCAATTATATCATTTTAATCTAACGAGATCCATTTTTTTATGGTGTGATTTTTTTTCAAACTGAAAAAACTACTAAAACATCCTCCAAATTCATATAAATTTCATTTTATCATAGTTTCATGTCTTCAAAAGCCTCTATGATGTCAATTTTCATTGTATTTGTTAAAAAAAAATGACTACAAAAATGCTCAATGGGGATTTATTCTAACAATACCTTCCTTTGGGAAACCCATAAAATACTATATCAAACAAACCCTTTTTAAATATTATTAATACAGTATGAAATCCCATTACATAATATAGTGTATCAATTAATCTATAATCATCGACTATTTGTTAACATGAGTTAGGATTTTAATGAAAAAAATATCTAAATCAGAAGTTCCTCATAAAAAAAAACATGATCATCATACTCTTAAACACCTCACAACCAAGATTCTCTCCTAAATACTTACAAAAAATTCTACAGATTTTCAATAACACAACATAGGATATCTCACCATGTTAAGATAACCGATTAATATTCCATACTTGAAATTCACTCCAGACCATATAGACACATTCCCCCATTTTTAATTAACCCAAAGAGTACATCATTGAATATTCACATGTGAGTAATAGAAATAGAAAAATAATAATTCAAAAGAACCAACATAGATTTCATAAATTGTAAAATATAGAGGGGACTGGGGTCACTTGTAAAAACCCTCTAGTTAGATGGATATAGTTAGAAATGAAGAGATAACTGATGCCTCTTAAAAGCATCTTTTGGTAGTGACTTTGATATGAGGTCTGCAATGTGATTTTTTATTTACCAATACTCCAACTTTAGTATACATTGCTCAAACATCAACATGATAATGTGATAAGTTATCTCAATGTACATTTTTTTAATGTTTTACGATGTTTTTTATGAAATATTCCACTCAATTTATCACACATGATAGAAATATGTTATTCAATATCAACACGAATATCCTCAAGTGACTATTTAATTCAAATAGATTATGTACATAATTGAGTAGAATAAATATTTTTATCTTCTTCAATTCAAAATGAAATTAAAAATTTCATCTTGATAACTAAGTAACAATCAATCCTCAATGATATAATTCACCACTCAATGATGACTTCTATTCATCTACTAAACAAGACTAATAATTATCTATAAATCCAGATAATACCAATTGTGATGATTCATATTAAAAAATATAAAATACATAATGATTTTTTTCATAGTGCAGAATCATTTTTTTAATTCTAGAATGTGAATTTAAATGGGAAAACATTGGTATCATGAATGTTCATAAGTGTAAAACACAATGTTTGGTTATGTCACAATCATGAACAATAAGAATAAAATTATATTCCTATACTCCATTACATCGACCATCATTCCATTTACAAACCTCTATAATTTTATCATAGATAAAATTGATGTCATCATCACCATTAAATTCATAATTGAAACTATCAGAATGTTTCTTTGTCATTAGATTTCCCTTGGGACCTGTGTTGTGAATACACCAAGCCCGCCTTCCATAGGCCATGGGATGGAAACTAGAACAATAAATGAATTTCAATAAAATGGGAAGGCGTTTCCTCATAACCTGTACACGCACAAAGACTAGAACACCACCAGATGCAACTACGATGTAAAACTGCTATAATAAAAGTGTGTACTGAATGTAAAGGTTACAAAATACAAGCTCAACTGAAAAGATAAACTACAAATGAAAACATAAAATAGCACCAGAGATCGTTGACTGAGAATCCTACCTGAAGGGTAGGTACAACTCGTCTCTATAGCTCTCCACATCAACTGTCACCATCGTCCCCCGTATGGTCCTAGCTCCCCGAGTCTCAGTCAAGGATGTCCATCGTCTGCACAAGACACAACAAGGTTTGGGTGAAGTCCGTGAAAGGGTGAGTATAATAATACCCAGTAGGGACCCCGAGACCCCTGAAGGTATCTCAAAATCCACAAAAGAAAACCTTGAAGCATGATCTCAATCAGAAAGTACAAAGAAAAAGACTCAGCTCAAACCAGGTATAACATAAGTATAGTAGTACAAATGATTATTCGTAAGGCTAGATCATCTTACTCTATTAGAATGAACTACTTTTAAACCACACATGATCTATAGGTACTAACCCCCGCAAGACCCACATAGGATCGATAGGTTCTTATTCACAGAGAATCGTTGGGTGCTGATTCACACAGAATCGATGGGTGCTGATTCACACAACATCACTGGGTGTTGATTCACACAGAATCACTGCGTGCTGATTCACACAGAATCGCTGGGTGCTGATTCACATAGAATTGATGGGTGCTGATTCACACAGAATGGATTGGTGCTGATTCACATAGAATCACTCAGTGTTGATTCACAAAGAATCACTCTTCATTCTTCACATCTCATCCAGTCATAGGATTCCCGCATACAATGTGTTTGTTTTAGGGAGAAATAGCTTCTCAAGACATCAGCCATATTTCATCTAGAACAATGTCACATGAATATATAACCCGATGAACTAACGCGTCATAAGGGTTCCAATTCAATAGACGACTCATCAACCAGATGCTCAGTCTATAAGTTATTGGCATTTTAGTGTCAAGGGTCCGGTTGGATTGAGGTCGATTCAACCCGATTGTAGTACAACATTATCTAAAACAATAATTGAGTATCTCAAAAGGACTGTCTCACTCCAAGGATCCCATCACGGTAGAAGGATCATCAAACATACATCTGGTTTACAAGATATGACCTTTTAAGAATTTCTGGGTCCGAGAGGGGTCCGGGTCTGGTTCGACCCGGTCAGACCAACCAGGCCCGGTTGGGTTGGGCCATCTCGGGTTCAGCCCAATGGGCCACGGAATGGCCTGGCTCGCTCTAGTTGGGCTAGGCCACAGTGGCTTGGTGCACTGACCAGCACGACGGGCGTAGGGGTTGCGCGGTTCCCCTGCCGAACGACCCAAGGAGTCATTCAGCTCCTTGATTAGAGGTACTAGGTGGCACCCCCTAATTACTCATGGGACCCAAATAAGGGGGGTCCCCTTGCACCTACACCACATATATGATTACACTGCCCCTCATTCTCGAACGACTCAAAGAGCCTTTCGGCTCTTTTAATTGGCTACACCACGTGGCGCCGCCTTGTCATCCGTAGGACCTGCATGGAGCGGTTTCCTGCCTTTATCGCAGCTTTGAGATGTGGCCTGTCTCACCACGATGTGTGATGGCGTGCCACCTCTCATCTCTACGGTCATCCATTGTCAGCTGCCTGTTTGACCGCTGCGACGACGAGCGGTGCCGCCCTCCTCCGCGACTGGTGAGCGTTGTTTACCGCGTTAACCTGTCGGCACCGGTTTTATGTTCTATCACACCGGTACTGTGCTAATGAATCCTTGGATGGCCACCAGGTGAGCTCCGGTTGTCTATTTTTTTTTCAGTCATGCCTTCGGGCCTCCTAAGACGCCGTTATCACTGCGTGGCTCCTGGATTCCAGATTTTGAAAAGTTAGATGTTTTTCCCCGATGAACGTGTCAAGAATGTAGCTGCGAAGGGTTTGGGCCTTGTTTGTTTAGCCCACTACCTCCTCCTTAACATAATAACAAGTGGTAATAATTTATACATCACATTAAAAATAACGATAAACCCCATTACAAAAATATATCCCTACCTATAGAATCATGGAATCATCATGGTGGTGGAAGGAGAATCCGTGATTTGATGAAGCCGCTGTCATTCATCATTCCTGGTTCGATCCCTCCGACGTGGTCCAAGCTTTCGTTCCCCATCGGTGGAAGACAACGCGTCACTTCGTCAGAGGTTTCATGTTTAAATAAGTCATGTCAAAACTCCATCCCAAACTCTATTTAAATAGGGGAAAATGGTTTAACACAACGTAGCATTAATGAGGCTCATTAATTGACATAATTAATGTGATAAATTAATTTCACGACGGGTGATTACACAACCAAGGTGTAACTAGGAATTTAGTATCCCATATTAAATGTCTGACCATCTCTATGGTCCCCGCCACCACCTCTTAAGAGGATGTAGGATAAAACAAAATATTTTTTTTATTTTATTAATTCTTTAATAGTGGAAAAAGAAATCTTTTTTACCCGACCTACAATGGTCGATGTTAAGCCTCCCTTAAGAGAATCTCAGTGCTGTAGATTCAATGGTGCTATCAAATTTCAATTTCAAGCACCAGTTCAAAAAATAGAAAACGTTTCCCCCACGTTTACTGAATATACCTCAAAAAAAGTTCAAAAAACTATTTCAGACACATCGGGCCTCTGAATCACACACCGTCAATTTTCACAGACTCGTAATAATACCAAATAAATAATAAAAATTATATGTAATTTATGGGTCTTTACATTCTTCACACCTTAGGTATTTCCCCCCCAAAATATTGAACAAAGTAATGGAAAGAAATTGGGGGTACTAAGAATGTATCTGAGCCTCCTGGTCCCATTGATCTCCTAGAGATTCCCATGCTGCGAACGAACTCGCACCGTAAGAATCAACTGTCCACAAAGGACCCGCTCATGTCGATCCCCTATCTCCATTGGGAACTCCACAAAGGTCACCCCATCGTCGATGTCCAGATCTCCCCAGTCAATAACATGTGATGGATCATGCACGTATCTCCTTAGCTACGACACGTGGAAAACATTATGCACCCGGTGCATCTGTGGGGGAAGAGATAGACGGTACACAACCTCGCCTACTCTACCAAGGATCTGGAATGTTTCGATAAACCTTGTAGATAGCATGAAACCATGGCCAAACCTACATAATCCTCATTAGGGTGTGACCTGTAATAATACATGGTATCCTTCTACAAACTCCAATGGTCTCTGTCTCCGGTCGTCTTAAGAATTATGTCGGTTCTGTGTAGTTGTCATCCGCTCCTGGATGAGTTTCACCTTCTCTATGGTATCCAGTACCAACTCTGGACCCATTAGTGATGAATCCCCTAGGTCTATCCAGAAAATAGGTGATCTTCATGGTCATCCTTACAAGGACTCAAATGGAGAAACTTCGATTGTGGAGTGATAACTTTTGTTTTATGTGAACTCCACCAGAGGTAGGTGGTCCTCCCAACTGTAGCTAAAATCTAACACACATTCCTGAAGCATGTCCTCGAGTGTCTGAATGGTCCGCTCTGTCTGACCATCTATCTAATGATGGAAGGCGGTGCTCAAGCATAGCTGAGTCCTAAACTCATACTGCAATCCTTTCCACAAGACGGATGTAAATCGTGCGTTGTGATCTGAGACGATCGTTGATGGCACCCCGTTAAGTCTCACAATATTTTGTATGTAGAGAGGTACTAATATCTCTACTGATCCCAACTCTCAGATGTGTAGGAAGTGGGCCGACTTTATAAGTCATTCAATGATCACCCAAATAGAATCATGGCTCCTGAGCGTACATGGTAGCCTTGTCACAAAGACCATGGAGATACCATCCAACTTCCACTATGGTACATCATGTGGCTAAGATAAGCCTGCAGGTACCTGATGCATGACCTTCACATTATGACAAGTGAGGCATCAAGATAAAAACATTTCCACTACATTCTTCATCCATGGTCACCAGTATTGACACCAAAGGTCCTTTTAAATCATCGCCACTCTAGGATGTACCGCTAAAGGGGATGTGTGGAAATCCCTGAGTACCTTCTCTCATAACTTTACTATTACCATGGTGCGTCCCCTGAAGAGGATGACATGTTCCCCTCATTCAAAAAATCCATCAGAAGACTACCCTAAGGATATACGAGCACGTCGGGCCGTGTAGTCTAAGTCCCCAAGCTGAGTCTCCCTGACTCGCTGAAGGATTAGAGGAGTTACTGATATAGAATGGAGGTAAGCTACTCCATCTCTATCCAAGAAGGATAACTACAATGGGCCTAGATGCACTGTCGCCTCACTCAACATCTATAGACCAGACCTCCTGCTGAGTTCGTCTTCTACTATGTTCCCCTTCATAGTAGTATAGACTATCTCAAAGTCATAGTCCTGGATGAACTCTATCCATCACCGTTATCTCAAGTTTAGGTCCTTATGTGAGAAGATATACCCGGGACTCTTGTGATCAGATTAAATAGTAAACCATTCAACCATTAAGTAGTGCCGCCACATATTCAGCATAAAGACCACCACTGCTAACTCCAGGTCATTGGTAGCATAGTTCTACTCATTTTGTCTCAACTGTTGTGAGCCGTAGGTGATCACTGCTCTCCCCTAAATTAGGAAAAAACCTATTCTGGTCCCTAATTCATCACAGTAGATTCCATACCCAACGCCCTCTTTTGGTAGCCTCATGATGGGGGCACTCGTCAGCCTCTTCCTCATCTCTGAAAAAATCTGCAGGCACTTCTCCATTCACAAGAAAGGATGCCCCTTCTTCATTATAACTGACAAGGGTGTCGCTAACCTAGAGAAGTCAAGAAAAAATATTCTGTAGTACCTATACAATCCCAAAAAACTCCACACCTCAGTCACACTCCTGGGTGGCTCCCAAGAAAGCACTGCCTCTATCTTCACTAAATCCACTACAACTATAGCCTCTGAGATAACGTGCCCTAGAAAGTTGACTTCCCATATCCAGAACTGGAACATTGGGATCTAGCTATAAAGATGGTGCTCTCAGAGTGTATCCCGAACTATCTATAGATGTGTGGTGTACTCTTCCTCTAACACCTAGTATATCAATATGTCGTCAATGAATACCATTAAGAAGTGATCGAGGTAAGGATGCTTGATCTTGCCATCTAATATGTTTGTGTGGATATCGTTGTTGTCCCATGGTATATTTTGATGTGAATGTCTACATCCATATGAGGAGTTAGTCTCAAAACATCATCAGAAGAGACATTAGTATATTGGTCTAACACTACAGGATATCAAGGACTCCCCACATCAACTACTCCGGGGGTGAGGCTATCCAACTAGTGAGGGATCGACTGCACCCTCCTCCAAGAAAGTACATCATGTGCGGTAAAGATTTCCATCTCACTGGTGATGAAAAACCTGACACCATCCTTGCAGACACACCTCAATTTGCGCATAAAAAAGTCAATCAGAGCATGGACTATAGATAACCAGTCCATAACCATGATGACATCGTAAGGCCTCAACACTGCTACTAAGAGATCCCAACCAAAGCTCTCACCACCAAGAGTGATCTTACACCATCTTCAACAGTGTGTAATCATTGAATCCTCTCTTGTAAGAGTGTCTAATCAGAAGGATCAAGCCAACAGCTCCATCAGAATCTCTGAGCTCCAAATAAGTGTCATGGAAATGAAATAGTGACTAGAACCTGTGTCTATAAGTACTGCAACTATGGTGGAGTATGCATAGATCGTTCCTCTAATCATATCTAGATCACTGTGGTCGTAGGCCTTTGTTGCCTGTAGCTATGCTCTACACTATCCTCCTGATTCCTGTGGATAGGGTGGATCACATGGGGGTGGCGGTGGTAGAACCTAAAACCTCCAACCACCACTAGCTAAACGACCTTCTCCTCTTCCACGTCTTCCCCCCTACAGACCTCCTCGCTCGAATCTCTACAACTACATCAGTGGTTCCTTTAACATCTGTTGATCATTGGTACGGTGGGTTGGGTAGTCGCGATCCATGTGGCCCTGCCCACCGTACGTGATGCACAATCTTCTTCCCTGTTGACCCCCTCTACCTAGAGAGCTCCGCACCTCCAAACCTACATCCTGGGGTCGCCCTCCAGAAGGTCTGGCCCGCTTGGACATCTGTGTCAACTGCCTACAGCCGACTGCAAATGACTCAGCTACCTATTGTCCAACAATGGCTCTCATCGTTGATTCCTACTCAGCTAAGAATACCTCCACTAATAATGCTCGCTCAAGCACTCTAGCATGCTTCATGATATTGACCGAAATCATCGATGCTCTGATCTCCCACTGGAGACCATGATCAAAGGTCTGAGCCCGGAAGAATGGGTCTCGCACCATGTAGGTGGAGTACTATGAGTGGTTAGTGAATCTTACTAAGTACTGGGCCACTGATAAGTTGTCCTGCCGTAAGTGAAACAACTCTTGGATACACACAAAGAGTAGTGTTGCTAGAATGAACTGCACCCTGAAGAGGCTCTCAATGTCCGTCTAGGTTAGGGTCACCTCATCATGTAACTGGAGCATCAGGATGCACCATCTTCCTGTCGTGCCCAGGAAAAGACTACCAGCTAGGATCACCATCTACTCTGCTAGTGTCCCAACTAGATTGAAAACTCTAGCCACAACCTCCAACCAGTCCACAGCTGCCTGAGGATCTATCTCGCTTCAAAACCTCGGTGGTCTCTATCGCTGGAAGTCATGAATCATGCTCAGTCGGTATAAAACGTTCTCCAGTGGGAATAGTGGCAACTACTACCCAACAGGTGGTGGTACTGTTGGTGCACCACCTGAAGGTGCCAACATTGTAAGAGGGCCATGTACCAAAGCCTCGTCGCTCGAGGGTCCATCATCATGTACCCTCTCAGGAATCCTGGATGGATATCTATGCAGTGGATTCCTAAAAATAAATAGGTGTTCCATGGTCAATAAGTTATACCTGGTGAGTTGACTCAAAAGTGATCAAAAGTAAAACATTTTCAAAACACCCACAATCAGTGTTTTCAGGCACTGAGTTGTAAATCAGAATTCAGGGTCCCGATGTATGGATACGTCAGCTACCACACCAACACTAGACTACCCAAACTGGAAACCACATGTGAAACAATTAACACTATTGATAAATTGTAAATATCAGAGTCCTAGTTATTTGGTAGAACCGACTCCTCTGATACCACTATACCACAAACCATCACCAAGGGCCCATGCCGTGACTACCCCTTGCACGCCTTCCATAGGTTGGGGGTTGGCGACCATCACCGGAAACACATTTACCTAAAATGGGAAGGCATTGTCTCATAATCTGTACATGCACATAGAGTAGAACACAACAAGATGCAACCACAAAGAAAAACTCCTGTAGTAAAAGTGTGTACTGAAAGTAAAGGAGCCAGAATACAAGACCAACCAAAATGATACAAATACATATAAAAACTGAAAACATCTCCTAAGATCATACATTTAGGATCCTACCTGAATGGAAGGTACAACTCGACTTCACAGCTCTCTACGTCAACCATCACTGTCATCCACCGTCAGGTCTTAGCTCCCCGGGTCTAAGTCAAGGTTGTCTGTGGTGTTCACAAGACACAATAAGGTGTGGGAGAAACCCATGCAGGGGTGAGTATAACAATATTTAGTATGGTATCTGAGACCCCCAAAGGTCTCTCAGAACTACACAAAGGAAAAGCTAAAATCATGATCACAATGAAAAAGTACAATGCAAAAGACTCAGATCAAACAATGTGTAACGTAAGTATAGTAGTGAAGATGATTATTCGTAAGGCTAGATCATATTACTCTACCAAGAGGAAATACTATTGACCAGCACAGGATCAATGGGTACTAACCCAAGAAATACCCATATAGGATCAATATGTAATTATTCACACAAAATCACTTGGTGCTGATTCACATAGAATTCCAAGGTTTTGATTCACACAAAATTGCTGGGTGCTGATTTACACTGAATCGGTGGGTGCTGATTGAAACAGATTCGCTAGGTGCAAATTCACACAGAATCTATCAGTGCTAATTCAAAAAGAATCACTCTTCATTCTTCACATATCATCCAGTAAAAGGATTCCCACTCATTGTATTCTTGTTTCAGGGAGAAACTAATCCTCAAGCCATTGGTAATATTTCAACTGGAACAAAGTCCCATGAAGAAGTAACCTAATGAGCCTCCACGTCATAAGGGTTCCAATGCAATAGATAGCATTTCAACTGGATGCTCATTCTGTATGTTGTTGGAATTTTAGTGCCAAGGAACTAGTTGGATTTAGGGTTGATCCAACCTGACCATACTTCAACTCAGTCTAAAACACTAGTGGAGTACCTCCAAAGGACCATCTCACTCCAAGTATCTCATCTCCACAGAAGGCTCATCATACAGACATTGGGTTTGCAAGATACGACCTTTTAAGCATTTCTGGGCTTGAGAGGTGTTTGGGTCCGACCCGACACGGTTGGACGGACCTGGCCCGACAAGGCTGGCGCGACCCACGCAGTGGTCGCACAGTTTTCCTGCCGAACGGATCAAAGGAGCCTATCACCACCTGTATTAGAGGTTCCAGGTGGCACCACCTAGTCACTCGTGGGACCCACCAGGAGCGGTTCCCCTTGCACCTCCGTTTTGGCTTTGAAGTTGCTTCCCCTTGATCCCGAATGGCTCAAAGAGACATTCAGCTCTTTTAATTGGTGGTGCCATGTGGAGCCACCTCATCATTCTCGGGACCCATAGAGAGAGGGTCCCTACCTTCACTATAGCTTTAGGTTGCGGCGTGTCTCATCGCGACATGCGATGGCGTACCACCTCAAATCTCTACAGCTGGTCGTTGCCGGATGTCACAGCATCGAGTGGTGCCGACCACTGTCTTAGCCTGTAAGGTCCAGTTTCCAATGCCACTGCGCTGGTGCATGCTGTCTAATCTTCCCTGGGACACCAGCTGAGTTTTGGTGGACTTTTTTCTTTTCTTCTTGCACCTTTGGGCCTCTCTTGATGTCGTCATCACTACATGGCTCACAGATTCTAGATTCTGACGAGTTTCATGTTCATCCCCAGATGAAGGCATTTAGAATGAACCAGTTGAGAGTCTGGGATTTGTTGGTTTGGCCCTTTCCCTCCCCTTTAACATCATAACAGGTGGGAATAATATACACATTACATTAAAAATAATGATAAATCTCATTCCAAAAATAAACCCCTACTATGAGAATTGTGGAGTTTTCATGCTGGTTGAAGGAGAATCCTCCCTTTAATAAAGCCTCCAGTATTCATTGTTCCCTCTTAGATCCCTCCAATGACATCCTAGATTGTGTTCCTCATCGATGGAAGACATCGCATCACTTCGTCAGAGGTTTCTCACTTCAAGAATTTGTGTCAAAACCCCAAACTAAGCTCCATTTTAGTAGAGGGGGAAAAGGTTTTAACACAGCGTATATTTAATGAGGTTTATTAATTGAAGTTATTAATGTGCTACATTAATCACATGAGGGTTGGTTACGCAACAAAGGTGTAACCAGACATTTAATATCAAATATTAAATGTCTGACCACCTCCGTGGTCCCTGCCACCACCGCTCAAGTGGTGGTGGGATAAAATAAAATAACACTTTTGTTATTTTATTAATTCTTTAAAAGTTTCAAAAGATAACTTTTTCACCCGAACTACTACGGTAAATTTTTTGCCTCCATTATGTGAATATCAGCTTTATGGATTCAATGGTGCTCTCAGATTTCAATTCTGAACACCTGTTCAAAAGTTAGAAAATTCCTCTCGCGTGTTTGCTGAACGTACCTAAAATAAAGTTCAAAATTAAATTCTAGGCACATCGGGCCCCAGAATCATGTGTCATCAATTTTTTCAAACTCGTAATAATCCCAAATAAATAAAACAAATTACATAGAATTTCCCGATCTTTACATTCTTGTAGTGGTATCTTGAAAAAACTACAAGGTATATCAGATGGTTTTAAGGTCATCCATTTTAAAAAGAATCTTAAAAGAACATTTTTTACAGAACAACTTAATGGATTTATCCTAGAAAAATATGGATTCATCCTAATCATGATGATGAAAAAATATATGGGTAAAAACAGGCTTGTAGATCCTGGTACTAATAATTATATGTCAATCTGAGAGAAATTAAATTAATAAAAGTGAATTTCAACAATAAGCATTATTCAATGGAAGTGGATATAAGAAGTATTATTAAATTTTTACATGTTGATAAAAATATTTCCACATGAATGAAAAATATTACTTGGGAATACTTTTCTAAATTAATAATGATGCAATTTGTGATTTCAATGTTAGGTGAAAGGAATTACTTTCTAGGATTACCAATTTCAAAAAAAGGTTTATTTTATCTACCTTCCCCAAGATAAATATTCTTGAAAATTATAAAATAAATTTATCATCAAGGACTTTAAATAATTTTTAAACACCATGATAGTAAGAAGTAAATAGTTAAATACTGAATATTGAGGTAGTGTTAATCCCCAATCCATCTAGGTAATAAGTATAAATCTACATTATCTAATATATTCAAGGGAATACATAGTTTATAAAATTTTTTTATGTATCATATATCATATTGATCCTAATGAAACTCATATGTGGGTAGTAAAAATAATTATATGAAATTTCAATTAAATTGTATGTAATGGTATTTTAAATAAAAGATGTGAATAACTGAATCTTTAGTGTTTCAGGGATGATGATTAGGGAAGATACTATAGTGATAGGAAATTTCCATCTAGCAAGACATTATTTATTGGTGAAATGTGTATGAGTTGGAATATTAGGAATTTTAATTTGCTGAATTTGAGAACTATAGAGTTATAATATAACAATCAAACTCATTTTTTTACACTAATATTTTGGATGAATGTGAAACTGTAAGATTTGAAAGAGATATTGAGATTCTACTGAATATTTATTATGAAAATAATATTACATATAATATATCATTGAACCAAGTGTAACATTCATGATCAAATCACATTTTCATTATATTTAATTTAATTAATGTATGTATGGCCCATGAAGATATTAAACCAGAATAAATTTACATAGGAGATCAGATATAATATATCATTATATAAGCTATGAAAAGAGAGAGATATTCAATGTTAATGATGACTATTCATGTTCACTGATCCCTTGTCACTTGGGAATGTATGGGGAAACCCTCCACATATATATATATATATTATTGGGGGAGGGGTATAAAACTCTATCATTATATATTTTTAATAAAAAATTTATTTTTATTATTGAATGGGTAATGGAAAATATGATATGTCTATATGGATTGAAGGAGAGAGCACCCATATCACTTGACCAAAAATAATTTTCATAGATATATGGGAATCTATCATAAAAATTTCCTTATCATGTAGTGTGGGGTAAATATAATTCTCATATGAAAATAGATATTATTTTTGTATACTTCGGTGAATTTTTGTGTTTTTTAATGAGATGTTAAAATTTTAAAATTAAATAAAAAGGGGCGGGATTGATGAGAACATTTGAATTGTGGAAAAATTGTATCTTTTTTCCACATTTAATGAGAATAATTGGATGTTTGTGGATAAAATTTACATGTCGTGAATGGGTTTTGAGTCATTAAAAAAGTTATTTGAAATTTATTTAGAAAATTGGAGGTTGTACTGAGTTAATTTGAAGAATTATGGAATTATGGGGATGTATAAAAATGAAAATGTACTTGGAGGCACCATGAAATGTGAAAGATTCATTCTTAATAAAAATATATAAATATATAAAAGTTTATTGATATATTTAAGATTCATTTTTACAAATTATAATGTTAATTTATTACTATGATAGTACATATTTTGGTATGTCTAGATACTCACATTAGTTTGAAAGGGTAACTTATATAAATTTTAATGGTCTATAGTCATAAAACCTGAGGGTGTTAAAAGTTAATAAGATCCATTGAGTGGCTAAAATTATGAAAAATAAATGTCTATCCTAGTATTTCATTAGATTCATATGAGTTTTATGAAGGTTCATTAGGTTTCTATCTCCATAATTTAACATTACTGTGGGATTTATGATTATAATTTAACAAAGGGAAGAAACACATTGAGTTGAGTATGGTCATTTATGATTCCCTAAGGGGGAATTGAAATTACATAAGGGTTATTTTCTGGATGTGTAAGGGTCATCAATTAACACAAATTTAGTAATGTGCTAAAAGACTCATAATATTACCTGTAAGAGTCATATGATAAATCGTAAGGCCCATTTACCCTTATGCTAAAATATAATTTTCAAAAAATGATAAAATCATCGATATGAGGGGATAAGAACTATAAAATTTGATCTAACCATATAATAATAAATCATATTCATATTTAATATCAAAATCCATTACTATAATTCAAGATAATATTATCTCTATAAATTGATTTCATCATGTGTAACACCCAAATAATTTATATGTATTTTCATTGAAATATACATGAGGTATTTGATAGTTTTTTTACACTCATCCTGGAGACTAAATGAACCATGATATAATAATCCATTATAACATATCAGTTTTATTTTATTGATATGAATAGTATTATTCCCATTTTTTAATATATGTATAATGGTTATGTGTGATAATAATATATTGACAAACACTCAATTTTAATAAAAATCATTTAAATATTAAAAGACCAATTTATGAAGAAATGTATTTGTCTACATGTTTATATAGAAAAAGTATATTGATCACTATTTAAAATTATATTAATAAAATTTACTGATAATATTTATCAAAAATTAATAATAAACTATATATTAGTTATCTTAAAGTTTTGAATGATGATAAAATAAATTAAATATAAAAATACTTCTTCTTCAAAAAAGTGTTTTTACATTCACAATATTTTTTTTAAACCAATAAATTAAATAAATAATTATTGATTAATGGTTTTATTTAAATTTATATATTATATATTCACTAATATATTTTATCATCAATTTTATATATTTTTTTCTAGGAAATGAATTAATGTAAATTCTGTTTTATACTTAAAAAATCATTTGTCATAATATGAGGTTTGGTTGTGTTTTTATGCTTACATAAAAGTTAATTTTTGATATATATAGAAATTAAATTGGGGAAATATATTCCATATTTTGAATTAGAATTTAAAATTTTGGTAATGATGGTAGTTTCATTTTTTTCATAATGAATAGAAAATAGTAAATACATGTTAATACGGTTGAGGTTAAAACAGATTTACCGAGTAGTTAAACTAAGAGATACGTATAAATTTTTTAAAAAAACTATTAATATAGGTATTTGGAGATTATATTTAGAACATATACTATAAAAACATATAATTATAGGAAATTTTGTTCCACCTTCTTATAAAAGTTACATTATATTATTTAAATATTTTATGTAATTCTATCTGTGTCCCTCCCCAAACATATAAAAGGGAACCAAATATCCTCCCCTATTCATTAATTTTTATCCTTATTATTCAACCAATACCTTCCAAAAAACATTATAAAAATCCTTAATTCTATATCCCTTAGCCTTCTTCTAAGTCTAATATTTCAAGGATTATTGTGTAATCTAAAGGTGGTGTCTCAAATAAGTGGTATAAATATTAACTAATATCCCTCAATTTTATATATTCTTCCACTTTATCATAACCTGTTATATCAACCATATCATAATTAATAAATCATCATAAATATACTAAGATTTTATTATGATTATGAACTAAATATTTTTGAAGTTTGGGACCCGATTCACTCATGAGTAACCAAATCTTCTTGGTCACATGGCTGCATGCATGCCTCTAAATATTCCAGAGGCTGCAAACTAGTAGTGAGGTCCTTGGGTGTGTATGTGGGGAGACAATTCCCTTGTGTCACATTAAAAAATAGTTGTGAAACAAATGAATAAATATTTAAATCATAATAATAATGAATAAGGATGGGAAAACAATCATAAACATCACAATAAGAAATAATCATAAAAATCTGTAAACTACATCATATATAAATGATGATGGAATGTCTCTAAAAAAGGAAAATAATAATACAAGGAAATTGTATGATAGTAAAATACATGATATAAAAATGAGTCAAAATTTGAAAAATAAATCCATGAATCATGATAACCAAATCAATTATCTTCCACCAAGCTCCCATCCTAAAGAAATAATTCATGTATCAATACATGGACACTTCAAATTATTAAAACCAACAATAATATAATCTACCTGGATACCACCAGAGACCTAGATAGTGTATGATATAAACTCAGCAGGCTGCCACCAATGAAGTCTATCCAAATCCAGTCTGTGAATATAGATTGTAATAGTGTGAAGGTATATCAAAAGTAAAGTAGTGCAAGTATAAACCACCCATACCTTCTTCATAATAAACTAGTGACTCTGAACATGCATTAATATAATTAAATAAGGTTTATTTTATAATAATAAGTTCATAATTTGGTGGGAGTTGTAATGTATTGGATAGTGATAATAATATAGGATACTTGGTAAAACTAAGGCATCCTTAACCTTAGAAGGATGATCCAAATCAAGGTACACAACAAAAAAATCCTATCATAATGGACTAAGATTAATCCAATTGTTACCCCAAGGAATTCCTCTACAAGTTCTTCTAACTATGTCTAGAAATCAAAATCATATTAAATCCTAGGCTAAGCATGACTGGACCCAAAGAGAATGACCCAAAGCATTTGATGTCTGTTGAATTCTTGAAGAATCCAAGGAGTGTATGCAATGAATTATTATTTATATGTATAAAGTTAAGGGATCCAATGGCGTCCTTCCAGAAATCCACTAATAGAAAAATACCACGTTTCATGATAGGTATGTCCCTTGGGAACTACATCAATGAATCAGAGTGGTTTCATATGAGTGGTCAAGGAATTCCCTTCAGAATCCAAGGATTAATTAGGTTTCACCATTCATATAAATAAGAATAAGGTCCATATTTTATAGGAATCCTATACATTTAAAATATCTCATAAATAATTTCAGTCATTTGAATAATCATTCCAATTACATCTTTATTAGGTTAATTCACTTTCCTTTTATCATACATGACATGGTGAAATATCAACATGCAACCAATTATTAAATTAATTATAAAGGATAATGTCCAAGTGATATATACACATATATACTCAACATTTATTGATTAATATATAATTTAATTAAAAGGAGGACTTACCATAATAATGAAGTAAAAAAACACACGATAAATGTTTCAAGTAAACACATTATTGGAGGATAAAAGGAATAATTATGAACAGAAACTACATAGGGTAGTAAACATTATTATTATAACATAGAAAGATATATAAATGGGTTTGTAGTGCATCAGAATAAAAATTAGAGAATTAAATATATTTTAGATGAATTTTTATGGGAAACACTTAGTGAAACTAAGGTACACAAGATGGGGGAAAATTATAAATGATGATACATTGATGGAAAATTAATAAAACTCTAACTATATGCCTGTATTATATTCCTCATGGGTTATCGACCCAAGGATAGGCCTAGATATGATGAAAATGGAATAATAGAAGAATTCCCGTAAAATATGGAACATGTGATCACACCAAAATAACTCTATTAATGGGAACATTAACTAATAAGGGAACTAAAGGAATTATGAGATTGCCGATGGTGGTCCAACATGACACACAGATCTTAATTAAGGGGCTGGATGGAGAAGATCTCATAAAGAATAAGTTTATGCATGGATTAAGCTCAATGTTTCTTCAGATACATCTAAAAAAATTGGAACGATACAGAGAATATTTTCAGGGAGTAAGCTCAAATGGGAGATGAAAATCTTGTTATCCACTGGAGGAAAAGAAATGATGGGTTAGTCTTTAAAATTAGTAACGTAAAGATGGATATTTACCAACATTTAATTGGTTTCATGGTTTGGATCCATGGTTTGACAAACAATGCACCAATCATGCACATCCCACTACCCATGGAGCACACCATGCACGGCTAGTAGTGCACAGTTAGAAAACCCATACATATCTTGTGAACTATGCTACCTCTGGATGAAATGACCCAAGAACCATTAAATAGTTTAGAGAAACATTGTTACACCCTTATAAAACTGTACAGGTTGAGGTTCACAATTATCACTAATCATGAACTAACCATATTCCATGACTGTTTCTCAGAAAAATATATCTCTAAGCTTCGAAAAAGTCATGGATACTCCCAAACCCTTACTTAAATCATATTGAACATTTAAAAAGATTTTTTAAGGGTTTAAAAAAATTAAAGGTTCCATACATTTATGAAATGACAAGTTCATATCGTCTCCCCTATAAAGAAAATCATCCCCGAGTTTCACTTCCACGGGCTATAAAGCTTTATCCGAGAATAAACATGGACACTTAGTATGGAATTCAGCCCCTCTCTCCCATTTATTGTCCATCAAATGAATGTTCTTCCATAAAACCTTATAAAAGGAAAATACCAACTACGGAGAGATTTCATTATCCAATCAATGATGAATATAAGATACTCCTCAAAAGTTTCAGTGACATCCAATTTAACATCCTCAGTTTCAAATGTATGTGATGGGTTGGCATGTTAATGGTGAAGCTTTGAAATGTGAAAAAATGCATGCATGGCATGGTAAAATGTAGATAATTATATCATATAAGATACCAGCCTAACTCTCTACAAGATCAGAAAAGGAATAAAAAATGTGGCAAAAGATTCCTTTTCCTCTCAATCCACCTAAGACCAATCATGGGTGACACTCAAAAGAAAAAAGGATCCCCATATTATATCTCTAGTGGTCCTAAATGATGATTGACATATGATTTGTATATAGACTAAGCATTATCCAATTTCTTTCTGATCAACTGCACCTACTCAAAATTCACTTTCATAAGACAAGGACCTAGAAACACTTCCTCCCCTACCTCTATCTAAAACATAGCAAAATGGAATGTCCTACCATATAAGACTAATTACTAAGCTATCATATTTTTTATTCAAATATATTATTGTAGAAAAACTCAATGAGGGGTATACATTTCTCCAAAGAACCTACCAAATCAATTATTCATGTTTAGAGCATGTCCTCCACGACATGTATACTTCATTCAAACTTTCTATCTTTTGGACAATGAAAATCTATTTTCTAAAGAAACCCTGTAAAAAATTATTTCTATAATCCTTTCACGAACCTCATTGAGAAATGAGTGTACCTATCTAAAATGATAGTATAAGGGACCCCATGTACAAGTATAGCCTTACGGACGTAAAATATGATAAGATTATCCACTAATATGGACTACCTAACAGGAAGGAAGTTGGTTACCTTCTTAAGCCTATTAATAACTACCCAAAATGAATCACTACCTTATGGTTAAATAAGTGAACTAATCACAAAATCCATCTTGATTTCATCCCATTTCCATTCCAAAACCTGTAAAGGTTGTAATGGGATAGTAGGCCACTGGTTTTTTGCTTTCACCCTCTAACAAGTGTAAAACCGAATGATAAAACACACAATATGATTTTCATCTCAGACCATCAATAATAGAATCACATATAATGATTCATCGTGGATATATGTTTGTGAACTACCCACATAGAATTATGTGATTCATATATAAGCTTTACTACTAGAAAACGGAGTTCTATCCGCTTGCTTGTTTCCACGGTTTCCCAAAACCAAGGATATAGGTAATTATTCCATGGATATAAAATAGTGTCTATAAGTTATATTTTCAAAGGCTATACCGATGGTTCAATAAAACTGTTGATATAACATAGACCTATAGCCAAATATTCTATGAAACCATGTCTATAAATTATTTTTTAAAAGGATATAGCCATAGATTATATATAATTTTGGCTATGGGGGACAATGTATACCATTAGTATTCTTAAACCATGTCTATGGATTAATTTTTCAAAGGATAAATTAACTTTATCTCTAAATAATTTCTATAGGTTTCTCACATTAGTGCGGAATTTTTTTCCCCACATAGGAATATGGATGGAATACATATTTCCATGGTTTATTTTCTATATCCATGGTTTATAAATATATATTTTTAATAATTTATATACATATATGTCATAATTTATTGGTAGTGTAGTGGTATTGCAAATGGATCGGTATAGAGGAGATCTCGAGATGAAACTCAGATGGACACTATTTATTTTAATATTATAGCCATGGTTTTAGGGGATATAGCCACATTTTTCAAATGTGAAAAAAGAGGCTATAGTCATAGATTAAAATGTGACTATAGGTCTATAGACATGGTGGAAAACCATGAGGCCTATAACCATGGTAGAAAAAACCATGGTATTAGGGCATATTTCCAGGTTGGAAACCATGGAAATAGCCCAATAAAACCACAGCTATATATTTTGGCTATATACAATCCAACATAATCCATGACAATCTAAAACCATGGATTTAGATTAATGTTGTGGTTTTAAAAATAATATCCAGAGGTTTTGATTGTTCTTATAAACAATTCTTCTACTTGTGATTCTCTTACATGACTTTAGGAACTTAGATATGTCCATGGACATAAAATATCTCATATCCATTAATAGACCAAACTAGAGGTAGGTTCTCACCAAAGATACATTCCCATAGGACCAAACCATTATTGTCTAAAAAATTCATTATTTTAACCCAATACAGGATTCAAGAGGTAACTATTACGGCTTTAAGAAATAGTCAACCATGAATCTATTGAAACTTCATATGCATATTAGAAAATAATTCTATGAACTTATATTACTTTTTGGCTTCCTTAATGTCTTGTGCCTAGGTTTTCCATCTCAGCACGTCAGCTACCACATTTACCTTTCGATCCCTATTAGTAAGATCAATGTCAGAATACTGAAGGTATTAAACCATTATTCACTATATGAGAATAAATTCACATTGAGTAATGATCTAATTTATAATATCGTGGTCCAAGAACACCAAAAATAACTCTCCAATAAGATAATGTCTCTAGAAATTAAAGGTATAAACAATGGTTGCAATCTTATGGCCATGCATTTGGTAATTATGCTCATGTGGTATCAAATAGTATGACCCATCGATAACGAATCTATCCTCCAACATTAGTACTTCACATATCCTAACACCCAAAACATCATATAACCCTATATAACCTATTCTAGAATCTGGAAAAATTAGGATCGGTGTAGAAGTATGTATTTCTTTCAGCTCCTGAAACACCTTGAATGCTTCATACCACAAGAACTTCACACCCTTCTATGTTAGACCAGTAAGAGGTGATGAAAGTAATGTAAATTCTTTATAAAGTTAAGGTAATTACAATAAATACCCAATAAATTCAATATATAAGACATCTAATTAGGCTATTCCAACAAATCAATATCACTCACATTCTATGGGTCAACTAGTACTCTCGATTCTGTGATAATATTACCCAATAATTGATACCTGTCAATACAGAAGTGGAACTTTTTGGGCATCGAATATAACTGATTCTCTCTCAGCGTATTCAATATGATCTCAATATGATTGTAATAATCACTTAAAATATGATTATACACTAATATATCTTTGAAAAAAAACATAATGATGGAATACCAGTGGGGGTGAAAACCCCTAATCATCATGTCTATTAATATAGTGATTATGTTCATAATACTGAATGGAATAACAAGACACTCATATAAAACATACAGACTTCGAAAGGTTGTACGAGATTTTTCTAAAGGACTAACTCATATATGATGATAACCAAATATCCGGACATTCATTGAGAATGATCTATCCCCTTAAAGCTAGTTGTAGGGATCACAAATTGGAAGAAAAGGATAATTGTTCTCAACTATAAGATGGTTCAACCATTGGTAATCAATTAAAAAATGACTTTTTTAATCCACCTTCTAGGTGAAAAGGATAGAAGATCCCCAAGGAGACATTTTGGGTTAGATAAAACCCTTAGATTCTAAATCTTCCAACCATTTATTGAGATCATGGATATCTGTATGTTCCATACTATGTATGGGAATAAATAATGGAGATGATCCTAGAAAAATATTGATAATAAACTCTACCTCTCTAGTGAGAGGTATTCCAGAGAAGTATACTACTAAAACATCCCAAAAATGATCCACCAGAGGAGGAAAGCCTGTCAGACACACTGTCCACACATCTAAAAAAATATGGAATTTGTAATATCACTCCTCCCATCCCATGATGATTTAGTCTCGTTCGATCAGCCTCAACATCCCATTCACCCTTATATACATATCTACCTCACCCAAAAAAATTTCAAGTCACCCTTTTGTGATAAAATTCAATGTGGGCATGATAAATCATGATCCAATCCATTACAAGTGTGACATCGAACCCTGTCATGTCCAGAATAATAAAATTACACAAGTAGGAATAACCAAAAATATCCACACTGTTTCTAGGGTCATTATCTTAAAAAATATCTGAATATCATTTCCAAGACATTATAAAATTGATATAGAGAAAATGTAGTTGAAGGAACCTGCATTGATCAAAGATGATACAATAATTGAGGCTAGAAGAATAGTACCTCGTATAGTATATGGTCATGCACTCTAATCCTTGGGTATCTATTGTAATGTGTGAAACTAGCAAAATCTATGGCTCTAAGATACAATTGAACTACCCTACAAAATTCCACTATATATGTTCTAAAAATCAGAAGTCTGGGTACCTCATCTATGACCATCTACTTGACATATTAGGTCAATTCTACTCCAGCATCCTACTTGAGCCAAATTCCTAGACCCTAATCCCAAAGATATAGTTTATGTGGTTCATCTTCCACAATAATCCTGAGGAATGGTCCAGAAAAATCATTGATTATGAACTATAAGGCAACAAGAAGGACACTAAATATGGTCTCAAACATACTATGGATTCATATTCACCCTTTTTCCACACTAATGTCATACAATAAAGTTACTAATGTGGATAATCTTTCCCCCATTTTTCTTATGTTAATAATCACGGTGAAGTTTCCTACAAATAGTTGAACAACTATTCTCTCTCAACATTGAACCATTGTTCCATGTACTATTATCTTCCCTCGAATGAAAATTGGTGATATAGCCTAGTCAATGATCTCGTAAATGCGTGATAGAATGATTAAATTCTCCAGATATAGAATAGAATAACTTATCTCATCCTTGAATCATTTCAATTATAATAGTTCATCACTAGAAAGACTTGGTGCATTGTGTTGATGCTCAGTGAAGCATGTTGAATTGTCCATGATAGATATAATACCCTAATATAGGATTCAAAATTCACTAGCTCAATCAGCTCTATTAATATTAGGAAAAAAGTAATACTAGATGTTAGTCAAGAATTCTGCCTATACCATTACCTAATGACGACCATCTTAGGTAACCACATCCCACTGGAACATGGAATAATTATGTATTATATAGGTATTGATCGTGACCCTCCTCTCTTGAGGCATCTACAGATAATTGAAGATAGATAAAATAGATATCATCCATGAAACGAAAGCCTGAGGAATTCCACCCACTACTAATATGGGATGATTATATTACCATAACTCATGAGTAAGATCAGACATCTTAGGAGTAGGCCAAGGAGAACCCTGTATATATTGCATCAACCATAAGAAACTCTCTCAAAGATGATAATAATTTCCATGTTTGGGAATTAAAAGTTACAACATAGGTGGAACTCATGGTGGTAATAATGGTGGATCCAGTCCCAGCATATCTGGTTCATATTAATCACCACCCTCTAGGATCATGACTCAAGGATGTCATGGTGGCATAATGCATCAAATTCCAAGAACATGCATCAAAACCAGATTTTATAAAATTATGAGGAGAGATCTCAATTAGAAACAGAGTAGTATCATGTTTGTATGGCCAAAAATCACTTATAGTGGTGAGATAAATATTGGGGATCACTACCCATGGAATATTATCCTAACTACCCAGGTTTATAGTCATGTTATTAGTAAGTATTTATGTTTTCAACCATATAATTACATTTCTAACATGGATAAAAATTCACTATTTAAGATTACACTATCATGATATATAGGGAAAACACAATTGAGATTGTTATTGAAAATTTAAAAAACCAATTTACTATTATTAAAGAAGATGTTAGTGGAGCGAAACATATCACAAACAAAGTATACTCAACAATCACATGCAACACTAGGAATATAAGAAACAAAATGAACCTATATGGCATGGAATATTAATGGAATGTGAATTTATAGGTTCCAATAATGATTTATGTAACAATAATCATTTCCCTACTAGGACAAGGTAGAATCTACATAGATAATAACAAATAACACAATTATTTTTCATCACCCAATGGAGAAAATATATCAACTGTAACAGGATGAATATAAAGAACAATTTCGAATTCCCATTAAATGTGGTGTTTACCTCAAAGATGGGTAAGCTACTCCGAGGAAAAAATTATTACCATGCTCTGACATAGTTCTAATCTTAAATATAAATTTACCAAACAGTATGATAATAATAGAACCCACTCCAACAAAATAATGTGATGTACTGGACCTGGTTCACTCATGTGTAACCAAACCTAGTTGGACAGATGGACTCAAGAAGGCCTCCCCATATTATAGAGGGTATCAACTAGAAGTGAGGGCCAAGGGTGTTTGCATGGTGATTCTATCACCCAAGGTCATAGTGGATCATAGTGGTGAAAAAGATGAATAAACTATATGATCATAATAATAAAGAATACAGAAGAGGAACCAATTATAAGAATCACATTGATAAATAATAATCAAAAGCTATAAACTATATCATATACAAATGAATATGGAATGTCTCTAAAAAAGGGAAAACAAGCCAAGAAGGAAGCATGGAGATAGTGTAATACGTGATATAAAAAATAATAAAAAAGGGACAAAACTATACATGAATCCAATGAATTGGATCAGTTATCTACTATCATACTCCCATCCTAAGGTAATAAGTCACACATACAAAACTATATTCTTCCCCTTATCCACACATGAAATCATATAGTATTCCACGGTGCCATTGGTGTCCTATATAGAGTGTGAGATAAACTCAGTAGTCCATTAACAATGGTGTCTATAACAATCCAATATATAAATATAGATTGTAAATTTACACTGGTATATAAAATGTCAAGTAGTAAGGAAGTAAAAAATATATACCTACTTAATCCTCATCTAGTTTCTCTAAATACGAATTAATTTAATTAATAAAGGATTAGTTTATAATAAGATGATCATATAATGTTCTTAGTATTAATGTATAAGATAGTGATAATAATAGATGATCCTAGGGGAAGCCAATACACGCCTGACCATAGAAGGTCGATCCTACTCAAGTTATACAAAAAAGAAGCCTAGAGTAAGGGAAAAATGTAGTCCAAGGGGTACTCCCAAGTAATTTCACTATAGGTTTTTATAAAATAGTCTAATGGTCATGTACATAGTAAATGTGGGGATAAGCATTACTATACCCAAGGAGAATGTTCCAAGGTGTCTCATGTCCATAGTTTTCAAGATGAATCCTAGGATTATATCTAAGGTATTATAATTTTAGATAGAATGTGAAGGGATCCTACTATATTAGTTTTGACATCCACTAATATAAAGTGACCATGTTATATGGTGGGTATATCCCATAGAAATCAGATTAATGAATAAAAATGGTTTCCTTTAAGTTCTCAAGGAATTTCTTCAAGAATCCAAGGAAGGATAAAGTATTACCATTATTATAAAGAAGAAAATATTTCTTATGAAATTGGCACCTTATACATGTAATATATCACATTAGTCATTTAATTCCATGTAATACTCATTCCAATAACATTTTCATTAGGTTCATTCAATTAACTTTCATCATACGTGAAAAGGTGAAATAATGAAATGTGACTATTATCAAATAAAAGATAAAAGGATAAGGCCCAAGTGGTATATACACTAAAATACTTTCCATTTAATGATTTATAAGCCGTTTAATTAAAAATTGGAATTAATATAAAAATTTTCAACTCAACAACACCTGAAGAACATTATATGAAAACACATTATTTGTCACCAATTTCATAAAAAAACACTGCACCCTTCTTAGGGTGGTAAACATTGAGGTTACAACCTCTAATTTCGTAAAAAGGAGTAATTAGGGCCTAAGAATAAAACCAAGAAAATATAATTTAAGGTATATAAATTTTTAGGGGAGACACCTAGTGAAACTGGTGTACACAGAATGATTATAATTTATAAACAACAAGACATTGTGGGGAAAGTCATAGACCACCTACCATTTCTTGTAGTAGATTCATCAACCATCATTAGCCCTTGGAATTTTCAGGATCGGAAGAAAAAACAAGAATATATGATTACTGTGACAATAGGTCATATTATCTAATTAAAAAATAACTATTTAAAAGGAAGATGAATGATTAAATAAGATAATTGAAAAAAAATATTACCATTAGTGATCCAAAACGATAGATGAATCTATATTTAATGGTTGGATGGAGAAGATCTCACAAGGAGAATATTTAGGCATGGAGGAAGCTCAAAGGGGAGAGGTAGATCCACATTGGAAAAACCATGCACCAATCATGCACACACCACTACCTAGGGAGCACACCCTGCATGTCCACCAACATACTATTAGAAAAAACATGTGCAGCTAATGTAACACCTTTATATCATCCCTGCACAACATAATATATAATTTAAAATTGTATAAAAAACATGTGTATCCCATATAGTCAGTAATGGTTTGAGGTGCTTGTTTAGCACTAATCATGTGCTAATCATGCACCTCTACTATTTCTCTGAAAATATGGTATCTGGGATCCGAAAAATCCCCAGATGATCTTGAACCCTTACTAAAACTATAGGTAACATTTTTAATGATAAATAAAGTGTTTAAAACATTAATGGTTATTTTACTTTTTTAATTCTATGTTCCTACACAATTTTATAAATCCTTTCCAATAAATGGGAAATTAATGTATTTCTTATGCATATGTATGGACTACTACCTCGATGTATCGAAATTATTTTTTCATCACCGTCTCCGAATGATGGAAATAAGTATGTACAAAAAAATATGCCATTTTTATGATATAATTTTAATTCTATAATGATAAAACATTTTTTATCAATATTTTTTTATTTTAAATAGAAAATGAAAAAAGGGATCATGCATATGTACTGACTACAATCTCCAGGAACGTTGTAGTTCATTTTTCTATCTCTAAATTTTTGGTATTGGTAAATATATATATATAATGAATATAAATAATATTTTTATCATGATTATCATTTTTTATATTATGTTACATTTATCAAGATGTAATGACCATAATATCCAAATCAAATCATACCTAAAAAATAAAAAATTTATCACAAAGAACCATAATTTTAATAATGAATAATTAATAAAGAGGTGATAATATGTTGTAAGTAATCCATGTATGGTATTATAAAATTAATTTTTTCGAGTACATAAGCATAATAAATTAAAAGATATAACAAATAATATTATATAATTTATAAAGAAAGTCCGACATGAGGTAATGATTTTTGGGAAAATATGCCATAGTCACCATTTGTTTTGATCATGCAATTTATATAATTCACCTTTTATTTTTAATATATTTAATATCTTTACAATGATGATATTTATAGTTTCATTTGAATTTATTTTTTTCATTAGGGTTATGATTAAAAAATTACCAAAGTAGTAAATGCTTGATGTTATAATCGCATATTTTTATCAGGATTGTTTTTGATTAAATTATCAATAAAAAAATTATTAGATCTATCTCTCATAATTATTATTAATTTTCAACTTATTTTTTATTTATATATATGTTTATTTTTATTTTTTTGTTCTATATAATTAATCAAATGATTTTTAGAATGTTTTTAAGTAGAAATGAGATTATTTCTTCATTTTGCATATATTATTTTTATTACATCTCTATATTTTCTTAAAAAATATTCATTTATGTTTTAATGGTTATCTAATGATATATTAAATGATTTTTTTTATTTTTTTTTCATCCTATAAGTTTTTTAATGGAATATTCTTATTTCTTCTCAAAAAAGGAACTTTTGTATTTTTACAAAAGGTATGAATGAAATATTAGTTTTAATATATACCGTATGAACAAAATTTCTCACTATCATAGAAAATAAATTATATGTATCTTCCCTAAAAAATTTTCACTTTTCATTTAAATAGATGTTTCCTTAATATTTTTGAAATTTTTACATTTTAAAATGTGATATTTCAGAATGAAAAAGTAATTTTCATCAGAAAAAATTCAATAATATTTGCAATGAATTTTTCATTTATGATACCATCCTTTGGTGTTACATTTCAATCAATTTGGATATGATTCTATGATAAATTACATAATATTTCTTTTGATGGACTATGATTATGATGGAAAAAAATTTATGAAAACCGTTTTATTTTCCAAGTGTTAAGTATTGATGAAATGAAAATTATTTTCATGATCTTCTAGTATACCTATAAATGTATTATGATTATGGGTAGGTTTATTATATTCATATAATGAATTGGGTAAATATAAATGTTATATAAGATCAAAGGGTACACAAGAAGTGATCCAAATACAAATAGAGGGTACATTAGTGGCTAGAGAAATGTCAAAAAGGCTACATTGAAGGTTATCCCAAGACAAAAGCAGTTAAATGGGTGGTTATTTTAAGAACAACAAGTGATGAATATTTTAGTGGGTATCCATCACCTAAGAATTCTATGATAATGATCATGGCACACTTTAGGCCCCTCGATTAAAAAGTGGTTTTATGCAAATGTCATTCTCTCGTATATCATGTTCATTGATTCCATTATGATAATTTTCTTATGATAATCCATACTTTGTAACATGAATCATTGATCTATGAATTTATGTGTATGATTTTCAAATGTTAACCACATGTTCTCATACCCTTATTTTCATTTTATAATTAAAAATGATCACTGATTTATGTCTACATTATTTACCCTTAATGAGAATTTGATCTAACAATTTATTATGTTTCATTATTCATATGATATGATTAGAGGTGTTAAAAATGATATGGCTATGAAGGGTTCTATTTGTAATGAAATTAGTGGGAGATGATGTTGATATTTTATGAACAAGTTTTGTTTATATCCAAGATTACAAAGACACTAAAAATTTATGGTTCTAGTATGGATCATAATCATATATAATTAATTTTCATATAATAAGATGTAATATTTATGTCTGTAAGGTTTGGTCACATTAGAAGGTATCATAACGATGTTTCATTTTTTTAGAAATTGGAATGAGAAAACATTAGTGGAAACCCTTAGTATAATACATTGTATAGGATAACATCATAATTTATGATAAATATAGGAATGTGTGTTTCCTAGTAAATACACTATTTTATTGATATTATCATCTGGTTGCAGCTATAAAATAGATACACCTTTGGGAAAAACTATTAAAGGGTCGGATTGGGTATTAACATGATCATAATTGGTGAAAAATGTGTGGGCCTCTGACTAAACTCCCGGACAGACACTCCAAAAAGTTATTTATTGGTTAATTCATATTCTCATTAAAAATGATCATGAAGGATTTGAATTTATTTTTCACATGGATAACCTATTTTAACCCTAATGTTTCACATATTGAATGGAGGGTTTCATGACATAGAAAAACTATAAATGCAATTCATGATAATATGATTTCCCACTATAAATATTGATTCACATACTATGTTTTTCTAATTTTCAATAATGTATAGAGTTATATGAAACTCTGTTAACACTGAATGTGAAAGAGAATTCAATGAATATTCTCTTGGGTAAATATTTTTTGAAGGTTGGGGATGAAGCCTCAATTTATTATTTAAATCAAATACATCATTAATAATGGGATGAGGGAAACCCATTACATAGCCTGAAGGCCCAAGGCCATGTTGTATGAATACAAGGCTTGAAAGCCCATTGTTTGGCCTAAAGGACCCCTCAGTGAACAGTACTACTACAGTACCCATGCTGCTACAGTCTCGTCACCAATATAGTTCCTCCTACAGTGCCTTCGCTGCTACAGTGCCATCACTACTACAGTTCCGCCACTACTATAGTATTGATATAGTTCCCTATTAGAGAACTATTACAGTGCCCAAAAATTCATCCCTACATGGATTTGATCATGGGTCTTTTGGATGCCAAGCAGAAGCCTATATAACTTGGGTATGAGCTCATTGGCTTCTCTTGGGTAACTAAATATTATGAGGGTTGGAATAAAAAATATCATTTATATTATCATGAAACTTTATCAATCCAAAAATAATATTTATCTTCAAAATGAGAAAAGGAGGAAAAAATATTATATTGTGTCCTTTAGGAGGCAAAATCTACTTCTTTTATTATGCCTCATGATCCATGAATTAGAGAAATGGATCAGCACCACTAAAAAGATATTTCCCATTCTCTAGTAATTGGAGAAATAAATTGTTATTTTGGATATTTATTATTTAAATGGAGAAGTAGATCCATGGTGGAATATTATCATGAACACGAGGAAATAATAAAATACTAACACTATAGAGTGGGATGAGTTTAGAAGGTTGTATTTCAAAATACCATTTCTCATATTAATTATTTCAAAATTTAGAAGAAATTTTTTGATCGAATGTAAAATAATGGTGAATCCATTAGATCATATTAGTTAAATTTTACATGAATTTGAAGGTATTATTTTGTTATTATTATCCAAAATTAAAGAAATATTGATTGATTATTTAGTGGTTTAAAGAAATGTCTTTGAAGATATTTATCTATAATATAATTCAAAATGAATAAAAAAAATTTCGATGTGATCTCAAGGTAGAAATGGATATCGATGTCCCCCATCATCTAGTAGTTTTGATAATAAAATAATGATAATATTTATAGGAAATTGTAATAATAAAAATAATGTAAGGAAGAATAAAAGTTTTCCTTTATGCTAGAAGTATGGAGAAAATTATGGCGTATAATGTATTAAAACGAATAGTAACTGATTTAAGTGTATAGAGTATGGTCATTCTGAAATAAAATGCTTAAGTGATTGGAAGATGTTAGTTAATGATTGGAATGGCGAAAACATGATATAGAATCCACCAATCGCCTTCTAATTATTAAAATTCTAGGAGTATGAAAATTATGTTAACTGGTGCTCGAATTGTAGGGAAAATAACAATGATGGACACCGTCAACATCTTAATCATACAGATAATAAGAAATTTCATGCGATCAATTTACTGATTTGGATTCTGATAATTATGTGGTGAAAGATACACTAACCATTCACTCTAAGAAAAATTAAATTATTATTAAATTCTAAATCTACCTACTCATTTATATCTGATGTTTTTGTAAGGGTTTCATGTTACAACCTCAACAATTAGATGTTAAATTACGATTGAGTACACTTAATAGTATGATTATTGCAACAAATGATTATTATTCTTCTCTAATTAATGTTTTTGAAAGGTGCTTCCAGAAAATATTATTATTCTCCCTATAGTTGAATTTTAATGTAATTTTGGAATGAATTATATATATTTATATAGATATTTTATTAATTATTGAAAAAGGGAAATGAAATTTTATATTCCAAAGCATCCTATAATCATCTATTTATGGGAGGATAAATCTGAACATACAATGGAAATTATATCCATATAATATGTATTGAATACTAATCAATGGTGTATTTATATCAAATGGTTGTGGAAAAAATAAACTTCAATGATGTGAATATTGTATGAGAGTTTTGTGATTATCTTTACAGAAGTTTTTTCTATCATCCTTTGAATTTTCATGAAGTGTTTTCTATAGAACTCATACCTGATGCTACAACTATTTCTATGACTCCATATATATCAGCCTCAATTAATTTTCTAAAATAGATGAAGAAATTGGAGGACATTCTTGATAAGTTATTTATTTAGTCAAGTGTGTCACCAAGGGGGGTACCTATTTTTTTTGTTAATATGATAGATGGATCAAGGGATCTGTATATTTATTTTTTGGAAAATACCATGATAAATAAAAATATTTAGTATCATATACCATATATTAATGGTTTTCTGGATCAATTATTAAGAATTGAAACATTTTTTTTCACGTTTCAACATTGAATAAGAATATATTAATTAATGGTCAATAGTGAATATTCCCATGGGAACCATTTGTATAAAGTTTAACCACTATGAATTTATCATGATTACATTTAATTAAAATATTTTCCCCACTATCATTATATATTTAATGAATAGATTATTTAGATATTACCATGATTAGTTATTTTCATCCTTCAATGATGATATTCTAATATACTCAAATGGAATGAAAAAGTATGAAATTAACAAGATATTTTTATTAAAGACCTTGAGTAAGGAGAAACTATATTCTAGAATCATCAGGTGAGAATTTTGGTTTCCAAAAGTACAATTCATGGGACATGTGATCACAATATAGTGTATATTAGTAAATCCTTCTATGAAAAACATTTTTAAACATTGGATCAGACCAACCACTATGACCAGTGCCTATAGGTTTATTATATTTATTCATTATAATAAACGCTTTTGTAATAGTTTATCATAGATTTATAATCTACTCACCATTTTAACATGAAATAGATTTGAGTTTATTTGGAATGATGAATTTTAAGAAAATACCAAGGATCTAAATAGAAGGTTTGTTTGTTCACTATTACTCACACTACCCTATAGTAGAGAAGGGTTTATGATTTATAGAGATTCATCGAAGAAGTGGGTGGGCTGTATTCTTATGTATAATTAAATAGGGATATATTGTGCCTAATACCAATTGAAGGTCCATGAGAAAATATTTTTGAAAAATTATTTTGATTTAGCTTCTATACTTTTTCATTAATAATATGTTATAATTATATTCGTCACGAATTGTATGATATATATACTAACCATAAATTTTTACAATATGTATTCTCAATGAAAGTGTAGAATATGCATTATAGGATATGGTTGGACTTGATTAATGATTATTACTGCTCAAAATATTACCACCCTGCTATGGGGAACAAGGTGTAAGACACCTTGAGTCAAATAGATCATTCTAGCTTATCAACAATCAGGATTAAAAATAGCTAATATTTATGTATTTGAAAAGGATGGGACTTGAAATGTTTCTGGAAGGGGATTTATACTATATTTCTCTAAGAAGATTTAAATTATAATTCTATAGTAATATTTAAGAGGTGTAGAAGGAATATGTAAATCTATAAACCATGTTAATAAATTCTCATTGTTTCAACCTTTATTAGTGTGGAATGATAAGTTTTAAAAAAATTGTATGTGTCTCATTAATTCTAGACCTAAATAAAGATCTATTAGAAGAAGTTCATAGCTCATCATTCTCTATTCATCCAGGATGAATGAATACATATAGAGGTCGACAATATTATTTCTACAAGGGGAAAAAAATGAGAAGACATATTATAGAGTATGTATGTTGGTTATTGGAATGTTATATATATATATGGATGAGGGACAAAAGTCAAAGGGGATGCTACAACCATTACCAATACTAGAATAGAAATGGGAAAACATGGTCAAGGATTTCATTGTCAGAATATACAAAATGTTTAAAGGACATAGTGATATTTTAGTTGTAGTTGATATCCATATGAAATAAATACATTTTATTACTTTAATATTTTATTTATCTCTTGATCAACTTTTTTTGAGATACATTATTACAGTGGTAAGGTTTCATAGGGTTTTAAGTTATATTGTATATGACTAAAATCATAGGTTTACCTCGATGTTATTGTGAACACTTTAGTAATATTTGGATACATAGATGTGTTTCTATACTTTCTAACATCCTTAGACAGATATTCTGTATAATAGTACCATTAAAACCCTTGAGTATTTATTTAGATCATTTTTTCAGATTCCAAAGGATATTAGGATCAACATATTCTTCTAGTCATGATTTCATACAAAAAAATCACTAGCGCATTTATATGTGTCATTTAAATCTATATATGTAAAGAAGTGTAGAAAAATAAAATTATTGGATGAAGTTGGGGAAAATATTCTATTGGTACCTATGATAGTTAGGGAAATGGAATAGAAGTTCAGATCTATTCAGCAACACATCAACATAGCTTAAATTTGATAGAGATATTATATTGAAAATCATTGATGGAATATATAGTTTAAAGACTGTGAAAGGAGTTCCTATTAATATAAATGTAATCTAAGGATAAAATTTTTGTAAATAAGAGAAATCTGAGCCCTAGTTATTTCATTTCCTTAAAACAAATTAGTATATGAGGATGTATTCTTGTCACTTTATGCTTCCATTGAACCCATATCTAGTTCATGATGTGTTCCCTATATCACTTTTGAGGAAGTAAAAACATTATCATTAACATATAAAAATCTCCAAGGTTCTACCATAGGATTATGATCAATTTTATGAAGAGAAATCAGTATAAATCTTGTATCATATATATAAATTCATACAAAAAAAGACAACCATCTTTGTTAAAGTTCTTTAGAGGAATAAAAATTCAAGGTATCTACAAGGGTACCCAAATATATGATGAAGCCAATATATCCGAATATATTTGAATCCAAGTGATGGTATTTAAATGGAAGAATTTAATTAATGGGGGGTAAAATTTAACAGCAAAATATTCTATAAGTATTTCCATTTAAATAAAACTGAGGCATTTGATGGCTATCTTTAAACTCATCCCCATGTCTAAATAAATCATGATATAGTAAACTATTATAAAAAATATATTATATTGGAAGGTATTAATTGTATTAATAACATAATGAAATATATTTATATTGGTAATGGATGATAAAAATTTATTCACAATCACTTAATTTTAATAAAATCATTTAAAGATTAAAAGACAAATTTCTAAAAGTAATGTTTTTTATATATGTTAGTATCTAAAAAGAGATTATTTATAACCATTGAAAACATATTTAAATAATATATAATTATAATATATATTAAAAAACTAATAATTATTCTTATAATAGTTATATAAAGGTTATGAATGAAATAAAATCATTTAATGATAAAAATTGTTATTTTTCAAAACACTGTTTCAATGTCTTCAAAGTGCTTTTATCCAATTAAAATTAACAAATTATTATTTTTAATTGAATTTAATAAAATTTATATAATTTATGTTAAATAAAAAAATATTAAGAATAATTGGATAGTTTTTACTAGGAATTGAATGAATGTAAATCATGTATTATGCTTAAAAATGCATTTGCCTAAAAACGGTTTTATTGCATTTTTTGGTATTATTTGAATGATAATTTATTCCAAATATAAAAATTGAAAATTATAATATTATATATATTTTAAATCAACATATATGAAATTTTTAATAATTTCACTTTTATATTTATTCATAATGAATTGTAAAAATAGTAAGCATTTTCTACAATAGCTGCTGTTAAAATTTGTTTACTAACGGTAAAATTAAGAGATAAGGGTAAGAATGCAACATTAATTTGAATAATTATTATTTTTTAAATATATTTAGATCTTATAATATACTAATATATAATACATTTTCATTTTTAGACACTTTCATAAGAAAAAGACTTTATATTATTCAAATCTTATAAGTAAATCTATATATGTCCCTCCACACACTTATAAAATGGCACATATTATAAAATATTATTAAATTATCTTTATAATTCTAGATCATACTATACCTACCCTAAAATATTCTATTATTATTTACCTTATAGGGCATTGATCTTCTATTTAATTCAATATTTTAATTATTGATTTTTAAGCCAAAGGAGGACTCTTAAATAAGTTCACTAAATCTTTACCGAGCTCTTTAAATTTTTTTCTTCTTACAACGTCCTTAAAAATAAGGTATCCATAATAAAATGATAATTACTGTATCATAATAATTATTAGATTTTATTATGATGATGTAAAAAAAATTTTACACCCTCTATCCATCAAATGGGAAATGAAAATATCGATCATCCATACATGTGAAATATGGCCTCCACATAGCAATATTATTTATTGTACCTAACCACCTAATATTTATGGAAATAATTATGGATTTAATATATATATATATATATTATTAGTGATATTATTATTATTATTAAATGATAAAATATTTTATATCTCTCCTTTCTTGTTTTCATTAGATAATGAAAATAATGTTCATTTGTACATACGGACTACCATCTCTATGAATGCTATTAATAAATTTTATATATCTACCATTTAAAAATGGTTGAAAATGTGTATGTAACAAAAATATATGATATTTAAATATATACTAAATTTATGTAGATTATGGATCCATTATTAAGATGAAATAATCATAACATTTAAATTGAAACACACATGAAAAACGAAACATTTATCAACCAAAATAATTATTTTAATAAAAAAGATTTTGTGTAACTGAGATAAAATGATATAAGTAAAACATGTATCATATTATAAATAGTAATATGGTTTTATTATATAATTTTAATAAATATAAATTAGTATAATTTTGGTCAGATCACTTGCAAAAAAATTCAATCATCGGGTAATGGTTTCTTATCTCACTTTTTCCCCTTGAGACACGTGTCAGTGATAAAACTTGTTTCCATATTGTGATGTATATAATTCACCTTTGATATGTTATAATATTAATATATTTATCTTAATGGTATTTAATTTTCCTTTTTAGTTTTCTTTCTTTCTTGGGGTTTATGATACAAATGACACTCTAGTGGTAAGGGTTTTATGTTTGAACAACAATTTTACGTAGATTGTTTATGTATAAATCTATAATGATGAAATTATATGATATATCCACAAAAAAATTAAATCTTCATTAACACATGTTATTTATATATCTTAAAAATTTTCCACTAACATTCCATTATCTTTTTACCGAAAAGTCCAAAATAATGTTTATAAGTACAACTAACGTTATTTCACTCTTGAGTTGGGAATAGTTTCCATTAATGTATCCATTTTATTTAAAAAAAATTGAATAATGTTTCAAATATTCTCTAATTATTTATCAAATTCATTTTTACCCATTTTTTAATTTGAATAATTTTTTTAAAAAATATATCTATTAAATTGTTTCATGAACAAATAACTTTTTTCTTTTTATCAAATACATGAAACGAATTGTTGTTTTTTTGTAAAATGAATAAAAAAATTAACTACATCCGAAAAAATGAATAATTTGTAAAATAACATAAATGTTTATATTATTATTTTTAATTAAATTATTTTCCTTCATATTTTTATATTTTCAAGATTTTAGATATGTGATTTCAAAATGAAAAGGGTATTTTCCTAAAGAAATCATCCAATGGTATTTTTATGAATTTTTCATATATTATAACATCCACTGATGTTACCTTTGATTCATAGGGGATATGAGACAAAAATAGAATCTATATTTATTTTCAAGAAGTTTTATGATAATGATGATAAAATATTTATGAAAATATTTTTTATTCTATGGTTTAAGTTATGATTAAATGCTAAATGTTTTCAAGATCTTGTGGGATAAGAAAGAATGGATTATTATTATGTTACACATGTGTACTTTATAGACATTGAATGTGGTTGGTATGAATTAATGTCTTATGATCTAAAAGGGTACATGAGAGGTTATCGAAATCTGAAAAGTGGGAATACGTGTGGTTATCCAAGGACCAACATGGGTTCACATGAGGTTATCCAAATACCAATGAAGGTACATGGATGGATAACTCAAACCTAACATGCAATGGACATATTAGTAGACTGTATTGCCATGATATTTCTATGATTATGGTTATACTATACATTATTCCATTAATTTATTAAATGATCTTATGCCAATGTGATCCTCTCACGACTCATTCTCTTTGATTAATTTATGATTCATAGTGTGTGAATTACCAAGAATTATTCTAGGAATCATGATTATGATTTATGAATTAATAGTTATGATTTTAAATTATTAAGATCATGTTCTCATACAATTATTCTCATGTTATTCATAAAAATAACCATTGATTAATGAATCCATTGTTTACCCTTACTGTGAATCTGAGGTCACCCTTTATTATTTTTTACTTTTCACGAAGATATATATAAATTTATTAAGAATTATATGTTAAATAAGGGTGAATGTTATAAATAACATAGTTTGAGACAATAGATATCCTTCATGTAACAGTTTTTTATGTTTCCAGGATTCCCAATACACAAAACATTTATAATTCATGTGTCAATCATATTTATATTTAATGAATATTCATATAAAAGATGTTATATTTATGTATGTAATGTTGGTTTCATCTCATAATGATCTGATCCATGGTTTTTAAAATATTGTAATTCAATTAAAATGGATCCATATTTGTTGAAATTTCAAATGGGACATTTTAAATTCATTATCGCAATAATATTGTAAGATTCATTAAGAAAATATTTACCATTTTTGATGCAAGTAATTATGAGAATATCACAAAAATAGAATTCATGGGAATATAATAAATTGAAATATAGAAATTATTTTAATGTGATTTTTAATGGATAAATATATATTTAATAATTGAAGAATGGAGATTTATCGTGGAGTTTTTAGATGATATAAATAAATTACAGTGCTAATTGTTTTAGTATTTGGTATTGAGAAGAAGATCACTGATATCTGAATATTATGACAAAGAAATACTTATTTGATTTCATCTATGTTTATCCGACGTCAAAGTACTTTTATAGGTGAGAAAAATATCTTACAATTATCTTTATGTCTCAAAGTGAATGATCATAATTAGTAGTTTTCAATGAAGTATAGAGTCAGAAGTTTTCTTTCTCACCCATTTCTAAATTACATGTAACTGCATGATAAAGGATATGAATAGAATGAGATACTAGGAATCTTAGTGGGATACAGTGTTATATCTAGATGAATTATTTGTTTATTAGAATGCCAATTTTTACCACTTATGTTATATAGTGGATGATTTATGACTCAAGGTGACAATCGATAAATGAAAGTGGTGGTACCCACAATTTGATAGTACATTACAGAAAAATACATGTGCCCTATTTTAATTTATTACAAGTTAAATTTATTTAAGTATTAGAGTAATATTTTGAGTCATTCATATCCTAAGAGATCATATATGTTATATTCAAAGAAAATAATTTTGGAATGAACCACTGATAGACCCCCATACACCCTAAATTGTTCAACCGATTCATAGTTTACTTGCATCAATAATAATTGTTTTTTTATTATTTCCAAGACCCTCAAAAAATTTACCTTTATTTTTTATACACTACTCATATAGTGAACTTATTAAATTTTTTATTCAATCCAATTGATCCTCTTTAACTACTTTTGTATCCCTTATACACTAATTATTCAATGTCATGATATGTGTTATAAGACTCTTTTGATCATAAAACATCTATTACATATATATGAAATCATCTTACAATTCCTCAATCATTTATACATGATCCTATAAAAAATCCATTAAAGTATGGAAAATCATTGCATAATCTTCTATTTTGATATGGATATCAACCATAATTTTCGAGTTTATTTAATTTTTGAATCTATATTTAGTTATTTACATCAACCCAAATTTATTTTCTTCGTTATAAAATATATAAAGTATATAATAAAAATATATTTAATACTGTTTTAGGTCAAACATTAGTTTCATCATGATTCATTTGTAGATACTCTTTTTGGTTTACTCTCTACCAAAAATCATTGCTTTCATTTGGTCCGTTCTACCATTGTCTGTTGTCTATGATTTAAATAAATACTTTTTAATTTATGTCATATTATCGTTAATTTATTCCAAATTAGTTTTAACCAAGATGAAATATTCTTATGAATTTATACTATTTATTAAAGAAACTTTATTTTTAAATCCTATTTCCTTTATAATTTTTTTATTTATTCCTAGTTACATCATCTTCATCATTATATTATAATTTCTTCAGACACTTTATAGTGGCTTTCTCAAGATTTATACAATGAATTCATGTACGTTGATGATTTTATTTTTATTTTCCATTTCCCTAATGAGATTTCAGGAATAAAAATACCTAACATCATCAAATTCCCAATATTCTATATCATCTTCCATTATAAGTATCATAATTTAGTAGAGAAATACTTCCTGAGAGTAATCCTTTTCCATTTAATCTTTATTTTAATTCATAATCTCATATTAAATGAGATTTCAATGATTTATCAAAATCATTTATTCCATTTAGTCTATGTCCTCTATTAATGAGGAATTTTCATTAAAACATGATTGAAATATACTTAATATAATCTTAATGATTTAGATGATGTTGAGGGTCTATCAATGTTCATGCATGTCCCCTATAATAACATTCAATCATTAAAATAATGCACCAATTCATTATGTTAGGTTCATCCCTAAGTCATTTTAATTATTCCATAGAACCTAAAATTTATCATTATGTTCCTTATAATCACTTTCATAAATGTTGGGTAGTTATTCAAAAATTAATTTTTAGTATTTACATGAAATCACATTATTATAGATTTCAATAAAAAAGATCCTCCAAACTCATTGAATCTATTAGCATCAGCATCAAAATACTCATAGTTATTATTTTTTAATTATCTAATCACTACTAGAAAATGGACCTATACCAACAGTTTTGCCCAAAACTGTGGGTATAGGTATTGTATGGGAACCTATAACCACGATTTTACCAAAACCATGGGTATAGGCACCCCTATACCCACAATATTCCCAAAACCATGGGAATAGGTCTTGAATGGGAACCTATACTGATGGTTTTCCAAAACTGTGGGTATAAGTTTCTCTATACAGACGGTTTTGGAAAAACCGTTGGTATAGTGTATTTTTTTGAGACCTATACCCATGGTTCAAAAAATACCATTGGTATAGGGTTGTTTTTGGAAGACATATACCCACAATTTGAAAATTTTTTGGGGATATATTTCCCTCCTTATGGCGCAAAAAAAAACATTTTGTGGGGAAAAAAAATTTCGTAGGAACACCTATTCCAACAGTTTTCTACCTATAGACACGATATATATATATATATATATATCCAAATATATATCTACATACCCATAATAAAAATTCCCTAGTGGTTAGGCAAATGAGGAATAACCGTGCAGTCCAGGGATCGAATCCTGCCGCCACATTTTTTTGTCAAAGCTATACCCACATATTTCAAACAATGGGTAATGATCAATGACGTGGTGTAATGGTGAGCGAAACGATGGATTAGACCTATACCCACAATTTCCTAAACCGTGGGTATAGCTCAGGGGCTATCCTGATGCCTCAAGAGTCCATAGTTAATGAAACTGTGGGTATGGGGAAACCTTACAATAGTGAATCCACATTATTTATAATATCCCATGCATTAAATAAATGATAACATATATTCCTAATGATCAAATACATTGTTTCATATAATTAATCAATAAAACAATTTGACATATAAGGTCAATGTTTTCTTACATTTTATAATCACTGCCATGTATTTTAAGATAAAATATTCTATAAATATAATTTAGGCCTGATAGCACCTATTTGTCTAAAAGAAGGTGAATACATATTTTTTTGATTTAGGTTATTTCTATTTCCTCAAATTAAACCTTATAATTATATTTTCAATTGTTACTAAGAAACTTTATCTCCCTCTTGAGATACACCAATATAAAAATAATGTTATCTATGACATTACATTTTTTATATGGTTCAAAAAAACAAGTAAAATCCAAGGAGAATACAATGGAAATCATTTTAAGGTACCAGAATCACTCAATAAACTAATATTTTTTTCAATTTTATGTGGTTGAATAGATCCTCTAGGTTTAGAACCCTAAAAATAAATACAACTCATAATTCTCAATCACTTTGAAAAAATTGTTCCCAAATGAGAGAAATTGTCTCAAAATTTTAGAATGAAGAATGATATTACCCCATTTATAGATTATCAATAAACACATCATGCATAAATGTTATCAACTCTATGATCCTCTAGTTAGACAGACTCCAATACCTCCTTAGTAATTCTCTCTAACTTTATAAAATAGATCTATAGTCCATCATTTTTCATTCCCAAACCACTATCCACTTTTTGGATGATTATATCATTATATCGTTGAGGTAATAACTATATTTATCTTCCATTAGATCTTAAATTTACTAGTAGAATAATTGGAAAATTCATCCAATTAATATTTCAAATCCAAGCCAAAACATACCTCCAAAATTTCCCAATAGATCGCCTAATGATAATAATCGAAAATTTAATAAACTTGTTTTCACTGAACATTATTGTAGTGTAACCAATAACCTAAAAATGAAATTCATTTTTCCATATGAAAAAATATATCCATTACACTACCAATTCATACACAACAATAGTTTTAATAATCCCTTCATCGTGTAACTATATGAACATAAGAGTTTCATATATTGGAATCCAACATTTTTATCATGGTGAATATCATGGGGTGAAATGTTTATAATATCACCATGATTCTAAATCCCTTGAATTAAAAACCTTTCAAATAATAGAAGAATATAATATATCTACACCACCAACATAATTACATATCCATACCCACTATAACATAATATCCATTTTACCATTCAAAATTTATTATTATATGAATTTTTTTAGTCACATATAAAACTCAGGGTGATGTGAAACACATAATCTAAAATGAAATTAAATAACTAGTTCTATAAAAATCCATAACTAACCTCTATGAGTGAACATTTATGGAGTGAACCACTCCTCATGATATTACACTCCAAAATTGGCTAATCTAATATATCCTATATGTGACATAATGAAACCCAATTTAGAGTGATCAAATATTAGTCAATGATTACAAGGATTGATTTAATCCTTCATAACCTCCAAATTAATCTTATATAGGACTATTTATGTATGACAACTTCTCCAATGACATATTTGTTCTTCTATCCATATAATTATAATTTGATGTGAGACCTATTGTGATATGATCAATGAGGTTATAGTGAGTTTTATCATGTCCAAAAATATCTACTACTTCATTATATATATTCATACAAAACAAATCCAATTATCTTTTTATCAATTCTAAATTCTCTTATCTAGTATTATCCTTAATATTTTTATCAAAAAATAACACCCAAAAATGTTTTAATGGATTTTTTATAATCCCAATAAAATTTATCTATAACTAGATTTGGATCACACTACTGATGAAAGTGAGATGGTGATACTAATTAGTAGGATCCTCTATCCAAAGTGATCATTTAAAGTACTCTATAGGAGTCTCTATCTCATGAAAAAGGATACCTAATGAAATGAATGAGCTACGCCCGTATGAATTAGTGTATAATTCAATGTAGGGAATACACAAATCATACCTAAAACCATATTGATCATCGACATATTAATTTACCCTTTCAACTACCTACTAACTCTTCATAGACCTCCTACACCCTACTTAGTTCACAGTCTACCTAGTTGGGGTGAATATGAATCAATGCAATGTACACTCATATAATTTCCTACACCACTAGAATATATGGGATGTCCACATAAGTGGTGTCCACCCTACCCCCTTCATATGGGTCCTAAGGGTCTATAATATCTATGTTGATGTTGATTATCCCCAATCTCACCCCAAATATATTCTATTTTATAGATGGTGGGGAAACTGTATCTATGTTACCACTACTATAAAAAATTATATTATCATATAGATGGGTGGAAATAATTTGGGTCCCTTCATAGGTCTTCTTATGAGGTTTCGATCATGAGTACACCTAAGATAAAATTTCATGCCTTTGATAAATATACTATCTATGGGAAAAAGGAACATGTATGGATTTTTTTTTAAAAAATTGATTTTTCATGATATAAGGAATTTTTTCTACCCATATATAAGATCATTTAAATATTTACGTTTGATTAACACACATGGATGAGAAAAATTATTACTAAAGGATGTCCCAAAAAATGAAAAGATTTTATATGACAACTATTATTCTAAAATATAATAAACCCATATATTATTCTAAGGAATAAGTCATTCATGGTTAATTTGGTCTTTAATTAGTAAAATATTAGCTATACGCAAGTCATATGAAATAAATTAAATTTTCTATTACCATGATCTCTACAACAATTAGTGAAGCTAAAATACCTCAATTTAATTAATTAAACATCATGTCACAACTTCATCCCTACAAATTATACCCCACCTACGATGGAAATGGGAGAATAGAGATAGTGAATCCTGATTCTTGCCTCTTGCAGGACCAGGATGGTGACTTACACCATGGGTATAGTAAACCAAAAATTGGAGGCATTACCCTCTATGGGAACACATGTGGAAGAGAGTTATTAGAGAGAAACTAACCAAATCCTTCTCATACTACAATATACATGAAAACCGATGTGAACTTATGTAATGATATGAAATAACTACAATAATTGAAATCAAAACTACAAGAACCGAAAGAAAAGTAAGGAGGACAGTGACCATGAATTCCGAATAGATCCTATAAAACCCCAAGCTATTAGTTATCAAAATTATCTCAAACAAAATCCAATTGACCTGAAAAACTATTTATATGCAATCATACAGTGAGTATAATAGTATACTTATTAGGATCCCCCATGGAGCATCTCATTAAAAATATAAATAAGGCATGCTAAAGTGTAGTGAACATTAAGGGAAACTAACTCTTCCCATAAACAGGTATACTAAGCTTCCAAAATCACCGTTGCTAATCTATCCAAGTATTTCATATAAGAGAATATAATATGATAATGAATATCAATCATACCCTGCTACCACTTCCCTACTGGTTTACCACTTTTCCACAATGTCACTTGCCCTAAGCATCTATCTCCAAAAAGTCTTTCCCGCAAACACCTGAGAGAAGAACCAAAACATACACCTCCAACATCACATCACCATGTCAATATAAAAAAATGTAACTAGGTAGTTTATATATGCTACCACATGCCATATAACCTATTTCATACATTTGGTATTACACCTTAAGCCATCACATCTCATACACTGAGTAAGGATCCCCAAGCCATCACTACCTACAAACGTTATAACTATAGAAGTCCTTAGGAAACTATATCTACAATAAATGTTTGTATACATAACCACAAGACATTACAACCCTCAATAAATTTATGTTGGTAAACTAACCACCATTCATACCATCACATGTAACTACCAAGAGAAGAGAGCAGGGTCAAAGGGGGTAGTCATCAATCTATCCTCTCACCAGGATGTTGGGGAAAACACCCCTAGGGGTCAAAATCCCTAGGGTGTCAGTTTTTATAACCAATAGGGTGGAGTAGAATACATAGAAAATGTACATGATATAATATTTCTTATATCCACACTATGTGCATAACCTATTCTCACACTGCACGACACCTAATGTCTCTCAAACACCTGACTGCCGCTAATAAGACATGATATCCTATAAACACAGACAAATATAAACTCTACATTAAGATATTTTATCCATATCCATCAGTTTCAATTTACGGTAATTAATTATTCACCATTAATTAATGATGAAAAATTTAAACATTACTTTTCATTAAAATTACAAAAAAATCCATTCCCTCTAAGCATAAGCTATCGAGTCCACATCTTCTCAAAATTTTAACCACATTATTTTATCCTAGAATTCTCCATACCCATGCATTAAAAATAATTAATTTGCATATTACCATGTGAAATAGCTTCCAAAACTCTAAACAACCAAACACAACCATCTGCCTCAAGCTGTGGGGAGAGGAAAGAAGAAAAACAAACAACCTGATTGTGGGACAATAAAAATATTTCCACAAGAATCCACATTTCATATCAATAGGTAATCCTATATTCAACTCATTCCATCATCACTAGTGTGATCCCTAAAACCCGCATGCATATCCCGATGTATCTTACCATCACCAGAGTCAATTTCTGCCACAACAACCAGGCCTCCCTACCCAAAAACCACAAAAACTATCACAACCCATCCCTTGGGGCCCATGCTGTGACTACCCCAATCCTGCCTTCCATAGGATAGGGGCTGTAGACTAGCACTAGAAACTCATATCCCTTAATGGGAAGGCATTGATTTTAAAGATATAAAAACACACAATCCATGAACACAAAATGAAGAAACCATGAAGTAAACTGCTCTAAGAAAAAGTGTGCCGAAATTAAAGGGGCCAGAATACAAGCCCAAATGAAAAGTACAAGAACAACTGAAAAGTTGAAATAATACTAAAAAAGAGAAAAATAGCTCTTAGACCGTCCACTGAGTATCCTACCTGAAGGGTAAGTACAACTCATGATCAGTAGTCCCCACGTCACGTTACTCCAAATGGTCCACCTCCAGGCACCATTTAGTCCTGGATCCCTCAGCCTCGATCAACGTTGTACGTCGTCTGCACAAAACACAATAAGGTGTAGGAATATCCTGTGCATGGGTGAGTATAAAAATACTCACTAGGGACCCCAAGACCCCCGTAGGTGTCCCAGAGTTCCACAAAGGATGAACCAAAATGAAAGACCTCAAACTCAAAGCATGAAGCAATATACACAAACTCTACTTAGGTATATCTCCATACATATACCTAAGATATCATCTTATACTCATCTTATATATAATGGAAGAATACCACAAAGGTAACACCATGAATGTAGAATTACCACATAGGTAACACCATGAAGATAACACCAGGATGGTAACCCCACAAAGGTAGAAGTACCACACAGGTAACACCACATAAGATATAAGTACCACATAGTTAACACCATGATGATAACACCACAAATGAAACACCACAAAGGTATAATTACCACCCAGGTAACACCATAAATATAACACCACGAAAGTAACACCATGAAGGTAGAAGTACCACATTGGTAACACTACCAAGATAGAATTACCACATGGGTAACACCACGAAGATAACACCACGAAGGTAAAGGACTCATCTCACATTTTTATAACTAAAGTACATAAGTAAAAATTATTTTTCGTAATCTAGATCATCTTATTCGGTTAAGGGAAACTACTGTTGATACACACATGATCGATAGGTAATAACCCCCACTAACCCACATAGGATCTGACCGACACAGGATCAGTATGGGTTGACCCACATAGGATCACTAAGAACTGACCCACAGAGAATTTAATAAATTCTAACCCACAGAGGATCGATATATGCTGACCCACTTAGGATCGATTTTACTTCTTCACATTACAGAAAGCCATAGGATTTATCACACCCAAAGCGTTCGAGTTCCATAGAATCTTACCCTTGAGATATCATTCGTACCTAAACTTCCACTAATCTCCATAATGGAGTAACCCGAAGAACCACCAGGTCGTAAGGGTTCTATCGTGATAGACGGTGCGTCAATCAGACTCCTAGTCTGTGAGTTATAAGTGTTTTAGTTCCAAAGGCCCGGTTGGATTCAGGATCGATCCAACCCGGTAATACTCCAACTGTTACTAAAACACAAGTGGAGTATACCAAAAGTACCTTCTTTCTCCAAGGGTCTCATCATCACAGACGGTTCTTCAAACAGATGCTAGGTTTTTGTGTTATGGCCCTTTAAGTGAAACTAGGCCTAGTCGGGTCTAGGTTTGGTCCAACCTGGCCCCACCTAGTTTGGGTCGATCATACCCTGTCTAGGTCCGACCTGGCTGGGTTGGGCCTTGGCGGGCTCAGACCACTGGGCCGGTTGCGGGTCCTGCCGTCACGGCATTGGAGCCACGGCTCCTCCGTCTGCGCGTCGTTGTGCGCCACTACCTCCTAATGTGTCTGACCGATGTCGGCCACCCTATTTGACCCCACTGCAGTTGAGAAGCCACAACCCTTTTCTGCTGGTGGCATACGACAGCACGTAGCATCACCACTGCGGTCGGCCGGTGCCGGCCGCTCTGCTGATCGACCTCCGCCTACGACGTGCGATGACACACTACCTCCATCGTGGCCAGCTGGTGTTGGAAACCACCATCATCTGCTATCCGGGTTCTTGTCCAACCCGTTGATAATTCTTGCACAGAATGCAACAAAATTAGAAAAAGGGTGGAGGTTCTGGGCCGTGTTCATTTGGCCCGCGCCCTCCGCATTATCTTGATATCAAGAGGGTAGCATGAAATATTAATCAAATCTTGGAATCAAAAAAATATTATAACCCTACCTCGATATCAATGGAGAACACTCATGATTGAGGAAGAGTCGGTATTCATCACCCCTACAACAAGACACCAACGATGCCGCTCAATCGTTGTTCTTCGGTTCGGGGTTCAATGTCGCTCGTCACCGCTGGCCGAAACTAGTCCTGTCCTCTAAGTGGTTGGTGCCATGACACTTTATCAGAACTTTGTCACTTGATGAAGTTGTGTCAATACCCCTCCCCATGCTCCATATAAATTGGATAGGGGGAGGGAGAGTAACGCTTATTGAATTTATAGGGGTTAATTTAATAGGAACCTCCCTAATTTCCAACAAAGCTGTTACAAAGGATTTGAAGGGTCAATCCATTTAATGGATTGAGACACTGTTGGTCCTGTAACTTCAACTTGTCCATTGGAAGAAATGATATGAGAGAAAATAAAATAATTTATTTATTTTATTATTCTTTTAAAAGTCCCAAAATCTATATTTTTTCCCTTACCAACTATGGTTAAAATGATGTCTCCCTTAAGTTAATCCTGGCACTACAGATTCAATGGTGCCCTTGTATTTTTAATCCGATCACTGGTTCAAAAGATAGAAAATGCCTCTTGCACGTTTACTAAACGTACCTAAAAAAAGTTTATAAATTCGTTCTAGGCAGACCGGGGCTCTGAATTACACACCATCAATTTTCATAGACTTGTAATAATTCCATTAAAAAAATTACATGGAAAATCTAGGTCTTTACATTCTATAGACCTTAGTAACATTCTTCCCCGAATTCCACAATATTGACTAAGAAAACAAATGGGGGTACTGAGCACGAATATGAGCCTCCATCTCCCAAGTTCTATCTCGGAGGTTCCCATGCTGCTACCGAACGCGCACCAGAGGTATCGATCGTCTACAAAGGAATCACTCATATCGATCCACAATCTCTACTGAAACCTCCGTAAACGTCGCATGCCATGGTTGATGATGTGAGATGGGTCATGCACGTATCTCCTTAGTTGGGATTCATAGAAGATGTCGTGAAACCTCTCTAACTGTGGTATTCCCAAGTAGTATGCCACCTCGCCTATCATCTGAAGTATCAGAAATGGCCCGATAAACATTGATGATAACTTTCCACCTCGTCCAAATCACTTTAAACCTAATCAAGGTGTTACCCATAAGAAGACATGGTCTCCCTCCTCAAACTACAAAGGTCTCCATCTTCTATTATCATAAAACTGCTGTCTCATCTGTGCAGTCTTTATCCACTCCTGGATGATCTTTCCCTTCTTAGTGGTAGCCCATACCAACTCTGGACCCATGAATGTTGAGTACCCTGGGTCTGTCCAGCATAGAGGTGATCTGCAAGGTCGACTGTATAGGGCCTTGAATGGTGTCATACCAATGGTGGAGTGATAGCTGTTGTTGTATATGAACTACTCCATGGGGATGTAATCCTCCAAAATTCTTCCAAAATCAATGATTCAAGAACATATCATGTCCTCCAATGTCTGAATGGTCCTCTCCATCTGACCATCTGTCTACGGATGAAAGGAGGTGATGAAACGCAGCTGAGTCCGGAACGCCTCCTATAATCCCTACCACAACTAGGACATAAAACGTGTTTCATGGTCAGAGATGATCATCAATGGCACCCCATGAAGTCGCACAATCTTCTGTATGTAGAGGCATCCCAAGACTTCTACTGATCCCTTCTCTAGGGTAGGTAGGAAGTGGGCCCACATAGTGAGTCGGTCAAGGATCACCCAGAAGAAATCATGTATCTTGGACCTATGTGGAAGCCCTGTCACATTTTCCATGGAGATTCCATCCCACTTCCACTCTGGAACCACTAGTGGCTGCTCTTAGCTTGCTAGAACCTGATGCCCGACCTTCACTTGCTGATACGTGAGGCATCGAGAAACAAACACTGCCACTTATTTATTCATCCCTATACACCAGTGCTAACCTCAGAGGTTCTGGTACATCTTCACCACAATAGGATGTACCGCTAGAGGGGATGTATAAAACTCCCTTAACACCTCCTCCCATTGCCCCACTAGTACCATGGTACATCCTCTAAAGAGGATGATGTGCTCCCCACATTTAAAAAATCCTTCATGTGCCTGTCCTGAGGATATCTGAGCACGTCAAGCCTCGCAGTCTATATCCCCAAGTTGTGCCTCCCAAACTCGCTGAAGAAGTGGGGGAGTGACAATCATAGATTGGAGTTAAGCTGTTCCTTCTCTATCCATGAAGGATATCTATAATGTGGCTAGCTACTATGTCGCCTCACTTAGAAACTGTAGAACATACCTCCTTCTGAGTGCATATGCTACCATGTTACCCTTCCTAGGAGTATATAATATCTCAAATTCATAATCTTGGAGGGAATCCATCCATCACCACTGTCTCAGGTTCATGTCCTTAGTAGATAAGATATACCCGAGACTCTTGTGATCACATTAGTCTATAAAACATTCACCCATCATGTAATTTCACCACATCTTTAGGGAGAAGACCACTACGGCTAACTCCAGGTCATGGGCTCGTAGTTATACTCATTATGTCTCAACTATTGTGAGCCATATGAGTTATTTTATCACTCTTGCATTAGGAAACAACCATGTTTGGTCCCTGATTCATCAAATTAGACTACATACTCAATTCCCTCTTCTGGTAGCCTCAAGATGGGGGAATCGTCAATCTCTCCCTTAGCTCCCGAAAACTCTTCTGGTATCTCTCCATCCATATGAAGGGCTGACCCATCTTCATCAACTCTGAAAAGGGTACATAAACTCTTGAAATGTCAGGCATGAATCTCTGGTAATATCCAGACAACCCCAGGAAACAACACACCTCGTTCACACTCCTCGGTGGCTCCCAAGAAAGCAAAACTTCTATCTTTTCCAGATCCATTGCAACTACATCCTCTGAGATAAAATGTCCCAGAAAGTGGACCACTTGAATCCAGAACTGGAAAATCGAGAGAATACCATAATGCTGGTGCTCTAAGAGTGTATCCATAACTACTTGTAGATGATAGGCATTCTCCTGCTCTGATGCTGAGTATATCAAGATGTCTTCGAGGAAGGCCACCAAAAAGAGATCGAGGTATGGCTGAAAGATCTGGTTCATGAGTCCCATGATCTATATTGGGGAATTGGTCATTCCAAATGGCATAAAAAAGAACTCATAGTGGCCATACTGACATTTGAAGCTCGTCTTCTGCACATCCTCATCTCGTACCCTGAGCCAATGATAGTCTGATATGAGGTATAACTTCGAAAACCAACGAGCTACCTTCAGCTAATCGAATAGATCATCAATACTCAGAAGTGGATACATGTTCGTCACGGTCACCTAGTTCAGGCACCGATAGTCCAAATATAGTCTCAAACTCCCATATTACTTTTTGGTGAACAAAATCGGGGCTGCCCATGGAGATACACTGGGCATTATGAACCCATTTCTCTATAAATCCTCCAACTGTACCTACAACTCACGAAGCTTCGTGGGAGCCATCCGTTATGCTGGCGTATATATCGATATCATCCCATAGTACAAGTCGATGTAAAATTCCTCCTCTCTATGAGAATATAGTTTTGGAACATCATCAAGAAAGTCATCAGTATACTGGTCCACCACTATAAGATAGCTGGGACTCTCAACATCAACTGCTACACGTGTAAGGATATCCAAAAGATGTGTGATCGACTGCACCCTCCTCTTGGTAAGTACATTATATTCTGCAATGGTTCCCTTATCATCGGTAATGGAAAACCTGGTCTCATCCTCGCAGACACACCACACTTTATGCCTAATACAGTCAATTTGGGTATGGACTATGGATAACCAATACACACCCAAGATGATGTTGTAAGGCCTTGACGCCACTACTAAAATATCTCAACCAAATATCTTGCCTCCTAGAGTAATTACACAGTGCCGACACCAGTTTTTAATTGTCGAATCCACTCCCATAAGAGTCTCTAGACATAAAGATTGAGTTAACAGCTCCACCATAATCACCGAGTTCCGAACGAGGGTCATGGAAATAAAAGAGTGACTTTCAATTGTGTCTATAAATTCTGCAGCTAAGGTTGAGTAGACACAAATCATACCTATAATCACCTCTGGATCACTGTGGTCATAGGTCTCAGCTTCCTGGAGCTAAGATCGTCCCTGTCCACCAGATCCTTGTGGTTGGGGTGGACCACCTAGAGATGGTGGCGGTAGAACCTCAAATCGCCGCCCACCGCTTGCTACATGGGAATATCCAATTCCACATCCTCCTACTGCCTAGGGACCTCCCCGATCAAATCTCTGCCTCTACCTTGACGGTCCCTAGATCATTTGCTGGTCGTCAGTATGATGGGTCGGGCAATTTCGATCCATGTGACCCTTCCCGTCACACGACTAGCACTGCCTGCTCTTAATATGCCCTCCTCTATTCCGTGATCCCCACACCACCAACCCTGTATCATGAGGTCATCCAACAGAAGGCTTGTCCTTCTTGTCCCCCGACATTATCCATCTATTTCCTACTGTATATGACTATGATACCTGACGTCTGGTGGTGGCTCTCGGTCTCAGTTCCTGCTCAGTTAGAAAGATCTCCACCAAAGGTTTTCTCTCTCGTACACCTTCCTGTGTTGGAATGTTGTGCTATATAATCAATTATCTGATATACCATCGGAAGACCTTCTCAAAGGCCTGGGCCCTAAAGAAAGGGCCTCTTTCCATGTCAGTGGAGTAGTAGGAGAGATCAGTGAACCTCATCGAGTATGGGGCCATAGTCATGCTGTGCTACAGTATGTGTAGCAGCTCCTTTATATGCACTGAGCATACAGTCTTTGGGAAGAACTCTTCCCTGAAAAGGCCCTCGATGTCTTCCCAAGTGAGGGTCACCTCATTGTGTATCTAGATTATTAGTCTCCACCATCTTCCAGATCCTCCATGGAAGATACTAGCAGCTAGGATCACCATGAGATCAGCTGGTGTCCCAACTAAGCGAAAAACTCTGGCCATAGCCTCCTGCCAGTCCTCAGCCACCTACGGATTCGTCTCACCTTAGAACCTTAGAGGCCTATACCACTGGAACTCATGTAATGCACTCAGTTGGCATGAAACCTCTGCTGGTGGGGATGGTGGGAATGGTTTCCCAATGGGTAGTGGTGCTGCTGGTACACCACTCGAAGGTGCTAATGTCGTAAGAGGGCCCTGTACTGAGGCCTCATCACTCGGTGGGCCGTCATCGCGTACTCCTTTAGGAATCCTGGTTGGCTGTCTATGGGGTGTCATCCTAAAAGAAAACAGTTGTTACCTAGTAAATAAGTTATACCCGGTGAGATGATCAAAGAGATTACAAGAAATTTTTTTCAAAAAAACACGTAATCTGTGTTTCAATGTACTGAGTCAGAAATTAGAATTCAGGGTCTCGGTGTATGGATATGTCAGCCACCACCTCAACACTGGATTCTCTACACTTAAAACCACACTCATAACACATAACACTATTGCCACATAGAAAATATTAGAGTTTTAGTTAATCGGTATAACTGACTCCTTTGATAGCACTTTGCCATGATCTGTCCATCGGGGCTTGTGCCGTGATTACCCCAAGCTTTCCATCCATAGGCCAAGGGATGGAAACTAGTATCAGAAAGGCATATCAATTAATGAGAAGTCATTGAATTTATACCTGTACAAACACACAATCCATGAACACAACATGAAGCAACCATGATTTAAACTATTGTAGTAAAAAGTTTGTTGAAAGTAAAGTGGCCAGAATACAAGCCCAAATGAAAATTACAAGTACAACTAAAAGTAAAAATATAACTAAAAAGGTGAAAAATAACTCATGGTTCTTCCAATGAGGATCCAACCTAAAGGGTTGGTACAACTCATGATCAGTAGTCCCCACGTCATGAAACCCCAAATGGTCCACCTATGGGCACCGCCAGTCCTGGCTCCCTCATCCTCGATCAACTCTGTATGTCTTCATCAGAAAACACAAAAAGGTGCCAGCGTAGCCCATGCAGGTGTGAGTATAACAATTATCAGTAGGGATTCCGAGACCCCCATAGGTCTCCCAGAATCCCAAAAAGGATAAACCACAATGAAAGACCTCAAACTCAAAGCACGAAGTGATTTAAATCAACTCCACTTAGGTATATTACCATACATATACCTATGTTATTATGATATACTCATATTATACATGAGGGAAGAATATCAAAAAGGTAACACCACAATGGTAAAAGTACCAAACAGGTATCACCATGAATATAACACCACGAAGGTAACACCACGAAGGTAGAAGTACCACACAGGTAAAACCATGACGATTGAAGTACCACACATGTAACACCATGAAGATAACACCACGAAGGTAACACCACGAAGGTAGAAGTACCACATAGGTAACATCACGAAGATAACACCAAGAAGGTAACACAATGAAGGTAGAAGTACCACATAGGTAAAACCATGATGATAGGAGTGCCACACAGGTTACACTACGAAGATAACACCACGAAGGTAAAAGACTCAGCTCACACCGGTATAACATAAGTACAGAAGTAAAAATGATTAGTCGTAAGATATATCATCTTATTATATTAAGAGGCACTACTACAGACTTACATAGGATTGATAGGTGAAACTGACCACTGACCCACACAGGATCTGGCCCAAACAATATCGGTATGTGCTGACTGACATTGGACCGGTGAGCACTGACCCACACAGGATCTGATGGACGATGACCCACATAGGATTGATAGATGCCAACCCACATAGGAACAATGTTCATTCTTAACGTTACATCCATCCATAGTATTCCTCTCACCCAATGTGCTCGAGCTTCATAGAATCTACCCCTCGAGATATCAATCATACCCCTACCACTACTAAGATTTAAAAAGGTGTAACCCAAATGACTACCATATCGTAAGAGTTCCATCACGACATACGATACATTGATCGGATGTCAGGTTTGTGAGTTATAAGCATTTAAGTTTCGAGAGCCTAGTTGGATTCAGGTTCGATCCAACCTGGCCATACTCCAAATGTTTTCAAAACTCACGTGCAATATACCAAAAGGATCATATCTTTGTAAGGCTATCATTGTCAGGGAGGGTTCGTCAAATGGATGCCCACTCCACAAGTTATGGCCCATTAAGCGAAACAACTCCTAGTTGGGTCAAGGTCCGGTCTGACCCAGCTAGACCGACCTGGAACTACTCAGTTCGGGTCGCCCCGTGTTGGATGGGCCATGGAGGGCTCGACTAGCAAGGCCGCGGTCCAGCCCGACCCATAGGGGTGTGGCACGCTGGGCTTGCACAACCCATACCGTGGTGGCACGAGGGGTTTCCCCCATTTGGAAGGCGGAGCGGCAGAGACCTTTCATGTTTCCAGGTCACCCATTAGACCCAATATGGGTCTCTCCACCACAGCTCGTCCAGCGGCAAGCCGTTATGTGCCGATGCCTCCTCCTGTGGTCCACTGCCCTGTTCGACCCTGAAGTGACTGAGAATTCATGGTACTTCTCTGCCGGCAACGTGCGACTATGTAGAACATCACAATTGTAGATGATCGGTGATGACCACTCTGCTGACCACCACAACATAGTGTCGTAAACTCCTCCTACAACATGCGACAGGGTGCCACCTCCCTTGCGGCTAGCAGGTGCCGGCCACTGACATCATTTACCATCTCTGGTCTTGTCCAACCTGAAGAAAATGCTTTTGAATAACGCACACAAATTCCAACAAAGGCAAAGGGTCTTGGCCTTATTCGTTTGGCCAGTGCCCTCCGAGTTAGCTTGATAGCAAGAGGGTAGCAAGAAAGCTTCATCAAATCTTGGTAACAAAACAAGATTAAAAACCTACCTCGAAATCGTTAGAGAATGCCCGCGAATGAGGAAAAGCCGGTTTTCATCCCCCCCCCCCCGCAAAAATCCACCAATGATGCCATTCAATCATTGTTCTACAGTTCTGGGTACTGTGTCGATTGTCAATGCTCGTCGGAACCAGTACAGTCCTTTAAGTGGTTGGCACCATGACAGTTTATCAGAGCATCATCTCTTGATGAAGTTGTTCCAATACCCCTCCCCAAGCTCCATATAAATAGGACAAGGGGAGGGGGAGTAACGCTTGTGGAATTTATGGGGGTTCATTTAATCGTAACCTTTTTAATTTCCAACGATGTTGTTACAAAGGATTTGAAGTGTCATTCCATTTAATGGCATGACACACCATTGGTCACGCCACTACCGCTTTTCCATTGAAGAAAAATATATTTGAGAAAATAAAACAACTATGTTATTTTTTTTAAAGTACCAAAATCTATCTTTTTCTCCCAACCATCTACGGTTAAAGCGATGTATCTCTTAATGGAATCCTGTTTCTGCGGATTCAACAGTTCCCTTGAAATTTTAATCTGTGCACCAATTCATAAGTTATAAAATTCCGCTTGTGCATTTACTAAACATACCAAAAAAAATGACCAGAAATTCATTCTGGGTACACCGGGTCTCAGAATCACATGTTGTCAATTTTTGCAAGCTTGTAATAATTCTATATAATTATAATAAATTACATGGAAATACATGGACTTTACAACAACACTCTAGTATCATCCATCCTAGGATCACATCACATCACAAAAAAGAGGTTGAAATCAAGAAACTAGAATCTTCTACCTAATGAAATGAATATATCCTTTACACAAAACAAAATATCACGGTTCCAATGCACAAGGATCATGGCCTTCACAAGAAAGTGGGAAACATAGGCACTTAAAATAATTTTCTTTTATCTGAAAACCAATTCGTATTCCATCCTGAATTAACTGATTCGTTTTCATATGTTTCAACTATGGAAAACCTATGAAATAAACTATCGAAGATATCAAAAATTAAATAAACAATTAATTTAACATGCCTTTAATTACTTCATCAACAATCATCAATATAATTTAGGTACATTAACCAATTCAAAAATATCTACCAGATTCATTAGACACACCAATTTAATAATTTTTTGAATTAAATATTAATTAATTACAGGTTTATGTTCTTTACCAATTTCCATCATGAACAAAATTCTAATCCAAGAATGTCATAGATATCACACTATCTAGAAAATCAATAGTTAAAACACTATCACGATACAAAGTTTCAACATCTTTATGCGGTCAATACCAATTATTTAAACCATTAAAAGTAATTGTTAGTCTAATTTCATTGAGATACAAAGGGATAAATCATGATAGCTCTATAATTTCACATAAATTGGTAGAGATGAAATGAATCCCCTACCTTAAAAGGGGTTCAACATTTTTTTCATGAGAACAAACCAACACAACAGATCCCGATCACCTCCCCAGAAAGAACTAAATCCACCCCGGGATGTCATGACACAACCACTCTAACCAAATACCATGAAAATTCCATTAGAAACATGGATATTAGGCACCCACACATGAAAAACTGAAATATAAGTAAACAAATCTATGAAATCATAATAACATAGTTAAATCACGCCTCAAAATGAAAATGGGTCAATATAGATCGAATGAGGGAATCTAACAATCGATCCTTGATGAATGAATCCCTAAAAAATCCAATAGGGGTTGTCTGGAATGGAGAGAGTGCCGCTAGATCCATAGAGGTTGATAATCCTAAGTGGCTGAAAACACATAAAATAACACTACATCAGGGAATTGCATGATGTGTAATCCCTTTTCAAATTATGTAATCCTCAGGGTTCCGTTTCCACCAAAAACATGTTTCCTTTTCACATTATTTATTTTTCCAATCCCAATACATTGCATGCCATTAAACCCACTTTGACATCGTTTAATTACTTTAGTCACCATGAAATCTCCCTGCATCCAGCTTATAGCAATAAAAAAACTCAATGCTTCCCTTGATACTCCTCAGAGAACCTCGGTCTTGGAGAATGCACAAAGGGTCTATCCAAGTGTATCCAAGACCTTACACATCATCCCTAAATAAAAACAACATGAGACCCATACCTTATAGAAGAGTTCACAATAGTGTTGGGGAGTACTGATGGATATAAAGGATCAATACATCATTATGTGTAATTTTCATCTATGGTGGGGGTTACCGAGTCCCTAACTGAAGGACCTATGATCCATCACTAAGTAGGGTTAACTACTCTACTATGTATTTAAATTTCCAATTCTATAGATTCAGTATGTTTCAATGGGATCAATAACCATGTGTCTACTCTTTATATTTTGAAAAATATATGCCAACTTCTCTATGATGTTTTGGAAACTAAAATTATCAAATAAAATGTATAAGATCCATTTTTTATTAATAGACATATAAAATCCAATTTTATATTAAAAATTCTGATAATTCAAAATTCATGAATTCAAAAATTACAATTAGAAGAGTATATTTGAAAAATACTATGAACTGTAGAATATATGTTGTATAGTTCTCAATAATAGCTTGTAATCATCCAATAAAATCATAATGATGTGGGATTAGCCAAAATGGTGACCCCCAATATGGTTAATTGTTTATAGGACCCCTAGGAAAGATGAACGTGAACTATCATGGATGTCTATATCATGTTTCCTAGGTTCATGGCATGTACATTATGGAACACATTGTGTAGAACCACACAAGATGTACCATGTCTAAAACATGTACATTATAAGACATGTATCCAAATATAAAAAACATATTTATTGAATCTTATGAAATGTTGGTATGAAATATTGACCTATTGGGAACCTGGGTACATGTAGAGGTACATAGTCCTATGATGGATGGCATGTTTCTGGGGGTTAGACACTATGTAAATTTTATGAAAACCCATAAAAACTACTTCAATTATAAATGTACCCCATGATAGGTGTAATGAATAATTACATAAAAGTTAATTGATAATTACCTAGACTAATTTCTTTATTCCTCATGATTCTCTCCACAAACAATTTCATTTTCTACACCTCCTATCAAATGATTACTGTCATCCAAGTTTGATTCCCATGAAATCCTCGGTATCACCTCATAAAATCTCCACTAGTATTTATATTCACTTCCACTTATCATATCCCCATCCATCCATCAAATAAAAAACCAGTAATATCACTGAATAACTTCATTGAATTTCATCTAAAAACGAACAACCTAATCAAAGGCATCCCATTATCATTGATCTTCTTAATCATAGTCAGACTGGGAAGTGAATGACATAAATTATGTAATGGAAGAACTTGTGTTAATATAAAAATTAGAATAATTTATGATATGTAAATGAAAAAATGAATATATTTTGGAATATATAATTTCATCAATATTATTCATCCATCATCATCAACTATCATTCAAAACCAAATAGAAAACACAGATTAAAATTTTAACAAAAAATGAAAACGATAATGATAATAATAATATTAGTATAAAATTTATAAAAAAAACACAAACCAACACAAAAAACCAAAATTTCCTAGAGGATAAGTTTAAAATAATATTAAATTGAAATTAATTTAGAATAATTATTTATATTACATTTTCTATACCATCATTCATTAGAAAAAAATCTAAAATAATTATCATTTAAAGTTACATATCATTCTTAACATTAATAATCATAGATATGTTTTACTTCATGATTTAAAAAACAATTTAAAATAAATAATAAATAAAAATCATTATATAATCATAGATTTAAATAATTTCACATGAGTTATGAACAATGTAAAGGGGATAAATGAATTTTTCTAATACGATTGTTGATAGGTAAATCATAAATAATAACACCCCATCTAGTGTTTACTATTAATTAATCCCTAGGTAACAATCCTATAATTTGAGATGAATGATATAATAATCATTGCGGGATTCTCTTCAATCAATATCTAATCCCTAGGAAAAAATTATAACAATATACATAAATGGGAAAGTTATATCGATGTTCCAAGAAGAGGTTATATAAAATTGAAACCTAAACATCATTGATTCAATTCATGAAACCTAAATAATAAATGTTGTTCCACTCCATGGAAAATAAAATATTGACTTATTTCCTTATTTATTTACATTAAATTCTAAATTTACCATTCTTTTGTATTCTTCGGTGAAGAAACAACTTCCATTTATAATTTTGAGATCTCCATGAGTTGTTTTTTAGAGAATCTATTGAATTTATATTTTTAAATATAGAATTATATGTATTCTGGGAATGTATAAAGGATTCATAGTAAATTTTGTGATCTATGTAAGAAAAATGTGGCACACACTATGGGATTATGACTGTAGGTGGCACTGGGTACCTAGTTATCTAATAATTAGGGACCAATTACTAGGTATTATATTGGGAACCTATTAGATCTAGACTAGGTTCATAGTAGAAATGTGTCCATTTCATTGAAGAAAATGAATTTTTGGTCATATTTCATTCACAAATTTAACCCCATTACATTTTCTCATTAAAGATCATTATCTCTAGCATATATGATTTTTTGTATTATAATTTTAAGGTGTTATTCTTGTATTACATTATTTAAATTATTCATGATGGATCCAAGGGTCTTTTTATAGTTGAGTATAGGTTAATACATTACTATACTCTTCTATCATTCTTGATTCATTCATTTTTCACTCAAATATAGAGTTTTTTAAGTGTTCATAGCTTTTTTTAAGGTATGGGTTTAGGTTTTCAATAGTTCTAGATTTTTCATGAAATTCATGTATAATTATAGATGAAATAGTTTTTTAGTCATTGGACTATTGTGCTTATATATTGTTTTTAGATGTTTTTTCCTAGGGTTTTCATGAGATTTAGTTAATTTTTTAGGGCATCTAACTTAATATAATTATTTTATAATGGAAAATTTCCAAATAAATCCTATGATATATTTAGTAGATGTTTTATAGTAATTTGGTAATAATTAGATAAGTAAATTTCAGAACTTCTTAATTTAGGGGGTCTTAACACTATGTATAATTTTCCAGGCTATGTATAGGACATTCCTACCAATTAATTCTCAAACTTGTAATAAATCGTTGTTGTAAAAATTTCAATGATGAGGTGACAGTTTTTAGATTTATTTTATTATATTAAATTAAATTTTTTTAACAAAATATCACAATAAAGTGTGTTACTTATGTTTAATCCCAAATTATTAATTTACAATGCATTATAGTTCGATTTATATATATTTATTTTTAGTAAAGTATAAATTTTCGAAATGATGAATTCTTTTGGAATGAAAATTTAACCATATTTGTAGAGACCCAAAGCTTGATGTACATGGAAATTACATTAAATTTTCAAAAAACTTAATATATGACAAAAAAAGACGCCCAAAGAGCATATTAGTTTAGTTTCTTTGGAAACATGGAACATAATCTTCTAATCATGGTGAAAGATATTCAACATCTACCATAAAGTTCTTCCCCTTTTTTTCTTACCTAAAAACTTTATTTATATCCTGGGGAAAAGAAAAAATAAAAATGGTGATCTCAAATACTGAGTAAGGGTAAACATGATGAACATAAAACAATCCATAAAAATTTGAATGTAAAAACATGAGCATAAAATCTAAACATCAACATCTTGATCAATGACATAAAACATGGTAGTGCATAAGGCATAGATCATAAAGGAACATTAATCATGATAAAATATCATGGGAATAAAATATGTAATTGTGGAAAATCATTAAGCACATGTTATGATTTCCATGGTATCCACAACATTGCTTACAAGACCATCATAGTGGACAAAGTCCATTACTGAACCAGGTTTACTTGCCATTCCAGCCCTGTATTACTAAACCAGATTTACTTGCCATTCCAGCCATGTCTATCTCATGAGATATAAACTTTTACCCAATTCATTGGAAGGAGATATATGTCCCACCCTTCTCATAATTAAATCATTCTTATGTGTGCCACAAAATAAACATAAATAATTCATCATAACCCAAAGAATAAAATGTGTTTCATAAACATCATCTCATCATAACATAATCCATATAAATGAAATGGATATCATTTAATCATAAGAAAAATACAACCATGTAAATAATAGAGACATTATACTTGAAACATAAACATATTAAATAATTTCATCTTATATGGAAAATAGTTTTGACAAAACACTTGAAATGAATTCTTGAGGGAAATATCCTTTCTTCTTCAAAATCATTTTCTTTTCTCAAAATGCCATGAAATTTTCAAAGAAAAGGATTTTGTTGAAAATAATCATGAAATATTTTAGAGTAAGATTCTTTAAAATAAGGCATTATGAAATTGTATAAATCTATTCATGCCGTACAAGTTAAGAAAAACATTATTCTCATACTTTTGCTGGAATGCGATTAGAAAAGGTATCCCTTACCTTAGGTCCAATTTCTTCCGTATGTATCTGAAACTCCTTTATAGTGGGTTTAAATATATTATTAACTTGTAACAAAACCATAATAATATTTATGATATCATATATTATTCACTTAGGTCTTTATATTACCCGTTCATTTGTTAATTCCATGTTAAAGCAACGTTTTGGGTAATATTCGTTTCATTTATCGTACATGTTTGGACTTGTTGTTCTTGATATAATTATTACTTATATCCTGATTTACTTACTTCCAGAATGTAAAACATTATTTATACATCATATATATTCAGTATATATATATATATATAATATAGATAAATTAAACACACCGTTCATGGAGACGATAGGCCGTACGTACGCATGAACGTTGTATTCATTTCCTTATTGAATTGAATGGAAGTAGATGATATATATATATATATATATAAATAAATCCATTAGAATTATTATGTCATATATTTCATGATTATTTATTATATATACTTAATAATCATTCTTGAATGGTTAACATGGAGAATGAATCTCATCGCGTCGTGGAGACGGTAATCCGTACGTACGCATGAGCGATGATATCGTTACCATAATTATTGAATGGAATTGGAGTGGATGATATAATAAATAATAATTAGTATGATGTTATAATAATAAAATATAGTTATTATTTCCACCATTATAACCATCCAAGTAAGGTGGTGGTGGAAAAACAGATTACACCACAGTGTAGAGACGGTAAGCCGTACGTACGCACGCGCAGTGATTTCATTTTCCGTAGGATGGATAGAAGTTGAAATAGAGATGTTTCAGATTTATAATAACATATAAGTATAAGAGTGATACTGATGTTATTACTTCATAATTAGAAAAATAAATAATAGGAAGTAGAAGTAGAAATAAATTTGAAATAATCGGTAAAGGATATTACCTCTTCTTCGACGCGCCTCTTCTAAACCTCCTCTTAGGGCAATAAAGTTGGTCTTTTGAGAAGACCAGAACCTCTATTATAAAAATAGAGATGTTGACAAGAGTAATTATCAGGGGTTGGCCGAGGTTTTAGGCTCAAAAAGTTGTGAAGAGGAGAGGGAGGAGGTGCCCTTTTATAAGGGAGGAGAGGGACACCTTTGGAAACCTCAAAACATTAATTTATAATAATTTCAAACCCCACATAAAAACCTCCAAAAATGACTCGATTATAATATGAGATTAGATATGGTTGTAATCTCATCAAACAATAACATTTAGACATGGATTAAGTTTATTTTAATCCTTATCATTTTGATTTATCTTTATTTATTCTATTTAATTTTATTTGTGGTAATAATATTCTAAATTTTAAATTGTTATAAATACATACTTATATGTTTTCAATTTCCTATAATTGGATAATTTATTACATTCTAGACCATATTATGTTAAATTTATAATTTTTAAATATTTTTGTTATTTTTAAACAATTTAATAATATGTTATTTTTATAAAATAGCAATAGTGTTAATTTTGACACTATTCATTTATTTGAATTTAAATAAAATCCACATGGAGGATATATTCAAAAAACATTAAATAGATTCCTAACATGTTATATTAATCTAGAAAATTTGTTTCAAACATTAATTAGTTCATATAATATTTATTTTAATATTAATAAAACCATTTATTTGACATTTCTCTTAATAAAACAATCACTACCTCATTTTTGTATAATTTTTTAATATACTTATTAATTGCATAAAAATTAAAAATAAAATACTATGATGATGATAAATCTAATATCTTTCAAAATAATACTTTTAATATAATTTATCATCTTAAAATAACAACATGTAAATTGATATATTTATTAAATTAAGAAGGTGACAACTTTGACATCATTTAAAAATTAATATAAGTGTCATAATCGCTTATATAAACCCCCAAATGGTCAAAATGTCTACCATTGGATGATTATGGCTTATATATAAACGAAAAATAAGTTTTGGTAAGGTTTTTGGGCCTTTTAAGGGGTATTAGTATTTTAATAAAAACAATATTATTGATTTTTCACTAAATAAATAATTTATGCATCATTAATGTATAAGCGATTAAGGTAATTAAATATCTCTTAAAAATTACAAATATATTATCATAAAAAAAAAAATATCTTTGAAATGAGTACTTATAATATAATTTATATTCTATATATCCTTATATTAAAATTACTTTAATTATTAAAGTTTGAGTGAGGCATATTTCACTTTCCTTTAAATGAAATAAATTAAAGATCTTAATCACATCCATGTGGGTTAAAATTGATTCCATTTCAACCCAATTATGTTTTAGGACGAAATATAATCATCCAATTATATTAATACAAGTTTTAGGGAAATTTTATAATATTATATTTACCCTTAATTACCCGATTGACCTTTAACTATGATAAATAAAAATTACCGTATTTACTATTCAAAGTGAAAAAAAATAAAAATTAGCCTATTAAAATAATTTGGAACTACTGATTATAAATATGGAATCAATTTTTACAAATTAAAATCACAGAAGTTGCAGAAATTAATTTAAAATTAATCCTGTTGTTAAGAAAATGAGTTATAAAAGTTAAAACATTGTAAAAGATTGAAATGATTTTACCTATGAATTCAATGTAAAATCAATGCTAATGACATAAATTATATTAAATGGTAAAACTATATTATATTTATACTTTAAAACCATTAAATATTATAATTTAACCATATAAATTATCACAATGAAAAAAGTTGTTTTTAATTAAATTATAGCGTGTTTATACTATTCATTATAATATAAAAGTTATCAGAATAATATGAAAAATTTATCCAAATTAAATTTTTATATCATTATTCCAAATAAGAATTTTATTTTGTAAAATTGAACTTATAAACATGTCAAAGACTAGATTTAAAGTGGGTGCACCATCAAAAGGTGGCAAAATTGCATTTTTTTGAAAAATAATTATTTTACCCGAAAAATTTATTTTGTTCTCATACCATGTTCTAGAAAATGTTTAAGATGAAAAATAATGTAAATTCAAAATTTAGTTAATACTATTCATAATGGCTAGTTCATAATAATATTATAACCATATATCATTGTTTAGTGAAACGCGGTATTGCCTACAACACAAGCTATTGAGAAAGGTCACAATTGCGTGTAATGCAAGCCAAGTCAGGGTTGCGTGTAGTGCACGATTCCTTTGCAGTTGCGTATAAATTAATCCAACCATATTTCATTTATAAATTGAATACATATATACATATATACACTCAATGTTTTGTAGAATAACTTCTATCAAACAAACTTGAAATTGTGTGTAACACGATCCAAGAATAGTGTTGCGTATACTGCAAGATAATACGGTGTTGAGTATAGTGCAAGATAATCTTAGTGTAGCATAAAACAAAAGAAATCAAATAAATTTAAAAGGATACTTCTCATAAAATCTCGGGGTGTTACAATATTTTAATTTTTCAAAGCACTAGTTATTATTAACATTCATAAATGTCTTTATATATGATAAAATGATTTATAACAAATTATTTAATTATGTTTATTTTCATTATATTAAAAGTATATTTTATTTCTCTTATAAGTATAATATGGAATTTTTAGTTCATTAGTTCTCATGTTTTATGATTTAAAGTAAATATATATATTTTCTAGTCATTGGTATGCTTCTGTATATATGTGTTCTTGTTCTGTACTCTTATGGATGTTAATTTATATGACGATTCGAATTATAATTATAATTTTTAATTTGGTCATTATATTAAATTTATGAACCACATTTTGTGATTTTAATTATACTTGTTAGGGTAATAATATCCTCTTAAATTAACCCATACAAGATATATGTCAATAATTAATCCAATACCATTGTTAATAACTATCATCAATGGTGATGTTACAACCTGTTAACACCTGTGGGATGCAACTATTTTATTTCAAAATTTATCAGTTGTTAATTGACTAAAAATTCTAATAGTTTAGAAACATAATTTTTTCATAAAATATAAATTTCATCAAATAATTTCATATATTATTTTAAATTAAACTGAATGTTTTCAAAATATAAACTATTTCAATTCTATTATGTACAGACATAAATTTTATTTTCATTTAATGTCTCTAAACATAATCATTATTTTCAAAAAAAAACATCTTCTCTTTTCAATCGTACTCTTCAACAGGGATAAATAAAAATTATTATTTCACGGTAAATTTTGGGAATTTATTTTATGATTAAAAAAGTGTTTTAGAAATATTTATTTAATAACGATTCATTATAATAATTAAAGGATATCCATAAAGTGAAATTTATATATAATAAATTATTCTTTATTGGGTTATTTTATCATGTGTGTACTAATAATTTAATATAATTCAGCTAGATCTCCATTTGTGTTAATGTATTTCTATATACATCATAATCATTTATTTTAATCTTTTCCTGAGAATGTTAACAATAATTCATTAAAAATAGAATATATTCCCTGAATTATAAAAAATTTGTGATGTTTTTTGTAATTCTAGTCATTGAATCAACATAATATTGCCATTTTTAGTAGCTATATTGTTTTATGACATGGGAAATTCTCTCAAATTATTCAAAAGATATATTTTATTTCATACAAAATAATTTTTTTAAATAAATAATATTTTTTTAGAATAACTAGTAATAGAATTTTTAGAAAGGATACAACTTTGATAAATATAATATCATGTTATCATGGTTATGTTACTATTGAAAAACTATAGGCATGTATAACATTATACAATATGATTTATGATATGGGATCATAGTACTCAGACTCTTTCATAAGTTATCTCACAACCCTAAGGTGATGGGTTGATAATGCCTTGAATCTTAAACATATATTCCTTATTCCATGGGATGACGTTTTCCCTTGAATTTTATCTTAGAATAAATGTTATTTGTTTAGTTTTATAGAATGAACATTATATATTCCATGAATAAGAAATCATAGATCCCGATACTAGTAACAAAACATGTATATATAGTTATTGACTCTCCTGATATAAGGAGTCCCTTATTTTATTTTTCGACTCATCTATAAGCTAGTTATTTGATATTATTCAAAAAATTTACCTGCTGATTGCATGTCAATTTTTTTATGTAAATTTGTAGACTTTTCAATGTATAATATTATTAATGGATTTTTTTAGATATTTTTTGGGTGACCAACAGTATATGTACATTCTCTCACCCTGTATCGACACTCAAATTGAATGTAACTTTACAAGTTATACTATAGGTACTAAGGAATCGATTGATATTCATTTAATATAGGGTAATTTTATATTAATAATTAGGATAGAATCTATGCTGGTGATGAAGATAATGGTTTTTATAATTATTGGAATAATTTTAATATCACCATATTAATTTAGTTTGCCACATCATAGGTCATGTTTTTCCTTGAATTTGATTGTTTTCATTCATATATATGCTTGACAGCATGTTAATATAATTTGTGTTGAATTTATATTGATTTGTTTAATTATATTTAATATTTGTAATGGTTTCATATATAGTGTGTTAATTATATTATATAATATCCAACATATTTAAAATACATTTCCAACATTAGTGGACAAACATTATTAACTTGCTCTGTTTTTCTTGATGGTGACTTGTTCCCTAATATAAAACCGAGTATCAAGTGTAAATAATCAATAATTTATTGAAATATTAATTCTTTAATAAATATTATGTGGATAGATTTATCCACTAGAAAATAAATTCTTAAGGTTTCATATAATATTTTTAAAAAATAGATATTGAAAAATGAAAGATAACCATTAAATAATCATATACAAAAAATTGTAACCACAATGTGAAGTAAATAAGCCTATTAATGCTATTTAACTTAGTGAAACTAATCCACTAATTAAATATATTTATAATTAAGATTTATTTTCTAAATTGGATATTTTTAATGTGTGATATATTTTTTTGTATAAATAATAAATTAAAAAATAATTTTATAAGATTAGTTAGTATACCTAATGAATTATTTCCTAAAAATAGTTTTTCTCCATAAATTATGATTTTATTTTAATGTTACTTTTAGGAGTTATTGATCTATAATTTATAAAATAAAATAACTTACTATATCATGAAAATATTATATATTCATTAATTGTTTGGATTTTACTAAAAATATTATTTTTATGTGCGTAGTTAAACAATTATTTTAAATATTCCATGACTTTTAAAACAATTTAGCATAAAAATGAGATTTAAAAATTTATGAAATAGTTTTATTGGAAAATATGTAATATATAAGTTACTTAATAAAATATTTTCTAATTTTCTAATTTATATTTTACCTTTTTGTGGTAATAATTGTTTTAATTTGTTTTTAAACATATTAATCACTCAATATTTTGAAGTGGATATCAGTAAAATTCTTAAAATTAATATAATAAAATTGATTTCATATAAGGAACTAAAATTTCCAATTTATGATATAATAATAATTTTTTATTGTACAAAGGATATGTTACCTTGGAAAAAATCTAGTTACCATAATAGAAAACCAGAAAGGTAAAAAGGGGTAACTGATGGGGATAAAAGTTATAACATGTTAAAAAAGGTTTATAATTGAGTGGTTAAGGAGTATATTGACCAAAAAATATCTAAATTTAATTAAATTAATTTTTTTAACCTTTTAAAATGTTTAAAATGTCATCAGTTTATATTAGGTTGTTATAATTTCAAAAATGTAAGTGTCAAAAATTATAAAAGCGTCCTATCACCACCCCATCAAGAAAACTCAATTGATTTTTTTCCAACTGAAACTATGAAAATTAATCTTAATTTATGACCATAATTAGTTTTCCTTGAGACTCTAGTTATAAGATTATTTCTTATGATGTCCATTTCCATGGTTTTTTTCAAGAGAAAGTTAATTTTTTCAATGTGAGTACTTTTTTATAAATTATTATCATTTGATTATTACCTCATAAATATAAATATATATTTCACATATAAAGAAATCATAATATTATGAATACTTAATGTTAATATTCTTTATGAATAACTTTTAACAACCTTAACCTTTTTATTTTAATAAAGACAAAACCATCACTTGTGTGTTGTTCGGTAGACAACCTCCACGTAGCGATAACATCCATTTTTTCACTACTCCCTCTCCTAGATTATTATAAGGGTTAAATTTAAGAATATATAAATCATATATAATATAATTATGATTATTGAATGTAAAATTATAATCCTCTTTCTTTTCCACTTTTTCTTTGATAAATGGAAATTTTAACCTTGCATTGTATGAACTATCACCTCCATGATAAAATGTTTGTTATTTCTCATAATTTATTTATTTGAAAAAATATATATAAAATCATGATAAAAACAATAAAAAATAACTAATAATATAATTTTTTTCTTTAATAATGATATAATTCTAAAATAAACCACTTTTATATTCAAAATCATCCCTTAATTATGGTATGTTCTTATTTTAGTCGATTTAACCCGCTGCGTGAAAAATGAAAGAAAATATTATAATGGATAAATAGTAGAAAAAAATTATGATAATATATTATATTGGTATGAAAATAAATATTTATTTTTGGGTTCTATGATTTTAATTTCAATAATAAACTAAATAATTAATATACCAATTCTCATATGTTAAAAATAACCAAAAGAAGCTTGTAGATGATTTCATGTTTAAGGACCGTAAAAAAAATCCTAGCGATTTAAATTATAACATTATAAATAACTAAAATTTGTAAATTAAATTACCTTTTATAATCTATTAATAATGAACCTTGGGATTATAATTTATAAAAACCCCAATATTACAAAAATAGTTTAAAATGATAAAGATTACTGTAACCTGATATTGAAAATAGATAATAAATAACCAATATAAATGTAGAGATTAAATAAAATTTATGTTTATAAAAGTGTATGGATATGAATAAATATCAAAACTATTTTATTAATATAGTATTATTTTGTTATGTAAGAGGTTAAATCACTTCTACATAAATCAATAATAAAGTTAAGGGATTTGTTAAATCAATTTTCATTCTTTGAGTTGTATGAATACATCGTGAATTTATATACCCTATATTCACTACTGTCATTTATTTTAAATTTTGGATGTTTTTTATATTATATATCCAGTGTATTAGGGTATTTAATTAAAATATAATTCCATAAAGTGATTTATTTACACTTATTTAATAACAAAAATTAGAATTTAAGAAAAGAGAATAATGAGAATGAATATCACATCCATGATTTAAAATATGTAAAAAATATTCTTTTCTGATTCAGTTTTCATTTCCCTCTAAATCATGAAAAGGATCGATCCCTAGTAAAGTTATTTTTCAATTTTCAACATATATTTTTCTTTTATTAGGTTAGTATTTAAGGGAGATCAAGATTTGAATGTCAATTTATTTAATTATCGTTTTTATATAATTTGGAAATAGTATAAATCCCAATATAATTTTTCTGGTTTATTTATATTATGAATTTTGAATGATTTTTAATTTAATTTAATACTAATGTGATGTGAATAAGATTCTATATTATTTTTTTATTAGAATATATAACCACAAGCATTGTAAAATGATATTATTATATAGCTTGTCTCCCAAAAAACCGATCTTATTGGTCACTAGGATATTATTATTAATAACTATGAAATTTAATTACTATTTCATGTAAAATATGAAATATATATTCATTTTTATCTTACCAATATGTATTTAGATTTTTTTTAAAAATTATACTATTTACATGGGTTTTTTATGATATCAATGGAGAGTTATTTTCCATTTGAATTTTTTATGAACACCATTTTTATTTGTATGTACTCTTTATGAAAATATAGTGGTTACAATTTAAATCATTTATGATAGTAATTTCATTTCCATGAATTATTTACCCTTTTATGTGTGAAATATTTTAATGTGCTGCTAATAATTATCGATGATAATTGGTGGGGTCTTATATCTCCCTCTAATATATTAGTTAAAAGCATAATTCTCATGAAATATATATATATTTGTAGAATAAATTTAGTTATTCATAAGAGTGGGTGAAAGTGTGTTACTAAAAAAGGATATTAATATGTGGTAAGAATTATGTTTCCTCACAAGAATGGGTTCCCATGAGTGACTCATGAAAATAATGTTTCTCTATACTAAAATTTGTGCCATAATAGAATGTTGTTTTTTCTTGATATTCTCTTTCACTTTTGATTCAATAATTATGTTAATTTTTTAAAAAAAACTAATGTTAATATTATATTTATATAGAGATATTTTGTGTTTATATGTTCTTATTCTATGTCCGTTTAAGTTCACTTATTTTTAATGATTTCCACTCATGACGATTTGATATTTTTCTTATATTTACATTGTTTTCTTATTATCATGAACTCACCCTTGATGAAATGATTATTCATCTATTTTGAGATTTTCAACCAACTACTTTATTATTTTCTTTATTTCTAATGATTTGAGGATGAGATTTTCTAACTTTATATTTTGACGATCCTCTAATATGGAGATCCTAAAAATAAATGATCACCCATGAAAAAACATGACTTTATTTTATATATTTTATAGAAAATAAATATTTCATTCGATAAATAAAAGTAATAATATTATTGGGACTAGTAGTATTAGATTATTTAGATACTATATATATAATCAGATTATTTTACAATGCTTAGAGTCTTATATTCTTATGTGAATCAAACGATACCATATTCTATGAATATAATTAGTTAAACTCTTTCTAAAAGCTTTTGGAAAGAAAACATAAAAATGGGTGACATAAAACACTCAATAAGGGATTAATAATTATTAAATCAACTATGAGTTCATAAAAAACATTAACATATAAAAAATAAATATCATCATGGGTGATAATAATAATATATATATAAGTTTAAAAAGAAAATGTATAATAACTAATAAGAAATAAATATCGACAAGGATAAAAATATCCATAACATGGATAAAAATCATTAAACATTAACCTTGAATCATTAGATTATAAGAGAAAAATAGAAAACTCCAATCATTTATATCTGAATTTTTTTTATAGGGAATAATTATTTTCATAAGTCACACAATTTCACTGATTCTTGGGAGACAACTTAATTTTACCCACATATACATCATCTTCATGAGTCACACACTTAAAACCATGATTCTGATCAACTAAATTATTCACATGTTGGCTTATATCATGATATTTAAAATTTTAACTAATGTATTGGATTGAGATATATTTCTCTACCCGTCATCATAAATACTTATAAATTCCACTTGAACATTATTCACTTATCCCTTTACAAAGAACCAATAAAAAATAATGGGCTTTCACATAACTGTTTAAAATAAAAATTCACATACATAAATAAACATTTGAAATAAAAACGGGTTTCTTAAAATGACCAATGGAAAATAATTCTTCATTTATAGAAGAAAGAAGACATGGAAATAACAGTGTGTTTCGTAACATTTCAAGGCAGTATAAAGACATGAATTAAATTTATTGAAATAATAAACATGATGAATAAAAAATGAAAATATAATAGAAGAAAAAATTATGGCCATTCATGTAACATAAATCCCTTATTGATTTATATTTTTTATGGTATATTGAAAAAATAAAATCAAAACACAAAATAATATTTTTCAAAATAAAATAGTTATCATCGAAGAAAATCCACAGTAATGAGTATGTTTTACAAAAGACGCCATAATTTTCATTAAAATATGTGAAAATAAAAACCTAATAGAAAGGTATATGAATAAAAAAACAAATTTTAACTATATAAATAATATATAACATAATTTAAAATATAATATCAATGATTTTTGGGAACATAGGGAAAATAAATTTGAGAAGAAGTCCTATAACTCAAAGGAATAAGTTTGAGTGACCAAATCCATTACATTTATTCCTAAATTCCATAAAAGTGAATTAAAAAACAGTGGAACGAAAATAACTTTCATAATAACCTTTTTAACATTATTCTTATATATAAATATTTATAAACATAATATTTAATTATTATCTAATTTTATATTAACTAGTTATTATATGTTTTTAATGTTGTATGTGAGAAATATTGACCATTTTAAACTAGTTTCAAAATAGAAATGTTGTTAATAATTAGTCCACTAAATTTCATAATTAATATATTGTAAATGGTAATGTAATTGGTGTTTTTAATTATTTACAATGCTATAATTTCAATCTATAGTTGTTTCATTGAGATCTTTAAAGATGAAATCATTGATGATAATGTTTCAGTTATTTTTAATCAACATGTGTTGGTATCTTAATTAATGAGTTTAATAATAACATTACCATTACAAAAAAAATCATTTTTTTTTAAAATTGTCAAAAATTATTAGTTATTATTTTCTCATACTCATTGATGATATTATTTTATGACATTGTATAAATATGTGGTTTGACCAACATAAACAAATCATAACATAAATAATCGATGATTATGATTACGGAAGTAATTTCTTTTTAGAATAATATCACAATTATAGAACTATAATGATATTATATTGATTCTTTTTATATTTTTAATCAATTATTAAGATATTTTAATAAATAATAATAAAATTATACCTAAAATATGATGGGTTACCTCATGGAGGTGGTAGTCCGCACAACACAAGAATATGGTTTTTATTTCTTAAATAAGGGGACAGAAATAAGGTGGATTATAATTTTTACAAATAATCATAGTTATAGTATATATTACCAATTTTTTATTAAATTTAACCCTTACAATGACTGAATAGATGTGGTGGTAAAAAAATGGAAGTCATCACTTCATGAAGGTGGCAATATGTATATTGCATGAATTATAGTTTTGTTTTTATTAATAAAAAAGGGAAATGTTGTTAATAGTTATTCCTATAGAGTGATTAAATTTAGGATATAAAAAGTAATTATGTAATTATATGGGTATTCTGAAATTTAATTTGGAATGTGATAAATAAAATTATTGAAGTTAGGGATAAATTAATCACATTATGACGTATAATTTCCCTAGGAAGATTGCTTAGAAATAGAGAACTTAATCCAGAATATTATGGTTAGAGGGAAATATAAAAGTAATATGATTATAAATAAAGTAATTTGGATTGATTTTTGGTAGAAAACTAATTATTTTAGTGGTCTTGATGGGGTGCTGAGAGGCCCCTTTTATATGGGGTGAGAATGGTATTTTTTAGAAATATCGTCACTTAATATAAATAGACCACATGTTAAAAATCTTATGTGGATCCAAAAATATATAATTATTATGTAGATTTCTATTCTGGTCTATCCACACCTCCAACTCTCAAATAAAAAATTTTCTTAACATCTTATGCTTTTTACTCCCAATATTTCCATTTTTTACCATTTTTCTTTTCTACTAGAGTAACTAGTTTTCTCCAAGGTGAAATTTTATTAATAGAATAAAATAAAAGGATTATAGTTAAAATATTTAGAACTTATAATTTTATATATTATATATATTCTATTATATTCATTTTTAAAAGTGACGAAATTAATTTTAAAATAATATGTGTATTATATATTAAGATATTTTTCTAAAATAAATATAACTTTATTTATAAAAGGTAAAATTTAATTAAAAATAAATATTAAAATATCACATATAAAAAATAATCGTAGGTATAGAAAAATGTTTCAAAAATTTAAAATTCATACATATATATTTATAATTTTTTAAATGTTATAATAAATTTACAAATTCTATTTTGTTATTATACACCTAAAAATATATCCTTTTGGAGAAATACCGATAATTAATACTTAGATAATATTATCATGAAAATTACAACAATTAGTTTTATTTTATTATATTTAAATTATATAATTCGTAAATTTTACTTTCAAATAAAATCATAAATTATGGAGAAACTTGTTTTTAGGACATCACTCATTTGGTGTATTTACTATTATTATATAATTACATCTAATATATTATTTTTTTCAAACATATATAAAAAAAGTAATGTATCAAATTTATAAATGAAATATAATCATAAAGTTATTTTATTTTCTTATTAACTATACATATTAAAATAACATTAAAAGTGTTATATATTTCATGATGAGGTTAAAATGGTTTTTAATGGATTATTTAACAGATATCATTCAGTGGTTGATATCTTTTTTCTTAAAATATTTCTCAGTTCTATATGGTTCAGTTTTATATGTAGATAAATTTATCAGTGGTAATATTTTTTTAAGGAGTTATATTTTACAGAAAAAATTTCATTACATTTTAACCATCTTAAAAATAATTCGAACCATGAAATTTTATTACATGGATGAAAAAAGTGAGTGAACTTTTTTCTCATGAAAACAATATGTTCTGACATGGATTCAATGAAATTATGATTTATCCACAAACCATTGACTAGATGAGTGTTCTTATTCAAAAACAAATTTTCTCCTTAATTTAAAATCCCCCCTTATTGTTCCTCATATGGGAGATTTGATTCTAGTTTTCTGATGTGCACGTTTATTACATGTGATTGGCATGATATTGAAATCCACAAAAGTGATACAAGGAACACATCGTGTAATTGGGGGATATTTTTTGGGAGTGATATGTGATAAGATACTGCCCCAACAGAGTAAAGGATCTAGAAGAGATTAATGTACCTAGGGAATAGCTTCCCCTTTTTCATAAATCGTATAACCCACATCTATGGAAATATTTGAAGGAATACCACGTCACCAAATTGAAACACCAGATCCCATTAGAAGTTATCTACCTAACCATTATGTCAACGATTTTTTACATTCATATATCACTGAATGGTTTAAAAATTCTCCATCATTTATTAGAAAATGTTAAGACATATATACTATCTCCCATAAACTTTTTCATGACATTTTTGAATACTAAAAATCTTCTAATAAAAAGAATCATATGTTTCTATCTAGAATCTATAATAGAAAATTTTATTGTATCATAACTCTACCAAGGGTATGTGTTGATCAAAATATAATTGAAATTACATAAAACTAGAACTCAACATATCCTGAAGAGTTTGAGTAGTCATACAGGATGGAACATATTTTATAGATTGATAATAGCTACTTAAATTAAACTCTATCTCCAATGATTTCTAATGAATCTTTATGAACCTTAAGGTAAACCTAAAATCAAAATAAAGTATAATGGATAGTGGTACTATATGTTGCATTATCACTTCCCTTATGTATATCATGGAGAGTATTTCAAGACATGAATCATATTTTATGGAAATAAAATTCATCAACATAGTTAGGTATTCGACTAGAATCCATTTAACATTATAGCCCCATGAAAGTTTGGGGAGTTCTACGATGAAATCAATGACATTTTCCAATTTCAATACTATTATGGGTATTGGTTTACTTCTATAATTAGGCATTATTCCATATAATTATCCTGATGGGAAAAAAATAAATGAGATATATATCCTATGATCTCCCTCTTCATTCTATCTGACCATAGGTATTAATTTAGATATCCATATAAATTTATTATTCCATAATGAATAAATAAGTATTAAGTATGAGCATCATAAAAAATTTCCCAATTCCATTATTGTTTTGATGAAGCAAAAATCCCATTTCACAAAAATATAACTCCATATTTTCAAAGTATAACTCTAGAATACTCAATATTTTTTGGAGTTGTAAATAAAATTTTTGATCTTATTTTATATTTACAAGAATGAATGTTTGCGAAGTCATTTATAAAAAATTATATTTTTATCCTCTAATTATGACTTCTGGATTTATCCTATGTAAATCTATTAGTGCTGAGTCTTCTTCAATCCTCATAATGGATTGAGTAGCATGATATTTCATTCTCAAACCCTCAACTACCTTTTTTTACTTCCCCATGTTGTAATATATTTATTTGTCAAAATATTTTATCAATTATAACCTTCAATTTGGATTCATATATAAATCCTTCTATGTGAATATATAATTCTTATTTTTTATGAATATATATATCAAAATTTTCCCTATATTGATAATGTAACCAAATTGTTATTGTAAAAATAACCACTAATAACTACAAATTACGTGTCAGGTAAATTTTCCAAGAATATTTAATTTATGTGATACATAATCAATTACTATATCATTACACTAGATGATTCATCCTAATCCATTTTTCAATTTATTAGTATATATTAAAAACCCTTTCCGACTACATGGTCATCTAATTATAGGAGTAGTGACCAACATATTCTTTTGTTCTCTGAAACCATCTTCACCCATCCAAAGTAACATCACACATTTATATATTATCTTGGTTAAGGGATTTGATAACTTTGATAAATTTACCATAAATCATCAATAATTCCTAGTTAATCCAAGAAAATTGTGCATCATGGTTTTAGTGGTCGGTCTAGGCCATTGGTTGATAACTTTTTTCTTTGATTTAATTAATGATATTCTATTTATCATGATTATAGGATATAATAATGATACTTTATTTCTCTAAAATTCACACTTTTTAAAATGGAATACAATTTACCCTTTATTAAGGTTTTCGACAAAATCTATAAATTATTTTCATTATCTTCATTTTATTAAAATATATTATAATATCTTCAATAATTATTTCCAAAAAGAAAAATTAAAGGTAATATCTAAATACTCAGTTCATCAAATACATAAATAATGTGGGAGAATGGATATGCATAAAAAGAATCATGATAAATTTATCATGTCAATACCTTGTGTGGATTGTTGTTTTAGAAATATCTTGTGATTTTACCCATATATAATTATATAAAGATCAAAGGTTAATCTTTGATAAGTATCAAGCTCCACAGAGTTGATCTAAAATATCATTGATATAGGGCATACGATACTTTTTTATCATAATTTTTTAAACTCTTGATAGTAAATTAAAATACTCATTTATCTATATTTCCTTTCAAAAAAGTGGGCTAGTTCTCCCTATAGTTAAGTGCTCAGGCATATTAATCCCTTATCCAAATTTGATTTATGTATATTCTTTAATTACTATAATTAAATGGAGTCCACTCTATATTGACTGTTTGAGATAGGAATGGATCAATTAATGGGAAAAATTGAAAACTTAGCCTTAATATTAAAGGGTATATAATGAATTTATTTTATAAATACATCGGTACACTTACATGCATTTGGTGTATAATCAATGTTGACTACGATACCAATCATTTGAGCTAAAAACCCTTCATTGTTTTTTGATATTAGGACACTTATTAAATATTTATATTTCAATGTGATTCCATGATTATTCATATGTACATACTTGATAACAATTTCATTAATATTTTGAAATGAGATTTCTTTTCATAAATAGTAGATATATTCTTTACTCAGGTGAATCTAATACATACCCAATGTCATGTAAAATTAAACTAAAGGAATATAAATTGTATCATAATGACATTTCCACAAACAAATATCAATAAGATAATATTAATATATCCTATATGTGATTATTATTCAACTAGGTGTTTTCATAGATATTTTGATATTAATTTCTATAGGTGGTGAGTACACATTGTTATAAAAATTATCTGATATAAAATATTGTGATGAAACATAATCAAATAATGTATTAGAATATCTTGAAAGTTGATCATGTATACCTTGCATCACTTAAATATCATCATCTACCTCAATAAAAGTGATTGTGAAATACCTTACTTATTCCACCATTTAGGGAGGTTATTAGGGCCTATTTAATTAATTTATGTAAGGGTTAGAGAATTGATTCAAATAATTTCCAAAGTCCATGAATTTGAATCATTACAGTCTGTATTTATCATTAGATATTAAATTCTTTTTCTCAATAGAATTAATTGGCCTCATAGTCTTACTTTGGAAGTTCAAGGAATGATATCCTACATTACCACACACAAAACACTTCCTTGACCCTTTTAAGAAATATTTTTGTATTCTTCATCGCACAAATTTAGTAATAATGGAGTTGGAATTTATTCCACCCATGTAAGATATTAGCAATGTTATCCTGATATTGGACATTCAATTTTTAATCCCCAAAATATTGATAGTCACTAATTTACATATTCACCGTTATCAAACATCAAACATTCTCCTCATACCTCCCATAGTCTCTTATGGATAATGTCCTTTGAAGTCATGCTTTTATATAAATAATTCATCAATTTATATTTCTTTTATATTGGGAGGCATAGAAAGAGGAATCCCTTATGGGACTCATAATATTTTCTTCATAAGTGGAAATGGAATCATCATCCTTTCATTTCAGTTATAGAAATTATTTCTCTATCCTCTTGTGAAGTTTTTAGGGTATGTTTATAATTAAGACTAATTTCATTAACTCCCCCATTCCATAGTGTCTATTTATTCTTTCTTGTAAGGTTCTTAATGATATTCCACCATTGTTTAGTGTCTCCTTCCTAATGATAAAAAATCAGGAAAAATTATCATTCTAAAAAAATGGAATCTGGAAAATATATTTCCCATAAAAGTGATCCATTTTTTTAAAAATAATTCTATTTGAAGATCCACAGAAAGACTATGGAAATTTTCACATGAATAACTCAATAAGAATTATATCATCCATGTTTAATTTTGGAGCTCAACTTGGTTTGTTTTATTATTAATATCTTCTGAATATTATGAGGTAATTTCTAGGAGGTTATGAATAATTTCTCCCATTAAATTTGTTATATTATTTGAAAAATCATTAAATTTACCATCACACAGATTATTAACATAGTTTCTCCTCACTCTAGCCAAACCTTTTATAAAAACATTCAATGATAAGAATATTTTATCTAAAATTAAAACTATTATCAATAAAAGAATAAATAAAAAACAACATATGTAGCTTAATATATAAATTTTATGCCTTAAATATAGGTTATTCATTGTTTACATACAACTAGGATCTATAAACATACCATAATAATTTTCTCAAATCCATCTTAATAGTTTGTAAAGTGAATATGAATCACCAAATCATATCCCCTAGAAGTCTATAGCAATGTGTGTAGTCTTAGTTCCACTACTTATGAACCAGAGTATATATTGTTCTAATTGTCAATAGAACTTCTTTAGGGTGATTACCTATAGATGTATTAGTTTCATAACCACATCCACATTCTTTTATGCAAAATAGGGATTCAATTTCAAGGAAAACCATATAATCAAAACAATAACAAAATTTTAGGATATCACTTTATACTTAGACTCATATCTATGGGTTTCACTAATTTTTTCAAACACTAATTCTCAAAAATATAATCTTTAATTTTTAAAAATTACTAAAATGATCTTTTAATACCAAATATAGTGGACCAAGGTAATCAAACCCATTTATTTCATTATATTACATGAATAATCATTATATCTCACAAAATAGTCATGCTAAATTTTCTTTTTCTAGTTCATGTAACTATTTAATAGATAAATTTACTATAAATGTAAAATTATGAAGTAAATGTGTCTATTTATTTATTTTTAACTTTAAATAGTGATTTTATAGAGGCCATAAATATAAGTTAATGCTTATGGGATAGTAGAACTTGGAATCTGAAACTTACATGTTATCTATTTTAGGATCACTATAAAATCCCTCCCCAGTACTCACCTATGATATCAAAATATTGATTTATGATTCTGATTTGGAGATATAAATTAAATTCATGAGAATAAGTAAAATTAATACAATAATTTAATTATTTAATTTTCAAACACCCATGTTTCAAATAAAATCAAACAAGCATCATAAAAAAATTATAAATATTTTTTAAAGAATATTAAAATTCATTTACTAAACATGTCGAGTTCATTATAGAGTATGATTGGAAATCATCATTTTATTTAAGTTATTGTTTCTTGTAAAAATGATTTATTTGAAAGTTTCATTGAAATGATTTTTTAATAGGAATGAAAGAACAAGGGGAGCCTTTGGTTGACTATTAGTTGGTGGACCAAAGAGCATCGAAGGTATGAAGAGTTACATTAATTGGATTCTAATGGTTGGATTTACCAAATAATTAGATTTAATTTTCTAATAAATAATTATAATGTTTGATATAGGATATAGATATTGGTTTCTAACTCATTCATATTGTCAAATAGAATTGTATTTCCTTAGAAATGATTTTATTTCATATATAATTAAATAAGTATTAGAACATATATTTGGGAGATTGTATATATGTTGATTAATGGAGTAGTGCTTGATGGAATATGGTGGTATGGTGTATATTAGGGTGGGATATTGGGTCTTATTTACCTTAAGGTTGTTTATTAAATAACATAAGACTCAATATACTAGTTTTTATGGAGGTGGTTGTTCAGGTATCACTCGATTGGGACATGATGTGATATATAATTCTTCTATTAAAGAAAATGAAAATAATAGTTTATGTATATATAATATCATTTGGGTAAGTATGTGGTCAATTGTAGTATGATATTATTAAATAAACTCAAAAACAATAGTATAGAATATAAATTTTATACAGTTTTAGTCCCAGTAATGAGATGGACTGTTGATGCAGTATGTCTATAGAAAAGTTTAAAACATTATTATTCATCATACTCTATGGAAAATGAATGATCAGAGGCATGATGTGGGTAGTAGGGGAATAAAATAAGGTTGAAGAGCATGTTATATTATAAATAATATAATATAAGATGGATAATAAGTATTAATGGATATATTTTGAGGTTTGATATGTTTGTATGAAATGTTATATTATATATTAATAAATAGAGGAGAATCACACTAATTTATTTCCCTATTATATTCAAGGAACAGGTGATCATAACATACATTATTCCATGAATATTTGAGCTATATATAGTAGTTGGGGGTATTTTTAAATTATTAGGGGATTTTATCGGATGTTAGCTATAATTAGAGTGGTATTAATAGATTAAGAAGAAATGATATTATAGATAAAACATATTATTTAATCATTATCATGGTATATTTATATTCTATAAAGTATATCATTTATTTTAATAAATGGAGGGTGATTTTATATTATATTGAGAGTGATACCATGATTGTTTTGGTATATGAGACCATGAGATTAAATATAGACCATTTAAAATTAATAAATTATTATTAGTAATATTAATAAGGATTGTGGGAGTGATAGCGGTGGATGAGCTTCCAATATTTTTGGAATATGTTTTGGATGTCATTCAGAAATATTTTTTACTACTACCATTTTTATGTGAAATCAATTTCATTATAGAGTTGTATCCTTGTGTCCCTCATATTTCATTGATTTCTTATAGTATGGTTCCATTAAAATTATGAGAATTGTGGATTTAGGTTGCTTATTTTTTTTATAGAATGGTTTTTACAGACTTATTTTATCACCATGGGTAAATACAACATTTTTTAAATGAAGTAATATTATATGTTTTGGATGTGTGTATATTGGTGGATTTTGAACATGGTGACTATGAAGAAATTTTTTCTGCTCATGGAAATGGATATTTTATTAGATCATTTTAATGTATATAACTATTTTTAAATGATTCATCTACTAATATAGATTCAATAGATATAGTTAATTGTGTAAGATATTTGGATTACCAAATTTAGAATGAATTATAGATGTGTCAAATTGTTTGTGATATAATTGAGAGAAATTAATGACAAAGTAATATTTATGATGATTATTATGTCAATGTTTTCTCATCTTTTGTATTGGTTAATAGTGGTATTAGTAGATGATATTTTTATGTATTCATGTATAGGGGAGGAGGGTACAAAAAATTTTACTGACTATTTTATAGAACCAATAAATAAAATATTTATATATTACATTATCGTAGTTCAAGATGTTCACATGTTAGATGGGTTTCCCGGCACAGGTCATGTCTCATCAGGGTGTGATAATTGATCCTTTGAAGATCATATTATTTTTTTCATGAATATAACATAATAATAATGTTGAAAGATACAAATTATTTAGTCTATAGGGATATTTCATGAGTTTTTTCTGATTTACCATGAATTATGGCATCATAAAATACTCTGAAAAAATGGATTACTATTTTTTATTGAATTCATTGTGTCATATAGTGTTGAAATTATTAATAAATGTGTTTTTAATTATTTAATGAAACTCTTACATTAGGTGCGAGTCTTGTTAAAGGTTTATTATAACACATCTATGTATGATATGGGTTTTTTGCTAATTTAAGAGTGGGTATTGATATCTTATGTGTCTCAATAGTTGATTACTCATGAATGTGTTGATAACATTCTTGATCTTGAAGATTTATCTATGGATTTAACTATTAATGTGTAAAGATATTATATTGTAACTAATAAATTTGTAGTCTTAATTTATCAAAAGAGAATACATGATATATTATCCCATCAAGAACAAAAATTTTCATCAGGGGATCTATGTGGTTTTTAATGGCTTATTACATTGATATCTATTACACTTTTAGGAAAACTAATATGGAAAATTATTAATTGAATATGAATATTTATGTATATGATTATCATGAACTTGTAGGTGAGTGGTGTATGATGAAAGAACTCATATATTTTCATTCAGATATAGAAGAGGTTAATGGTAGAGTATGCCTAAATAAAATTATTGTGTACTCTCATTTATTTCAGTTGATAGAGGAATCTCATTAGAGATATACAAAGGTAGGGGTGTAGATTGATCATATTAATGATAGATATACCTTTGATGGTTAGATAGTGGATGATTATTATTTTTTGTTTTCTCAAAATATTTATTTTCAAAAGTAACATAAGATAAAACCCTTCTTGTGACCCATAATTGGCCTTAATAATAGATCATGGTAATTCCAATATGTATCAAGCCTTTATAAATTTTTTTTAGTATCATTGTTTTATGAATTCATTATTAAAGATTAATTATTGACATTATTTTTATCAATGGGTAATATATTAACATTTTTTTCAATAATAATATTTCTAACTTTAGAGGTTTCTAAATGAAAATTGAAGGATATATCACTTTATTTTAATAATGGATTACGATGAGCATTTAAACGATATCATTCCATATTGGTTATTTTGGTTCTTTTAAATAAGTCATCTAATTTAATTACTATTTTGGATTTTTGTAGGGTATATGAGTAGAAAAATCACTATGTGGATGTGGTCTTGTGGATTCAAAATTTTTTAATGAAAAATACCTTTGATTATGAAGCATGTTTTTTATTGAGATCCGGTAACAAATTTTAGGGACATTTTTTCTTATAGTTATTCCTTATCATGAAATTAACTCTATATTTGAATAGGAAAATATAGAAAATACTCCCATTATTAGAGTACATGTTCCATGAATACACATTCAAATTTTATGGTTTGGGGCTAAATCACATGCCATTAGTTCAGTTTTTTTAAGAACAACTACCACACATAAACTTTACATACATTTTAAAAGGTGTTATATAGAACAACCTGTATATATCCATTTAGATGAATAAACAATGGGGAGACTGTGATCATTTGAATTTATGGGGGTAGCGTATAATTAATAATGTGAACTTTATTAGAGATTTAATGAAGGATTCATAATATAGTTAGAAGAAATATGATCGTCGAATGAGGATATCATTCAATTTGAGGTTTGTAATCATTTTTTCTTAATATTTTCTCTCCTTAAAGTCCAATAAAGGATAAATATTGGTAGTATGGTATCTATTAAATTTTTGTGAACATAATATGTGTTATAGGGAATCAATGAAGGTTTATATTGTATTCTAGTTCACTAATAATGGATTGATTTTATAAAATCTATATTGTATCATAATATAAAAGGTATATTTATAATATTATTACCATCATGGGGTAGTTGGGTATGGATAAGGATTGAACATTAACAATATTATCCATAGATATTTCTAATTTTTAATAGAATATGTAATGAAGGTAGGTTATTCCTTCCATTCATATAATGTAGAGGAATTATGGTCTAGTGGAATGTACATTGGAACTAAATTCATATATTTGGGTCGATTAAATGGATATTTTTAAAACTCAAATAATTATATTGAAAAACAAGATTGTTTTTTAGTTTATGTCATCATCATTACCCTTTTCTTCTATATATGTATGGTTCTTTAGATGAACTAATACATATTTAGGGTATCTCATGGAGTAATAAAATTTAATTTCTTTATATTATATCATCACTGTTATATTTTGATTCTAAATTATGAGAACCATTTGATTGGTACCTAAAATAAAGACCCAAATAGTTTTGGTTATCTATACTAATATTTTCTGTGTGTTGAATTAGAAATGATGAACATGAAACTGAATTGTGGAACAATGATAGTTTATAATTTGTAAGGAAACCATGTCATATTTTTCAAACCACATCATAGTGGAAATATCATGTTTAAAATAATAGAATTTATGTGGTATTTATTCACTATAAAGAAAGAAATTTGTTTTACTTTAGCCTATCATGAGAAGGTTTGATATGAAATGTGTTTATTCAAAGTAATATCCTGAACTTTCATTTTTGGGAGCTATTGTTTGTGATTGGAAGTAAATAATTCCATTATTTTTTAGTAAAGTCTATAAAAATATAAAGGTTCAAATAATGTGTCATGGTTTCAATATTGTCTTTCAGACCTGAGTTATGGAAAACATATTTCATTTCATTAGAAAAACTATGGGTTTTTATAGTTGTATTTCAGAATGAAAATTATTTGTATATTTTTTGGAGTTCGATATCTTCAGATGTGATGTTTTTTTATCTACATTGAAAAACCTAAACCACATTTTTTCTTATATTACCACAACTTTAATTGTTATATTATTATTTAAATGTAAATCAAATCATTATATATCACTCTTATTTGGTCCTTCTATCACCACTATAAAATTAAACAACAAAGGACACTCCTTCAGAGATTTTTAATGAATTGGATGAATTCCAAGGTATATATTCTCAAAAAAATCAATCCTTGCAATCTATGGGAATAATTTCTCTTAGTTATTTATCATTTAACATATTTTATCTTACTAATGCAAGTTGAATAGAAGATAGGGATTTGGTTTAGTGAGTGACTATTTTGCGTTGTGTGGGTTATATGGGTTTTAAATAATTCTTATTGACATAGGAGATAAACTTAATTTTCCATGATGTTAGGAATGATACATTGTCTCGGGTGATTTTTCAAACAAAAATTATTTTTAGGTTAGGTTAAATTGTATATTTTGGTTAATATGGGGGAAGATGATTTTTTTTATTGAAATGAAATTAATAAATGATAAAATAAATTAATGAGAAATTTGAGTTTAAATGAGAATTGAATTGACATGGAATAATGAATCTAAATTTACATGCAATATATGGTAATTTATGTTTTTTTATTTTCATAAACTAGTGTTAAAAATGTGAAAATGAAATATTATTGATAAGGATAGAAATTTATGAAATTTATTCTTTATGTGCTCAATATAGTCAAGTCTATGATGTTATAATTTATATTATTATTTATTTTTTATGTGCATCATATAGATTATTTTTCCTATACTAGAGATTTGGTAAATTATGGTTATATTTTAATTATGATTTATTGGTAAACTAGATGGGATATGATGTAAGATTGAGGTAGATTATGGTGACTCAATTAAGTGTTTATGTATTTTAATGAATTTGGGTGTAGTATTACAGTGCTATAGGATGCTGGTGTTCCTATATTATTACAACCGCCATTGTGTTGTCGTTGTAGTTATACATTCCTTTGGTTGTAGTGTAATTACAATCTTACTGAATCCTAATATTGATATTATTTTATTTAATTATAGTATCCATAAGAGGAAGTATTTTGAGTTGTATTTTAGGAAGATTTATTATTCCTTGAGGTGGGTGTGATGTGAGGGTTGTGGTATTCCTACTATATATGAAAATTTTGTTTTTGTTGTTATTGTATCACTATACAGTTTTTATTATTAACATAGTTATGTGGATCTCATGATGGTTTTAGAAACTTATTTTTGATCACAGTATTATCATCATTGGTGTGAATAACACTTGGTGGTTTTTATTGTTTTGGATGATTCTCTATGCTTATCATTTCTATATAGAGGATGAAAGACAAAATATGTTACTTATGTTTTAATTTGTACTAATTTAATTTATTTAAATAATAAAGGAGTATATATTTCATTCACTAAGTATTTACAATTCCTTCTCACTTGACAAAAGTGTGTTTAGTTGAAGAACCCAGTGAGTATACAAATATGATCACCATATGATTTCCTATTAATTTTTTATTCATATTTTTGAGTTGAGGGATTTGTAGAGTAATACAAGTTCAAACATGTGTTAATATTTATAAGAGTAGGTGATGAATTTTTATTATGTATTCCATTTATAGTTTAAATGTTGTGCTTTGTTAAGGGTTTACTATTAATAGACCCATATTTGGGTCTACTTGTTTCTGTGGGTATTTTTTCCCTATGGTTATTGGTTTTGTAACTCCCAAGATCGAATCATCCAAATAATACATAACCTAGTGGAATAACATGAAACCATATGTTCCTTACAACATTATAGTAGTTACCAAATAGTAGTGATATTAAATGATCCATATTATAGAGACTATACACTAAATAGTTTAGTGAGAAATATTAACAAATAACTAAATATCATCAGTAATCAATTATAAAAGAAAACATAAGAAATTGAAATACAAAGATAAACTAAAAAATTAAAAAAAATACTATGTTTTATAATATATAAATATTTATTTTTACTAACATATATTCTCTCCAATCCTTTAATGAGATAAACAAATATGAAAATGAACAATGGAACAAAAATAATAGATCAAATCTACTACTAACCTTGAGCCTCCTCCATCCCGACATCAAAGCCCAATAGAAAAAATATAGAATAAACACCTATAATAACTATGCATAAACTCATATTATATACATCAAGACTATATGTGAACTACATTTACCTTTTGGGGTATGAGATATAAAATTATTATAACACCACCAATAGGGTACTTAATATATTTTTTCATATATATATATATATATGAGAAACATATGTAAACTAGAAAACATAGTGTGTTTATGCATACATGTTTGGTCAATAGGTGATAACTAGGCCACCATGATCGCTAACAATACCTAGTTAAATCAACTGCAATAAACTACGACCATTTTTCCATTGAAAAAACATGATTTCATGAAAAATCTAGAACAATTTAATTGTCTGAACAATTATGCTAAATGGAATATGACATCGTAGACCCTCCACATGTGTGACCATTGGAAGAAAATTTCATAGAGAAACATGCAATTTACATTGGTATGAACATACAAAAAATATTTCTTATGATTTCCTAAATCTTAGATGATCCAACTATAAATGATAATTTTATATGGGGTCTCAAAGACCATATTGTATTGAACATTAAATCGAAATTACATTTAAAACCACAATTTCTCTTTCATCATAAAAATATGTTGAAAATATCATATGATATCCTGATATCTCAACTGATATATTCATATATTCAAAATTTCATATGGTGTCAAAAATCAAAACTATTTTTAACACAGGTGAAAATTCATAAAAAAACATTATCTATATACATTTGTTACAATTAGAGCAAATTATTTTTTGGTAACCCAATCTATATACCTATATAAACATTAGATAATAATTTGTTATTGAATCAAAATACACTTCCAGTCTGACCATATGATCCAAATTATTTATTGAATCATGGACTCTCTATTAGTCTAGCTATATGTGTTAAAAATATCATCCATCCACAGTGATAGATCTAATCAGAATCATGGGAAACCTATAAATCCACCCAATAATTTATTAAATTTTCACCACCATTATAGATAATTATCACTCTATAAATATATTTCATCAAAACAAGTTTACGGTATAATCACTCATATAATAATTAGATACCCAATGCCCTATCTCATAGCATGAAACTCACACCATAATCACATATTATATTAAAATCAAAACCTAAAAACTATTCACGTGATTCCAATACTTTTAACGTAAATAAAATATCATTTCCCATATTACATTATAGGCTAACCTCTCCATGACTTTTCCTACAATAGATAGTTCAAAATGTTGATCCAATCAACACATCCTTATTTATTGAGGAAGGAAATCCTTACCCATGCATGATTAAACTGTTTCTTTAGTAAATTATTTCAAAAAACCTAAAACATGACTAATAAACCCTAGATTGTGGGCCTTACCATTACCCATCCTCAAAAGTTCATTCAATTCCCCTCATCAAAATTGAGACCATAATACTAATGTATTCTCAAAATTCAACACACTTGAGGCCCATGAGTATCACATTTCAAAACCATAATAACACATATCTCACATACCACAATTAGGTTCCCATAAAATTACTATCAAATGAGGCCTCACACACAAATCACTTTAGAGGAAACTTTATTTACCACAATACATCAATCCCTAGAAATCACGTCACATTCATCGCAAAATCCTTGAATTATACTCACCAAAAAATTGGTTCTCCAACTAATTTTAAACAAGAACAATCATAAAATTCATTCCATATAGTCCAGATCTCATGATGTATTATATAATAGACATTTTTAATCCAAATTGGTCTATAATAATCTCATTTAATGAGGAAGGAATGACATCGGAGCCCCATGCACTCCACTATAATCCTCACCACTTTAGATATAATATCACCCTGATATTATGAATCACTCAATATATGGTTGATCACTTAATCATAATTGATAATTCTAACACATAAAATTTCTTAAATAGGTCACATTTATTCCAAACCCAAATGAACCAAATTTTAAACCTATGAAAGACTACCCAATCATAAAAGAATGCAAATGGTTAGGTATTATAAGGACAACCTACCTTAATAACTGAAATAATCAAACTATTCCAAGATTAATATTCATTGTTAAAGATCAAGACAAGTAATAAAAATATCTATTAAATAAATAGGAACACCATCTCGTATAAAAATTCCATAAAATTTTATAATATAATTTTATTATTATATTTAGAAAATAAATAATTTAGTCATAATCCACCAAAAAAGAATGTGTGGAGACCAATTACTTAAACCATTACTGATGATAAGTAAAAAATATAAGGTGTTCCCCAATATATTTTTTAAAAAATCCCCACTAAACTAACTCATATTTTATTTCTGATTTTCAGAAATAATTACTAAAAAACCTAAGAAAAATAATTAGTTAATTTACCTTATTAAAACAATGAACAAAAAATGATTTGAAAATCACTTCGAATCTATAATCAATCAAGAAAAAAATTCCCTTGGTTCATAATTATTTCACAATTCTCTGGTTGAATATTAAAATAAAAACTATACTGAAATCCCCATTGATCATAAAAAGGGGGGGGGGGAAGGATCTCAACTCATTATCAATGAATAAATATCCCTATCCAACATGGATCTAGAAAGTAAAGGGAAAGGGGGTATTTTAGGGGATTGGATCACATAGATGAATTGAATGATATTTGGAAACACCCCTAAATGGGAGTTTAATAAAAGGCACTAAAACGAAACTTATATTCTGAATTTTAAAAATAATTGGGGAAAAATATGATAGAACACTTGTTTTTATGGTGTAGGTTATGAACCAACTATGGTTGACCTTAACAAAATCAGTTGGATCAGTTTTTTGTAAGGTATGAAGGGCATTCGTGACCCCACGGGTTGACAACAAGTTATTGGTAATCATGGACGTATCTTGGAAAAAAATTCCTGGAAATACATCAAACAAACATTAAAAGAACATACATGAAAATATATCCATTCATAAACATGAATAAACTTTCAAACATGAAGAAAACAAAAAAATTATATATATACAAAAAGAGGTATGATAGGAAGAAAATGGATATACAAAAGTGGGTAAAAACAAGCTAAACTAGAACACAAAATGAAAAAAAATAAGGTTATATATCTCTATGTGATAGGAATTTGATCTTCCCACAATTTTCCCACCATCACCAAACCAAGGTCCTATAACAAAAGTTCCCATAAATCCCTGGGATTCCTTTATTTTATCAATATATAATATGAAAAATATACATAGGCCCATTGGGTGTATGTATTGAATTATAAGAAATGTTTTGCGGGTTTGCAGTATGAAGTTATTGAATAACCATTGTTAGAAAAAATAAATTTATACTTTAAAAAAATTGAAATTGAAAGATGATTTTGACATATTATATAAAATGATAATGAATAATGGTTATAGAAACTTAGGCACTACCTAATTGACCCCCAATCCCCTAGATCTCGGTTCTCTCTCGCTTTCTCACTCCTGTAGGGTTTCTTCTCACCAATATCCTTTCCCTCATACTTATTTCTTTCCTTCAGTATAGATCTTCTAGGGTTTTATCCCCCGATTCTCTCTCGCGGTTGGTATGCTCAAGTCTACTCTCTGGTTTGGTCCTCGTTTTTGGCTTGGGTGATGGAACAATGGTTCTTCCTTCCTGGCTGCTTCTTCTATGCTCTGAACTCGCAATCACCCACTCCATTACAGGTCGTATTGGGAGCTTCAGATTCAATGAGTTTTTGGGATTAAAAGTTTAGCGGCCGTGGATCTCCTAGCGTCATCTTCTTACTCTTTTATGGATTCACCCCACCTTTTCCTCTTCTTTTCTTGTTCGTTTTCAGCTTCTTCGTGGTTTCTTCTTGTTTTTGTTTTTTAGGGTTTTTCCCTGGTTCCATTTCTGGCTTTGATTCCTTTCTTGATGTGGTGTTCAGTCCTTTTGGGAGTGTTTTGCGATGGGTTTGGTCTACTATTTTTGTTGCTGGTTGTTCAGTGGTTACGACTACTCCGGTGATGGCTTTCTTTGACGTCGATCGTTCCCGTAGGATTTTGTTATTTTTCATCCTACAAAAGCCCACTTCTTCTCTCCTCTGGTTCCAAGGGTCCTCCTTTATCTCTGAGTTGGAGCTACGAGGAGGTATTATAGTTTATTTTGGATATGAGTCTGAATAGACTTTGGGAGGGTGTCGGTGACGACGTTTCGATCATTGATGGCGAGGTTGGGTTCATCTCTGGCGCCGAGGATGATGGTGGTCTGGTGAAAGGGGACAACAAATCATTACTGTGATGGGTTTCTGTGTTCAGGGGTGGATGCTGGTGAAGCAGTCAATGGTGTTGTGACGATGAGGGCGATGTCTTGGTTGGCATGAAGGTGTGATAGAAGTGACAGTGATGCGATGTCTAGCCTGTGATATGGTGATGGCTCTGAGGTGCTGTTCGAGGTCCCTGTGATGTGGATTGAGGTGGGTAGCCCGTGGTTCAATGCTGATTTTAGTGATATTTCTGTATTTTAGTTTTGAAATATGAATGTGTTCATCTTGAATTTTGAATGTGGTGTGCGGTGTGGATGGAGGATATGCATGAAAATGGGAACTGTGGATGTTTTGTTCGGTTCCCACTTTTCCAAAAGTGGTTTTTAATAAATTCAAAAAATGGATTGTGATAAAAAACTTTAATGGTTATAGAAAAAAAAAGTAACATGGAAAACACCATTTTAAATATGGTTGTGCCAAATCCTAGGATACTTGTAATCATAGTGATGAAACAATTCTCATCCCTTCTCATGAATGAGCTATTTGGGGTTACCAAGTCAAATTCAAAGAGATAACCACATCCATAGTAGAAATGTTTTAGTTGGAATTGTGTTATTGACCATAATTTAAGGGTTTTAATTTTTCCTACTAGTAATATTCCTTTTCATCTCAATTAGGTAAAAAGTGTATCCTTGTGCTATCCCATTTCCAATCAATTCTATTCCCAGTTTAAATTTAAACTATGGCCAAAGCATGAATCATTATATCCATTTGAACCCCATTATAAGAGGAAACCATTTTGAAACAAACCCAAACACATAGGAAGTCAACAAAAAACAATTTTTATACATCATAACAACTAAAAATTTACATTTAAACATATTTAAGGATATTTAATTCATCAAAAAATGGCACAACCCGATACTATCTTCCATTAACAAATATAACCATTGAAAACCTGATGGATCTTGTAAGTAATATTTTATTAAGCCACTAAAAAAGTAAGATGAAACCATAAGAACAAAAAACCATGTAATTGGGTTAGGATTTATTAATCCATACTCTATAATGGCCATAATATAGTAGAAACAAAAATATATAAAACAATAGATAGCTTATGGAAAGAAGAGTAGGGTCTTAATTTTTAGAATCCCTGATAACACATAACATTATCTCACATGAAATCCACCCAAGGAGATTATGAAGAGTGGAGATCATTTGTGATGGATTGAAGAATTTATGTGGTTAGGGAATAGGGGATAATGTCTTGTTGAATTACTAAAGGGAAAATTTTTCATTATGTATTTTATGTTTTCTAGGAAGACCACAAGATGTATCCACATATATTTTCAAACCATGAAAAAACCATAAATATCACCACTACTTTTTTTAGGATCATTCATTATACATACACATGGTTAGGTATACTGATCACTAAGTAGACAAAATGGAACTGTTAAAAATATTGGTTTTTTCCATAGTTTTCTCATGGCTACTCTTAAATGTGAACTTGCTAGGAGAAACAAAAAAGTTTTCTAAAAACCTTAAAATTCGAAACAGAATGACATGGAAACCACTTGATAATAAAAAAAATTAAATAAGAATAGAAAAAATACCCAATTGTGACATTATGGGTGAGACAATTCTCCATTCCATATCACTTTATTCACATTGAAATTCAATTGAAATCAAGGTCTAGGAATAAATGAGGCCACTACTATATTGTGAATGATTATTGTTCTAAAGACTCATAATAGTTTTTTATATTTTTAAAACAATTTATAACAAACATAATTAATTTCCTCGTAACTAATTTCTCCCAAGACTCAGAAATATGAACTTGTTTTTTGGTCATAGAAGTATTAGTTTCTAAATAGTATTCTCCCTAATTCAAAACCTGAGAATGATCTAGGTTATAATTTTCTACTTTTGAGATGTTGAACATGTTGTGGATTGTGATCAACTAAGGTGGTAACCCTAATTGATAGATAACCATATTAATCCTATTGGTTATCTCAAAGGGCCCCACATACCATGAAAAATGCATCACCATATTCTCGAGCAATCAGTGACACATCTAAACTGACACCTTAGAAACACCTATTCTCCAATATGAAACTATAATGTATAGTTCCAATGACCTATGTACGAAAAATAAATTCATTGATAGATAAGTAATAAATATTTAATAGTATGAGTCTTATCCCTCGTCAATTATATAAATATTGACCGAATTACATAAGTATCTACCAACCATGTCCAATATAGGGGAGATAAATATATCTAACCATAACCGAATCTAAATGGATCCATATTTATTGATTATTAGTAACAATTACTACAATTACATTAAACTAATACAATATGGTTATCCCAGGAACTTCCAAAATCAGAGTTATATGCATAGATCATATCCTATTAAATCTGAATTATCTACTCTATCTAACCATCAATCTTGTGATAGTAATCCATGCATCATATAAAATAAGATCACATAACCTCCGAGAGGACATTTTAGAAATTAGAGGTAAAACACAGAGATATATCATACATAATAGTAGATTGGACCTTTGAAACCTCATTATTTCTTGTAAAAAATCATTTCAATATCTTCCACCATAGTGGCATCCTTGAGCAGAATGAAGTGTGCCGACTTGGATAATTAGTTAATAAAAATCCATATAGAATTTTTAATAGGATTGGTTGAAGGGAGAGAAATTAAGAAACCCATGTAAAACTCATACAACATCTAATTATGAACGATAAATGGATAAATCATATTTAAGAACTTATAATTATTATCCATTATCTACATGTTTTTAAAACACCAAGGCACATAGGCCACTATATATCATTACATATTGATCCAAAATAATTTATTCTTTAGATAATAATAAAAACATTTTGTGCCTAGGTGAACATACCATTAGGTCAAATTAAAATCTACTATTAACACCATCCTTGTAAAAAAATATACCACACACTGATTACAGAAATAGAAAATATCCTCATGAGAACGAAAGCACTCATTTATCATTCCACAAAAAATTAAAATTCTACAAAGTCATTGAAATGGAACATAATTGGATTTCTCTTGAAGAATAATTATAAAAATAGATGGAATCAACTAGATTCTATAAAATAACTTTGTCCCATTTTCTTCCATTAATTTCTATTGTATCTAAGAAAAGAGATCCATCAATCAATATTCATCACTGTAATCCTAGAGGAACTAAGAGGGTAGATTCCCAATAAGGTCATCAATAACCAATTATTTATTTACAAGAACTTATGAAATTATGAAATAAAATACCTAAATATAATATACCTCTCACCACTATACAATATCCATGTCCTTCTATAAGAATATTTTGCTCAAAATGTATGATCCCAACAGACTGTAAATCATTCAACAAAATGATTGTTGTTCCAATACTCAATCAGATGCATTGAAACATGATATTCAATTTGATAGGTAGCATAATTATTTTTTTTGGTAATATTTAGTGAGATCCATACAAATACACATGGTTTCCCTATTAAAGAACACATATCAGACTCATACCTGATGCATCATAGTAAACAAAGTAACTTTTACTAGAATTAACTAAAACCTAAACTAGAGATAAATTAAACCACTTATTTAAATCATTTAATGTTATTTGACACTCCAAATTATATCATAACATCACAAACATCCATGTGGGAGAAATAAGGGGTTATAAATCTAATACATGTCCTTCATTAACCACAAATATCTAGAAAAATATGAACAACCATTTAATATCAGATACTTTCTTATGTTCCTCCACAGACGTCACATCCCTGAACTTTTTATTATGAATAAACATACCATATTATGATACCATATTACTAGGAAACATAATCTCATGGATCTATAAATCTACATTAGATGACTTATTGGAGAGTAAATAATAATTCAAGATTCTAAAAATAATTCTATAATTATTATAAGCACTTCCATTAAGATAGAGTAAACTAGAATGTTATCCAAAAATATCATGATAAATGTGTCAAGGAACAAATAGAATAACAGGTTCATTAGAGCCACATAAACCATATAAATGTTAGTCTATCCAAAATACATCCCCAAGTACATGGAGAGGCCATAAAAACTTCAAAATCATTTTGTATGAATGTCGGTATCCATCATCCAATGGTGGTGATATCCCATACTAAGATCAATTTTGGAAAACCTCTTTTTCCCGTTTTATTGATCAAATAAGTCATTAATTAAGAGAAACATGTATTTATTCCTTATAGTAGACTAGTTAATCTTTTGGTCATCAATACAGAAGGGAAGGGTATCATATTTTTTGTTATAAATAATTTCTAGGGCATCCCATAGGGATATACTAGAGTGAATGAATCATTTAGCTTCAAAATATTCCAACAAAATTTTATATTTATTCCACTCTTTGGGAGCCACATGATATGAAGGGGATAATGTTGACTTGGAACCTAACACTAAGATAATAATTAACTATAATTACCTCCATACGTTTAAAAATGAAAAATAATATAGAAATACCATATGAAATATTCAATTCACAAGGGTTATCTCACACAATCTATTCTATTTGATGGATTCCAATGGAATAGAAAAAACATAATAGATAAGCCTTCTAGTAATTAAATGTGGTGGTCGTTCTTAGCTTGTATAAAGGTACCAAACTATTTTAAAAAACAATTACTCCCATTTGGGTGATGAAATTCACTCTCTAATGGTAACAATTGATATAGGCATTAAAGGTAGTCATCCATTCCATCAAGATATTTACATGAAAAAAATTCAATTTCAAGGATAATAAACTCCCCAATAATATACAATTACCATATAGTGATCAAATATTAAGGGAATTGATTTTTTTTTCATTTTTTTGCAAATAGGTGATCATATCTCTATGACATAGGTCATAAGTTTAGTATGTAGTTTCAGAAATTCCATAGTGAATGAAAATATACAACACTAAGAGGTAGAAGTATCAAATTAAATTATCACCGTGGATGATGAAATAAAAATATTAACTCTTACTATAACGATACCAACCCCTTATTCTATTGGCACCAAATACACTACCTAAAATTTCACCAACTTTTAATGGTTTATAGGGTTATCACTAGCATATGATTTGGTCCATAGAATATAATTCCCATATGATTAACTAATCTTGCTTGTGTTCCCACATGGACTAGGTCCTATTGCCTAGTTGGTATCAAATTGCACCCTGGATCCCCTGGTTGCTGAAGAGTGACCAACACTCCAGGAAATATTATTTTCCAAGTGAAATCTCTTGCTATATCCCATAATTATACATGAATGACATGATATGGGTTCCATTGGTCATGAATACCACAGATGACAAAGATCCCCAAAAATGTGGTCAACAAATACCCACCACTAACTAAAGAAAAAGTTCATAGTGAATGCTCAGAAAAACATCCACATTATTTTAAAAGCACTTTATGCACTCAATTATTCTTCAATGATATATTCCATCCTTTTATAGGTACTAAAAGAAATACAATAATCATATACATACCTTACTAGACAAATTAAACTATTAAGTCTTACTAAAATACCATTTAAAATGTTTTGAGATTCAACAAAATAACTAATGAAGTAATTTCATATAAGAATTACATCCTAAAGCATTATTAACTCACCACTTCATTAAAAAATATCATATGATATCAGTGAATAAATTCTTTCAATCTATTCTCATATCCCATTCTGAACTAAATATTTTTCTAGAGGCATAAATAATAACAATATTTATCTAATTGCAATGTTTTAGGGAATAATTTTAGAGTGAAGATCACTTTAATATCCTTCAACTCTAGGATCTCATGTTGATTTTCCTAATTAATCAGATTCATCAAATTATAAATAGGGCCTTCATTAATTAAGAATTAACAATTAATCTTAATGGATTCTTAGGATTCATGGAAGATAATGATTAATTTGGTCCTCTCTAACCAATAATCTGTCACCAGATGATTATTATTTCTCTAAAAAAGGGTGGCTAAGGAATTAGGAATTTTCTATCTAGAACCTAATTAGTAGTTAATCAATTTTTTTTATCTTTACTAGTTCTATAAAAATCCTACTGACCGATAAAAAAACATCCAAGATTATTTACTCAATACAATTTTGAACGACCAATGGATATTTTGATGGTAAGTAATCTATAGTGAACTTTGGATGGGTCCTAGGTGTCTATCGAGGGGGATGGAATAAATAAAAGAATAATTACTTCACAAAAATTAATTACTAATAAAAAACTATGATAAATAATTTTTTTAAATGATAAATATTCATCAAATATTTTATTAAATCATCTCTTCTATTAACAACCAACAAGCATTCTCAAATCAGGGAATATAATCACGGTCTATGGCCCAAGATCCCTAAAAAACAAAGAAGGGAAAATAATTCAAAAATTTTGTTCAAATTTCCATTATCCCATGTAAACTCGATTTATGATAATAAGAGTATATCCATATACTTCTTCACACCCCTAACATGATCCCCAAAAAGGATATCCCTAGTCTATCCTAGCATAATAATCAATATAGTGAAAAAACATCTGGCACTAATGCCATTTTCCATGAAAAAGCTTAGGGAACCGCTGACTTAGATATGTAGGCTGACACTTGAAAATGATCTAAGGGAATTCCTAATCCCAATAGAATTAAAATAAGTTCATGGGAATCCTAAACATATATTGGGAAAAAATTTCTTATCAAATATATCAATAAAATATAAAAAATTCATTTATGAAAACACAATTACATATAAGAAAATAATAATCCCAACATTGTATAAAAGAGCATATCTCATACACATAAAAAGGTGGGATGGGACGAAAAAGGGACTATAAAAAATAGGGTAATACCAAGATACAAATATATCCAAAAATAAAATAAATTATGGATACACATATTTGTGGGACATGATGGACAACCTCCCACCATGTTAACACCATCACCCAACCAAAAATATTATATAAAAAGTTCCCGAAACCTCCAAAATAATACATTATTTTACATGTATTTGAAATTAATAAATTTATATACAATTGTTGGGTGAATGTATTTTGTATGAAAAACCCAGTAGGGTCCCACTAGGAATTCAATTAATAATCATTACTAGAAAAAAAATAAGAATTCAAGTTTGAAAAAAATAAATCAAAATAGGATATTAAAATTATAAATAGACATAGGATAAATAATAGAAATATAAATAAACAAAGAACCATTGGAAATTCCTAGGATAAATATTTTCAAGACACATCTTTGCATCCTAATAATATTTGTGAACAAGTTATTCAAAATTTTCACCGTGTACATGTCACTAGGGTGGATGAATACAAATTCACAGTGGTAGCCATATACATAAAATAAATGTCATAGTTAACATTGATTTAAAATCCAAGTGTTAGGGATAGTACAAATTTCCCTAAATGTAATTTTTTTATTTCCATCATTCCTAGGAACCCAAGGATCTTGTGCTTGATTCACTTCCAATTAATTCAATTACATTTCCTATTTATCATTCCGTAACAACAAATATATTATCCATCTATTTGAACCTCTATATAATAGGAAACCATTTTGAAATCAACCTACACACAATGTCATTCCATAAAAATACATTTATTAAAATAAATACATTTATGTTTTTTGGAAATTTAGTAGAGAACATATAGTTTATCAACAATGGAAGAACATAAAACCACCTTTCATTAACCACCACAACCATTGGAAACTATATGGAATCCCAAATAAATTTTGAAGAAAACACTATGGATGAATATGGAACCCAAAAACACCAAAATCCAAATAGTTAGGTTTAGATTTATCAAACCTAAGGTCATTATGACTATTTGGGAGAGGAAAACCATGAAATTAGGGAATAATACATTTAGAGATGGAAGATGTAGATCTTACATAAAGAAACAATAAATAATTTTTAGATGATCCCACTCATAATTCACCATAGGGGAGGAGGATGATTTATCTTGTGTGTAGAGTAATGAAAAATCATTTGGGGGAGAATGGGATAGAAAGGGTGTAATATAAAGTAAAGGAAATGTGTTCAATCCAGATTTTATGTTTTCAAGGCAGGCCATATCTTTTGGCCACATAGTTTTTCAAACCATGATACAATGATGAATATCACTACTACCTAATATAAGAACCTAAATTCTCGGTCCACATGGATAGTTAAACTAGGAATAAAATGTCTGGAATAGAACTATAATAAACTATAGGTATATTGCATGGTTTATGCATTAGTACTCTAAATTGTGCGCTAACAATGTTACACGTATCAATATTCTAGAACGTAAAAATTGAAAATGTAAGGACCCAATAAATAATAATATTAATAATTGAGGAAAACATTCCTAAAACATACAATTTGGGTTTCATAGTTAAACACACAAAATTTGGGATGATATTGTAGTATGACACTTAGTGTCATGGAGTATGACCCAGACATTGGGTGATATTATTGTGTGGACAATATTTTAATACATGATTCTCAATTTAGGAGTTTTATCAAATATTATATGGCCACTCAATGTGGTATGGATGAATTATTCATAATAAAACCAACCCAATAGGGTATGGAGATCCCTAACAAAAAGAAATACATCTTAAGGACATTTATGAGTTATTACCTATCATTACTACACTAGATCCTCTATTATACCACAATTATGCCTTATTATATTAGATAATGTTCTTTTCTATTATGATAAAATAGATAACCCCTCTTACCCTATATAACATACCATAAAAAATTATACCATTGAGCATACCCAAAATACTCCTTTTTCTTGAAAAAGTTCCTAATGATTCCATTAAAAACTAGATTTTTAAACTCACCACCATCCAATTTTTTTTTAAAAAAATTCAATTTATTTCACTGAAAATTTATTTCATTATTAAATTAAAACATAAAACCCTATGGATTTTCATCCCTAAGAACCACATTCAAATATCCTAGGACATCCATTATACTTATCATAATGTCAAAATGAAGATAGATAACCCTTCCAAATAGAATAATATGTAGGTAAATTTCCTACTAAATTAAAAACATAGCACCACATAGATCCTTATTATATCTCATAAAACATCAATCCTTTAACCATACTAAGAGATGAAAAAGGTACTTCAAATTTATAGTCAAATCCCATGTGTGACCATTTACCCAAATCAAAAAATGTACCACAACTTCTATATATTCAAGCAAGGACAAAGGGTACTCATAAAAATTATAACATTAATACATCACATGTGATAATCTAAGACCCACATATTTCATGATGGACCTATCATATAACCCTTTCTATATTAATTATTGTAATAAAGAAGAATCACATTATAATAACATGCATTCTCCCAATAAAAATGACTTTCCTATAAAAAGTCATACAAAATAATAGATACCTTTTACCAGCATAGAGAAAATTTCAATGGAACCATATCACTATTTCATTCAACCATCATTTTGAATCTCCTTCAAACCACAACTATCCGTATAGAGTAGCACTAAAAAATTATATAACCCCACCCATGATTTTATGAGTCTAGTCATATGAATCCAAGGATTATATTCAATTTCATCATTCAATGTAACCCATTAATTACTACTTAACTTATAATAAAGTGATATTTGTGTTTTTTATTCTATAAAATCATGTAATATCACCTATTCAAATAAAATCCATAGAAAATTAGTCACTAAACATTTTTCAATCAAAACAATTCTGACTCTTGTATAATACATCTAGTATTACCTTTCAATATAAAAAAAAACAACCCAAAACCAAAAATTATAAGAATTAAATTGGTACATCTTTCTGAAGATAAACATTATAAAATATACATTAAAGGTACTCTGAATTACAAAAACCCATTGCATGTAATGTGCCTTTATCTACCCTCTCATGGGTATAAACTGAATATGGAGACTCTTTTACCGTTCTAAACCATATCTGATGACTACCTCTCTTATATAAAATGACTAATAAGGAATCAAATAATGAAATCCATCCAAGAAGGGAAACCATACCCCAGCTATTCATTGTTATTGTAAAATCACAATTATATTATAACACGTAATAAGGCCCACCAAGAAAATAATCATTTAAACAAACAATATAGAAAAGATAAATTAAAAACCCCAATCTAGTTCAGTTTAATTACTCTTGAAATTAAATAATAAAAAATTAATATAAAATATTATTAAAACATAAAAAATGCATGTTCAATAATCATTGAGGATAAATAATACATAATAAGTTTAATCTCATGTTAATATGATATACTCAACATGAGTTAGACATGCATGACATTACCACCCCAGGCCATGATCAAGCCTCAAATAATAATGTCAAAAAACTACATAAAAGATTATTAAATATAAAAACTATAATAACGAAATCATTAAAAATTTAATAACCCTAGTATCATGTGACATTCCCTTGACTGGTTTTCACGATGCACCAACCAGTTGTGCCCCATAGGTTCTAGCACTAATTTTTTCAATATACAAACTCTTAAATTTTAAGAAAAATAAAACAATCCTTAGATAATTTCTTTATTCATCGACGTTGATAAAATGAATTATACCCTAGTATATGGCTCCATTAGACCTAGGGTGGATCTCCCCCCTAGAAAGAGGTTTATAACATGCGGTAAGACTATATGATCAAAATTGTGGATATTATACTCTCAATATCACAAACATCAATAAAAATTAATATCAAAATGTAATAAATATATTCAAATTAGAGTTTTTATTTTATGTTACATATAAATTGAAGATCAAAACTAGATAAACCTAGAGTCTATGATAAAAAAATGAATATACAATCATAAAATAATACAAATTGATAGATTTCCCTAAAGAGTAACCACATAAATAAAATAAAAAAAGAGTAGAAAATAGAAAAATGAACTAATAATAACCCGAATCGTCCTATGTTTTTTCTATAAACATATTGATGAAATTATTTCCCAATCATGTATATTACCTAAGCTCATACCTATAAATAAAACTTATGGTTTTCACCTACAAAATGGTTCTCATTCAAGGTTTCAAAAATAAATATCATTAGGGAATCATGAATAGAATCCCTAATATAAATCACCATATACATGTGAATATATTTGGAATATAAGAACAAATTAAAACATGATACATTTAAAAATTATATTTATGTCATCATGAGTAAATAAGACATTGTAACCCCTAAACATACTTGTTTAGATCACAATATGTAATCTGAATCCACTGAATAATAAAAAAAGGAAGTTATATGGAATCCAATAATTAATCATAGTTGAAACATATATTATTAATTTCTTATGGAATTATAGCCTCTATTTTGGTCATCGAAAATACTGTAAATTACATATGTCACCATGAACCCTGTGATAGTCTGATCATCAGTGGAAAATGTCATATGTTGTCTAGGAACCCTGTAAATCAAACTAAGGAATGCAAATTAAATTTAGAGTACTAAAATATCTATTAGTTATACTGAAGATTCCAAATACTATATGAAATCATAGTTTCTCTATCAATCTAAAAATATTCACCAAATTTCATATGTAATCCCACACTCCCTAGTATTCTAACTATAGGTATAAAATTAAAAATAAAATAATATATAATGATTAATCATACCCTATGTTTCAAATTTCCTATTTCATCCTTGGATATCCACATGTATTTTCATAGGTACTAAATTTCATATGGTTTCATAAACATTATATCTGTATGATCATTAATTCAAAATGTAATATAGAATCCTCGGATATATTTTTATTAACCATAAACATGAAACTCCATATGTATTACTATAATCTATTATAATATAAAAATTATTGTCAAAAATCATTTCCATCCTTGGTCATGGATCACATCCAAATATAAGAAAATACTATGATCCACCATTTTATTCATTGAATGTTAATTCCACTATCTGAGAAAACAATAACTCAACATGAACAAAATATAAAAATAATTTAAATGATCATGATTAAATTATTAAATTACAAATGACATAGCTCTTGGATTCTATCCCATTCTATCAATCCATCTCATACACATCTCACAACATAGGTGGTAGTTGGATGAGAAAAATCCAGATAATTAAAATCATATCTACTCTCCTACCTAGCCTCATTGAAAAACCTCTCCATGTTAGACCCTAACTCACATGTTACAAAATTGTGAGACCATAAACATACGAATTTTTATCAAGGATGTAAACCATTACGTTCTTCAAACCTAACCCATTATCAAATTGTTATGCCTAATTGTATCCAACACCCCACAATGAACAAATTATGGTAGTCCCTACATAAACCCAACCTCAAAATATTGTTCTAAAATCCCTTATAAAGTTCCTCATCACAATCTAGATTAGGATACCAATGGACCACCCAAGAACCATACACTAAAATCCCTTTATGAACCCATTTAAAAATAATTTGAATATCCCTTTCACCTCTCTAATATAGTTCCTTATTGAATTCCTCTCAAAATAGGAATAAAACAACAATTCTTCCAGAGAAAACCCTACATAGTCCCGAAGGGACTTATCACAATAACTTAAAGTAAAAATGATCCTACAAAACCTAAAAAATTCTTTTTTTAAATCATTCATGAGAATAACAGTCAACCCATCCATCACCAAAACCTTATCCCACAATTTCAGGCTTATGCAACCAACTAAATAGAGACTTTGATATCTAAAAAGTATTTTGAGCTGAAATAAATTATTTATCCCCTCACACACTCTTTTATAATCCTCCTCGTTTAAAAAATGAGTCATTAGGGTATTTTATGTCTCTTGATACATAGTGGATCACATTCTCCATGACTGATTGGATTTAAAATATATAATTCTCCACTAAGGGAAATATTTATTCCTATCAAAATAACCAAAACCTTACCATTATTCAAGAATTAGAAATATAACAAAAATATGATTATTATTATGTATCATAGGAACCACCAACCTTAATAATAATTTTATCCCAAAATTATCAAGTTTCTTAAAGACCAACCCAATCATTAACATACCAATGTCAAGATATTTGAATGATAAAATCACCATATCAAATAAAATAATCCATGAAAAATTAATTTTGTAGATTTATAATTAATTTTATATAAGAATTAAACTATAAAAATACACTAAAACAATTAAATTGATATCCACTATAGCGACCCGAGCCTTTTACATAAAACATTTCATGATTTTAAGCATAATTAATAATCAGAGTACAAGCCAAGGATAGTTAAGTCTAGTATATTGGAAGGCTAGGTACATATAACAAAAAACATGGGGATAAGAAAAAAAAATCTTTATTTAATCTCCATAAAGATCTTTCAACATATTTTGAGCCGTTACATCTGCATAGGGTACCCTGGGGAACACATGAACAAAGGGATGAGCTAAAAATCCCAGTAAGGTAATGAACATAAGGATATATCATAAGCACATGAGTTATGAGGCATGGCATAATGACATCCAAATCATGAAACTTATAAAATCATTTAATATAATAATGGGATCATATAAACATGGAATCATATAAATGTGGTAGAATCATAAATCATATCTTTATTATGGGTCAAGGATAATGACCAATCCCGTTTCCCATTTCAGTACGGGTCAAGGCTAACCGCCAATCCTGTTTCACATCACATCTCATGAGACTTATCCTTACCCAATTAATTGGAGTGCTATCTAGGCACACCCATCTCAAAATTTTCAGGAATATTCTTTCCAAAAATATATTCATACCACATAAATCTTATTTCCACATGATAAATCATACATAATCAATTGTTTATAAACATAAGGTTACCCATGGAGAGAATTGGGTAACACAATCATGACTTAAAGCATAACCAATGAGTGTATCATGAATGTTTCCATTAAAGAAAGGTATTAGAACATACATGGACGTTCATAAGGTAATTTAGGCATAAAACATGGTAGGTGGTAACATATATAAGTGACATCACATAAGAAATGTATTTGAGAGACATTAGCATTAAAACATTTTTGTGAGGTTTTAAGGAAAATACTATAGAGCTTTTAAAATAGTAAAGAAGACATTATTTTATATCAAACCATAATTTAACCAATAATGTTTTCATAATAAAAATACTGAATTTACAAATACAATGGTGTCTTAAAATAGAAGATTTAGTTCACTTGAAATTGGGTAAAAGTTTGGGAAGTTCCTTTAAAATGAGTGTGCTTATTAGGAAGTATCGAGGAGAGATTGACTTAAAATCATGTATATCCCCGAAATATAATGAGATATTGATCTTGGAACATGATTTTGGAGCATATAAACATAATTTCTAAGTTCTAAATAAAAAATAAAATACAACTATATTTTGGTAAAAAGAAAGATAGATCAACCCGAAGGAATAAAGGAAGTTCGGGTAGAATCCATTATGGTTTATCGGCATGGTATCAGGTGTAGCTAAGAGGGATTTATGAGAGAGATATAGGGTTCTTAATCACTTATAAAACATTATGTAAGTATGTGTAAGGTCCATAAACATACCCCATCAATTGGTATTACACAAAAAGGAATAGCATAGAGAACAATCCTGATTAAGAGTGAAAAGGGGAGGATCCCTTACCTTAAATCCGTCGGTGTTCTCCACTTGTTATTAACGACCTGAATAAAAAAATTAGGCTTATTAATTAATAAGTAATGAACCATGTATATATTTAATTTATTTATTATATCCCTTTTTAGTTCATTCAAAGACTTTTTGATTAGTTACAAGGTTCAATTTCATTGTTCGGGCTCGTTTGTTTACATGGATTTAAAAGATCGGTTAACTTATATTCAAGTTTGGAATATATGAAAGATTAAAGTGGTTGTCTATAATTGAAGTTATATTATTTATTTAATATCCAATAGATTACATGGTTTTAATTTTTATTAGGTAACTTAGACTAAAGTCAAATTATTATATATATAACCATAGTGATAACCGTTTTTCTTAATCGGTGGATTTGATTACAAAGAATATGTTTTTCTTTATAACTTAATTCCATTTGTATCAAAGGATTACAGAAAACAAGGATATATTACATATTTAATAATATGGTTCAACCACAAAAAATGGTTTCATGACTAGAATTAAAGTTAAAAATAGAAATTGATAAATCGTTGTCCTTGAATGTGCTAAATTAGCACATCTCAAACGGTGCTTTCATTTCTTTCAAATAAAAGGGTGGGGAAAAGGGAGAAGATAAGGAAATATACCACTAGCATGAAGACATTCCAGTACATGTATGCTACTGGATTTATCATACTATTATGGTGAATGGAGGTGAGGAAACAAATAAAAATAAAATAACTTAAAACAAAAGAAGAAATTGGGAAGATGAATTTACCTCTTGAGACTTCCTCCTTTGAGAACCTCTTAAGGGGAGAGTTTTTGGTATTTTGAGGAGTCTGGGAGATTTTGGACATGGCAGAGAACCTTGGGGAGAGATTTGGGCCGAATAATGGAAAGGAACAAGGCTTGAGAGGAGTGCAGAGAAGAGAGAGTGAAGGGGGGTTTTTATAGTGTAGGAGAGGAGGGATTTCATAATATTATAAAAATTAATTTATTATTTCATCTCAAAACAAGGACTAGTATGTATTCCATGACCAAGAATTTTTATTTTATCATGTTATCCCGAACCAAGTGGGCTTACATCATCAGAACATCATCAATGACACAATTAATCCATTATTTAGCATTTATTGTGAATTATCAGATTCTACTATTCATAAAAAATTCAAGTATTTATTTAAAATTCCAAAAATTCACCCTAACCATTTTTCAACGTGTAGAATTCAAAAATGAAGTCCATTTTTTTAAAAATAATTTTGGAAATATTATTAGTTTAATATTTAATTAAAATCATAACTTATTATAAAAAACCAGTTTTAAAACATTCATTTACTTATTCTAAAATATAGGTACATCATACTTTTACTTGAACATTATTTTTATACTAACATAGGTAAGGTTACTATTAATTAGGGTATATCACTATTAAAAAGGGTATTTTACTATTCATAAGGGTAGATTACCATTCATTAAAAATTATTTATGTTTTATTAGTGTCCAAAAAACATCTTGAATACAACCGTGTATGTCAGATTTTCAAAATTCCAAACACGGAAGTGTTAAACTTATGTTAAAGGTCACTTATCACTTAGTAGTTCATTATTTTGTGTTTTCATGTGATTTTATGTCATAATTATAAGAATTTAATTTCCATTGAAAAACTTTGGGTCGTTACATTCTTCTCCCCTTAAGAAATTTTACCCCCGAAATTTCTCTTTACACAAAGAGGTGAGGGTGTTTCTCCTTCATTGTCTCTTCTGGTTCCTAAGATGCTTCCTCAAACTTATGGTTCCTCCATAACACTTTGACAATATGGGTTGTATTTTTGTTTAGAAACTTATCTCTCTGATCCAGAATCATTACTGGCTGCTCCTCATAGGAGAGATCATCTTCCAGCTGCACCACCTCTGAGTTTAGTACATGTGAAGGATCAGGTATGTACTTCCTCAAAGGTGATACATGAAAAACATCATGAACTCGAGCCATATTTTTTGGAAGTGCAAGCCGACAGACCACAATTCCTATGCAATAAAGGATCTCAAAGGGGCCAATATACCTTCATATTAGCTTCCCTTTCTTCCCGAATCGCATGAATCTCTTCCATAGAGATATTAGAAGGAAGACTCTATCACCAAAGTCGAACTCGAAGCCCCTTCGACAGTTGTCAGCATAGCTCTTTTTCCAGCATTGAGCATCTTTGATGTGTTTCTGGATAAATTGAACCTTCTCTGTCATCTCTTGAACAAGATCAGGTCCATGTAGCTTTCTTTCTCCAACATCATCCCAACATGTTCGAGTTCTTCATCGATTTCTATATATAGCTTCATATGGAGCCATCTGGATACTCGAGTGGAAGATATTGTTGTATGAGAACGAAACCAATGGGAGATGCTGATCCCATGCACCTTTATATTTTAGGGAGTAGGCTCTATGCATATCTTCAAGAATCTAAATAGTTCTTTCAGACTGGCCATCGGTTTGGGGGTGATAGGTCGTGCTGAAATTTAATTCCGTACTCAAAGAATGTTGAAGGCTCCTCTAGAATTTAGATGTGATCCTTGGATCACGGTCAGAGGCAATTAAGAGTGGAACACCGTGCAGTCTCACCACTTCCTTCACATATATCATTCCAAGTTGTTCAAGTGAGAGATCTTCCTGAATAGTGATGAAATGTGATGTCTTGGTGAGTCGGTCAACCACAACCCATATCGCATTATTTACCTTAGACGTCTTTGAGAGACCCGCGACAAAGTCCATAGTAACATTTTCCCATTTCCACATGGGTATAGGCAATTTATGCATCATACCTTTGGACTTTTGTCGCTCAGATTTAATTTTCTGACATACCAAGCACCTTGATATATATTCCGCAATCTCCTTCTTCATGTTATCTCACCAGTAGTGTTCTTAGAGATCACAATACATTTTGGTACTCCCAGGATTGATAGAGAAGGTCTAGCTATGTGCATCATTCAATACCTCCTTCTTTATCTTGGTATTAGATGGTACACATAATTTTGTCCCAAATCTTACATCTCCTTCCTCATCAATTTTGAAATCGAAAGATTTCCCATTTTTAACAGCTTCCACCCTTTTCTGAATTTCCACATCCTTTCTTTGAGCATCATTTATTTTCTCCAAGAGGGATGGTTGAGCAATAATTTGAGAAAGGATTGATGATGTTCATCCCTTAATGATTCCCATGTCCATCCTTTTCAAATCTAAGAAGACCAGATCCTTTTCAATTCTCATCATTGATAAAGATACATTATCTTTTCTACTTAGAGCATATGACACCTTGTTTGCCTTACCAGGATGGTATTGGATTGAGCAGTCATAATCCTTGATGATCTCTATCCATCTTCACTGGCGCATATTAATCTCTTTCTATGTGAATATATATTTGAGACTCTTGTGGTCAGTATATATCTCACATTTTTCCCCATAGAGATAATGCCGCCAGATTTTCAAAGCAAAGATCACAGCTGCCAACTCCAGATCATGCGTGGGATAGTTTTTCTCATGGATTTTCAGATTCCTTGAGCCATAGGCTATCAATTTATCATTTTGCATTAGCACACAACCTATTTATTTCTTAGAAGCATCACTATAAACCACAACGTGTTCCCTACTTGAAGGGAGTGTGAGTACCGGTGAAGTGATTAGCATCTTTTTCAACACCTTGAAATAGTATTCACATTCCTGTGTCAAGAAGAACTCTACTCCCTTCCGTTTTAGCTTGGTAATTGGGTTTGAAAATCATGAAATTTTCTTCAGGAATCATCTATAATACCCAGCCAGAGCTAAAAAGCTGTGGATCTCCGTTATAGAAGTTGGCCTCGGACACTCTTCAATTGACTTCATCTTGGAAGGGTCCATATGTATCCCTTTCCTGGTGATAACATTCCCAAATAATGATACTTCCTCCATCCAAAACTCACATTAACTGTACTTGGCATACAACTTGTCCCTTTGAAAAGTCTTAACACGGTTTCCAAATGCTCCTCATGTTCCTCCTTGCACTTAGAGTATATCAGAATCTCATCAATAAAGACCACCACAAATTTGTCTAGGTAATCTCTGAAGACTCTATTCATTAAATACATGAAAATTGATGGAGCATTAATGAGTCCGAAGGGAATCACTATGAACTCATAGTGTCCATACCTCATTCGAAATATAGTCTTGGGAATATCTTCCTTCCTCACCATTATTTGATGATATCCCGAACGAAGGTCCACCTTAGAGAAATAACTGGCCCCACGAAGCTTATCAATAAATACATCTATCCGTGGAAGGGGATAATTGTTCTTTATAGTGATTTTATTGAGCTCACGATAATAAATACAAAGGCACATTGATCCATCCTACTTCTTGACGAAGAGGACTGGAGCACCCCACGGTGAAGCACACAGGCATATAAAACCCTTCTTCATATTCTACTGCAACTGCTTCTTTAGCTCTTCTTGCTCTACGGTGGCCATTCTGTAAGGTGTCTTTGATATTAGCAGAGATCTAGGGATACGTTCAATTGATAACTCAATCTCTCGGTCAGGAGGAAGAACAGACAACTCTTTGAGTAATATATTAGTGTAATCCCTCACGATGAGAATATCTTCAAGAATGATTCTATCCTTTTTCCCAATCATTTGAGCTAGATATGATTTCTCACAAGGAAGCAGTATCCAAACATGAGACAAAGAATCTAAAGGAGACTCATCTTCTTCCTTACAATTGTAAAGAATTAGAGGATGCTTCGGAATGTGAAACGTGATCTCCCTTTCCCGACAATTGATGTTGGCCTTGAACAAAATAGCCAATCCAAGCCCAAGATAGCATCAAACTCCACTAAAGGGAGTATGAAAAGATTAGCTGGGAGGATCAGTCCACAAACATTAACCGGGGAGGAGTTATGAACCATGGATGAAATAATCTCCCCATTCAATGTTCTCATAGATAAATTTTCCTCCACATGTTGAGGTGGTGTTTTAATAGTTCAACAAAACTTAAAAGATATGAAAGAATGCGTAAAACCAGAATCAAATAGTAAGTTTTCCATTCTTGAATGAATAACAAGCATACCTGTCACCACATCATTTTCCAGCTCCACCACAACAGTAGTGATAGCATAATCCCTTCTTTGTTTCCTTGGAGGTTTTTTTATTGCCTCCAACGACCCTCAACTTAGGGAAATTGTTCGCATAATGCCCAAGCTCCTTATAGTTATAACACTACACTACAATCTGAGCGTTGATCTGAAACTGCCATTCTTCTTCAACATTAGCAGGATTTTTCATATCCCTTCAGTAGTTCTTGGACATATGACCAAACTTTCCACATTTGAATCAATTCTAGGTTCCCTTGTGATAGTCACCAAGATGCTTCTTCCCACAATTTTTGAAAAGGGGGAAGTGGGGCTTCTTTCCATCATGGGATTTTTTTGATGAACCACCCATGTTGTTCTCCATTTTCTGCTTCTTGTCACTAGGCCCATGAGACCACTGAGAGTCTCCAATCTCCATTTCAACCTTGAGTACACAACGGAAAATCCCCTCATAGTTGTTGAAGTCTAGAATCGCCAACACGTTTCGTAGACATAGCTTTAGTTTGCTAAATAAGCGATCCACCTTGAATTTAGTGTTCATGAAAAAGCCAGAGGTGTACATTGAAGGCCTTGTAAATTTTGCTTCATAAGCCCCGATGGACTCATATTTCTTCTGCTTGAGTCCAAGTAAATCTCTTTCCATTGTGAGACGGAGGGTTTGAGGAAAATATTTTTTGAAAAACATCCTTTTGAATTCCTCCCATTTTGTGGAATCAATTTCCTCTTGGGACTTTGTATTCTTGATCAGTGTCCACCACCGATCAGCTTCCCCATCCAAACGATAGACTGCCAGTATAACTTTCTCTTCTTCTGAGCACTGGAGGATAGAGATAATCTTTTCAATGGAGGAAATCCATTGTTCTACGAGGAGGGGATCATAAGACCCTCTAAACATGGGAATCATTTGCTGCATGAAGGATTCTACAACAACTTGATCTTTCCTTGGAGGAGGGGGGAATTCCACCTAATTCAAGTTATTATTCATAACTCGATCCATCTGAGAAAGTACTACCATGAAGTTTTGAGCACACGCTTCCGGCATATCATTAGGGAAATCATCACATTGCCTATCACATTGGTTGTTGGAATGTGTTCTTCTATTTACCGCCATTAACTAAAAAAACATATAATTAGAGGTCTAGAATACTTAGTTGTTGACCATAAAAAGAAACTTTGAACATAAAAGTATGAACTTATAAAGAAGAAGTATATCCTGACTTGTGATTCCTTAGGTTTATATCTAGGTTATCCTAGATCTATTTCTTAACTTATATTCTTATGAAATTCTTTTTGTCCCTTACTAACAGTTTTTACTAATCTCATGAATCTACCGAAGCATATCCCCCAGGAGTGTCGTAACCAAGAGTGCAGCAAGGCCCGTAATCGTGCACCAGTTCCCATTCGAGTCTATCTCAAAGTAGTGTTTTTGTGTTTTACCCATAGATACATCTGTTCCAGAGCCTCCTCTACCTACTCATATCTAGACAGGGATGTATTTTCTTGATAAAACACGTACTCTATACTCACCAAAATTTAGGACTGTTTTCTTATACTTAGTATCATCTTTAAGGTTCTCACTAAGGTGCCCTATTCCTAATCTCCAAAAATAACTAGACTATCCTCTAATACTAACTATATCATCCCGAGCCTTTTACATAAAAGATTTCATTATTTTAATCATAATTAATCATCAGAGTACAAGACAAGGATCGTTAAGTCTAGTGTCTTGGAAGACTAGGTACATATAACATAAAACAGGGGGCTAAAAAAACTTTTGTATTTAATATTCATAAAGAGATTATAACTTCCTTTGAGCCCTTACATCTACATAGGGTACCCTGGGAAACAATGAACAAAGGGATGCGCTAAAAATCCCAGTAAGGGAATGAATAAAAGGATATATCTTAAGCACAAGAGTTAGGAGGCATGACATAATGACATCCAAAGCATGAAACTTATAAAATCATTTAATATAAGCATGAGATCATATAAACATGGAATCATATAAATGTGATAGAATCATAAATCATATCTTTAGTATGGGTCAAGGCTAACCGCCAATCCCGTTACCCATTTCAGTACGGGTCAAGGCTACCCGCCAATCCCGTTTCACATCGCATCTCATGAGACTTATCCTTACCCAATGCATTGGATCACTATCTGGGCACACCCATCTCAACATTTTCATGAATATTATTGACACATAAATATTCATACCACATAAATATTCTTTACACATGATTAATCATACATAATCAATTGTTTATAAACACATGGTTACCCATGGAGAGAATTGGGTACCACAATCATGACATAAAGCATAACCAATGAGTGTATCATGAATGTGTCCATTAAAGAAAGGGATTAGAAAATACATGGACATTAATAAGGTAATTTAGGCATAAAACATGGTAGGTGGTAACAAATATAAGTGACATAACATAAGAAATGTATTTGAGAGACATTATCATTAAAACATTTTTGTGAGGTTAAAAGGAAAATAATATAGAGCTTTTAAAATAGTAAAGAATAAATTCTTATATATCAAACCTGAATTGAACCAAGAAGGTTTTTATAATAAAAATATTTAATTTACAAAGACAATGGTTCCTTAAAATAGAATATAGAGTTCACTTGAAAATGGGTAAAAGTTTGGGAAGTTCCTTTAAAACGAGTGTGCTTATTGGGAAGTATCAAGGAGAGATTGACTTAAATACATTTATATCCCCAAAATAGAATGAGCGATGGATATTGGAACATGATTTTGGAGAATATAAACATAATTTTAAAGTTCTACATAAAAAGGAAAGACAACTATATTTTGGTAAAAATAAAGATAGAGTAACCCAAAGGAATAAAGGAAGTTCTGGTAGAATCCATTATGGTTTATCAGCATGGTATCGGGTGTAGATAAGAGTACTTTATGAGAGAGATAAGGGGTTTATAATCACATATAAAACATTATATAAGAATGGGGAAGGTGTATAAACATACCCCATCACTTGGTATTACACAAAAGGCATATCATAGAGAAAAATCTTGATTAAGAGTGAAAAGGGGAGGATCCCTTACCTTAAATCCGTTGGTGTTCTCCACTTGTAATTAACTACCAGAATAAAAAAATTTGGATTATTAATTCATAAGTCAAGAACCAATTATATATTCAATTTATTTATTATAACACCTTTTAGTTCATTCAAAGACTTTTTGATTAGTTACAAGGTTCAATTTCATTGTTCGGGCTCTTTTGTTTACATGGATTTAAAAGATTGGTTAACTTATATTCAAGTTTGGATTATATGAAATATGAAAGTGGTTTTTCTGAATTTAAGTTATATTATTTATTTCATATAAAGAATATTACATGGTTTTATTTTTAATTAGGTTACATAGAGTGAAGTCAAATTATTATATATATAACCATAGTGATAGCTGTGTTTCTTAATCGGTGGTTTTGATTACAAAGAATGTGTTTTGATTTATAACTTAATTCAATTTTTACCAAAGGATTACAGAAACAAAAATAGGATATATCAAATATATAATAATCTGGGTCAACCATGAAACAAATGGTTTCATTACCAGATTTAAGGATAAAAATTGAAATCGATAAACTGTTGTCTTTGAATGTGTTAAATTAGCACATCTCAAACAGTGCTTTCATTTCATTCAAATAAAAGGGTGGGGAAAGGAGATAAGATAATGAAATATACCACTATCATGAATAAATTCTAGTACATGTATGTTACTGAATTTATCATACTATTATGGTGAAGGGAGGTGAGGAAACAAAAAAAAAGAAAAGAACTTAAAACAAAAGAAGAAATTGAGAAGAGGAATTTAACTCTTGAGACTTCCTCCTTTGAGAACCTCTTAAGGGGAGAGGTTTTGGTATTTTGAGGAGGCTGAGAGATTTTTTACATTGGGTAGAACCTTGGGGCGAGATTTGGGCAGAATAATGGCAAGGCACAAGGCTTGAGAGGAGTTGAGAGAAGAGTGAGTGAATGGGGGTTTTTATAGTGTAGGAGAGGAGGGATTTCATAATATTATAATCATTAATTTATTATTTATTCCCAAGGTAAGGAATAGAAAGTATTCCATGACCAAGAATATTTATTTTATCATTTGATCCCAAACCAAGTGGGATTAAATCATCAAAACATCATTGATGACACAATTAATCCATTATTTATCATTTATTGTGAATTATCAGATTCTACTATTCATAAAAAATTCAAGTATTTTAGAAAAATACAAAAAATTCACTATAACCATTTTCTGACGTGTATAATCCAAAAATAAAGTCCATTTTTTCAAAAATAATTTTCTAAATATGATTAATTTAATATTTAATTAGAATCATAACTTATTATTAAAAAAACTAGTTTTAAAACATTCATTTACTTATTCTAAAATATAGATACATCATACATTCACTTGAACATTATTTTTATACTATCATAGGTAAGGTTACTATTAATTTGGGTGTATCACTATTTTTAAGGGTATGCTACTATTCATAAGGGTAGGTTACTATTCAACAAAAAATATTTTTGTTTTATTAGAGTCCAAAAGACATCTTGAACACAATCGTGTATGTCAGATTTTCAAAATTCAAAACACAGAAGTGTCAAACTTATGTTTAAAGGTCACTTATCACTTAGTATTTTATTATTTTGTGTTTTCATGTGATTTTATGACATAATTATAAAAATGGAATTTCCATTAAAAAACATTGGGTCATTACATCCACTCCACGAACCCTAGTGTAGTGATGAAAAAAAGGTCAATAGTGTACATGTAGAACCCTTTTGATAAAATTCCACATCAAACCCCATATCATTTTTTTAATTATTAAAATATGTTCATAAAATCCCTAAAATATCCATCCAAAAAATTTCAACCATCACAATGAAGGGATAAATAATGACTTTTTCATCCCATTGTATACCTTATCCATTGAATGAAAATCTCATTAGATCATGATTATTCCATCATTACCCACTAAAATATTCCCCAAATCACTATCCCACAATGAAAAAATAAATTGAATAATAAGAGGATAATCTAGTGAAGTCTTTCAGTTAATTCATTGAGGTGAAATAGCCCAAACCGAAATAAAATAAGTGAGAAAAAAAATAATGATAGAAAGGTAGTGGGGGAGATACATTTAATTTTATATCTTGTGGGAAGAGGAAACCCATTAATGTTTTGTAATTGAAGGTTTAAAAAACGAACCATCTCCCCTATAAAAATATATAGGTAAGGGAACATTGTGAAGTGACCCTTAGTGTTATTTATAAATAGCCTAAATCCTAGGTAAGGTTATATAATGTCTATTGAAATCACAATAAAACAAATAGGCAATTTATCAACTTTTGGTGTTACTCTTTCTTCTTAGAATATTTATATATTATAATGCAACATCAAAATTTTATGGCTAATTAATATGGTGTGGTCTGAATTTTATCTGTGTAACCCATCCACTATAGCGTATCAATCCTCATTCTCTACATAAACACGCAATTAATAACATTTTATAATTCCCTATAATCATGATAGACAATCACCTATCATACTGCATGAACCCCATTTAATATATAATCAATTAATGGTACATTAAAACCCATTAACATATTAGAAATTCTACCTAATCCTCTAGATAACTAATTAAACTAAAAAAATTCCTAGAAATACCCCAATTTTTCTTAAACAAAAACCATGGATTCTATCCAAATCATATAATTTGGTCTCACATGGTGATCAGCTCCCATGAATTAAAATTTCCCATTATTACACCCACTCATAATGAAAGATTTTATTTTAGGTTTTATTAATCTTAATGGTAATGGATTTAATATTTTATGTTTTTCAAACCTATTTCTAGTCTCTAATTCATGTTCTATTATAAAAGGTCTTTGTGGTCACTCTAGATATCTTTAATGGATCAACAAGTGAATTTTCAGATTTTATTTGTGATATCTTCACTCTATCAGCTTTAATTTAATAAAAGATATTTTAATACCATGGTCTTTAATATATATAGATTATACTATAGTCTCATGCTGTGATAATAATTATTTATTATTTGACCATAATCTCCCATTTATTTATGTCATTGAACTTCAATGGTACTATAAAATTCTAAAATATGGTGTATGTTAATGGTGACACATACCTTGTTTTTGGGATTATTTACATTTAATATTAAAATTAAGAATGCGAGGGTCATGGATTTGGTATTTTTTGAGAGAAATTATTTTATATATTAATATTTTTTTTATATTCAGTATATCATTTTTTTTATTTTCAGGATATTTTTTTTATTGATGATTTTGAGAGATACTCTTTCATAAGGAAGATAGGATGGTCCTATTACTTTGAATACACATATTTTGAAACAAAATTACCAAAATTCAATTTGAATTATTTTTGGATATTAATTGAAAAATTAACTATATTATTTGTGACATTAAACCAAATACATATCACCTTATATTGTTAATTGATTATGTAAGGCCATTAAAAAGTGGACCACATCTGAGTATTATATGATAAAAAATAAATGTGAAATTATTTTTTATTAAATTAAACATCATTAAAATGATATTGAATAATTCCAAATTTAGTGGACTTTTTTGAGGATTGTAGTAAAAAATGTCTAATTTATTGATTATATGTGTCATTTTTATAATTATTTATGTTCTATAATTTTAAATAAAGATATAATTATTTCATATTCCTTTGAATCATACTGAATCAAATTTATTTAATAAACTACCATAAAACTAAATTATGACATGGAGCAATCTTGTATCGATATTTCATGCATACTATTTACCTCCCAAAAATATAGTTAATATATGGAATGAGATTCAAAATTTTCCATATCCTGAAGATGAATCCTTGTGTTAAAATTTTTTTATATTAAATAATTATTTTAAATATTTCATTATCATAATATAAAATTTCTCATTCATGTAAACACCTTTTATAAAATCATCATTTGAATGAAAAGAATAATTTTACATGTTTATGCATGTGGAAGTCATTAAATATATTTAACCAATAAAAATATTGATGAACCTGATCATATGGCCATGAGAATAAATTTATGTGATATAAAAAAATATTTAAGATGATATGATTATATAATGTTGATCAAAATACCATGTAAGTGAAAAAATAAGAATGTAAATAAAATAAAATAATTTATGATAAGATGAAACATAAGATTATAGGTGAACACAGTAAAAACTATTTCATGTAAATGATATGATGTATAACATATTATTTAAGATTTTATAAAATTTCAAGATCCAATTAATGTAGAAATATTTGAATATATTTATATGAAAAATTGAAAGAATGAAAAAACAAGGTATTCCATTTATTACAAATTCAAATGAAAATGGTAGAATAATTATTATTGAGGTTTCAATATAAAATGTTCATCCATAGGAAGAGGGGGACCACATGTACATAGTATGTCTAAGGGTGGGGGTAAAAATGAAATGATGTTTTAGATGCGGAGGTTTGAAACAAAGACCTCGTCAACTCACCACCACAAGTACAACATGGGTTTAACAACTAATGTACACCCCATGGGGAAAGAGGGGAAACACATATTCGGTTTTAGGAAAATTAAAATTATTATAATATTGTTAAAAACTTGTTATAATTTTAATATAACCCATAACCACAAGATACAACAACTATAAATAATGACTTATCTAATTAATTTATAAATTTATAATAATATAAAGGTACATATTTTATAATAATTCATATAAAATAAAAATACTCAAAATAAAATAATAAAAAAATCATAGGAAAAATCACATGTAATATGACTAATATAACCAATGTCAAACATCAATAAATACAGAATGTGACCCAAGGGTGGAAGTAAATATAGTTATTCTAAACTTTTTTATATAGAATGAAGAAATAATGGCAGTTTAATTAAAAAAAATTTAAGTAGAGTATGTTATTGAGGGGACATGAGTGGATGAGGCAAATAAAATAAAGATACCACAATAGGAGAATATTACTAAAGGAAACATATATTCTACACCACATTTATTTAAAGTTAACTCAAATAAATGAAGAGATACAATTTTATAAATTTTTTAATCTTTGTAAGTATTGGATAATAAACATTCAATTAGATGATTTATTTGACACTATAGCATCATATCATAAATGCATATAATTAATTAAAAAAACAAAAAATAAGTATCAAGGATTTTGAAAAATTATTTTAATGATTAATTATTATAAAATATACAAAATTATTTTCTCAATGTTGGGAGATAAAGTAAATAAAAAATTACCAAACAAGATTGGATAATATGGATTAAAATTAATAATATTATCATATACTAAGATCAAATTTTCATCTTTATAATTTTTTTGAGATTATATGTGAATCATAAGAATCCAATATGAATGAATTTGTGTTTTTTTGACAAAAAAGTAATGTATCTAAAAGAAATAAATGAAAATTTTATTAAAAATAAATGTGAATTTTATATTTTAAAGAGATATTTATTTTTTGATCCAATATAATTATAAATAAGATACATGGATACATAAAAAACCATTTTTTTAAAAGTGAAATGCTACCCATGATGTGAATAAAGAGAATTTTGTATTTTGAGTTTGAGAAAAATGCGTAGTTTTGAGGTAAAATATATGCATATCATAGTTTCATTAACTATGTATAATAATTAAAATTATGTAAGAGAGAAGAATAAATTTGAATGAAACAAAATCATATTGGTGATTCAATATAAAAAATCAACAATGATTTTCTATACATAGAATAAATTGTTGAATTTTAGCTAAAAATTACAATGCCCATAAAAATTGATTAATGATGCTTAATGTTTGAAAAGGGTTAATAATCAATAAAAAATGATCAAATCTCTTTAAAAAATTAGAAGAATAAGAAACTTTATTATGATCATGTGATTGTGAAATAAGTATATAAGGAAGGGTATACTCTTGAATTTTTGAAAATATTTAATGAAGAATTTTCACATAGAAAATATATGTTTGAAAATTTAGAATGATAAATAAAATATTCACCCAATATGTAGATAATAAAGAATAACTCTAAATTATGGGTGAGAATGTAGATGAAGAATATGTATTGGAATTTAGATATTTCTAAAACATTGATGACATATAATAAAAATATTTATGTTATACTACTGTCTTAAATGAAATAAAACTATGGATACAAATGAGAACCAATGTTATTTGTTATTTTTTAAAATATGTGATGAATATATTATCATATTAATTTAGATTATATTTGGGGGTCATTCTACTTCCACAACAAAACATTTAAAAAATTTAGAAATAAATTATTGTATAGTGATTTAGGTGCATGATCCTTGTGTAAAAAGAATATGTGTTGCACTGATAATATAGAAATGTATTCCAAAATATGGAATATATAATCGACCCATTCAATTTTTATAGGAGATCAAACTAAATCATAGAATAAAAATAAAATAACTATTTCATGATACTAAATAACTTTTTATGAGGTTTTTCCCAATCCCTAAGAATCAAATATATCTTGTAAATGCATCAAGAATAAGATAAATATGAATATAAAAAGAAACATGGATCCAATCCAAATTTTTATAGGCACATTAATTTTTTTTAATATAATTAAGATCTCACTTACAATTCTATTTTTACATTAAACTCACTCTTTTTGTCAAAATCAATTCTATTAACTGATAAAATAAAAAGTACTGACAAGTAGATTTTTTAATTTTTGAAATTTGACGTATTTAATTTTTTTTATTTAGTTTTTGATTTTTTTTATTTCATTTAATTTATTTTATTTAATTTTTTAATGTTATAATATTTCAATTTTTAATATTTTTTGTTTATTTTAATTTTATTGGTAAATTATATTTTTAATTCTTCAAATTTTTCATTATTTATTTTCTTTATACCTTCCTATTAAATATTTTTTGAATAATTCATTTTCTTCAAAAATCATATAATTTTTTTCATTTTATTTTACTTCTCCATTTTTTGTTATTTTATAAAATAGGGAATAGTTGACGGTGTGAAGTGATAAAAATTATTGATTAGTTACACTTAATTGATATTAATCGAAAAAATTACCCTCATTAAGCATCTATCCTCTTAGGTTGTGACACTACATTAAAATTGATCTTATATACATGTGTTTTATTAAGATACTATAATTTCAGTCTTTTTCACTATTAGATGAATTCCTTCCATGGAGTTCATGTAATTAGTTTAAACTACATTATATTACAGTTCCTTATTTAAATTACTAAACATTATAAGACTATAATGGTTATTAATAAGAAGGTGAGTTTGTTATAAAATATTAGTCCATATCATTCAGATTCTTCATTGAATATCACACCATTAATGTAAAAAAATTATAGATATTCTTTATCAACAGATAGAGGTGTTATTAACGTATAATTTAAGTTTATTATCATATCCAAAATTGGGATATTTTAAAATATATGGATACACTCCATAGAAGGAATCATGTTTGACTATACTCTCTCTATCATATCAATACATCCAATTTTTCATGATAATATTACGATTTTTAATGGAAGAATAATAAGTGATTAAAAAATTAGATCTAAAATCTACAATATATTAATACAGGTTTCTTTTGCAATGGAACTTATTTCATTTTACCAGATATTATTAGTATTGATGTGGAAGATTAATGTTCCATTTTGGTTCAATGGGATGTTACTGGAATATCTAAATCCATGGGATATTAAGGCTAACATAATTTACTAAATCTTATTAGTATGGATGATGTGATTGATGATGAGAAGATGTTAAATCTCTAAATATAGTCAACACTTATACATAAAAAAAATTATTATGATAAAGGAAGATAAAAATTAGTTTTATAAATAAAATATTCCCAAGCTAGAGTATCAACCTCAACATGAGGAGAAGGCACAACAATTAAAAAAGATTTCATTAATAGTATTTGTATATTAAACTGAACTATTCAGTTTTGATAGAGTAATACCCATTGATCTAGTACCTACACTACACCTGATATGTACAAAGTGACAAATGTATATATATATAAGATTGAATATAATCATGCTTATTTATCACCTACGTTCAATATTTTTGTCAGAAAAATACATAACTTCATCATAGAATACCCTCACCATATTTAACATTATCCTTGAAAAGATTAATAATACCTCCTAAAACAAAAGAAATAATTAGGGATGTTTTTAATTTTTATAATATGTTTTAATATAAATATAGGGTTAGTTCCAAAATTTTCATTTATTTTTAAAAATAAATAATAAAATATAATAACATAATTTTTTATTAGTAAAATAAAATGGAAACTAATAATATTAGTATTGTAACATAATCATAAACATACAACTATTATATTTTATCATGATCTAACATTTTATTACTAGTTTATAAATGTTTTATCGTTTAATAAAACATTTTAAATGTATCCCAAGAATATACACAACATTTAAAATTATTTTTATACTAGTTTTTGTAAATTAAAAATTTAATTTTAACATATAATAATTAGTTTTATCCAATGTATAAATTTCTGAAAAATACCACATTATTATATTTTTCAACACATTAAATTCTAACACATTCTATTATAATAAAAAATAGAGGAATGAAATTTAAAAATACCAAGGGTTTTCTTTCTAGACTTTTATACTCATTACAAATTAACAAATGTGATATAAGACTATTTTTTTAAAATTCACCCACAGAAAATATTGAATAATGGGATGATACATTTTTTTATTTTATTCAAAATTTTAATTTCATATTTAATTTTGTTTTTTGGTATATGATGCTATTCAAAAAATAATGAATGAAATATTTGAATATATTTTGAAAATGATAATGACTCTCTGTATAAATGATATTGAAGCAGCATAACTAAGGCTTTAAATAAAAAAATATAAGTATGATGATATATAAGTGTAGTAGTTTAAGTGTAATATATTATTTACTAGTGTGCCCTAATTGTTGATAACATGTAAGTGTCTCTACCTAACTGAGAGTTTAGATTTCATTAATCTGTTTATGTTTAATCATGTGGAAGAGTATCTATATATACGATTTTTTAGATTCCTATGTATGTTATAGTGATGTAGTTGATATGTTATGTAACACCCAAAGCTTCCATGATACGTTTCCCTTTGAATAATGTAGTAGCTTGAATTGTATGCAACATTGAGTTTTAGCACACCACGACCAATGAAACTTGCCGTTATGAATAGTAATACACACTTTTGAAATTTTGTAAAATTTAATTTTTAAAATGGAATTCATTTTTGGATTTGGTATATCAAAATTATATTTGGGTGAATTTTTGTTATTTTTCTGAGAACATTCAATTTTTGTTGAATACTGAAAAACACTGTGTTATTGTTAAAAACTTACATTTTATTTAAATAATTAGTTATTTGATTTTAATTTATATTAGGTCAAAATAGATACATAATACCTATATATGTTCAATTTATTTCATTGGAGTCATTTTATAATAAGTTTTGAGATATAAATTGTATTGAACTTTTTTCCATCTTTTACCCACCTTCTAGGAGCATTTGCAAATTTTCATAAAATGTAATTTTACCGATTTTGTGAGTGGAACTTCAAAAATCTGAGAAAAACAGTTGAAATCAGTAAGTAAAATGTGGTTCAATAAGATGAAAATAATATTTGGTGAATATTAACTTTTGACTTTTATTTACCACAGTTAAATGTAAATAGGGTAATTAAGGATAAAAATGATATTATAATTACCCTAAGACAAGTCCTAGTTCCATTGGATAAATGTAATTCGACCAAAAACAACCTTAGGAATAAAATATTATCCTTTTGTTCCTCATGGATTAGATTAGGAGATTTATTATTATTTTATTCAAAGAAGTGTTAAAAGAGTTAAATTCAATGATTAATAACTAAACCATTTTTAATATAGGGTTATATATATGATAAATTCGACTATAAATATTCCATAAAAATTTTAAAATATTTCCTACATAATGGTATTTTATTTATAATTTTTATACATTAAATAATTTAATTTATTTATGACACAATGATGATGAAATAATTACCTTATTAATGAAATATTAAAATAATAGATTTTATAAATATACAAATAAATGTAATATGAGAATTTTATTTAATTATATTAATTTTCTAGGTTAATAATACATGTTAGGGTTGATTAAATAATATTATTTGAAGTAGTAATGCAATTATAATTTTCACAAAAACCAAATACTAAATAGTGTCAAAATTAACATAATTGAGTTTTTAAATCAAATAATATTTTATTAATTGATATAATATTCATAGAAATCTAGGGATCAACATAAGGACTTAGATAAGGTTATATATATTAATAATTATCCACTTGGGGTTCATTTTTCTTGTTATAGTATGTTGATTAACCATATAATATAAACGTACAAAGAGACATGGTAAATGTCAAACTATTTAACAAAGACTTAAATCCTAAAGATAAGGTTAATATGGTTATATAAACCAGTCTAAAACATATTGGTTGAAATTTTAAGGACCCATCCCCACCGTAGCCTCTAAATAAATTATTTTTGAGCCATTAGAAACTGGAAATGATTTTATTTTAAAATAATATTTCAAACATTTCCTAAAGTGACCCTCACCTCTCATATAAAAGGGTACTTCCCATTCTCTAAATTTCACACCTCCAAATCCATTTGGATCAACCAAACCTTAAACAAATATCCTCCCAACTTCCCTCAAATCATTCTAGAGTTATTACTTTGATCATAAATCCAACCTATGGAGCTATTTTGATCAACTCAAAAGGAAACACTCGAAGAAGAGGTAATAATTTCACCACCCTCTTTCAAGTTCTATTCTTCTTCCATTTCCTCTTTATTTGTTTTTTCCATTATAAAATAATAAATCTAGAATATTCTATATAATGTGATGTTATTATAGAAATGGTACAACCATATTCATCATTATATCCATCACATGAATGTCAAAGTCACCATACGTGTGTACGTACGGCTTACTGTCTCCACGTTGTGGTGTAGTTTCTTATTCGAAACCTTAATTATTTGGATGGGTATAATAATAAGTATAACTGATGTAAATAATAAATATAACATGTTAATATTTTTTATATACAATATATCATCCAATTATATATGATTTCACCATCAATATAATGATATTGTCTCTCGTGCATACGTACAGATTACAGTTTCCACGAACGCGATAAGATTCATTCCCCGCCGTAATCATTCAAAAATAATTTTCATTTTATGATTAAAAATAAATATTTAAGAACTTAATATATTTAAATATAGGAATAAAATACATCATATCCATAACAAACATGGCTTACATAACTGACCATATAAAGGAAAACGGATCAGTTAACACTCAAAATGATGATACTATTAAAATATTTTTAACAAAGCAATATTAGAGGATCATATATGATATCATATTTATTTTTATTGTTATTTTATAATTTAATAACAATTATTTAACTATTATACATGATGTTAACGTACCCTCAACCATGGAAAAGTACAAGGTAAGTGTTAATTTCATAATCTCTTTATTATTCGAGGTTATTTTTACGTAAGTATCTACTTGGAGCTCTTTATCATCCACATCCATGATTCTTAAAAATGTATTTCAATTTTTTTAACTATTTACTAGACTATTGGTTAAAGTAATTTATACCCTTTTTATAATTTTTATAAAATATTTTGAAATGAATCTTTTTGTCATTTTCCAAACAAGGTACTTTATGATCTTTTTGACAAAATTAAGGTAAGAATGCCTTTTTTAAAATTATATTGTGGTTGTGGCTATTTTATGCCATTATATCATAGTCAAAGATTTCCATACATGCTTATAAGAATATTTTAAAAATAATTTTTTTCATTTATAATTTTTTGATTTCTAAATGATTTCAAAATAGAAAGAGGTATTTATTTCAAATAGTTATTATTTCATCTATGTCTACATACTTTGATGGATTTTAAATTTGTTTGAAGTTGATTTATTATGATACAAATATTCCATATTGAATTGATGGTTTTGTGATATGTTTGAATGTGGATGTGTTATTTTTACACCATTCATGGTTTATGGATAAAGAATAGACATTTTGTATGCTAGGTTTAATACGAATGTTTATGTTTTGTTTAAACCTTTTCATATGAGGAATGCATTGGACTTAGTAAGTGATGGGTGTAGCTTGATATATCTCTTCGATGCATCGGTAGGTCTCAGGAGAAAAACTAGTGTCTTTCCACAAGGCATTGACAAAATTTTATTTGTATTCTTGGCATAAGGCCTTGACTATGTGGTTATAAAGTCTGCCATTATGCATTCCATCATTATGAAAGTTGCTATTGATATTACATGTGACTATTTGACTTGTTGAATATCCATGTGAATAAGTAAATGAAATTATTTGATTTTATCTTTTCCATACTATTCTAAAGATTGTGCTTAAAAGGCTTTTGTTTTAGTCTTATACATTTCGTTAAATGTTTTTGGTTATTTATTAATATTTCCGCTATATTGTTCTCCTTACTAAGCATATAAGCTCACCATTTTCTATATTTTTTCCTAGGATGTGAAGAAGTATTTTATGGTTGACCTATAGGGATAGGATAAGGATATAAGTGTGTTCAAAAGGAGAAAAAATGTTGTTCATTTTCTTATTTCTAGATGTAATATAAAACTTATGAATATATCTAGTACATACAAGGATACTAAACTGATCGGTATTTTAGGACATGATTCCTTTTATCATTCCAATGTTATGTAATAATTCACCAACTCTGGTTAACATTGGTCAGGGAATTACAGTCAGTATCAAAGGAAGTTTAGTACTATCATTGTAAGCAAGATTTAGAAAATATCTAATTAGAGAACACTACCCTAAGATAGAATTTGAGGATTAATATAAATGAACTTCCTAGAATTTGGGTATAGTAGAAATTTTGGGAGTTTTCCCAGCAATACATCCTTGTCTGGATATGAGCAGGTAGAGGCGGCTTTGGCATAGATTTACCTAGGTGTAAAACCTGAAAACAAGGCTTTGAGATAGACTCAAACAAGAACTGATGAACGACAATGGGCCTTGCTGCACTCTTGGATACGACACTCCCAAGGGATATGATTAAGATAATTCTCATTTTCTTGACAAACCATTAGGAATGGTTTTTGAGTATAAACTTCCTCAAAGAAAACATATTTATTATTATGTATTATATCCATAAACTGTTCAATTTATGTTTACTATTTTACATTTTTTGATTTATGTATTGTGATTTATAAACTAATCTAGTTTATTCCATTTTTTAGAAATGGAACCTATTGGAAGGAATGTAAATTTTATCAACCCACGTAATCAATTTAGGTATTTCCCTCATACTCAAGATAATTATAGCGGAGTTGGTGATGCAACTGGTGAAGATCAGCTTATCACTATATCGGGACAACTCACTTAGGTTATGAATAAAAATCTTACCCTTATGGAGCACCCTAATCCGCAACGCGGAGGATCAATGTTAGAATGATTCATGAGGCAACAACCACCAACATTAAATGGGAGTAAAATCCATTAGTATTTGAGATATGGATAAATTCCTTCGATAAAATATTTTACGCTTTGGGGATTAGTGAAACTTAAAATGTTGTCATGGTAGTTTAACGCCTCACGAGAGATTCAAATCAATGGTTTTCATTTATCCAAAACACAAAGGAATATGAATAAGTATCGAAAATTGAATGGAGAGAGTTTAATGAAATTTTCTTAGAAAAATACTTTCCTTGTGACCATTGAGAAAATATGGTATGATAATTTCTGAGTCTGAGGAAAAAGGAGGATGAGAATGTCACAAAGTATGAGGCTAACTCTAAAAGGTTATCAAGGCATACAACATTTTATACACTGAAAACAAGGAGTAAGATTGATCGATTCTTTGATGGGTTAAAACCATTTCTCCATTGAGAATTAGTGTCACCATCCTTCTCATCATACGAAGATATTGTCTCATGCGCTATCAAGAAAAAAAATTAATTCTCTAAGTCTTACGACTTTAATGAAACACAAGATAATATGAGATCTACTGAATAAATTGAAAATGGAAATAAGGGTAATAAAGTAAAAGTTTAATATCAATCATGTGGTAAATGTTAGAAGAAACACCATTGTACCTGCCTGAAGGGAATGGGAGTCTGTTACAACTATGGTGAAAAAGGCCACCAATCACATGATTGAAAGGGGAAGAAAGAGGCTATCAATGTTGAATGTTACAATTATAGTGAAAAGGGGCATTATAAATATTAATGTCCTCATCACCAAGGAAACTTACCCCAAAAAATCCCAAGGGAGAAAGGACAATCTTATGCGATCACTACTGCTAAGGTTGAAGCCCCGAAAGATGTGGTGGTAGGTAATTTAATGGTTTCCTCAATTTTATCCCATGCATTATTTTATTCTGGATCATCTCATTGATTCAAATCTTCCCAGTTTTCTAAAAAAATTATATATTTACAATTTGACTTAATGAGGGATTTGTCAGTAAAAACTGCTAAGGGAAGTATCATTGCAAACAAGTTTTGTGAATCGATTCCCATTAGGGTATAAAAATGTTCTTTATCTGCTGATCACATTGTCAAACCCATGATTGAATTTGATATAATTCTCAGAATGGATTGGACTTCAGACCATGATGTGAATTTTTTTGTAAGATGAAGGCGGTTACAATTTTCGATGATGATAAGGAGTACATTATCTTTAGAGCAGAAATGTCACCACCTTATTCTTATCTAGACACTCCCCCAGTAGCTCTACTAAATTCAATTATTAGGTACGAAGAGAATGAAATGAATATGGGTGAGGAAAATAATGTTCGAATAGTGGACATACCTATTGTGAAAGAATATGTTTATGTGTTTCCAGAGGATTTACCTGGACATCCTCCAGAACGAGAAATTGAGTTTTCTATTGATTTAATTCTTGGATCAAGGCCTATATTGAAGACCCCTTATAGAATGGCCACTATGGAGTTAGTGAAACTAAACAAACAACTAGAGTTATTGAGTAATAAGGGATTTATTCACCCTAGTGTTTCTCCATGGGCATCCCATGTCATTTTTTAAAGAAGAATGATGGATCTATGAGGTTGTGCATTGACTATAGGGAGATCAATTCTCTAAAAATAAATAACAAGTATCCCCTACCCCACATTGTTGATTCTTTTGATCAACTTCATAGAGATCAATATTTTTCAATGATTGAACTTCGATCTCGATACCATCAATTATGCACAATGAAGGAAGACATTCTGAAAATAACATTTTGAACTAGGTACGAGCATTACGAGTTTATAGTAATGCATTTTGGATTGACTAATTCACCCTATGTCTTCATGGATCTAATGAATAGAGTTTTCAAGGAATATCTTTATGGATTTATAGTGGTATATATTGTTGATATCTTGTTATACTCCAATATCTACAAAGATCTTAAAAATCACTTTCACATTATTCTAAATACTCTTAGAAGAAATGAATTATATGGGAAGTTTAGTAAGTGTCAATTCTGGCTTCAATAGATTTCTTTTCTTGGCCATATTTTCTATAAAGATATAATCTCTATTGATCCTTCAAAGACCAAGGCAATCCATGAATGTCCAACACCAAGGAGTATAACTGAGGTACACAATTTTATTGGTTTAGGAGGTTATTATCGACGTTTCTTCCATAATTTTGCCCAATTGGCTATCCCATTAACCAAGATCACACGTAAAGGGGTTATATTTGTTTGGAAAAAAGAGTGTAAATAATTTTTTTAAGAGCTGAAGAGAAGATTAGTCAATGCTCCTATAATGACTCTACCATTAGGGAACAATGAGTTTGTTATTTATAGTGATGATTCAAAGAAAGGACTTGGTTATGTCCTTATGTAGAATGATTGAGTTATTGACTATACATCACAACAGCAAAAAATTCACGATAAAAACTATCCTACTCATGATCTTGAGTTAGAAGATGTAATATTTGCTCAGAAAATGTGGAGACACTATCTTTACGGTGAAAAAATGTGAGATTTATACTGATCACAAGAGTTTTAAATATTTTTTCTCACAGAAAGAACTCAACAGGAGGAAAATACGATGGAGTAAACAACTCAAGGATTATTATTTCACTATACACTACCACCTGGGGATATCAAATAAGGTGGCATATGCTTTGAGTTAGAAGGATTATGGAGTTTTGAAAAAGTTGATTTTTGAAAAGGATTCTATTTTTATAGATCTAGTAATGATGGATATGGGAATAACCATAGAGGGTGAAGCATCAATAATTTTTCAAATTATTTTCAAAACATATTTACAAGAAAGGATTAAGAGATATCAGATTGATGATGATAAGTTTGAAAAGAAGATTAAGGTTGTGAATGATGGGGGATTGAGAAACCTCATATACGAAGAGGGAATTTTGAAATTTGGGAAGAGACTTTGTCTTACTAACATACCTGATTTGAAAAGGGAATTGTTGGATGATGCTCATAGGTCCAATTTTTCTATATACCCTAAGAGCATCAAGATGTATAGAGATTTTAAGGAACATTTTTGGTGGGACAACATGAAGAGGGAGATTGCTGATTTTGTTTCAAGATATATGGTTTGTCAACAAGTGAAAGCTAGAAGGCAACAACCTGGAGGATTTGTGCAACCTCTTCCCATACCTGAGTGGAGATGGGATAATATTACGATGGACTTTGTCATGGGGCAACTAAAGACTTCTAGAAGTATTGATGCAATAAGGGTCATTGTTGATCGTCTTACCAAGTCAGCACATTTTCATTCTATAAGAGAAGATTCACCACTTGAATGTCTAGAAACACTATATATTAATGAAGTTGTAAGACTTCATAGTGTAACCCTATCTATTATTTCTGATTGTGATCCAGGTTCCACATCAATAATCTGGAAAAGTCTTCATAAGGTCCTGGATACTGAAATTTGTTTGAGTAATTCCTACCACCCTCAAATAGATAGACAATTAGAATAGACTATTCAAACATTAGAAGACATGTTGAGATATTTATCACATGACTTTCAAGGTATGTGGGATCAATATTTACCTCTGGTAGGATTTTCTATATCAATATCTTCCAATCAAGTATTCAGATGACACCATATTAAGTGTTATATGAAAAGTGATGTCACACACCAACTGGTTGGGACGATGTTGGTGAAAGAAAACTCGTAGGCCCAGAACATGTGAGGAAACAATGTAAAAGGTGAAGGTTATCCAAACCCACATCAAAGTAGCCCAAAGTAGGAAAAATATTTATGATGATAATCAAAGGAAGGATTATGAATTTCATGTAGGAGACCTTGTTTTATTGAAGGTATGTCCATGGAAGGGTGTTATATATTTCATTAAGAAGGGTAAATTGAGTCCCAAGTACATCAGATATTTCAAAATTCTAGAAATAATTAGAGTTGTATCATATCATTTGGAAATGCCTCTAAGTATCTTCAATGTTCATGATGTGTTACACATATCACTGTTGAAAAAATACATGCCTGACCCAACACATGTACTCACCTATGATGAAATTGAACTCGAACCTGATCTTCCTTATTGTGAAGAGCCTATCAAGATTATTGATACCAGAGAACAAGTGCTGAGAAACCGGACAACTCGTCTATTGAATGTGTAAGGGTTGGTGTCCTAAGAACCAATTGTTTTGTAATTTGATTACATAAATGCATACTTATTATATATTGTTCATTGTTCTGCATGACTATAATATAATAATGTCCCAGAATATTTTTTGTATTGATAATATTATGGAAGATCCCCGCTGTGATGAGAACCTTGAAATTATATAACGATATTCTTAAATAAAGTTCTACGGTTGGATGACATACTATGATAGGACACATAGTATACAGACCATGATGTATGAGTACTCATATGAAGATGAGACTCTCTCTCATGGAGTTCGCAGTTGGTAATCTCCAAGATGGGAGATTATGATAACAGACCCACCAGTAGCAATTATGCATGTCTTGGTGTCATCTGACATTGCTATCTATGAGCGTGTGTAATGTTCCTTAGACTGGAATATTATCATTAACTCATGTCATGACTCCCACACTTAGATTTACTGATGAAAACTGTCACACAGACAGTTGGCAGGAAGTAGGGTACGTTAGGTGCGTCATGAATGACATGTTATTAATGGATAAGTCGAGGAAGGATTTGTCCCTTCCATTTATGGATGTTGATATCTCGTCCCTTTGATTGAAATAGAACTGTCACATTAAATTCCATGGCCATGGTGTAAACGACGAGTTTATTTCAGGTATTCCAAGAACAATGGATCAAGCATATAGGTTTATGACCCTGCCATGAAACCTGCTTGTTGAGATATTGAGACAAAGGGATTAAATTACATAGTAAGAGTTCGTATGAGGTGATACGTCAATGCGACGTTAACTTATTTCTCTTGGGTTCCTTGACCTGTTTCTAGACAGTAATCTTGGACTTTAGGCAAGCCCACCTAATGCCAACGAGAAAGAGGCCTAGAGGGTCACACACTATGTGTATTCAAGTATCTCATGTAGAATAAATATTATTCCCATATGTGGTTTAATAATTATTCATGGAAGCCTAAAATTGTTTTAATGTTGGAGGAAAAATAAAATAAAACAAGTACACGTCGTGTATCAATGATTACACACCTTGTAGTTTTATTTGGAAAAACAAGTACACGCCGTGTATTATTAAATATACACTCCATGTAGTTTTCATTTTGGAAACGAAATGAATAAATGAAAACAAGATATACACGCCGTGTACATTGAATGTACACGTCATGTAGTTTTCAATTAAAAACAAGTACAAGCCGTGTATTTATTAATACATGCCGTGAAGTTTTTCAGTCAAGGTTTTGAGGAAATAACATTTTATTAAATGATATTTATTATAATAAGTGTGGGTTCATGTTAAGGAATTAATGAGTCGACATGGGGTTTTCAAAAGGGAGTTAATGAAATAAATAAAATGCGTAACACATTTATATATTGTCATAACTCTACAACCTAAAACCCGATTATAAATATCCTCACAACCCCAACTCTTTTCCTAACCTAAGAGAATCATTGTGCACAACAACTCTGGAGAATTATTTGAAGATAGAAAGAACCTCTTCCTCCAAGAACGCTCTCAAGACCGAGAGAGATCATATTCCATCAGATCAAGATGATCTAAGGTGGATAACGCAAGAAAAGGTTTCTCCACGCTAGCACATAGAGACTCCTTTAGCGATGTCCCGAGATACGAGGTACACATGTGGAACACCGCTAGAGGAAGTCTACACTTGGCTTCTGCGACGCAACGATGAATCACACTGGAACATGATAAAGAACATCAATGAAGAAAGAACACCCAAAAGGTTTTTCTTTTCAATTGATTAAATTAATTATAATCAACCTGTAACAGTCCTACTTTGTGGTTCCGAGACTTTCCTTTTCTTTGTCAATTTCTGTGATTTAATCTGTGGAGATTGGCATTTATCGTCGTATTGATCTCAGATTGATCATTGTTAATGAAAAAAATCCAAGTGGGCACATCCACCCACGCACTTCCTCTGCGTCCAAAACCTTTAAATGGTAACAGAGCCAGGTTACAACGTTGATTATAGTTATTTGATTTTTGTTGATAATTTACGCATTTATATTTGATTCAATTCGAAATAAATCATTTTATAAATCTGAATAAACTAGATCTGTTCTTCCTCCTTAGTTTCTGGATTCATATCCCAGAAATGACCTTTTAACTTAATTGTTTTGATTAAAATAAAAACGAATAACTCATCCGGAGGAGCCACTCTTTCTTTCTGTACAACAAGGAAATACACGGTGTGTACTAAAAACTACACACCGTGTACTTAGGTTCAACGAACCGGCACTGGTCCGCCAAACCACGCCCTGTTAATTGATTATCCCTAAGATTTAATTATGCCATGTTGACCAGAATTGAACGGCGCATGGAAACCGGAATACACGACATGTATGTTGGTGGAACACATTGTGTAGTCCGATCTGGCCAAGGTGAAACCGTGTACAAGGAAAAGCCGCGTACCATGTACACAGGATTTCCAGTCCAGTTACTACGCAACAAGGAAGTACAAGCCATGTAAGATTTATCTACATGTCGTGTACTCCAAAATTTCCAATGTAAAAAATACACGCCAAAGACCCCGACGTGTACTTTGGATACAAGGTGAAAAGAAATACATGCCGTGTAAATATAAACTACACGCCATGTACTTTACAGAAATTTCACCAGGTTTCCTCCAAAATTAAAAAGACCTGTACAAGGAATATGGATGAGAAGAATCTCAAGGAAATTCAGAAAGGAATTTAAGATAAATAATTGATTAATTATAAGATCATAATCAATTGAATTCGAGCGCGACATATCTTAAATGAAAGAACAATTAAAAGAATTTGAATTCTAAATATGCGTAAATGTCGTTGCATGCTATGGATGATCATGAGCTAGAGCAAATAACCCTTGTATGTGTGTATGGTTTCATTTAAATTTGTTTAATTTAAATTCATTGGCCTGCGAGCCTTCTTCCAATAAAATGTAGGAACTGCGTGCCCATGGTTTATTTAATGTAAACCCCATGTAATGGTGGATCTCCCAAGCCAGAGGAGATGGTTCGAAATCCGAATCTGAGGCGAAACCAACCCATGAAGATACAAAGGTGGACAGGTGGGAGCTACAAAACACAAACCATCAGGTTGAAGGTGTTTTCCCTAGGTCAGCGTTAGCTTGTCAAACCGCTAGATAAGCTTACCAATAGAAGCCCATGATTATGCCATCTTATTTTAATTCTGTCTGATTGCATGGTTTATTTATTATGTATGTGTTATTGCGATAACATAATTAATAAATAAGCATGAAAATATGGAATAAAAAAAACTGGACTATGTGTAAACATTATCAGAACATGGTTAATCACTTAAGAAAGCATCACATAATATTAACAAACATGTGATAATGCGAAACTACGCATAAAGGATTAAAATCCATCAAATACCATATTAAGTCAGACCAAGCCTTCTATTACTTGATTAAGGGTAAGACTCAATAAAACTATGTGTTTGACCAACCCTTGTTGGGACACTTAATTTTATAAAGTAATCCCTTATGAATGGTTTTGGGTTGACTTAACCATATTACATCAAGAGGAGTAGCCCTTGCTAGACTTGGTGTAATATTGGAGGCAAGAGTTGAGGACATCCAAGTTAGGATTTCAGGATTGGGGAGTCCACTCAACAGATCAAGGCACTGTAACCTCACAATTGGCAAAGACCTGCCTACCTAAATACCTTTAAATAGCTTGACCAACCCTTATTGGTGTTATGCGAAGGGGAATATGGATCCTTGCCACTACAATGTCAAAGAAACTGGACATTCCGAGTTCAATGGTGAGGGCCATTGAGACTTGATAGAATAGTGGGAGACATAATAAAAATTTATTATTTCTCATAAAATGTAATCAAGAAAGTACTTATAAATATGCACTTTTAATTTGTAGAATCAACAATGACAAACTCATCAACCACATTTTCTCTACGATCAATCCTGGATAAAGAAAATATCCTCACCAACAGTAACTTTCAGGAATGGTTTAGGCGCCTTTGGGTTATCCTACGCCATGAATGAATGTTTTACGTGCTGGAGTCCTCACTTCCTGATTCTCCTACCCAAGGGGTGAGTGATGAAGATTTCCTTGTCTATGATCAACATTTGAGCGATGCCCTCACTGTTCAATGTTTGATTCTATCATCAATGTCTAGTGAGATGATGAAGTCTCATGAAGACATGGATTCCTATAGCATGCTTGAGCACCTCTATGTTCAATACCCAGAGAGAGCCAGACAGGAAAGGTTTGAGATCTCCAAGGCTCTATTTCAAAGCAATCCTGGAGAGGGTGTCCCAGATGGGCCTCATGTAGTCAAGATCATTGACTATATTGAGCGCTTGAAGGTTCTAGGTTTTAAACTCCCTGAAGAAATGGGTACCGATCTCATTCTTGCATCACTCCCCCCGAGCTTCTCGAACTTTGTTGTGAACTTCAACATGAACAACATTGAGAAGTCTCTGTCTGATCTTCTTATCCTCATTTTCCAAGTGGATAATGACATGAAGCGTGAAAAACCTTCTATCCTTATGGTGAATAAAAGGAAAGGGAAGGCAAAGAGGTTTAAGCCCAAAGCATCTTCAATGCCTTCCAAGAAAAGGATGATCAAAGGGGAGGCAAGGTAACATGATGCTGTTTATTTCACATGTGGAAAGAAGGGCCACTGGAAGAAAAATTGCACCCAACCAAGGAAGCAATGGGAAGCTTCAGGTGCGTTTGTCATCGAATGAAATCTATTTGTTTCTCCAAATTGGTTATTAGATACATCGTGTGGTGATCACATATGTATCCAAATACAGGAACCAAGTAGATTCAAGAAGATTGATCAAGGGGAGGTACATCTACGAGTAGCCAATGGAGCCAGATTTGCTGTTGTAGCTATCAGGGACTACCACCTCACATTGCCTACTAGGATGGTCTTGATTTTGAAAGGATATTATTATGTACCCTCTGTAACCAAAAACATTATTTCAGTATCCATATTAGATACTAATGGATTCATCTTCATGTTTGGAAGTGGATGTTGCTACTTTTATAAATATATCATTGGTTTTGGTAGGGCACATTTATATAACGACCTTTATGTGTTAGAATACACAAACCATGTAATGACAATCGATGACAAAGTAAATTCACATGACTCATACCACACCCAACTTTGGCATCACTGGCTAGGTCATGTCAATGAGAAACTTTTGACAAAATTACATCAAGATGGGTATTTATATTCTTTCGAACTAAAACCACTTGGTGTATATCATGCGTGTCTACAAGGAAAAATGACCAAAGCCCCATTTAGTGGGAAAGGTGAAAGAGATAAAGAGATTATAGAATTAGTTCATAGAGATGTGTGTGGGCCATTTCTAGTTGAGGCAAGGGGTGGGTTCTCATACTTCATAAATTTTACTGATGATTTTAGTACATATGGATATATCTACTTAATGAGGTATAAGTCAGATTATTTTGATCAGTTCAAAGAATACAAGATTGAATTTGAGAACCATCTTGGTAAGAAGATTAAGAAACTCCGCTCAGACAGAGGAGGAGAATATCTTAATCAGGACTTCATTGATTTCTTACGGGAGTTTGGGATTCTATCTCAACTCACTCCTCATTACGCGCCATAGTGAAATGGTGTAAGAGAAAGGAGGAACACACCCTGTTGGACATGGTGAGATCAATGATGAGTCATGTGAGTCTTCCATTATCCTTTTGGGGATATGCATTACAAACAGAAAAACACATACTAAACCAAGTACGAACTAAATCAATAAATTGTACACCATACGCGTTATGAAATGGACGCAAAACCATATTATCGAATTTACATGTGTGGGGTAGAGAAGCATTTTCTAAGGCCTCTTCAGGTAACAATCTTGCACCCTGAGGCACAAAGTGTATCTTTATAGGATATCCCAAGAAAACAAGTGGATATTACCTATAAAACCCCTCAGAAAAAAAGGTTACAGTGGCACGAAATTCCATATTCCTTGAGAGGGAGCACATCTCCAAAAGAGATAGTAGGAGCGAGATAGACTTCGATGAAGTCGTGGCTCAAGATACACATGGGTTGGTACAAGAATAGATTCCACAAAGCCTCGTGGAAGAACAATATGTTCCAGATACACAAGAACTGCGTAAGAGAATGAGAGAGGTGAGAGAACCAGAACGATATGGTTTTATTGTCACCGAGGATGGTGACACATTATTGGTTGACAATGATGATCCTATTACCTACAAGGAATCAGTTGAAGGCACAGATGTTGCCAAGTGGCAAGAAGCCATGAATTCTAAAATGGATTCCATGTACCAAAACTAAGTATGGATTTTGGTAGATCATCCAGTTAATGTAAAGACTATTGGTAGTAAATGGGTATTCAAGAAGAAACTAGACCTGGAGGGGAAAGTCAACACCTATAAGGAATGACTAGTTCCAAAAGGTTTTAGACATCGTCAAGGAATTGACTATGATGAATCCTTTTCACCGGTTGCAATTCTGAAATCCATCAGAATCATATTGGTCGTTGCCGAAAACCATGACTATGAAATTTGGAAAATGGATTTCAAAACAGATTTCCTTAACGGGAACCTCCAGGAATATGTCTACATGACACAACCTGAAGGGTTAGTGACTTCAAAGGATACCAATAATGTATTCAAATTTCAGAAATCCATTTATGGATTAAATCAAGCATCAAGGTCATGGAACATTCATTTTTATGAAGCTATAATAGAATTTGGCTTTGTTAAGAATGAATGTGAGCCTTGTGTCTACAAAAGGTTTAGTGTAAGTGCAGTCTTTTTTCTATTTGTATATGTTGATGACATATTACTAATTGGAAACGATTTACCTGTCTTACAGTTAGTTAAGTCATGGTTCCATAAATGCTTCTCCATGAAAGACTTGGGCGAGGCAGCATATATTCTTGGGATCAAGATCCATCATGATAGATCCAAGATAATTTTGGGCGTGAGTCAAAGTACATACATTGACATGACACTGACGAGATTTAGTATGGAACAATCCAAGAGGGGATTGTTTCTAGTGTCACATGGTATTCATATTTCCAAGAAAATTTGTCCTCAAACACTTGAGGAAAGAAAGATAATGGCAAGGATCCCTTACGCATCCATGATTGGGTCAGTCATGTATGCTATGCTATGTACGAGGCTAGATGTTGCTTACGCATTATGTGTGGTAGGAAGATATCAAGCTGATCCAGGAGACCGCCATTGGATGGAAGTCAAGACTATCTTTAAGTATCTGAGAAGTACTAAGGATATGTTCCTGGTTTATAGAGGAGATGAAGAATTAGTCATCAGAGGACATGTAGATGCTTGTTTCTAGACTGATCAAGATGACATGAAGTCACAGACTGGATACATCTTCACTTTGAATGGAGGTGTAGGGAGATGGAAGAGCTCAAATAAAAGTGAGGTGGAAGATTCTATAGCGGAGTCTGAGTATATCGCAGCTTTTGAGGCAGCTAAAGAAGAAGTTTGGATGCGAAGCATCAACCAAGTTTTGGATGTAGTACTGGGCAGTAAAGATCCTATCACACTCTATTGTGATAATACTACAGCGGTGGTACTTGCAAAATATCCAAGGTCACATCAGTGGACAAAGCACATACTTAGAAAGTATCATCTTATAAGGGATTTTTCACAGAGAGGTGAAGTTGCAGTGATCAGTATTTCCACAGAAGAAAAAATGGAAGACCCCTTGACTAAAGCCTTGACTCAGCAGAAACATGATCATTATGTGAGGTCTAGAAGACTAAAATTCGCAGGTAATTGGATCTAGTACAAGTGGGAGTATGTAAGGGTTGGTGTCCTGAGAACCAAATGTTTTGGTACTTTGATTACATAAATGTATACTTATTATATATTGTTCATTGTTCTTCATGAATATAATATAATAATGTCATGGAATGTTTTTTGCATTGATAAGGTCATGGTAGATCCCCTCTATGATGAGAACCTTGAAATTCTATAGCTATATTCTTAAATAAAGTTCTACGGTTGGATGACATACTATGATAGGACACATATTATACAGACCATCATGTGAGAGTACTCGTAAGAAGACAAGACTCTCTCTCATGGAGCTCACACTTGGTAATCTCCAAGATGGAAGATTATGAGAACAGACCTGCCTGTATCAATTCTGCATGTCTTGGTGTCATCAGACATTGTTATCTACGAGCATGTGTAATGGTCCTTAGACTGGAAGATTATCATTAACTCATGTCATGAATAACACACTTATATTTACTAACAAAAACTGTCATGAAAATAGTTGGTGGGAAGTAGGGTATGTTGGGTGCATCACGAATGGCATGTTGTTAATGGATAAGTCAAGGAAGGATTTGTCCCTTCAATTTATGGAAGTTGATATCTCGGCCCTTTGATTGAAATAGAATTGTCTCATTAAATTCCATGGCCATGATGTAAACGACGAGTTTATTTCAGGTAGTCAAAGAACGACAGATCAAGCATACAGGTTTATGACACTGCCAGGAAACCTGCTTGATGAGATATTGAGACAAAGGGTTTAAATTACAAAGTAAGCATTCATATGAGGTGATACGTCAATGCGGAATCACGTTCTTTCTCTTGGGTGCCTTGACCCGTTTCTAGACAGTAATCTTAGACTTTAGGAAAGACCGCCTAATGCCAATGAGAAAGAGGCCTAGAGGGTCATACACTAAGTGTGTTCAAGTATCTCAAGTAGAATAAATATTATTCCCATATTTGGTTTAATAATTATTCAAATAATCCTAAAATCGTATAAATGTTAGATGAAAAATAAAGTAAAACAAGTACACGTCGTGTATCAATGACTACACGCCGTGTAGTTTTATTTTGAAAAACAAGTACACACCGTGTATTATTAAATATACACGCCATGTAGTTTTCATTTTGGAAAGGAAATGAATAAATGAAAACAAGATATACACGCCATGTACATTGAATTTACACACCGTGTAGTTTTCAATGAAAAACAAGTACATGCCGTGTATTTATTAATACACACTGTGTAGTTTTTCCGATCGGTATTTTGAGGAAATATCGTTTTATTAAATGATATTTATTATAATTATTGTGGAAACATGTCAAGAAATTAATGAATCGACATGGGGTTTTCAAAAGGGAGTTAATGAAATAAATAAAATGCGTAACACATTTATTTATTGTCATAACTCTAAAACCTAAAACCCAATTATAAATATCCTCACAACCCCAACTCTTTTCCTAACCTAAGAGAATCGTTGTTCACAACAACACTGAAGAATTATTTGAAGACCGAAAGAACCTCTTCCTCTAATAATGCTCTCAAGACTGAGAGAGAGCCTCTTCCATCAGATCAAGACAATCTAAGGCGGATAATACATAAAAAGGTTTCTCCATGCTAGCACCCGGAGACTCCTTTGGCGATGTCCCAAGATATGAGTTACACGTGTGGATCACCGCTAGAGGAAGTCTACCCTTGGCTTCTGCGATGCAACGATGAATCACACTGGAATGTGATCAAGAACATAAATGATGAAAGAAAACCCAAAAGTTATTTCTTTTCAATTGATTAAATTAATTATAATCAACCTGTAATGATTCTACTTTGTGGTTTCAGGACTTTCCTTTTCTTTGTCCATTTCTGTGATTCGATTCGTGGAGACTGGCATTTATCATCGTATTGATCCTGGATTGATCATTGTTAATGAAAAAAATCCAAGTGGACACATCCACCCACACACTTTCTCTGCGCCCGTAACCTTCAGAATGTTCTATGGTGAAACCATAAGATGGAAGAGGCAATGTGGGAACCTGAGGAACATGTGAGGAAGAACCACCCGAATCATTTTATGTAATAATATTCTAGAAATTTTGAGGATGAAATTAATTATAACACATAAATAAATAATAATTCTTTTTCCTTAAAATTAAAACATAATTGAATGGGACCTTGTGGATACATGATTAAGAGATAAGGACAAAAAATGGTATGACATGAATAATAGCGTTGTATAGATATTGATAATGTTGAAAATAGATTTATTAGATCAAAATTATATTTTAATATAAGTTTTATTACCTCTAAAATATATATTTGGTATGGAAAAAATGGTTCACACACTATCAAATTATTCTTATATTATTATAATTTCTTAAAAGTGAGAGTATTTTTAAAATTAGTTTTTTATCATTTAATGAAAAAATAATTTATTTCCTAAAAAAATCAAAAAATACACTCTAAAATATTTTGTACATAAAATTATATAAATTTAGGTTCTTTTTAAAATAAATTTTTTAAATTTTCTATAAATTACTCATCATTTATTTCATTGAATACACCTAAAGATTGTTTTTTTGAAAAATGAATTCTTATAGAACAAAATTAATTTATTACTATAAATATATTATTAAAAAAATTTAGCTAAACAAGATATTTTTATAAAAGGATTTTTTTTATTAATAAAACTATATCTATATATATTTTTAAAAATCATTTATTTATTATCATAACTTCATCCTAATGGAATGGTTAAAAAAGTAACATTTAAATAATATTATTACATGGTTCGTTTAAGTTTATGATGGTGTATGGTGCAAACTATCTGACATAGTATTAATTTTATATAATATAAAATCTTCATGAATAATAGTGTATAAATTTTAAATCCCTTTACTCTCATTATTTGTTTTAAAATATCCCTTATGTTACTCATCAATGAAAAAATTGTGTAAAGTTATCATGTTTTTAATAATGTTCAGCTTTATTAAAGATTATTATTTCACTGATGTGTAATGATTATTATGACATGAACATATACCCCTTTTATTATCAAGAGAAACTTCCCTATTTTTATAACCTTGAACTCATAAAACAACAAGAACAAACTAGTTACAATCTTGAACCAATAGAAAAAACAAATTCATCAGATGAATGATTCTAGATGAGTGAATGATCCCCCACCCATACTCTACATGATTATATTATTACTCTTATAAATATATAAATAACATATAGTTTATATTAGTGTTTATTATTCATTTTGGATACTATAAAAGAATGGTACCTCAATCTCAAAATTATGAACCACTTTTTTTATTCAATTCTTTATATTTTTTATTTATTTGAGAATCATATTAATATTATTTTCATATTTAGTTATAGAAAATTCCCATTTCTTTTAGTGTCATATATCATCTCATTCAAACCCAATAAAGTCTATGTAATAAAATTACATTAATTTAACTTTTGTACTATGGTGTCTTTACATCCGAAAATAGGTTTAATTATCATGGATTTTTTTCATTTTTATTACCAATGAAATTTTCATCATTTAGTTTACTTGATATTTCCATGAATTCATAGTGATGTTGTATTGCATAATGGGGTATGTAATTCACTCAAAATAATATTCTTCTACATCATTTGTATCTAAAATAATCTCATTTTGGATCCTGAACATGTTTCAATTTTGATGTTTAATCTCCATAATGAATATTTCATTAATCATCAATAAATAATAATATCATCATTATAAAATATTAAAAATCGAAACAATAATTATTAATTTAACATAAAATAATTTTTTTTGAAGAATAAAATAATTATCTTTGGAAAATCCAAGGGATTACCTTAAATAGTTAATATGATAATGTCATATGTTTGTGGAAAAGACCTTCTTTTTTCTGACAATGAAAGATGTTTACATAATCATATTTATCATTTAATGATTCATTCATATTCATGTAATCAGAACTGTAAATAATTAAAATGTGTGAAGAATTCATATTTCATTATGATTAATATTATTCATTTTGTATATTAATTGAAATTTAATTTAAACCACACATAGAAAACTAATCGACCACTAGAAAAAAAGGTAATTTTGAAATGAAGTTAATGGTAAAAATCCATCATTACTAACAAGTAGACATGCAGATTCCCCACATATACTAAAATTAATTATTTATTTATTGAATGATTATAAATTATTAAATTTAGCATAATAAAAACCTCAATATCTAACACATATACAAGTCAACTAAATTTGATGGTAAATCATGAGAATCATGTAGGTAATAGATCTATTAATTAGCACAAGTGACTGTATGTACATTTTTCTTTTCTCATATAATATATTAAAAACATAAATCATTTGAAACTAGTATATTCTAAATAAAATTTAAGGAATTTTTTACACCAAAAAATCATCCCATAAACATGAAAAAACATCTAAAAAACTCATCAAAAATATCAGCACTACTAATTAATTTCAGCTCTAACTTAGTGATAAGATTGATAGAACCTTATTGCCTCAACCAGATACATCACATAATTAGAAGCCTAAAACATTAGAAATATATTTTAGATTTCACTTCTAATTAAATCAATTTAATATGAACATTCCATTATCATTAAGGTCAATTCCTCAATTGTTACAATTAGCCTGCATTGAAAAAACAAATTAAGATAGATCAAACAAGTCACCACTAATGAAAATGATTGGATTGTGGGTTAAAAGATGAAGGTTCTTACAAATGGGGATATAAAATTGTGAATTTAAAAAAAATATGAAAAACATATACAAGATGATTATGTTTAGGAAACAATTTTACCTCATTGATAAAATTATAGTAGGAGGATTTTATAATTTTAAAATCCATAATGTCTTTTGGGTAGATTAAAATATGGATATTACAAAAACTAACATGAATGAAAATATTGACATAAAAAAATACTTGAAGAATTTGTATTAATTCAATTTTCTTTAGGGATTAAAGATAACGAGTAGATAAATTTAATATTAACTGAATTTAATTGAGTTATAATTATATTTCACAAGGGATCATATTATTGTTTCATTCCAGACTATAATATAAATAATTATAATGTGAGGATAATATCAATTATAGACATATATTTTATACTAGGTGGAGAGATAGGAATACCTTAAATTAGCTTTTCATATTTTTATCTTGTGGATACATCATCATTTGTTTATTCATTATATGTTTTCATTGATTTTATCATTGAATGGCCTTCCAACTGAAAGGAAACATGATTATTATTTGGGATTCATGATAGTTATATGAATTCCCTGAATATTGAAGAATTATAACACATATAAACAAGGGAAATAGGAACTACCATGGGACTGGGAATCTAAAGTATAATGAAAAATTATTTTCAAGAAAAAATATTACATCTTTTATTATGAATGTTAAATCATTTCAAGAATATGTTTCTGGGGACATTAAAGGTTTATGGACTTTGGAAACTAGAAACACTATCTTATTATTTCATGAAATATCATAAGAATATCCCATAAATATCTCCCCACATTATACTATTCATATACATATTCTAGATAAATCATTCTTTATAAACTGTAGAAGGTAAGAATAAGAGATGTTAAACACAGATTCTCAGTCAAGGTAATTTTCATAGATGTCAATTGATGTTAAATTGAGATCCTAAGATAAAAATAAGCATATGATATGATGAATAAAACCAATTTCATACATAATCTATTAGGGATCATAAAAATGATTCATACAATAAAATATAATGATGTCAAAATACATGAAACATAGGTGTCTAAAAACATCATAATCATTTATTTATTGTATGTTCAGGTCACAAAAGAGTGGCACCATTAATGTTATATAAACCATTTCATATTAAAAGGTCAACAATTGACATAATAAATAAATTGAATATTGGGAATACATACCCATTTCCAATATCATAATAGAAAATACATCTAAAACTAGATTAACAATATTGACTTGTTCCCCATTGTGAAAAAGGAACATAAATTTCGATCCCATAATTATCTAAGGAGATATAAAACATACCCAAAGCATAGGATGGAAAAATAATCTGGGTCCTACCAAAGAAATAATTAAAAACATACACATATTTCAATCCAAATCTTTATAAATTAATCATGTTATTAATTTATAACTTGTTCAATAAAATGAGACATAAAAACATTTCATAAATTCATCATAGCATAACACACACACACACACAATAAACGGGTTTCAAAAAAATCATAAAAAAATACATAGAAATAATAAGGATAGTATCATTGGATAATATCCCAAATAATTAATTATTATCCATAAACGATTTCTTTATTTATAATAATCCCATTAAAAGATTCACTATAATATTTCATGAGGAAAATACCCATTTCATTTTTAAGTCACTTATTTTATAAAATAATATTTCAAAAATATTTATGATATTTTTATTTAAATTATACATATAATCATATAAATGATGATTATATTTTTTTTTAATTTTTAGTATTATGGGACAATTAATTCTTTCTTTATATGTTAAAAACATGCCTTTCATACTTTTATAGATGTAACCATAAAGTATCTCATTAATGAATATCGAGAAGATTACTTATAATGAACTTTTTAAAGACTTTATAATGCGAAACAATTAAAATTATATAATAATAACATAATTTTCAAAACAATATGGAAACAAAATCTTAAAACATTGATATATCATAAAAATTATTTTTCTCTGAAGAGAGAAATAAAGTCAGTTTTTTATAAAAAAAGTTTGTTCTATCATTTATTTTTATAAAGAGAGGAAAATGAAACGAAAACATGTGTTCTAAAAAATAAAAAATTTAGATTAAACTTAAAGAAGATAATGAAAAATTTATTACAAAATTTTATTCCATGGAAATTCAACCATAAATGATCAAGATTAAAATGATATTGAAACATAATTTTATTACCTCAAGCCAAATCTTTCATTGTATTAATTCAATACAACTTTATAATAATAATATATTTATTATAAAAATATTCATGAACCATAATAATTTATATCATATGATATAATATTTAATTATAACAATGTTTCACCCTCTTATTAATAATCATTTATTAAATTCATTATTCTGGGTGATAACTGCTTCATTTTTTATGCATGTTCTCATTCGATGGAATTATTATTTATAATTTAATCATGTTTAAAATAGATAAATAATATTAAAAACAGTTCTAATTTCATATAAATTCATCATGTATATAGTTATATTCATTCATTGAAGGCATATAATAAAAAATTAGCTAATCAATTTATTGTTATAGTAGGTCGTATATATGAATGTTTGTTGTTTCCAATTTATTATGGATGGAATGAAAGAAAAAAAATCACATTTATATAATCATTTTTATATAATTTAAATCATATATATTCATTAAATCAATCCATATTACTATCTTTATAATGTTTAAATGAAAATATAATCACATAATTTCATGGAGGTGCAATAGCTACATTATCATTTTCCTATAAATTAAATGGGAATTATGTAAATATGATACTATCATTTACAAATAAAAACTAATTAAAAAACATAATATATAGATATAGATCATATAAATTACCTATTTATAAAATATATTTAAGAAAATTGAGTTGTATCACTACATTGAGATGGTAAGTTTTATAAATTCATGAGCGATACAATCAATTCAATTTTCATGGGATATATAATAAGGACTGCCATAAACAATACATATTCTTGAATTATGTTAATAAATCACATTTAGGATATTTTCAGGTTTTGAGATTTATAGAATTAGGCCATAACTATTACATTACATCTCAAATATTACAAAGTATACATTTCTAATCAGTAACCATTTTTTTCATAAAATTAAAAATCTTACAAGAAAACAAGAATTATTTTTCTATATATAAATCATCTCGAATTCTTCTTTTCTCTTACCCAGCCATATATCCAGTGAAAAACTTTTAAAATAAATTGGATGAGCATAAAAATCTCAATAAGGGTTATAAAATAATGAATGAAAACATTAGTCCATCAAAAAAATAAAAATAGAAGCACTGTAATATACCTCGGGAAATAATTAGATTTATGAATACCACATATAAATCTTAAATAAAAAATTTAAGTTGTGGTATCTATAACATATTACTTTGTAGATTTCACAGCTATGATGGAAGTTACATTTGGAATACCCATCACAGTATATTCCATAAAACTATTAGTATAAACATTAATGTTTACCTCTGTCACATTAACCAATGCATTGGAGATCTATATTAGGCTCACCCGCCCTAGGTTTATCACGGAACCGCCCATATATGTAAACAGTGCCTAAGAACTATAACATATTCATAACACTTAAAACAAACATAAAAAAATGACAACATTTCCACACATCAATCACAATATTTAATTTAAATATATTTACATAACTAATCCATTAAAAAACCATTTTCAATACCAAAATAAGTAAAAGAGTATATGGTATTTATTTTCCTTTTAAAAACATTACAGATTGTTAAGTAATTCAAATATAAAATAATGCTTGCGGTGGAGGAAGGGTCATTGCCTCCGCGTATGTTAAAAAGAGACATCCCCTTTGTCTTTTAGTAAAACTCTACATAGAAAAATATTCCATTTTAAAAAATTGAAAAGACAAAGATGTTTATAACCCGTATAAAATAAAGTCGTGTATAAATCATAATATGCCTCAATGAAAGGATATTGACACAAAGTCCCTTACCTCGTGTCTGACGTGATTCGTTCATTCTTTAATATCATCAATAATAAACTAAAGTTAATTTCTACTTACTTAAGAATATTTTTCAATTTTATTATTCCTTTTATATCAATTATTACCACATTATAAACATTACATAATCATTTAAGTTAATAATGGTTATGTTGTCGATATTTTGTATTTGAGTAAAAAATGAACTACTTATAATTACATGTCGTCCATGTGTTCATTATTCTATTATCTCCAGAATGATATCCAGGATTTATATATCATATATATCATATATATCAAGTATATATATTTATTTATAATAGTACGTAACATTTGGAGATAAGAAATGGTATGCACCGTTCATGGAGATGGTAAGTCGTACGTACACATGAACACTACTTTCATTTCTATTTCATATTTATGGAATTAAAAAATAATTATAAATAGGTATATTATAATTCTATTATAATATCATATATAATTTTATTAACTCTATCCTCTATATGTTCCATTGTAACGCCTCGGTCCTGGGTGCCACTCAACGGGTGCCCCGAAGTCTGTTTTCCACAAGACCTCAAGCACATTTCCGCAAATGGCAGAGGCTGCCGACTAGCAGCGAGGGCCCAGGTCTAATAGTAGGGAAACTATGACCTCATTTGTCAAAGTGTAGCGCAACGGAATTGAAATAAAACATACAACAAACAGCAGAAGTAGTAAACCATACACAACTGAATTAATCAATAGTATATATATAGTGATGATATATGTCTCAAGTACTAAGAAAACAGCCAAAACATGTTATACATCGACATAGTACAAAAAAATACAGAGTACAGCAAAATAAGAAAAACAGCTGGCAGCGGCATTGCGAGCCTAGGCTCGGTCCCACGCCCTCCTACTCCTCAGCAACAGTCAAGTACCAGTATAAGGACTCTTGCCCCTATCTACACTTACATCAACGTAATCTGTTTGGGCAAAAAGCATGACCCAAACTGGGTGTGAGAAATATATCTCAGCAGACACCCACCAAAGGCTCGGGCCCAACTGCGTGCTAACATGCAACAATAGTGTGTAGTAGTAAAATACAATAAAGTAAGTAGTACTTCAAAGTAACTAAATTAACAGTTAAATTTCCATTTAATTATTCATTTAATCTATTTTATATAAGAAATCACCATAGTGTATTTCTAAATAAAGAACTAGTGTCCTTAGACACGTAAACTCCTACCCTCGGGTAATGAGTATCCAACACAAGAATCTACCCTCAGGAATAACAGAATTTTCCCTCAGGCGTAGGTTGTGTCTCCCACAGGCACATAGTCAGTTGCCCACAGGCACGGAAGAAGTTTCCCTCAGGCCAAAATAACTACGGCCCACAGGCTAAATAGTGTAGTGCCCACAGGCTAATCACAACAACACCCTCAGGCTAAACAGGTAACTGGGCCATTCCTAACATATCAAAATACAGTAAACAAGCAATTCCTCTCAAGGAAATTCTACAATTACTACATTAAAGGCATACCCTCGGGTATCCTGGCCAAACGGCTAAACCGTGAAACACACCCCCGGGGTGGTTCCAGATCCCAGCAACAATCCCAACCATCATTTTATTATCACAATTTAATCACTTATGCAATTCTAGGAATTAAATATAGCAATGGCCTCAGCCACATTACACCCCAACATGGGGTCGTGGCACGAAAACACACAAAAACGCACGACAGTTGGAAATTTACACCAAGCCACCTACCTTATACGCAAACGAATGTTATACCCGAATGCCAACTCCAGAAATACCCAAGAACTGCGTAGATCTGACAAAGAACAAAACCCATTCAAATGTAAATAAATATCCAACGGGAAATAATTGGTAAGAGATATTCTAGGAGAAGAGAGGGATTACCCGTGCGGTTCCAACGAGATCGTCCGAAGTCAAATCAGATTCCAGATGAACACCCGAAGGATCTCCAAAGGTTCGTCCGTCCTCCTTGGATCCAAAACAGTTCAAATTCCTCCTATTCCAAATCTGGAGGCTACTTCATGTTTTAATCTGAAAAAACAAAGTACACGACATGTACTTCTGAGTACACGGTGTGTACTTCCTTTATTTAACTTTTCCTCTGGCGTAACCTCCATACTATTCAGCCATCGACATGAGTACACGACATGTACTCCTGAGTACATGACGTGTACTATCACCCAATTATCGGCTGCTCCACCACCTTACTGTTTTGGCCTACCGACTGACTACACGGCGTGTAAGTACCACTACATGGCGTGTAGTCGGTTCCTACACCCCTCGTCACCGACAAGTCTACACGCCCCGTGTACTCATCCCCACATGTCCAGAAGTACACGGTGTGTGGAAAAAGTACATGGCGTGTAGTTCCAAAATTTAGGATTTTTCCCCATTTTCCATATTTTCTCAAAAAAACTTAAGGAAAAGGAAAAAAAGAAACCCATACCTCAATACTAAGAACTAGGTTCTTACAAAATTCCCCCCTTATAGCAATTCATCCCTGAATTGATCTTCTAAGGGTGGTGAAGATAAAGCTCAGAATAGATCTGGCCACTGAGCACGTAGGTCGGCCTCCCTCTCCCAGGTCTCATCCTTCACTCGGCCATGCTGCCATAGCACCCGTATGAGAGGAAGTGACCAGCCTCGGATAACCTTCGTTCTCCTATCAACGATATGGATCAGATGCTCCTCAAAGGATGCATCATGCTAAAGCTCAACCTCCTCTGGATAAAAGGTGTGAGACGTGTCTGAATGGTAGTGACGCAACTGAGACACATGGAAGTCGTCGTGCATTGTTCGATACCTCTGCAGTAACTAAAACCGATAGGCAACCAGCCCAACTCTCTCCAGAATCTGAAATGGCCCCACATACCTCGGTGACAGCTTACCCTGTCTCCTGATCTGCTTGTGCCCCAGCCTCGGCGCAACACGTAGAAAAACCTGATCCCCAACCACGAACTCCAGTGGTCGTCTGCGACTATGAACATAAGATTTCTGATGAGACTGCATGGTAGCCATCTGCTTCCGAATCAACTGGACCTGCTCAGAAGTCTCTTGTACGAGCTGTGGTCCCAGTAAAGCTACCTCACCTGCCTCTAACCAGCACAAAGGTGATCGGAATGGCCTACCATATAAAGCCTCGTATGGTGACATCTCAATAGTCGCCTGAAAACTATTGTTATAGGAAAACTCGACTAAGGGTATATGCTTCTCCCAAGAGCCCCCAAATTCTAGGACACATGCATGCATCATTTCCTCAAGCACCTGTATCGTCCGCTCTGACTAGCCATCCGTCTAAGGGTGGTATGATGTTCTCAGAAGCACCTGAGTACCCAATTCCCTCTGAAAAATCTGCCATAAATGAGCCGTAAAGCGGGAGTCCCTATCAGAAACGATTGAACGAGGGACCGCATGAAGGCGTACGATCTCTCGGATATACAACCTTCCGAGATCGTCAACACCCAAGGTCTCCTTGATCGGCAAGAAGTGATCTACCTTCATGAGTCTGTCCACAACAACCCACACAGTGTCATTGCCACGAGGTGACCTTTGAAACCCCGTCACGAAATCCATCATGACATTATCTCATTTCCAATCTGGAATGGGTAACTGCTGTAATATCCCAGCTAGCCTCTGGTGATCCGCCTTCACCTGTTGACAGGTGGAACACCTCGTAACAATACGAGCTCTCTCTCTCTTCATACCTGGCCACCAGTACTGACACCTCAAGTCACGGTACATATTGGTAACCCTAGGATGAACTTCCCAAGCTGAAGCATAAAACTCCCACATCAGATCCTCGTGTATATCCCCTGGAACCCATTCTCGTCCATGGAAATGAAAAACCTCGTCATCACCTTTCGTCCACCCAGGAGGAGGGTCCTCACTTGCCACCGACTCCCATAGAACTAGGCCTTCAAATCCGATAGCTGTCTCATACTCACTCTGTCCAGGAGGGTAGAAGTCACAACTAAGGATGAAAGATAAGTCTGCCCCTGACTGTCGTGAACCTCCAAATGCATCTCAGAGAACAAATCCATGAGCTGCCACTCACCACTGGCCTCCTGTACTGCCTGTATCTGAGTCTTCCTTCTCAGTGCATCAGCTACTGCATTACCTTTACCGGGTGTATAGGCAAGCTCAAAATTGAAGGTCTGAAGGTACTCGACCCACCTTCTCTGCCTCAGATTCAGGTCACGCTGAGTAAAGATATACTTGAGTCTTTTGTGGTCGGTGAAAACCACAAAATTCTCTCCCAACAGATAATGTATCCAACAACGCAACACATGCACAACTACAGCCAACTCTAGATCATGAGTCAGGTAATTCTGCTCATGTGGCCTCAACTGCCGAGACTCGTACGCAACAACTCGGTCGCCATGCATCAAAACTGCTCCCAAACCAATCCCTGATGCATCACAGTAAACTGAATAGCTCTTCCCTTGATCAGGGAGTATCAGGATCGGTGCTGATGTCAACCTTCCCTTCATGTCTTGAAAAGCTGCCCCACAAGCTTCTGACCAAATAAATTTCACACCCTTCTTATTCAGTCCCATCAACGGTGCTGCTAAGTGGAAGAAGTCTTGTACGAAGCATCTGTAGTAACCAGCCAGCCCTAAGAACTCTGTATCTCAAACACATTCTTAGGCTGCTCCCAGGAAACTACTTCTCTCACCTCCTCTGGGTCTACTTCCACTCCTGCTTTTGAGATGATATGACCCAGGAAGTGAATTTGGTCCATCCAAAAGTGGCACTTCGAGAGCTTAGCATATAGTCAATGCTCTCTCAGTGTACTCAATACGATCTCAAGATGGGTGGCATGGTTGTTTCAAGTGTGAGAGTACACAAAGATGTCGTCCACGAATACTACCACAAAAGAATCGAGATACAGATGGAACACACGATTCATCAGAGCCATAAAAACTGCTGGTGCATTCGTGAGTCTGAACGGCATAACCAAGTACTCGTACAGACCATATCTGCTTCGAAAAGCTATAAGAGGTATATCTGATGGTCTCACGCACAACTGATGATATCCGGATCTCAAGTAAATCTTCGAGAACATGCGCGCTCCACGAAGCTGATCAAACAGATCATCAATCCTCGCCAAGGGATATCGGTTCTTAACCACCAACTGGTTCAACTTCTGATAATCCACGCAAAGTCTAAGGGTACCATCCGCCTTCTTCACAAAAAGGACCAGAGAAACCCAAGGAGAAGTACTGGGTCAGATAAAGCCCTTTTCCTACAACTCCTCTAACTGACTCTTGAGCTCCTGCAACTCAGGCGTGGCCATCCTATAAGGAGGAATGGACACCGGTGCTGATCTTGGCACAAGATCGATAGAGAAATCCACCTCTGGCTCCGGAGGTAGACCTGAAAAGTCGTTCGGGAAGACATCCCTAAAACGATCAACCACTGGAGGGAAATCCATCTGACAAGCCCCCTGGTCATCCAGATATAAGCTCGCAATCTGGGATGTGACTCCACCTCGCCCATGATACTCTGGTCCAGCTCGACTCGCTTGAACATCCCACTCGCCCTTGTATAGAAATTCCCCACCCTCTGGTGACGTGAAACTCACCCTGCGGCGATAGCAGTCTACAAAGGCTCGATAGGGAACCAACTAGTCCATATCGAGAATGAAATCATAGCTCATCATCTCTAAGACATAGAGGTCCCAAAGGAAGTGACACCCTCCAACCTCAAGGGGGAACTCCTTACACTGACACACACCAGCCGTCCTAGTCCCCAAAGGAGTGTCTAGCGTCATGATATCAGATGAAAAAGAAACACCAAGCCCAAGGATCTCCACAACGAGTATAGATATGAAACTATGTGTAGCACCCGTATCAAAAAGCACTGAAGGCAAGACAGAAGCTACTAGAACAGTACCTCTGACTTTAGAAGGTTTGGGATCCTGCTCCTGCTAGGTCTGTTGCACTGCATATTCCTGCCCAGTGCCACGGCCCTGCAATACAGCCTGGCTACCCTGAGTTGTCCCGCCCTGTTGCCTCTGAGATCCTGGTGTCTAGCTACTACGACCACGACCACTATCTCTGCCTGCACGCCCTGACATATTCTAGTTCCCTGACTGGTAAAAAGCTACTGGTCCTGCTCCCGCACGGGGAGTCTACACAGAACCCCTCTCACTAGCCACTGGTGGAAACTCCCTGCAAAAGCGCTACAGATGACCGATCTTGCCGCAAGCTTGGCACTCCACTGGATCACGTGGACACTGCAGTCTCTTGTGCCCCTCTCTACCACACTGGTAGCACATAACCTGGACACCTAAAGCATTCTTTTGACTGGTACTTCCACCTTGAGAGAAGTCCATCTGTCTCTTCCTCTTTCCAACAAAAATAATACCAGTAACTAGTACTGAACCACCCTGGCCCACACCACTCGATTCATGCAGATTCCTCTTTGTAATCAGCACCTGTCTCACAATAGCGTGTACTGAAGGTAACATGAAAACATTCACCAGCGCTCAGATGTCATACCGAAGACCATCCTTAAAATGTCTGGCTCAAAACGTCTCATCACCCACTAGAACGGGTGAAAAACATCGAAGCTTCGTAAAATGAGTAGAATAGGCCATCACCGACATAGCGCCATGCTGCAGATTCATGAACTCTGGAGCTCTCTCTTCCCTTAGCGTCTTGGGAAAGAAGAATTCATAGAAGGCTTCCTGAAAATCTTCCCATGCCATGTCTCTGTGATGCTCTGACTGGGTGGTAACATCCCACCACCTGTTAGCGGAATCACACAGCATATAAGTCACGAGTTTGACCCTCCGCCCTAGAGGCATCTCAAGATGCTCGAAAATAGTCTGCATCAACCCCAGCTAATACTCTGCAGCCTGTGGTCTGCCATCCCCTGAAAACATAGGTGGATGCTGCTGTTGGAAGATACGTGTCTGCTCAGCCATAGATTTGGCAGCCTGTGGTGCTCCCTGAAAGGTCTGCATGAACCGCATAAAGCCTTCACGGAACTGCGCCTCCACTCCTGTGTCCTGTATAATAGCTGGCGCCACATCCGGCTCTGCTGGAGGATCCACTAGTAGCCCATGGCCCACCATCTCCGGAGTATACTCGCTTCCACTCTCCTAGAGAACAACTCGCGGTCGTCTAGGCGGCATGACACTACAAGGTCAAAATAATGCCTTAGATTCAAGATTTATCAAGACTGCAAATGAAGGAACCACAAAGGGAACAAGAGGAAGAAGGCATTTCAAATTTTTCAAAACAAGACTACACGACATGTACACTATCTACACGACATGTACTTGACTCCCCTTCCCCTGCCCGGGTCCTTACACACGGATAAGCCACACGGATTCTGTTCAACAGAAACTAAATGGTGTGAAAATAATCTACACGGCATTTATGGTGTTATTTTACAACTGCTCGTGTTGTTTGTGACACGGCCGACTACTCGGCTTACAACTACACGACATGTGACACCCGTACACGGTGTGTACAACACCCCGTTTCCCAGCCCCACAGCTAACCCTACACGGTCTGTCCTTGGACAAGACTACACGGCATGCCACCAAAGGTACACGGCGTGTTCAGGGAGAGGTGAAACCGGCCGGTGTTGTTAGTTACATGACCGAGTCCCCAGGTCACACTACACGGCGTGTTCATCATTGACATGGCGTGTTCTATACATGAGTTCACCGACCCGTGTTGTTAGTTACACAACTGGACTCCAGGTCAACACTACACGGAGTATTCATCATTGAAACGGCGTGCTCTGTACATGAGTTCACCAACCCGTGTTGTTAGTTACATGGCCAGACTCCGGTTCAACACTACACGACCTGTTTTACCCAAGCCTTTCCCTACCCCGTGTCACCGCCCACACGGTTTGTGACACGGGAAGAGACTACACGGCGTGTACTCAGAGTACACGATGTGTACTCAGAGTACACGATGTGTACTCAAAAAAGTTTTTTTTTCTTCCCAAACAGAAGAACATACACGGCGTGTATAAAAATACTACATGGCGTGTATACTGGGTTTCCAGACAGTATGCCTTAGAAACTTCTCCGGAACCCAGAAAATACCGAAAAACAACACCTAAGTGTCAAATTCTGATCCGTGAGGGCCCATACTCCCCACGAATCAAAGTTTGACATCGTATATATGTTATAACCAATAAACAGTCAATGATCCACCAAATTCCAGCCAATGGGGGACCATACTCCCCAAAAACCAATGTTCGGTGTCCATTCTATAAACAGGCTCACACAAGAAAATACACTATCAAATAGTAGGTATTTTATCAGAGCATCTATCACAACAGCATGATTTTCTTACACAACAACTATCACCACAACTTGCAAATTCTAATGCACCTACATGGCATGGAAACTTTGCATGGAATGTGATATCTAGCATGTGCCTATATGATGCATGAGATGGCATACCCTCATCTCATCGGGTTGTAACTAAATAGAACCCACAGATAAAATATAAACAGCAAAATCCAAGCGTGTCACCCAACAATGAAAACAAATCAACTGTAAAATTGTTAAATCAAAAGAATTTCAAAATACGAGGTAGACAGGCTTTCCCCGGTACACGGGTTAGCTACACCCGGGCATAGTTTATTACCAACTACCGTTCCTCCTATCCCTAACTACGACTCCAAATTGTAAGTCAAAGAAAAGAACACCCTCTGATACCACTTTGTAATGCCCCAGTCCCGGGTGCCACTCAATGGGTGCCCCGAAGCCGGTTCACTACAAGACCTCAAGCGCATTTCCCCAAATGCCAGAGGCTACCGACTAGCAGTGAGGGCCCATGTCTGATAGTGGGAAAACTATGACCTCATTTGTCAAAGTGTAGAGCATCGGAATTGAAATAAAACACACAACAAACAGTGGAAGTAGTAAACCATACACAACTGAATTAATCAACAGTATATATATAGTGATGCTACATGTCTCAAGTACTATGAAAACAACCAGAACATGTTATTCATCGACACAGTACAAAAAAAATACAGAGTACAACAAAACAACCAAAATAGCTAGTAGTGGCATCGCAAGCCTAGGCTCGGTCCCATGACCTCCTAATCCTCAGCAACAGTCAAATACCTATATAGGGACTCTTTCCCCTATCTACACCTGAAACAACGTAATCTATTTGGGCCGAAAATCAAGACCCAAACTGGGTGTGAGAATTATATCTCAGTAGGCACCCACCAAAGGCCCGTGCCCAACTGCGTTCTAACAAGCAATAATATTGTGCAGAGATAAAATGAAATAAAGTAAGCAGTACTCCAAAGTAACTAACTTAACAGTTAAATTTCCATTTAATTATTCATTCAATCCATTTTATATAAGAAATCACCACAGTGAATTTCTAAATAAAGAACTAGTGTCCTCAGACACGTAAACTCCTACCCTCGGGTAACGAGTATCCAACACAAGAATCTGCCCTCAGGAATAACAGAGTTTTCCCTCAGGCGTAGGCAGTGTCACCCACAGGCATAGAGTCAGCTGCCCACAAGCATGGAAGAAGTTTCCCTCAGACCGAAATAACTACAACCCACATTCTAAATAGTGTAGTGCCCACAGGCTAATCACAATAATTCCCTCAGGCAAAACAAGTAACTGAGCCATGCCCAACATATCAAAATGCAGTAAACAAGCAATTCCTCTCAAGGAAATTCTACAATTACTACATTAAAGGAATACCCTCAAGTATCCTGGCCAAATGAATAAACAGTGAAACACACCCCTAGGGTGGTTCCGGATCCAAGCAATGATCCTAACCAGCATTTTATTAGGACAATTTAATCACCTATGAAATTATAGGCATTTAATATAGCAACAGACTCAGCCACACGACACCCCAACATGGGTTCGTGGCATGAAAATGCTCAAAAACGCACGACAGTTGGAAATTTACACCAAGCCACCTACCTTATACGCCAACGAATGTTATACCCGAACACCGACTCTAGAAACGCCCGAGAACGGCATAAATCTGACGAAGAACAAAACCCATTCAAACGTAAATAACTCTCCAACGGGAAAGAATTGGTAAGAGATGCGCTAGGAGAAGATAGGGCTTACCCGTGCGGTTCCAACGAGATCGTCCGAAGCCGAATCAGATTCCAGACAAACACCTGATGGATCATAAAAGGTTCGGTTGTCCTCCTTGGCTCCAAAATAGTTCAAATGCCTCCTCTGCCAAATGAGGAGGCTACTGCCTATTTTAAGCCGAAAAAACAATGTACACGGCCTGTAATTCTGAGTACACATCGTATACTTCCTTCATTTAACTGTTCCTCTGGAGGCACCACCACACTGTTCAGCCGTCAACCTGAGTACACAGCATGTACTCTTGAGTACACGACGTGTACTATCGCCCAACTGTTGGCTGCTCCACCGGCTTACTATTTTGGCCTGCTGACTGACTACCCGGCGTGTAAGTACCACTACATGGTGTGTAGTTGGTTCCTACACCCCTCGTCGCTGACAAGGATACACACCCCATGTACTCATCCCCACATGGCCAGAAGTACACGACATGTGGAAAAAGTACACGACGTGTAGTTCCAAAATTTATGATTTTTCCCCATTTTCCGTATTTTCTCAAAAACACATAAAGAAAAGGAAAAATAAAAAACCCGTAGCTCAAAACTAAGAACCGAGTTCTTACATCCATGTATGTCATGAACGAGTTATATAACTTTGAGGGGGCGGTAGACCGCACTTCCTCAAATGAAATTATCAGGTTTACCCATTATGGAAATAATAAAGGTATGTTATAAATGAAAAATACAGAAGAATAGAGATAATATAAATACAATATATATCACATATAAATATAGTTCCATCATTATGGCCACCATGAGAGGTGGTAGGAGATAATTGGACAATCATCATTTCGTGACCTAGTAGTTCGTCGTCTGCAGAAACAGTATGTTCTAAATCCATTAGATGGAGGTGTGTGGAAGTTTAGTTCAAATTACTCACATAAAAAAACCTAGTATATTGAAAATAATTTTCCTTATGTAATCAAAGAATAAAAAGATCATAGGGAGTGAAGAAATAAAATAAAATAAAAGAACTTGAGGGAAGACGTTACCTTCAAATCAGGTAACTCCCTTTGGTTTGAACTAAAAGGCTTTGTTGGAGTTCCATATTTCTATGGGTAGGATTATAGGAGGAATAGAGTGTTGTTGGGAGCTACATGGATCATATTTTGGGCATGCCAAGAGGCTTGAGAGGTGTGTTTAATGGGTTATAGGTGATGTCCTTTTATAAGGGAGTGTAGGGGATCTTTTGGAATGTTTGAAAATATTATTTTATTATAACATGATTTTTAGTTTTAGAAGGCCAAAGACTTATTTAATCTGAAGATAAGGTGAATATAATTAGAAATAAAATCATCAAATAAGAATTAGATAGGTTTTGATATCTTTGTAATCCTTATCTTTTTTTTAAAACTTTGTTAACATATTTAACACTTACCATGTCCTCTTATATATTTATACTACATGGTTAATACATTTAATATAAAATTCTAAGAGACCCATAATGGATAATTAATGGAATTATTAACATCATATATTTTATTTTTCCGAATCATAAATTTTTAGGACTATTTGATCATTTAATAAAAATATTGATTTATTTAAAAACTCTTTTATGTCAATTTTAATACTATTTGTATCATGACTTTTTAAAAAATCCAAACCAACATTATTCTTTTGAAAAACCTTCATTAATCAAAAGATAAAAAATTCTCATAATCTATTAAATTAGAGGATGGAAAAATGTTATAAATAAATTTATATTTGAATTTATAATATCATTTATTTAATCCTTTATTAATGAATAAATTACTGTATCACCATTGTTTCATAAATTTTTTTTATTTAATGTCTAAAATTTGTAAATAAAATACCTTAATTTAGGAAATAGTTTTATCATTCAATTTAATATTTATTTTAGAAGATATCAATTGTATAACCCCACATTAAAATTGTTTCACTAAAAGATACATGTTTATGTTACTTTTGTCATTACTTTAAATTAATTAATATAAAGTGTCATTTTCACTTACAAGTAGCTCCATGGGGTCCCAAAATCGACCCAAGGATGACCATGGTCGGATATGTATCAACCAAAAGTATTGGGACAAGTGTATGGGTAATTTAATATTATTATAATATTATTTTTACCCTTATTTACCAAATTTACCCTTTAACCATGATAAATCAAATATTTACCGAAATAAATATTCATAATTTCTAAAAAACAAACGTTACATATTTATAAAATTTGGACCTACTAATTACAAATATGAAATCTAATTTTCCAAATTCAATACACATAAGTGTGCTAAATTAATCTAAAAATAATTCCCGTTGTCAAAACAAAAATCATGTTTTTAAAAAAATTTAACTATCAAAAGATTTACCTTTGTTTATGTCAATTTTAAGAGTGAAATTACTACCAATGAACAAAATTGGATTAAATGGTAAAAATATAATTCAATTAAACTTGAAAACCAATAAAAATAACAATCTAACTATATAAATAAATTAGATTAAAAGGCCGTTTGGAATTAAAATGAAGTATTTTTCACTATTCATTAAAAAATGAACATTATCAGAAAAATAGAAAAATTTCATCCAAAGTAAATTTTGATGTATATATTATAATTAATAAAAATATTTTATCAGATATTATATATAAAAGTGACAAACAAATAGATTTAAAAATGGTCCACCATCAAAAGGCGGTAAATCGACCTTTTAATGAATGTTAGAGTGTTTATTCTTAAAATTGGATTCATTCACATTTTATGCTTCTAACATTTATTGGAAAAATGTAAAAACATTTAATAAACATGTATAATCATATTATAGTTAATAATTTTCATTCCCTCCAATACAATGGCTATGTGTTAACTATCATTTAAAATATTAATATCAATATATTACTTTTCAGTATAACTCAATGTTGTGTGCATTGTAAGATTTCAATAAAAACTCATTGTTGCGTATCGAGTACACCATCGAACATTGGAAACACATTAATATGAAATCAATATTTAATTAACAACTATTAATAAATAAGAAAATATCATATTCTATATTTACCTAGGATGTTACAGCCCCCCCCCCCCCCCCATAAAAATTGCGTCCTCATAATTTTATTCACTTATCAAATAAATGGGGGTATTTATCCCTCAAAGAATTTTCAGATTCCAACATTGACTCTTCAACAATATGGTATTTTCACAATACAATTACCTAATAAATTACTTTAATCCATAACACTTTCTCTCTACATTCAAGAATCTCGACTGGTTGATCCTCATAAGAATGATTGTCTTCCAACTGAACTACCTCTAGACTCAAAACATGAGAAAAATATGGAATATACTTTTCAACATTGAAACATCAAAAAAATTATGTAACAGTGCTTAATATGGAGGTAAGGAGACTATGTATGCAACTGATCCAACTTTCTCAAGGATTTCATTGGGAACAATGAACCTCAGACCCAACTTTACCTTTTGGCCAAAACACATCACACTTTTCCATGGAAAAAATATAAGAAAGGCATGATCACATACCTCAAATTAAAGATCATTCTGTCGATTATCTGTATAGATTTTATGCCTTCTCTAAGCTATTATCATGTGATTATGAATCAACTAATATTTTTATTCCGTATCTTCTACTAATTCTGGTCCCATCAGTTTCCTTTCGCCAACATCATCCCAAAAAGCTGGAGTTCGACACTGCTTCCCATGTAATGACTCAAATGGTTCCATCAGTATACTACAATGAAAACTGTTATTGTAAGAAAATTAAAACAATGAAGGATTATAGTCCCAACATACCTAGTAATCCATTGATCAAGCTCATAGAATATATTCTAATGTCGAAAACTTTTATTGTTTGAAAATTCAACCAAGGAAATTTTATGGTCCCAACATCCCTAGTAATCCATTGCACAAGCTTGTATAATATATTCTAATGTCGAAATTGTTCATTTTGACTACCAAATCAGATTGTGGATAAAAAGAAGCCCTAAAATTTAATTCAGTACCCAATGACTTCTAAAATACTTTCAAATAGTTATAAGTAATCTTGGGATCATGATCAGATACAATGGAGAGGGTAACTAAATTAATCTTGGAAATATCTTTAACATACAACCGAGAAAGTTGATCTAGAGACAAAGTATCTAGAATAAGAAGGAAATAAGAAGATGTACGCAATCGATCAATAATAAGCCAGATTGCATTATTACCTCAATATGTCTTTGATAATTCCAAGATGAAATCCATGGACACATTGTCCTATTTCCACTCGGGCACTGGTAAAGGATGAATCATCCCTTTCGGTAACTGTCGCTCTGCTTTGACCTATTGTCAAGTCAAACACTTCACAGTATAGTTAGAAATATCTTTTTTCATTCCATACAACCAGAAATTCAGCTGAAGATCTATGTATATCTTAGTACAGTTAGGATGATCTGGAAATGGAGAACTATGAGTTTTACATAATAAATCTTTCTTCAACTTTGAATCACAAGGCACACATAATCTCTTCCCTAACCACAAAACACAATCATTATTAATGTCAAAACCAGAAAACATACCCTTATGAACCAACTCTAAATTTTTCTACAACTCACTGTCTTCTTTCTACTCTTGCTTAATTCTATATGTTTGGGATGATTTCACTAACACCTGAAACAAAACAGTGGAGTTTCCTGCACTAACAACTTCTACACCAAATTTCATCAAATCATTAATCAATGGATATTATTCCAAACATAACATGGTTAATTTAGCATTACTATTTTGACTCAATGAATCATCCACTGTATTTACCTTTCCTATATGGAAATGAATCATTCAATCATAATCCATGATTAATTCCAACCATCTCCTTTGTCTCATATTCAATTCTTTATCAGTAAATATATACTTTAAATTTTTATGGTCAGTATATATTTCACATTTCACTCCATTCAGATGACGCCTCAAAATTTTAAAAGTAAAAAAAATAGTAGAAAATTTTAAATAATGTGTAAGGTAATTTTAATCATTAGGTTTTAACTGACGCGATTCATAAGTAATTACATGATCATTCTACATTTGGACAAAACCAAGTCCTTTTGACGAAGCATCACTGTAGATAAAACAATTCACCATATCTGGAAGGCAGTTCCAAAAACAGAGAATTCCCCAATATTCTTTTCAATTCCTAAAAATCATCATCACATTCATTGGTCTAGATGAACTGAACAACTTTTCAAGTTAACATACTCATTAGACTAGATAAACGTGAAAATGTTTCAACAAACCTCCAGTAATAACCTACTAAATAAAGAAAACTATGGATCTCGGTTATATTTATCGGTCTTATCTATTATTCAACAACTTTTGTTTTAGAAGGATCAACAATTATATTATTTTTTGAAACAATGTGACCAATGAATGAATTTTTTTGTAATCAAAACTCATACTTGATGAATTTCCCATACAGTTTCTTTTCATTTATGAATTTCAAGAAAACCCTTAAATGACTTTCATGTTCCCATTTAATTTTGGAATAAACCCAAATATTATATATTTTCACAACCAGCATTTATCACTAGAGTCAAATGATCCATCACTGCAAAAAACAGTTCAATTCTGATTCTGACCATCTGAGAATGCTTATTTGGAAGTCCATTTCCCTCAATATTCCTTCCCATCACAACTACCTTATTTTCTCTACAAAAACCCATTCTAAACACAAAAATATCTCATGTGATGCAACATGGTAATCTGTAAATGATATATAATTTCAATATTAACTAAATTAATTTATGAATATTTATTTAACAATACCCTAACTCCTAAATTTGTGTGATCCAACCTCTGATACCAACTATAAGGACCCTGCCCTAAACAAAACATAATATTAAATTAAGTTAATAATTCACATTGAGGATCTCTTTTGGTTTAGATTTTTTGAGAATTAGGCCATTACTATTACATTACATCTCAAATATTACAAAGTAGACATTTCAACCCAATATCTATTTTTTCATAAAATAAAAACTCTTAAAAGAAAACAAGAATTATTTTCTTGATATAAATCTTCTTTAATTCTTCCTTTCTCTTACCATGCCTTATATCATGTGAGTTTTTTTTCAAAAACATAGGATGAGCATAAAAAGCTCAGTAAGGGTTATGAAGTAAAGAATGAAATCATTATACCATCAAAACATACAAAACAAAAGATCTTTAACATAACTCAGGAAATAATAATATTTATGAATAACACATAAAAGTCATAAAACATAAAGTTAACTTGTGGCACATATAAAATAATTACGTTGTAGCCTTCACAGATACGTTGGGAGTTACATTTGGAATGCCCTTCACAGTTAATTCCATAAATATCTTAGGAGAAATATTAATGTTTTCCTTCATCACGTTACCCCAAGAATTGGAGAGATATATTGGGCTCAACCACCTTAAGTTTATCATGGATCCACCCGTATAGATAATCAATGACCGAGAACCATAACATATTCATAACACATAAAACAAAAAATTGAATGATAACATTTCACAATTTCAATCACAATATATCATTTAAATATATTTACATACCCAATCCATTATCAAAACCATTTTCAATACAAACTTACATAAAATATTATATGGTATTTATTTTCCTTTTAAAAATATTACGGCATGTAAAGGAAGCCAAATATCAAATAATGCTCGCGGTGGAGGAACGATCATTGTCACCACGTACACTAAAAAGTAAAATTCCCTTTTTTGTTTTGTCAAAATCTATGTAGAAAAAGATTCATATTGAATGAAATAAATATTCAAAGGTGCTTTAATCACTGTATAAAAGGAAGTCGTGTATAAATCAAAATATTCATTAATGAACGGAGATTGATACGAAGTCCCCTACCTTGTGTTTGACTTTACTCGTTCATTCTTTAATCTCCAGAATAATAAACTAAAGAAAATTTATACCTGCATAAGAATATTTTTCAAGTTTATTATTCCTATTATATCACTTATTACCAATTTATAAACATTACATAATCATTTATGTTAATTACGGTCGTTTTGTTGATGGCACTTGAGTCAGAAATGATCTTCTTATAATTACATGTTGTCCATGTGGTCAAAATTACATTATATCCAGAATGATATTCATGATTTAGATATCATATATATCATATATATACACTATATATATATATATATATATATTTATAACAGTACATAACATTTAGAGATAAGAAATGGAATGCACCATTCATGGAGATGGTAAGCCGTACATACGCCTGAACACTACTTTTATTTGTATTTCATATTTAATTGAATGAAAACATAACGATACATAGGAACATTATAATTTTACTATAATATAATATATAATTTCATTTACATCATCCTTTATACGTTCTATTTATGGCATAAACGAGTCATCACTTTGGGGGGGGGGGTAGTTCGTACTTCTCAAATTAAATTATCGTGTTAACCCATTATGGAAACCATAATGTTATGATAGAAATGAAAAATATAGAACTACAAAGATAATATAAATATAATATATATCACATATAAATATAGTTCAATCATAATGGCCACCATTAGAGGTTTTAGGAGATAATTTAACTATCATCATTTCGTGAGGCAATAGTTCACCGTCCACAGAAACAGAATGTTCAAAATCCATTAGATGGAGGTCTGCAGAAGTGTATTTAAAATTAATATCATAAAAACAACCTATTATATTTAGGATACTATTTTTTTATGTAAATAAAGAATAATATTTTCAAATGGAGTAAAGAAGTAAAATAAAATAAGAGAACTTGAGGGAAGACGTTACCTTTAAATCGGGTCACTCCCTTTGGTTTGAACCGAAAGGCATTCTTGAAGTGCCTTATGCCAAAGGTAAGGATTATAGGAGGAATATAGTGATTTTTGGAGCTGGTTGGAGAAGATGTTTGAGGTTACATGTGGTTAAGAGGTGTGTTTAATGGGTTAGAGGTGATGACCTTTTATAAGGGAGAGGAGGGGCTCTTTAGAAATGTTTGAAAATATTAGTTTATTATAAAATGATTTTCGGTTTCAAAATGTACAGAATATATTTAATTATACGATAATGTACATATATGTAAAAATAAAATCATTCAATAAGAATTGGACAGGTTTTGGATATTTTTTTTAATCATTATAATTTATATTTAACCCTTTGCTAACTTATTTATCTTTTACGATGTCCTCTAATATATTCATACTATGTGGTTAATATATTTAATATAAAATTAATACAGAAATAAAATTGATTATTAGTGACATTTTTAACATCATATAGGTCATTTGGCAGAATATTATATTTTTAGGACTATTTTATCATTAAATAAAATATCTATTGATTGAAAAACTCTTTTATGTCAATTTTAATACTATTCATATCATGGGTTTTTAAAAAATACAAAACCACTTTATTCATTAAAAAAACTTCATTATATCAAATATAACAAGTCCAAAAAATATATAAAATTATTTTAAGTTATAAAAAGGTTAAAAATAAATTTATTTTAATATTTATAATATCATTTATTTGAATCCTTTATTAATAATGAAATTATTGCATCACCATTGTCTCATAATTAAATTTTCTTATCTAATGTCTAAAAAATATAAATAAAATTACATGATGTTGTAAATAATTTTATCTTTTATATTAATTTTTATAGTCTCAGATATCAATTATATAACCCCACATTAAAATTGTTTTACTAAAAGATATATGTTTATATTACTTCCGTCTTTACATTAAATTAATTAATGTAAAGTGTCATTTTCACTTACAAGTGGACCCATGGGGTCCTGAAATCAACCCAAGGATTCCCATGGTCGGAAATATATCCTCCAATATTATTAGGACAAGTGTAAGGGTAATTTAATATTATTATAATATTATTTTTTACCCTTATTTACCAAATTTTCCCTTTAACCATGGTAAATAAATCATTTACCGAAGAAAATATTCATAATGTCTAAAAATTAATGTTACCTATTTACAGAATTTTGAAATTTTGATTCCAAATATGGAATCAATTTTTCCAAATTCAAAACACAGAATTTTCAGAAATTAATTTAAAATTAACTCTTATTGTCAAATGAAAAAGTGTTTTTTTAAGAAATAATAACTATCAAAAGATTTACCATTGTTTATTTCAATTTTAAGAGAGATATTACTTTAAATGACTAAAATTGAATTAAATGGTAAAAATATAATCCAATTACAATTTTAAACCAACTAATAGAACAATATATCTACATAAATAAATTAGATTAAAAGGTAGTTTGATATTAAAATGGATTATTTTTCACAATTCATTAAAAATTGAACATTATCATAAAAATACAAAAATTTCATCCAAAGTAAATTTTGATGTCACAATTCTAATGAAGAATATTAATTTTTCAAATAAAACATATAAAAGTGAAAATATCTAGATTTAAAAAGGGTTCTATATCAAAAGGCGGTAAATCAACTTTTTAAAGAATATTAGACTGTTTATGCTTTAAATTGGATTCATTGACATTTTCAACTTATATATATTATTGGATAAATGTAAAGAAATTTACCAAACATGAATAATCATATTGTAATTAGTTATGTTCATTACTTCTAATACAACTTATATGCATTAACTAATATTTAAAATAATAATAATGATTTATTATTTTTCGGTATAACACATTGTTTTGTGCAATGTAAGATTTCAAAGAAACGTGTTGTTTCATATCGAGTACGCCATTGAACATAGATTCCCCTTTAATATAAAATTAATATTTAATTCACAAATATTAATAAATATAAAAATTCCATATTCTATATTTGCCTGTGATGTTACATAGATAATGGATAATGGTGATTTCATAATAGTTATATAATTTATGTATAATTAATATTTTGAAATTAAATTTTTATGATAGATTTACTAGTTTTATTAAAGGGAAAATAAGAAAAATAAATTTTTATTGGTTAAGATAATTATATCCTCCTTGAGATAACACTTTTACATCTCCTCTTAATTGTCCTAGGGTTTGTATTTTAGAAATAAAAAAACATATAGAATGTGGATGATGATGTTAAGATGTTAAATATATTAGGTTTTTGTAATTTTATAAATATCCTCATGGTGTAAATAAGAGAATTATAGGTCTTACATTTATAAGAGTGGGACATGACACACATGGGAGTTTTTAAAAGATTATAATATAATAAATTCATTATCATTAAAAATGCTACCAAATGTCAATTATTTCAGATTATAATTATATATGGTCGAAATAACATCATAAAATTAAATTCACATTTATTTTGGAGTCATTTTAAACCATATATTTTTATTATTCCCTTCATTGACCATTTTACCTTAATTATGGTAACAACAATTTCAATCTTTAAGTGTTAAAAATTATTATATATATTCTGAATTTACACATAGAGACATCATCATTGATATATTTTAGATTATTAAATTCTCTTAGATGAATTAAATATTTTATTAAATTTAAATCATATAACAAATTATTATTTATTATTATATATCATTAATGTCTAATATATAACTATTAATTTAATTTTTCTATAAAGACCTCAAGACAAAGATGGAATTAAAATGTAATCATTTTAAACATAAATTTTATGAAATATTCATTTTTAAAATTCATGTAAATCAATAAAACAATCATATTAAATTACTTTGAATATTATTAAAATAATTTATTTTATTTTTAATAATATATATATTGTGTTAGTGTTGCGTAAGAATTAAATTTAATTATTATTATCAAAAAAAATAAAAAAAATTAATTTACATATTTAAAATACTATTTACTTTTAAAATTATAATTTAAAACTGAAATTATACTCCCTTTATCCATATGTAATAATTTCATACAAATTAAAGTCGAGAGAGTGTAAATTTTTACTTCTTCATTTCACAAATTATTATAATCCTCATAATGAAAGAAATATGGGAAAAAAGATCATATATTTAGTAATTGTATAGAACTTTCCAAACTAAACACATATAATATTAAAAATTTAATTGTTGGATAAATTTTAAATCCTTATCCATATTTTTTCTGTATTTTACATGGTTTACACTTATCGAGTTGAGAAAATTTTACTATGATTATTATTCATATAGACAAAAAAGAGATCTATTAAAAAGATTAGGTAATAATTATTAAATTTGTGGAATCCATTTTTCAAGATTAAATTTCTATATATGGGATAATTTTATTTTAAAATAATTGTGAAACATAAGAATAATTATTTTAGTAAAAATACATCTTTAAGAAACAAATGGTTTATTCTTATCTCACACTGAATAATAAATATTAAATGAATGTTAAACCATCCTTTGAATATAATATTTATAAATTTCAATAATATAGTTCCCATGTATTTGTTAATATTATTATTTTATGTAAAAAATAATTTCATGAAAGAAATAAATTTTAAAGAAAAACAACTCTTTTAATTTCAAATGATTTTTAATTGAATTTATATTGAATTTTTATATAATGAATTCACGTAAAACATTTGTAAAAAATATTTATAAAAATATAGTTATACTTATTCATACCATCCAATGCAATGTAAGGTTTGTAACATTATACTTCCTTTAATTTCTTTTAGACTTGGGGATGCATTTATTGCATGCTAATGATTAAATTAAATCTATTTAAAGTCAAATAAATCATAAAATCTTGATATAATACATTATAACCCACTTAAAATAATATTTTTCATGAAAATTCTTCAATACAATAAAAATATGAGGATATATGTGTTTCATTATATCTTCAAGTACCAATTTTGCTTCATCTAATTTATCATTTCACAGAAAAAATGTTTACCTAGTTGTGGTGTTTTTTTATATAACTTTATCTCTATGATCAATATTATCCAACAATTGTTTCCTTATAATATAGATAATAATATAGGGTAATTACATCAATTTTTAAATAAAATGTTAAGGATATGGTATATACTTCCTCAGGGGTGATACATGGAACAACTTCTAAACTTAAAATATATTTAATGGAAGAACCAAATGATAAGATTTTATCCCAACACGATCAAGAATTCTAAAGGGACTAATATATCTAGTGCTTTAAATTTCATTCTTTCTAATCCTCATAATCATATTCCAATTTAATATTCATAATAATAAATTTTATTTGAATTCAAATTAATTATCTCACTAATGATTTACAACATACCATTTATATTAACAATGAGTTTCCCATATGTGTTACTAAAGGGATATAACCATTTCTTCAATTTCATCATCGTTATCTACCCTAGAGAGAACTATTTTTCCAAATTAATACATGAAAATTAGAGGTATAACATTATTATTATTTCATATCAATAATTTACATCATATTTCAAACAGAATAAATTTAACGTCAATTATTTTTGTGATACATGTAACACTTAGTCTAAAATAAACTTTGAAACTTTATTTTTATTTAAACTTGGTCAGTGTATCATGGTTGTTAACATGGATGGTATGAATTGTGAGAAGATAATTAGGAATTTTATATGGGTTCAAAATTTATAAATAAATTAATTTGTTGTAATAACATTATATATAAAAATAAAAATCATTTGAATTAAAAAAAATATAGTTTTTTTCCGAAAAATAGTATTTTTTTTAAAAAAACTGTTTCATCTCATTTTTTTCACATATTTTAAAATTAATTTTTACCACTAATAGATAATTAATTTGATATATGAAAATCATTTATTAACTCACCATGTTAAAGTTACATTAAAATGAATATATTAATTTTTTAAAAGATACATTTTCAAATGAATATTGTAAAAAATTTATTTTTATTGAAAATTGACATTCCATTTAAATAATTTACATGTTACATTATCATTTAAAATTTATTTAAATATAATTGGATAAATAATATTATATAAATTCATATTTATCTCATCAGAACCAATTATATGTTCGTTTTTTATACTAAAACATTTTATACATGTGTAAACCATTCCTTTGGAAATTATTTTTCCATCAATCTGCATATTTAATTTTAAATAAAATAATACCAATTATGTTAATATGATTTGAAAAAATGTGTTACATATTATTAAAAATAATAATTTCTATTATCAAATAAGTTCATCTAAATGTTTGTTCATTATGAACAATAAAAATGGTAAACATCATTTGCTGTAGAGATGGTCAAAACATGTTTACATGGCAGTTAAAATGAAACAATAATGTGTAAATGTTATCTAGAACATGTATTGTTAATATTTTATTGTTGTATTTTGACTTAATATAATTTATGTTTTTTGATAAATGTAATTTAGAGTGTTATTCTTGTTAAAATGTGGGTATAATTTATTCTTTTCAAACAATACAAGGGTTTCCTCTACCCCCCATTTAAAGGGCCACCACTCTCTCATCCTAATAACAAATAAAAATACCTTTTCAACTAATGAAAAACCAAATATCTTTCTTAAATTAACACACATATAATAATAGTCATTTATTGGTCACAATTCCAATATAATATTGATTTAGGTATTAACCTAAAGTGTTTAACTAAAGAAGAGGTGTACATCTTATCCATGAATCATCATATAATTTTTCATTCTATAAAATTAAATTTTTGTCCAATAATTTTAAATAAAAAACTAAATTATTATCGATATATGTATATTTCAATATGTTAACTTTATAACCAATATCAATATATGTTTCTATCAAATGGTACGTGAAACCATTTATTGTTTAAACTGTGAACATTCCAATAGTGAACTACTGTAATTCATTTTACATCAACGTCTCTAACTAATGGATATAATGATGGAAATAATTTTATATATTATATTTATAAAATAATGATACTGTGGTTATTATAATATCACATATAATTTATTTCATTCATTTATTCGTAAATACGATAAGTTCTCCCTTGTGTATGGCTTACTACTACCTCATGAAGCGATGTGATTCTTTTTCCACATACACATTATATGGAAGGTAAAAAGAAAAAATTTAATAGATATATGTGTTTTATATGATATAATTACTATTATTTAATGTTTAATTCTTATTTTATATTCTTTTATTTGATTCCCAAAATACATGAAAACAATGTTAAAGCATATGGTTGTCCTACCATCTTTATGAACATTGTAACCCATTTTTTATTATCTAATATTTTTGTCCGATTATAAACAATTATTTATTAATTTTATAGGATATATTTATGATAAAAAAAATACCAATTTTAAGAAACCATGATCAATATATATGGACATAAATTTTCAAAAACATATATGAAAATGATTTATTTATTTCCTGATATAGTGATTTTAATAAATAAATTTAAAAAAAGGGTGAAAAAATATTATAGGTAAACCATATATGGTATAATTTATATGTTTTTATAGAATATATTTATAATAAATATATATTTTTAATACTGTATTTTCAAGCACATATCAAGTATTTTATACATGAGGTAATTTTTTATTTGACAATCCTATTCTTATTCAGAATTGTCATGTTTTGAGTCCCTATTAGGGGAAAAAGTTAATTTTTTTATCATAAAATCTATTAATTATATCATAATTTTCTAATTTCTTGAGAATAAATTAACTTATATAATTTTCCAAAACATAATTACTCAAGCTAATGAGAATGTGTTCTTATGGAAAATCGACATTATTTATCTTTTAGGTCAAATATTATTGTTCATCCATATCAATTTTTTAAATAGGTGTTTTGAATAATGTTTATAAAATTATATAAATGATTTATGAAATATATTTTTTCCCATGAGTTAAATTTTTAAAAAGTTTACTTATGGAACTTCATGTTCATTTTCTGAATCATGTAATTTTTATCCTGTTCACAATAGTGTGAATTTATGTTTAACTTGTACGCCATGAACCAAGTATTATCATGTATTGAAAAATCATTGTTTTGAAAATAAAATTACATGTTTCCAAGGTTCTTTCCAATGATTTTTTTTAATATTAGTTTTCCTAATTTTTGTAATTTTAAAATGTCGTATCATTGTGAATGTGATATTTTCCTCAAGAATATTTTTTAATTCAATTTTATTTCATTTCTATTCACCAGTTAAAAAATCACATTTGACTTATGTTTTATTGGGGGAATTTTTTTAATGAAACTATCCTTATTATTTCTCATGATTATTTCAAAAACATTTTACTTGAGATTTATTAATTTGATAACATTATTAATAATATTTAATCTTTTATGGTTTACTATTAAGTTAATTTATTGGTAAATTTATTAATATTTGATATTCTAGTTTTACAATAAGGATATTTATGTTGTTTATGTTTAATCACTTCCATATAAAAAACTCATTAGACATAGTATGTGATGGTATGTGCCCACTATTTCTTCTCAGTAAATCACTAATTCTCATGAAACAAAACCAGTGTGGGTATCTGGATAAGGACATATAAATTTTTGAATGTAGTAATGTGATAGGGAATTAGTTATATTTTTATGATTTCTAGATTTATCAATACTCTCATTATGAGACATGTTATTAATGTACATTAGATTATTTGATTAGTAGTGAAATTTATTGATAATATTCATGATCATGTGAGTATTTATATTGAATTATTTGATAATCATTTATTTTTTAAAAAATATTCCTCATCTTAATGTTATATAATATATGGAATGTGTTTTCATATATTATCTTCTATATTGATTATGACTCAGCTTATCATGAAATATTCGATTGTACTCATACCCAAATTGAAGATATCATATCATCCCTTTTTTATGTTTACTTTCCAAAGTAATCTAGGAAGTGTATTATGAATGATATAAATTGATATTATATAGGAAATCATAAGGATACCAAATAAAATACTTTGTTTTATTTTATATTATCAATGTCATTTTTGATTTATATATATATTGTCATAATATTGACAAACTTCATGGGGCTTTGGGATGTGATTTATTTTATCCAATTAAATTGAAATAATGTAACCACTGACTACATGCCACTAGGGTTCAGTACTCTATTTCTAGATTCAACAGGTGTTTAGAAGAGCCCTTAGGAACTTGATTTAGGAAAAAATTGATTATATGATATAAAACCATGACTAACTTTCAAGATAATACTAAGTATATGATATCATAATAAAATATTTTCTAATAAATATATTATGTTTTTTTCTTAAAAATAAACCCTCTCCTAGATTAAACATGATGACTTGATTCTATTTTCATGACCCATCCCCCCGTGGCCCATGCTGTTACTACCCCAATCTCACCTTCCATAGGTCAGAGGTTGGTGACTAGCACAGTAAAGGTGTATCCCTAAAACAGTAAGGCATTGCCTTTAAATGTGTACAAACACATAGACTAGAAGGCAACAAGATGAAACCAAAAAGTAAAAATGACGTAGTAAAAGTGTGTACTGAATGTAAGGGGAAACAATACAAGCCCAACTGAAAAGATAAAACTAAAAATGAAAATAGAAATAAACTCCTGAGATCATCCACTGGGGATCCTACCTGAAGGGTAGGTACAACTCGTCTCCACAGCTCTCCACATCAACTGTTACCGCTGTCCAATTTCAGGTAGTAGATCCATAAGTCTCAGTCAAATATTTTCGTCATCTGCATAAGACATGATAAGGTGAGAGAAAATCCCATGTAGGGGTGAGTATAACAATACCCAGTAGGGACCCCGATACCCCCGAAGGTCTCTCAAAATTCCAAAAAGGAAAACCACCAGCATGATCTCAATCAAAAAGAATAAAATAAAAGACACAGCTCTACTAGGAATAATTTAGTACAATAGAAAATATGTCTAATCATAAAGATAGACCAACTTATTTTGTCAAGAGACACTGCTGCTGACCCACACAGGATTGATAGGTACTAACCCCCACATGACCCACACAAAATTGGTAGGTACTAACCCCTACAAGTCCCTCACAGAATTGATAGGTACTAATCCCGGCAATACCCTCACATGATCTATAGTTGATGATCCACACAATTTATATATATGATGATTCATATAGAATCACTAGGTGTTTATTCACAGAGAATCACTAGTTTCTGATTCACAACGAATCTTCATGTGCTGATTCACACATAATCGTTAGGTGGTGATTCACACAGGATTGATAGGTGCTGATTCACATAGAATCGCTCGGTGCTGATTCTCATAGAATTTCTCCGTGTTGAGGGACAAATTTTTTCTCAGTTATTATCCACACAGAATTGCTCGATGCTGATCCACACAAGATCAATGGATACTAATTCACACAGAATCATTTGGAGGTAATTCATGTAGAATTGTTGGGTGCTGATTCACACAGAATCACTCAGTACCGATTCACACACAATCGCTTGGTGCTAATTCACACAGAATCTCTAGGTGTTGATCCACATAGGATTTCTCTTGATTCTTCATGTCTCATCCAGTCACATGATTCCCACTCATAGTATGCTTGTTTCTGGTAGAAACCACTCTCAAGACATCATCATATTTTAACAGGCACAAAGTCCCATGAAGAAGTTACTCAATAATATGGCTTGTCATAAAGGTTCCATCAAAACATACATCACATCAATCGGATACATGGTCTGTATTTTATTGGAATTTTAGTGCCGATAGCCCGGTTGGATTCAAGATCGATCCCACTCGGCTTTACTCCAATAATCTCAAAAACTCTTGGGGAGTATCTCAAAAGGATTTTCTTGCTCTAAAGATCATAGTGCTGTAGAAAGTTCATCAAACAGACTTTTGGTTCGCATGAAAAGGCCTTTTAAGTGTATATGGGCCTGATAGGGGTCCTTGTCCTATCTGACCAGGTCAGACCGATGCTGCCCGACCAGGTTCGGGGGGACCCGACCAAATCTGATTGGGTGGGGCCACGAAGGCTTGGTGAGTTGGGCCATAGAACGTCACATCCCACCCAGGTGTTTCTATGTCGTGGCAGCTCGACCTATCGGCTGGAGCGACCCACGCATGGGTCACGTGGTCCACCTCCCGAACAGCTCAAAGAGCCATGCGACTCTTAAATTGGCGGCACCAGGTGGAACCTCCTAGGTGTCCGAAGGACCCAAAGGGGCTGGGTTCCTAACTTTTCTATGGGTTCGTCATCATGGCCTACTTCACTTTACCACACGATGGTGTGCCGTCTCCAGCCCCCACAGATGGCCGAGAGCTGACCACCTGTTCATCCGTCACAGCGCCAACCTCATCCGCATCTGGCGAGCATCATCCGCTTCCTTCGCGAATGGTGTGGGTTTCTAGTGCCGCACTAGCAGATCTTCCTCATGCATCCAGTTGAGCTATAGTGGTCCATTCTTCCTTACGAATGCACCTATGTCACTACTAGGATGCCTCCGTCATTCTGTGCCACCCGGTTTCCGCTTTCTATCAAGTAGAAAATCATCCCACAAATAACGCATCGTGAACGAAGTGCCGTAGGGTTCAAGTCTTGTTTGTTTGGCACGCGCCCTCCACGTTAACATCATATCAGGCGGCCAAAATTTAATTCAATAATGATAAGAATTATTATTAATCCACCTACCTCAGATTTCGTTGGAGATGTCATAGTGGGGAACGGAAAATCTGTGCTTGATGAAGCCATTAGTGTTCGTCATTCCCAATTTGATTCTTCTGATATTGTTGTCCAAGTTTCCATTCCATGGTGGAAGTCACCACAACACTTCGTCAAAGGTTCCTCAACTTCATTCCAAAAGCCCATTCCCGAACTTCTTTTAAATAGATGGGAGGAGAGGATCAACACATTGCAAAATTAATTCTATTCATTAATGAGTTTAATTAATGAACTTGTTAATTTTTCCCGAAGGTGCATTTACAAAACCTATTAAAAATTCCCAACTATGTTGTTACAAAACATAAGGGTCATGCCATTAATGGTCTGACATAGCACTATGATCACACACACGTTTTTACAATGGTTGAAAAAATAAAAATAAAATAACCTTTAGTTATTTTATTATTATTTTTGTGTAAAGTCCAAAAATTATCTTTTTGGTCCAATCCTAGCCGATCAAAGTTAAGCTTCCCTTATGTGAATATCGACACTATGAATTCAATGGTGCCCATAGATTTTGAATCCGAGCACTGGTTCAAAAGATAAAAATAATGACCCCCACTTCTACTGAGTGTACCTTAAAATGATAAAAAAATAACAGTAACCCTCGAACCGTGTCAGTAGATGTTTAGCTATGCCTAAGGGAAACACACCCTCACAAGATTAATGGTACTCTCAGATTTCCAAACTGAGTTACTATTTAGGAGTTACATAATTTAACAATAAAACAACTATTTCTTATTTATTTTATTTTCATGAAAAAACTAACATTTACTGTGGGCCCGCGCCGGCCAAGGTTAGGATCTACCTAAGAAAGCATACCCCCCCCTCGAGTTCAGCGATGGTATCAGATTTTTAATTTGAGTCACCATTTGTGAGTAATAATAATTAGAAAAATAAAATAATTTTATTTAATAATTTTATTTGTGGTTATGCAATTATTAGGTTTCTCACCGGAGTCCTGCACTGACCACACTTAAGTTGCTCCTAGGGTAAACCCATCATCTTCAACACAATAGTGCCCCCAAATTTCTGATCTGGGAGCCCGTTTAACAGTTATACCCCATTTTCAGGAAAACCACTCATACACACTATATAAATCTTAACATTTTTCAACGGATCATTCTGGGCTCTCCAGGACTTAGAATCACGTTCCATCAATTTTTGAGGTCTTGTAATAATTTCATATAATTAAAAACATTATACAGACTTTAAAAGACATTACATAATCCTCACCTTACATCTTGACATTCCTAAAAGCCAAAGTTAAAGCAAATCACACAAATGTGTGTACTCAACATGAATATGAGCCTCCTGCTCCCATGTGCTCTCTTTGAGGTTCCCATACTGCCACCGAATTCACACCGGAGGGACCGACCATCCCTGAAGGACTCAATTCTCTTGATCCTCAATCTCCACTGGTAACTCCATTAAAGTCTCCCCATAATCAAAGTCCAAATCTCCCTAGTCGATAACGTGTGATGGATCATTCATGCATATCCTCAACTACGACACATGGAAAATGTTATGCACCTGGTGCATTTGTGGGGGAAGAGATAAGTGGTACTCTACCTCACCAACATTGGAGAGAATCATGAAAGTTTTGATGAATAGCAGAGATAGCATGCCACCCCAACCAATACTCTATAATCCTCGTCAAGGTGAGACCTGTATGAAGAAAACTTCTCCCTCCTCGAACTCCAAGGTTTTCCATCTCCTATCAGCATAAGACTTCTTCTGACTCTGTGAAGTCTTCATCATTTCTTTGATGATCTTGACCTTCTCTATGGTAGCCCACACCAAATCTAGAACCATAACTGCTAACTCCTCAAGGTCTGTCCAGCATAATGGTGACATGTTGGGTCGCATGTATAGGGCCTCAAATGGATCCATGCTGATGGTGGGGTGATAAATGTTGTTGTATGCGAACTCCACTAGTGGAAGATGGTTCTTCCTACCATGACCAAAATCTTGGGCACAAGCATGAAGCATGTACTCCAGGTCTATATTTTCTTCTCTATCTAATCATCAGTCTGGGGATAAATATCTGGGCTCAAGCATGAATGATATTGGTGCTCACCTTTCACTTGCTGATAAGTGAGGCATCATGACATGAACACTTCAACCTCTTTCTCCATCCCTATCTACCCATATTGATGTCGTAGATCATGGTACTTCTTCACCACACCCTAATGTATCGCCAAAAGGGGTTGTGTGTAAGTCTCTCAAAACCTCCTCTCATAGCATCATTGGTAACATGGTGCATCCTTTGAAGAGAATTAAATTCTCCCCATGTTCAGAAAATCAATTAGGATCATGTCCTATGGATATCTGAGCATGTCCGACCTCACAGTAAATGTCCTTGAGTTGTTTCTCCCTAACACGTTGAAGGAGTGGGAGAGTAATTGTCATAGACTAGAGGTAATATGCTCCATATCTATGCATGAAAGTTAACTGCAACATGGCTAGCTGCTCTATCACCTCACTCATCAACTATAGACCAGGTCTCCTGTTTAGTGCTTCTTCTACAATGTTTCGCTTCCTAGAGTTTAGACTATCTCAAAGTTATATTCTTGTAGGAACTCTATCCATAACCAATGTCTTAGGTTTAGGTACTTTTGTAATAAGATATACCCGAGACTCTTGTGATCAGAGTAGACAATAAACCAATCTTCTAACTATACTCTCATCTCTTAGAGCTCCGCTAGAGCCATCTGATATGCATTTGTAGATATTGGTATCATCCTTAGGTACAATCCACAGCAAAATTCCCTCTTCCTATAAGGAGTTAATCCTAGAAACATCCTTTGAAAGGGTGTTCCTAGACATTGCCACTACTGTTGGAAACTGAAAACCAAAAACACCTGCTGTTATGAGGGCAAGGCTTGCCGACTCAAGAGTGATCAGATACCAACTCCTATTCATGAATTTATCCCATTCTACCCAGGTTTCCTTTTCTTCCAACCATGAAAAACCACATTCCAATGTTGTAGACATACTAAAATCTTTTTTCCAAAAAATATTCAATCTGATAAAGATCTGTGGATGAACAGTCCATACCCAAACTAATGTCGTAAGGCCTCGACGCTGCCACCAATAGTTTGCAACTGAAACTCTCACCCCAAGGGTCAAATCACACCATTAGAATAAGTGTGATTATCGAGTATCCAACCATTTATATCTCTAGACATAAGGGTCAATTCAATGGTTTAATCAGAAACTCTAGGTTTTGTACAAAATTCGTGATTAGGAATGATTACTACTTAGTTCTATTCATTCATAAGCTAGTATTAGACACAAAACGAACATCGAATCATTCTTGGTGCTCCTTGACCACACTCCTTGACAACATGACACTACTCCCTTCCCCAGTCCTCCAGCTCATTGAGCCTGGTGAGGACCATATTAGGGTGGTGGTTTTAACATGTCAAAATGTATACCACCTCATGATACTCTACTAACTCATCTTCTACATATGCTGCCCTACAGATTCATCTATCTATTTCACTTCCTCATCCAGAAAATTTTTACATTCCCCAAGTATCTAAGACCAGCGTTAGTTTCTTTATTTGCCTATACTATCATTAACTGGATGTATATGCTCAGGAAATGAACATTTAACCACAAAGGTTTTCTCTAGCACCCTAACACAACTAGGAATGCAAAACGGAATAGTGTCGGCTCGAATATCTCTAAACACATCTTTCTCAGAGGTCCAAGCCATGAATCCCTATTTGTATCGTATTCATCATGTACCATGAATGGTCAGTACACCTCAAAAATACTTAGCTACCGAAATTTTGTCATTCCGAAGCTGTAGAAGCTCTTGGGAACACGTACCCCTTAGTTTATTATGTCAAGAGACACCCTTCTCTTGGGATGGTTCCCAAGATCTTACCATAGAAAAGTCACCCCATCGTAAGATCAGGGTAATCTATACCCCGCCATTGTCCTACTGAGACACATAGAATCCTCACTGCCTAGACTAACATCTGATCTAATGGTGCCCCGACTAGATGGAAACTCATTCTCCTCCTTAAGATAGTCCTTAGCCGCCTGTGAGTTGGGCTCACTTCGGAACCTGATTGGTATCAGTCACTAAAACTTGTGTAAGGTATTGAGCCTATATATGTCTTATACTGGTAGTTCTAATTGTAACTGCTGACCAATGGGCAGTTGTTTCGTTGGGACACCGCTCGAAGATACCATCTCAGGCAACAGTCCTTGTACTGAAGCCTCATCACACTGTGGACTATCATCATGGTCATGCATTGGAATCCTGGCTATATGTCTACACGGTTGAATCTTGAAAGAGTATCAAGATGATCCATAGTCATTATGTTATACCTGGTGAGATGGCTCAAAAGAGATAAAAAGAAAAAAATTTCCAGAAAACATGCAACTAGTGTTTTCTTATCCAAGTCAGAAAATAGAATTTAGGGTCCTGGTTTATGGATACGTCAGTCGCCGCACCAACACTAGACTCCCTAGATTGAAATCCAAACCCCAGACACTTAACACTGTTGCTCCCATTGAAAATACTGTCTCATAGTTATTATGATAGAACCGAATGCCCTTTGATACCACTTTGTCATGATCCTCCCCCCCGGGGCCCATTCCGTGACTACCCCAAGCCCGCCTTCCATAGGCGAGGGGTTAAAGACAAGCACCGAAAAGGCATATCCATAAAAAGGGAAGGCATTTACTTTAAACCTATACAAACACACATAATAGAATTAAAAATGATGAAACTACTTAGTAAAACTACTGTAGTAAATGTGTGTACTAAAATTAAGGGTCCAGAATTCAAGACCAACTGGAAAGATACAACTACAACTGAAATAAAAAAATAGCTCCTCAGATCATCCACCGGGGATCCTACCTGAAGGGTAGGTACCGCTCATCTCCATAGCTATCCACATAAACCGTCACCACCATCAACCATTAGGTCCTAGCTCCGTGATTCTTAGTCAAGGTTTCCCGTCATTAGCACAAGACACAACAAGGTGTGGGTGAAGCCCGTGTAAGGGTGAGTATAACAATACCCAGTAGGGACCTTGAGACCCCTGAAGGTCTCTCAGAATTCCACAAAGGGAAAAATTCATGATCTCAATCAGAAAGCACAACACAAAAGACACAGCTAAAATGTAGTATAACTGAGTACAGTAGTAATGTTGACTTACCATAATGCGTGATAATCTTATTTTGTCAAAAGAAACTGCTGGTGACCCACATCTGATCGATATGTACTAACCCCCACAAGACCCACACAGGATCGATAGGTACTAACCCCCAAGACCCACATAGGATCAATGGGTACAAACCCCCGCAATCCCCACACAGGATCAATAGGTATTAACCACTACAAGACCCACACAAGATCGATAGGTGATGATCCACACAGGATCACTAGGTGATAATTCACACATAATCTCTAGGTGATGATTCACACAAAATCGCAAGGTGATGATTCAAACAGAATCATTGGGTGCTGATTCACACAGAATCGCTTAGTGCCGATTCACACAGAATCGCTGGGTGTTGATTCACACAAAATCTCTTGGTATTATTCTCAAAAATCCCTCAGTGGTGATTTACATAGAATCTCTAAGATATGATCCACACATGATTACTGGGTGATGATTCACACAGAATTAGTCGATGCTGATTCGCACAGAATCATATGCTTCTGATTGACAGAGAATCGCTCAGTGCTAATTCACACAGAATTTTTGGGTGCTGATTCACACAGATTCGCTGGGTGCTAATGCAAAAAAGATCGCTCTTCATTCTTCATGTCTCAGCTAGTCACAGGATTCCCACACATATTACACTTTTTTATGGGAGAAAATGTTCCTCAATAAATTATTTGTATTTCAACAAGCACGAAGTCCCACGAATATGTTACCAAATGATCTGTCATGTCATACATGTTGCAACACAATAGATGGTTCCATAACTAGATGTTCGGTATCTATGTTTTTGGCATTTTAACGCCAAGGTCCCTGTTGGATTCGGAGTCAATCCAACCCAGTCATACATCAAAATTCTCCAGAACTCTAATTGAGTATCTCAAAAGGACTGTCTCGCTCCACAGATCCCATTATCATAGACAGTTCACCAAATGGACATCCAGTTCGAAAGATATAGAATTTTAAGCGTATCTAGGCCCGAGAGGGGTCCGGGTCTAGTCCGACCCGGTCGAACCGACCCAGTCGAACCGACCCAACCCACCTAGTCGGGGATGGCCGACACAGTTCGGGCCAACCCAATCCAGCTCAGTTGGGAATGACCGTGGTGAGCTCATCCCGTTGGGCCTCAGACCGGCACTCCCCACCCCTGTTGGGCGGGGTCGCAGTGGCTCGGCTCACTGGATTGTATGACCAGCACATGGGTCGCGCAGTCCGCCTTCAGAATGGCTCAAATAGTTGTTCAACTCTTTAATTTGTAGTGCCAGGTGGCGCCTCCTAGTTGTCTGTGGGACCGATAGGGTACGATTCGTTACATTTGTTGTGGTTTTGAAGTCGCGACCTTCTTCACTATTGAAAGCGATGGAATTTACCCTCCCACCTCTGTGACCATCCTAGATCTAGTTGCCTGCCTGTCCACAAAGGTACCACTCTCATCTATGGTCAGTGAGTGTCGACCACCTCCTTTTCCACCAGCGCCGGTTGCTGGTGCCTCGCCGACGGGTCATTATCATGAAACCAGGTGTGTTACAGTGGTTTTTCCTTCCTTCCGGATGTGCCTATGACCCCCCAGGATGTTACCTTCATTGTGTGCCACCCGATTTCCTCTTTATGTCGATTTGAAAATCATCACATAAAGAACGCATCAAGAAACAATGTGGCGGAGGGTATAGGCCTTGTTTATTTGGCCCGAACCCTCCTTATTAACATCATAGTAGGTGGCAACAGTTTAATTCAACAAAGATAAAAATTATTATTAAACCCCCTACATCATATTTCGTTGGAGATGTCGTGGTGGTGGAAGGAAAATCCGCTCTTGGCAAAGCTGCCATCATTTTTCTTTCCAAATTTGATTCCTCCGACGTTTCCATCCAAGCTTTTGTTCCTCGGTGGAAGTCACTGTAACACTTAATCAGAGGTTCCTCAACTTCATTCCAAAATCTCACACTTGAGGGTCTACTAAATAGATGGGAGGAGAGGATGAATTTATCACAAAATTAATGAGGTTCATTAATGAGTTTAATTAATGAACCTATTAGTTTTTCCCAAATGTGCATTTAAAAAACCTATTAAAAAATACAAACATTGTGGTTATAGAACATAAGGGTCAATCAATTAATGGTATGACATTGCACAATGGTCCCACCACCATTTTCCCAATGTTTACGAAAATAAAATTAAAATAACCATTAGTTATCTTAATGTTTTGATGGATAATTCCCAAAAAATAACTTTTTCATCTGATCCTTTCGGGTCAAAGTTAATCTTCCCTTTAGAGAATCCTGGCTCTATGAATTCAATGGTGCCCTCAAATTTTTATTCCAAGAACCAGTTAAAAAGATAGAAATTGTCACTCACACTTTGACTGAACGTACCTTAAACAAAGTTCAAAAAAATATAACTTCTACCCTCGACCCGTGCCAGTTGAGGTTAGGCTCTGCCTAAAGGAAACAATTCTACCCGAGCTCAATGGTACTCTCAGATTTCCAATCATATTTACTATTTAGGAGTTATGGAATTTAACAATAAAATAATTGTTACTTAATTATTTTATTTACAACCAAAAACTAACATTCACTGTTGGCTCACGCCCACAAAGGTTAAGATCTGCATAAGGAAAGCATACCCTTATGAGCTCAGTGGTGGTCTCAGATTTTTAATCTGAGTCATCGTTCATGAGTTATAGGCATTTGAAAAGTAAAATAATTTTTTTTAATTATTTTGTTTATCTTTATGCCATTATTGGTTTTTCTGACTAGAGGCCTGCACCAAATAATCTTATGACACACCTAGGGTAAACCCGCCATTCAGAATGAAATGGAGCCCTTATATTTTTGATCTGGTAACTTGTTTAATGTTGGTCCACTTTATTAAGATAAAAACTCACGAAAACTCTTTAATGCTTAACATTTTCTGATAGATCATTCTGGGCACTCTGGGTCTCAAAATCACGTGCCGTCAATTTTCGCAGTCTCGTAATAATTTCATAAAATTAAAAAAATTATACGGAATTTCTGGGACATAAAATCTATAATTGTTATACCTTGGGGTAATAACATTGAAAATGGGACATCATCCTTGACACTGACATCACATAGTTCATGACGATGTGCCTTACTATGGACCTAGTTTGATGCTCTCAGATAATATGATTTTGTTAAACCACATTTTCATTAATCCCATTATGAATGATATACTCATATTTATATGATATAAATATATTTCCAAAGAAATGATGTTTTGAATATAATATTATCTATGTATAAATTATTCAATTGATGTTAACTGCTTCAATGGTGATGAAATTATACACTATAATTCATTTTGCTATGATATAATCTTCAATTTTCAATTTTTAATAAATGGATCCATGTGGATGTAATATATTCAATATATAAAAAACATAATCCATATAATGTTTCCCTCAAATTTAAGATAATGAAGATTGAGGTGGAGCTACTGTTGGATCCGAGCAATGATATCTATATTAGGAAGTTGACTCAGGTTATGAAAAAAACTATTCTTATATAGAGAAGCCTAATGAACTATAATATTGTGAAATGATTATAGACTACTTTATGAATTGGAAAACACCATCATGCAGTAAGTCTAGAAAAATATTTCTAGGTGACCAATGAAAAATAGTCTTTGAGAATATAATTAATGAAATTGGAAGTAACAAAAGGGATAAGGTAGACACTACAACGTATTGTCTCTGTAGAAATATGGATAAATGTTGGTCATTGATTCCACACACCATGTACTTGGATAAAATTGTTATCATAGAATAGATATATTTTAATTATATTTTCATGGAAAGGTATTTTCCCCATGAACAATAACCAGATAAGATGATAAAATTAATATGTATAACAAAAAAATTTGTAGAATGTTTTTAGAAGTATGTATCCATATTTATATTATTAGAAAGTAATATTTTAGATAATATAAATATTCTAATATGTGTGACTAAAAATTCCTATTATTTTTAGACAATTTCATTTGAAGGGAGCATATCTCTCAAATCATGTAATCATGTGAGGACATAATCTCACATGATACCAATATAGAGTAATAAATCTATAATTCTTATGGGTTATAAATAAAGAAATATAAAAAAAGGTAATATAATAAATATAGAGGAATAAATACCAGAAAATGGAAAAAGATAAGTTTGGAATTCCATCTTATAATAAATTAAGAAAGACACAGTTGTGAAAATGATTGTAGGAAATTGGATTGTAATGAAATTAATGAGAGAAATGTCCCTACAACTGTGATTCATATGGAAATAAATAATATAAAAATTTGAAATGATCCAATTTTATTGAGATGGGACACTATGAAAATGACTATTCCAATTTTCAAGGGAATTTACCCCTGAAGAAGAGAAGGGGGCATGGGGAAGCTCATGTGATCTCAACATATTGGTTCGATGTTCCTCAGAAGGTTGTAGTAGTTATGAGGAAAATAGAACCAAACATTACTAATCTATTATTTGATTTTTTAGAAACCCAATATTTTCTATCCACTATGTTTCGCAATAAAATTAGAAACTTCCCTACCACATTTAGAAGGTAGTTATCATTTAAGACTCATATTGGATGTATCATGGAAACATTAAAGTATCAATCAGTTCCCATTATTACAAATAAATGTTACATATTTATTGACTTCATTATTATACATATGTATGATTTTTATAGAATCAATGATATAGAAATTATATGAAAAGTATTGTGGAAAAATTTATTTTAAAGAAAATGATATTATGATTCATGATGTGGATATGGAATTATTTACCTTTACAGGGGAAATATCATCATATGATTTATTTCTATATCCACCCTTATAATATCTTAAAAATGTGATTCTTATTGAATATGTAATGAAACCAACTATAGGTGGAATATGTATTCTTCAAATTATTTATTTTTTTATTATGGAGGAGTAAATTGATGTATTTATTGATGAATTGTCTAGAAATCCATGAGAGTGTTAGGTTGAGTATTCTATTTATTTAGTTTCTAATAAATTAAAAATATCAGAGACTGTATATATAAAGTCCACTATAGAATAATTGGAATTAAGGAAGAAACTAGAGGAGTTGTGTGATAATGGATTTACACTCACTTGTGTTTCTTCATGGCTATCCCATGTATACTTATTAAATTGAAATGATATAAATATTCGGTTTTTTATTGATTATAGGGAAATCAATGTTATTTAAATAAAGATAATGTATCCTCTACCCCACATTGATGAGAAATTCAATAATGTCCATAAAGAATAATATTTTTAAAAGCATGACCTTCATTATAGGTATCATCAATTATGATTGAAGAAGTAAGATATTCAAAAGATAGAATTTTGTATATGAAAAAGATATTTTGATTTTATATAAATTCAAACAAGATTAACTAATGAACCCTCTATTTTTATGGAACTATTGAATAGATTATTCACTGAATTTCATAATGATTTTTTGTGGTATTTGATAATGATTACATATCATAATGTAAGATAAATGAGAACTATTAAATTAACAGGCAGACCACTCATGTGACTGTTTGAAAAAAGGTGTCATGTGGGAAAATATTAACATCTAAATCGTGGATATATAAGGTTTATTTTCTCGAACATTATTTCACTAAGGATGAAATCTTAGTTGATATGATGAATAAAAAGGCAGTATAAAATGGAATACACCAAGGAACATAAACTAGGTATGTTGTTTAATTAGCATCTAATGTTACTATATATGATTTGGTTCAAATTTTATGAGATAGGGTTACCCTTTTAAAAAATAAACATAAAATGGTTAAGATGTATGGACAAAAGAAATGAGAAGAATATAAATAAGAATTGAACCAGATATTGGTGTTCTCTTAGTTTTTTATTTTACCATTTGGAAATGATGATTTTATGTTAAATATTTATTCTTATAGGGTATAACATGGTTGTTTCCTTATAAATACGGATTATTCAATTTCTAATACATCATATAAAATAATGATTCCTGAACAAAAATATCTAACACATTATCTTTAGTTTCTGCCCATAATATGATCCTTGAATATATGAAGTCTTTATCTCGATGGTGAAATAGTATAGGTACATATAGATCATAAGAGTTTAAGATACATCTTTTCATAGAAAGATGTCATAAATAGAAAAAGGATACAGCTAGAGACACTCAAGTACTATTATTTATCAGTGAAAAACCACCTAGGGAAGGAAAATAAGTTAGACGATACATTGGGTTCTAATGATCATGGATTTCTAACCAAAATTATGATGGATAGAAATACTATGGTGATCATTCTAATTATGATGGAAATCATAGTTCTTATGGAAGGGGATATATCTATTCATTTTCAATTAATTTCCAAAATATCACTATCGGAAAAGATAAAAATTTCATGACCTGTGATGTAAATATTCAAAAGTATATTAAAGCTATGAATGATAGTGTAATGGAATAATTCATTTGTGAAAATTTAATTTTAAAATTTTGAAAGATAATATGTGTTCCATCAATATCTATTATAAATAGGGAATTGTTAGATACTAATCATTCCACGAATTTCCCTATACACTGCAGTAGAACAATGGTGTATAAATATTTGATGTAAATTTTTGTGGGAAAACATGACATGGTAAATTTAGGATTATTTGATATTTAGTGTGCCAATAAGTGAAGGATGAGTGAAAACATCCCATAGGTGGCCTCCAACCCCCAACAATTGATATGTGTACATGGGATGTCATTACTTTGGAATATTTAAATGGACTATGAAATACTACTAGAAATAATGATACACTATGTGTAATTATATAAAACCTTACCAAAAATCAAAATTTCCTCACTATAAGGGAAGATTTACCTCTAGAGCCCCTTAAATTTCTCTATATATTGTGTTGTATCATGACCTATGGTTTACATTAAAATATAGTTTACTATTTAGAAGTATCATGATACCATGATTTATTTAGGAATCACATATCGTCCTCAGGACTATGGAAAATATTAATGGACTATAGAATGTCTATAATACATGTTCAGGTCATTCTCACATGGATATCAAGTCATTTTGGATCTGTATTTATTTTTGGTAGAGTTCGAAAATTCCAATACCTTCCATTAAAGTATTCTTATGGAACTATATGAGGCATTTTAGATATTGATATTTAATACAACTACTTGTTGGGATGATATTGGTGAATGATGGAGTGTAGGCTCTGAACATAAAAAAGAGATCATAGAGAATTTACGCACAATTCAAAAATATATCAATACAACTCAATTCATGAAAAATATCTATCTTTATAACCAAATGTAAGATTACAAATTTCAGGTTTGAGAGCATGTTTTTATAAAGGTATATACATGGAATGGTGTTATATGATTTGTACATAAGGGAGAACTAATCCCTTGGTACATCAGACCATTAGAAATCCAGGAATATAATAGATCATTTTTTATCCTTTCACAATTCCACTAATTATCTATAAAGTATAGAATGTGTTCTAAATATCATTACCAAGTAATTAAATGATATTAATTATTGTACTTACCTCTGTATAAATGGAATTGTAGATTGATATATTTTACTTTTAAGAACATATCTATATTTTGGACACTATGGAACAAGTGTTGAGGAATTATTTGACTTCAATGGTAATGGTAATTTTGGTAAATCATAATATAGAAGAGATGATGAGGAAACCCGAATTAAATATGATGAAGAACTAGTCAAATTTCTTCAAGAGGTGATATTATGAAAATGCAATAAATTAATTTTTTAGGGAATAATTATACACCCCAAGGCATTAAAATATATTTATCTATAAATAAATATAATAGTTTTGATCGATTTTATGGCACCAAACTTCGACCATAAAAGAACACTAATATTCTGTTATTAATTAAATGAGACTATAACATCCTAGTAATTACATTAATGGGTTTGAATAATGAAAATTTTATTATTAAATTATATGACTTAAAAATTTATATGTGGACTTATTTTTTATCAATTCATTTAAAAAAATCCTCTGAAAGAAAATAATGTTTTCCTAAAAAATATAGTATTTATAAAGAAACATTCCTCAGATTTTGTACACAAATTTTCAAATTTAATTTTATTCCAATTTTAGATAGTTTATTTGAAAATAGAACACCAATTTTCTGATAGTCATTTATAAATTATATTGAAGGTATTTTATTATAATTTAAATAAATTAATATTTTATGTATAAATATTAATAAAATATGTATTTTTGTTGAATGTTGTATTTTTTTAAAAAAAAATTAAAATTTCTATTTTTTTAAAAATTTAATTTTAAAATTGAATTATTTAAATTATATTATAATTAATAAATTTTAGTTCATTTTAATCTATTATATGTTCAATTTTAATAAAAAATCATTTTATTCTTCAAACACTTATTCATTTGGGAAACCATTTTCCACCATATATATTGGTTTATATTTAAATTAAATTAAACCAATTTTGTGAATATAATTTTATAATTTAGATTAAATATTTAGAGTCATAATAATTAATATTATCTGATAATTTCAACTTAATTGTTTTATAATTAATTGATTTTTAAAAAAAATCAGTTAATATGTTCAAGATTAAAATAGATTTATCAGGGTTTGTACAAAAAACTATAATTCTTATGAATGACCTAAAACCCATATAATTCCTATGATATGTTAATAATATGCACATATACAATCTATTTTATTGTAATTATTCATTTTTTATATATTTTTATCATTTTTTAAAAAATGGTATAATTTATTCCTTTCAATGATTCCAAGTATATCTTCTAACACATTTACAAAAGGACACCCACTCTCCTCTCATATTCACACATCCAAGTACCATTGTATCAACCAATAACATGAATAATATATTCCTTAAATACATCATCACATCCTAGGGGACTTGGTTTTATCATAAATACAATCTACATATTCTTTACATGTAAACCAAAAGAGTATCTCAAAAGAGGATGTCGAGTTCTTCACCATGCATCTTTTTTTTATTTCCCACTCTATCGACATAACATCTTCTCCAACTATCATAAAATAATAAAAATACTCTAGTAGATTTTGTATATTTTATTATTTTAATGTAATAATCTATATAAATATCCTCTTCCTTCGAATGTGAAAACAACCTATCGTTTGTTTGTACATCGCACTACCCCCCTGTGAACTGATTGATTCACTTTCCATCACTCTATCTCACGAATTGATATAATTATGGATATAATGATTATATATTATATTAATGAAATTATTATAATACTATAATTATAATATCACATTAAACATTCTTTTTTTACTTCATTTAAAAATGAGAATAACCTTCATGCATATATACGGCCCACCGTCTCCATATGAAATAACAAATGTTAAAATATCTATATTTAATAGAATGTTCTAAATAAATATATAATGAATATAAATTATATTTATATAATATTTAATATTTTTATATTATGTGACTATGACCTATGTAAAAAGACCAAAACTACCAAATGAAAACATACATGAAAAATGAATCCTTTAATAAACAATATATTTTTTTTTAAACAATGAATTGTATATAAAATAGTGATAAAATATTATCATTAAATAATATGACCTTTTATATATATTAATTTTTTTAATATATGAATAAAAACAGTGTAATTTTTATTTAGGTGGTTCTAACACATATGAAGGAAGTTGTATATGAGGTAACGATATATTTTAGAATTTCATTATTAATAGTGATTGTTAATGTTTTAGTCTCTATTGGTGGAATTATTTTATAATTATATATTAAATTTTATTTCTTATTTTAGGAATATTTTATTTATCAATAATAATAAAATTTATTTCTATTTCCACACCTTATATACTCATGATATCTATTTTTTAAGGAATAACAAATTTATTTCCCTCTTTAGTCAAAAACATTATTTCATCCATATCCCTGTTTTCTATAAATATTTTCTAAACTGAAGTATACATTCGCCAAATGATATATTTAAGAAATTTATACCCATATTAAAGATTTTTTAAATTATATTCATAATAATATTCTTTTTATTTTCCAAAGGTGGTATTTTTTATCCTTTTTCAACTGTGTGAAAAGATTGTTCTTTTATCTAATATGAAAAGAAAAGAATGTTCCATTTTCCTGACACCTCAACAATTTGAGGATTCGTTTAAAATATTTGAGTTTTCTATTTAATAATAATTTTTTCTTCTGTATTTGGGAAAATTTTAATATTTTACAAAATTTATTTCAATATGAAGAATAAATTTTCTTGAAGAATGTTTTTAATGGAATATTTATTGTGTTTCTAAAATTCAATGAAAACAACTCTTATTTTAATTATTCTCCTTTTGGGGAGTTTAGTAATGATAATATAATAATTATTTCTCTATATTATTTATGATTATTTTACTAGGGAAGTACTATTTTGATACAATTCTCTATATTACACTATATGGTTTATGATTATGGCTATGGATTGGGTATATTTTTAACACTATTTATTATATTTTATAAAAAAAATATCAATTTTTTGGTTTCACCATATTCATATGACGATATAATTTTACATATAAGGTGATGCTCGAAGACCTCTATATCCCCTCAATGTATAGGTATAACTAACGAGACAAACTAGTATAAGTATCTGGCCGATACCTTACCCATTTTTGAAATATTTCTTAGAATGAGGCCTTGAAGGAATGTTTATGTAGTCTGGTATTATGAATTCCCACATTATGGGATTAGTTTTTTCTATCAATTATTTTATTAGTTAATATATCCATTTAGATGTGTCAAGATCATGGGAGAATTTATATGTAATTTTTTAATCATCATTTATTCCAACAATATTTTTCTTCTTAACGAAGTTATTGTTCAAATGGAATTTTTTTCATGACATATAACTTTTCATGATGATTATAACATATTCATCTATGACGACTTCTATTGTACACATTAAATTACTTAGTATCTATGATCACCAATTTCTAATATTTATGTTCCCAAAAAATGAGGTTTTGTATCATTAATTATATGATTAGATATTCTAGATTAAATAGTTATGATCTACATTAAAATACGATGTCATATTTTTTATTTTCAATGTGATTTGGGATTCATGTTTGTATCTACATTGACATGATTGGTAAACTATTTGGTCCTTCAAAATGGGTTTCCATGTATATAATTCCACGATAATATAGTGACCAAGGACACTAGGATACAAGGATTGAGGTTGTTACACCTAATATAGATGGATTATAAGGATCCATTTCAATGCTTGAGTGAAAGATATTTTTGTATAAAAATTCAACTATATGATGATGTTTATCCCAACCAACCATGAAAAACCTATAGAAATCTCTCAGATTGTATTTATTAGATTGAATGTTTTCCATAGACTATCCATTTTTTATAATATGATAAGTAGTAATGAGTGAAAACTTTGTATCCATATTATAATGAATACATTATTATAACAATGAGTTAATCCTCGTATCTTGATAATATACAATATTATTTGTTACTCCATAAAATATTACCACTTACTTAATGAATATAATGGAATGCTGTTTAAGATAGAAATATTCTCAAATTGAAATTACGTATTCTAAAATAATAAGGTGATCTAATCTAATAAAGATATAATTTTTCTATTTATATGTTTTGGGGAGTATGACTTAAAAAACCATGGTAATATTTTCCCACATCCATTTCGGTATGATAATTTATTGTAAAATTCCCTTATAATTCTATCTCTAAGCCTTAATATGCTGATATATTATACATCAAAATAAATATTCTACAATATCACTTTTAATCTTGTCCCCCAAAAATATTATTCCACTCTCTATATATATTTTTATTTCCATGATGTGTATAGAATGATGAACTATGGGAATCAACTAACAGTTCCTTCTTAAATTGAAAATTAATATATTTCTAAATGTTATCATTCCATTAGCATCATGGTTGAAAATAGGAACACTAATTACATTTTTTTATAGTTCCATATCTTCCTATTGCGCCCCTTTAATCCTCACTTTGATAGATGGATGAACATTAATATTAAAGAGATAGTTTTACCTCATTTATATAGGATTGAGAGTTACATCTTATCTACATTCAAAATCATAATATCTCTTTCAATCCTCATTATGGAAAAAATACATGATCCTGCTGACTCAAAGCATCAACCACCTTGTTCTCTTTCCTAGGGTGGTAATGTATTGACCAGTCATAATCCCAACTCAATTAAAACCTTCTTATGTGGTAAATATTATATAATATCATTGTGAGTATATATTTAAAACTCATATTATCCATATATTTTTAGCAAAATTATATATAATTATAATCCCTTAATATCATCAATTCCAAAAAATATAAGATCCATATAGAAATAATGAGTTGAGTAATTTTTCTCGGGTAATTTCAATTGGATTAATGGGTTTGTTATCACCATGTGATTATACTTATGGATGTATCTGATAAGATTATATATTATTTTAAGGTGAATATATTTTTAATTTTTATAATAACCATATTGATATGGTTGTTTTTAGGTTGAATATATGTTATAGATCCTTAATTTTATTGGGTTCTATAATAAGGGGAAGGGAGAGTTCACCAATTGTTGTAGAGGATACCGCAATATATAAATTTGGGCTATTCCACAGGACTGGTGGATTTAGTGTGGAGCTATTGGTTACACCATAGGGTTTTGGGAGGAGGAGAAACCAATATACTACTAGCATCAGAATACTTGCTGTGTGGGGTTTTATTTTGTAGTGTGTAGATGGAATCTACAACATGTACATCCCAACTCAACACATTGGGATATGGGATGAATTTTTTAGAAACTGTCATGTTTTACATTGTTATGGCATGGAGTATGTTTTTTTTCATATTTAGATATTGGTTGAATCACGGATAATAGGTTTAGGGTGTAATATCCTTTGGATGGAGATCAACTTGTTCTGCCAATTATGGAACCCTTGTTATTTACATATCGACAACATCATAGTCATCATCTAGATTTTTGGTTCCTATAGCATGGTGCCATAGGACCTCTTATACCCTATACGTGGGATTACAGGATCTATGGAGTTTCTTTACATGTGATCCATAAAGGATGTTTCAATGGTCAGAATGTGGGGTGGTCTCAAGTGGCATGTTATAGTCCTACCTTGGTCAACCAATTTTACAACATAGTGTATGAGGATGAACCGTGGTTCCCTATTTTATAGGTTGTCAATAAATACATGACCCTCCTCTAAACAAAAATAATTTTCATCGCTTCCACTTAAACCTAATGCATCTAGGATATTTTCTAAAACTCCATTGATTCCTAGTTTATTTGGATTGAAACCCCACCATCTATGGATCAATAAATGGTGGTCCAAACTGGTATAAATTTCTATAATTTGGTAAAATAGTGAATATTTCTTCTTCTATTCCCATTTTCATCCTTGAACGGTTTTGTAAATTTATTCCCATTTTGGATCATGTGTTACCATCCATCTAGATATTATTTTTTGACATCCATATTCATCATTACATAATGTTGGTGGTTTGATCTTATCTATATGGGTTTTAGTGTCTTTTCATGTATGTGTAACATATATGAATTCATAATCATAATAAATGCATGAATATATCTAATTATATGGAATTTAACTTTTGTTATCATATTCCCAGACTGCCCTTACATTTGATTGGGTCTATTGGTGATTAGAAATTAATTGAGGCCACCCTTGGGGTGTACTAACACTTGAAAATTTGGGGATATTGAATGGAATTAACAAGATCCCCTGACTAAATTGTAATGGACCGAACCCTCCTGGTCCATTACACGACCAAATTTCTTATGTTTGGGGTGTCTTGGGGAGCATCAGTGACTCATTAATGAGTTTTCTAAAAAAGAATTATGTTCCACCAAATGGTTCCACCGAAACCATGGCACTGGTCATAGTGGAACCATGATGGTGTCACAGTGATAGTGGCACTGTAGCAGTCACATCTTTGTAGTAACACAAAAAAACAGTGGAACTCCTTACAATGTTCCACCGAACGGGTTCCACCGTAGTGGTCACACCTTCATAATGGTAGATCAAAATGATGGAACCGTTATAGAGTCTCACCAAACAGTGTCCCAACCTTTGTTTTTTTTCAATTTCATACTTTTTCTAGTTCTTCTCCCATAACGTATCTTTTGACATAATAGTTTTTTAATACCACTTTCAAATCCATTTAAATAACATAAATGATATCTATAGTCTCCCAAGAGTCAGGAGACCCTTGAATTACCAAAATGAGTGGCATTTTCTTCAGTGTCACACCCTTTCCTGTATTTCTAGATTCTCCCATGTTATATGGTTTTACACAAATTAAAAGAAACCCTTTAAACTCTTAGTTGTTATCGCCACTTCTTTGATGAGAATTATTGAATAACAATTATTTCCATCATGTGTAAGTGTCTAATCATGTGGTGAAACCAAGTTCTGACTTTAAATACATTTAATATTCCATATCCCATAACTCTAACATTTTAATTTCCTCACACAAAGTTTCATTTTTCTGCTTGGATGGTCTCTGTTCCTTTCCTTGCTGTGTTTAGAGTCCCTCCTCTCAAGTCTAGTTGTGAGTCCATGCTAGAGACTTTCATAATAACTCTAGGAGTCCTTGGGGTTCTTTCCCTACAAGTTGTGCATCCCTAGTTCTTGGAACGAGGAGAAATCTCAGATCATTGATCATCCATGTGGTGTTCTCCTTCACCTATCATTAATGTGTAACATGAATGGTAGCTACAATAATGTTCCTTCGAGATGGATGAAACCAAACCTTAATGAAGATAATAAATGGGTTTTAAAAAGTGGATGGGTGTGTTTAACGATGATGTTGTACTCTTTTATCATCAGTTACATGTTTAGAATTGTATGGGAGTATTTCCATTGAAAATAATGACCATTAGCGTTCCATTCTTGTGCATTATTGAACCTATTTTTTCTGGAGAATCCTGTGATTGTATGGATATAACATGGATACTAGTTAATCACATAACCTCGGACGATTAAATGGACTCGCAATGAACAAGAATCCTTTTGTGATCACCCCGGTTAACTAAATAGACAAAAGAAACCTAATGAACGGTGTTATTAAATCTGAAAACTCCCATGCTCTGTTCTGGTGATGATTAGGGTCGTTCTACTTGATTCTTGTGAGGAGACATGAATGGGGATGGGGATCCCCTATTGTGCAGTTGAAGATTGTGGATTTGGGGTCGTGTGGGGCCACAAGGTGGGGGTTGGATTTCTTCTAGTGATTTGAGGGATCTCACAAATACCATTTGTTGGTGTGACATTATAAGAGAACTAGGTGTAAATGCTAAAATTGCTGCTTGGCTATTTTTTCTTCCATGGATTGTGTTTATTCATGTTAGTTTTCCAGGAGTGAATAATTATTTAAATATAATTACATTAATATGATAAAAAGAATGACTTCATTGGGGAATGTTTTTTCTATGAGTGAGTTGTGCCCTGGTTGGGGCCTTTGTGATTTTTATGAATGAATAATAAAAAGTGTGTTTGTGTATGGGATGGTTTTGGAACCCTTAGGTTGGGATGAGTGTTGGTCTAACTATGTGTATAAATTTAGTTCTTTTGTTTCTTATTCTCACCCCACCCACGTTGATCACAGCATGCGAAACACCCATGAGGGTGTTTGTGTAAGGGCTACTTTTGGAACCCTTAGTTTGGGATGAGTGCTTCCCTACCTAGGATTCTAAATTTAGTTCTTGTTATTCTTATTCTCTCCCCACCCACATTGATAAATTTTTGCCGAACACCCCCTTTCATGGGGGAAGGTATTTTCCCCAACACTCTTACGAGAGGATGGTTATTAGCTCATTTTCTTCTCCCTCTACCGAGTAGCCCAAGACTCTTAATGAAGGCTATGATGTCTTGAAGTCCATTATAACCCATGATTCTTTAGGTAGGGTACGTTGTGGTGGTTGAGCCAGGTGTGTGCAGGAAATGTTTGTTTCCCAAATGTCTTCGGGATGAGTCCCATGTATATTTTTACATGGAAATAGTGTTTATGGCGCAGGTGTCTACGAGAGTGGTTACGTATGGTTGTGGTGGCCCTAGTGTCTGTGAAAGGGATACATTTTTATGGTGGACCATAAGGTTGATATTAGGGAGGCAGTGGGACTGTAGTGAAAATGTTAATGGAGGTATAATGTGCAGGATGACCTCAATAACCCGTGGGGAAGTAGTGTGGCATACCCAAATATTGATGTGTTATTACTACTACTTTACATGACTTGTGTTATTTGGATATTCTGCCTTGGTGAGGTTTTGGTGGATAGATTCCTTGCTAGGTTTTCGGGTTATATCCTTCTCTAATGGGGCATTAGAAATCCTCCCCACTTGTGTAGGAGGGATTTTGGTTTTACATACTAAGTATACCTGTATACTCACCCTATATATATAAAATTGCTTTCAGTTTTCCCAGAGGAAAGTGAGGACTATTCCGGACATTACTACCTCGAGCTTCAAGAGTTGACATTGCTGCTTTTCTTTTTCTTTTGTAATTTTTCCCATTGGATTTTTCTTCTAATTTTTACCATTTTATATTAAAGATGCATGTGGAAAAAGGGGTTTCGGTTTTACTTTTATTTTTTGGGTTTGGAGTTGTTTGTGACTTACCATCTTATCTCTCAATCATTTTCTAGAAAAAATGTATCGCCTTCAATATTACATGCGATTCTATACCCTTGGTTCTAGTCACCACTCTGGGGCCTATTTAAGGTGGGACTCGGGGCACATTATCACTCCTTAATCCTAAAGAAGGAAAGGTCTGTCAGTTTACTATCACTTCTCTAATCTTGGGGCTGGTCGTGACAAAATGGTATCAGAGGTGATGATTGAGAGATAAAATGGAGTTTGGAGTTAGGCATAGTGGGGATTTCATGGGATTCTAGTGCAAAAATGTTAGGAAATCTGGGTTTAGGAAATAGGCTAGGGAAGACCAGCTTGGTAATGGGATTTTAGGTCCCCCTGTGATCCGATGCATGGACTCTAGACCTAAATAATGACCAGGTGAAGATACATTGATTGAAGGGTAGGGAACCTAGTAAAGGTACATGCATCATAATAACTTGTTTTCTTATGTGTTCTAGGTGTTATGGGAGTTAATACTGAAAAACATGTCTATGAAAAATTTAATGGAGGTATTCTACACTACTTGGGATTATGCTTTTCCTTGTTTACCTTGAAGCTATGGCACCTGGACGATAACCACGAGTAGTGTAGGGGATCGAGGTCCAAGAGGCTAATTTGGCTGATTAGTAGAGGGACGATCATGAGGAGGAGGAGGACCAGTGGAAGAAGACACTTCATTCCTTTCAATGACAGACCCCTAAGAAGTACTATGGAAACATCTCAGACATGGAGACATAAAGATTGATCATGGAGATGGTGATAAATTTCAGCTTTATATGGGTTCCAACAGAGTACTAGTTTTCTATGGATGTAAGCTAGATGCCTAGAGTGACACGTCAGTGTTGGATGCTCCATATTGGGGAGAATAAGGAGGATGAGTTTTCATGGACTCATTTCAAGAGGGATTTCTATGAGGAATTCCTATCTTCTATGATAAAGGTTGAGAAGAGGGAGGATGTACTCTCCCTTGAGTAGGGGAGTATGTCAGTGTTGGAGTTAGGGATCAAGTTCAAGGATCTTAATCATTTTTATATGAACCTCTATATGGATGAGGAGTATCTGAAGAGACATTTAGATAAGGCACCTTTCTCTTCTCTTTAGTATGATGTAACTCCCATCACTCTACTGATGTACTTGGAGGTTCAGAAGAAGGATGAAGTAGTGGAGAGTATTCACACGATGAGAGGTGTACCATGAGATGTAGTCAGTTGGGCTCTTCAAAGGGGAATTCCGTCAATAGAAGGCCTTCAACTTCAGGGCCTTCCAGGTTTTAGCAAGTGGGGAGAAGGCCCCAAGAGTTCTAGTTTCGATCTCCTGGTACTCTCCATTTCATTACAGGCATAGGACTGAGATTCATCATCTGTGGAAACCGTGGGATCTATCAGAATCAATGCCCAGACCGAGTGCAATATAGTTAGTGTGGGCAGGTTTAGAGCCCACCTTTCCAGCAACAGTTTCCAGCTAGGCCCTTCCAGTAGTAGTAGCAGGGACATCCTGCTCCCCCTCTTATAATAATAGACATTACAGGAGGATTCCATCCCCATGGATCTCCTCAGTGACCTCAATCGGGGCGTGGTCGGGGATGCAGTCGATTACTAAGGGGGAGAAGAGTTGGGCATAGGCAGTTGCACACCGTAGAGGTAGTAGGTCCAGTAGGGCCAGAAGTCGTTCGAGGTATGATCAGCTTTTTTAGCACACTTGCATGCACCTTGTTGGATTTTGGATCTTCGAAATCCTTTGATGCACTTAGTCTAGCCCATACTCTGGATCTAGATGCATAGAGACATCCCATGCCCATATTTTTAAGTTCTCCAGTCAGATGTTATACCAGCTTGTCTTATGTTTTCCAAGGATGAAGGCTGATGTTGGGGCCACATTAGCCCAGTGGGGAACTTCTTTTGCAGCATATGCAGCCATATTATGTCATTTTAGGCATCAAATAGATGTTCTAAGTGTGTGTCGTTATCGAATGTTTTCGAATAAGGGTCATGTTTTTACATAAGGGTAGTCAACGTGTGACATTCATCGGCAAGCGAGGTTTCTAGGAGGGAATCCGATGAGTGTATCCCCTTCTATCATTTTTAGCTAAACTGTCATTGGAGTTGGTAGATACAAAGATAGTCGAAGTTGCATGGGTTGTTAGAGATTTCTTGGATGTATTTCAAAGAGAGGTGGTGACTCTATGCAATAGACATGATGCTGAGTTTGGGATAGACTTGAAACATGGTGCCCAACTGATTTCTATGGATCCCTATTTGATAGATCCTTTTGAGTTTCAAGAGTTATAGATTCAGATTGATGGTCTGATGAAGAGGAGTTTTATCTGAATGATCATGTCACCATGGGGTGCTCATGTCTTGTTCGTAAAGAAGGATGATGGTGGTCTCAACCTATGTATAGACTACCTAATGCTGAATCAGGTGACGTTCAAGAACCGTTACCCCCTTCGGAGGATCGACAACCATTTTGACATGCTAAAGAGAGCATGTTGGTTCACTAAGATCAACCTATGATTTGGAAATCACCATTTAAGGGTGAAGGATGGTGACATCTCAAATTCTGCTTTGAGGTACAGATATGGTCACTATGAGTTCGTGGTTATGATGTTGGGAATTTCAAATGCACCATATGTGTTCATGGGGCTCATGAACTCAGTTTTACCCAAGTATCTGGATCAGTTCATAGTCATGTTTATCGACGACATCCTGATCTACTCAAGATCATAGGAGGATCATGCAGAGCATCTGAGGACAGTTTTAGAGGTCCTCCGATAGCACCAACTCTAATAGAAGTTGTCCAAGTGCATGTTCTGGAATTGGAGGTGCACTTCCTAGGACACATGGTGTCCAAGTAGGGAATATTAGTGGACCCATCAAAGGTCGAGGTGATTTTTTATGGAGTATAACCAAATAAGTTAATGGATTTTCACAGTTTCATATGTCTAGTAGGTTACTACTATAGGTTCATGCCCAACATCTCTCGAGTTTCAGCACCTATGACAACCTTGACCAAGAAAGACCAAGCTTTATTATGGAGTGAGTAGTTCCATTCATCCTTCGTCTATCTGAAGGGGATGTTGGTCACTACCCTGATGCTGAGGTTGATAGAATAAGGGGTAGCGTTTGAAGTGTTTTTAGATGCTTCATTCATAGGATTTTTGTGTGAGCTAATGTAGTAGCAGGGAGTGATCTCTTATGGGTCAAGGCAGTTATGTCCTCAGGAAGGTAACTATTCTGCCAATGACCTAGAGCATGTAGTGGTAGTGTTTGTGCTGTAGTTGTTCCAGTATTACCTCATTGGGGAGCGCTTTGTGTTCTTCATGCATCACAAAGAGCATGAGGTATATCTTCTCCCACCTTAACCCGAACATCCAAAAATATAGGTGGATGTATTTCCTTCCGGACTACGACTTCAATATTCCCTACACCTCATGGATGGGAGACATGGTGAATGCTGCCTATATTAGGATGTCACATAATTATGTGGTTTTTGAATTGACAGATGCTTGGAAGGTGATGGAAGTGTTGTATTCCCTACACCTGGATGCAATTTTAGAGGATGACAGAGGTTGTCTGTTCTAGATGAAAATGCAGTCCTCCCTATTGAAGAAGGTGGATGAGTCTTAGTTGGGGGAATTATAGGTTGAAGTGACTCATGATCGTGCTAGCCATCAAAATGCTCTGTAAGGATGGTCAGAAGACAGGCATAATTGGAGGCTGTTTCATGGAAAGTTGTTTGTCCAAGTGGAAATGTGCGATAGATATATTGGTGAGTTCCACAACTCACCCATAGCGGTACAACCAGGAGTTCCTTAGATGTAACAGGGATTCAGGGGTTAGTTTGGTGGCCCAGAGTGAAGTGGTCAGTTGAAGAGTTTGTGGCAATGTTCCTTGTCTATCAGCAAGTGAATTCTGATCACCACGCCCTAGGAGGTCTATTTCATCCTTTAGATATCCTTGAGTGGAAGTGGGATGACATCTCGATGGATTTGTTCACGGGACTACCCAGGGTTCAAGGAGTTTGTGATGCTATCTGGGTAGTGGTGGACCAGATGATGAAATCATATCAATTCATGGAAATCAAGGAGTCATTTGTGGTGGATTCCTTATCACAGATGAACTTCAACGAGGTGATGTGGTTTCATAGAGCTCTGAGGTCCATTGTCTAAGATCAAGAAACATGGATTACCTTACATAACTGAAAATGATTGAAAAATGATTTTGGAACCCAACTCTACCTTATCCATGATTTCCACCCCCAAAGAGATGGGCAGATTGAGCAGACTATCCACACATTGGAGGGTTTTCTATGGGAAAGTGTTTTGGGATTTGGGGTGTTGTGGGTGTGATGATTTCCTCTGGTACAGTTTTCCTAGAATAATAGCTGTCACACTAATATTAGCATGGATCCATTAGAATACATATACGGGAGACAATGTTGCTCACCCATGTGCAGGACAAAGGTTGGGGAAGCAGGTGTTCTTTGTCATGGAGGTGGTGCAGAGCACGATGAAGAAGGTCCATCTTATACAAAAGAGGATGAAGGTGCCTCAAGACTAGAATAAGATATATTTTGATTATAGGAGGAGACCCTTATAGTTTGAGGTTGGGGACCAAAAGATCTAGATGTTCTCCCCTCATCTTGTGCAATGGAGGTTCGGTAGGGGAAGTAATCTTCTCTCAGGTTCGTCAGACCATTCTTCGTTTTGAAGTGGGTCAAAAATGTGGTTTATCAGCTGGCTCTACGACCGCCACTATTGAGGGTGCACTACATTTTCCATGCATCTCAGCTCCATCGGTATCTATATGATAATTCACATGTCCTAGACTGGGGGAAGCTGTATATCGAGGACGACATGACATTTATAGTGCGACTAGTTGGGATCAAAGATCATGAGTAGAAGGTGCTCTGTGGGCAAAACATTCTATTGGTTCATGTGTTATGGAAGTAGGATTTCATCAAGGAGAGTACATGGGAATGATATCCAAAGATGGGCGCCCAGTAACCATTGCAGTTTTTAGTTTTGTTATGAGTTTTTTATTTCATGATTGTGATGTAATTATTGACCTTGTTAACTCTGATATGGGTTGTTTCCATTATTCTTTGAATTTGTGAAGATTCCTGACTGTGGGGAGGGGAGGACCTGATCCCAAATCAAGTCACATTAAATTATATGAGATTAAACCCATGTGGGTGAGTCAGTGCCACCCAAAGCGGATAATATCATGACATGGAGGAAGGGACATACTAATCCATGTGACTGGATGATATGACCTTTACACCTTTTTATGCTTTCTTAAGGGAGGGTAGTGGTAGGGTCTCTACAGTTGATCTGTATGAGGGAGAGGTGTTTCTATATATCGAATGAGGTTTACTCCTAATAGGTATATTACATGGTGGTCGTTCAGACCCATCTCTTTTATTTGGGTTTACTCTTGGATTCTCAAGGATGAGAAAAGTTTGAGGGGGTATCTGATGTAATATATATGACCCTCTTGGTCATTTACATTGCCAGATTTCTGGTGTTTGGGGTGTCTTGGGGACCATCGGTGACTCATTATAGTGTTTTCCAAAAAGACATGTTTCCACCAAATGGTTCCAATGAAATGGGGACACCAGTCATGGAGGCACCATGATGGTGGAACCAGTCATGGAGGCACTGTGATGGTGGAACCCGCCATGGAGGCACCGTGACGTTGGCACCATGGTGATGGAACCGTGATGGTGGAACCGACACGATCACACACCAAAACCGTGGAACCACTTACAGTGTTCCACTAAAACGGTGGAACCATTATGGTAACACCATAATGATGGCATCATGATGGTTTCACTGTAGCGGTCACACCATCATGATCAAACACCAAATTGGTGGCACCACTCATGGTGTTCCACCGAATTATTGGCATTGTGACAGTGGCAGTCTAGTGGTCACACCATCACGGCTGCACACCGAAACAGTGGCACTGCTTATGATGTCCCCCCGAGCCGGTGGCACCGTGATGGAGGAACTATAATGGTGTCTCACCAAAGGGTGTCCCACCCATTTTTTTCAGTTTCCGACTTTTTCTAGTTCCTCTCTCATAACGAATCAATTGAAATAAAAGTTTTTCAACACCCCTTTAAAATTCATTTAAATCCCATAAATGATATATAAATCCCCCAAGTGTAACACCCCAACCCTTGTAACCCAGAGTCAGTGCATTATTACATAACATTGGCATGATTTCAAGAGATAATGTCTCAAAAGACAGATTAGTTTAGTAGCCTTGGATATGCTAGATACATAAATAAGTTTTATGTTACATCATGAAACGAGGAAAACAACATAATTGTGTCCCCTTTGAGCACACATATATCCCTTATCTTGTTCATGCAAGTCAATCATAATATACTTCTTCACATCCTGGGAAAAATAAATCATAAGAAAGGGGTGAGCTTAGATGCCTGGTAAGGATAACAATATAGCAGAAACATTCATAAATAATCATAAAAATGGATGGATATGTATAAGACTAAAACAAAATACTTTTGAAATTAAACATATGTATAATATAGAAAATATACATCAAATAATTCCATTTACTTATTCACATGGATGTTCTACAAGTCGAATAATAACATGTAATATCAATAGTAAATTTCATAATGATGGAATGAATAATTCCAGACATCATAAACACATAGTAAAGGCCTCATGCCAAGACTAAAAATAAGATTTTATCAAGGCCTTGTGTCAATCAACTAGTTTGACTCATAAGATCTACTGATTTATCGAGGAGATATAGCAGGCTCCACACGTCACTTACTATGTCCAATTCATTCCTCATATGAAAAGGTTGAACCCTAACATAAATATTTATATTAAAACTAAAATACGAAATGTTAATACTTTAACCATAAAACATGAATGGTGTAAAAATAACTCATCCATAATCAAACATATCACAAAACCTTCAATATAATATGGAAGATTTTATCATAATAAATCAACATCAAATAAGTTTAAAATTCTTCAAAGAATGTTGACGTAGATGAAATCAAAACTATTTGAGAGAAGTATATCTTTCTATGTTGAAATAATTTAAAATTAACATAATTATAGAAGAAAATATTTATTTTGAAAATATTATTATAATTTTGTAAGGGATTCTTCGAATGTTTTATAATGGCGAAAAATAGCCGCACCTGCCATATATGTTAAAAAACATTCTTACCTTAATTTGTGAAAAGGTCATAATGTACCTTGTTTGGAAAACGACAGAAAGATTCCTTTAAAAACAGTTTATAGAAAGAAAAAACAAGGGTATAAATTTACTTTAACCCGTATTCTAGGAAATTTTAAAAATGTTTGAAACACATTTGTAAGAAACACAGATGTGGACGTTAAAGAAGTCCCAGTAGATACTTACGTTTAAACAACTTCGGATAATAAAGAGATTGTAAAATTTACCCTTACCATATACTTTTCCTTGATCAAGGATACGTTACCATCCTGTATAATAATTAAATAATTTTTGTTAAATTGTACATGAAACACATACATAAATATGATATCATATATGATCTTCTAATATTTCTTTCTTAATAATATTTCAGAAGTATCATTGTGTTGGGTGTTAACTGATTCGTTTTCCTTTATATGTTTTGTTAGGTAAGTCTTGTTTGTTATGGATAGGATGTATCTGAGTCATATCCAGAATAATATTAAGTTCTTAACCATTATTTTTAATCATAAAATGAAAATTATTCTTGAATGATTACAATTGGGAATGAATCTCATCACGTTCATGGAGATGGTAATCTGTACGTACGCACAAGCGACAATATCATTCTATTGAGAGTAAAATCATATGTAATTGGATGGTATATCAAAAATAAAGAATCATTAACATGCCATATTTATTATTTATATCAATTATATTCATTATTATACCCATCCAAAAAATGAAGTGTTGAATAATAAACAACACCACGACATGGAGACAGTAAGCCATACGTACTCATGTATGGTGACTTTTTCATTCACAGGATGGATAGAATAATGAATATGGTTGTACCATATTTATAATAAAATATCATTAAGTATAATCTACTAGAGGTATTATTTTTGTATGGAAACAACAAATAATGAGTATGCCTAAGAAGAAAAGAACATTTAAAGAGGTGATAAAATTTTTACCTATTTTTCGGGTGCTTCCTTTTGGTTTGATCAAAAGGGCCTCATAGGTCGGTTTTCTGATCAATGTAAGGCATAGAGGATGATTTGAGGGTATATGGGAAGATATTTGATCAGGGGTTGGACGAGCCAAATGGAATTGGAGTTGAGATTTTGAGATAAGTGGAATTACCTTTTTATATGAGAGGTACAAGTCACTTTAGGAAAAGCTCGAAATATTAATTTTTTATACAATATTATTCGGTTTATAATGGATCTAAAAGGATTTATTTCAAGGATATGGTGGGTCTGGGTTGAAAACCACTCATACAATCGATTTTTGATAGGTTTAGGTAACCTTAATAACTTTATCTTTTAGATTTAACTCTTAGTTAAATAGTTTATCTTTTACCATTTATTCTTGTATTATTATAATAAATGGTTAATAACCATACAAGAAAAAGCCAAGGGAACACCAATTGGTTAATTATAGACATATCAAACCTTATATATTTCCGTTTTCCAATCCTTATATTTTTATGAATATGATATCATTAAATAATATAATATTTATTTTAAAAACTGATTTATGTCAATTTTGCAACTATTTGGTATTTTGTTTTTGTGAAAGACATAAAAACTTTATCACCTAGAAAAAATTATTCAATCCACCATAAAATGTTATATTAACCAATAAAATTTTTGTAATTCATAAAATTAATCAATTTACATTTATTTGGATATTTATCATACCAAATATTTTAATCATTCATTAATAAAGTAATTTCTACATCATCACTGTGTCATAAATAAATTAAATAATATAATGTATAAAAATTATAAATAAAATATAATTATGTAGGAAATACTTTTATATTTATAATTAGTATTTATAGTCAAATTTATCTCTTGTGTACCCTCATATTAAAAATGTTTTAGTTAAGAAAAATTGAATTTAACACTTTTAACTCTTCTTTAAATAAAATAATAATAAATGTCCTAATATAATACAAGTTGATCAAAGTGGATCATATTTTATTAATATGGTTGATTTGGGTCGATGAACACTTATCCAATAGAATTAGGACATGTGATAGGGTAATTATAATATCATTTTTACAACTAATTACCATATTTACTTTTAACTGTGCAAAATAAAATTGAAATGTTACTATTTACTGAAAATTATTTTCATCCTTTTGAACCACATTTTTATTACTGATGTCAACCATGTCCCTCGTATTTTTTTAATTCAATTCCCATAAATAGTAAAATTATGTTTTATGAAAATTTGCTAACGTGCATAGAAGGTAGGTAAAAGACGTTAAAAAGTTCAATACAATTTTACACATCTAATCTTATTATAAAATGACTCTAATGAATTAAATTAAACTAATATAAGTATTATGTATCTATTTTTACATAAAATAAATTTAAATAAAATAAATAATTATTTAAATAAAAATTCAGTTTTAAACAATGACATAGTCTTTTTGACTATTCATCAAAAATTGAATGATTTCAGAAAAATACCAAAAATTCACCCTAAGATAATTTTGATATTTGGAATCAAAAAATGAATTCCATTTTGAAAAATAAAATTTATAAAATTTCAAAATGTGGGTATTACTATTCATAACCGATAGTTCGATTGGTCTTAGTGCACAAGAACTCATGGAATCTTGGGGTGTTACATTCTTCTCTCCATTGAATAAATTTCCCCCAAAATTTCTAGAGTAATGCTGCATAAAAAAATTTTGTTTGGTTCTTCATCATATGTTCCTTGGGTTCCCACATTGGATCTTCCATCTTATGGTTTCTCCAAATAACTTTTACGAGACGAGTCATCCGCTTTCTCAACACTTGTTTTCTAGTGTCATTAATTTTGAGAGGCTCCCCACAATAAGATAAATTAGTTTCCAGTTCTATTTCTTCATAGGTGAGTACATGCGTTGGGTCAGGCATGTATTTTCACAACAGTGATAAGTGGAACACATCATGAACTTTGGAGAGACATGGTGGCATTAACAAATGGAAAGCTATAACTACAATTCATCCTAGAATTTTGAAAGGTCTGATGTACCTAGGACTTAACTTACCATTCTTACCAAATCGTATAACACCCTTCCATGGAGATACCTTCAAGAAAACATGATCTCCTACTTGAAATTCCAAATCCTTCCTTCGGTTACCGATATAGATCTTTTTCCTACATTGAGCTACTTTGAAGTGAGTTTGGATAATCTTCATGTTTTCTATTGTTTCCTCAATAATTTCGAGGCCTATGAGTTTTCTTTCACCAACATCATCCTAACAGGTTAGTGTGCAACATATCTTTCCATATAACACATTATATGCTGGAATCTGAATACTTGAATGAAAGCTATTGTTGTAGGAAAATTCAACCAGAGGTAAATAATGATCCCACATACCATGAATGTCATGTAGGACAGATCTCAACATTTCATCTGAGGTTTGAATAGTCCGTTTGGATTTCCCATCAGATTGAGGGTGGTAGGAAGTGTTCAAACAATGTTTAGTATCAAGGGGCTTCTAAAGACCTTTCCAAAATCATGATGTAAAATGGGGATCACGATTAGAAAAAATCAATAGGGGTACTTCATAAAGTCTTAAAACATCATTAATATATAGTTTTTTAGACGTTTGAGTGGTAAATCTTCTATTATAGCAAGAAATTGTTCTGACTTGGTAAGACGATCAATAATGACGCATATTTCCTCATTCCTTCTATGAGTCTTTGGTATCCGCATGAAAATGTCTATAGTAATATCATCCCATTTGCACTCAGTTATGGAAAGCAGTTTCATGAGGCCTCCAAGATGTTTTCATCTAACCTTAACCTATTTACAAACCGTACATCTTGACACATAATCCATAATATACCTCTTAATGTTGTCCCACCAAAAATGTTCCTTCAAATATATATACATATTAATTATACCCAAATATATAAAGAAATTGGAGCTATGAGCATCATCCAACAATTCCCTTTAAAATCAGGTATGTCAGGAACATAAATCCTCTTCCTAAATTTAAAAATCCTATCTTCACATACGATTCCAATCAATCTATCATTGTTCACAACATTATTTTTCTTTTGAAAATCCTCATCATCATCTTGAGAACTTTTTAGCCTTTATAGTAAGATGGTTTGGAAACCATTTGAAAAATTATTGATGTTTCACCTTCCATGATTATTCCTATATCCATATTTACTAGATCCGTGAACACAGGATCCCTTTCAACTTTCATCTTGTTCAAAACTCTAGGATCATTTCTCTTCAAAGCATATGCCACTTTATTTTCCCTCCTTGAGTGGTAGTGAATAGTGAAATTATAATCCTTGAGTAGTTCTAGCTATCATCTTTGCCTCATGTTGAGTTCTTTCTATAAAAAAATATACATATAACTCTCGTGATCAATATATTTCTCTGATTTTTCACCATAGAGATAGTGTCTCTACATCATCAAATTAAAGATTATAGCTTCTAAAAAAATAATATTAGTATGATATTTTTTTTGGGAATATTTTGCTTCCGTGATGAATTGGCCATAACTCAACCATTCTGCATAAGGACACAAACAAGTCATTATTTTGAAGCCCCACTGTAAATAAGAAACCCATCATTACCCTATGATAGTGTCAAGATAGGAGCATCGACTAATATTCTCTTAAATTGTTCAAAACATTCTTCACAATCTTTTTTCCAAAAAAAATTAACCCCTTTACATGTGAACTTGGTTAATGGGTTAGCCGGTCGGGAAGAATTATGGATGAAACGTCGATAATAACCTGCTAAACCAATAAAACTTCCTAACTTATTTAAACTCATCAGTGGTGGCCATTCTTGTACTACTCTTGTCTTTGAATGATCAACAGAGATTCCTTAGAGACAAAATGGCCAAGAAAAGAAATCTCCTGATGCCAGAATTCACACTTGATAAACATCCCATATAATTCATTTCTTATAATAGTTTTTAGAATAGTGCATGAGTGTTTTTCATGATCATAATAGATTTTTGAATATACCATGATATCATAAATAAATAACACTAAAAAGTAATCAAGATATTCCTTGAAAACTCCATTCATTAGTTACAGGAAAACAAAGGGTGCATTAGTCAGTCCAAAAGGCATTACTGTAAACTCGTAATTCCCATACATGGTATGAAATGATGTCTTCATAATGTCTTACTTCTTTTCAAACAACATATGATATCCAGATCGAAGTTCCATCATCGAAAAATATCATGCTCCATGAAGTTTATCGAATAAATCATCAATGCGAGGTAGGTGATACCTTTTCATTATTGTTATAGAATTGATCTCCCTAGAGTCAATGTGCAACCTCATAGATCTATCTTTCTTCATAAAAAATTGAATAGGTGATCCCAGTGCAGAAAAAATAGGGTGAATAAATACTGTATTAACCAATTCCTATAGTTTTTTTATTTATTTCTACTAATTGCACAGTGTCTATTCTATAAGGGGTTTTCGATATGGGCCATGAAACTGGAATTAAATCAATGGAAAAATAAATTTCACATTATGTAGGATGTCCAGGTAAATCCTCTGTAAATACACCAATATATTCTTTTACAATAGGTCCATCCTGTATTTTATCATTTCTTTCCTCACCCATAGTTATTTAACTATATTCCTCTCCAATAATTGAATTTAGTAGAGCTACGGGGGTGGATCTAGAAAATAATCATATGATAATGTTTTCTCTCTAAATATAAGGTATTCGTTAAGATCATTGAAAATTGTAACCACCTTATTCATACAATATTTTTTCACATCATGGTACAAAAGTCATTCCATTCCGAGGAATGTACCAAATTCAATCAACGGTATGATGATGATATCATGAAATAAAAAACGTTTATATTCTCTAATGGCAACTAATTTACAAAACTTTGCTGTAATGATACTTATCTTATGATTTTTTATTGACAAATCCCTTGTTAAAAAAATTGGAAATATATAATTTTCATAGAAAAATGGGATGTTATGAAACAATGTGATGATCCAGAATCAAATAAACCATTAGCTAAATTTGAGGAAACCATTAAATTACCTACCACCACGTCATTCTAAGCGTCAACCTCAGCATTTGTTATTGCATAAGTTTGGCCTTGCTTCCTTTTACTTTTTTGAGGTATTTTTTCTTGGAACTTATGAAATTTATTTGCATAATGCCCAATTTCTCTACAATTGTAGCATTAAACATTGGCATCCTCTTTCTTTCCCTCTCAATCACGATCTTGGTGGCCTTTTTCACCACAGTTGTAACAAACTCAAATTCCCTTTCGGCATGTAATGGGGTATTTCTTCCCATATTTACTACTGTAGGGAAATTATGATTTTACCTTATTCCCTTTAGTTCCATTTCTAGAGTGTTCAGTAGATCTCTTCTTCTCTTTCTTTTCATTAAAGTCATAAGACATAGAGAATTCCTTTTCTATCTTGATAGCATAGAAGACAATATCTTCGTATGATGAAAAGGATTGTGAGACTAATTCTTATTTTGGAAATGGTTTTAACCCATCCAAAAATCTAAAAATATTACTCCATGAGTTACTTATATAATCTGTTGCATTCCTTGCAAACCTTGTAAATTTAGCCTCATACTTTGCAACATTATCCTCATTATTTTTCCTCATACTCAGAAATTGTCTTCCCATATATGCTCAATGGTCATGAGAAAATTATTTTCCTAAGAAAATATCTTTATACTCCATCCATTCTATAGTTGATACTTCTTTATCCTCCTTTGTGTTTTTAATTAATGACCACCATTGATCTTTAACTCCCATGAGGCGATAAAATTCAATTACAACTTCTTTCCTTTCGCTACTCCCCAATGCATGAAAAATTTGTTTAAAGAACTTATCCATTTATCATCTAAAAATGGATTTGTAGTCCCATTTATTGTTGGTGGTTGTTGCCTCATGAATCAGTCTAACTTTGAGAGGGTGTTGTGGTTCAGGGTGCTCCATATAAGTAATTTTATTATTCATAACCTGAGTGAGTTGTCCCAATATAGTTATAAGTTGTTAAGAGAAGGTTGCATCACCATCTCCACTATAATTATATTCATTAGGAGGGAAATCCTTACACTTGTTACACACATTTATACAGTTTCCATTCCTTCCACTAGGATCCATTTCTAAACAATGACATACACTAGATTAGTTTATGAATTGCAATACATAATTCCAAACTAGTAAAATACCAAACATAAATTTACCAGCTTATGCATATAATCAAAAATCATAAAAAAGAGTTTTCATTGAGAATTATTTACTCATAAATCCTTCATATTGGTTTTTAAAGAAAATGTGAATTATCCTAATCATATCCCCCGAGTGTGTCGTAACCAAGAGTGTACTCAGGAGCATTGTAATGTACCAGGATACCCTGGGTCAAGCCCGAAATTCCTTGTCAGAGTTTTTACTCCTAGATATATTTGTTTTAGAGCTGCCTCTACATGATCATATGTTGAAAAGGATGTATTTCATGGAAAATTCACAAAATATCTACATTACCAAAATTATCGGATGTTATTCTATACTAATCTTCAGAGTCTATCATAGGGCAATGTTCTATAATTAGAGTTTTTCTAAATCTTGTTTCCAAGGTTTGTAATAAACTTATTATGGTATAAACTGTAACACCCTGACCCTAGTCACCCAGATTCAGTGTGTTATTACATGAATTTGGCATGATCTCAAGGGATCATGTCTCAAAAGATGGATTAGTTTAGTATCTTTGGAAGTTCTAGATACATATATAAGTTTTACATTACATCATGAAATAGAAAAGAAACAAAAAAATTGTGTCCCATTTGAACACACTCATATCCCTTATCCTATTTATATAGGTCAATAAAAATATAATTCTTCACATCTTGGGAAAAATAAAACATAAGAAATGGGTGAGTTCAGATTCTTAGTAACAAAAACAATATAACGGAAACTTTTATAAATCAACATTAATAATGAAGGAAATGTATAAGACTAAAACACAATCCTTTTAAAATTATACTTCTCTATAATATAACAAAGATAAATCAAATTATTCTATTTACTTAATCACGTGGGTATTCTACTAGTCGAATAATCCCATGTGATATCAATATCTAATTTCATAATGATATAATTCATAATGTCGGACATCATAACCACATTGTCAAGGCATAGAGCAAAGAATAAAAATAAGATTTTGTCAAGCCCTTATTCTAAGACACTAGTTTGTATCCAGATACATACCGAGGCATAGAGGCGCTATATCGGGATCTACCCGTCACTTACTAAGTCCAATTCATTCCTCAAATGAAAAGGTTGGAACATAACTTAAACAATCATATTAAAACTAGCATACGAAATGTTAACACTCTAACCATAAACCATGAATGGTGTAAAAATAACATATCCATAGTCAAACATATCAAAAAAAGTTCAATACAATATGGAAGACTATATCATAATAAATCAATTTCAAATTACTATAAAATCCATCAAAGTATTTTGATTTATATCAAATCAAAAATATTTTACAGAAATATCTCTTTCTATTTGGAAATCATTTAAAAGTCACATAATTATGAAAGAAAACATTTATTTAGAAAATATTCTTATAATACTGTAAGGGATACTTTGAAGGTGTTATAACAGCGGAAAATAGATGCACCCACCTTATAAGTTAAAAAAACATTATTACCTAAATTCTTTGAAAAGTTCATAATATAACATGTTTAAAAAAAGATTAAAAAATTCCTATAAATTTTTTTCATAGAAAGTAAAAAAAGGTATAAATTGACATTATACCACATTCTAGGGAATAATAAAAATGTTTGAAATACATTTTTAAGAAACAAGGATCTGGATGATAAAGAAGTCTCAGTAGATACATACGTATAAACAACCTTGGATAATAAAGAGATTATAAAATTGACCCTTACCTTGTACTATTTCATGATCAAGAGTATGTTAACCTCCTGAATAATAATTAAATAATTGTTATTAAATTATACAAGGACCAAATCAAAAAATAGGATATCATATATGATATTCTAATATTTATTTTTTAATAATATTTTAGTAGAATCATTGTTTTGTGTGTTAGATGATTCGTTTTCCATTATATGTTTTGTTACTTAAGACATGATTTTTATAGATATGATGTATTTGATTAATATCCAGAGTGATATTATGTTCTTAATTTTTTTTCTATTCATAAAATGAAAATTATTCCTAAATTATTACGATGGGGAATGAATCTCATTGTGTTCGTGGAGACGGTAATACGTATGTACGCACGAGCGACAATATCTTTCTATTGATGTTGAAATAGTATGTAATTGGATGGTATATAATATATAAAGAATAATTAACATGTTATATTTATTATTTATATCAATTGTACTCAATATTATACCCATCCAAATAATGAAGTGTTGAATAACAAACTACACCACGACGTGGAGACGGTAAGTCGTACGTACACATGTATGGTGACTTTGTCATTCATAGGATATATGGAATAATGATTATGGTTGTAACATATTTATAATAAAATCATAGTATGTATAATGAACTAGAGTTATTTTTTTGGGTATGGAAACAACAAAGAAAGAGGAAGTGGAAGAAGAAAAGAACTTTGAAAGAGGTGATGAAATTATTATCTCTTTTTCGGGTCCTTCCTTTTGATTTGATCAAAAGGGATCCTTAGGTCGACATTCTGATCAAAGTAAGGCCTATAGGTTGAATTTATGGTTTTTTGAAAGATATTTGAATAGGGTTTGGCCGATCCAAATGGATTTGATGGTGTGAGTTTGAGATGAGGGGATGTACCCTTTTATAAGAGAGGTGAGGGTCACTTTAGGAAAAGCTTGAAATATTAATTTATTATACAATCATATTCGGTTTATAATGGCTCAAAAAGGATTTATTTAGATTATAAGGCGGGGAAGGCTCTAAAACCTCTAAAAAATAGGTTTTATACTGTTTAAGGTCACCATATTATGCTTATCTTTTAGATTTAACTCTTAGTTAAAGCGTTCAACTTTTACCAAGTATTCTGGTATTATTATATTAAATTGTTTATAAACATAGTATAAAAAGCCAATAGAACACCAATTAGTTCATTATTGATATTTATAACATTATCTAGGTCCTTTAAATGATAATTATATTTTTAGGAATATTATATCATTTAATAATATAGTATTTGTTTTGAAAACTCATTTTTGTCAATTTTGACACTATTTTGTATTTTGTTTTTGTGAAAGTAAAAAAAACATTATAACTTCAATTTTTTTAATAAACCCTAAAATGTCATATTAATATATAAAATTAGTTAAATGCATCAAAAGTCTCAATTTTCATTTATTTGGATATTTATAATATCAAATATTTTAGTCTTTCATTAACAAAGTAATTTCTACATAATCATTATGTCATAAATAAATTTAATTATTTAATATCTAAAAATTATAAATAAAATACAATTATTTTTGAAATATTTTTATCTTTATAGTGAATAATTATAGTGTAATATATCTCCTGTTTAACTCTATATTAATTTTTTTTATGTATGAAAATTATAATTTAACACTTTTAACTATTCTTTAAATAAAATTATATTAAATGTATGAATCTAATCAAAGTATATAAAAAATGATCATATTTTAATCTTATGGTTTATTTTGTTCTAAAAACACATATCAAATAGAATTTGGACATGGTTTAGAAAAATTATATTATCATTTTACCCTTTAATTACCATATTTACTTATAACAGTGGTAAATAAAATTCAGAAGTTTCTATTCACCAACATTTATTTTCATCTTATTGAACCAAAATTTTCTTATTGATGTAAATTGTGTCACTTGTATTTTTTAAATTCATTTAATAGTATCATTAAAATTAAGTTTTATGAAAATTTTCTAAAATGCCTAGAAAGTGGGTAAAAGATGTTAAAAAAGTTGAATAAAATTTTACACATCTTATCTTATTATAAAATGACTCCAATGAATTAAAATGAACTAATATTGGTATTATATAATTATTTTAAATTAAAATAAATTAAATAATTATTTAAATAAAAATTCTGTTTTAAACAATAATGGAGTGTTTTCACTATTCATAAAAACTTGAAATTTTTCATAAAAATACGATAAATTCACCCTTAGCTAATTTTGATATTCCAAATCCAAAAATGAAGTACATTTTGAAAAATAAAATTTATAAATTTTTTGAAAGTTATTATTACTATTTATAACGACTAGTTTGATTGGTCGTGGTGTGCTAGAACTCGAAGTTGGGTACAACACAAGCTATTTCATTATTCAATGAGAAGCGTACTGTGGGAGCTTAGGGTGTTACACAAAGAGTCAGACAACCATTGAATTACCAAAAAATGTGGCTTTTTATTTGGTGTCACACCCTTTCCTTTGATTCCAACTTTTCCTTATTACGTGGTTTCCCCATTTATAGGAAATATTTTGAATTCACATCCGCTATCGCAACCTCTCCGATGAGAATGATTGAATAACAATTAATTCCATCATGTCTAACTATCCAATCACATGGTGAAAACATGATCCGACTATGAATCCGTTCAATATTTCATATCCCATAAATCCAGGATCTCGCATTTCATCACATAGAGTTTCTTTATTCTTCTTTGTTGGTATCTTTTCCTTTCATTGGTACCTTAAGAGCCCCTATTCTTGAGGCTAGTTGTGTGCCCGTGATGGAGCCTTTCCGACTCACTCTTGGAGTCCTTGGTGTACTTTCCTTGCAAGTCACACATCCACAATTCTTGGTGTGAGGAGAAAACATCGATCATTGATCATCCAGGTAGGGTTCTCCTTTGTCTCTCATTACTGTGTAACATGAGGGGTGGGTATGATAATGTTCCATCAAGTATGGATGAATCCAATCCTTAATGAAGACAATAAATGGGAATTAAAGAACTAAGGGGTGTGTTTGATGATGATTATGTAATCTTTTATCAGCCTTTACATGTTGTGAATTGTATGAGATTATGTCTACTAAAAATATTGGCCGTTGTTGGTCCTTTCTTGAGCATTAATGAAACAATGTTTTCTAGATAATCCTATGATTTAAGGGATGTAACATGGAAGCTGGTTAATCATGTAAACTCCATTGATTAAATAGAAGATAAATTAACCAAGAATCCTTGTGTGATCACCCCAGTTAAACAAACAAAATAATTAACATAATGAATGGTTTGATTAAGTCTAAAAACTCCCTTTCTCTGTTCTGGTGATGAGTAGTGTTGTTCTTCTTGATGCTTGTGAGGTGATATGGATGGGGACGTGGTCCCCTATTATGCAGTTGTTGGTTGTGTATTTGAGCCCATGTGGGGCCATATCATGGGGCTTGGTCTAGTTCCAGTGCTCCAAGTAATATCACAGATCCCTTTTGTTGTTGGGACTTTATAAGAGAACCACGTGTCAACACTTAAATTACTGCTTGGTTGTTTTTCCTTTATTGGAATCTAGCTATGCCTGTTAGTTTCCTAGTGGTGTAGAATTATTTAAATTGAACCACTTGAATAGGATAACAAGAATGGGTTCAATGGGGAATTACTTTCCAGGAATGAGTTGTGCCCTAGTTGTGGCTGTTGTGATTTTTTATAAATTAATAGTAATGAGGGTGTTTTTGAATGGGATGGTTTTGGAACACATAAGTTGGGACAAGTGCTTTTCTACCTATGTGTATAAATTTTTTTCCTATGTTTCATATTCGCACCCCACCTATGTTGATCACTTCATGCAGAACACCCATGAGGGTGATTGTGTATGGGATGGTTTTGGAACCCTTATGTTGGGATGCATGCTTGTCTACCTATGTGTATAAATTCAGTTCTGGTGTTACTTATTCACACCCCACTCGCGTTGAGAACTTCGTGTAGGAATCCCCAATTTAATTAGGGAGGGCGTTTTCCCAACACTCCTATGAGTGGCTGGTTTCTTACCCATCTCCCATATAGCCAAAGATTCTTCAGGTAGGATGTGACGGGATGAGGTCCATTATAGCCCATATTCTTCAGGAAATGTATGTTGTGGTGGTCGGCGTGGGTGTTTTCGTGAATTATTATTTGCAAAGTGTCTTCAGGATGAGGCACATGTGTCTTCTGGCATGGAGGAAGTTATTCTGGCCCAGGTGTCTATAGGCGTGGCTACATATGTTTGTGGTGGACCAGGTGTCTGTGGGTGGGATACATTGTTGAGGTTCCCTATAAGGTTGTTGTTGGGGTGGTAGTGGGACTACAGTGAATATGGTAGGAGAGGTCTGATGTGTATTATTTCTTCAATAACTAGTGGTGAAGGGTTGCGGGGTACCAAAATATCTATGTCTTATTACTACTACATTACATGACTTGCGTTATTTGGGGAGTGTCCCTTTGTGAGGTTTGGGTGGATATTTTCGTTTCTAGGTGCTCTGGATGTCTCCTTTTCTCATGGGGTAATTGAATTCCAACCCCTTATGCCCGAGAGATTTTTATTTTCCTAACTAAGTATACTTGTATACTCACCCTACGTTTATAAAATGGATATCAGGTTTCTAGGAGGACTTTGAGGACCGTTCCAGACATTACTAGCTTGGGATTCCGGAGTTCACATTGCTACTTTTATTTTCTTTTGGTATGTTTTTCCTTTGGAGTTTTCTTTCACTTTGTATCATTTTATATTGAACATGCATGTGGAAAATGGGGTTTTGGGTTTACTTTTACATTCGGTGTTTGGAGTTGTTGGATATTTACCATCTTATATCATGATCCTTTTCAATAAAAATTGTAATTCCTTCCATATTTTGTGTGATTCTATACATTTGGTGCTAGTCGCCACTCTAGGGCCTATTGAAGGCAGGATGCATGGGTAATTATCTATTCTTCATCTTGAAGAAGGAAGGTTCTGGTAGTTTGTTGTCCCTTCTCTCATCTTGGTGAAGGTGGGTCACGAAATAAATATGAATTTATTATGTTTTGAAAAAAAAGTGTTTTTGGTATGTGATTAGGGAATATATCTAAATATTCTAAATGAGTATAACTGCATGAAAATTATATAATGAAATTATAGTTATGTATTAATTAATAAATAGTTGAACAATAGTTATTTGATGACATAACTAGTGATTCATATATTTTTATATCATTAATTTTTGGCATATGTACTTTTCATATTTTGTGTCATGTTGTAATTATTTTTGATATTGTTTGGTTTATGATATAATGCATATTGGACTAGTCCCAGTTATGTTTTAAGGATTATATGGATTGGACCAATTAAAATATAATTTATCTATGTATATTCTAGGATATGGTGTAATTCTTATAGGTCTCATGTATTGTTTTGATGAAATCTTTTTTGGGATTCTGGCCATTTATATATTTAATATTTATGTTATTATTCCATGAAAAATGTTCATATAGTTGGAGTCATTATGAAACATTCATAGAAATGTTATGTAATTGAGATCAAATAGGTTGGAATTGCCTAGGTTTCACTCTATAGCTTGAGTATTATCGGGGTTTTTTAGTTTCAGTTGTTATTATAAATTAAACAAAATATAAAAAATTATATATTATTGTTTGAATGGATTATATGTGCATGAAATGATAAAAGTCGGTGGATTTTATCCTACTATGTTTTACTCACACCTTTTTCATGCTTCCGTTTGGTTCCAAAAAGAATGTACGGATACAGGACTGGCCAAGGGTAAGGGGACCTATATTGAGTGATCTTACTACTGTATGGGATTGATCTTGGTGATATGACTGACATGTGGTTTTTATATGATCTTTTCGATTCATTTATCCATCCATTTTTCCATTATATGTATTCATGTCACCATATATTTAGTTAACTTCAATATAATTTTAATGTATTCTATTATTATATATATTTTTATTATTGTTCTATATCTAGTTTGAGTTTGTAATTTTATTTCATTTATTCTTTCTACCATTATATTATTATGTAAATTAATTTTGAATATTTTTAAATTATGGTATAATCTTCCCACTATATCTGTTAGACCATTTTAGCAAGTCTCTAGACTCTGGAATATTTGGAGGAATGCATCAGATCCGTTAATTGACCAGAGTTTTCCACATGAGGGAGTATCAGGTTGGGGACCATTACAAAGTTTTATCAGGGACAGAAATATATTTTTTATATCTTGACTATTTTGGGAATGATATAATGTACATTGGGAATGTGTCAGGAAATGGAAATGATCTTGCACATGGGAGTAGTTAATCTTTGGATGAGGGAAAATCAAATACCCATGGAAGGGATTTATTTTCTTGTTGTTCACTATCCTGATGGATGTTATGTAACCTTCAGTGAATTATATGTTTTTTCATTTTTTTCATTTATGGGGATGTTACTCATATACAAATATTAAATGTGGTGAGTATGAATTTATGTTTCCACGCATGTAGGGATATATATTGATATGTATTGTTCACTATAGGTATATATTTAGTGCATGTGAAATATTTTTAGGACTGAACTATGAAGTGAAATACATTGGAATGCCTATTAAATGAAATTAAATTAACTATAATATTATTCCAAATTGCTTACTAATTTTATTTTAGGGAAACCTTGAGTCTATAGGTTTATATTGTTACCACTAGTTGATGTTGATCCAACTGTATATCCTATATTCTAAGGATCTTAATAAACCTTATAGAGAAAATGCATCCATGTCATTTTGGGGATGAGCACCATGAGAGTTGACACATGTATAGTCTAAATATTTCTAAGCCAAACCACACTAAATATTAGGAGAACCAGATGGAATATTATATATTTAATGCTTCTTGAGGAACATATGATACATAGAATGTGAGAAAATTCACATCATAAAATTAATGTCTATATTGATTATGGATTACTAGATATAGTAACCTTCTACATTTACAATGGGGTGGATGCTCCCATAATGTTGAGTTTTTTATTAAGTTAGTCCATATGATATTCCAAAACCTCAAGACAACTATGTACATGAGGATGATTTTTGAAACTTATATGCTTTATGGACCAACCAATTATTGGGGGGGGGGGGTTATGGAACATTTCATCTAATAAGAGGAGTTATCCTAGATGGAAATTGAGACGAAGACCCTAATTCAATTTTATCCAGATACATTTAGGTTTGAGATATCTCAGAAGTCCATGAACCTAATGATTGATGGATTTTTAGTATGCATGAAATTTCACCGACATTCAATGCATTTCACTATCTTTAGCAGCTAATTAGATTACTATGGTGATGCATTTTCATGATTTTATATGTTATTTGAGCATTCATATGTAAATTTATTTCATTTGAGAATCATTAAAAATGTAATTAATCATGATCTTATAATATAAGGAAATATGATAGTGGGATTTAGTAGTGACCATGCTGTTCAAGTAGGCTGATATGGGATCTCTTCTTTTCTCGATAGGAATTTGGACTCTGATAGTTATCACCAAGTCAATAGTGGGTGTAGATGTTCAGGTAGTGGTAAAGAATCTCAACAACATTTTACATCATAGTGTTATCATTTTTTCAAGATGGTATACATGTAGTCTTATTTTCTTTAACCTACTTTAGAGTGTAGATCTTGTGGCATGCTAGGCCACTAGTGGGGTTTTTATATTAGAATTCATTATGGACTCAACAACCCCTCATAAAACTAGTATCTAGGGTTACACTAGGTTTTCAGGTAAAATAATGGAATGAGGTACCCCATTCTTGGAGTAAAAGTACCTAGAATCGGGAATAGAATAAGAAATTCATGGAAGAGAATAGTATATATCGATGAGCTAGGTACCTTCTATGTATATTCTTCTAGTTGAATTAGATGTGGGAACTTATACCATTAATTATATGATTATTGTATCATCTCCCCTATCTTATGTTTTGTTTGAAATATTAGAATTTAATTCCTTTATATCTACCATTTAAAAAAATTACTTAGTCTTAGAAATATTGGATAATGTTTTGAGAACTAAAACACTATTTTGAGTGCAGTCAGTTGACATTAAATATTCTAAAGAATGTTATCTTATAATCGATAAATATCATTTTTTTGGAAAATTTATGACTATAAATGGTAATATATTAAATTATTCTTTGTATACAATGGATATTTTTATAATAAGTTAATATATACTATTACCCTAGGAGGTTGATGTTTTTAATCTCCAAAAGAGGAAATTATACTCAATAGGATGAGTTTGATCTTCATGTTGTTTTTTGTATGTCCAATTTAGTGATGATTGGATTCAATGATGGATAATATAGATGGTCAAATTATGTGTAATGGATTCGTGTAATAGAATAATACTCTTCTAGTGGGGGAATATTTTTTGGATATCATTACCTGAGTGTTATATGGTTTACCACATGAGATGATGAGAGTTCATGAGTGATTTGGCACTGATAACTAAACCAATTTATCACATATTCTAGAATCGAACCACTATAGCCTAATAAATTAATTTTTTGATGATATTTAATCTATGGGTTTTATATGGCCGAGTAAATTACAATGGGGTTATCCTATGATTTTATCCAGGAAAAACGATAGAACATTACACATATGTGTGGTTTATCAGAGATTAAACCGTATGATAGTTAGGAACTGGTAACCCCTTATATGCATCGATGACCCCTTTAGTAAGATGAGAGGAGAAATTATTTTTTCTGGGATTCTCATGAGAACATGGAACTATCAGTTGAGAGTGGTACCTTCAGATATTACTAAGACATTGTTTAAGAGAATATATTGAATGTATAAGATCATGGTGATGGAGTTTGTTCTAAAAAATGAACTTTTCGTATTCATGGATGTGATTAATTAAACCATTTATCCATTAAAAGATTAGTTTTTTATGTTTTCATAAATTACATCTATTTTTAATCTCATTCTCCAAAAGATCATGCCTAACATCTTGGCATTTTTTTAGTACATTGATAGATCCTCAAATTTATACCCAGATAAAAAACATAGATTCTTCTTAGAGATTTTTCACTTCTTGTGCCATGTTATCTTAGATACTAGAGTTCCAGTGAAACAAAATAATTTTGTAGCTAAGAGAAATTTGGTGCACCATTAGAATGTATTTGATATATTGATATTCATTGGCCTAGTTTGATATTTTCAACATTTTTTTCTAGGAATATCCCAATATTGAAGACATATTTTCTAGGATAACCAATAACGGGTGATGGTTTTTTACACACATATCATATTGATTTTATAGAGATGAGTAGAATCATGGATGAGCAGCAATATTTACTTTTCCCATTCAAGGTAAATATTATATCATGTAATGCACCATGTCTAATGTTACCCTAGGATTCATTCTGAAGTAGGGTGGTTGAGAGGTTTCTTAAGGAACACAAAATATTTGAATGCATGAGTGGAATTATCCTACTCATGATATAGAGTTAGTTGTGGTGGTACAAGCCTATACATTCTGGAGACACTATCAATGTGGCAGTATTTTGGTACACCTAAACCATCAGAGACTAATGTACATAATATCAAAATTCGAATAGAACCATTGGAAGAGGAGGTGGGTTGACTATTTGTTGTATTTTTACATTGAGATAACTTAAATACTAGGAAACAGAAACATTTATTATGATTATATGATATATAAGACATGGAAATAGATAGTAGGATGTCTTGTTATTAGTGGTGGATAATGATGCTCTTTGTGGACATATCTTTGGATGATCTGGATATATATGGATGACTGGCTCATACATTGACATCTTTTATACGCATGTGTATCAAAATAATCCTGAAGTAGATGTTTTCTAATCTAGTATGCTATGATTTGAGGGAAAACTTATATAGTGTTGTGCTACTTTCTGGATTGACGCTTGGTATAATAAATTTTATTGTATTCCATAGTTGAATTTAGGAAACTATGGGATTGTGTGAGTAGATGATTAGGGAGGTTAGTAATTCAAGATGGGTGGTACATTTATGTTATAAATAAGATGTTTCATGATATTTATAGACAAAAAATGATAGATATGGATGAAAATAAATATTTTGGGATTCATGGAGAGATGAATCACCCATTAAAAGGTGAAGGCTGAGCATAAGAGTTCTTCTGAGTTGTTTCATCCTCTTTATATTTCATATTGGAAGTGTATGGATGTCAACATGAATTTAGTTGTAGGGTTTTTAGGGATAAATTACAAGAATTATGATTTTTCTATTGATCGATGGAAGAAAATTTCTCACTTTCATCCCAAGAAGTAGACTACCTCCATTGATTATTTAGGAAGTCCATAAATGTGAGAAATATTTCAACTATATAGTGTTCAATGGATTAAAATTTTAGATCTAGATCCTCGTTTTATGTCTCGGTTATGGAAGAGTATTAAAAAGGATTTTTTAAAACACATTCTTTTGATTACATCCCATCATCCTCATAATGATGACTAATTTGAGTGAGTGATTTAGATTCTAGAAGATATATTACGTGCCTCTACTCATGGATTTGGTGGTTCTTAGGGTCAATATTATGTACTCATATTTATCTAGTAATAAGATCATCCATGAATTTTTTCAACTGGAACCATACAATTACTTAAATGATAGACTATGTGGGTATCTTATGTTCATGTTAGAGGATGGTAAGTCCACACATGTCGGAGAAAGTGTCATGCATGAGATGTCTAATAAGGTGTGGTCGATCATAGTGAATTTTATGACTCCATAGACTTGATATATATCTTATGCTAACAAATAGAGATAACTTCTATAGATTGAGCTTGGTCAACATGTTTTCCTTTGGGTTTCACCTAGGAAGTGTAGATGATGATTCATAAAATCAAGGAATATGTAACCTAGGTTTTTTGGGTTGTTTAATATAGTGGGATCATAGATCTAATGGAATTCCAATATTCCATTCCATAATGCTACAACTTCACGAATTCTGTTGTTTTCATGTTACAGCTTCAAGAATATTATCATATCCATTATCACGTGATAGTGTTTAATAAAAACATTCTTGAATATGATTCTTTATATGAGGAGAATCTAATCCAAAATCAATGAACATAGTAAAAAAATATTCATGTGATGATATTAACTCTAATGAGAGTGTAGTATAAGCATATGGATTTTCCTAGGGAGACCTAGGAGAGTTTGTATGATATGTGGACATAGTGGTTAGAATTATTTTTAGATACCCTAAAGTGTTTCTTGGACCAGGATGAGGATGAGTAATTATATGGTGGGGAGGTTGTAATAATATATATATATATATATATATATATTTCAGTTTTATCTAATTTTAATTTTTTAAAACTCATTACGATGGATATTAATATCTTGAATCATGTTTTTTAAGAGACAATCTAGTTTTGTTATTATGAGAGGAAGAGGGATTGATTATCTATTATTATAGAGGAGTCTACACTATGGAGCTTAGCGATGCATGATAAGGCTTGTGGAGGTAGCCTAGAGCACTATTATATGGTATGTGAATATGGTAGGTGGAGAAACAACAATACTATAAATTATATCATAGATGTAGTGTGGGGTTTTGTATTGGACATTAGGGATGACTACTATAGAGTGGAGACCCTAGCTATGGTGTAGGGTGATCAGGGAGGAAACCTTGAGCCACAATAATATTTTTCATTTATATAGTGTGTATGAAGGCTAGAAAATATAAGGGGAATGGCTTAATCATGGATAAGAGGGATGCAACGCAAAATCCTTGGTGAGGATTTTGGTTTTTTTCTTAATTTTATTACCCTTGTGGTGTAGAGAGTGGCTATATCATAGTCACCTTTCATAATTAGATGTTTTTTTGGAATGGTTTTATATCCTCTTCGTACCTTATCCCAATGATTATAGTTTTATTTGTTGGATCCTTGCCATGATCTTTAAATACTCTTTCACCATGGAGGTTGAGGCATGGTCACAAGCTCTACACATTATTCCTATATGAGTCAACTTATTTTCTGTCATGGTCTATAATCCTATGACATGGGATTGTATTTTATATGGTTTATATAAGTATTAAATCCTACTATAATCTATCATTGATTTTGTCTCCTCCACATTATCATTATGTGTCTTAGTGATCATTTTGAATCACTTTAATCATATTTTATTTCTATTGAACCCCATATTATAGGAATAAATACTTTTTTTCCAAACCAATTATATTATATTGCCTTGGGAAAATTCCTCAATATTGTTTCTTTGATTCCATTTTCATCCTTGATGGTTTGTAAAAATTACTATTTGTATGGGATCATGTGTCACATATTTAGCTTAAATTATTTTTCTATATCACTATTCTCTTTTTTTATGGTAGGTAGTTAAAATCATATATAATTGAGAATTAACACTAATTGAGTTTTCCTAGACACAGAAATACCATGGACCCTGTCATGTTTATTAGTGATAAGACTGAACTGGTGGAAACCCATGGTTTTATTACACCCTAAACACCATATTGATCTTAAACAGAATAGACTAGAGCACTTGAAGAAATTTGAATTTATTATGTTCTAGCTTCAAATTGATTTGTTTTATGTGATTTGAGAGATTATCATGGTATATTAAATAGATATAATTATAGGAATATAAATTAATGAATTTATAATTTGGGATTATTGAATATATTATTTATTCCTTTTAATTTAATTATATAACTACTGATGCATGTGAGGTAATATCAATAATTCCAAAAATGGGGAATTGTAATGTTTCGGGTTATGTTTTAATGCTTATTGGGATTGCCTGCTTTTTCTATAATTCTTATATGGATTAGACCAACAATAATGTAATGTGTATAGTGATTTTCATTGTTATATTTAAATTCTTATAAGGAGTTTCCTAGTTATGATGTAATGCTTATAGGGCTCATGCCTAGTTGATTTGAAATTATTATATAAGTTATACCCTATAATTTGATAATGAATTGTGTGATTATTACATGGATTTTATTGATATATTATACATTACAATGAAAAATTATCAATCATATTCCAGCCTTGAGGTGAATAATAATTGACTATCCTGAGCATCAATCTTGAGCTCAAGCGTTGGCGGGGTTGTTTAATTTACATTTTTTATTATAAATTAAATTAATGATTAAAATTATTTTATTTTTTCATAAATGGATTTTATTGGTTGGTCATGATTAGAATTCATGGGTGTTGTCCTACTAAGTTATACCCACACCTTTTTAGGCATCTATTTCATTCATAAACACATTTTACAGTTTGAATACTGGACAAGGGTAATGGGCCCTAGGTTGGTTTTTTTATTTTTGTATGGGTTAGAACTCAAAGATGGCACCTTCATGGAGAACTTTATTTAGGAATTTGGAATATTTTATCTATTCAGTTTTTAATTTATTTCTATGAATTTATGTACGACATTTAGTTATATTCAGCATGAGATTAAATTTTTTATATTTTTTTGTATTTTTTAAATTATTATTTATCCGTCTTAGGTTTCTTGATCGATTAGTATTATTATTTCCTCTAATAAATTATTATTTATATTATTATTGAATATCTATACCAGAGGTTATGGTCTCTAAAATATTTCCCTTATACACTCCCTACTAGATGGCTACCTCTATCATGTTGGATGGTGAACATGAGGTCCAGTAACCATCCTAAGATGGACACCTAAGGGATTTCTAGATCAAGTGATGTTACAAATACCAGTACATCTTTGATACATCACTATAGTTCTAAAAACCTTCTCAACACAAAATTAGTGTAGATAAATGGACATTAACTAACCATCTATTTAGTTTTTCAAAATTATCTTAACATTCATCTATCCCATGGAACATAATGCCTTTCAGTGTTATCATGGAGAGTGTTTGAGATAGTCCTAAGAAATCAGTCACAAGACATCATTACTACCTAGATAATTCAATAAAATATGGATTTCAGTTATCATTGTTGTTATATGACATTTATCAAAAACATTAGTCTTTGAAAGATCAACTAATACAACCTCAATTGAGAATATGTGACCCAATAATGAATCTTTGTCAAGAAAAAATTGACACATGGAATATTTTCTATTCAAAATCTCTTTTATAAGGATCTTCAAATTAATTATCAAGTAATCCATGTTTTCTTTGTTTCCAATTCAATAAATAATAATACCATCTATAAATACATCCAATAAGTGATCAAGATAATATATAGAGACTATATTACTTAAATCCTATAGTTGGGGTATGGATTAGTGGTATGAACCCCGTAATCCTACATGAAAAATGGGTTTCAAAACCCATTGGGCGTAGGGTACAGTTATAGTACTATAGCATACTGTAGCAGTGGTGGGACTGTTGCAACGGCGGGTACTGTAGGAGTGGTAGGTCACTGTAGCAGAAGCAGAGCACTATAATTGTGGTGGGTATTGTGTGGCACTGAAGCACTATACCAGTACTATTCATAGAATGGTCTTTGGGCTAAAAAATTGGGCCTACAGGGCATATAATGGGCTAAATGCCCCCTGGGCCTTCGGGCTATGTAATGGGTCTCCCTTTACCCGGTTAAAGAAGCCTTTTCTCTGATTTAATAATAAATGAGGCTTCTTCCCCAACCTTTTAAAAAATCTATATTCATTAAATCCGTTATGATTTTAGTGTCATTAATATGTCAAAATGGAATCACTATAAATTTAGAGTTCCCTTACCTCATATAGAAGGATTTATTGGGTATATTGTCCTTATTATCCCTTAATGTATGATACCCAGAATTATGTTTAATCGTTTTTATGCATTTATTTCCTCTTAATTTATTATAAAAGTCATCGATATGGGATTTAGTATAATGGTTCTTGATAGTGATCATTTTCGGTTCGCGAAATATAGTAAAAATATGAATATATTAATATTTCTTTGTAAAAAACAATTTTTTCTCCATCATGGTGACACACTATAGAATATAAAAAACTTATAAATAATCTCATATATTAGATTCTTTAATTCATGCAACATAATATATGACATTCAATATGAACTCTTTGAAAAATATATACAAGAAGGTATGAGTTCTATTGAAAATTCGACTTCTTGATTCAGAGGTAGATCAATAAAATATTCTATGAAGACATAAAAAATCTCATATTATATACATATCATATCTGTTGAGATTCACACTAAATATATAAGATAAATTCCACTTTTGAAAAGTAATAAAGTCCTAAATAATGGGTTCTGTTTCTATCAAAATTTTATATCAATCGTTCAATTCATTGATTATTATAGGTTGGGATAAAATATAAATATTATATCCGTTATTGGTTAATTGATGTGGTTTTTTTAAATAATTCCAATATGTTCCTATGATGTCATCACATTGATCTAGAGGGATAATAATGAGATTCAATGGAAGAATATTCAATAATAAATTCAACCAGAGTAGAACTATAGACTTGATATGTGACCATCATAAAATTTTGATTCTCCATATCAATCACAAAATCAAACCGTTGTGGGGGTAATATTATTCCCATAATAAATTCCTTTGAATTAAATTTTTTGGTTGATTTATAATAAAATATGGAATTAGCTATTATGTGTTGGGTGATTAGTGTACCATTCAATGCATAATTATCGCAAGAGACTCTAGTAGTCATTGTCACATTAAATTTCCCTTTTTTAGGCTCAATAGGTGGTTGACACTGATAATAAAAAAATCAAATCATTTCATTTGTTTTCATAATTTCCATATTTAGTTCAATTTACGCATTAGATTGTGGGGGGTGCATTAGTTTGCATCTACCATTCCACTATTGTATCAATTATCCGGTTCACCTCCTATTTACATTTCCAGGCCTTACGATCAACCATTCCACATATAAAGAACATCTGGATTCAATTCAAGAAATTTTATTGATGTTACATCCCACATTTATGTGTTTTAGATGGATTTAATTTATTCTGACCTTTCCATTAATTCTTGTTTTCTTAAGACTCAACCATCTATTTCTTATAAAAACAATCATAATAGTTTGGACTCCACTTTCCATTTGTACATTGAGTTTACATCAAATAATTTATTCACAGAAATGTTTGTCTCTTATAGTTAACTACTTTCATAGAATTAGTTTTTTTTCACAAATGAATAGATTAATTTTTCATTCGAGGAAAATTATTAAACCATAATATTAAATTACATCTCTTATAAAATTATCCACATATGAACCCATAAATTCTTCATCCTTCTTATTGACTTAAATGAATTCATTATCTTTTTTCAGAGAATTATACAAGGCAATTAATTATTTAAAAATACCCTCTTAAACATACGCCATTCCAAGGAGTTATTTACATCCTCTTGTCATGTATTCCAAATAACATTACACCACTGACCCTATTAACCTTCCGAATAATGAATGGAATTCATAACTTTTTAATGTTCTGAGAACTTGATAATAGAAAAATCGTAATGGAGATTATCCATAAACCATCATCTAGTGGATCATAAGAGCCACTAAAAGATGGATGATATTTCATCATGGAGGATTAAGTAATACATTATTTGATTGATTGATTATTGGGAATCTCAAAATGATTCATGTCATGAGATTGTTTAATTTCCTTAGAATCAAGAATCTGTATTCTATCTCCCATATCATATGGCTAATCGAGTGAAAATTCATTAAATTTTTCATCACATTCATCATTATTTAAGTTCCGTTTTGTTACATCCATTGACTAAGGCACAATATATTAGTATGAGAAACAATAATAATACTGGGAAACCACACAATCATGTCAAATAATTAATAGAATATCCAAATAATAAAAAAATATTTTCAATCTATACATCCTTAGGTTTATCCTTGGTCTTAAATCGTCATCATCTATTAGAATACTTCATAATGTTTCTTAATAAAAATGTGAATTGACCAAATAATATTCTTTGGCATTTCAAAGATGATGCATATTAGAGAAGAACATAATGTGAAACAGAATGACAGTTCAAGTATAATTTTCCAACACCTTTTGGGCTTATTACCACTTGATAAATCTTTGAAAAAACCACAACCACATATAGTAACTAGGAAGTGATGTATTTAAAAAAACATAATATCTTCCATATCAAAAAATTTGGATGTTATCCTATACATAGACTTATCCCCATTATTTTCACCAAAATTCTCTAATACTAAAATACAAAGATAGATTAAATCTTCAATATTTTATAAACTATATTGACATAAAAATTTAATAAATTTTTTTTATATATTTTTATTGGAATATTCATTATATTTCTCAAATACATGTAAAAATACCATAAATGATTAGTATATTTTGAAACTATATAAATAGTATTCTTTTTTCATAAAATATCTTTATCATATCTAGTAATGGTCTTACATCTTACACTATTCCTAGACATACCATACCGAAAAATTTTATCATAACATGGGGATAGGAAATAAATCAATGGGTGATTTCAAATGCTCATTAATTGTAAACATGAGAGACATCAATCTATGATAATATGAGATAATAAGACAATATTATGTGTATTAGATCATGAATGTAACATAAATTGTTCATAACCAACCTACAGTGGATCATAATCTGGATTCACCCCATAAATCATATTTTTTTAAAAACATGAATCATAAGAGAGAGAAATCATGAAACATAAGTTCATGTCATAAATATATGGAACTGTCAAAGGTATAAATACATATTCATATTTAAAGGTTATATACATGGACCATCAATATAGTGTGGATTAAGTATACCTACTTATATCTTAAATCATAATGGATTATATATCACCTATTGCGTCCAATATTGGATATTGAAAATTGAATCATTTATCATCATGGATCAAGCACATCGACTTGTATTCCACAGTTATATCATTATATATAAATATTTTCAGGAAAAAATTAGAGGCATATAATATTCTCGAAATTGCTTTAAAATAATGAAAGCCACATATATATTTTTTCTAGAAAATCATAAATCATTCATCATATCATCACATTATAAACCATAAAAATTAAACTACTACTACAAACACTGTATCAATTCATCATAGAATAACCCATGAAAAATAAATGTGTTTCAAAAATACTTCATCACAATAATAAAAATCTTTAGGGGGAAATAAGGATGGAAACATTGGATCATTTCCCTATTTTGTTATAATAAATATCAAAGGGTGTTATCATAGATTAAAATTAATTTAAAAGGAATCACAGTAGTATTTTTGTATACAATAATAATTTCATTTTCAAATAAATTATATAAATTATAAAAAAATTCTTTAATATTAATGATAATATTTTATTTGAAAATAACCTTTTAAAATTTTAATGTAAAATTCAATGTATTGAGTTTCCATTATGAAAGGAAATTTTTTCCATTCAATATATTTTTAAACAAAACAATCCTTTCACATATGTTAAGAAAAAGTAAGAAAGATTCTTATTTAGGAAACATCATGTAATGACCCTGACACTAGTATCTTGGTGTTGGTTCCACACTTTATTCAATTGTCATAGATATATTATTTTAATCCCAAATCACATACTAGTTTAATTGTTTTGGAAATGATAATACATACATTAAACATAAATAACAATTGAAACTATAAAAATTACATAATAAATCCTTTGAGATATCCAATATTATTCTAGATTCACCACACATATAATTCATAATATACATCTTCCCATTAAAAAATAATATAGAATATAATAAAATGGTGATCTTAGTTTCTATGTTGTGGTAAGCATACAATGGATGTTATTATAAGTAAATAGGAATTATCATTATGGAAAGGAATTTAACTGAAACACGTGACATTTAGGCATAACATTGAACTTAATATTGAAGGAAGAAATGGAAACACATAATTAAATATAAAAAATCACAAGGATATTCAACTAATCAAATAATCACATAGAATAGAAACAACGAATCTCATAATGAGGGAATGTGTAATGCCATACATCATAAACATACTGTCAAGGCTTTGGCCAAGATATAATACATAAACAAGTAAGGTTGTCAGTAATACCCAAACTAGTATGTCTCTTGAGACCTATTGATGTTTTAAGATGCTACAGTAGGCCCCACCCATCACATACTAAGTCAAATGACTTCCTCATATGAATGGGGTGATGAAACATAATCAATATGAACATTGTTTTATTAAAATGATCATACTAAATGTGAATACATTAACCATAAACCATTAATGTTATCGAAATAAAACAACCATGGTCAAACTAAATAACATACCATTAATATTAAAAATAAATTTGAAAACATTAATGAAACATTATATATTATATCATAAGATATGTACCATATTTAATAACTGTATTAAATAGAGTATGTTTATCTAGATGAAAATATTCTCGCAAAATCATTGAATTTTTTTTCGTGAAATAATAGTTTTTTACTTTGATATTTATTTATTTAAAAATAAATGAAATTTTAAATGGAAAATTCTTTTATGAAAAGAACCATTTAATCTTCTAAATGGGTCATCAATGTGTTAAGGGAACATGATGGATGGAAATCTACTCATGCCACATAAGATAAAAAATTCATTCCGTTGAAAAAGAAAAACGTTACCTCATTTGAAAAATGAAAAAATGATCCCATTTAAACAATTTAATTAAATTTACGACATGAATAAAAAATAGTTTTGTTAATAGTTTTAGTATTTCTTTAAAATTTTTTCATTATAACATTATTTTAAAATAAATATACAAGAAGGGAATAAGGCCCATTGTCGAAATTCAATTAAGTTGAAAGGCAGTATGGGGCTGTCTCCATTCGACTAAAATAATAAATAATAATTTAATTATATATATTTATTATGATATATATATATATATATATATATTGTGTTTGTTTGATTTTGTTTAGAATTATGTTATTTACATTTAAATCTGAGACTGTTGTGTTTTTAATCTATAGCATTTTTGGCGCTCAGACATGAGATATTTTTATGAAAAAATAATATGTTCTTGTTGACCATCATGTTGATAAAAATATTAATCCATTTCCTAAATTATCAAAATATTATAAATATAATTTCTTATCTTTGAGTAGATCAATTTTCCTTTTTATTAAAATTAATGTAATTCTTAAATATCAATACACACTTGGAGTCATACCAGTCACACTAGGAATCATATTAAGGTACGGATGATTCCTATATGTCTCAAATGACTTGTGGGCTATTTTATTAATTTATCTAAAAAATATGAATGTGTTTTCTTATATTTCAATAGGTCAGTTTTCCTTTTTATCAAAAGTGATGTCATTTAAAAAAAACTATGCACTTGGGGTCATACCAGTCACACCGTGCATCATATTGAGGTACGACATATTCTAACATGTCAAAAATTACTTTAAGATTCCTTTATTAAATGTATCAAATCAATCCGAATGCATTTTATTGATTTTGATTGCCTTAATTTTTTTTACAATTATATAATTTTAAACAATAATCACACACTTTGACCTATAACAATATCATCGTTAATTGTTTTGATGTGAGATAGATTCCTACATGTCATGAAAGAAATATTAATCTATTTCCTAAATAGTCATGAAAATATTAGTGAATTTTCTTTATTTTCTGTGAATGACATTTATTGACAATAGATTTTAAACTAACTACAGGCACATTGAGTCATTATTGTCACACTGTGCGTCGAATTGGCACACATCATCCATATCACGTGTACATGCACTGGTGTTTCTTTAAATAAACAAAAAATTAGTCATTCATGGGATGACTAATTCAAATATTATTACACAAAAAAGAGAGATGAATTATGTCTTTATGCTTTTGAAATCATCCTACAAAAGTGATTTTAATATATTTGTTTTCCTAGAGAAGTGTGTTTTGAACAATTATATATATATATATATTTCCATCATTATGTAATATATTATTACAAAATTATGATAATTTTAATTTTTGTGTTATTTTAAACATTTTGAATGCATATAAAATACAAATTGTGACTAAAATATTAATGAAAACTAAAACATTGTCTAAACATGTAAAAATGAATGATACTTACAAAAGTGAATTTTTTCAATAGACTCCAAACATATAATTAAGTAGTATAATAATTTATATGAAGGATATTTCATCCCCCATGGTGGTCTATGAAGGTTTTTCCTTTATCGAGATTGTCGAGCGAAGTGCTGGGGTGGAGTTTGAAGACCACGAGAGGGCTGATCCTCAGGCACTGGAATGTCAACCATCGCATTCTCCACCTGTGCATTAGTTGGAGAAGATATAACTACATGTTGTACTATGACCACAATCCAAATCCTAATAAGTTATTAGAAGGACCTATCATCATCATAGTTGGGAACCATGCCTACGATGGATGTGGAGCGCAGGCTAGATAGAACCATGGATATCCTATCAAGAAAGACAAATATCATGCCTCTTGATGCTCATCCACAATTAGATGAGGCTAGAATGGTAGAGGGAGGAACTCTGCCTATCGAACAGTTGAAGTCTCACATGTAGGATGATGTGGTTTATGTCTTCATCATCATGGCTCCTCAGCACCAACAACTAATTGGGGATGTGCCTTCGAAAAAGGAACCTCCTCTCTCTAGGGTGGACTCTTGATGATGCTCTTGTGAATACCATCATGAGATGGCCTCAGCTCTAGTGCTATTGCAATGAATAATACCCAGATAAGGAAACTATCATCCTCTATATCACTCATGTGAATAAGACCATCCAAGTGATTAAGTTTTATTGATATTCAAAATGAATTAGAAAATAGTTTAATAAATAGATAGTGGAAATATATTGAATTATAATCTTATGAAGCTCACTGCCTTGTAAGGTAGAATATAGTATAGAATTCAGTCTATACTATTCCTCATACTCGACCAACTCTAATAGATAGAGTTTCATCATTGGTACACCCTAGATACAAAGAAATTAATGTATTCCCCAATGGTCAAGATAGTCGGCATGTACTCGGCAACAGTCCGGATCCTACCTCCCTACAACCCTTACTATATGAAGCTCTCTATCTGTCTAAGATGAAATTGAATAAACTAAGTATTAAATCCCAATGACATGAAAAAATATGGATTCTACCACAATGTAATATGGATTTGATGGAGAGGAACTATAACCATAACATCATGAAGTCCAGAAGTGATGTATGCTGGAAACTAGTCCAGTATAACTCAGTATTGAATCCATATAATCTGAAATGACAAGGGACCTTTATAAAGACTGATCCTTAATAAAAACCATAATTTATTCTATTATTAATTTTTTTTATAAATTGTTATATTTTATATACATACCTAGTTGTGTAATATACTATCCAACTTGAGGTGGTTTTCACCCAAATGGTGTGTTGAAACTGTGATAAAATTGTGTCTATGACTGCAACTTTAACATAAAACATCGAAGGTGATCAATAATGAGAAATTAAATTCAATAAATGACACTAGAATTAGAAACCAATAGAGATGAGTGATCATACCAACCTCCATGTAGAGTATCATGCAACTTATCCATAGAGAGAGGCATACTAGAAAGATATGGGTGGAATGATGGGTTAGGTTCCCATGCCCACATCTAGAGAAGGATGATGCATCCTAAAAAATTTGTGTTGTAGCTTTGGGATATTGTGCATAATGATCTATATGTGTGTGCCAAGAAATCCAATCCCAAGATGTACATTCCATCATGATCAAATTCCTCCAGTAGGGCTAGATACATAATGTGAACATACACACCTGAGTGATCTGTAGACATGGTACCTCTAATTAGCTGTAATATATATGCACTATCATAACATATGATAGTCTAATCATCAGCATCATCTGGTAAATGTGGAATCTTTTCCTCTAGTTGGGGAATAAATATTGAACCACTGTCTATATCCATATGGAGGGACGATGATTTTACGCCTAACAATCAGTGTGCAAGGTCTGGCCACAATGAACGAGTGGGTTTAATAATGTCTGCCCCATAGCTCAGAAAACTGACAAACACTTACATATCCCCAACTTTGATGTTCATCTCTCCCTCAAGCAGACAGAATGTTTGTGTCTCTGGTCTCTATATCTAAATGAGGGAAACAAGCAGGTGATGGTCAATAAATTTCGAATCTGATATGGTAATTCAATAAAATCTAGCTAGGCACACGTATGGCCTAATGGCATGTGGAGGCTCCATGTGATTATAATAGTGCAATTGGTAGACCCTGAAAAGGTCAAACCACACCATCATCAAATATGACCTAGGAAACATGCTAATGTTTTATAGTGTCTTGTATAGAATCCCCCAATCTATATACAAATAAATGAAATGACTCATACGTTTAAAATATTAACATAACGTTATGGTTAGCAGAATGTGAATATTTTTTGAATTTAAGACATTCCATGGTTATTCACATTGTTTTATGAATTTATTTCTTACCAAAAGAAAAGATCATGTATTCATGTTTTTCAAAACATTTTAGTAATGTTTTATTAAGTTATTTTTTTTACTTAGAAAATCGTGTTGTGTATGATATGGTTATATTTATTTAAATTTATTTATAATTTTTTTGTTATAGAAATGATTAATATAAAATGGTTTTCTAAGAAATTTATGTATGATTTTCTAAGAAATTTATGTATGATTTTTCACTGTGCTGGTATGTTTCATTATTAAATTCTAACATGTATTATTTTTGTTTTCATCATATAAATATTGATTATGAATTAAAGTCACCTAAAATGACCTTGTAATATTTTTTTAAATGTTAATATGAATGGATAATTTTTATTTGATAATAAAAGTATTTGGAGAAGTCAGAAAATTCAATGAAATGAAGAATCATATAATAACACCATATAATTAACTTTATTTGAAGATAAAAAAAGTCACAATACATCCTTGTGGCTGAGATTGTAATAAAATCTCACAATGTTAGGGAATCGTTTCCGGTTATGATCCTTTTGTTGAAATATGATGCATCTCAAACTTTTCCCTTGTTCTTGAGGATAGTACACCTCATCTTATATCCCACAGGACATCAGTCTCCCTTTTTTATGAATCCTTTTATGCCAGGTATCATCATCAACTAGACTTTTGGAATTGAGAAATATTGAAACTCCCCATTAGAAACCCATTTCGAAGCATACGAGTGAGAAATGGTATACATAAAGTACACTGGATAAACATATTCATCCCATGAAATGTTCACATATGCACATGTAGCCATGGTGTGTCTTCATAGAAACTGTAAGTGATGGATGTTTCCACATTGTAATTTCCTCTCTTACAGTAATACCACCATTTTTTAACTAATTCTATTTGTGATGGATTCTAATTCTCTTGAACTTGTAATCAAGAGTATTTTCAGCGTAAAGGAATGAAATGATAACCAGAATCTTCTTCAATTCTCTTTTAAATGTCTTGTTGAAAGTGCCTTCTTTAGCTTAGCCTATTCTGAATTTTGTATGAGGAATGATTTTTTCTATCAACGAAGTTTATCACACCACACTATAATTTCTATTAGACTAGGGAAATTATAGGTAACTTTTTATTCCCCATGAGGGCACTATTTATTCATTCCACACTGTTTATGTTTCTGTGTTCATACTTATTCCCCCCACAATATACCAATGTCCTTTTTTATTTTGGAATCTAAATAATATAATCATACATTCCTTGATTATCCTCATGGATTTTTTTTGAAATAACCATAAATCCTAGGTTGATCTAGCTCATATTCTACACAAAAGTGATCATATTTCATAGAAATTGATTTTATCCTTTCATCTAAATAATATCAAATAACAAAGACATTGCATACCTAATATTTTGATTGCCTTCATTATAATATACTTAATGATTTTTTTCATCACATTCCTAGAAATGTATCTAATGTAGCAATGATGATGGGAATTTAGGGGTATCCATTTATCAGGGACCTCATTCATTACCTCATTGATTTCCTGATGACAATTTGAAATCAAACAGACACCCTGAATGTAGATGAAATTGTTGATAATAAATGCCAAAAACCAACTACATGATTCATATTTTTCCTTTTCCACAATGGAAAAGGAAAGAGGAAGTGGTGAAAAGTTTCTATATAGGGTTTCAACAATAAAAAATACACCATTGTATTTTCCATATAAAAACATTCCATAAATCTAATAGAACTATTTGCTAAAAGGGAATATAGAGACATAGGGGAGGAATGCCCAGAAAAAAAAATGAAAATGAATAGGAGAAAGTTCAAGGGGGTTATCATGATACACATGTTAGTTTGTATCAATATAGAAAAAACTGTATTATTGTGCCATATTATGGCTTTTAATTGTGGAAACAACCGATACAGGTCATACCAATCACAATATACCTTCACAATTTCTTTATATTTCACCATCCATGACAAAAAATAGGAATTAATATAACCTAATATTTTTGTATCTTGTATTTCACAAGGGATATATGAAATTCTTGTCAGGTCCTAATATCTCAATGAAAATGGATGACATAAATTCAGAATCCAATGAGGAATGATCTTCTATTAGTTTTTCTAATTGCAAGTATGAGCTTCCTCAATCCTCAAGATTCTCCATCTCCAAATTAAATGTTCAGAATCACCCTCATGTAGAATTTAAAATCATTAACATACTTGTAACATCATATGAGATATTTATTATGACCTGATTCATGAAATATATTTTTTCGGTTCCTCTCAATATTAAATCTCTTAAGTTCACTTTTTAATGAATAATTACTTGGAAATTTCCTTCCAACATATAAGATTCTCCCTAGCTCACTAAACCTATCTTGTAAAACTTCAGGAAACATGGTTGTGGGTGTCATATCATTGCATTAAAATCCATGCACACATTTTATTTCTTATAAAAAAGATTTATAGAGTGTTGGATGATTTCTTATAGGTCAAGATTTCTGTACATGAAATGCATTTCAAGAAACATCTATCCAACTTCCAATGCTTCATCGTCATTAGTGTTGTTATCACCATATTTTTCACAAATACTAAAATCATCACCTAATGTCATATTATCTTGTATATAGGTGAGATCATATAGGTTTTCCCCTACTGCATCAATTTGAATTTGATCAATTTAATGTGATGGACCATATTCAACAACTCTTGTATATATACATCTTTTTAAAACTAGACATTTTTGTTGTACAATAGAAACATTAAAATATACATCTATCATCGTACCATCTGGCTGTTGAGAAAATAAATTTATTTCATGGAACCATTGCACTCCAAAAACCAATGGACAAACTAGATTCCATAGGGTTACTGGACATTTAAAAATTTCTATAACCCATATACATGATATCATGGTCAGTCCAAAATTTAAGGAACCATAAATTATATTATAAAGGTTACATAGGTTTACCAAATTAGTTGTACTAAATAGTTTTGTAGGTTCTTAACTGTATGATGCACCTTGTTGAATAACCTCCCCATAGCAGTACTCACTAGATAAAATGACTCTCTAAATAAAAAAGAAATTTTGATCAAGATTCTCATAGTGTAACTAATATTAAAAATTATGGTTGAGCATATAAAATTTATTACACAAAAATATTATAATGTCTTATTATACCATAAAATATGTCACTAATGTTTAGTAGAATATAATTCATAGAATGTTTTCAAAACTAAGGTAAAAAGAAAGGAAAACATCAAATCACTTTACACATCATTGATAAAGTTAAAATTAAGATCATATAATGTGAAATGGAGACGAAAAAACACATGATGAAACATATGAATGTTTTACAACATACACGAGATATAAATGGTGACATTGGGGTGCCACCTTTAACCATTACATTTGGAAAAAGGCAGCACCTTGCCCACTGCATTTTCCAGGTCATTAATCCAGGGAAAATGTCAATGGGGGAGGGGGAAGGTAGAAGGCATTCTACCTTCTTTCATGCCTAATTTTTTTTAAAAATAACCTATAGTTTTTAAAAAAATTGAAAATAAATAAAAAATCTTAGAGTTGTATTAATACATAATAGGATAATAGTGCAAATATTTTGAAAAATATATTTAGAAAACATGGATATGTATGAAATATGATCCCCAATAGAGTCTTAAACTTTAACAATCTTGAATAGTAATGATATTGTGAAATAACTCAATAACTTTTCATTCCATAAGTTAAATGTAATTTATACTCTTATTTAATGGTTTAATTGATGTTATAAATTTATACTAGAATATTTTCCATATTTTTGATATCATATATGATATTTTTATTTATTTATTCTAATAATTTTTTTTATTACCCATGTTTTGGGTGGTAACTACATCATTTTCTAATGAATGTTTTTTCTAAATGTCTCAGTTAATTTTCATCATAATTAGATCCAAAATAAATATAATTAAATTTATTTTTTACAAATAATATTTAATATTTAAATGAATTTTTATCATTATTGATTGGTTATAATTGGGAATAAATCACATTTTGTCATGGATACAATAGAACGTACGTACACATGAGAGATAATATCATTACATTAATAGTGGAAGAGTATGGAAGTGGATGACATATTAAGGTTTATAAAATCAACATCATATAATTATTATAATATATATCCATTACTTTCATCATTATAACCATCCATGAAAAGTGGTGACAAAAAACAGATTACACTATGGTGAGGAAATGGTATGTTGTATGTCAGCACATGATGGGTTTTCATTTTTTGTAGGATAGATAAATCAAGTAATATGGTTATCCAATATTGATAATAAAATCATAGAAAATATATGATACTATGTTTTATACACTATCATGAATCAACTCAATAATACGATGTATAAAGATAAATGAACTTTGGTGACATAGTAAAAACACATATCTATTCTTCAACAGACAACCATTAAGCCTGTGTTCATGGGATATGGTGTTGGTATTAATGGAATACCAGAACCACTATAACACGGATAATGATTTTTAGATGTTAAATTTTGTAGTTTTTTTTTGATCTATAAGGCTGTCTTTTGGGTGAGGATGTGAGGGAGGAGGATCCCGTTTATAATTGCGTTGTGTTTCACATTTGGAAACAATAAATAGAAAAAATTAATATATTTTAATTTTCACTTACAAATGTCTTGAAAGGTAGTTATTTATAATATAAAATAAAAATGGATGAAATAATCTTACCAAATATTTTTTAAAGATGTTTTGTTCATATTATTATAGTTATCATTTGGATTTAACACTTAATTAATCTATTTAACTCTTTCTCTGACAACGTGTGTTTTTATAAATCGAGAGTAAACATAATTACAATATTGTTCAAAAAACCTAATATTAGTCATGTATGACATTTTAAAATTCACCCTACTCATTTTTTAATGTTTTAATTTTTATATATTTTATAATATATGATAAAATATTATTTATTTTGACTTATCGTTATGTCATTTTTGAAACAATTTAGTTCGGGCCTTTAAAAAAATTAACACATAAGATAACATCTAAATAAAACATTTAATACATCCCTAGCATGTGTATATTTTCTAATGAATTCATGGTTGACATTAATTCGATAAAATTATTTTTAATATAGCATATTTAATTTAATATATTAATATCATGTTTTCATATTTATATTAATTAAACAATTACTCCATCATCATGTTGTATGAATTTAAAATAATTATTTATTAAATAAAAATTTAAAATAAATTATCATTATGAAGATAAATATTTTATCTTTATAATGAATATTTCTAATCTAATTTATCTTCTATATTACCCTATGTTAAAAAATATATAGTTATTAAAAATATGAGTATGAAGGCTTTGTGTTTTTCTTTAGATAATATATTATAAATGTTATAATGTCATCAAAGTGGCTCTAGAAGGTTATAATAGTGTCCCAAGGATGGTTTTGGGTGATATTCACATTTCCAATGAGATTTGGAAAATGGTTAGGGTAATTTTATAGTATTTTGAATATTATTTTTATCCATAATTACCTTATTACCATTAACTATTATAAAATATTAATAAATTTAATATTAATATTCCCCAAAATAAAAGAAACATATATAAATAATTTACAACCACTTATTCCACATATAAAATTTATTTTCCAAAAAACAATTATGTTACATTGATTACTATAATATTGATCCCATTGAAAGAATGAGAAAAATAATTATTAATCTCAAAACATACATAACATTATAATGTTTTTAAATTCATATTCAATGTCAAAATTATTCCAATGAAAAAAATTGAATTTAATGACATAAAGAAATAAATATACATTAAAAACAACTAAATATATAATTTTACTCTATAATCTATTAAGATGAAATTTTTTTTCTCAATGAAAAATTGAATTTCGTCATTATTCATTCAAATATGAAACAAATTAGAAAAATACCATTAATATAACCAATGTAAATATTTGTATTCAATTTTAAAATTAGAATCAAATTTTTTAACATAGTATATATAAAATTCATTGAAATTTTATTTTCAATTGGATCTCCAATTAACGGCGGTAAAACAACCGTTTAAAAAATATACACCCTTTATTGCATAAAATTGGTATTTTAATTATTTTAAGTCTATCCAAGTTATTGGGTGAATTTAAAAAAATTGATTGAATATGTTACATTTATTTTTCATTAAATTATTTTAATTATATTTATTAATTTAATTTATTATGACAAAATTTTTATGGTGGACATAAAAATATGTTTTAAAAAAACATGTCCTTTATATTAAATTGGTTTTTATTTTCATTTCAAATTAACAATTAATATGAGGGATTATTTTTTAAAAAATAAATTAAACTATATTTTTATCATTTAGTTAATCTTATTCACTATCATCAACATAATTTATAGTATTAAAATAATAATATTTAATAGCATATCGTGGTTCACTTAGGCTCGATGTTGGGTAAAACTTATGAAATCGATAAGAATTAAATTTATAGAAGTAGAGGTATTTCAAAAAATCTTGTTGTGTTACATTATTTATTCATTTACTAAATTTCATCTTCACAATTTGAAATTTCACATCAAGCCAAAATGTTTGATTCCTTAAAATTAGTCTTTGGGAAACCAACAATATAAATAGGGTTAATAAAATAACCTCATAATAATAGGGAATGAGAAATGTGAAGGTCTCCAAAAATTAGGCTTTGGAATAAAATAACAATATTTGAAATTGAATAATAGGACATGAAAGATAAATAAAAACATCATTTTTTGATAGATAGTGGATGAAAATATGGATATCATAAATTCTTCCATCACAAAATTGTAAATTTGTGATGGGTTAAATTGGTCATTTAATTCATAGTAACAAAATAAAATGTATAGTTTTCAGGATACAATTTACATTCCTATTATTTATTGATTATTTATGTATCTAGATACACACTTGGGAAACTAATCTTACATGATTTCATTCCATGTAATAAGTCAAATATAAACTTTTTTGTTTTCTTGGATATTTTTTTACTTCATCCGTTACAACTGGAAATGACCGTTAAACTTGAATTTTTCATGACTGAAGCACTTTTATGAATCATAAGATCCATGTTTAATTCATTATGGAAATATATGTAATCATAACCAAAATGGTTAAAAGAATTTATCCAATATTTTAGATCATACTTTGACCACAATAAATAATATCCAATTTTCATCGTAATTCATTCCAACTGTAAGAATCATCCAATTATTTTAAAAAAAATTCATTGTCCCTTAATTAAAAAGGAAGGTCAATAAATTTAAAAAATCAACATAACATTAGATTTTACCTAGACAACGTAATGCATATCTTTTTTTCTGATACAAAATATTTGAATACCTTGATCAACTTAATGCATTATTTAAAACAATCAAGCTTCCAAATCTATAAAGAATTAGTATTGCAGTTTAATCCTAATAAGTCACATGATTCTTATAACCAGATTATAATATCATATTTCATCTATCCAAAAACAAAAAGAAATTATTTATTAACCATATACTATATTAATAGCATAAACTATATCTTGAACCCTTTTATTTTTCAGAGCTTAATTACGTAGATCCTTGGTACATCCATCCTCCTAGAGACCCATTTACATACTATTGAAACATTATATATTGATAAATTATACCTTTCCCCTATAATCACGAGTCATTTTAACATTATCTCCAAACTTGAAACAAACTCCAATTTCCTTTACGCAGGTTCCAGATTATTTCTTCCAAAAATTATCATATATTAAAAGATCATTTTTCCCCTTGTTCTTTTATCTATCTCTTGTTACATCATTCCCTTTTTCTCCTAATTTACCATATAGTCATAAGACATAGTGAATTATTTATCTTTTTTGATAGTACATGACACTAAATATACACATTATGAGAATTATTAGAAGAAAAATTTCATTTGGATGAATGGATTTATCTAATAAATGAAAAAATCATTTTTAATCTATGAGTTGTGTATGTAGTACACATCATGCTTTTATAACCTTGTAAATTTGGCATCAAATATAGTAACTGTCATGATCCCCTCCCAACAAGGTGTACCCCTCTTTGGCTGGTAATGTGATAAGAGAGATAGTGACCAACAAACCTCACCTCCAGTAGGCCCGGGTATGTGACAAGCAGTGAATCTATAAGAAACACACAAATGGGAGGCATTACCCTATAAGAGAAGACATGAAAAATAGATAGATATGACAAAATCAAACAAACTCTAAATCAGACTGCCATATAAAAGAAATCACAAGTACACATAAGTAATTTCATTAAAAAAATACTATAATTGAATGGGAAAACATTATTAACCAAATGAAAGTAAAAAAACATCAACCATGAAGGCCAAAAAACTCATGTAACCCCCAACTAGGAGTAACCAGCCTAATATCCAACCATCTCTAAGTGATCTGAATAATAGTTTATATTAATGTAGGGTAAGTATAATTGTATACTCAGTATGATAATCCCTGAAGCCTCTTATAAAAATTTAAAGAAATCATGCTAAAGAACAGTGAACAATAAGTGCAACTATCTCATCATCTAAATAGGTATACTATGTTCTTATTGTAACAGCCCGAGATTTTATGAAAAATATTCTTTTTAATTTCATTAATGTCTTGTGTTGTACGCTACACCAAAATGAGCTTGCACAACACACATCCTTGACTTGCCTTGCATTACACGCAATCACGACCTTCCTCGATAGCGTGTGTAGTATGCAATAACGAGTTTCACTAAACAACAATATGCTATTAAAATATTATTAAAACTAGCCGTTATGAATAGTAATAACCACTTTTTGAAATTTTGTAAATTTTATTTTTCAAAATGGAATTCATTTTTGGATTCTTAATATCAAAATTAGCTTAGGGTGAAATTTTGGTACTTTTCGGATAACTTTCATTTTCTGATGAATAGTGAAATTTACTAAATTTTAATTAAAAACAACATTTTTAATCGAAATAATTAATAGTGATAAATTATTAATTTGAGTGTTTTTAAAGTATATTTAAAATATATTTTTACAATTTGATACAATGTTGTTCATTGGATGTAATTTCACATTTAAACCAGACATAAACAAGTGTTAATCTTTTGATAGTTATTATCTCTTAAGAACACGCTATTTGTTTTGATGATGGGAATTAATTTTTAAATTAATTAATTCAACTGATATGTTTTTAATTTGGTAAAATAGAAATCATTTTTGAGTTCATAATATCAAATATATCTTAGGCCTAATTTTTGGTATTTTTCTGGATACTTTCATTTTTGATGAATAGTGAAACCACTAAGTGGTAGTTAAGAAAAATGAATTTTTCATCAAACTTAATTTCACCGCTTCTGTGAGTGGAATTTCAAAAATAGGAGAGACACGGTTGATGTCAGTAAGTAAAATGTGGTTCAATGAGATGAAAAATATTTTTGTTGAATAGTAACTTTTTACGTTTTTTTACCACTGTTAAAAGTAAATAGGGTAATTAAGGGTAAAAATGATATTATTATTACCCTAACACATGTCCTAATTCTATTGGTTATGTGTAATTCGACCAAAAACAACTTTAGGAATAAAATATGACCATTTAGGCCCACTTGGATTAGATTAGGACATTTATTATTAATTTATTTAAAGAAGGGTTAAAATAGTTAAAATCAATGTTTAATAAGTAAATCATTTTTAATATAGGGTTATACATAAGATAAATTCTACTATAAATATTCATTAGAAATATAAAAATATTTCCTACATAATTTTATTTTATTTTTAATTTTTAGACATTAAATAATTTAATTTATTTATGACACAAAGATGATACAGTAATTATTTTATTAATAAAATATTGACATAATTGATGTTATAAATACCCAAATAAATGTAATTTCAGACTTTTTATGAAATAAAAAAAATTATAGGTTAATATGACATGTTATTATTGATTTAATATACTTTTTTCGACTAATAATTCTGTTATTATTTTTACAAAAATCAATTACAAAATAGTGTCAAAATTGACATAAAATAGTTTTTAAAACAAATATTATATTATTAATTGTTATTTTATTCCTAAAAATCTATGTTTCGGCCAAATGACTTAGATATGGTTATATATATTAATAATAAACAACTTGGGGTCCGTTTTTCTTTTTGTAGTAAGTTTATTAACCTTATAGTATAAAAACACAAGAAGACACGGTAAAAGTAAAATTATTTTACTTAATGTTAAATCTAAATGATAAGGTCAAAATAGGAACCTAAACTTGTCTAAATTCTATTGTATGAGAGGATTTATAACCATACCCACCTTATCTTCGAAATGAATCAATTTGGAGCTATTTAGAACTGAATTTGGCTTTATAATAAAATAATATTTTTAGTTATTCCAAAGGTGCCCCTCTCCTCCCTTATAAAAGGGCACCCCCTCCCTCTCTTCCTCACACCACTTTGAGCCCTCAAGCTCGGAAAACCTCTAAAAAAGTCTCTTCTACACTTCCCTAGAAACATCATAGAGGTTCTGGTATTCCTCAAAGACCAATTTTAGTGCCCTAAGAGGAGGTCTCAAAGAGGCGCTTCAAAGAAGAGGTAATTTCCGTTACCGATTCTTTCATCTCTATTTCTTCTTCCAATTCTTCTTCATAGGTTGTTTAATTATGAAGTAATAACATCAGTATCACTTATATACTGATATGTTATTATAATTATGAAACAGCCTTATTTCACCATCTATCCATCCTACGGAAAACGAAATCACCGCGCGTGCGTACGTACAGAATACCGTCTCCACGCCGTGGTGTAATCTATTTTCCACCACCACCTTACTGGGATGGGTATAATGGTGTAAATAATAACTATATATGATTATTGTAAAGTGATATTGATTCTTAAATAGTATACTTACACTCCAATACAATTCCACGATCATGAGAATGATATCATCGCTCGTGCGTACGTACGGACTACCGTCTCCACGACGTGATGAGATTCATTCTCCACGTTAACCATTCATGAATGATTATAAAGTATATATAATAATTAACAATGAAATATATGACATAATAATGATTCTGTATTTATGTTTATATATATTTATTTCATCTACTTAATTCCATTCAACTCAATAAGGAAAAGAAAACAACGTTCATGTGTACGTACGGTCTACCATCTCCATGAACGGTGTATTTCTTTCCATTTACTAATCTATTATATATATATATATTCTGAATATATATTATATATAAATCATGTTTTATATTCTGGAATTAAGTAATCATGATCTAAGTAATCATATGAATAATTACAAGTCAAAACACAGACGACAAATGAAACGATTTTACCCAAAATGCTCTTTAACATGGAATTTACAAAAGAACGGGTAATATAAAGCCATAAGTGAACCATATATGATATCATAACAATGATTATGATTCTAGAATAATTCAATGACATTATTTAAATCATTATACAGGAGGTTTGGACACATACGAAGCAAATCGGACCTAAGGTAAGGGAAATATCACAATCTCATTTTTATCCGAGATTGTTTATACTTTAGTATTTACTGGGGTGTATTTTATCAGCCAAATCCATGTTTCCTCAATATATAATATTATTTCCATCCACCTACAATTTTTTAAATCCAATTTTACCCTTCGGTGAGTTTTTAGTAAAGGATATGAAAGGAATCTTTTGTTGTTTTTCGTACGAGATACTTTTTGACTTTTCTAACAAAAGTACGAAGAATGTTTTTATTAAACTTATACGGCATGAATGGATTTTTAAAACAATATTTCCAAGAATATTCCTTTACAAGTTTTCAAGTTTATTTTTAATCAACTTCTTTTAGTTTAGAATTGTATGACATGTTAAGAAAGGAATTTTTTTTTGAAGTAGAAAGGATATTTTTCTCTAGAATGGAGTTCAAGTGTTTTATCAAAATTATTTTCCATCTAAGATAATAAACGGTTCTGTTTCTATCCCTATTATTACATTGATTTGATTATGTTGTGATGGAATTATTTTTATGAATTCCTTTTCCTTATATGAATTGTTTTATGATGTCATGATGTTTAAGAATCCCATTTTTATTACATGGGTTATGCAATGATGTATGATTTATGATTTTGTGGCACACATAGGAATGGTATCATTATGAGATGGGTGGGACCTATATCTCCCTCCAATGAATTGGGTAAAGATTTTATATCTCATGAGATAGACATGGCTAGAACGGTAGGTTATACCAGTTCAGTGAAACATGACTGAAACGAGGAATGAACTCGGTTCAGAAATGGACTTTGTACAGTAAGATATTATTGGCAATGAGTATTGACTAACAAGAAATGATTCTATATGATTATGTGTGTATGATACAAAGTTTCATGTTTTAAGTTATGATTATTGGGATTTCATTTCAGTACTATGATTTATCCCATGTTATTAAATTATGCTCTCTTTTGGAGGTTAAGATTTCCAAAATGTTATGTTCTTATGAATATGATGTGATTGATATTTCTTTTGTTTACCCTTACTGAGCATTTAAGCTCACCCTTTTATGTTTTCTTTTCCCCGGGATATAAATAAAGGTTTTAGGTATTAAAAAAAAGGAAGATCTTTATGGGAGATGTTGAAGATCTTTCACCATGATTAGAAGATTATATTCCGAGTTTCCAAAGATACTAAACTATTACGGTCCATGAATGTGTGTTTTTGATTTGTACTAAGTATTACGCAAAAGTAATGTAATGTCAATGTACTTTAAGCTTCGGGTCTCTATAGTTGGTATCAGAGGAAAGGTTTAGTCAACCTTTGGAAACTAGGATGTGAGAACTTTAGTGAGATCCCTAGAGATATTTCTACGGTATGTCTACGGATGTCTCTAAGGTTTAATATACATAGAGGTTATAGTCCTAGAATTGCACTAACGATATTAGAATTTAACCTAAGATGTTAGATATTGAGGGTACTCCCCCTTTTATTATATTGATTTCCCTAGAATGATTTTTTCCTCTCACACTATTCTTTTTGGGTTTTAGATGATGGCTGGAAACCGAAGGAACCGTGTTGATCAATGCAATGGACAATGCAATGGTTGTCCTCCTGAAAAAACAAATGTTATGGGAGATGGAGTGAAAAATATTATTGCTATACTTACACAAGCTATGAATCATTCTGGACTTACAAATGAGCAGAGAAGGGAACAATATTCTATTGAGTCCTTCATGAGGCAACGTCCACCTTCTTTCAGTGGGTCTTCTGATCCACTTGTTGCTGAACAATGGATCAGTACTACTGAAAGGATATTTTTAGTTTTTCAATGTTCTGAACATGATAAAATCATCTTAGTAGTATATCTTTTGGAAGGTGAAGCTGATCAATGGTGGAATCTTATCAAGAATACGAGGCAAATATATGAAATTGAGTCCATGGAATGGGATGAGTTCAAGAACTTATTTTTCAATAAGTACTTCCCTCATATTCTTCGTACAAAGATGGAGAAGGAGTTTCTTGAACTAAAGAAAAAGGATGATGAATCTGTTGGTATATACGAAGCGAATTTTACAAGGCTTGAAAGGTATGCATCTGGATTTATCATCCAACCTGAAAGTAAAGTTGATCGATTCTTCAGTGGCTTAAAACCAAATCTTCGAAGGGAATTAGCTATAAGAGACTTCAGTAGCTATGATGAAATTGTGTGTTGTGCTATCAAGGTAGAAATGGAATTTGGTGTTACTTATCCATATCATAGTTTTGACAAGAAACGAAAGATGGAGTTCAAGGAGAAATCTCAGAATAACGGTGAAAAGAAGATGAATGTTTCCTTACGCTCAAGGTGTGGAAAGAAGTATGGTGGAGATTGTCTTAAAGGTAAAGTAAATGTTTCAAAAGTGGAAAGGAAGGTCATCAGGCATTTGAATGCCGTAATGATGGGAAGAAGATGTCTAATGATGCAAAAAAAGGAAGGGATACACAGAATGAACCTACTACACCTCAATGCTTCAAGTGCAAGGAAATGGGGCATTATGCTAATAAATGCCCTAATCCAAGGGTTAGTGATGATCGACATGAGCAACCACTTAAGGCAAAGGACAAAGGGAAGTCACATGCGATCACCATTGGCGATGTTGAATATGACAAAGATGTGGTGGAATGATTAAGTGTTTATGTAATGGGATTCCAAAATAATGTTGTATATAGTATTGTGGAATATTGGAATATTTATGTATTGGTCTATTGTGGTTTTCAATAATTTTATGGCATCGGTAACCGTGAAAAGTGATTGAAATATTTTTGGAAAGCAGATGATATGCACATAATGAAGGGATAAAGAGAATCTAATATGTTTGATAGTATTCATGATCTCATGATTGATATAAGGACTAAGTGATATCATGGTTTGAGGATATATAATTTTGAGGATTTTGGTATGTATAAAGTGTTAACTTTTAACTGCATTCATGTTTTCAATAAGGTTCAATGGATATTAATTCTTCAAGAGAATACATGATTAAGGTATTCACATATTTGTAATTTAACCAACAAGATATATCTTATGATATATGGGGGATAAATGATGGCATTCATGTGATCATTTTCTTTATACTACGAGCTTGGACCGAAGTATTTTAGATAAGCCTAAAGATTGGAATGGATTATGTTGGAAATAAGTTAGTATTGTCTAAGAATAAAACTTTTTTGATATTGTTTATGGGATGTTATAGTAATATAACTTTAGAAAAAGGACAACCTACAGGACGGGTGACAACTCATCGCGTCGGAAAAGGCTGTGGGAATCAAACCCACAACCGAAGTGCGACTGGCCTTTATCGCCTACCACTGGCCTACAGGAAGTCCCTGTTCAGTAGAAACTAGTTTTATTATATTAAGCAGTATGATATATGAAGTATAAGTCAATTTTAGGAACCATATATGATTAATCTCACTATAGATGGACTTATGCATTTTTTGATAACTTTTCTAACCTTTTGTTTGAGACAGATGGAATGAACCATCATTCTATCACATGATCTGCTAACACATCCCGAATGACAAATTCAACTTCATTTCTTTAAGGGATGAAGTGGAAATTGTTCAATTCACGAACAATAGTGAGATTGTACCAAAATCCTGAAAGTATTTCTTTTTAATTCATCAACTTTTGGGAAATGATCTTGAAAACCAAAAATATTATCCTAGTTCTATTATATCTGATGAATCAGATGGTACCTTAGATCGTCACAAATTTATGGCTTTGTGATTGCTGGCTTTTCCATAGCCATGTTCTCTACCACTCTCCATTAGAACATGATGGTTAGATTTCTCTTCCATATCCATATTTTCACCTATGTGGAAACCCAGTGATTAGTTTATTTGGGTAACCGTTACGTTTCATAATTCTGTTTTTAAAGATTGGTTTTGGTATTCCTTTTTACGATGTGGGTTTCTATTAAAGAAACATTCAAATAGTAAACCATTTATAACCCCGAAGAATTTCGAGGGAGAAATTCATTTTAAGGGGGGTTGAATGTAACAGCCTGAGATTTTATGAAAAATATTCCTTTTAATTTCATTAATGTCTTGTCTTGTACGCTACACCAAAAGGAGCGTGCATAATACACATCCTTGACTTGCCTTGCATTACACGCAATCACGACCTTCCTCTATAGCATGTGTAGTACGCAATAACGAGTTTCACTAAACAACAATATGCTATTAAAATATTATTAAAACTAGTCGTTATGAATAGTAATAACCACTTTTTGAAATTTTGTATATTTTATTTTTCAAAATGGAATTCATTTTTGGATTCATAATATCGAAATTAGCTTAGGGTGAAATTTTGGTACTTTTTGGATAACTTTCATTTTCTGATGAATGGTGAAAATTACTAAATTTTTATTAAAAACAACCTTTTTAATCGAAATAATTAATAGTGATAAATTATTAATTTGAGTGGTTTTAAATTATATTTAAAATATATTTATACAATTTAATACAATTTTGTTCATTGGATTTAATTTCACATTTAAACCAGACATAAACAAGTGTCAATCTTTTGATAGTTATTATCTCTTAAGAACACACAATTTGTTTTGACGACGGGAATTAATTTTTAAATTAATTAATGCAACTGATATGTTTTTAATTTTGTAAAATAGACATCATTTTTGAGTTCATAATATCAAATATAGCTTAGGCCTAATTTTTGGTATTTTTCTGGAAACTTTCATTTTTTGATGAATAGTGAAACCACTAAGTGGTAGTTAAGAAAAATGAATTTTTCATAAAATATAATTTTACCACTTCTGTGAGTGGAATTTCAAAAATCCTAGAGACACGATTGATTTCAGTAAGTAAAATGTGGTTCAATGAGATGAAAATAATTTTTGGTGAATAGTAACTTTTTACTTTTTTTTACCACGGTTAAAAGTAAATAGGGTAATTAATGGTAAAAATGATATTATTATTACCATAAAACATGTCCTAATTCTATTGGTTAAGTGTAATTCGACCAAAAACAACCTTAGGAATAAAATATGACCATTTAGGCCTACTTGGATTAGATTAGGACATTTATTATTAATTTATTTAAAGAAGGGTTAAAACAGTTAAAATCACAGTTTAATAAGTAAATCATTTTTAATATAGGGTTATACATAATATAAATTCGACTATAAATAGTAATTAGAAAGATAAAAAGATTTCCTACATAATGGTATTTTATTTGAAATTTTTAGACATTAAATAATTTAATTTATTTATGACACAAAGATGATGCAGTAATTATCTTATTAATGAAATATTGACATAATTGATGTTATAAATACCCAAATAAATGTAATTTCAGATCTTTTATGAAATAAACTAATTTTCTAGGTTAATATGACATGTTATTATTTATTTAATGAACTTTTTTCGAACTAATCATTCTGTTATGATTTTCACAAAAATCAATTACAAAATAGTGTCAACATTGACATAAAATAGTTGTTTAAAGAAATATTATATTATTAATTGTTATTTTATTCCTAAAAATCTAAGGTTCGGCCAAATGACTTAGATAAGGTTATATATATTAATAATAAACAACTTGGGGTTCTTTTGGCTTCTTATAGTAAGTTTATTAACCTTATAGTATAAAAACACAAGAAGACACGGTAAAAGTAAAATTATTTTACTTAATGTTAAATCTAAATGATAAGGTTAAAATAGGAACCTAAACTTGTATAAATTCTATTTGATGAGAGGATTTCTACCCATACCCACCTTATCTTTGAAATGAATCAATTTTGAGCTATTTAAAACCTAATTTGGATTTATAATAAAATAATATTTTTAGTTATTCCAAAGGTGCCCCTCTCCTCCCTTATAAAAGGGAACCCCATCCCTCTCTTCCTCACACCACTTTTAGCCTTCAAGCTCGGACAAACTCTGAAAAATTCTCTTCTACACTTCCCTAGAAACATCCTAGAGGTTCTGGTCTTCCTAAAAGACCAATTTTAGTGCCCTAAGAGGAGGTCTCAAAGAGGCGCTTCAAAGAAGAGGTAATGTCCGTTACCGATTATTTTATCTCTATTTCTTCTTCCACTTCTTCTTATTAGGTTGTTTCATTATGAAGTAATAACATAAGTATCACTTATATAATTATATGTTATTATAATTATGAAACAACCTTATTTCACTATCTATCCATCCTACGGAAAACGAAATCACCGCGCGTGCGTACGTACGGAATACTGTCTCCACGCCGTGGTGTAATCTATTTTCCACCACCACCTTACTTGGATGGGTATAATTGTGTAAATAATAACTATATATGATTATTTTAAATTGATATTGATTCTGAAATAGTATACATACACTCCAATACAATTCCACGATCATGAGAACGATATCATCGCTCGTGCGTATGTACGGACTACCGTCTCCACGACGCGATGAGATTCATTCTCCACGTTAACCATTCATGAATGATTATAAAGTATATATAATAATTAATAATTAAATATATGACATAATAATGATTCTGGATTTATGTGTATATATATGTATGTCATCTACTTAATTCCATTCAACTAAATAATGAAAAGAAAACAGCGTTCATGCGTACGTACGGTCTACCGTCTCCTTGAATGATGTATTTATTTACATTTACTGATCTATTATATATATATATTCTGAATATATATTATATATAAATCATGTTTTATATTCTTGAATTAATTAATCATGATCTAAGTAATCATATGAATAATTACAAGTCAAAACACGGACGACAAATGAAACGATTTTACCCAAAACGCTGTTTAACATGGAATTTACAAATGAACGGGTAATATAAAGCCATAAGTGAACCATATATGATATCATAACCTTTATTATGATTCTGGAATAAGTCAATGACATTATTTAAATCATTATACAGAAGGTTCGGACACATACGAAGCAAATCGGACCTAAGGTAAGGGAAATATCACAATCTCATTTTTATTCAAGATTGTTTATACTTTAGTATTTACTAGGGTGTATTTTATCATCCAAATCCTTGTTTCCTCAATATGTAATATTATTTCCATCCACCTACAATTTTTTAAATCCAATTTTACCCTTCGGTGAGTTGTTAGTAAAGGATATGAAAGGAATCTTTTGTCATTTTTCATACGAGGTACTTTTTGACTTTTCTGAAAAAAGTACGAAGAATGTTTTTTTAACTTATACGACATGAATGGATTTTTAAAACAATATTTCCAGGAATCTTCCTTTACAAGTTTTCAAGTTTATTTTTAATCAAATTCTTTTAGTTTATAATTGTATGACATGTTAAGAAAGGAAAAGTGTTTTGAAGTAGAAATGATATTTTCCTCAAGAATGGAGTTCAAGTGTTTTATCAAAATTATTTTCCACCTAAGATAATAAAAGGTTCTGTTTCTATACCTATTATTAAATTGATTTGATTATGTTGTGATGGAATTATTTTTATGAATTCCTTTATCTTATATGAATTGTTTTATGATGTCATGATGTTTAGGAATCCCATTTTTATTACATGGGTTATGCAATGATGTATGATTTATGATTTTGTGGCACACATAAGAATGGTATCATTATGAGATGGGTGGGACCTATATCTCCCTCCAATGCATTGGGTAAAGATTTTATATCTCATGAGATAGACATGGCTGGAACGGTAGGTTATACTGGTTCAGTGAAACAGGACTGAAATAAGGAATGAACTCGGTTCAGAAATGGACTTTGTCCACCAAGATAGTCCTGGCAATGAGTATTGACTAACAAGAAATGATTCTCTATGATTATGTGTGTATGCCAGAAAGTTTCATGTTTTAAGTTATGATTATTGGGATTTCATTTCACTACTATGATTTATCCCATGTTATGAAATTATGCTCTCTTTTGCAGGTTAAGATTTCCAAAATGTTATGTTCTTATGAATATGATGTGATTGATATTTCTTTTGTTTACCCTTACTGAGCATTTAAGCTCACCCTTTTATGTTTTCTTTTACCCAAGATATAAAGAAAGGTTTTTGGTATTAAAAAAATAAAGATCTTTATGGGAGATGTTGAAGATCTTTCACCATGATTAGAAGATTATATTCCGAGTTTCCGAAGACACTAAACTATTACGGTCCTTGCGTGTGTGTTTTTGTTATGTACTAAGTATTCAAAAAAAGTAATGTAATGTCAATGTACGTTAAGCTTCGGGTCTCTACACTTATCCTCACCATGGATACTCTCATCAAATATCACATATAAGAGTATATAATATAATAATGAATATCAAGGGTATCCCACTACCACTTGCCCAATGGTTTGCTTCTTTTCCCTTACATCACATGTCCTAAACATCTCTCTCTAAAAAGGATTCCCCAAAGACAACTGAGCAAAGCAGCACAACATGCACCTCATGGAGCATAACCTCCATGTCCATGTAACCAAAGTAAACAGGTAGTTTCTGGTAGCCACTATATCCCGCATAATGTGTATCATACGTCAGGCATTATACCTCAAGCCATTACAACCCATACAATGAGTAAGGATCCTCAAGCCATCATAGCCTATACATGTTATGCCAATAGTAGCCCATGAGAAACTATATTCAAAATATATGTGTGTGAATAACCACATGCCATTACAACCATCTACACACATATACAAGGAAATCTAACTGATGTGCCTACCAGAACAAGTAACAACAAAAAGAAGAGAGTGGGGACAAAGGGGGTAGTCATCCATCCGTCCTCCCACTAGAATGTAGTGGAAAACACCCCTAGGGCTCAGAATCCCCAGGGTGTTAGTTTTTCTCACTAACTAAGTAGATTAGATTATAAAAACTAAAAATGTATATAATATACTATAGCTAACAACAAAACTATTGGCATAGCCTAGTCTTAGACTCATATTTAGCTAACTTCTATCGGACTCATGGTTGCCACTTCTAAGACTATTAATCCTATAAACATGCATCCATTTAAATAACTTTATTACATTAATTCATTACCTTTTTATCAGTTGTACTATATGTTAATTAATTATTAAATAATTAATTAACCATTAAAAATTCCACATTATATTTCATTAGAATCACACCGAAAGTCCATTCTTCCTTTAAATTTCACTATTAGCATTACATCCCACCAAACTCCAAAATCATCTGTTAAGATAATTTATTCAATCACATATTAATAGCATTATTACTTTTCCATATTCACAGGCATTCAAGAAAAGCCTTCTAAGCTACTAAACACAAGGGGGTCAACATAGTGGGTATCTGAACTACCCTTCATGCCATTGCCACCTATATCAAGAGGATATACCCATCCTCCCTCGAGAAGATAAACATGTAGAGCATGTGGAATACCCCATGCGTCTTCACCCCTTTTTGGAAGGAGGGTAAGAAAGACCAGCTTCCTTGAGCAGTGGGGAACATAATGCAGATAAACAACTAAAAATAACCAGGAAGCATCCAAACATTCACATCCAACCTGTTTCATTATCTCTGATGTCCTCCCTAACACCAACATGCATAAATCGATGCCTCTCGCCACTCTAAGTGTCAACTTCTGCGACAACCAATGGGCCTCCCTGCCCCCATATATCAAAACATCCATCCATGCTCACATCATAACACAAGAATATGGAAACAAATATTATATAAATTAGTCTCTTAGATAATAAACAATTCTTTCTTCCATCACACACAATGATCTCTCTCAACTACTATAATAAGTCGCTCATCCTTTATAAGAAAGATAGTAACTCTGAACTCTATGAGTAATTATATTTTATTAAAAAAATAGTTATTTAATCCATCTTGAATTAACTGTTTCATTAATTGTTGGTTCAAACTATGGAAAACCTAAATAGAAAACTATCATAGCTATCAAAAATTTATACATTCTTACTTCAAAAATTTGATTAACATCAAATTAAAATAACAAAACTCAGATTCAGTTACATATAATTGAAAAAAATTACAATTAATTTTAGATTACGTTCAATACGATTTTCTATCATCAAAGACATGATAAACAAGGAATTAATATATAATACACTATCTATCAAAATAAGAGGCAATAGCATACGATAGATCCCAATTGATTTATATGGTCCAAATATCTATTATGTCGATTCGATTATGGTAAAATGGATAAATCATGATAACTATACAAATGAATGTAAATGAATATAGAAGAAATGAATACCCTACATCAAAAGTTTCAAGAAGGTCTTTATATGAGATTGATTCTCACAACAGATTATGATTACCTCCCCTGTGATAGCTACATCCACCCGAGGACGCCGCGACACGAACACACCAACTGAAACCCGAGAAAAATCTATTAGAATCATGGAGATAACATGTTGTGAAATGGAAAGGAGAAAACAGTGAAAAAGGATAAGAGAAAACACAAGAATAGAGGTGGATCAGACCTTCTGTTGATGACATATCGACACTTGCTGCATGCACCAAAACAGGGGGTGCACATGCAGCAGGAAGAAACTTCAGGGAAAATGATCCAAGGATTAAGGTTCGATCACACCACTCATATGGGAATAAGGAAAGGTTTGAGCATTTCGCACTCAGGATTTGAAAAATCGAAAAGATTTATTTTCCATTTAGAAGATTTATGGAGTAGCTGTTCAAGATACGATAAATTTTCCATTAAAATTGGATCACATTAAACCACACAGTTAGAAAAATTAAAGGCATATCGAGCCTTAGGGAAATTTATATTAGAGTTTTTGGATTTAAATCAGACATAAATCCATTAATACAATGCCTTGAATGCATTTAACATCAATGAAAATGTTAAATTGTAAAAAATGTAGGAACCTAGAAACACTGTAAACCTATCGATGCAGGAAACATTGTACACCTACCGAATCTGGAAACACTATTCAAAAAATAGCTCACTAATGGCACTATTCATATAATGACTCACTGAGGTCACTATTCACATTAGTCTCACTGATGCACTTTTCACATCGGTCTCACAGATGACACTGTTCACATCGGTCTCACTGAGGAAACTTTTCACAAAATAAATCACAGATGACATTGTTCACATCGGTCTCACTGATGCACTATTCATATCAGTCTCACCGATGCACTCTTCACATCGGTCTTACTGATAACACTGTTCATATCAGTCTCACCGATGGCATAGTTCACTGAATGAATCACTTATGTGACTATCCAAATCCCTCTCACCAATGAAAATTTCCACATAAAGACTCCCTGATTACACTGTTCACATCGGTGTCTCCGATGTAATGTTCATATCAGTCTCACCTAGGGAACTATTCACAGAAAGACTCCCTGATGGAACTATTCACAAAATGAATCACTGATGGACTGTTCACAATGGTCTCCTCAATGCACTATTTACATCGGTCTCATAGATGGTACTCCTCACTGAATGAATCACCGATGGCATTATTCACATCAGTCTCACTAATGTACTGTTCACATGAGTCTCCCCGATGGCACTATTCGAATAGGTATCACCGATGCACTTTTCAAAGAATGACTCACCAATGGAACTATTCACATATGTCTCACTAGTGACCCTATTCAAAAAACTGGAAACACAATTCACAAAACTGTAAATTTGGAAGAGTGTTGCGGATAAGTCACTTTGACCTCCCAGAACAACTCAAACACCAAATTTTAGCTATGGAATGGACTAGAGAGGTCCGAGCCATTACATCAGATAACTCTCAAAACATTATCATCCTCAAGAATTCAAAACCAACCTAAAATGAATCATAAACGGTGTCTGGACACCACCCATCACGATACCTCTCAAAAAAGTGAAATCTCCAAGAAGAAAAAAAAGAAAGCCATCTCATAAACATGAATGGTCTACAACCACAAACCAAACATCATTTCATGAAATGAGTTAAACATCAATCAACTCTTGGTACTTGGAATGTATCTACAACTCATGTCCCTAGGTACTCTTCTCCATGGCACCGTGTTGCCACAAGACACAAGAAAAAAGGATAGAATGCCCACATAACACCTTCTCTTTGCGGTCTTGGATCTCCATAGGTCGTTCCTTGAAGGTCGCATGATCATCAAGATTGATCACTCCCAAATTAATGAAATGAGAGTCATCATGAAGATAACGACAGATATGTGACACATGAAAAACAACATCTATCTGACTCAACTAGGGGAAGTAATACTCAATATGACACAACTCCTACTTGAGACATCACCTTGAATGCCCCAAAAAACTGATGAGATAGCTTACTAATCTGAAAAAACCTTCACTTACCACAAATAAGTTTCAAATTTAGAAACATGTGATCTGCAACATCAACCCCCCAAGGTATCCTCCTTTGATTGAAATATGATTTTTAACTATCCTACACTTTCCTCATCCTCTCACGAATAACCTGAACCATCTTTGTCATATTCTGTAATAGTTCTGGTCCGAGAATTGCAAACTATATTACCCCATTCTAGCATAATGGAGAACCTAATGGTCAGCCATACAAGGCTTAAAAAGATTCCATATCGATGGTGGAGTAAAAATTATTGTTCTACATGAATTCCAGCAAGGGTAAATGAATCATCCAAAAACTGAAAAAATATAAGATATAAGAGTCCAACATGTCTTCAAGAGTATGAATGGTGTGATCATTCTGATCAACCGTTTGCAGATAAAATGAAGTGCTAATGGATTGCTGAGACCCAAAATCATGTTGGAGACCACTACACACCCTAGATTTAAAACTAGGATCTTGATCAGAAATGATCAATGTTAGGACTCTTTGGAGTCTCCCCAACTCCTCTAGATACTGCATTGACAAAAAATCCACTAATCTCAACTCCTTGATCGCTATTATGTGGGCTGATTTTTTAAACAATCCACAACCAACAAAATAACATCATTTCCTCCATGAGATCGAGTTAATCTAGTAAAAAATTCCATTTAGATGTCCTCCCACAGCCATTGAGGAATATCTAATGGATAGAGAAAACCACCAGAGACATAGTGCTAGGAATTTACCATCTCACATACAAAACATCGAGACAAAACTCTTCAACTGTACTATTCTTCCCAGGCCAGAAAAACTAACTCCTCAATGCTCGGTACATCATTTTCATGCCAGGATTTACCATTAAAGGTGACCTATGGAACGCTCTGAGAACTGTTTCCCGCATTTCCAAAGGAACTAAAATACTTTCAAGATCAAACACTTAGTGTTTTTCATCATCATCTCAGCATCATGGGCCTCACCACAAATAACATAGTCTCTCCAGACATCAACATCTAGATCCCCCAACTAGGACCCTTCCACCTACTAAACAAGAGAGGTCTACACCATCATCTAAAAAGACAACCTATACCCTCAACTTCTCCTATATCGAGATGTAATGCCGAATGTTATTCCATCACTCTGTAGGAATCACTAAATTCACAAACTTCACCCTTAAGTGACTTATTTCTAAGTGCATCCACCTCAAAATTCAACTTTCCAGGTGTATACGATATTTCAATGTCATATTTCTATAAGAACACCATCCACCAATGCTACTACAAGTTCAAGTCACGTTAGGAAAAAACAAAATGCAGGCTCTTTTGATCTATGAAAACCACAAATCACTTACCAATGAGGAAATGTCCCAAAAACTATAGAGAAAACACCATGTGTATGCTTTACTCTCTAAGTACGGGTATCATCACTAGGTTGTCCTCCTCATACCCCCTCTTCGCTTTGTTGATCCAAAGATGGTCCAACCTACTGCTACTGCCTCAGCTGGAACTTCCCCAATAGAGGAACTTGTAGTGACACACTTGGCGCATGATGAAAACTCTTAATGGTTGGGAACTCTCTTTCCTAATGACCATGAACTCCAAAAAAACAATCACATGATCCCTTTGCATTGGCCTTAGAGTCACAACCCCTAGAGAAATGAGATGTTGAGGGTTGGGACCTACCCTTTGCCAAACGGAAACAATTTTGTCCTGAAAACCATGAACCCCAGACCACATCTCTTCTTCATGAGGAATCATAATGACTCCCATTCCATAATGATTCAATTGTATCTAATGTACTCTCAACAACCTCTTCCCTCCTCAACACCTCAATATGTGTCTTCAGCCTAAATGGGGTGACCTAGAAGTAGATGTCTTGATGAAAAGCCACCTCAAAATGACTTACCCTAGACTTATCATATAGAAACATGACTTAATCATATCGTAATAGGTTATTGAAAAGGATTCAAAACTCCCACACATTGGATATCCCCTATCGAAGGGTAAGAAGATCTTGATGACTAGACGCCTTCTTAGATGAAGAAAGAATATCAACTCTAAAATTTTCTCAAAACTCCTCCCATGATATCATTGACACCTCGTGATCCCTAAGCAATAAGAACCACTACTACCTCACTGCTCCACACAACATTGTCATAAAAAATGAAACCCATTCCTCCTTCCAATCACAGATTGAACTGAAGGTTATCTCAACCTCCACCAACTAGTCTCTCATGACTGCATAAGAATCAAATCCCTCATAATTCTATAGACTATGTCATATAAACTCTTAGAGTGTCCCCCTATAAGTGTCATAGTCTACCACCTCTACCCTGTGACAATCTACTGGTGCAACATGTTGGACATCATCTGCATGAACCTCACAAGGAATTCAACTTGAATCCATACCTGTAGATCTCCAAAACATGGAATATTGAATGATCAACATTAATTAATTAGTTTTGTTTCTTTTATTCATTTTAGGGTAACATATCCCAAGGTCTATCCATTAAAAAACATGCACAAAGAAGAATGATCCATGATAATTTTCAATGTCTCAACCTTGTAACCAGTATCACCTCATTTAGAATCAACTACAAACATAAAGGTTCAATCATCCAATCAAAGGGGGCCCTAAACGCCTATGTCCCAGCTAGTCTCCAGTGTTGAAATCACTTTCTAAACATAAATAACTTTGTTTCCCTTCAATCCCATGAAACCTCACCAGTTCCTACCACCAAAATCCATCCTATCTCTCAACCTCCATTTAATATAAATCTTTTATAACGCCCTCCCCACATGTTTTTCTCCTACTAGGACAGAAATGTGATAAGGGATATTGTTACCCCCATGTCTTGCCCCTAGTAGGCCTCAGTATGGTGACTTGCACCAAGGGTATAGTAATCAAGAAAATGAGAGGAATTACCATCTATGTGAACACATGAAAAAGAGAGAGATAACACTGACACCAAAAAACTTGAACTCAGACTATAATATAAAAGAAATCCCATGTACACATATATAATGTAAGGAAAAAACTTCTACAACTGAAAGGGAAAAGTGAATGTATGAGAAGAAATTAAAAACAACAGCTACCACGAAGCCTGAACAGCTCATGTAACCCCAAGCTAGTAGTAAATTTCCTGATCTCCAACTAACTCCAAGTGACCTAAAAAAATAGTTTATATAAAAAAAGGGTGTCTATTATAGTATACTTAGTAGGATCATCCCCAAATCCTCTCCTGAAAAAGTAATGAAAGAATGCTAAAGAGTAGTGAACAATTAGAGAAAATGAATCCTCAACTAAATATGTAAACTAAGATCCATCTCCCCCAGGGATACTCTCACCAAGTATCTCATATAATATTATATTATATAATAAATAATATTAAGGGTACCCCACTACCACTTCCTCAAAAGTTTTCTACTTTTCCCCAATGTTGCACGTCTTAATCATATTTATCCCAAAAATGATTGCCTGCAGACACCTGGGAAAAGCAGCACAACATGAACCTCGTGCAACACAACCATTGGGTCTACGCAATAAAAGTTACCAGGTAGTTTCCGGGAACCACCACAACTTGTATAACAAGTAATAGACATTGGGAATTGTACCTTAAGCCATTACAACCCATAAAATGATTATGGATCCGGAAGCCATCGTAGCTTATACATGTTACACATATAGTAGTCTAGGGGAATCTATATTCAAAATATATGTGTATGAATCACCACAAGACAATATATCACTCTACACAGATATATGGGAAAAACTAAACGATGTTCCTACCAGCACAAGTAACTACAAAGAGAAGGGTCCAGGTCCAACATGTGAAGTCATCCATCCATCCTCCCATTGAAATGATAGGGAAAAACACCCCTAGGGATCAGAATCCCCATGGTGTCAATTTCCCTAACCGACGGGTTGTAGTAGTGTATAGAAACACAAAAAGTACAAAATATATTAGAACTCACAACCACACTATTGTAATAATATAGTCTTACACTCAACTGCAGGGGATAACGTCTCTCAGACTTGTAGCAACAACTTCTAAGCCTAGGTATCATATAAGAACACAACAATTTAAAGTGTTTTATTACATTACTTCATTCCATTTTTATTAGTTGCATGTTACATTAATTAGTTCATTAAAAATTAATTAACCATTAGCACATCCACTTTACATTATATTATCATCGCACACAAAGTCCTCTATTACTTTAAATGACAACCTCAACATTGTGTCCCAGCAAGCTCTGACCTTATTGGTTAACATCATTTATTCAATGATTTATTAACAACATTATTACATTCCCATATTCCCTTGAATTTTAGAAAAACATTCTATGATACTAAAAACAAGGGTGATCAACATGGTGGGTAGTTGAACTACCCATCAATTCATTACAACCTATAGCAATAAAGTAGACCCATCTTTACTCAAGAAGCTAAACATAGAAAGAAAATGTCATATCAGGTGCATCTTTGACCCTTTTAATAATGAGGTTGAGAAAGACCATCTACCTTGATCATTGGGTAAAATAGAGTAGATAAACAACCATGAAGAATCAGAAAGCATCCAAACATTCACATCTATCATGTTTCATCATCTCTAGTGTCCTCCCCGACGCCCACATGCCTAAACTAATGCATATCGCCACACATACATCAACTGATGCCACAACCAATAGTCCTACCAACCCCCACATATCACAGTAGCCATCCAGGATCACATCACATCACAAGAAGTGGGAAATAGACATCACATAAACTGGGCTCTTGGCACATAAACATGGCTTTCTTCATTCACACACAATGAACTCTCACAACTCCAAGCATAAAGATCATGGTCTTTACAAGAAAGAGGGTAACTCACAACCATATGAGGAATTATCATTTACCCAAAAACTAGTTATTTAATCCAAATTGAATTAACCAATTCATTAATAGTAGGTTCCAACTATGGGAAACATTAACAGAAAGCAATCATAGCTATCACAAATTTATAAATGCCTACTACAACAATTTGATTAACATCAAATTACAACAACAACTGGATTCATTTTCATGCCTCTATATCCTTGAATAATAATTAAAATTTATCCCAGTTTATGTTCATTATTAATTTCCCTCAGAAACTACATTCTAAATAAGGAAAATATAGATATCGCACAATCTTTAAAAAAGTGCCAATAACATACAATCGATACCAATTGATTTATCCAGTTCAAATATTTATTATGTCGATTCTATTGTGTTCAAGTGGCTAAGTAATGCTAACTCTACAAAGGCATGAAATAGAATATAAAATCAAAAAATCCCATACCTCAAACAGTTTTTGATGTTCATTATATGAGAACAAATCACACGATATATTACGATCACCCCCTGTGACAACTGCATTCACCCGAGGCTGCCGAAGCATGACCAAAGCAATCGAAACCCAAGAAAACTCCATTATAATCATAGTGATAACATGACATAACATGGAAAGGATAAAAAGGGGAAAAGGGATCGAATAAAATACATGAATAGAGGTAGATCATTACTTCTATTGATGACGAATTAACACTTGATCTTGCAACAAAACAGGGGGTATGCAAGCAATGGGAAGCAACTTGAAAGTGAAATGATCTAAGGATTAAGGATCAATCACAACAATTTTATGGGAAGAAGGAAAGGTTCAAGCATCTCACACCAAGGATTAGTACAAGGGAAGAAGATATGTCATCCATTTAGAAGATTTACAAATCATCAATTTAAGACTCATGGGATATTACATTAAATGTAGAAAACATTAAAATAGAGGGTTTGACCATGTAAAACCATCCCTAGCTGTAGAGAAATTACTATATGAGGTATGGGTTTGAATCAGCCTCAAATACCTTAAAACGTGGCCTTGAATGCAATTAACATCAACAAAAACCTTATAGTGGTGAAACTGTAGGAACCTGGAAACACTGTACACATACCGATGTTGGAAACACAATTCAAAGAATGACTAACTAATGATACTATTCACAAAATAAATAACTGATGGAACTGTTCTCGTCGGTCTCACTGGGGCAGTGTTCACATTGGTCTCCCCAATGGAACAGTTCACATAGGTCTCAATGATTCCACTATTTATAGAATGACTCATCGATGGAACATTGAAAATCGGTCTCACTGATGCATTGTTCACATCGGTCTCACTGATGGAACTATTCACATTGGTCTCACAAATGACAATGTTCAATGAATGACTCACTAATGGAACTATTCATAGAATGAATCATCGATGGCACTATTCACATTGGTCTTACCAAATCATTTTTCATATTTTGTCTCACTGATGGCACTATTCACTTCGGTCTCATTGATGACCCTATTCACAAAAGGATTCCCTGATGGCACTATTCATATCAGGCACACTGATAGCACTGTTCACATCCACCTCACCGATGAAATTATTGTCATAATGACTCCTCGATGGCACTTTTCGCATCGGTCTCCCCGATGCAGTGTTCACTTCAGTCTCACCATTGGAACTATTCACATCGGTCTCATCGATGACACAATTCACAGAATGACTAACTGATGGCACTCTTCATAGAATCACTCACCTATGGAACTGTTCACATAGGCATCACTAATGCTTTGTTCAAATTGGTCTCACCAATGGCACAATTTACAATGGTGTCACCAAAGGCATTGTTCACGGAATTACTCATCGATGGAACTGTTCAAATCGGTCTCATCGATGAAACTATTTATAGAATGACTAACTGATGAAATTGTTCTCATAGGTCTCACCAATGACACTATTCAGAAAACTGGAAACACAGTTCATAGAAATAGAAATATGGAAAATTGTTGGAGATAATTCACCTTGACATCCCAAAAAACCGCACGCACTAGATTTCATCAAAGGAATGAACTGAAGAGGTCCAGACCATTACATCCAATACGTCAAAAAACATTCTCTTCATTGAGAATTCAAGACCAACCTAAAGGGAAAAGAAAATGAGTCTGAACAAACACCCATCATGATCCCTCTCAAAAGAGGGAAAGCCACAAGAAGCAGCTAAAGAAATCCATATCATAAACACGAAATTTCTACACCCAAAAATAGAATATCATTAAATAAAAAGATTTAAACATCAAACAACTCTGGGTACTAAGCAAAAATCTATATGTAAAATTCATAGCTACTCTCCTCCACACCCCCGTGTAACCAAAATACAAGAACTAATGGGATAGAATGCCCAAGAAACAACTTCAATTTGTGGTCTTGGATATCCATAGGCCACTCCTCAAAAATTGAATCATCATCAACATGGATCTCTCCCCAATAGATGATGTGAGAGTCATCCTAAAGATAACAACGAAGCCGTGACACCTGGAAAACATCATGTACATAGCTCATCTTTGGGGTAGTGCTACTCTATTTGCCACAACACCATCATGAACCAACAACTTGAAAGGCCCAAAAAAGAGGGAATACAACTTAATACCATGACTAGACCTTCACTTCCAATGACAGGGAGTCACCTTCAGAAAAACATGATCCCCAACATGAAACTCCAAAGGGCTCTACCTTTGATCGATAAATTATTTCTGATGATCCTCTATTTTTATCATCCCCTCATGAATCACCTGAACCATCACTATTTTATTTTTCACTAGTTCTGGTCCGAGAATTACTGACTCTTTGACCCCAATCAATCACAATAGAGAACTCCAAGGTCAGATGTATGAGGCATCAAATGCAACCATACCAATGGTGGAGTGAAAAAACATCCAAGGGTATGTTCATCATCCATGAACATCCAAAATCCAAGACACAAGGGCACAACAAGTCATCATGAGTCTGGATTGACTTCACTATGGCATTTTTGAGAACCAAAAGCAGAATGGAGACCTCTCAAAACCATAGAGGTAAAAAAAGGATCTCAATCAGAAAGAATCATCATCGGGAATTCATGGAGTCACACCACCTTCTTTAGATTCATCCTTGACAAAACATCCATTTTTCTAGACTCCTTGATCACTATAATGTGCGATGAATTTGTTAAATGATCCAATACCACCCATATAGTGTCATGTCCTCCATAATCTCAGGGTAAATCAGTAACAAAGCCCATTGATAATTCCTCCCAGTTCTATTGAGGAAAATCTAAAAGTTGTAGAAAACCACTGAGGACACTATGATCAGCCTTCACCTTCTAAAATAAAAATCATCAAGAAAAAAACTCCACAACATCAAACTTCTACCCAGAACACCAAAATTGACACCTCAAAGTAGGGCATCTCTTTTTCATGCTGGGATGTACCGCTAAAGGTCAACTATGGAACTCTCTATAAACTATCTCACGCATCTCCAAAGGAACAAAAATCCTTCCATGATACAACACTCGGTGTTGTTTGTACTCATCCAAACCATCAGGTTCCTCACAACAACAAAAACACGGTCTCTCTAGAACTCCACCTATAGATCCCCAAAATGGGAATCTTACACCTGCTACACTCGAGATGACTACACCATCATCTGAAAAAGACTAACCATGACCACATCTTCTCCCATATCAAGATGTAATGATGAAATTTATTTCATCACTCACCACGAATAAACAGATTTACACACTATATCACTACATGACTACCTAGTCAGTGCATCAGCCACAACATTACCCTTTTAGGTTTCTATGAAATTTTGAAGCCATTTTCCTGTATGAACTCCATCCACTGGTGTTGTCACATGTTCAAGTCACACTGGGAAAAAACATACCTCAGGCTCTTATGATCGCTGGAAAACACAATGATCTCCCCAATGAGGTAATGTATCCACTGATTCATACCTTGATTTCGTTCTTCTCTCTAATGTTGGGGACCGTTATGGGGATATCCTCTACCTACCTAATTTCCTCTCTACTGATCTAAAGCTGGAGCAACCTTCTAGTGCTGCCTCGGCTGGAACTACCTCAATGGAGAAATATGGAGTGACACACCATGTGCACAATTACTTCTCTGAAAGGTTATGTACTCTTGTTGCTGATAACCTCGACATCCATAAGAAAAAAACACATGATTCCTTGACATAAGCCTGATAGCTGCTTCCCCTAATGAAATGAGATGCTGAGGGCTGGGACCTACACCCGGAAGAATGAAAACTCTTCTGTCCTAAAAATAGGAACTCCAAACCATAGCTATTCTTCATGATGAATCATGTTGAATCCACTTTCATGACGATCTAGTTCAATCTCATTTCCTCTCAATGACCTCTACCTTCAGAAACACATGAAGATATGTCTTTGGCATAAATGGGGTGATCTAGTGCTGGATCTCTTGACTCAAAGCCCCCTTGAAATTCCTTCGCCTTGGATTACACATCAGGCAATAAGTTCGAAACATATCATAAATAGTTCCTTAAACATATTCCAAAATCCCACACACTAGAGATCCCCTATTGATGGGTAAAGAACTCTTTCCGATTAGACGCATCTGTGGTCAAAGAATGAATCTAGTCCATGAACATATCACATAACTCTTCCCATGAGATCACCAACTCCTTGCGATCCCCAAGAAACCAAAAACACCACCACCTCACATCTCTTTGAAGCATCATCACAACCAAAGTCACCCAATGCTCCATCTAAGCACGAATTGCTCTAAAGGCTATCTCAACCTCCTCCAACTAGTCTTCCATGAATGCATATGAAATGAAGCCCTCATAATTCGGCAGACACTGGCACTGAAACTCTCAGAGTGTCCTCCTCCATGTGTTGTCATCTTCAACCTCGATCCTACGACTATCTACTATAACAACCTACTAGATATATTCTATGCGAACCTGATTAGGACGACGACCTAGAGCCACACCTGTCAAATAACAAAGAGTTAGAGCTCCTTAACCTGGAATATGGAAGACTCATCATTAATTAATTATTTTTTTCTTTTATTCATTTTGAGTTAACCTATCCCAAGGTCTACCCATTCAAATACATTTACAATGAATAATGTTGTTTTACCATTTCCTATGTCTCTACCATGCATCTAGTATCACCTCATTTAGTGTATAATGTAAACATAAAGGTCCGTGCATCATATCACAGGGGCCCCTAAACTCTAATGTCTCAACTGGTTTGTAGTGCTTACATCACTTGAGAATATTAACTGACATAGTTTCCCAACCAACACATCAAACCTCACATGTTCTTAATACCAAACTCTATCCTATCACTCAACCTCCCTTTGATACCACACTATCATGACCCCATCACCACAAGGTGTACCCCTCCTTTGCCAACAATATGAGAAGGTAGATATTGAACACTGAGTACTACCTCATGTAGGCACCACATTGGAGACTAACATAGAGGGTATAATAAACACGCAAATGGGAGGAATTACCCTATATGATAACCCATGAGAAAGATAGAGATAACACATCACCAACCAAATCCATCTTAGACTACAATATAAAATAAATCTCAAGTACACATATGTAATGTCATGAAAAAAATACTACAACAAAAAATTGCAAATGGTAATTACCAAAAGAATGTAAAAATAACAACAACCACGAAGCCCGAACTTCTCCTGCAACCCCATGGTAGTAGTAGCCCGCCTGACCTCCAGCCTACTCCAAACTGACCTGAAAATAGTTTATATAAATTTATGTTGAGTATGAAAGTATATTCATTAGAATCCTCACTGAATCCTCTCTTTAAAAAGTAAAGAAATCGTGTTAATGAATAGTGAAAAACAAGTGAAACTAACTCATCATCTAAACATGTATAATAAGTTCATATACTCACCAAGGATACTCTCACCAAGTATCTCATCCAATAGTATATAATGTAATAATTAATATTAAGGGTTCCTCAATAACACTTACCCATTGGTTTTCCACATTACCCCAACACTGCACTTCCCAAGCATCTCTCTCCAAAAAAGTATTGCATGTAGACACCTGGGCGATGCATCACAACATGCACCTCATGTAGAACAACCACCACATCCCTGAAACCAAAGTAAGAAGGTAGTTTCATGGAGCCACCATAGATCACATAACTAGTTTCATACATCTGACATTATATGTCAAGCCATTATAGCCCATACATTGAGTATGGATCCTCAAGACATCAAAACCTATACACATTACACCAATAGTAGTCCATAAGGAACTATATTAAAAATATAAGTTTGTCAATAACCAAAATCCATTATATCCCAATACACACATATATGGGGAAAACTAAAAAATGTGCCTTCCGACACAAGTTACTAATAAGAGAAGAGAGGGGGCCAAAGGGGGTAGTAAGCCATCCATCCTCCCACAAGAATGTTGGGGAAAACACCCCCTAGGGATTATAATCCCCAGGGTTTCATTTAACATAACTGATGGGGTGGAGTAGCGTATAAAAAAACAATAAGTATAGAATATACCATAACTTAAAACAATAAAATGAGAATAACCTAGTCTTAGAATCAATTGCAACTAATGTCTTTCAGACCCCGGGCTGCAACATCTAAAACTGTGAATCCAATAAGCTCACAACCATTTAAATAGATTTATTACATTACATCATTCCCTTTTTATCAGTTACACATTACATTAATTAATTATTTAAACATTAATTAACCATTAACAATTCCACATTATATTTCATTAGCTTCAGACCCAAAGTCCATTGTTACGTTAAATTTCTTCATCATCATTGAGTCCTAGCATGCTCCAACCACATGGGTTAACATCATTTATTAATAGTATTATCACACTCCCATATTCCTAGGAATTATAGAAAATTATTCTATGCTACTAAACACAAGGGGTATCAACATGGGGGGATTTTGAACTACCGGTCATGTATTTTCCACCTATAAGAATAGCGTAGACCTATCCTACCTCTAGAATCTAAACACTGAAATCATGTGGCATACCCTGGGAATCTTCAAAACTTTTTGGATGGAGGTTAAGAAAGACCAGCTACCTTGATCTTTGGGAAAATTAAAGCAGATAAACAACCAAAAATAATCATCAAACATTGAAACATTCACATCAAAACCATTTCATCATCTATGGTGTCCTCCCCAACACCCCCACGCATAAACCGATGCATCTCGCCACTCTTGGCGTCATCTGATTCCACAACCAATGGGCCCCCTTGCCCCCACATATTACAACATCCATCCAAGCATACATAACAACACACGTAGCTGAAAAAAAATCATATCAACTGGGATCTTGGCCCTTAAACAAGGCCTTATTACTTCATATGTAACGAGGACTCACAAATCTAATGGTATAGCTCTTCACCTTTATAAAAAAGTGTGAAAATAAAAACCCTATAGAGAATTATCTTTTATAAAAAAATTCATTAATCCATCTTGAATTCAATAGTTCATTAATAGTTGGTTTGAACAATGGGAAACCAAAACAGGAAGATACCATAGCTATAAAAAAATTATACATTCCTACCGCACCAATTTTATTAACATCAAATTACAACAAAAACACCCAGATTTATTTAGCTACCTATTTATCATTGAAAAAATAATTTCAATTAATTTTAGTTTACATTATTTACCTATTTCCATCTATAAAATCAGGATTAAAAGGAAATCATATATATCACACTTTCTATAAAAACAAGAGGCAATAATATAGGATCGATACCAATTAATTTATCCAGTTCAAATATTTATTATGTCAATTCCATTTTGGTCTAGTGGATAAATCATACTAACTGTACGAATGCAAGTAATAGAATAGGGATATAGATCCTCTAACCTGAAAGGATCTTGACATTCTTTATACGTGAATGATTCATACAACAGATTGTGATCACCTCCCTCGTGACAACTGCATCCACCCAAGGACGTCACGACATGACCGCACAAACCGACACCCTTGAAAACTCTATTAGAAGCACGAAGATCACAAGCCACAACAAGGTATGGAGAAAATGGGGGAAAATATTTGAATAAAAAAAATAATGGTGGTAGATATTACTTTATATCGATGATGGATAAACACTTGATGCTCGCACCAAAATTGGGGGTGCACATGCAGCAGGAAGAAATATAAAGTGGAAAAAATCCAATGATTAAGGTTCGATCAAACCACACATCTAAGAAAAAAGAAAGTTTCAAGTATCTCACACCATGTATTAGAACAAAGGAGGAATATATCTCATCCCTTTAGAAGATTTAAGGATTATCATGTTAGGATACATAAGATTTTCCTCAAAAGTGGATCTCATTAAATCATGTGGTTTGACAAAATAAAGGAATCCTGACCCTTAGGAAAATTATTATAGGTTTTATGGGATTTGAATTGGCCTTAAATAACTTATAACAAAGACTTGAATTCATTTAACATAAAAGAAAACATTAAAGGGATAAATTGTAGGAACATGGAAACATTGTACACCTACCAATGTTTGAAACACTGTTCACAAAAAGACTCACTAATGGCACTGTTCACATAATAACTCACCGATGGCTCTATTCACATAGTTCTCATTAGTGCAATAGTCACATTTGTCTCACAGATGACAATATTAACATCAAACTCACTGATGGAAGTATTGACATAGGTCTCACCAATGGAACTGTTCACTGAATAACTTAGTGATGGTAATGGTCACTTCAGTCTCACCGATGACACTGTTCACAGAATGACTCACTGATGACACTATACACAAAATGACTCACTGATATCACTATTCACATTTATTTCACCGATTCACTGTTCAAATCGATCTCACCAATCGAACTGTTCTCATCAGTCTCACCGATGGAACTATTCATTAAATGAATCATTGATGGCAGTGTTGACATTGTTCTCTCCATTTCTACTCTTTATGGAATGACACATCAAGGTCACTATTCACATCAGTCACACAGATGAACTGTTCAAATTGGATTCACTGATGGAATTGTCTACATCAGTCTCACTGATTATACAGCTCATAGAATGACTCAACAAAGTCATTGTTCATATAAAGACTCACTGATAACACATTTCACATCAATCTCACTGATGCATTGTTCACATCTGTCTCACTGATGGCACTCTTCACATTTGTATCACTGATGACACTTTTCATAGAATGACTCACTGATGGAACTATTCAAAATGGTCTCACCAATGCATTGTTCACATTGGTCTCTCCAATGGCACTATCCACATCGGTCTCACAAATGACAATATTCACAAAATGACTCACCGATGGCATTGTTCACATCAGTCTCACTGATGGCACTATTCACAAAACTGGAAACATTGTTCACAGAACTGGAAATGTGTAAAATTTATGGGGATAAGTCACCTTGACCTCCCAAAATAAATCAAACACTATATTGCAACAATAGAATGGACTTGAGTGGTCTGGGCCATTACAGTAACATTATCATCCTCTTATTACCTTAGAATCATAAATTTCCTCTCTATATTTGCTCGTTGTTCATGATGAAAATATTTTTCTAATAAAAGATATTTAATATCCTTTAATTCCTTGTTCATTAATTCCACATCCTCCTTAGTGTTTTGAATCATTGAAAACCATTTATCTGCATATACAAAATGATAATAATCTTTAATGAAAACATTATCCCTTTACATTCTTCCCAAAGTGAGAAATGTCTTTTCTATGGAACTTATCCATTTCACAACTTCAAATAGAATTGTTGTCCAATAAAATACTGGAATATTTTTGTCTCATGAAGTTGTATAATATTACTAATTAATTTTGAGGATTAGGATTCTCCATATGGGTAATATTGTTGTTTATAACTTGAGTTAATTTTCTGAGTACAAATATAAGTTATTCAACAATAGTTGTAACTTTGACTCCAACATCACTATCTTATATTGGAGGGAAATACCTACATGGATCACATGCCATGATACAATTTCAATTCCTTCCACTAAGCTCGATTTCTAAATAATGGAACACACTGTATTATAATATAACATATGAAACATAATATATAATATTATAAATATATAATCACATAATCTATATTAAAATTTTTGTGTACTAATTTTTAAATAATAAACACTTTTTATTTGGAAATATTTCAAATGTTTCATAGGGATTCATTATGTTTTCCTAAATCTTGTTCTCTCGGTTAAAAAATGTTTCATTGATACAAAATGTAATGGCCCTTACCCTATAATCCCATATCCCCTGTCTCAACTCATTACATTAGCATGGGTACATGGTTTGACTCCCAAATGACCGATCAATTCAGTTTGTTGGACACCAGATTAAATAATTGAAATGTAAATTATAATTGAAACTATAAAAATAATATGTAGTTAATATTTTTAGGGGTCCAATATTTTCCTAGTTTAACCCTTCATATCAATCATAATATACATCTTAGTATATAGGAAAAAATAATACATAATAAGGGTTGATATCGGATGCTCAGTAAAGATAATCATCCAACATAATATATTATTAATAAATAAGAATTATCATTTTGGAAAGGTATATAACTGAAACAAAAGATACAAAAACATAATCTTGAACATATTATGGAAGGAGTAAATTAAAAACAATAATTCAATATAATTAATCACATGGATATTATACTAATCGATAATCACATGGAATATCATTAACGAATCTCATAATGAGTGAATGCATAATTCAAGACTTCATAAACAAACCATCAAGGATTTGACTATGTAACTATAGATAAATGGGTATAGCCTCATCCAACACCCAACTACTTAGTCTCATGAGACCTAATGATGAATCAAGGGGCTATAGTTATCCCCTATTATAAATTACTAGGTCCAAATAAATTCCTCATATGAATGGGTTGATGAAACATAATAAACATCAAAATTCAAATTAAAACTTCCTTACAAAATTTCAAAACCTTTACCATAATCCATGAATGTTATCAAAATAGCACATCCAAATTCAAAACTAAATCACAACCCATTATTAATTAATACAATTCCAAAACAATTCAATGAAATATATTAAATGATATCAAAGGATATCAACCAAAATTAATCATGATACTCAATATAAGGGTTTTACATAGATTTAAAACATTCTAATAAAATAATTATTTTTTTGAGTGAAATACCATTATTACACTGGAATAATTTATCTAAAAAGTCGTAAAATGAGAAATGAAAACATTTTACTTGAAAAAAACCTTGTAAAAATATAGAGGATTATTCAAAACATTAATTCATCATGATTTCAGGAAATACAATCATGCCACATAAGTTAAAAATGTATTCCTTCTGTCAACAATTGTCAAAATGTACTTCATTTGGATGATTTCAAAAAAAATTAATTTCAAAACTTTTTTTAAAATTAAAAAATTGTGTAAAAACAAAATTAAGACTTCATTGGATAATAGAGAATATTTTTTTGAAAAATTTTATATAAAACATTGACATCAATGAAATATGTTCCTCATTGGACACATAAAAAAACAATCTCGAATAACAATGAGATTGTGAAATAACACTTATGTTGTACATTCCTTAAATTGAATGTGCTCTAGCCATAATTAAATTGGTTTAAATCATGTTATTAAATTATAAAATAATAGTATCCGTAATATTTATATTATATATGATCATTTTATATATTTATTTTCATAATGTTTGTTATGACACTTGTTTTGGGTTTTAACTGCTTCATTTTCCTATACATGTTTAGTGATAAATGTCTCAGTTTTTTTGAATAGGATACAAATCCAAAATCTTCATATTAATATTAATTTTAAAAATATCAATTTTAATCATATAATAAATTTTTATTGTCATTCATTAATGGTTATCATGAGAAATTAATCACATCACATCATGAATATGGTAGGTCAAATTTATGTACAAGAAACAATATCATTCATTTCGGGTAAATGACTAATAAATTGGATGGTATATTAATTTTTCTAGAATCAATATAATGTCATAAATTTCATATATATCTACTTTTGAAAACATTATTACCATACACAAACATTGGTGATGAAATACATATTACGCCAACAATATGGAGATGATATGTCGTCTATCCGTACATACACACAAACACGATGTATTAGGTTTTTTATAAGATGAATAAATCATGGAATATGGTTGTACCATGATCATAATTATAACATCCTAGCTAATTATAACTTAAGAGAATTTAAAATCTATTAATTTTTATTAATAAGTTATTAATTTATCATTAAATGGAATGATATGTCTGATATCATACTCGGCACAAAACAATTGGTTTTTATGAAATCTTTTGTTGAACACAACACATAGTTATATAGAAAAATAATAATATATTATTATTATTTTAAATGGTAGTTATAATATAAAAATAGTACTGGTATGAATGAATAGAACTAACTATATTATTTTATACATGTTTATTGAATATTTTTTACATTTTGTCAATAACTTTTAGAGGCAGAAAATGTGAATAGATCCAATTTTAAGGTTAGAATAAACTTTAATTTTTAAAAGGTAGTATTATAAATCTTTGATTATGAAAATTATATTTATATATATATATAACTTATATATCTTAAATTTGACAAAATAAAATTCTTATTTGAAATTGGGACATTAATATTTAATTTCATTGATTTTTTGTATTTTTTTGGTTAAATTAATGTTTTAATTAATATTGAAAAATAATACATTTTAATTCGAAACTGTTTTTTCATATAACGTGTTAATATAGTTGTATTGTATATTTAATTAGATTTATAGTTTAGTTAGAGTATGTTTTTATAATTTCTTCCAATTTATTTCATTTGAATAAATTTTTATATTGAAATTGTGTATAAGAACTATGAGAACTTTTGAACGTTTTACATAAAAACCTATTTTCTCATTCCGATAATTGGATTAATATTTTTTTTAATTTTCCCAAATATGTGAATTGAATTTTCCAAACCTAACATACATGGTTGTATTTATTATGAAATATTTTATCCAGTAAGATCAAAATAATGTTTTTGTAGAATAGTCACTTTAGTATTTTATTAAGATAGTTGAAGCTAAATAGGGTATATAAAGGTAAAAATAAATTTATAATAATATAAAACTACAACAACACTTATAAAAATAATATTTTATGATTTATTGTCTAGAAATAAAATCCTTGGGTCTAAATTATTTCATTTGGAAGACACTTGGTAATGATTATGAAAATTACAACAGTTAATTTAAATTAAATGTAAATATATCTTAATCATTCCTCTTTTTACCCAAAAATGGTACTATGGGGTCATATAAGTGATATATTAGACAATGAAGATCCCTTATAAATATAAAAATATCACCTATATCATGGTAATTTATTTATAATTTTTCAGATTTGAGTTATTAAAATTAATTGTGACTTAATAATGATGTAGTAATTAGATTATTAACGAAAAATAAAATAAATGATATTAATAATATTAAAATAAATATAAATTGAAATATTTGATAAAATAAACTAATATTAAATTTGAATATGAAATTTTATGATTGAGATAATTTATTATTTTAGAAGGAATGGTCTTATTATGATTTTTTACAAAATTCAGGTACTGTATAGTGTCAAAATTGACATAATTCATATCTTAAAATATAATATATTAAATTTAATGATATAAAATAGATAAAAATAATTTAATCACCCCAAAAATTGATATATCTCTAAAAATTTAATTAATGACTCATTCATTGCAAATCTTTCATTATAAGGTAATCATTTTAACTCACAAATTGTAAATTACACGATAAAACTGTAAGTGTTAAAAGGGGTTAACACAAAAAGATATGAATTAAAAAATATAAAAAAATTGTCTAATTATTCTTTGATGAATAGAATTATACTTATAATGATACTATATTCTAAATAAATGTGTCTAGACCCATCTTATATCTAAATTGAATTTATATTAATTTAATAATTTTAGTAATTCCAAGGGTGCCCCTCCACTCTCCTATAAGTAGAAACCCAATCCTCTATATTACGCACACTTACAAAACCATTGGTTCTGATAATATATAACCAAAACCCTTACTATAATAACACTCCACTTTTTGGATTCCTTATTTTAGGATGAGAACCCTCCTTAGAGTTGTTAAGGTGTTCTTGAAAGGGGATCAATAGAAGAAGAGGTATTGTTTTCATTATGCATTTCTATTTCATTTCTTCTTGCATGCCCTTCAAATATCCTCCAAGAAATATGATATATTAACTCCATTATAATTAATATAATAAGATTTTATTATTGTAATATCAACACCTAAATTAATCTCCACATCTATACAATTTCAATGTAATTTATCATTTATGGGTATGTGTGAACTATCACCTCCATGAACCGATCTAATTTGTTTTTTATAATAGTCCCTCATAAAGGGTTATAATAATGGAATTAATATTCATATTTTATATTAATGAGACATTAATCCTTATATTACAATAATATATCAATTATATTCTTACTTTCCATGCACAAAGACATGATAATGTTGTTTGTCTGTACTTTTGAACTATCACTTCAACGAACCGATGCGACTCTTTTTTTCCTTTATTTCACCTATATGATATATATAAGTACAATAAAATTATTAATATGATATTAATAATTTTATTATAATTCAGGAATGAAAAAATAATTCAAAACAACTTTATATAATGGTCAATGAAAACTAGAAGACATTACTGATTCATACGTATGACTTTCCATCACAATCAATATACTGATGTTCATTTTTCATAACCACTCCTTATAGTTTGATTTATGGGTATAGTTTACGTATAAAAATGAAAATAATTTCCCGAATATTAATAAATAACACAATTAATTATGACCACATAGACTATTGACATCAAACCATGTTCATTTTTGACTCATGCACGGAATATCGACAAAACATTCAATATGAACTTATGTAATTATATAATTTTTATAACATGGTAATATGTCATATAAAAGAAATAATAAAACTGAAAAAGGTTATAAATAAATTATAAATTAACCTTTATTTATTATTCAGTAATATAATGATTATATCTGATGATTCAGATGGAAAAAAAGGACTTATTATCAATCTTATTTCATTATGGAATATTTTGATATTATTCACCACCTTAATTTATAGTTTTTCAAAATTAATATTTTTCTAAAAAAATTTTAGGAATCCAAAAAGGATGGGTTTTTATCATATGGGACGATAAAGATTTATCCACCATAATGACCAATATTTGATATTTTTCATCCTCTACAAGAAAAAATGTTTTTAAAGAAAAATTAATATTGTATTTCCTGTAAAGGCCTTTTGGTTTTGGATTTGGTTTCATGAATTGTTTCATTATCTATATTTATTGAAATGAATCATTGTGATTGAATATGAAATTTTATGAGTGAAATGTTGATAACCATAATCTTTAATGTTTTATGATTATATAATGGTACATGGACATTTGAAGGGTCGTTAAGTGATAAACCAAACATGGGTGGTTATGTGATAAGACAAAGATAGGTGGTTCCATGATAAACCAAGGATAGGTTCTTACGTTTTATCCTCTAAGGTGTTGGGTATGGAATTATGTCATATGTCTATTCCATTTGTAAGAGTGATATGTGTCGAAGTGAACTGTATAGTTATTTCGTTTATGTATGATTAATTCCCAAGGTACATTTATATATTAAATATTTCTATCTATGAGTTTTAGAGTTATATATTCATTATACAGAAAAGGAATGAAATGAAATTATACTCAGTGAAGTGTAATTAATACTTATCAAATGTGAACAGTATTAATTTATGAAAATGTGTTCAGGGTTTATATATTTTTGGAAAATTAATTGTTTTTCTTCTTTATGTACCCTTTACTGAGCTATTTATTCTCATTCAATGTTTTGAAATTTCCTTCATAGGATTTAAAAACTAATATAGTCATGTACGGGATTCAGGAAATGTTTTGAAGTTCAAATAAGAAATGAGACCATGTTTCATTTTAAATGGTTTTTGGTTTATGAAAAAATTATTCTGAGTAGAAGAGTATTCTTTTTAATATTTATATTGTCATGTATCTGTTATTGCCTAATTAAATAAATATATAATCCTAAAAATATCCTCAATGTGAATGAAATTAAAATAATTAAATTAACTCATGATTGGATAATGTTTATGGCTAGGGGCATACTATTGTAATCAAAGGCTAATTTAGATAACATTATGAGTTAGAAAATTCTTAAGAGAATATCCTTAAAGTATTATTAATTTATCATAAAATGTAATGATATATAGTTTTAATATTACCATGTAGATTTCTATATGATATTTATGTTCAATGTTTTTTTCAAAGAGGAAACATGGAAGCTATTCTGGGAAGGCCTACAGAGGAAAACAACCATCCAAATCATTTTCTTGAGATGGTCACAATTGCAACTGATAAATTTGATGCAGTGATAGATCAATTGACTCAGGAAATAATTGGTCATGGTTTCCAAGAACAATATCATCCAAATATACCATAGATGAATATTTCTATAGTAATGCATTTCATGAGGAAACACCCTATATCATTAAGAGGATTATCTGACCCTATCTAAGCTGAAGGATGAATTAATGAAATAGAACAACTTTTAATGTAATGGGTTGTTCATAAAATTAAAATTTCAGTCTCCTTATTTATCTTTTTGAAGGTTAACTCAATAAGTGATGGTCTATGATTAAAAATTTTAGGATATGTGAAGATATTGATTCCATGGAATGAGATGAATTTATGAATAAATTGAGAAATATTTTTTTCTAAGGATATTCAAATTAGAAAGAAAAAGGAATTACTATAATTGAGATAAAAGGAGGAATATTATATGGATTCATTAGAATAAAATTTCACCCATTTGTGATTTTAAATCCCATATTTTATCTAGGATATTTATAGTAAGATAAATCAGTTTTTCTCCAGATTGAAACCGAAATATCAAAGGGTGTTATCTACTCTTGATTTCAAATGCTATGATAAACATGTCTGATGTACTGATAATGATGAAATTGAGGTTTCTAAAGATCAAATGTTCCATGAGATCATGTAAAAGAATCAATGTAGTTCACATTAAATTGGAATGAATTAATAAAATAAGATTGGATGTATAATAATCAAATTCCTATCTTCTAATAAGTGTGGTAAAAAGAATTCTCTAGAATGTCTCTCAATGTTTGGGAATTGTTTTTTATGAGGTATGACTGGTCATATTTATCGTGACTACAATGGAGATGATTAGGCATGGAATGAATATTTGGCAGTAAGATTTTTTAGTTTCAATGAGTTATGGAATTATTCTAGTGTGTGCCCAATGTTTATTACTAAGGGTGGAAACTTTCAAGATCAAAAGTAGAACAATGTTGAAAATCATTTTCTACTACTATGGTTTATTTAGGACCCTAAAATGAAGTGGTAATAGGTATGTTATGTGCTTTTTCCAAATATGCCAATACTCTATTTTATTCTGGATCTTAACATTCACTCATTTGTGAGATCTCTTCATGTAAATTTGAAATATTGCCTCATGAATTTCATATAAAACTAGAAGTAAAAACATAGGGTGTATGTATTAAAGTAACCTTGATTTATAATAATATTCTTATTTTAATTAGTGGGATGGTTTTTCCTAAAAAATATGCCGAACATACTATTGTGCAAATTGACATCATTTTGCATATGGATTGGATTTCAGTTTCTCGTGTCAAAATATATTTCAATTAAAAGAAAGTTTTATTCATTGAATTAATACCTTTAATAACATAATAATATTTTGATATTTTAATTTAAAATTCTATTGTATTTTACCTATTTTATATTATTATAATGGAAGAAATAGTTTTGATTAGTGACATTTTAATAGTGAATGAATATATAGATTTTTTATTAATGATTATCATTTAATTTTTCCTAATATAGAGGTTTAATTAACTATTGATTTAGATTCATATTCTAAACATTTTTTAAACCCCATTATCCATTGGTTCATGAAGAATTGGTGTAATTGAAAAAAAATACAATAAGTAATTGATAAAGGATTCATTCTAACTATAACATCACCATGGGGTGATCCAATTTTATTTTTTGAAAAATAATTATGCATTTATTAATATTTTTATTGATTAAAGAGACTTGAATAGTATAACTATTAAGAAAAAGAATACATTTCCCCATATCTATTTCTTCTTTGATAATCTCCAGGGAGATTAGTAATTTTAAATGATTAATTTGAGGTCAAAGTACCATCAACTAAAGGTGAAGGAGGACAAAATTCCAAATTTAGTTTTCTGAATGAGATATTGGAATTATGATTTTTTATGTATTCCCTTTGGGTTTTCTAATACCACATATATATTTATGAATCTCATTAATGGAGTTTTTCATTAGTTTTTTGATCAGTTTGTGGTTGTGTTTTTAGATTATATTATGGAATATTAGAAAACTCAAGAGTAATGTAAATGTCACATAAGGGTTGTTTTGAAAATAATTATTAAAGAATCAATTTAGAATGTTTAGTAAGAGTGAATATCGTATCAACAGAATTATTTACCTAGTCATATTGTTTCAAAACATGGAATAACTTTTGAACCTTCAAAAAATAGTAGTTTTTCAAGAGTAACCAAGACCTACAAATATCAAATAGATTTATATCTTTCTAGGATTATATGGTTATTAATGAAGGTTTGCTGAAATTGTTTCTCAATCATCTATAACACTAACTAAGAAAACATGTAAGGGAGTTAAGTTCATCTAGAAAAATGAATATAATGATTGTTTTAATGAACTGAAAGGATAATTGTTAAAGGCCCCATCTTTGACCCCACCATCTAGGAATGGTGAATTTTTTTATCCATAATGATGATTCACTGAAAGGACATTGTTGTGTCCTAATGAATAATGATTATGTAATTTCTTATGACTCACACTAGTTGATACCTAATTAGTTTAATTACCATACACATGATTTTGAATTAGCTATTATTTTTTTCCATAAAACATTGTAGGCATAATTTTATGGCATAATGTGTGAAATATATAATGATCACAGATGTTCTAATTATATTTTCACTCAAAATTAATTAATAATGAGAAAGAGGTGATTTATGGAATTAATAATGAAATATTATTTAATTATTCATTACCATCCATGAAAACAAAATTATGTGGATGATTCATTGAGGTGAAAATATAATTATTCATTAACCATGTTACATTTTGAATGAGATACTTTCGATAATGATTTAATGAATTGTTTTGTTGAAGTTGATGGTGTAGTAAATTCCATGGTTTTCTTTTAGGTGACAGTGAAATAATCCTTATTATATAGAATAAAAAAACATAGAAGGAAGGTAGGGAGTTGCAGAAAAAGGTATAATTGGACCAGAAGGTTATGTGACATGAACTTAACATTTGATAAATATTGTCTTTTTTAGGTTTCAAAAGAGAATATGTGTTCTTTTTTATTAATATTTGAGAAATATTTTTTATTTGATGCTCATAGTTATCTATTTTTCATTTCATCCAGGCATCACTACAATCTACATTGGAAATCTAGAGTATTAAAAGTGAGATGGAATGATAAGAGATATTTTTGACTTTACCTTGGGAAGATTCATTTTTCAATGGGTTAAAATATAGTGGATGTTATCAAATGGGATTCTTCAGCATTTTCCAATACCAGGGTGGAAATGGGATAATATATCCATGTATTTCATAGTTGGATTACCAAATAATTCTTGATGTAACAATGCGATCTTGATTATTTTTGATTGATTAACTAAATCTTCTCAATTTCATTCAATTTGAGAAAATTTTTCCGTAGACTAATTTTCTCAGTTGAATATTAAGGATACATCTAGGTTACATGGATTTCCCCTTGTTGTTGTATCTAATCATGATCTCGGGTTCACTTCTAACTTTTTGAATGGCCTTCAAAATTAATTGGGCACTGAATTAAATTTCCTTACACCATTTCAACCTCAAGGATATTAGTTGTCAAAATGAACAATTCAAACATTATATGATATACTACATGCATCTTTAATGTATTACTATGTAATTTTGTATAAACATCATTATTTTTTTTCTCATAATACAGTTTTATTCTAGTATAATGATGGATACATTTGAGTAATTTTTTTGAATGATGTGTCTAATTCTAGCCTTTTTGGATGATGTAAAATAATGGAAGTAGTTGAGACTAGAGCTAGTTGAATATGTGGCTTAAAAAGATCAGTTGATTCAGAAACACATGAAAATAGCTTAGAGAAGGCAAAAAAGTTATGTAGATAACTAGGGGAAGGATATTTCTTTTAAGGGAGGTGATCATGTCTTTCTCAATGTTTCTGTATGAAAAAGTCTAGTATGTTTTGTCAAGAAAGGGGATTTTAGTCCATGGTTCATTGGACCCAATGAAATCATAGATAAAATTGGTTCAGTTGCCTACCGAGTTTCGTTACCTCATAATCTATCCTAGGTACACAATTGTTTTTCATGTTTCAATGTTATGAATGTATAAAATATATCAATATCATGTTTTCAGTCTAGAAGTAGTTAAGTTGGAGGGGAATCTTTCTTATGAGGAAGAAATAGACCATATTCTTGACTGTAGATAGAAAGGGTTGAAGTATATGGTGATTCATTAGGTCAAGATTTTATAAGAAAACTATATGGTGTTAGAGGAAACATGGAAGTCATAACATGCTACAAGGGGAAAATACCCCACTTATCTGATATGTAAATAAAATAAATAGGACACATTTTCTAATAGGGGAAGCATGTAACATCCCCGGTAATTAGAGAATAATTTTTTTCGAATCCATTTATATTGATGAAATCCGTATTAATTTTACATTAAAAGTGTTTATATGTCCTATAGAATACTTGACACATAACCATGGGTTCCTATGGAATCTTTTTTCTCACACAAGACTAAGTTATACCAAAAAATAATATGTTAGTATTAATGTTATTTTAAATTGAACTTGTCCTCTAGTTGTTATATTAATGGGAATGAACAGAAATAAATATATTATTTTTATACATGTTCATTAAATATTTTCTACTTTAATTCAATAAAATATAGATTCTTAAAAAGGGATCAAATACAATTTTCCTCAAAAAATACTTTAATATTTTAAATGGTATTTTTTCCTTTTTTTTAATGAAGAAACCTTTTTGAATATATTTTTTTCACTGTTATATATTCTATAAGAATAAATAAACTACTTATTTGGAATTAGGACATATACATTAACTCTTCAAAAAAATTATGGAATATTTCTAATTAAATTAATATTTTAATGAATATTGAAAAATAATGCTTTTTATTTAAAAACTACTTTTAATCTAAAATATTTTTATTGGTAGATAGTAAATTTAATTATTTTTTATGTGTAATTTGATTATTTTTTTTAACATTTAATCATATATAGTTCAGTTGAAGCCACATCATATTGAAATTGAATAGAAAAACAATGTGAAATTTTGAACATTTTACATAAAAAATGTGTTTTCTCATTCCGACAACACGATTGATTTTAAATTTATTTTCTCCACTTATGTGAATTAAAATTTAAAACAATAACATACATGGTTGTAATTATTATTATAAATATGATCCAATTGGATTAATATAATTTTGGTTTATTTGTAAATTTAGTATTTTATTTATTGCGGTTAAAGGTCAATAAGAAAATTAAAGGTAAACATAATATTATAATTATATAAAACAACCTTATAAATTGAATTAATCATGTTCAATTAGTTATTGCCGGGCATGAAAATAGTTTGGTGGAAATTTTTTCCATTTGAAGCAAACTGGGTGTGATTTTGTCATTTATAAGATTTAATTTAATGTAAAGGCATATATGCCATAATCTTGTCTGTTATTACTAAAAAAATTAATATTGGGTTTTATAAGAGATATATTTGAATATGAATTTTCCTAAAACTCTTAAAAACTAACTACATCATAGTGAGTTATTTATAAATATTATGAATTAAATAAAAAATTTAACGTATGAGACAATGATGATTCGATAATCAGTTTAATAATGAAAGAATAAAATAAACAATATTTATAATATCAAAATAAATATAATTTGAATTATTCGATTCTATCCAAGAGTTTTATGTAAAAATATGACATTTTATCATTGATTTAATGTTGTTTTCATTCAATGGAATAATGTCGTGATGATTTTTAGAAAAATTCATGTAATGAATATTGTCAAAATAAACATAATTCATATTTTAAAATATAGAATTTCTAATTAATAGAAATAAATTTTTTAATCATCCAAGATTATACTAAAAAATTTATATAACTCTACCAATTTCATTAATGACTAATTAATTGGTCGTTTGGCATGATTTAGACATTATTTGAACTCTCTAATTGTAAATTAGGTGATGAAACTGTAAAATATGAATGGGATTAAAACAAAAATATAATGATTTAAAAATAGTTAATACTTGAAAATTTTTATTATATGATTATATTTCGACTTATAATCATTATATAATCAATATAATTATGTTTGGACCCATTTGAGATCAATATTAAATTTATAATAATTTAATACTTTTAATAGTTCCTTCGGTAAACCTCTTATCTCTTATAAAAGGAAACAATTCTCTCTATTACTCACACTTAAAGAACATTTTGGTTCAGAAAATATCATCCCAAACCCATACCTATAATAATCCCCAAATTCTAGGGTACATAGTTTAGGTAGAAGACCATATATAGATGTTTCAAGGTGTTCTTCAATGGTGATCAACCAAATAATAGGTATTGTCTCATTTAAGTATTTCAATTTATTTTCTTTTTCCAAATCCTTAAAATATCTTCCGACCATGATGATATAAAAAATACATTAATATCAATATACATAGATGATTTTATGATAATATATTCACTTAAATCTATCTCCAAATCCATTAAATTGCAACGGAATTAATCATCAATGCGTATATGTGAACTATCACCTCCACGAACCAATCTAATTTGTTTTTCACAACCATCACTCTCGAGTAGTTATAATAATTTAAGTAATGTTCATATTTTAGATTCATGAAATGTTAATTATTCAATGATAATAAAATATCAATTAAATTATTATATTCAATGCACATAAAAATGAAAAACTCATTCGTGCGTTCGTGTGAACAATCACCTTGACATAACGCTGTGGAGACTTTTATTCATTATATCACTTATATAATATATATAATTATATATAAAGGATTAATATGATATTAATTACATATTTATTAATATATAAATATAAAATAATATGTAACTTTTTTCCGTATTGAGCAATGAAAAAAAAATGTTACTCATGCATACATAAGGCTTACCATCTCCATGAATATAACATTGTTCATTTTTCATAACCACACTTTGTGGTTTTATTTAAGGGTATAATTAAAGTATTTTAATGATAATAATTTCATTAATATTATTATTTAGATAAATTAATTATGAACTCATGGACTAGTAACATCAAACCATGTCCATTTTCGACTCATGTTTAAAAAATAATGTAATTTTTACAACATGTTAATAAGTCATATAAACAAATAATAAACATGAAAAGGGTTATCAAGAAAGTATAAATTAAACTAATTTTATTATTTCGGTATACGGGGGTTACATGTGATGACTAAGACTTATGGTAAGGGACTTCATCTCAATCTTCTTTTATTGAGGCATTTTTGATGTTATACACCACCTTCTTTTATTTGGTCTACAATTTAACCCATGGAAATTTAATTTCATTACATGTTTTTTGAAAGGAATAATTTTCTATAAATAATTTTACTAATCAATAAATGGAATTTTTTTAACATATGATTCGACAACTACTTTTCAACTACCTGGACCATTATTTTATATTTGGATTCCCTTTCATGCCAAATTGATTTTAATGAAAAATAAATATCGTATCCCCATATAGCATATTATGGTTTTGAAAATAGTTTTATGAATCGTTTTATGATATCAATATAATGGAATGAATCCTTGTGATATAAAATGAATTTTTATGAATGAAATTTTGATAATTGAAATATTTTATGTGTTATGATTTTATAATGGTAATTGGGAATTTGATGGATGGTTACATGATAATATAGAGACAAGTGGTTATGTGAAAAACCAAATATAGGGGGTTTTGTGAAATTCCATGGAATGGTGGTTAAGTAATAACCTGCAATATAATGGGTATGGAAGTCAGCTGTATGGCTATTTTATTTTTACGAGTGACATGTGTAGAAGTAGGCTATATGGTTAATCCATTTATGTTTTATTAAGTCCCATGTTTACTTTATATGTTATATGTTTCTTTATATGGGTTTTAACGTAATTTTTGGATTGCAGAAAAGGTAAGCAGTGATCTTATATTCAGTGAAGTGTAATTAGTTATTCACTAAGGTTAAAAGTATCACTTTTTGACAATGTATTCATGGCCAATATATCTTTTAATTACTAATATATTTCCTTATTTGGGTACCCCTTAGTGATATTTTTATGATCATACAAATTTTTAGAATATTTTTCAATGGATTTAAATAATGATAGAATAATGGATGGGATCATAGAAAAGATATAAAGAAAACACATGAAATGAAACCATGTTTCTTTATAAATTTTTTTTATAAACAAAAATGAATATGAGTAGATGTGTCTAGTTTTTAATATTTTAGTTGTTATGGATGTGTTATGGCTATATTCACTAATTCTATAAACCTAAAAAGATCCTCAATGTAAATTAAAGTAAAATTATTGACTTAACACAAGATTAAGGACTATATAATGATAAAGTCCTATAAGAATAAAATCTCAGTATATAAAGATATATATATATATATATATATGATACTGTAGTTATTACATTATCTTGTAAACAACTCATGACAAGGAATTATAAAAAAATAGAACATATATAACTTTGTAAAAATGATTATCTCTTCTTCAATTGACTCCCATTAGATCTTTTCTCACAGGATATAGGGTTGGGATTTTTGGATGATTAGGTCCCCTATAACATGGATGAGGAAGTTAGGAGTTGAAATTGGTAGGTTTTGATCAACAAAGAAGGATTAAGGTGGTGTTAGGTAGTGGAGGAGGAGGAACTCTTTTATAATCATGATGATGGTAACTTTTGGAAACACTCAAAATATTAAATTTATAAAAATTAATTTTCAATATGAAATGTCATAAAAGTGAGTTATTTATAATCCATGATGTTTATGGGTCAATATAATTTCAACCAAATTATTTTAGAATAATTTATGTCACATTTTATCCCTTTTTATTATTTCCTTCTCCCCTGATTAATCCCATTAACTCTTACCATGACAAGTTTTGTGTTTATTCATTAACGATTTAAATAGGTACAATAAAAATTATTATGAAAAGAAAACCAGTAATATATGTCACTTTTAATTTTTTCCCAGTAATTTGGATGAATATTTTTTTTTTGATTTTTATGAAATTTTTTAAAAAATATTATTCATTTTTAAATATCATTAATTTCAATTTTGACACTATTATTTTCATGACTTCGTAGAAATATGAATACAAAATATGACATTGAAAACCCATTATAAAAAAAAGTATATGTATATGTAACCAATAAATTTTTTCTATTACATTAATTATATAATATTTTTTTATGTTATTATTTTTAGTATCATTTATTTGATATTTCTATTAATGAAACTATAATGGAATCATTATGTTCGAATCCTTTAATGCAATTACTCATTTTCTAGTTTGTTTTTAAAAAAATTATCATGATTATGATAAACATAATATATTATAGAGTAATATTTATATCCAAATTTATCTTATGAAAAACCATATATTAAAAATTATATAGATATTAAAATTATGATTATAAAATCTATAACTTTTCTCTAAATAAAATATTACAAATTTTATACTCTCATCTAAGTGACATAAAAAGGTGATAATTTATTTCTAATGATGGTTTTGTTGTCAAAAAAATATTAGCTAATGTTATTTGGAAATGTTTTTGGTTAATTTTATATTCATTATAACATAATTGCTACCCAAAATTACTTGATTACTCTTAACCGTGTCAATTAAAATATTACTAAATTTAATATTCATATGGCCAAAAAATAAAGTTATTTAAATAATATATAACCTCTAATACAAAATATTGAATAATTTTTAAAAAAATGAAAAACAAACGCATTTTAGTAAATAATTTATAATTATTCTCACTAAGAGAATTAGAAACCATGTTATTATAATGAAAAAAAACATTGTAATGTTTATATTATCATATTCATTGTAAAATTGATTTTAATGGCCTAAATTTCACTAACTGATATAAAAACAATCTAATTAGACATTAATCATAATGAAAAATATAATTTAACACTTTAAACAATTTAGATGACAATGTTGTTTTCAATTAATATTCAATATTTCATTACTATTCGTCAAAAAATGAATCCTGTCAAAAAAATAATTACAATTGAGCCAATTATAATTATAATATTATTATTTAAAAAAAGTTGTTTATTTTTTTCTAATATAATATATTAAAATTTCAAAAAAATAATAATAGGTTGGTCATTAAAGTGTAGTAAAATTGATTTTTTTAAATAACCATTATACAAATAATTAGATTTATTCTTATTTTATGCTTATCAATATAATTAGATGAGTATAAAAACTTTTTTTGAATAAATAATATATTATTTTTAATAATATATTTTGATATTATATATTATTTTAATATATTATGATAAAATTCCATTATGTTAATAGAAGAAATTTTTTTATAAAAACATATACTTTATATTCAATTTAATTTTATTTTCATTTTCTATTAATGATTAAAAAATGAATTAATTTTATAAAAAAATAAAATAATATATCTTTATATTATATTTCATTATATTTACAATGGCCATAAAAATGGCTGGTCTTAAAATTATAATATTTATTAGTATATCGTGGTTCGATTATGCTTGATGTTTCATGAAATGTAAGATATCAATGAAATTAAATTTATTTAAAAATAGAAATATCATAAAATAATGTTGTGTTACAAAAAACATAAATTCCATTTTTTAAAAATTAAATCCTCAGTAAAAAAATATTTTGAAACAAATAATATAATATTAAAAAAATTTGAAATCATTTTTTTAAAAACATGGATATAAGAAAATGATTTTCAATCGATGGAAAAATAATTATATTTTACCTTATAAATATTATTTTAGACATTTGAATTTTTAAATAGATGAAAATAAAAGGGAAATATTATCTCTAGAAATTACATAAGGGGAATAAAATTAAATGGGATAATCAAAAAAATTATCTAATAATTTTCTTCAATGTAAACTCAAGCATAAACAATCCAAATTAAAATAATAATGAAAAATAATTCAATAACCCCATGTCTCGTAATTAATTTTACACATGAAAAAATAATGAATAAAAAAATATATTGATTATAAATTTTTTTCAAAAACAATAATCATATAAAACATATAGTCTTTGATGTTATTATACCATCTTATCACCATTTTTTAACAATCCCTTATTAAATTCATTTGTCCTAGTGATAGCTACAATTTGTTTTGAAAGAACTAGTTCAATAGTTATGATATATGTACATTAATCATGGTTCCATAATCTACATAAATATTTACCATCATACTAATATCATATTTATTCATTAAAATAATATTTAGAGACACCCATTAATGTTTTCGATATAACAATTTACAACATCTTCCATGGAGAAGGTAGGTCATACGCACACATGAACGCCATATCTTTTATTGTATTTAATGAAATATTTTTAAACAATAATTCAAATTTATAGAATCATTATCATATAATATAATTTATATATACTTATAAAATAAATCTTCATTACCATCCATTTAAGATGAAAATTATAAATAAATCGTATCACTTCGTGTAGGTGGTAGTCTGCACGTACACACGAGAAACATTATAATTTTCCAGTGGATTTAAAGGTAATAATTTTTTAATTATTTTATCATTACATAAGTATAATTATTTCATAAATATCATATATAATTATTAAATCCCACCTTATAGTCATCTATAAAAAATAGCGATAAAAAATTAATTGAATTGTTATGTAGAGATGATAAGGGATACAAACACATGAGGGATAAATTCACATCACATTTGATAGAAAAGTTGGTGGAAAATGGTGGATTCATAATCACTATATAATTTAATTATTAATATTATACTGATGTTTTTATTTAATTATAAATAAAATTTATTTTTAGGTGGTAAAACAATATGTAAAAAAAGGAAAGTGATTTGTTAAACTAATTACCTCTTCTTTGAAAGAACTCATTGAGATTATCCTCTCAAGGATCCAAGTTTTTTTCTTTTTCGATGACAAAAAAAACATTATAATGTTGATAATAATTTGAAGAGGATAATATTTTATATGAATATCGAGATAAAATCACACAATATGTGTAATCAATAGAGTAGATGGATTCAATTTTAAAATGAAGAGACAAGATAAACATCAAATTTCTTAAAGATTAAAATATTTGAAATACATTCTATATAAAAGTGAATCCAAATGGAAATATATTTAATGATAAAGAGTATAGGGTAAAAATAAAATAATCCAATGAAACTTATATAGGTTTTTCTATCACAATAAACATATCCTTTTGATTTATCCCTTGGTTTACCATTTTTGACATTAACTATGGTAATAAATATTTCAATAATAATTAAATTTAACTGTAAATGGAAAATTGAATAAAAAATGACCATGATTGATATTTTCAAAATTACTATATTCAGCTGTCAAAGGATAATACTCTCATCAACATTAAAAAATTTAATAAAATATTTTTAATTATAAAATATGAACAATTTCAATTTTGGAACTAATGAAATATTTTCATTCATGGATTCTATGACTAATATAGGATTAAAATATAATCCTTTTAGACATAGATCAAATTTAATATTAAAATATAAAATTCATGTTACACTATAACTCACTCAAATTATATTAAATTTAGTTTTATTAAAACCATTTATTTTATTTTCCTATTAATTTAAAAATATTTGCGTCATTGATGCCTAAATATTTAATGGAATTATTCCATAAAAAACATAAAAAATTAGCTATAAATAAATTATATTTATAGTAAGAATTTAAAACTGAACTTATCCTATTATTTACCTAATATATGACATTTAGATATATTACCATGAGGAAATTGATATGTTGTATCTATTATTTTCTTAAATTAATATTAATTTCATAATCAATGAAATATGAATCTGAAGGTTAATATATTCAGTAATTTTATATAAATGAATTAATTATACTATCACAATAGTATATAGTGAATTTTTATAGTAATTTTAAGCCATTATCCGAGGGATTTAATTCTATTTTAATAGGTTTAACCTATCTAAGGTGAAATTTTTTTACTACGGTTACTATTTATTTATTTTAAAAAAATATGACTATTTAAAAAATTATATCCTCATAATTACATATATAGAATCAATTTTATCCAATTTATATTTCTATTAATGAAATAAATTAATTTTTATATAATTGGGTAAAAGATGATGAAAATACTTTTTTGTGAAAATTTATTTTTAAACATTAATCTATATATATTCACTTCCTATAACTTTAAAAATTATTTGATGAATGTTGAGAAATATTATTGAATATATAATAGGTACATTTCATTTAAATCAATAACTAATAGTAAATGTTTTTAATTATTTAATATAAAAATGAATTATATGTGAAAAATATCTTCTAAAAACCATATCTTTTACATTTAATTGATTTTTATTTGCAGTTCTAGTAACTAGTTAACTAATTATTTAATTAAAAACATGTTATAGCCATGTTTTTTATAATTTATTTAGTCATATTCATAACCATCAATCCAACAACAAAGTTGTAAGTACATAATACATTATAGTTCATCTACACTCAGGGTTGCATGGGTCACAAGATATTAATGAAATGAATTTTTTAAAAATTATAAATTTTCATGGCATTACATGGTGGATTGGAAATCAAATCATGTAATTATAGGATTGATTTTATATTGGATAATACTATTATTCTCTTACATATTCATTAGATTCAGACTCTACTGGATCAAGGTGATGAATAGGATCTGACTGAATGGATAACTTATCATCAAGTGAAGGCCTAACAAATAGGCCATTAAAGATAAATTTGGATAATATATATTTTTTATAAAAAAGGAAAATATCATCATTATTATCCATAAGGGAATTATCATTAAGGACAATCTATATTGTATGATTTCATCCATTATCTATCTAATTAACTGAATAATTTTAATACGATTATGGGTCTAGAAATCTTGACCTCCATGGGGCCTAATCTAGTTGTTGTTCTATAGGTATTTAATATAAAATATTCAAAATAATGTGATTTATATAGAGTAAATTAGGAAATGCATCTAATTTTTATTATGGAACAACCAATGGTCAATTGATTCCCTTGAGAAAGAGTGGATTTCATTTCTTTTTCACCAATTCAATTTTTTCATTTTATTTTAGAATAAATAATATTTTATAGGAAAATGTTGAACCATTAAATTCTCTAATGTCCATTTTTTAATGATTACCCATTATAGTTTTATGGATATAAGTCCATATGGCATAAAATCCCATTACATAACCCAAGGACCATTCGTTTAATAGTAATTTGATTGATAACATCACATCTACAATTCCTACTATAGAACCCACTACGACATTAGAAAATTCTATAGTATCATCCATGATATAGTGAATCTAGACAGAGAACCTTAAAAAAATCATTCAAAGGGACACCATAAGGATTTGAGCCCTGGTCAGTTAAATGATAAATAGTCATGGATATTCTAATGGCGGCAAAAACCCACCCTTTATATAAAATAAAAATTATCCCTTAAGGATATAGTGGCTCCTTACTATTGTAATATATACACTAACAATTGGTTAGTGAGGTCCATTTGCACAAAAAGTTTCACAATAATATTTTATCATTTATAATATTGATACATCACCATAGAAAAAATATCAATATGAACTCCCAATTACATTAATAGTCATTAGGAAGAAAAAATAAAGGAATTACTAAGTAGATGAATCCATATTGCAGTAGTGGTTATTTAATAAAATTAATTGATGTTCCAAGACGACATTAATAGAACAAAAATATATTTATTATATTTCTCAGAATCCCTATTTGAGGAATATAAAGAAATTATTATATAATATCATGGAGGAAAAAAGATCTCTGGTTATAGATGTGATCACATCACATAAGGAAGGATTAAACTAAAAAATAATTGATTCAAATTCTAGTAGTGAATTTAAATTAATATTGAACATCCTTATTAGATTTTATTTACATTAATCTATTTTTAGTTGAGAATACACAATTTGATAAGTAATAAGAGGGGATATCATAAAAAATATCTATTTCCTTGATTGATAGTTTGGTTTTCGATAGAATAATGGAATCGTCCTCAAGAGGGAGGTTGGGATGTTCATTAAAATTTATTTATATAATGCACCATCCATGTTTGAATCCATTTAATCATATGAGAATTTATCAATGGGTGGCTTTAGTGTAGATTATATCAAGGGGATCTTCATCAGGGTTCAAATCTTAAAATGGATATTATCAAATGATGAATGGAATTATAATGAGAATAATCCATTTTTAGTCTCCAAATTTTGTGGAATAATTTATATATAAATATATATATTTTTTTATTTTTTTATTTACTATTCTCTACCATGTTTTTTTCTTAAAACATTTATTCCCACTTTTCCAACATATCGTTTCTTATAAAAAAACTTATTCAGTAAACCAAAGGTTATGAACAAATCATTGAATCATCAATAATTAAGGTTTTATTGAAGATAAATTATTTTCAAAAATAATATATAATTATATCTCAAAAGTGTATGATTAAATCCAAAAAATAATAGTGTACTAATGTGTTGTATAATTACAAATCTATATTAACAGATTATTTCCAAGACTATAGAATTGAGTAATTTTTTTTAACATTAATCAACCATTTTATTTCAAAACCTAAAATAATACATATAACACAATAATTTTTTTGAAACATTTATGCGGATACAATAATGAAAATGAAAATCCCATAGTAAATGAATGAAATTTTTAGTACATGATAACTGATATAAAAAACCAAACCCTTTTGGAAGAGAATATGGATATGGATAAATGATAAAAAATTGGAAATATTCACCAAATATTCTTTTTCATACTCTGTCAAATAAATCATTAATATTAGTATTCAAGGACATATAATGATTCAATTGAATCAAAAATAAATTACCAAGTCCATGATTGTAGACAAGAATAAAGAATGTAGACTACATATTGTTTATGATGATATATGTAAAAAATTTCATTCACCATAACAAAATACCATTGATGTAAAACATATTTAAATTATCAAAAATGGAGTTGTAACCATAATTTCAATACCGGTGGAAAAAATATGTATGAATATTGCAAGAATAGATCAAAAAATAACCTAAACCATTATGAAATCATAAAAAAACCATCGATGAGCTTCAATGATTTCATTAATCTCCAATAAGTATTCTAATAACTACATACAATGCCTATTATCCATCAGCAAAGAATCCAAGATCTATGAACACCATATAAAAATCCATCATAATCAATTGATCACTATACCCAATGAAAATACATGAAGATAACAAAAAAATTCATAAAATATTATAACAAATAAAATCCAAATTCTAAATAACAAAAATTATCTAAATTTTTTCTTATAACTATTAAAACCCATGAATATATAAATCCTAAATTTCATCACAAAAAAATATGATATAATTGGAAAGAGTAACCATTATTAATTACTCCTTTAATTATGATAAGTTAAATACTTAATCCTTGAAGTGATTTCACTATGTACTATCTCAACCATAAAATCAAATTCTTTTCATAGATGAAGAAAAAAAATAAAGGAAAAAATAGACGTAAGATGAGATTAGAAGGGAGGTCTTAACGTAAATTTCTAATGAATAAAATCCATATATCCTCCTTAAATCTGGAAATAATATTCCATATATTGGGATAAATATTCATTACATGGTAGGTGATCATGACCTGTTGGGTGAAATAAATATTAATGATGGAATGAAAGGTAATTGAGGGGATTGAGGTAAATTACCAATATGTTGTCATCCAATTAATCTTGGAAAAAAAAATTAGTACTCGGTACAGTCCTATGTTATCTATTATGTCCACCATTATTATACTTACCTTAATAGGTAAATAATACCCCTCTATCACCCTTAGGGAAACTATAATTCTATACTACATATTGTACCTCCTTTTAGATTACCCAGACAAAAAAAACCCCAACACCACCATAATTTTTCTCCAAAAAAGAATATAAACACTATTTTTAATAATCATGTTTCTGACTGAATCCCAAAATGATAAATAAAATAATTTTTAAAACCAAAAAATTCTTATAATTCCTCTGTACAGTTAATGAAATTATATAATTAATCCCAAATTAACATTATTCTCATCTATTATGATATTGGTCATTAACTTTGGTCTTAGATAACCAGATGAGATTTTTAGGACCTTTTAGTATATTCATGGAAATTAATACAAATTATATGTTGGTATATATCCATTTCAGACTGGATTGTCCTACATTCAAGTTATCCGTTGGATTCTAAATCATAATATGGTGATAAATTGTTCACCCTTTGATTATCATAGACCAGAAAATTAACCTCTATAGAAACAAAATCATAGAAATAAATTGACATATATATTAATTATTAATATAAAATGGGTTAGAATGATCTATTTATAGATGAAGTATATCCATAAATACATTGATTTAATATTGATTAATCATTTATTATGATAAAATTCCATAGTGGAGGAGTTAGTGGTAGTGACATGATAAATATACTGACTCCATCTTTTGTCGATATTTGTACATAATTGTCACATCATGCCCTCAAACAAAATTATAAAATATATCAGGTTTTTGTAAGTCATTATGATATATTATCTTCCATTCTCATATGAAATAAATTATTTTCAAGAGAAATTGAATTAAAAAATCATCAATTAGGTAGTTAAAGGTGGATTCTATAGGGGAAACCACTTTGGTTTTTAATCCAATGGAGATCGAAATATTATAATATATTAGCATATCATAAGTCATTGTTAATAAAAAATGTGGTTATTTATCATGTAATGAGGTATGTTTAAAATTATTTTCATATATTATTAGGATTATGAATCCTCAATATGATATATAATTTGTAAGCGAATAAGTATGTTTGGTTTTTTATATATATGTTCCATAATTTATACCAAATTTATAACCACCATTCATATTTTTGTACTGAGTATGAAACTGAAATTTTGTACACCATGGGTAGAGGAAGTTGGTTAGAAAATTATTTAACTAAAAACCAATGGATTTTTTTGAAAGAAATTCATCTTTTGTGTGTTACATAATAGGGAACTAGTTGTGATAAATTATGAGATTATTAATGAAGGGTATATATTGTATCATATATTTATGAAAATGGACCCTATGATCCATTCCTATGTGAGGGAAACCCTCCATGTGTCATGGATTTTGAGGTTTTGTCACAAACCCATCCAATATGCCATCCAACCCGACACCCATCCCAATTCATGGCATGGGAAGAACTATATTACTATTCCCCATGGGATATAAACTAGTTATTGGGTATCAAAAATATGATTTTGGAAATAATTAATCAGTTTTTATCAGCATATACAACCAAATGAAATAAATATTTAGAATAATTGGTATGCATAACCAAATGAGGTAAAACAATTATCATATTCAATACTTTTAATATTTCCACAAAACCAAAAGTACAAAAACATTAAGGGAACAACAATCAATCCTAAAAACCACTATGAATCAATTAAGTCATCTCCCTCAACACACCACCACTAACATCTACAAAAAAGCATAATGTTAGTAACCAAATCCACCAACCCTACAACACATATATCCTTTACCTATGTAATACAAAAAAAATTCTACATACACCCAATGGGGTATGGATGGTGTGAGACCAAGCCTAGTAGGATTCCACTGCAATGGGAAAAATTCAATCAATATCATTATATTACTCATAAGCACATTTGGATCATTTAAATTTAATCATATTAAATAAAATATTCACCAGAAACACTACTTTATGGAATTTTTTTCATAAATAATCATTCATGAAATAAACATATATACATGTTTTATAGTATGCTTATGGATTTCATCATATCACATAGCATCATGTCGCAATAGATAACAATGTGTAAATACATACCGATAACTATCACTAGCTGGACCCAATCAACCTCATACCTTGGGGATATATATCTTCCACTAAACCAAAAAAAACATTCACATCGATGTGCCATTATATTGGAATTAATCCCAATGTCTTATAGTCTCTATATCAAAAACCAATACTAATATTATTCTCATGAATGATCCACAGGTGGGAAATTCATCCTAATATTTTGTAGGGTAAGAACCTGTTTTCTCACTCAGGTATGGATCCTTTAAATTTTTTTTACTAATTAACCACATTGAAAAAAATATGGATTCATAATAATTACTGAAGGTTTCTATGGTTTCTGTGGCTATTTCAGAGCCTAGAATATAGATTATTGGGAAAACTAGGACCACTTCACTATTTTTAGTAAACTATGCAAGAAGGTCCCCCAGTTAAATCAAACTGTGTTGTTGATTTCATTTGGGATAGAGCCTTATCAGACAATTGGAACACATCTTTCCTAATTGTTCTACCTAACCGTGCTAGTTCCCCTCGTCCAAATGTACACATGCATGTTTTGTGCACGTATTTTCAAACCTTTTAGAAAAACCGTGACATGCTATTTCAGGGTTAATTTTTTCATTTTTCCTTAATGCTCTAATATAACCACCTCCTTCTTCCATTATATGAATTCATAAGTGATTCATAATTTTTCAATCATTTTGGATATCTTTGAATGCCTAAGGTAGGGATTAAAATCTATCCTTAATCCACGATCCAATCAATCATATGTTCATCACATCAAATTCGCAACGATACGTACTCAAGTCTTTTGATAATGTTCTTCTCGCCTCTTTATCCCGACCTTGTTATTGAGGTGTGACTTTTTTCCAATTTTCATAGATCAACTCCATTATACAATGAATAAGAGGCCAGCATCAGAGGAGGAAAATCATATGACCCAAAGTTGGGTGTTCTATAAATCATCAATCATGTTCATTGATATTGGAAATTACATGTGGGGCTCACCATTTTCATTGGTTGTCATTTATCCAATTTATATTCAATAAATTTAATCATTATAACCATATTATTATGCTATTTCAAAAAATGTTATTACCTTTTAGTCGTTACACCCACAACTCTATCCATCCCATGTTTAATGTTATTCTATAAATGGGTTTTTAGTATTTGACATGTTTGTGTCGTCGTTCAAGTGTGCCTTGGAATGACCCTTGTATGGGTGTGATTTTGCATATAAAAATCTTATTCTAAATTGTTAATCTCATGATAGTAAGTACCATGTATTCTCACTAATTCACCTCCCTATGTTAGGTGCTTTAATTTGATAATTAAATTTGAAGTGGTTATTTGCAAGTATATTATATACCTGACTTTTCCTTAAATGTTAATAAATTATGGGTTCCATGTCCATAGACTCCCTTACAAAATTATTGGAAGGTATCATAATGAACCTTGATTATTGTGTTTGATTAAATTTATTAAATGTATGGTTTCATGACACTTGACCTTGTCACACTAATGAAAATAAAGGCTTGAACTAAATATTATTATTGTGAAATTATGAATTAATTAAATGGTTTCATGATACATAGACTTATCACACTTAATAATGGAACTTTCTTAACCAATTGAAATTATATATATCTTCATTGTCACATAGGATTGGCCTAATTTGATCTTTTCTTGGATTCTTATTGAGGAATGACATGAGCACTTAGGAACCCCATTCTCATTCAAGGACATGACATTCATAGGTCGAAACCCACCTAGATTATGATCTATTTATAATCATGGATTCCCACTATGATACTATAGGATCCCTCATATAGTATTAAAGGATTCCTTGGATACACTCCTTATATCCAAAATTGAAAAGGTTCCATGGTTAAATAATATCATGCCCATTCATTACATTTCCCCATTTTAAATTTTCATGAGCCCCTTGGACTTGGTAGGTGTCTTATTGTGGAATTCCTTGGACAATGCACAATGAATTACACTCTTACCTATAGCCAGGATAATTTTATTTCTAATTTAGAGACCCTTTAATTCTAGGTTTCCTTGGTAATTACTATGGAACTTCATTACTAAATATCATTATAGCTTTATTGGATTTTTTTTAACCATCACTATTTCTGAGATGTTTATTATTTATAAATCAATTCTCTAAAATAATGAATTGGTTACATGATCAGATACCAGCCTTCGGCTAAACAATGTACATGGGTATTTAGTTACATTGTACTGCTTTAATTTATATGTTTAGGGCTGCACATGGTTATATTTCCATTACACCAGTTTAAGGTTATAGACACATTTGGTGGTGGACCACTGTGGTTTATCTCACAGCCTCTATAGGCATCGTTTTGTAGCTAGAGTAGATTACGTCATCACAGGTGTTGAAAAATGGATGTGTATGCATTTGAAAATACTATTACATTTTATTTAGGAAAGATATTGATAGAATATGATTGTGCTATAGTTTGGGATTCTTGTGATAGTCATTTTATTTCTTTTATACTTTTCTTGATCCTTTTATTCATACTGTCATCTATTCACATTTTCCAGTTTTCTTGATATATGACATATCATCATAAGTTGTTGTGTGTTATTTAAATTATATCATTTATCATTAGTATTATCTCTTTTATCTACTATTCCACTTGTTTATTTATATTACATCATATTTTTACCTAGGTTTATAATTATCTACCATGCAACACCATGGTAATGAGGGAATACACTCCATAAAATAACACCCTAAGACCTAAATACTTTTGAAAAGCCTCCAGAATTTGTGAGGATGTGCTTTAGGCCATGTGTCCCACCATGATCGTGGTATCTATAATGTGGAATCATGGGATTGGATGTCAAAAAGTGGTATCAAAGTGGTTTCCATTCTTTCTTTACCATTTAGAGACAACAAATTGTAGATTACGAATTTTTGGGAATAGGTCATAAGAATAGATTGGGCATTGCGATCCCAATATCGGATTAAACAACATTTTACCTAAATTATAATTGTTATTCTACTTTTTCCCTTTTTCTATTGATATTGTTTCAACTTTAGGTGACACACAAGTTGTGTTGAGTTTTTTATTGTTATTCTGATTTACGATTTCATTCATCCCTATAACGATGATATTAGGGCTTTGAGAATTGTTACAGGCATAATATTTGGAACATATTATTCACATGTCATGCATATAACCTTACCATATTGGTTCATTTCCCTATTTTGAATTTCTTTTTATTCATGTGATTTTTGGGTGATACAATGATAATTATATTATTATTTTACTACCATTTGTTATGATTGAATGATTTTATGTCTCAATTCATGAGTTGAATGGTACCTCATGGGTTGGGATGATTATTTTACTGTGTCGAGCCACTATATTGTAAATAAATAGTGGTTGTTATCATTGATGAGGTGTATGGACACTGATTCAATGGGAATTGAAATCCATTATAATGTGAAGCATTACTTATAATATGAAATGTTTTAACATCATATAACGACCCAAACTATTATTAATGGAAATTCATATTGATCTAATTAAATATCTTATTATGTAAAATGTTTATATAAAATATGAATTTCTTTGGTTTTATGTTTTTGGGTTTCAAAATGCAATTAATAATTTTGATTATTGCTAATATAGATGTTAAACATTGATCACATGATTTGTATAAATATAAGACTTTAACAAATCCTATTTACTCAGAAAAAGGAAGTGATGGACACATCCAATAGACTTTCCCCATAAAAAGCATATTTGATAGAGCTTTGAATAGAGGTGGTGTCATTGGTCTTCACTCTTGACCAAGACCAAGCTTATTTTCAACACGTTATGCTCGAACAGAACCAGCTACGTGAGAATTGTATGTTGATAGTGATTACCACCTGGGCGATGTTTTCTGAGCCACCCCAAGAGTCTATCACCATTGCACACCTTACCCTTTGGACTTATGAGGGTGTTATCAGGGGTTATGGCAAAAAAATCCTAGCATAATGATTATGTACCTTTTTTATATAGAATATAAAGTTATTTTATTATTGTTACTTTGTAAATTTTATTAAATAAAAAATAGAATTTTTGGATAATATTTAATTATGGAATCCACTTTTATGAATTAGTGGATTTTTTGAGTATTATTATATTTTAAAAAAACATTATTACAAAATAATTTTTATTAAATTTATATGATTGTACAATTTTAATGACTACAATATATATTTTAATTATTTTTTAAAAGTTGTTTTTATCATAACCCATGAATTTTCAATAAATATTGGTTTTCATTTTAAAGTTAAAATCCACATATTTAGAAAAATATTTAGATTAAATGAATATGATTTTTTGAATCAGGACATTGAAATTATCCAATGGTGAATATTTTTTTAATAAATAATGTTTATGTGTGTAATAAAGAGAATGGTTGTCTTACATCCTTATCCTAACTTGTCATGTTTATGAAATGTAATGGAGGGAACCTGGTATTTAAATTTAAAATTATGTGAAACTTATACTTGAGAACTTACCAATACTAGGTCATCTGAGGCGGTAGTAGGTGTATTATTCCTTGGGTAGAGAGTTTTCCTACGTTTAGCTTCCTACAGTGATGCTACCTATCTCCGTAATGATTGTTTTGGGGAATGTTCTTAGCATCTGTAAAAACATTCCTCCAACACATCCTTGTATCATACACTAATAGGATGGTGACAACCATGCTCTAGACATGGTGTGATCTGAGACGCTAGTCTTACTTCCAAGAGTGCCACTGCAAGCACCACCTATTGTACCTACTCTAGGATCTAATTCCCATATTGTGGTATTTTTCTAGGTATAAAAAATATCATTTATAGTGACGCATGAGATTATCCTATGATGAATGATATGAATCATGAGTTCCAAAAGCATCGTCCTCCTACAATATCAGGGGATGGAAGTCTATAGGTAGTGGAATCTTTGCCAGAGTCCACCTTACTTATCATTTTTCATTGGGATATACCGACTGAGATGAGGGTCAAACATTCAACTTACATGTTATGTGATTCATCCAAGAGATGGTGGGATGTGATTACCCATACTGGTCATCCTAAGGTCATGTTATGGTTTGATATCAATACTAACTTATGTGATCACTTATTTACTCAAACATTGAGAGCTGAATGATACAAAGAAATCAGGCATCTCAAGTAGGGTTATCTATCATTTAAAGAATATTACGCTTGCCTCAAAGGGTTGAAGAATATTGCACCACTTCTATCTAGTGATGAGATTTTTTTATGATAGATGTTTTGAGGATGTGATCTGTTTTCCATCCATACGTAGGTTAATGTTTTTCAGCTACCTACATTTTCTAAATAGAGTCAATTAGGCTCTTATCCCTAATAAAAACCTGAGGGATAAATATAGAACCACCAGTTGTAGGACTATAGTTCTATCGGTGAAAGAAATGGTCCCTCAAGGTTAGATATAATTTATATCATTATTGTGGAAGATGGGGGAACTGGAAGCCTCATTATTTTAGAGACCCAATGTAGTGTTGGGCTTACATCCATATGGCACATCTTCTGTGTTTCTGGCGGACCTTTCCACCTGCCTCGAGTGGAAGAGGATCTGCACCAGCTCCATAATTAGGGGAGAGATATTTTACGTCGTGTCTGTAGGAGAGTTTGCATAGTACAAGTAGTTCAGACTGAGGAGGTGTTCATGGATGTGGTATCCAGACTCAAGATCACCATCACCTCTAGCAGAGTAGTCATGATCATGGTAGTCCACCTTTTACACATGGTAGTGAATTTGTCCAATTTCATGTACTACAACCAATAAAAAGGATCAAGCTATGGGTCTATCTACAGTTGTAGTACTATTATATTAGCATCAATAATTGTATTTACTTTAATTGATACTATTAATTTGAACTATTTTATCTCTATATATATCATGGTAATCCTCATACTAGATATACAATATTAATATTATGAAATGACACTAGATACACTATTAGGGATACAATTAGAGGGAATACTCAAATGTTGGGACTATCCCCCAAAGTTTGTAAGTTACCCTTACATATAGAAACTCATTTTTATAGATTAAGGGAATTGATTTCAGACTCAAGATGGATTGGTTGGTTCATTATCATGCTTTTGTAGACTAATATTTCCACATGGTATCATTTACATCACGAGAGAGAAACGTTTATCTAAATAAGGGTGAGTGGGATGTCCAGGTAGGTAGAGATGGAAAAAATCACCATGGGCTAGGTAGAGTGACAACCCAAATTGAAAATATCTTCCTATAGAATTAGGGGTTATGATAAGGTGATTTTACTCCAGTAGTGGATCATTTTAGGGATGAGTCTCCCAATGATTTTCCTGGATTACCTTCTTATAGGGAGGTTGATTTTATGATTTTCATTTTTCTAGGAGAAGCTCTAGTGTCCATTCATCCATATAATATGGAACCTACTATTATCTAGGAGATCATGTGGTTGTTAAACGATTTAGAGGCCAATGTCTTTATACAGACCAATACACACTCTTGGGATTCACCAGTAAATTTCAACATGAAGGTAGATGGAATCATACATCTATGCATGGATTAAAAATGATTAAACCTTGTTACATTAAAAAATAGTCATCCTCTACATCAAATTGATGATCACGTCAATTATCTATGAGGAGATATTGTCATATCTATAATCGACCTGACCTCCGGTTATCATCAAGTGCGTGTTAGGTAGTCAGACATACCATGAACAGATTTTTGTAGCATGTATGGTCTGTATGAATACCCTGATTTGTCTTTTTTTCTTATGAACACACCCACTATTTTTAGGGTTTAGATGGATAAGGTGTTAAAAAAATGTTTGGATTATGTTTTCATGGTCGTTCCAGATGACATGTTAGTATATTATCACACTCATAGAGACCATGCCAGTCATATTCATCTCATCCTGAGTAAAATAAGGGAGTATCATCATTACATCATGCTTTCTATGTAACACTTATAAATTGAAAAATATCATTTCTTGGGTCATATAATTTCATAATCATGGGTATCAGTTATCCATGAAAAGGATAATGATATAGTTTCCTAGGAGCATCCCAATAACATGTTTTACATATAGAGATTCTTGGATCTTTATAGATATTATAGGTGATTCATACATGAATTATCACATCTTTTTTCACATATTACTAGCCTTACCATGAAGGGTGTTAAGTTCACGTGTTCAGAAAATTGTGTGAAATATGTTAAGATATGAAATGGAGGATTGTCTCGGCACTGATTCTGTCTCTTACTGGGTTATGAATAGGTTATACCATATTCTTTGATGCATTAGGTATTAGAATTAGATTAGTGTAGATGCAAGAGGATAAAGTCATTGCATATGGATCTCAATAGTTGAGTCCTCATAAGATAAATTACCCAACCCATGACTTTGATCTAGTAATATTTGTCAATATCATATTTTCTTGAAGACATTAACTATTGGGTGAAAAAAAATCTATACATAGAACACAAGAGCCTCAAATGTATCTTTTGGCAGCCTAAATTGAACCTCAGACAACATATTTAAGTCTTGTATCTATAATACTTTGGTTTTGATATTTTCTATATGCATCAGAAGGGAAATGTGGTTGGAGATGCACTGAGTTAGAAAACTCAAACACAGGTCATATGGGAAGCCAATGATGAATTGAAGTTAATGGGCCTTTTATCTGAGTTCCATCTAGAGATTAATGATAGTCAGGATCTTCCTTAAGTCTCATATTTTCTTTTTAAGATTTCCCTCCTCGAGAACATTATGATTATATAGTTTTCAGATCTTGAATGATTGGTTATCCTTGAGAGTATACCCAAAGCTGACCCACCTCTAGATTGGTCTATGGAAAAAGACGACATTCTTGCATATTCATGGATGTATCTGAATTCATACATATATGAGAGATGATTTTATGCATAAGTCACACACCTCTCAATAGGCAGTTAATTTTTTAATCTATAAATGTATCAAGATATATGACAATAATATTGTTTCCCTTGAATGAATCATCATATTGAATCCTGTATCACTTGGTGTTCCACCAATCAGTAGGAGGATTTGGAGCGCCAGAGACCTGCTGGCTTATTATAGCTGCATCCAGTACCGAAATGGAAATGAGAAAATATTTCCACGGACTTTTTAGTTGGTTTTCCTTGCTCTCCTAGAGGCAGTGATGTTGTATGGGTTTTTAATTGTAGAATGAAAAAAGTGCCTTACTTCATGCCTATTTGGGATACTTTATCAATATATGAGCTAGGAAGGCTGTATGTTTGTGAGATCATACAATTACATGGTGTCCCTCAAACTATCATTTCAGATAGGGAATCCCATTTTACATCATGTTTCTAGTATATATTTCATAAATCTATGGGAATCCATGTTCATCTAAGAATATCTTTTCACCCTCAGACCAATGGATTATCAAAATGAACAATAGATGTTCTAGAGGATATTCTCTAAGCCTGTGTTCTTGATTTTGGATGTTCTTAGGATAAATAATATCCATCTCATTCATTTTTTCTACAAAAATAAATTTCATGAAACAATTTATATATATCCTTAAGATGGCTTGAATTATGGGCCCTTCCATTCACCCCTACTCTAGCTAGAGGATGGAAAAACAACCCTACTAGGTCTTTGACTCGTTTTTATAGAAATTACAGTAGGTCCAAATAATCATAAAGTGTATGACTACTACTCTATATGGAAAGAAATCATATTCTAATCATTGTCAACGAACTAGAGAGTTTGAGGATGGGGATCTTGTTATCTTACAGGTATCACCCAATGTAGGGCATAGAAGGTGATAAAATAAATGGAATTTATCAAATCATTATGTGGGGTCGTTTGAGATCCTATAGAGAGTTGGGTGGGAAGATTATTTGTTGAAACTACCGATGAGGTACCGTGTCATGTACAACATCTTCCTTGCTTCATAGATTCACCAATATCATGTAAACCCATATCATACCTTTTATCCCAAGGATGTTGAGATAGATGATGATTATACCATTAATGACTATTAAGTACTAATCATAGACTCGAGCATGAAGGCTCTCCATGGTTGGTCTGTTCCTCTGGTATAGGTGTTATGAACACATAGCTTCATGTAGGATAAGACATGGGAGGGTAAGGTAGAGGTAAGTTCCCATTGTCTAGAGTTGTTCTCATATAATATTTCTTCACCCTTTGATGGTGAAATCGGGGATGTGTTCTTCTAAAGGGTGAAGCCTGTAAGAGGCCAGTTTTAAACACAGGTTTGGATCCTTTAAATTTAATTCTAATTCATTATTTTTTGATCTAATATGGATTATTTTGAGTTAGTGATGGTTATGTGGGTGTTCAAGGCTTCTTTGGATCCCAGAACTTTTATTGTGTCCTAAAAACAACAACAATGACTATTAGCACAAATAACATATACATCAATACAATACAAACTAATACCATATTGGGGAAAACACCTCAACCAATAGAGTTTAATTGGCCATGGGTGTATTTAAATCCAATAGATTGGGTACACCAACTCAATTCATGGAAAATAAGATAACTCTATCTACCCAAACCTCATCCGTTTTAGGATTTGAATTGGTTAATGACTCCAATCTAAGAGGATTCACACCTATTCTGGGAGTAGCATCATGTGATGATAAAGTATCAATACTCTAACTCATAGAGAAGACACCAACTACTATATATTTTTGACATTCACCCTGTCATGTGGGGGGGGACCTAAATTTTCTATAGTATAGAGGAATCATTCCTTATCAGAATTTAAGGTTTACCAAATCCATGATTTGTATATCCCTAACTTCCAAGATATATCACCCATGCCCTATAAAATTAAGCATGTACCAACATAAACACAAGTAAGTGGGACCCATGACCTAATATTAGAATGCCAGAAAGGGGTCTCTAACTATGATATGGGTTCAAAATACCTTACTCGATTCGAATCGTCCTTGTAGATAATGGATCCTCAAACATACCTAAAAAATGAATCTTTCCCTTATATCTGAAGAGATTTACCCTAACATGGTCCATATTGAAATATGATTTGAATAGACTGATTATATTCCCAATTATGACAACCATGATAAAAGTTGCAATAAATATAAGAATTCCCATTACATACAAAATGTGTACCCGAGGTACTATCAAGATTATATTTCATAACTTTTGATATATGATGATGACTTGCACAAAATGTCGTGTAGGAGTATATGATATATGTAACTCACTACTAAATCTATAAATATACAATAAGTAAACCATATGTCATATTATTTACTCATAAATGACATGTAAACCTTACATACTCATAATGTGAGGATCAAGGGGTTGGATAGCCTGGTTAAGTGAAAACTTGAGTCACGTGATTACAAATTAAACAATATACAACAATACAACATATAATATAGATCTTTTGGAATCCACATCATGAGTCAGGTACCCTATCACTGTACATGGTGGGTGTTTAAAACCACACACTTTTTAGTTCATAAAATATTTATATAAATCCTATAACCTCTAAAAAACTATATGCGGTGAGTTTTAATGATTTCAAATATCGTTATTAGGAAATCCAAACACAAATCCTCCACAAACCATCTTGATCTATTATTTTGTTCACGAATCACTACAATGTGGATCAAAATTTGTAAATAGTCACTAAAAACAGATCCAAGAATCAAACATGTATTAAAAAAATAAGTAATAAAATTATAACACATTTTGACTCATCGATGCATCATTGTTTTCTCACGAACAATTCATTATGCATCATTGTTTTCTCATGATCTACAACTCTAAAATAACTTATGTTTGAAAAGAGGCCCCAGTAATCCCACCCAAAAAGTTGGTGTGTTCTACATAGTTACACACCTCACAGTATCCTGAGGCTATATATGGGGTGGATGAAATGATAGATTAAAAAAAATAAACAAACAATTACTCCATTGACATCCTAGTATAGTGCCTGATATTGTAAAAAATATCATTTGGGAAACCCCATATTTCATGCACAACCACTAAATATAAATTTAAATATATGGTTATATTTAAAAATATTATCATTCCCAATATTTAAAATGTTTTTATTATAAAAATGTTTAATTTATTCCCAAAATTTACGATGACTACAATCTTTTCAAAACTCTACCCTACGAAAAATATCACACTGAGAGATCAATAAAACAATCAGAATCAATAAAAATGGAAATTTTCAATGGTAAATATTATTTTAATATCCTTTTATATCTGAAACATAACAATGATATAATTCATTTCCAAGGTGAAAAAATCATTTACTACATTCTCATCACCGTAACATTTTCTATCCTCAAATAGTAAAAAAATAATGTCTTTGAACCGAAGATATCATATACATACCTCTTATGAAAGGTTGATGCAATATTAGACACTCAAATACACCTCAAGAGACCTAAAAAACATGATATCAAGGAATATAAAATTACTGATAAATTCCCCTTAAAAATCATAATGGTTCACAAACATTATTTAATGACTAGTTCATGCAAGGCATAAGATAATGCCTCAATGCATGCACCAGCTAGCATTACACATATCATACAGAATTTATTCCTTCAAAATCATTTCCATTCAAAAAAATATCCTCCCCCATTGAATAATGTGAATCTATTTTTAACTGATCTCATCAAGAAATGGTTATTTATCAAAAACACCTTGTAAGTGGAATGTCAGACTCCCCAAAATATAAATGTGCAACCCAGAAGGATGGAATATTGAAAAAATATTCTTGAATAAGATACAAATATCTGATACCCTAATTACAAAACTATATCACCTCATAAAATCCCTAACAAATTCTTCCCCTATAGTTCTTCAATGACACCCTATATCAGGATTTTTTTCATGCCACTCTTTCCAACTCAAATAACAAGGAAAACATCGACCCACTCATCACTAAACCCAATAAGGAAGATATGTTTTCCTCCCATCCCTCTACTAGTTTATCATCACTACAGATGACCTAGTTATGTTATCTCTAATTTATATAATATCCAATGTATAATAATCAAATCAATGTTCTCTATCCACAAAAAAATGAAATATCTCTTCATATGTTACTTATCACAAACAAATCTAAAACATATTTTCATAAAACCTTGATAAGTCCCCAATATGATAGCTACATACCCTAGGGTAACACATTTTATAGTCAGAGTGTCCAAAAACTTAATATATATAAAATTAAACCTCATATATCATCCCATAAAACAATAATGTTTTCTTCAAAACAATTATTATTTTGCCCGGCTCTCCAAAAATACGGCAGAATTGACTAATATATCAAAAAGCTGTTTTCAATAGTTATAATCACACGACCTATTATACCATGAATATAATCTTTTTCTAAATAAATACATCATCATAATACCACTTGTTAGGATCCCCCACCAATTACTAGAAGAATGATCCTATCAAATAGAATTTTCAATGGAAATATGAATCAAAACATCATTGATTGGAAAAACCCATCAACATAAATGTACCATTCATTGGATGTTTAGTCACCTTATTCAACCACATTGAGTAAATGTCACATATGATCAATAAATAACACAAAAAAATGATTTATACTAAATATAGTGAAATTTAAAACACACAAATATTTATGTGGTAGTGACATTAATTATTAAATATTTTAATGAAATATTTTTTCTTTCCATTTTAAATGTAAGTTATATGTAATTGAAATAAATTTAGAAATTATTCCAATTAGATGAATAATATAGGTTTAGAATAAAATGTGTAAACTAAGTCCCACGTTACTATTATAGTGACTCCTAGTCATTCATCAAATTACTCTGACTTTTAATATTTTCAGGAATTATTCTATTATATTCTGAAAGAACTGATTACTTATAAAATTGAAATCCTTGAATACTATCATTTGGTAAAATATCATCAAAACCTTTAAATGTTTCCACATCAGGTTACTAAAAATTATAAACATTGGATCGAGCATTCCCCATCTAATTATTTCCACTAATGATATCTAGACATCAGGTATAGTTTGAGAATCTATACATTCTCTTTATAGGAAACTAATTAGAATATGAAATATAATTCAACATCCTAAAAACATCTAACTTGAATTATAAATCCATGGAAACCATTAGAAAAAAAATTAGGCAAAACTTATAATGCTTATACTATAGAAATAACAATGTCTTCATTCTCTATATGTTATCATAAGTCCCACTAAGGCACAATGTTTCCATTGATTTTCATATAAAAAATTATTCTTTAACATGTCATCAGGATTTTTTATTCCAATTTATTGTGTAGCTACATCTCACCAGCCTCCCAAATTTTTTAGATAGAGCCATACTTTTTATAATTGTGTTTTATCTATGAATTAACCATTCAGTCATGAGAAAAACAGATTATATTATTACTATAAAAATATAACAAAAAAAATCCTCACTCCATCTAATATCCATTGGTAGATTTCTTGATCAAATTATTTATTTTCCAAATTATATTTCAACTAAATATTCCATTTCGGTGATGGAAAAACTACCAGTAGATGTATCCTTTACATACCACTAACATTTGTTTCTCTAAAAGGGCTCACATATACCGTTATACTCTTTATAGTCGTCTTATATCCCTTAAAAATATATATACATAAGCCACTCAAGGATCATTTCTCCAAAACATAATAATTTTTATTTTAATCATTTGAGATATCTAATGATTTTGGTCATGGATTCCATGTGTACTTTTTAATTATTTTACATGAATTGGTTGACAAACACTATTTAAAATGTAATGTTTCATCAAGTAAAAACAATAGAAGACATCAAGATTCCAAAAACCAATATTAATACAAATTTCTTTAGTACATGACATCATCTTCAAATTTCATATCTATATATTGGGAAATAATGAAGTGACATTCTAAATTATTGTGTATTATCTTATATTTGGATATCCTAATTAATTATTTTTTAAGAGTATACAACTCATGAAGGGGTGTAAATTAAGTTCTAAAAAAATTCCTTTAAAAATATTTAAAAAATTATATGCATTTTTTTAAAAATAACATATTTTTCTGAAGTTGTTTTTTGGAAAAACACAATACAATGTAACAATGCAATATATTTTTTTTGATTGAGTTTGTTGAAAAAGAGTGTAATCAAGGTCATTTGGGGAGTCCGATATAGATTTTTGACAAGGTATGTTGACATTGATCAGTGAAAAACAATTGGATTATATTGAGGTGGCAGTGGAAATAATGTATACATAGTGGAACCGTATTGTAGTATTTGGAAAATAAAATTAGGGTCTAAATTTTAGAGGACATAAGTATCATGAATTTTTAATTTATCTAAATTACTTATAAAAATATGGAAATTTATTTAATTTCAAGAAATTATGATGTTATGTGAAGGTCAGGTGATTTGTGATGGTTTTTTTGTTTCATGAATGTATTGAGATTCAGAAAAGAGGGTTGATCAAGAAGGGTTGAAATATATCTACAAGAATATAAGATTCATTGTGAATGTTAAAATTAACCTGAATCAGAGTAAAGACATGTTGGTTCTTGGAAAATAATAGAGACCTTCAAAAAACGAAATTGCAGGGGATGAGATCATCATTAAATAGTGGTTTCGTTTAATAATAGGAGGATACCACTCATTTGATAGTAATAAACAATAACATACATCAAACACCTTGGATTTTGTGAATTTATTTCATAATGTATCTTTCTTGTGAACATTTTTTATATGATCCTTTGTTTCATAGAGAAATGTATTTTATGATGCCTATATAAGCATTGTGAAATTTATGATCATTGTGAGGTCTATGTGATATTATTGACTAGAGTGAGATTTATGAAGGTTATGTGAGCATCGTCAAAGTGGTTACCTTTAAAAAAGTATTGAGAATCACGAAGTTAGTGATAATTGTGAATGTTGGGAGCATAAAAATTCCTAGCATAATTTTTATTAATTGGGATGTTTCATGATATTAGTTATCTTCTAAAACCATTATTCATTTCCCTGTAAATTAATGATAAACATTGTAATCATAAATTTCAATAAGGTGAATCATAATGATTCAAAAAATGATGTGTAAAATATATTCATTCATGAAATAAAAAATATTCTTCTATAGGAATATTGAATGCACTTTAGATAAGAGAGAATTCATCTTTGAAATTATTTTTTTTGTAAACCAGAGAGACAGCGAGTCTACAATGAAACTTTTAATAAGAGTGATCTTTAGTGGATATTGAAAATATGAACATTATTTTGTATTCTCCTTGGATGTTTCACAGTGTGGATGAACCATGTAATATTATTATTTGACATGAATACTATAATTTCTTCTCACACATTTCTATGATGAAGTGATAAAAGGGTGCTTTTAGTGAAAAATATGATGTAATGGAGCAGTTATTTTAATTTTTCCTACAAATATTCAAATCCCATTAAGGTATTTAACCTATTTGGGATAATAATAGGTAACAGAGGGTGGTTAATTTTAGTACTTCAATATATGTGGGTTTAGGGTATCATTTCTATCATATTAGGATTATAATAATAAATGGAAAAAATTTCTAGTTGTGGAAAAATCATATTTATTATTACATTCAATATTTAATAATAAATGTTTTTAAGACTGTGATGAATTATATTGTGGCTGTTTTGGAAAGTGGTGTTTTATAAGAAGTTTAACGAAAACAAATTTATGGTTATTTGAAATAAATACATTGTCTAAGTGGATCCTAATCCAATTAAATATATAATAAGGCTACGTCAGGTAATTATTCAAATGTAATTTTGGAATTGTATATAAATGATTATGAGGTAGACTCAAATTTTAAGGAATAAAAACTTTATGTTCTATGGATCATGTATGGGGATTTGATGATGGACGTTAATGAGTTTATTGTTTCAATAAATTTATTTTGAGAATACTACTATCAAATACAATCATGGTATCAAATATATTCATGAAGATGTAAATATCCTTAAGCGCATTAGGAGACAACATCCACCTTGGTTCAATCTGAATGTTTTTTATTGGTATAAAATATGAAAAGAATATGATGTTGGAAAGTTTATATAGAAAACTTTTTCATATGAGATGAGAGGTGATTATAATGACTCTTCAGAAAAAATAAAATCCAATGATTTGTCATTTAGGGTGACAAAAATCTCACTACTGAAGTTGTATAGGATTTAGATGAGACAGATGAGGTGATTTCATTCATTTCTTCTAATCTACCGAAAAGAAAAATGAAAGCCTTAATATGAACTCCAACTTACACGATTTTGATGTAGAAATATTGGATATATTTCCACATGGTTCCCATGTAAGATTCCTGTTGATAGTGAGATGATGTTGAAATTCCCATGAAAACGTATTTAGCCAATGAGAAGGACAAAAAAAGTTCAAGTGAATTTTCTTAAAAAATAAGAATCTAATTGCTCAAAAATATGATAGTTCAAAATAAATATAAATTGAAGAGATAAATATTCTCAAAGATCATAGAGAATATTATATAGTGACTATTGGTGGTAGATTCCAGACATGGGATGAATGTGAAACAATAAAGAAGATATAAATGGATAAATTAATATATATTCTAAATTATTTTCCTATCTTGAGGAAACAGATGTTTGAAGAGCCAAAAAAAATAAAGAAAATATAGTTGTTCATGGTAAAAACGAATATATGACACATGCTGTAGAATTGAATTCTATAATGGTGGGAGAAATTGAAATATTGATTATAAAATGTTCGAGAAATCTGAAATGATTGTTGAATATAATATCAATATTGAAGAATATAATAGAGTGATCAATTGTTTGACTATTATATAAAAATATAAAGTCAAATGAATCAAAGAACATGAGGTTAAATTTATTAACCTATGAATAAAATTATAGGATCCTGAGAGACTCTTGACTCTTCATATAACATCAGAAAATAAAACCATTTAACTGAAAAATTTTTTGAAGTGGATCATAGAGATATATCAATAAAGAATAAAAATTCAAATCCAAATGATAAGGATGATAAGGTGGTTGATAAAAAATATGAAGCTATGGTGATTGATTCCAGAGCACAAGTACACACTAAAGGAATCAAAAATTTATTTGGGATTAAATTAGAATTAGTAGACTCATAGAACCCAATAAATAATTGATCAAAAAAATGTACAAGAATATACCTAGTATCAAGAGTTAACCCTTTGGAGATATGGGACATTATCAAGGAATCATTTCCATACTCAAAATGTACTAATGGGGGTAAGAGAAACAAATGATTCTGTATAACGTCTAATATTATGATAATTTTATGGATGGTCATTGCTTCTAGTGTCAAGTATTTGGACTCATGTTTAGGTATTTTTCATCAATATTGAAATGGAATGTGCTAAATATGGCCAAATGATTTCATAATTAGTATCATAGTAAATCATCAATTTATTTGAAAAAAAACCAATTTGAAGCTCATCTTGAAGAATTTTTTCCATAACAATATATTGAGGTCAACATTATAAATTTAAAATAGGTATGAATTGATGGATGTGGACGAAAAATAAAGTAGATAAGAAAGAAATGGTTATACATATTACCCTTAAAGCCTTAGATTAGGTTGTTGTATGGATCATTGATAGTGGATGCACATTCCGTATGATGAGAATGAATGGTATTGTTACACACATCAAATATGATATGGAGGGTGTTTTAAAATTGTGAAATGATGAACACCTAAATATCTTTGTCTAAGAAAAAAATATCTATATATATTTTACTTTTCCTAATGACTTTTTTATCCAATGTATTAGTAAAAACAAGTCATGTTCTTGTTAATAGTGTGATTCAGTTCATAATATAATCTTTACTAAGAATGCGTGTTTTTGAAAAGGAAAAGAAGGTAAAATATTTTACATAGAATGAACATGAATGGTAATATCTATATCGTAAGATGAGAAGAAGATATATGATTTTTATATAGAGAGGGTGAAAATAGGTTATTGCATAAATAGCTTAGTCATCTATGGAAACCATCCCCAGAATATCTAGTGAAATGTGATGCATCTTGAGAGCTCTATAATAAATAAAAATATTGTACTAACAATTGATACACATTTCAAAAAAGAAAGATTATCAGAATGAAATACAATGAAAAAGAAAAAAATAGAGTGGTTTGATTATGTCATCCATGTGTGTGTTGACCTATCTATCCAAGACCTATTAAAAATAAGAGTTATTATATTATTTTCATTAATAATGTATGTTGGATGGTATGGGTATTTTTGATTTACCACAGGTATGAAATATTTATTATCATATAGAAATATCATAGGGAATAAAAAAGGATATTTTGATATAATTTTATTATTTTAGTACTAATAATAGTATAGAATCCATAAATATTCATGTTGAATATTATCTCGAGAAACAAAAAATAAGGAAATATTTTTCAGTAGTGAGAATTGTTATTAAAATGGGGTGGTTGAGAGGATAAATCAAATCATAAAAAAACATGGCTAGAACAATGAATATTGAAAATGACCTTCCAAATAAATTCTAGAAGGAAATAATTATGACATAAATCTACATATTCCATAGGTATCTATTTTGTTTATAGGATGAAAGGAATTCATATGAGTTATGGTATGAAAATAATAAAACATTGAAATACATTTTAATTCATTGAAGGTATTTTTTTCTATCAATAAGGATAAAAATATTAAATTTGAATCATGTATAGATTAGGTGGTATTCTAGGAATGTTCATTAAATGGAAAATCTTATAAATGAATCATCAAGAGGATGGGAAATATAGTTCACTATAATGATGTCACTTTAGTAGATAGTTAATAGAATCATCAACAATAAAGTGAATAGTTTCATGATGATAAAGATAAGGATGTAACAAAAATAGGTGGAGTAGAAGTGGGTAATGATGATTAAAAATATGGTACTAATGATGAATAGTAGGAAATAAAATCTTAATCATCATAGAAGTAAAATATTTGAGCTAAACATGATAAGAAAAATTTCTTTGGTTGTCAGGATATGCAAGTTCAAACAATGAGAATGGAATATAAAAATTACACATCATTATTCTCTCAGGTGGAGCTTGAATATTTTGAGTGGTATATGTAGAAAAAAACTGGGTTTAGGCTATGAATGAACAACATGGAAAATTTGGGAACAATTAGCCATGAAATATTGTTTTGATACCATTTTAGAGGAAGATTTTTGGACGAAATCAGTCTTTCTCATGAAATTGAATAATGGTAGAACCTTGATTTAAAATAATGCATGACTATATTCATAATGGTAATCATGGATATTGGGTATGTATAACTATTATGTATTTTTACCTATTTTATGGAAAGAAAAAATAATATTATTCATGGCTATAGAAGTACAATGAATGTCCATGGTTTTCTTGATAAATGTAAGGTTACAATTTCATAATAGGGTTCCAGAAGAAGAAGTGTATATCAAGAAGTTAAGAAGTTTTCATCTTTAAAAATGTTTATAATATAGATTTATAGTTGATAAAGTATCAAAATTATTTAAAATAAACATTGATAGCATGGAATTAATGGCTGGAAAAGATTTTTAAAAAATCATGGTTTTCAGTGTACTGTATTTGATTACAATCATTATGTAAAAATGATTGTTTTCAGTGGATGATGATGTTCGTGTATGTTGTTTAATTAATTATAGATGAATTAGATTAATTGAAGTGTTTGATGTATATTAAATTTATTTATATTCAGTTTTAAATGACAATGTTTAGTGAAATGATAATTTTATTGGTCATTATTTGATACAAGGAGTTAATGAAATAGTTATTCCTCATTAAAAATATTCAAAATAGGTTCTAAAAAGAAATTTAATGGATAACTAAAGGATATGTAAACTATGGTGGATACCTAGATGAAACTATAATGAGATAATGAAATAAACTCAGTTAATTTCACTAAATATTTCCATATTATCGGTAGTCTATTGTACTTAACAGTGATGTGAACTGATATTTTTTTCTCACAAACTTATCAAAACGGTATAAAATCAATCCTAATGAAAGGAAGATAAATTTATTAAATGAAATACCTCATTATATCAATTCAATGGAGGATTATTGTTTTGTTTATAATAAATTATCTCATCAAGAGTTTTTGGGATATACATATATATATTAGGTCAAATCAGCAGAAGATGAAAAATCAATTAAGGGTTGTTCTTCCTATAATGGTGGATGTTATATTTCATTTATATGAATGAAATTGTTTTTCATTATATTGATCACTCAATAACATAAATATATTATGAATATTCATGATTGGGCACAATTATTATGGATAAATTTTCTACTTCAGGATATGGGAGTTTAAGTGAAGTCTCTGGTCAAAATAAATTTGGATAATTGAAGCGCTATAAATAAAATGAAAAACTTGTATATCACTAAAGGAAAAAAGAACAATATAATAAAGTATCATTTTATAATATATGAAGTGCATCATGGGCTTTTGAAGTCAGTGTATCTTCCTGTATAACTATAGGCTACAAATATTATAACCATGTCTTTACATGAATTATTAATTGAGCAACATTTACTAGCTCTTGGTGTTTAGTTGAATCTTCACATTTGAAAAAAGAGTGTATCTGGGTCCCCTCCTCATTATGTATGGTTTAATTTTCCCCTAATGTGTTGATATGTGTTCTTTACAATATTGAATTCATAAAGGAGTGACATTTGAGGTCATTGAAAAAGGGGAGAGGGAAAATATTGATCAAGATAAGGGAGAAACAAATTTGGATTATATTGATATAGAGGTGTGTTAAATCTAGAGATGATAATGTTGATCCAAAAAAGAACATATATAATGAAATATGGAGTTCGTGATGATATCAGATTAATGTATTTAGAATGATGTGATTACTTGATGAACCATACATGCTACTATTGGTTCTCACTATGAACATAGATCATGTGGTCATGGAGTGCATATTAATTAAATATTTTATTTCTATATAAATCTCATGTTGATAATTTTTATATAATATGGTTTAATCATTAATGTGGAATTAAAATCTGAAGTGTTTTTATCGAACACATAGGGTAAATTATTTGGAAACCCCCCCTCAGGAAAACTTGGTAGAGTTTTTGGGTTAATTTTTTGTGTTGACAATGTTGGTTCTCAAGGAATGTTCTATATACCCATAGAGATTGTTTACGATGTATGATTATAATGATCAAAGATAATAGAATGGATGCTCTGGTGGTTTAATTGAAAATCATTCAAATAAGGTGGTATTGTCTCCTAATGTTTATCAAATTTCTGGGGTGAAGAATTAGGAGGAGTACTCAAGCATCATGAATTTTATATTTACATGAATTCCACATATAAATATAGAAAATTATTGAATTTCATGAAATTTTGACAATTCAGGATGGAATGGTGCTTCCAAATTTTTGTGCTACATGAAGGAGTGAGTCTTAGAAAAATATTATTGTGTGTGAAGGATTAATATTAATCTTTATGACTATGAGAATATTTTCTAATGAGAAAATTTCCATGAAGATTTGCAATGATAAGGAGGTTTGAGAAAAAGAATAAAGTGCCTCATGAAAGGGTTTTGGGGGGTTGAATTCTTCATGAAAGGGATGATAATTCTATAAATAGGAGGATGTCACTAATTTGATAGCAAAAAATGATTAATAAAATACAAAGGATATAAATTTAAGAAGGTGTTTCATTAATTATTTTTCCTACATGATTATTTTCATAAGATCATCTATTTCATAGATAAATTTTTTTCTCATAGTTATTTAAGCTTCACGAATGTTGTGGGCACTACAAAGGCTACATGAGATTTACTAAAGGAGTGATCTTCACGAATACTATATGAGCTTCTCAAAATATGTGAGATTTGGTATGTAAGTGAGAATAATAAAAACAATGACCATAATGAAACATATGTGAATTGTGAAAGTTAGTGGTGTCATGAAATTAGGTTATTATTGTTAATAATTGGATAGTTTCTTGAGGGAAGTGAGTTCTGTGATCCAAAAATAATTTCCACGAGAATATTTGGTACATTTGGTATTCATCAAGTAAATAAAATTGAAACATAATGATGAAATTAATGAGTGGTAAAACATATTGATTAAGGTGATAAAAAATTATTCTTCTAAAGGAGAAGTGATAAAACCATATTTAAAATCGAAGCGATTGTAAACTAGGTGGGACAGTGGGTCTGCTCCAAACCATGAAAATGAAGTGTGAATTAGTTGATTATTTTCATAAGAACATTTCATTTGTATGATAATTGGATATATCCTAGTGTGGGTGAATTATCTAAAATTATTGTGGCCTGTGAATTATTTCATTTAATCTCACACATTTATATGGGTTAGGTATATAAGACCGTTTAGTTTAGCAATGAAAAAAGATTGAAAAGGGTGGTTTTTTAACATGTCACAAACTGATTTCCCCCTCATAGTATTTGACATAGTTGGGATAATGAATGTAAAAATATAAAATTTTATATTTTTCAATCATTTATCAATGCCAATATAACAACATAGTTAACAAAAATCTAAAATCACTTTAACATGTGAATCAAACCTAATCACACCATACCCATTATATAAACCACTGATTAAATATATAAATTATAGTATTGATTTTGAATGATTTATTAATGAATATATTTGTTTTAAAATTCATGTAATAAAAAATTCACATAGAATAGAAATAAATACATGATGTTCAGTCTCATGTGAAGACCTAAACCTCTATATTAATAAAGGTAAAAAAATAATAGTGTGTATCTATTACATTACAATATTGTGTAGGAGAAATTTCTATCACATCCATGATATCATTCATGTTTATTTCATTTATTATTTGTTTTAACATTGTTATATTAATCTAAAGGATGTTTTTAAAGAAAAATTATATCTTTTAGTCAGACAGAAGAAACAACATGGTTGGTGCATGGTTAGAAGGAATTGTGCGTTATCCTAATCTACACTATTCTTTCCAGAAAGTTGAATTATAATGCTATAATGACCTTGAATATGGGCATAAGAACCTCTCTGAATAAATTTGTGACCTATAATATGGAACTATCTTACTTTCATGACTAAAAAAATGGGAATTCACCCCTCCTAGTAAATCATGTGACTACAATTACTATTAAATAGATGTGTCACACAATTAGTGTATGGTCTAGAAGATGGTAAAAACAAACAATAAAGCATGAAATAATTTTATAATTCTCATAATTCAAATACCACACCTCCCTAATTGTATCCCTCTAACCCCCCTCATTTCACAAATTCAGTCACCTCTAGCTATAGGCATGCATCCCTGTAATATTAACTCTTCATTTGTTCAAATTTTGGGTTTTATTGTCTTGTATTATTCAAGAGATCTTCATGTAACCCACTATCGAATTATCCACCATCTATTATTGATCTCTGATGCTGGGGTTTTTGTCCTAAAACTTAATTCAATATATTTTCACTTAAAAATTCACTATAGTGGTCACAATAGGGGTGTCTAATGAGAAGGTGGTAGATTAATCTATCAAACTATCACTTTGTTAATTTTTTTATTAATGTTAAAACTAAAATTCGGGATTTATAAGGAGTTAAAATATGTAAAATTTAAAAACATCATATTAAGTTAAAGAAATATACATTATCAATTTGAAATAAAAAGCAAGTTATACTAAATAAAATAATGAAGGCATCAGTAGAAATTCATCAATCCTAGGACACTCCCTTTTCCATCATCAAAATATTTCAACAAATTAAATTATATAATTTATACCTGAAGACCTAATTTTTTAAATTGATATTGAAAATAATCCTAGTTTAAAACACACATATTAGTTTTTATCCACACATGAATGTCATTCGATTACCCAATGACCTATGAGAAATTGAAACAAGTTTAAATAGTTTTACTCAATAGGGAGACAACACTGAAAGATTTATAAAAATAAGGAATTTTATGGAAATTAATAAATTGATAAATAATCTATAAAAAATTGAATAATTTAAAAAAAATGAATCATATATCCCTCATTCAGGAAAATAATTTTCAGGAATATTAATATGAAAGGAGTTTACAATGAAGAATTCAAACTCAAAATAAAAACACCTTTGGATCTTCTATATCCACCACCACATTGATATTATAGCTTCATGAAATTTATATCTTCAATAAAAATAATCTTTTCTATCATATCCTCTAGATCACATCCATCTCTATCAATCAAACTATCCTTGAAATGAATGGGGAGATGAAAATATTAAGGCAATGTGGAGGGGTGGAAATATTTATTCCAGAATATGTATCCCAAAACCATGCAAACATTTAGGCTTTATCCTTATAGTGTATTGGAAATCATTCATCATAAACGTTGTATTCATGAATCTTAGATTTACCCCATTAAAACATTGAAAATATTTTGACACATGTATCAAAAGTTATAGTCGATTTAAAAATTATATTTCTTTAGGAAATGAATATTCAACTTCCTCCACATTCACCCACAATAAGACCATGATAATTGCCACATATAACCCTAGTATGTATCATGGAAATGTGCCTTCATTTACTATATATTTGTAATGTATAATGACCTCATTCGGAAATCTATGGGCTGTGTTATACCTCATTTTTTAGGTGGTGTCAATTCTATCCAAAAATTTGTTGTCCAAATTGATTTATTCTTTAGGACCTACATATATTTGATTTAGTGCATTATCGAGGAGAAAATATGAATTCCAAGAGAATAATTTTCATAATTAAATGAATTTAAACCATTTTATCATTATATAAAATGTTATTCCCCAAAAAATAAACTGGTGAAAAAATATTCAAATTCCAAAAATTAGGCATTTTCAGAATTTAGCTCAAAACAATTGAAAATTAAAAAATTTCATAAACTCTAATATAATGAAAAAATGGTGGGGATATTTTCATTGAAATAAAAATATAGAATATTTTAATTTTCATTCATATCAATTCACCCACACTTAGAACTTGGACTCATGAACAACTGAGCACCCAAAATAAACCACCAATGAAAATATAAAAAACATGTCAAAAAAATTCACATGCTCAAAATAAAGTGAAAAAACATATCATGATTCAAAAAAAATGTAATTAAAAATTCACCATTGTTTTAATTTTTTCCATTTATATTTCATCCATTATTCCATTGAAAAGTATGTATACGTCAGATTATTTGTCTCAACACATGATTTTTATTTCGCACAAATATTTTCTCATCTAAATAAATGAAATGGTATGAATATTATTCAGAAATTTCTAAATAACCACCCAGATAGTTTAAATAAATATATCCATCATAAGGACTATGAATGGGTTGTTCTGAGGTTTTATGTTTTGTGTCTTTTCAAATTTGAAAAAAATTGAGGCATAAAGAGAAGGCTTGGATCTTTGTTGAAGCAAGATTGAATGATTCTAAAATTCACATAAGCACGGTCTTCTCCTCTTTTATCATGTCATAAAATCATCTTCAAAAAAATTTCGATGTTTCATTCATGAATATCCAATAACATATCAAATTCAGCATCAATGTAGATGTTATTTAATCAAACAAAATTAAATGTTTTTTCATTTAATGCACCTAAAAGGGACAAATTTAATTTTCAATGGAAGCTCTAGAAAGGCACAACATCTTTTTCCATGAAATATTCTACAAGTACATCATTATTTGACAGAAATTATATCTTAACATATTGATTTTTCTCCACTAAAAATTATCCTAATTTGACATTGAATATCACAAAAAATCTCCGCAAAAATTATTATTCAAGAGATTCATTCTATATAATTCAATAGTAGGTTGGATAGGGAAATTGTATTGAAATGTGGAAAACCAAACAGGTTCGAAAAGTCTAAAAAGTGCTGAAAAAGATCGAATGTATATATTAGGTCTAATAAAGAGTGTAAAATTTTGGATAAGGGGTCTTACAATCAGAAATCCATTGCCTCAATATTTTTTAATACAACTTATTTACATCCCATTTTCCTTTAGAGAAAATGAATGTTTTGGTTAAAAAACTTGTTTTTGTTCACTAGAGAAGTGTGGTAAATGTGGAGAAGATAAAAAAATGGTTAATAATCATCACTGGCAAGTGATATTTAATATCAAACTGCATTTTGTCTAAAAGAATTCAAAATTCAAAGGTATATTCATGAAGTTAAATTTTATTGAATCTAGAATAGAAAAAACGTAAATAATAATTTAATATTAGTTACATGAATCAAGTAGTTTATTTTGATTAACAATTGTTTTCAATGAACAAAAGATATTACATTATAGTTTGGAATTTTTTTATCATAAAAATTGAAATAAAACACAAAAAAAGTTGAATAGAAAACCGCCAAAAGCATAATCTACCTAGAATTTTCCTCCCGAGAAACTTAATTTTTACAATGTCTTAATTTGGTATGGATTAATTATAAATAAACATTATGAATATAATACATTAAAAAAAAGTCAGATAGAAATAAATGACCTAGTTTTTACTAAGAATAAGTTTCCTTTTTTCCATGCTCCCAAAATATGAAACATGGAAACCTATAAGAAAAAATCAATGACTGCAAAATTTATTTAAAACAAGGACATATAAAATAAAAATAATTAGAAGGTAAATAATACTTGGTATGAAGCCCCAATTGGGTTTTAGGATTTCACTACCCATAGCAAGTTATTTTTTTGTAACATCTTTCTACTTAATGAAATGAATTTCAACAGATTAATTAAAATTAATTATTTTGTTATGTTATATGAAATACATAGTTTATCTTGTAAAACCGGAACACTAATTTTAACATATTTTGAATGTAACATCTTTTTCCCTTACTGACTTATGTTACACACATGGTCAAATCATGTCGAACAACAATATTCTTTTAATATTATAGTTATCTCATATCTGTTGGAATGGAGGGAGTGAATATAATTCACTAAATCATGAAATCATTGATTTAATATGATTATAAAATGAATTCATTAGTTACCAATTATTTATATATTAAAAAATAAAAATTATGTATAAATTATGTGTTTCAATGAAAAATTCCTTCTTATGACCAAAATGGTATTTTATTTTAATAAACTAAATAAATCCATATTTGAAAAATATATTTATTAAATTCCTATTTTATACATATGATTAAATTTTTCTAATTTCATCCAATAAGATTTATTGTCTTCATATAAATATACATCAAATTTTAATCATAAAAGGCTATATATTTTAATTGGTATTTTTACTTCTATTTAATGAAGAAAGTATTATGTATATTATTTTTGAAACATTTATATTTTTTATATGAAAAAAATAAACATAATTTTTTAAATAAAAACAAAAAAATTTACTTTTTTTTCATTTTTTATGATAACATTCATATTTTGAGGAATAATTAATAATACTAAATTTGTATTCAAAAAAGAATTTTGGTCAAATCTATTTATATAGTTAATTTTTTCACTATTTTTAAAGAATAATTAGATAAATTTTATATCATTTTAAAAAATTATTTCATTTGAAATAATTTATGATTGAATTTAGATGAAAAAACATAGAAAAAATTTAAATATGTTTACTTTAAAGACATGCTTTATTGTCCCATCTATATGATTAATTTTAAATTTATTTCAGTCGTATCTATGATTGGAAATTGGAAAAATGGATTTTTAATTTGAATATACATGATTTATGTTATCCCTTAAGATAAATATAATTTTTGACCAAAAATATTATTTAAATAAATTAAAATTATTAACAAAGATTTATGTACAATTACATTTAACAGGAGACTAAACCTTAAACTTAAGGGCCAAAATGACATAGACACTTGCCAAAAGGCCATTTTAGGCCAATATTTCAACCATATACCCCATTCCTTCGAGTTTTATTAGTTATTTCGAAACATTTTCATGAATATTACACCTATAATAACATAAATATGGAATAAATAAATAATTAATGAAGCCTCCTTAGCTCTGTCATTTATAAAGCTTTAGCTTGTGGCAAGAATATATATGGTTGCGATTATAAAAATTATTTTCAAAGTTAAATGAATTTTTATCATTTTAATTTAATTTATATTTGTATAGATGGTATAATTAAATTAAATGATTAACATACTCTAACAAATGAATTATTTATTTAATTATGTAAAATGATAAGTGTTGATAAAAAACATTAAAAGAAAAGTAAATTTAATTAATTATTTAGTTACATCATTTTTTAGATTAATATATCATAATACAATGACTTTATTTTAAAATATGTTAATTATATCATTGTTTTTATGCTTCTAAATTAAAATTAACTTAGTCATGTAAAAATTGAAATTAATTATATCTTATAAAAAATAATACTTTATGGAACAAAACTAAAATTAATAAAAATACGATATTTTAAAAATTTATATATAAATGTTAAAAAAAAATTTTTTTTTTTATATTTATGGATAAACTTATTTTTAATAATGAAAATGTTGACCAGTATATAACAAAAACATTATAATGACGATTCATGTTAAAGTAGTGTTTTTTTTCACGTTACATGCACTTATTTTAATATTATTTTCCAACACAAATAAAATTTCTATTTTTTAAACTAGGTATCATATTTATCATTAAATGAGAATATATTTTCTTATAATTTGAAACTTTATTTTGTATTAATGTTAAAATTACATAGGATTGAAAATGTGTTACCTAAATGAAAAAAATTAAAAATACAGGGAAACAATAAGACTAAAGTACAAAATTAAAAAACAAATTAATTAAATTCTGGGTGTTGTAGATTTAATTAAAATATAATTTCACATTAATACATTATTTTTCTATTTATGAAGCACTTTAGGAAAGGGATTCATCTTAATAGTGATTACCTTTTGGTATTTATAAGAATGCCACTCCCACTATATTATAAAATGAAAGCACACTTCTCATTCCTCACACCTATCAAGAATGTTTTACTCTTAAAACTCCTTCCCAAATTTTATCATAAATTCCATCAAATAAAAATATAAGCCTTAATTTGAGATGAAATCCATCCAATGAATCCCTTTTATGAAAACCAAAATTAGTTACCCGAAAAATAGGTTACATTCATCAATGTAAATTATTGTTTTATTTTTTTCTACACCCATTCATTTAATATTATAACATGATTATATAATAATAAATGTACCCAATATATAACTAAAGTTTTTATATATATCTTTTTACCTACAACTTCACACACTAATTTCAAATTAGTAGAGATCTTAGCTTTTCTATACAGTGAACTACCACCTTACGAAATGATGTCTTTGATTTTCCTTTACCTCTTATCATGGTTTGTAATTATGATGTAAAAAATATTTTTATATGATATTTATGATATTTATGTTTCAATATACTTATTTAAATCTTATATTACATATACCATAATGTGTTCAACATGTTTTAAATATAATAACATCATTTTTCGACATGTGGACTACAACCTCCTCAGGGCGATGTGATATGCACAGATATTTATAATAATGTATTATGTTTGGATTTAATTGAACATATATGACATAAATTAAATCTATTCTATATTACTTAATTAATTTATTTTTGGAAAAGTAATATATCATTTATTTAAAACCCTTTTCACACACTAAAAAAATGATAATGTTGTTTGTAGATTTGGGGAATACCGCCTCCATTATGTGATGTGATTCATTTTACATCTCAATGATAATATATATAATTATATTTTATTAAATAATATGGTATTTATGGGAGAAAATTAATTTTTTAATAATAAATTTTATTCTTATTCTTTATAAAATAATCATTTTAAAATATTAACGACACTCATGCGTACATATGACCTATCATCTCCATGATTGTTATAATTGTAATTTTTTTCATAAAAATTAGTCACGAAGGGTTTTAAAAATATAATATATATATATATGTATTATAATTATTTCATGAATATTATTCTATATATGTTTATATAATGACCTCATTGACCATAGTTGACCTTTCATTGTTAATTTTGACACATAAACTGAATACAGTCGGAAGTTCAAACTGAAACCTTATTTATAAGTAAACTTATATAACTAGTTTATGATTGATATAAATGTATAATATAAATGGAAAATTATCTTATGAAATTTATTTAATTAACATAATTTTTCTGACTACTGAGAATAGTAATTACTAATCGATCTTTAGGTAACAGTTTTTAATCTTCCTTTTTTATATCTATAAGATAAATGTCATATTAATCACATAATTATTTTTTATACTGCATATAATTACTATACTGATGTTTTATATCATTAATTATATTATATTCATGTTATTTGAATGTATAATTTAATTATTCTCCATTTATGGGGTTTATAATCTCAAATTTTCCTAAACATTAATGGATTATTGTCACAATTTCCCTTCTTCGTAATGTTTGTCATAGTATACACAGAAAATATTTTATAATCTATATATAATATCTATTTTAAATTTTATATCATGAATCACTTTATTCTAATGACATTTTATGTTTAACTTATTGTTATTCCATTTATGGGGTTAAATGATCAAAGGGTCTAGAGTGGTATGGGACGCTTTGGAATGTATAGTGATTATTTTCCACAAGATCGTTTTAATTATATTTTAAAGGTATTTCAATTTATGAAAAAAAATCCATGTTGTTAGTTATCCTACCTAGTGTATAATTTATATTTATTACATAATTATTAATTCATTGTTTGGATTGTGCCTATTTCGATGACAATGTTCTGTGACCCATTTATTTACCATCGTTTAATAATGTTTAAAATAGATTATTTTGAACTAATTTATTTTTCATGGGATAAACTGGATCTAGAGTGATTTTTTGGACCCCATTTTCATTCCATGTGTTAAACTAGTTTTAATGAGATTTTACATAACTCATTTCTTTTACATGGTTTAATAATCATTCAATGAGATTATATTGATCCCATATTTTCATGGTTTAATCATGTTCTAATAAGATTTTTTTAAACTCATTTACCTTCTAGGGGTTAATAATGTTTCAAAGAGATTATATTGAACACATTTATTTTTCATGGTATATTCATAATTCAAATATATTGTTTTTTAAACAATTTCAATTCAATTTTTTAATCATGTTTCAATGAGAATTTAATAATCCAATTTAATTTTCAGGAGATAATCATGATTCTTATAGATTTTAATTCAATCCATTTACATTCTATGTGTTAATAATGTGTAAATGAGATTATTATAGAACACGATTCATTTATATGGGTTAACCATGATTCTATGGGATTATTGTCAAAACTGTTTCCTTTCCATGGGCTATTAACATGGTTATTGGAATCTTGAATTAGTTTATGAAAAATTTATATGTGATGGTTTGTCAGTTCTTCTTGGATATTTCTCGAGTTGTTATGTGAGAATCCAATAATGGGTGGTTTTTTTATAGACCATAGATCTATGGGTCTATGATATTCATAAAATAAATTTGGTATTATAGTCTTCCATGTGGATAATACTTTTGTAAGAGTGACATTTATTGAATTAAACCACATAGTTTTTCAATTCATAATATTGAAATGAATAATTATGACCCAACATAACTTTATGAGTTTTATATACTTTCTATGAGGTTATAACGTTTCTAATGACAGATATTTATATAACAAGGATCATGATTATTGAATCTAATAACTCTTTATTATTCCATGTTTTCATATTTGATTGTATAAGTATTTATGGGTAAGATTTATTTTCTGATTTTCTCATGCAAATTTAGTATGTCATCATAAAATTATGTTCTCTTATTCTCATTTATGACATTTAATTTATAATGATTCTTTATTACCCTTACTTAACATCTATGAAAAATAGCCTTATGTTTCATTTTCCCAAGATATTACAGAATTATGCTGAAATATTTATGTTTATAAAGGATTTCAGTAAGACTATATTGATGATGTTCTGTGAAATAATAAATTTTGGGTTAAATTGGGGAAATTTTAGTTTTATGACTAGTGAGACCATGTTGATATGAATTTTTGATGTATGTGTTTTTTCCAAATTATCTAAAACTTTAAAATTAAAATGTCCTCATGTATGTATTCGAACCATGTTTTCTATTTGATGTTGTAATGTTTTGATGGAAACAATTTTGTGAAAATTATTGTCATAATTATTGGAAATGTGAAGTTATATATTTCAAAACATGATCTGGGAGTGTGGGTAATGGGATGTTATATTTCCATCTAACAATACCCAATCATAATGTGGGTGCTGGTTTTTCCTCATGAACTTGGAAAAATAAAATTCCCCAATATTCTTTATCTCAAACATCATGTATAATAAAAAATAAAATCAGATATCTTTGGGTTCCACTACTAGAAATTTTAAATCGCATGTTTTAGTGGAAGTGGGAAGAATATTTTGATTAAAATTCACAATACTTTATCATCACAAGAATTATCAACTAGATTTATAAATTCAATTATAAGATGTGATTCATATTCATATTTGGATTTAGAAATGATTTCTTCATTGAAAAACATCATCTTACCAACATCCTCATGAATTTTTTTTACTCAAATGGGAACAATATTATTTATTATATTTCATCTTTTAAATCATCCTCATCTGAAAAATAAATCCACTCTAAAGAAATGGGATATGAATCCTTATAGGGAGAAGCAATTAATAATTTACTCTAAAAATAATTTAGAAATGATGGATTAAAATTTAATACATATTTTTATGGGTTCATGGAATTGAGATTTGATTGGGAATGAATTTAAATAGGAACCATCTTAGGTTCCTCCTGATTTTTTTTTCAAAAATGAATGCCTCGTGGTTCTCATCCTCATTGGTTAAATATTTATACAAGAGTTTTTAATTTACTATTTTAAAATGTGGGGTTTCCCAAAAAAAATTATCTATTGAAAATTTCAACCATATTACTAATTAAATAAATTTTATTTCTAAATAAAATATATATTGGTTAAAAAGTGGATTTTTTATAGTGTTGAATGGATCATAAAGTCCCACTGAGAGAGGTGTAAATCATTTATGACTTTTTTTACTAAATAATTTTATTTTCAAAATCCCTTCCATATTTGTAATTGTTTTTAAAATATATTTTTTTCTATTATTGATTTATTAAATTATAATTGTATAATATTTAAATAAATTCAATTGTGATGAAAATTATATTTTTTATTCATTTATTTTTTATGTAATTGTTATTAATTATATATTTTGATTTTTAATTAATAATATAGTATAATGTATAATCCACAGAACTAAAACTCTACCACTTAATAAAGGGGAACCAAAAATTTACCACCATGGGAGGTCAAATATCATGACTTTTCCTAAACCATGTTGTGCATATTTCATGTTGTACACTTACATTACCTTGTATACAACCAAATTTAATCACCTATGGAGCATAGGAAATGGTGGAATTCAAGGACCTCATGCCATGAGTCGTGTGTTGTGTATGGTCTATGTGATTGATCTGGCTAATGGTTAGAATTCCATCCCTTAAAAAAAATTTGACATTGAGTATTGAAATTGATGTGGGATGAAAAATATAGACTAAAAATCTTTCTATACCACCAATCACGTAAGAAATTTTTCTTAGTTTTTCTATATGTTTTCCCTTTATTAACATTCCTAGAAATTAACTCTGTCTCATATTTATCATCTAATACACATTGAATTTTATGATTCATTAATCACTCATAGTACCCTACATTCATAACATTCAATATCCTATATTATTTTATAAGTCTCCTTCTTATATCGTTCTAGAATTCTTATAGGAATCTATTTTTCAGGTGTCATCTATCGTTCGATGTCATCCTCCTTCATTTGGTGTTCTTTGGTAACTCCATTGGCTTCCAATTTGTCCCTCAGTTTTATTCAACTTCGAGACATTATTGGAAATTCAATATATTGTTTCATTTTGAAACTATTGTAAATTTATAATGGTCTTTCATTTTGACACCATTGACAAAAAAATGTATCCTTAAGTCACTACTGTGTCTATTATTTTAACACAACTGGATTTTTTTCTATTGATTCTCTATATTAGTTTTATCCTCATAATCCACTAAATCCATTTCTTATTATTCTATTCAAATTTATATGTTATATTATTAAATTTTTTTCAAATTATTAATCAGTTTTTATTTGTTTTCTATAATTGTTATATTTTTTTCATATATAGTTTATGATTCTTTCTTGGTGAAATATTTTTCTATAAGATCATAGTAGTGTGGATGTTTTTTCATTTATATTTATTATGTTTAATTTTCACTATATCTTCTTCCACGGTTATAGAATGGTAAATTTATTTAGTTTTATGTTCCAATTGATATCATTTTGTTCTCAACAAGACACCATTGGAAGCGAATAGTGAGTCATGAGGCACCATAGGAACTCAATGGTGAGTCGTGTTACCCTGTTGGTCTTCCAACAACATTTATTGTTTTACTATTCTATTTGAACCATTATAAGAAATTATTCTCAGAAATATTTTTTTAGTTATTCGTTTTATTTTTTATTAAAATGTTAATAGTATGTAAAAAATTATTTTAACATTGCCATATATTTACAATGGTATGTCACTGACTAGATACATGACATTTCCAATTATGATTCAAGAATCATCATTAGTTGAAAATTTTATTTTAAAAATACTATTTTATCATTTTTATATTAATTTTTTACATTTACTTACATTGTTAAATAGTTAATTTGTTATGATGAAATATACTTGCAACTTTGTTTAAAATTAATTATTTCATTTTTTCAATGACATTTTATAATGAATATTATTATTTATGATGCCTTAGTTTTTCACAGAATTGTGCTACATTTCATATATATATATATATTATTTAATTTAATAAATTTTTGTGATTTTTTTAATAAATATTATTTTTAATTTATTAATAAATTCTTTTAATATTTCATATTCATTTTTTGTATAACTATGTTTTATGTATAGAAAATCTCCTATGGATTTAATGTAAGAGAAATATAAATTTAATTATAATCTAAAAATATTCAAGAAATCATTTGATAATGAAATGTTCAAATATATATATTATTTAATGATTCATGATAAATATTCAATAATAAAAACAAATGTAACCTAACAGATCAAATGTGATGGTTCACATTCTGTAATTAATTCAATTATAATATGATCATACATTTAACACTACACGAAATGATTTCAAAGAGAAAATTATTTGATTGATTTTTATTTTTACATGCTCATAAAAAATAATCATCGTCTAAATATTCCATTCTTGTTGCAATCAAGGAGAAACGGATCAATCTAACTTATTCATTATCCGATCAATTTTTTGTTTCATTTTTTTGACATTGTTTTTCTTTTCTATTATACTTCAAATATCTTATTTATATTCTAGAGTTTTTATTAAGTTTTTCTTATCCATAAGTTATCATTGGGTTCTTACTCCCATTTAAATGGAATGTCAATTTATTCATTAGGTAAAAATGGTAGGATTGTTGTGACTCCATACAAAGTTTAGGGTTATTCATCCTAGTGAAAACATTATGTGGGGTTATAACACTAGATAAAAAGGAAACATCTGTATTTCTTATTATCAAGTTATTAATAAATTTCAAATTTACAGATATAGTTCATAATAATATCCTCCATGATTATAGGAGATTGATGAAAGGATAGGGATCCTGAGGCCTGGACCTCTAAAAAATATCAACTGGGAATTGTTTTCATTTAATTACAATATTTTAATATTTCTTTATAACTCTTATATAATATAGTTTTCAAAAATAATTCAAAATAAACAATTAATCCCACTCTAGTAACCTCTTAAAAAAAGGGCACTAAAATTGGATTCTTATGGTGGTTCATGTTTAAGTATTTGGTAGTAATTGTTTTTATTATAAATTTTTGAACTAACCATTGTCCAATAATTAAATGCCTATAAAAATTATCTACTACATTATTATTGGAAATCATGATTTTGAGAAGTAGGATCATACGAAAACACCCCACATCAACTGAAGTGATTATGCCTACTGGAATAAAGGAATGAATATATTCCAAAAGAATATTGGTATTGACTATTATAGTATAATATATACTTCTTATAAATTTCATGATGTTTAATATGAAAATATTATAGATAATTAGGATTCTAAATTTATATTAAATTAAAAAGTCTTGAGTTTAATATATTTTTCATTAAGTAGACATATTTATTATCATATTTTGTCTTGTAAGACTGATAATGAAATTTAATGGACATTGAAAGTCTCCCACTAAGGTACTAAAATGCTATATACTTCCATGTGATGTATACATTGAGATAAATTTCAAGACTTTAGGAATACACAACAAGAGAGTATAAATGTGATTATAATTGATTAACAATGAATTTCAACAACATAGATTCTCTCAGAAAATCCATGAATATTGAATCCCACATTTTAAGGCTACTACAAGATTGACCCACAAGATGCCATTCAAGGAAAGTGGATATTTAATAATGTGTAAACATAACTGAAAATACCATGGATGAGTTGATAGGTTCATTACTACAATTGGATTAAGAAATAAATAATGACATGTAAAGACCCATAAAATTCAAGGGAAATTTTTTCTTTATTTTCTTTGGAATTTTACAAAGGCGCGGTTTCTGGCGGCACCTGATTCCGAGGCCTGGTGTGCCCAGAATCATTTTCCGAAGTTTGGCTCGGGTACGTTCAGTGAACGAATGAGCGGGAATTTCTAACTTTTGAACCGGTGCCCGGAATCAAATTCTGAGGGCACCGATGAACTCGCAACGCCGATATTCGCTTAAGGAGACATTTTCTGAGGTTGCGTTTTATGCTGAATGAAAGTTAGTTTTGGGGAAAGTTGGATGTAGTTAAATAAATTGTGGAACACAATTTATTTTAAACCATGTAGATTATATCCTCCCAAAGGGAGTTAGAGGTGGGACCCACATCCACTTAACCTCCCTTGAGAGGATTAAGTGTGGTGGGGCCCACACGAACCCTAACTCTTCAACTCCCCTTTAAACTCCCAATAACTCCTCTCCTTTTTAATTTTGACAACTTGAGTTATTAATTGAGATGAGTTGTTTAATTTCAAACCTTTGAAATTCAAAGAGGTGAAGTTGTGTAAATAAAATAAGGCTTAGACTTATTTTATTTTGGTTAGTTTTCTCTTGCCACCTTGAGAGGATTGAGAAGCGTTCTTCATTTTCTTCAACCTTGACGAAGAACACGAAGAACACTTAGGCTCCGACAAAGAACACCGTCGCCATAAGAAGAGAAATACGTGTCGTCTCTTCTCTTCTTCGCAGCCGGTGTGTTTCTGAAGATCGATAACGCCGCTCCTTTCGATCTTCTTCCCGTGTCAACGAAAGGAGACGCTGCTTCCTCCTCGGGTTTTCTCCATCAGCTTACGAAGTTTCTCCAGCGACGTTACCTCTTCGGACGCACCTCGACGTCAATAGAATCGACGTACGATTCCCGCAACGCCGGACCTCTGTGATGCTCGTCTTCCGCGGGTCATTGACGAACACCGCTCTTGAAGCCGAGGTAGGGGTTTTATTTTAAATTAATTCCGTTCTTGATTCTGGCATGTCGAATTTCGTGGTTTTCGACTAATTGTTATCGAAAAATGTGAGGGGTTCGGTCCGCACAAACACGGCCGACCCTCCTCATTATTTTCTTAAATGTTTTCATTGTGGTTGGTACAAGGGAGCGTGGTGTCGTCGCACCACGCGGTTTCTTGCGGAACATATGCGCGGAACCGTGGAATGGAATTCAAGGACGCGACGTCGTCGCGCCGCGTCGAAGGAAACCGAGGACGCCGTGGCCGGAACGGGGCCGCGGCGGAGGGGCGCGGTGCCGTCGCACCGCGCCGGACGACAAGGCTGCGGCCGGTTCCGGGCCGCGGTGAAACAAGGTGATCGGCGGCCAGCCGGGCCGCCGGTGTCGGAAACCGGAAGAGGACCGGCCATTGCCGGAAGAGGACCGGCCTTTGCCGGTCCTGTTGAGAAGAAACCGGCCAGCCAGGTTGGGCTGGCAGGAATGGAGGAAAACCGAGGGAAATAAATTCCCCCGGCCAGCAGATGAATGGCCCCCCATTATGAGGGGGGTGGGCAGGCACCCCCCCCCCCCCCCCCGTTTTTTTCAATCAGCTCGGCCAAAGCCGAGCTGGCAGCGCACCCAGCGCGCTGCGCCCAGCCGGACCAGCACCGGGCCGGGCCGGGCCGCACTGGGCCGACCCTGTCCGGGGTGGGTCGACCCGGTTCGGGTCCACCGGGGGGTCTCGGGCCGGGTCGGCCCGGGCCCGAAACCCCCGATACCGAACTGCTTAGGTTCAAATGCCCATATCTCGGGCTACGGACCTCAAAACGACGCGCCGTCAGCGGCGATGCGATCCTTGGATCGAGAAGATCATTTCGGTATATCGCACTCAAGGTTTCGGAATACTTTTAGTTCGGCCGGGTTGGTTCGTACACGTAACCAACCGGGCCCTCGGAGCGGAAACGCTCATATCTTGAGCTACAGACGTCCGATTGACGTGTCGTCAGCTTTGTTGAGTTCCTCTTAGTGAGACGGATCTTTTGGCATACTCCGCCCAAAGTTTGGATGCATGTGGTGTATGGTCGAGTTGGTTTTGCCTTAAAAACCAACCGTGCCCCTAGAACGAAAAAGTCAATAACTCTCAGACCGGGCGTCCGATTGACGCGCCGTCTGTTGCGTTGAGTTCTTGTTGACGATACGGAACTTTTGGATACATCAACTCTGGATTATGTGACAGTTGATGTATCAGCCTCTCGGCTCGTGGAGCGGACCCTCCCGAACGAGCTTGCTGTGTGCGGGAACCCTGGAGCTGGCTGCGACTACTACTGTGACTGCGACGATGACTGTGCAGAGATCCTTAGTGGATTCGACGACGACGACTACAACACTCAGCAATCCTGGGTGGATCAGTGCTACATATCCTATGTGGATCCGATCCTGTGTGGGTCAGTGCTCAGCGGTCCTGTGTGAACCAGTGCCTATAGATCCTGTGTGGGTCTGATCTTGTGTGGGTCTTTGCGGGGGTTAGTACATATCGATCCTTTGTGGTTCCGACGACTTAGATGGATCAGTGATCATCTCTATCGTCTACGAATATGTATACCTGTGTGAGTTGAAACCTGTTTACTATCCTATGTGGATTGTGTTGTGCTATCCTGTGTGGATTACGTTTTGCTTTCCTGTGTTGAATACATATACTTTCTTGTGTGTACTGAGTTGTACTTGGGCTCGGAGGTTGGAGCGTATTGAAATTGATGACTTAGGTATATGTATGGGCATATACCTAAGCAGTATCGGTTGTTACTTCGTGTTTGTATCATCCTTTTGTGGTTTATCCTTTTTGGATTTTGGGAGACCTTCGGGGGTCTCGGGGTCCTTACTGAGTAGCTTATACTCACCCCTGCACGGGCTATGCCCGCACTACGTTGTGTTGGTTGCAGACGACGGACAACGTTGATCGTGGTTGAGGCTCGCAGAGCAGGACGGTACCTGGAGGTGGACCACTGGGCGGGACGTTCTCGGAGTGGACGGCGGGACCCGAGAAGCAGTGGAGCTATCTGTACCCACCCTTCAGGTGGGATTTCTAGTGGACAGCTCGGTGTAGCGGCTTTTACTTTACTGTTGCTGTTTTACCTTTCGAGTTGTACTTTACTTTCAGTTTGGGTTTGTATACTGGCCTATTTACTTTTCCTCACTTTCAGTTGTACTTTGTTTTTACTTAGTGTTTACTTTTCCGCTTTCTTACTCTGCGGTGCTTGTTTTACTTTTTAAAGTCAATGCCTTCCCTTTTTACCTGGATTTATGCCTTGGTGCTAGTCGCCAGCCCCTGGCCTATGGAAGGCGGGCTTGGGGTAGTCACGGCACGGGCCCCGAGGACGGGTCATGAAAAATTGTTATCAGAGTAGTTCGGTTCTACCGCGAACTCTGATCTTTTCTATGTGAAGAAATAGTGTTTAGCGTATTGAGTGTGGTTATCAGTCTAGGGAGTACAGTGTTGGTGCGGCGGCCGACGTATCCGTACACCAGGACCCTGACTTCTGATTTCCAACTTAATGCACGAAAACATTGATTGCATGTGTGTTTCATGTTTTCTTTGTGATTACTTTATATCAACTCACTAGGTATACTGTTCTGACCATGGTGCACCTGTTTCCTTTTCAGGATGGCCCCATGACAGCAGCCAGCTAGGGTTCCGAGAGTTGAGCGTGATGACAGCCCACCGAGCGACGAGACCTCGGTGCAGGGCCCTTTGTCAGCAGTGGCACCAGCGGTAGCACTACCCGCCGAGCCACCGATACTTCCAGCACCAGCCGCTGACGATGCACGTCGCCTCAGCGCACTGCATGAGTTTCAGCACCAGCGACTGCCCAGGTTTTGTGGGGAGACGGACCCCCAGGCAGCCGAGGACTGGCTGGAGGCAGTCGTACAAGTTTTCAGGCTAGTGAGGACACCAGCAGACCTCATGGTGATCCTCGCTGCGAGACTACTGCATGCAGCAGCGGGCCGATGGTGGAGCTTGATGCTCCAAGTGCATGATGATGCATCTCTACTTTGGATGGACTTTGAGAGCCTCTTCTACTCGGAGTTCGTCCCAGCCACCCTCCGTGCGGTGCGTATTCAGGAGCTTCTTCAGCTACGGCAGGGCAGCATGATTGTCGCTCAGTACTCGGCGAGATTTACCGATCTCTCACGCTACTCGACAGACATGGTACGGGACCCATTCTTCAGGGCCTGGACCTTTGAGCAGGGTTTGAGACACGAGATCAGGGCATCGCTGATCTCCCTCCGCATTCCGACTCAGACAGGAGTACTGGAGCGGGCCCTTTTGATCGAGAGCTTTCTTGCTGAGTCTACACCAGCGCCGAGACCCACCGCAGGGCGGCATGTGGCAGTGTCTTCTGCAGCAGGCAGTCGATGGATGACTCAGGGGTCTAGGAAGACCAGACCCTCAGGAAGACGATCTCAGGACACTATCTCAGCAGTGTGGGGCACACAGTGTGGAGCCAGTCTTTCGAGAGGAAAACAGTGCTACTCGTGCGGCGGGCAGGGCCACATGGCTCGTGACTGCCCGACTCGCCATGCCGAGGAGCAGCAGACGGTTGAGGGACCACCGAGGCAGAGGCAAAGGGTCGACCGTGGAGGTCCAAAGGGAGGAGGCGGACGAGGCAGAGGAGCTGGCCGAGTAGCAGGTGGTGGGCGACGCTTTGAGGCTCTACCACCACCACCACCAGGAGGTCCACCCCGACCACAGGGAGCTGGCGGGCAGAGACAGGCACAGTTCCAGGCAGCAGAGGCCTATGACCACGGCGCGCCCAAGATGATTCTAGGTACTATCTGTGTCTATTCCACCCTTGTTGCAGTACTAATAGACACAGGAGCGAGTCACTCTTTCATAGCCTCTGCCCTTGTTCGGAGCTCAGAGATTCCGACAGAGCCGTTGGCTCGATCCTCACGGCTAGAGACTCCTACGGGAGAAGACTCGACGATTACGCACTTGTGCCGGCAGTGTGAGCTTACTCTAGGAGGCGATATCTTCGGATAAGATCTTCTTGTAGCAGTGTCAAGGCCTTAGGACGTCATCTTGGGCATGGATTGGTTATCTACGGTCCATGCACAAATTGACTGTTTTAGGCACAAGGTGCAATGTGTACGCACCGACGGGAGCAGGTTCACCTTCACCGGCGAGAAGGGAGCCTTTTCAGCACAGGATGGACTCTCTCAGAGGAGATGACAGCCCATCACTCATCAGTTGGATAGCCTCATCCTAGGAGCAGTTGACGTGCGGAGTCCTGGTTTTCCTGCAGTGGTGGATCAGTTTGCAGACGTTTTTCCCAACGACGTTCCAGGGCTACCTCCTCGCAAAGAGGTAGACTTTAATATTGAACTGTACCCCTGGACAGCCCCGATATCGACTCCAGCATATCGGATGGCCCCCGCCGAGCTTCGAGAGCTACGGGTACAGTTGGAGGACTTGCAGGGCAAGGGGTTCATCCGACCCAGTGTTTCACCATGGGTTTCACCGATTTTGTTCGCCAAGAAGGCGGACGGGAGCTTGCGAATTTGTGTTGACTATCGTCGTCTGAACCAGGTGACAGTGAGGAACATGTATCCGCTACTGAGGATTGATGACCTCTTTGATCAGCTCAAGGGAGCACGGTGGTTCTCGAAGATAGGCCTCAGGTCAGGCTATCATCAACTCAGAGTTAGAGACGAGGACATGCAGAAGACAGCCTTCAGATGTCGGTATGGCCACTATGAGTTCTTGGTTATTCCATTCGATGTAACAAATTCTCCAGCAGTGTTCATGGCCCTCATGAACAGGATCTTTCAGCCATACCTCGATCGATTTGTCGTGGTCTTCATCAACGACATTTTGATTTACTCGAAGACTGAGGAGGAGCACGCCTACCACTTACGGGTTGTACTAGACACACTCTGAGAGCACCAGCTTTATGGTAAGCTCTCGAAGTGTCAGTTCTGGATACGTGAGGTCCACTTCTTGGGGCACGTCATCTCTGAGGCAGGAGTTGCAGTGGATCCTGCGAAGACCGAGGCAGTGTTAGCTTGGGAGCCACCCAGGAGCGTGACGGAGGTTCAGAGTTTCTTGGGACTAGATGGATACTACCGGAGATTCGTGCCAGACTTCTCTAGAGTTTTGTAACCACTCTCAGCTTTGACGAAGAAGGGGAAACCCTTCGTGTGGTCAGACAGATGTCAGTAGAGCTTCCAGGAGCTGAGACAGAGATTGACCAGCGCACCTATCTTAAGGTTGCCTGAGGAGGGAGTAGGATACGTAGTTTACTACGATGCATCAGGGACCGGACTGGGATGTGTCCTGATTCAGGAGCGAACAGTGATCGCCTATGGATCACGTGAGTTGAGGCCGCATGAGCAGAACTATGCTACCCATGACCTGGAGTTAGCAGCTGTGGTCTTCACTCTAAAGACATGGCGACACTATCTGATGGGTGAGCGCTTTACATACTTTTCTGACCACCAGAGTCTCAGGTATATCTTCTCGCAGAAGGACCTGAACCTGAGATAGCGTCGATGGCTCGAGTTCCTCCAGGACTGTGACTTTGAGATAGTCTATACTCCTGGGAAGGGGAACGTAGTAGCCGATGCCCTCAGCAGGAGGACGGGCATTCAGCTACTTGAGGAGGCGACATAGCAGCTAGCCTCTTTGCAGATATCCTTCGTGGATAGAGATGGAGCAGCCTTCCTTCAGTTACTCACAGTCACTCCTCCACTTCTACAGCGGGTCAGAGAGGCACAACGTGGGGAAGCTGACTGTGAGACGCGGCGTGCACAGATATCCTCAGGAGAGGCACCTGATGGTTTCTCCTTTGGAGCAGAGCACGACATCCTTTTCAGAGGACGTACCATGGTACCAGTCTCTTTACGGGAGGAGGTGCTGAGAGAGTTTCAAACTTCTCCTTTGCCGGTACATCCTAGAGTGGCGAAGATGTACCAGGACCTCAGATGACAGCACTGGAGGCCGGGCATGAAAAAGGCTGTGGCAGAGTTCGTTTCTCGATGCCTCACCTGCCAGCAGGTGAAGGCTGAGCATCAGGTACCAGCAGGCTTGGTACAGCCCTTGGAGGTTACGGAGTGGAAGTGGGACGACATATCTATGGACTTCATGACTGGACTTCCACGCACTTCCAGAGGTCACGACTCCATCTGGGTGATTGTTTACCGACTCACCAAGTCGGCTAACTTCTTACCCATCAGAGAGCAGGGCTCAGTGGAGATCTTGGGACATCTTTATGTTCAGGAGATTGTTCGGCTTCACTGTGTGTCATCATCTATCGTATCCGATCGAGATGCTCGCTTTACTTCCCGGCTTTGGAAGGGATTGCAGGAGGCGTTTGGGACGCAACTACGTTTGAGCACAACCTTTCACCCTCAGACGAATGGATAGACGGAGAGGACCATTCAGACTCTCGAGGACATGCTCCGCGCATGTGTCCTCGACTTTGGTCGTAGCTGGGAGGACCACCTACCCTTGGTGGAGTTTGCGTACAACAACAGCTACCACTCCACCATCGGGATGGCACCGTACGAGGCGTTGTACGGCAGACCTTGCAGATCTCTTTTGTGCTGAACAGACCCTGGGGAGTCAGCACTTGTGGGACCAGAGATGGTCCAGGCCACGACAGAGAAGGTCCAAGTCATCCAGGAGTGGATGAGGACATCTTAGAGCCAGTAGAAGTCTTATGTTTATAGGAGGCGGAGGCCACTAGAGTTCGAGGATGGCGACCACGTCTTCTTGCGGGTCTCACCTCGATGTGGTATATGGAGATTTGGCCGAGGCGGAAAGTTATCTCCGCGCTTCATCGGACCCTTCCAGGTCCTCAGCAGGTTTGGCGAGGTGGCTTATCGCCTGGCTCTACCACCTCAGTTGCACCGGGTGCACGACGTCTTCCACGTGTCTTAGCTGAGGAGATACGTGCACGACCCGATGCACATAATTGACCATGGGGAGATTGATGTTGACGATGGGGCAACTTTTACGGAGATCCTGGTGGAGATCGAGGATCAACAGGAGTGGGTCCTACGTGGACAGTCAATTCCTCTAGTGCGCATCAGATGGCAGCATGAGAATCTCCAGGAGAGCACTTGGGAGCGGGAGGCTCAGATGCGTGCACAGTACCCTCATTTGTTACCCTAGTTTTGATGTATCTTTATGTGGACGTAAATCCCTGAGGTGGGAGTAATGTAAAGACCCGTAAAATTCAAGGATAATTTTTTCTTAATTTTCTTTGGAATTTTACAAGGGTGCGGTTTCTGACGGCACCGAATTCCGAGGCCCGGTGTGCCTGGAATCATTTTCCGAAGTTTGGCTCGGGTACGTTCAGTGAACGAACGAGCGAGAATTTCTAACTTTTGAACCGGTGCCCGGAATCGAATTCCGAGGGCACCGATGAACTCACAATGCCAATATTCTCTTAAGGAGACCTTTTCCGAGGTTGCGTTTTATGCTGAATGAAAGTTAGTTTTGGGGAAAGTTGGATGTAGTTAAATAAATTTGTGGAACACAATTTATTTTAATCCATGTTGGTTATATCCTCCCAAAGGGAGTTAGAGGCGGGACCCACATCCACTTAACCTCCCTTGATAGGATTAAGTGTGGTGGGGCCCACACGAACCCTAACTCTTCAACTCCCCTTTAAAATCCCAATAACTCCTCTCCTTTTTAATTTTGACAACTTGAGTTATCAACTGAGATGAGTTGTTTAATTTCAAACCTTTGAAATTCAAAGAGGTGAAGTTGTGTAAATAAAATAAGTCTTAGACTTATTTTATTTTGGTTAGTTTTCTCTTGCCACCTTGAGAGGATTGAGAAGCGTTCTTCATTTTCTTCAACCTTGACGAAGAACACGAAGAACACTTAGGCTCCGTTGAAGAACGCCGTCTCCATAAGAAGAGAAAGACGTGTCATATCTTCTCTTCTTCGTAGCCGGTGTGTTTCCGAAGATTGACGACGCCGCTCCTTTCGATCTTCTTCTCGTGTCAACGAAAGGAGACGCCGCTTCCTCCTCGGGTTTTCTCCATCAGCTTACGAAGTTTCTCCAGCGACGTTACCTCCTCGTACGCACCTCGACGTCAACAGAATCGACATACGATTCCCGCGACGCCCGACCTCCGCGACGCTCGTCTTCCACGGGTCGTTGACGAACACCGCTCTTGAAGCCGAGGTAGGGGTTTTATTTTAAATTAATTCCGTTCTTGATTCTGGCATGTCGAATTTCGTGGTTTTCGACTAATTGTTATCGAATAATGCGAGGGGTCCGGTCCGCACAAACACGGCCAACCCTCCTCCTTATTTTCATAAATGTTTTCTTTGTGGTTGGTACGAGGAAGCGTGGTGCCGTCGCACCACGCGGTTTCATGCGGAACATATGCGCGGCGCCGTTGCGCCGCGCCGTGGAAAGGAATTCAAGGACGCGACACCGTCGCGCCGCGTCGAAGGAAACCCAGGACACTGCGGCCGGAATGGGGCCGCGACAGAGGGGCAAGGTGTTGTTGCACCACGCCGGACGACAAGGCCGCAGCCGGTTCCGGGCCGCGGCGGAACAAGGGGACCGGCAGCCGGGCCGCCGGTGTCGGAAGCCGGAAGAGGACCGACCTTTGCTGGTCCTATTGAGAAGAAACCGGCTGGCCAGGTCGGGCTGGTCATAATGGAGGAAAACCGGGGGAAATAATATCCCCGACCAGCAGATGAACAACCCCCCATTATGAGGGGGGGCGCGATTACAAGGGGGGGGGGGGGGTAGCCCCCCCCCCCCATTTTTTTCAATCAGCTCGGCCGAAGCCGAGCTGGCAACGCGCCCAGCGCGCTGCGTCCAGCCGGACCGGCGCCGGGCCGGGCCGACCCTGTCCGGGGCGGGTCGACCCGGTTCGGGTCAACCGGGGGGTCTTGGGCCGGGTCGGCCCGGGCCCGAAACCCCCGATACCGAACTTCTTATGTTCAAATTCCCATATCTTGGGCCACAGACCTCCAAACGACATGTCGTCAGCGGAGATGCGATCCTTGGATCGAGACGGTCGTTTCGGTATGTCGCACTCAAGGTTTCGGAATATTTTGAGTTCGGCCGGGTTGGTTCGTACACGAAACCAACCGGGCCCTCGGAGCGGAAACAATCATATCTTGAGCTACGGACGTCCGATTGACGTGTCGTCAGCTTTGTTGAGTTCTTATTAGTGAGACGGATCTTTTGGCATACTCCTCCAGAAGATTGGATGCATGTGGAGTACAATCGATTTGGTTTTGCCTTAAAAACCAACCGGGCCCCTGGAAAGAAAAGGCCAATAACTCTCAGACCGGGCGTCCGATTGACGCGCCGTCTGTTGCGTTGAGTTCCTGTTGATGATACGGAACTTTTGGATACATCAACTCTGGACTATGTGACAGTTGATATATCAGACTCTCGGCTCGTGGAGTGGACCCTCCCGAACGAGCTTTCTGTTTGCGGGAACCCTAGAGCTGGCTGCGACTGCTACTGTGACTGCGACGACGACTGTGCAGAGATCCTTAGTGGATTCGACGACGACGACTACAGCACTCAACAATCCTGTGTGGATCAGTGCTACAGATCCTATGTCGGTCCAATCCTATGTGGGTCTTTGCGGGGGTTAGTACCTATCGATCCTTTGTGGGTCCAACGACTTAGATGGATCAGTGATCATCTCTATCATCTACGAAGATGTATACCTGTGTGAGTTGAAACCTGTTTACCATCCAGTGTGGATTGTGTTGTGCTATCCTGTGTGGATTACGTTTTGCTTTCCTGTGTGGAATACGTATACTTTCCTATGTGGACTGAGTTGTACTTGGGCTCTGAGGTTGGAGAGTACTGAAATTGATTACTTAGGTATATGTATGGGCATATACCTAAGCAGTTTCGGTTGTTACTTCGTGTTTGTATCATCCTTTTGTGGTTTATCCTTTGTGTATTTTGGGAGACCTTCAGGGGTCTCGGGGTCCCTAATGAGTAGCTTATACTCACCCCTGCACGGGATATGCCCGCACTACGTTGTGTTGGTTGCAGACGACGGACAACGTTGATCGTGGTTGAGGCTCGCGGAGCAGGACAGTACCTGGAGGTGGACCACTGGGCGGGACGTGCTCGGAGCGGACGGCGGGACCCGACGAGCAGTGGAGCTATCTGTACCCACCCTTCAGGTGGGATTTCCAGTGGACAGCTCGGTGTAGCGGCTTTTACTTTACTGTTGTTGTTTTCCCTTTCGAGTTGTACTTTACTTTCAGTTTGGGTTTGTATACTGGCCCATTTACTTTTCTGCACTTTCAGTTGTACTCTGTTTTTACTTAGTGTTTACTTTTCCACTTACTTACTCTGTGGTGCTTGTTTACTTTTCAAAGGCAATGCCTTCTCTTTTTACCGGGATTTACAGCTTGGTGCTAGTCGCCAACCCCTGGCCTATGGAAGGCGGGCATGGGGTAGTCACGGCACGGGCCCCGAGGACGGGTCGTGACATGAAAATATAGATGATCGTGATAAAATTAAAGGTATTGAATTTAAATAAAATTTAAATGATATTTGTAATTCATCTGATCCTGGGTTACATAAAAGTGGGAAGGATGGTATTCATGATTTCACCAATGGGGTTTACAAGTACACATAGGTTAATAGAGGCTTAAATATGTGTACTAGAATAGATTATGAAAACGATTATATAAAAATTACTAAAAGAGTTAATACAAACAAATAAGATGATTAAGAATTAATTTTATAGGACTGCAGGATAACGGGGCATAAAAAATTAGACTATCCAAAATTAACATAAGATGGAATTGAAAATAAATACATGATGGAACAATGAAAGGATTATAATGTAATACAAAACTATATAAAAGAGTCAGAGTCAAGTGATTTTTGTTTTGAAATTGAAAAATAATCTCTAAACTTATATTACATGGATTCCAATGTAAATGAGGCACATGATGAATATGACTATAGTTTTGGTTATAAAAAAACATTGAAATATAAGTTAAATAAATAACTACTCAAAAATATATATTTGAAACTAACATATTAAGAATGAATGAACTGTATAGGGAATGGAAAAGAGAAAATAAAAATATTTGAAAAGGATATAAAAAATTGAATGATTCTTTTTTACATAATATGGAACAGAAAAAGATACAAATTATGAAATGATAAAGGTCAAAGATTATTGTTTTAAAATAAAATAATTCTTGTCTAAAAATGATAAAGATCAATATAGAAGATTTAAAATAGTCCATGATGATTTATAAAAACTCAAAGAAGAATGACAGCTTCTTATACATGAAATTAAGAAGTTGGAAAATTATGGATTATGTTCAAATACAAATGTATGTGATGACATGGAGGTTATTCACAAAGAGAATGAAAAAAATCATTAGCTTAAATGAAACCTTACCTATCATTATTCATAGAAAATAGAAAGTTGATAAAATAATGGATATGATCAAAACCAAATATGATCGAAAAAGGTTTTGTATATAACAATAATGTTTCTTATATATATAGAACATATTTTTTTAATTAAATTTATATAAATGTTTTAAATTTTATCTAATTTAATTCTTTCAAGAGTTATAATTATGAGATTGAATGTTCATTGATGTTTGTAAAGTATCTAGCTTATAATATGAGTGTCATTTCAAAAAAAACTCTTCCAATTACCATATAATAAATTTATCACATCTGATTGGATACCAATTTTTTTACTAATCTAGTTGAAACCAAATTTGTTTGTGTACCAAAAAATTTTCATCCTGATTTTTTTTGTAGGAAATGTGACTCAAGGGTTCCAGAGACACATGGTGAATGTAATGTAGGTTCTCAAGGCACATGACTAGTGGAATTTACAATTTATTTCCTTTTAACTCTTTTGTTGGAGGTACTTTAACTTTGGTGACAACACTAAATGTATGGAAAAAATCTTTCGTTAATGTGTTATATTAACCACTCTTATAAGTTCAAAAGTACATTTTGTAGAATAATTAATCAATAAACTTTTTTATCATATCATAACATTGATATGATGCCTTGTTTGTAAAATTTGAAGATAATAAATGACTATTTTATATAGATAATAATGTTTTAATTTATTCTATTAGAAAAGGGAATATATATTATATTTATTTTTTGATCCAACCATGAATAATGTATAATGATTAAATGTTATAGACACATATCATATTCTACTACACATGATGTTTGGACATTTTCATCATTGGAAATTATATATGATGACTAAACATGAAGAGGTTCTATAACTTCAAATGTTAAATTCCTGTAATTATTATGTATGTGATTATTTTCTGAAAGTGAAGCACTAAAATGAATCTTTTAGATATATAAATATTTTCAATATTTGTAGATACATATAAGTGATACACCTTAGTCTGTTCAGAAACATGAGAAGTGTTTTTTTATTTAAAAAATATGTGTTTCTGAAATTATATATGATTATAATATAATTACTTGGACTATTTTCTTAGCATATAGAAGTGAAATATTTATAAAATTTTTTACCTTATGTAAGAATGTTCAAAATCATAAGTGTATCTTATTTGATCTATTATAAGTGAAAAAAGGAGAAGAATTTTTAAACTGGGAATTTGAAGAAAAAATAATGTAATAGATATTTTCATAATTTTTCTTTCCCAAGAACGCCACAATAGAATGGTGTTGTTCAGAGGAAAAATATAACTATTGATGAAATGAAAATAATAATTATTAATGAATTCAATCATCCAAAAATATTTTTGGGATGAATATATCAACACAACTTTCTATATATTATATAGATTTGGTATGAGAACAATTCTAAAGAAAACACTATATGAAATATTTAAGAAGAAAAAAAATATTATTATTATTTGATATACAACATATAACATAAATACTAATGATAATATGGAAAAGTTTGATTAAAAAATTGTTGAATAATTCATTCTAGGTTATTCTAATAAAAGTAAGACATATAGGGTATACAATAATAGGACAATGATAATGGAAGAATTTATGGTTATTAAATTAATTAATAATAATGATAAATAGAATAAATATTTTATTTGTAATATTGAATAAATAAATGAATTAAAAATTCATAAAGATAATCCTAAATATAATAATTCATTAGTTGAAGGGGATTATGTCTCATCTCAATGTAATCCTCTGATTTAGGAAAAAATATATCGATCACTCCCTTGAATTGTTTTAAGAAATGATGAATTTGGAAATTAAACTACATGTTATGTTTTAAAATTTTCATAAACTTTTTCCTTTCTAGATGATTTTATTCTCATTAATATTAAAGGTTCATTGAACGATTGTAATAGGGTAAATTTTATACATGAATAACTTGAACAATTTGATAGAAAAAATTATGAAATCTAGTTTAGATACCTAAATATACAACGGATATAGGAACCAAATTTTTTTTAAAAAAAATTCGATGAAACCTGAAACATAGTGATAAATAAAGAATTACTAGTTTCCCAAAGTTATATTCATGAAAAATTTATTTACTTTTAGGACCCATATATTCTATTTACTATATTGCAATGCACTTGGATAATATTAACTTTTTTATGTTTAAAAAATATTAAACATGTCCAAAATGGATGTAAAAAGTGATTTTTTGGATGTTGTAATATAAGAAGAGGTGTATTTAAATAACCATCTATCATTGAATATAATGAAATTAAAAAACATTTTTTAAACTTTCAAAATATATTTAATATCTTTAGAATGATCCTTGATCATTTTATGGAATAATAAATCTGTTTTTAATTTGAAAATGTTTTTTATGGGTAATGTTTACCCAAAATTTTTTATAAAAAGAGTGTGAAATGATATTTTGTTAATATGAATTTATTTTAATGAAATCATTTTTGGTTCTAAAAATGATAAATTATGAAATGAGTTTTCAAAATTAATGATAATTGTTTTTGATATAACCTTAATGGGGGAATTAAAAATTTTCCTTGGTTTTCAAATTACACAAAAAAAGTTTGTAGTTTAATAAATAAATCGATTTTTTCTAATAAAAATGTTATAATATCTGGTATTAATTCACGTAGACCTATGAATGCCCATATGAACTAAAGTTCTAAATGGGATGTAGATGAATCTAGAAATTATGACTTTGAAAATTTATATAGATTCATGATAGGAAGCCTTTTGAACCTTACTACATCAAGTCCAGATATTCTTTTTTATATTTTTATGTGTGATATATATAAGTGTATATTTAATGAATTCCATATTATGGCTGTTTGAAGTGTAATCAGGTATATAAGTGGCACTATAATGACTGTAATATTTTATTCTAATGATATTTGCTTTGATTTAAAGTACAACTTGATTTTTTACATTGGAGGTTGTAGACATGACTGGAAAATAACATTTGGTATGTGTAACTTTTTAGGGAATTGTTCGATTTCATTGAGTTATAAGATACAATTGTCATTAGGAATTTAAAAAGATGAGGTTAAGTATGTTGCAACAACTAGTTGTTTCTATCAACGTATAGGGTAAACAAATTATATTATTTTAATATTTGTTTTGATAAAATTCCTATTTTCTATGATAACTCTTTTTTGATTTCTATTTCTAAAAAAATTATTCAGGACTCAAGAAATAAACTTATTTATATTAGATTTCATTTTCATAGGGATACTATAAATAAATATAATATATGTTTAGAATTTATTCAGATTAAAAAACTACTAGAAGATATTTTTACTAAACCCCTGTATTCTATTAAATTTGAGAAAATGAATTCTGAATTGTGTATGATAGAATCATAAATATTATTTATGTATAAATTTGTTTTAATAAATATATTAAATGACTTTTTAAATTCAATGTTCTTTATTATATTTTGATTACATTTTACAGTAGTGTATATATCAACATTTCCACTTGCTGTCAATTTATGATAGTTATGTTTTTTATTAGTTTTTTTAATACTATACTACATGGTTAATAAAAAAATTTAAAGTGTACTTTTTGATAAATTTCTAAAAGGGGGAGATAGATTATGAAGAATTGATATTTTTTTATTTTTGTTGTGTGAAAATGTAATTAATATTATGTATCAGGATTTACAAAAATGGAAGATATTGTTTAAATTGGGTGTTAGTTATTTTTTATATTTTGTTGTTTTTGTAGATTATAATTGTAAAATATTTAATAAATTCAATTATTTTGAAAATTTAATTTAATATTCATTTATATTATATTTAATTGTTTATAAATTATATATTTTATTTTGTTATGTAAAAAAATTAGTCCAATTCACAACACAATTAAATGAACCTCACCCACACTTTTATGGGGACCTGAAGATATACCCCATTGGGAGGTCAATTCCCATGACTAAAACTAGTTGAGCATAGTACATTGTGTTCATGCATGGGCCCGTGTATAAGGAATCATTTAATCACCTGTAGAGACTTAAAAAGGATCGCTATAAGGCCCTAAGGCCATGAGTCATGTGTTCTTGATGGATTTTATGTTTTATCGGGCTGACGATAAGAATTCATTTCATTAAATACTGTTGATCCCACAAGTATTGAAATCATTTTCAGATTTAAAATTTCAGCAAAACTAAATACTTATCATTGATCACCTCCTTGATTTTCCATAGCCTCATAATCACTATCACTTTTAAACTCATTCTCATATGTTGATAGTGTCTCACATAGATTGTCTGGTTACTGTTATGCTTATTAGATGTTAATCTCAAACTTATCCCATAGGATCAACAATCAATCTCCCACAAATATTCCTTCTTATCGTTCTTGTATCCTTTCATTTGAACTATCATCAACCATTTTTATAGAATCTTCTACAATTAAATTTCATCTTCCATCCTTAAGTGTTCTTATATAACTCCATCATTTTTCAATTTGTATCTCATTTCTCATTAACATCAATTCAATGTTGGAAATTTACAATGGTGTATCATTTTGAAAGTGTTTAACATTCACAATGGTGTGTCATTTTGAAACCATTGTAAAAACGCCACTTTATATTATTAAGGCACTCTTGTGTGATTTTTTACACCACTTAACTTTTTCAATTAATTTATTATGACAGTATCATCCTTATATTCCACTAAATATCATTATCCATTTTCTATTTTTATTTCAATGTTATATACTTAAATATTTTTTTTATTAAGCTATTTATATTGGATTTATCAAAAATATATATGTATTGTTATTTCTAGTTTCTTGTAGTTTCTTAGTGAAATCATTTTCTCCATGATCATAGAAGTATGATAGCTTCTTCATTTCAATTTAATATGTTTAATTTTCGTTATATCTTGTTCCTTTGTAATACAGTTGTAATATTTTTTATTTTTATGTTATTATTGATAGTTTTTTTATATTTTCTAGAAGCCCCTATTGGCACACAACGATGAGTATGGAGACCCCGTTAGAATAAAACAGATATTCATGAGACACCGCAAGACATCTAACGGTGAGTTAGGTTTTACTATTCTATTCGAACCCATTGATGATTTTTTTCTTGGAAACGTGTTTGGTTTTGATTAAATAATATTTTCCATAAAATTTCAATGATATGAAAATTTTTGTTTTAACACCACTATACATTTCCAAGGGAGTGTAACTGACTCACCGCTATACATTTCTAATAGTGAGTCACGACTCACCGTATATTGAAAATTTTATTTCCAAATTGTTATATTTAAATTTTATTTAATGTTTTTAAATTTAATTACATTGTAAAATTATTAATATTCTATATTGAAATATATATTAAACATTGTTTAAAATTAATTATAGAATTATTTTCAAAGTCATGGAGTTAAGAATATTATCATTTACACTGCTATATTTCTCACATCATTTTGTTGCATGTCTTATATATATAGTTTTATTAATATTTCATTTAATTTGGATTTTTGATTCATTAAGAGAAATTAAATTCAATATTATATAAAATCCAATTAATATATCATTATAAATTATTTTAAAAACAATTATTTTTATCAGAATGACTTCAAAAAAATTAATGTACTAGTCATATTGTTCTTATTATTTTATAACACGTGGGATGTTGATATTCTATAATGATGTGATCCAATAGATATTTGATTTAATGCAATGAGATAATTCATCAAGAATAAAAACAAATGTACCAGTCAAGATCAAATGATATTTTTAACATTCCACAATTCATTCGATAACAATATGAACAAAAATTTATTAGTTCTCTAAAATAATTGAAAGAGAAAATTATTTGACTAATAATTATGTTTCTCCAATCATATAAGATCATCATCATCTTCATATTCAATGCCTATTGTGATCTTGGATCAAAAGATACATCAATATTCTTCTTCATCTGATCATGTTTTATATAATATGTTTTATTTTTTATTTCTCCGTTTTAATTCTTCTAATCTCCTATTTGTATTCTAGAGACTTGTTTTTTTATTTTCCCATCAAAAATATATAGTTGGGCTATTATTCACCTCTAAAAGGAATTTCAAGTTATTCCACCCAAAAAAAGGTAAGAAGGTTTTTACACAATAGAATGTCAGGGTTTATACCTCTAGGTGAAAAAGGTACGTTTGAAATTCATGCATTTGTTTATTACTCCATGAAATTCGCAAGGATATAGTGCATATATGTCTACTCTGATAGTATCAGTTATTAAAAAGAGGAATGTGATCAGGAGTTCAAAGCCGCTATAAAAAGCTATTGTGTTATTTCTTTTTTACATTAGATGAAATATTTTTACACTATTATATAACTATAATAAATAGTATTTTATGATAGTAATTCAAAAATGAATTATCACCCTCTCTAGACACCTCTTCCAAATAATGAAAACTAACAATTCAATCCAATATCACTTGTTAGGGTGTGTGTATGATGTATGAAATGAATAATTTAAATGAAAAAAAACATCACACATTGTTTTAACATGGTTCGTTACAAATAATTATATCCTTGTTGAAATAGGGTATACCCCCTGGTTACAGATTCTTCACTATATATAGAAGGTTATTCCCGGAAAATTTAATTCCCTTCAACACTAAATCCCACAATGTTCTACTCTAAAATCAAAACGAATATCGCATATTCCCTCCTATACATGTGCCTCTTGAGTCCCATTAGATGATTTTATACTGTAGTTGATAGTGTCACCAGCATCCCACTGGCCTTCTCCACTGTCGCACTAAAGACATACACTATATTAGATTCTATTTGAATACTTCAGAATATTGACTGACATATGATTGGATCCACTGATATTATGATCTTAAAATCATCTTCCATGAACGTGAATGATCAAAAAAACCATGTAAAATTCAAGAACATTTTCACAAGTGTTGGTCTTTCAATAATAAAACTGATCATCTATAAAGGGTCTACATCTTTTGTACTACACTTCTGAGGAAAATATTCCTTTTTCTGCTGAAGATGCGACCTTAATTAACAATAAAAACACTGATAAAAAATTTATTATGAATCACTAATATTAATACTACCCCACTGTTAGTCTCAAAATACCACTCACTAATCAAGAAACACATATTTCATGTGAACTTTTTCAAAATACACGTAGGTATATAATACATTTCTTAGACTTCTAGAATTGTTCCATAACACAAAATAAAAAGAATACCGCTATCATGCATGAATAAATTCATACAAATACAGGTTTTTATAACACACAAACACACATTTAAATCTAATATATTTATAACATTTCAAATTGATCATATTTCAAGGGATATATGTTTTTAACATATTAATCTTCAATGAAAGACACTGCCAACTTTTTACACACATAGAACACATGCATTATTTTCATTCATGTGCACTCTCCTCATAGATAATTCCCATAAACTGAACTCATTAAAAAAAATTCATAAACCATATGCAAAAACATCAATCAAAAAACCCATTTATTCATAAAAAATATGGTATTCTTCTTCAAAAAAATTTTGCACACACATATTCTACTCTTATGGCACACAAAACTAGATTCTCACTATACGATTGATTATGTTCTTGAGGTATGAAATATATCACTTAAAAAATAGAACATTCACAATATAACACTATTCAGACATGAAAACCTTATTAGATATATGATTTATGTTAGTAAGACATTCTTCATGAGAGAAATTTGTGATATTGAATGATTCATGGTTCCACAAACTCTTCATGTAGAAAAAGAACACATGTGTTCACTGTTTTCCTTTCCTCCTGATATAGAGACACATATGTGTATCCTGATATCTCTGATGCTTCTTAGACCCTAGTTCATAATGAAGATAACTTTTATTCCATGACCATGTACATTTCTCATAAAATCAAGTCATATTCTCAAAGAAACAATGTCTTATGTGGTTCTTATTTCCAAGAACTGGATAGATTTATGTGGATATATTTCATTGAATACCAGATCCTCACCATATGTATAATCAGATCAAAATGAATTACTCAGGCGGTATTAATAAACTTACTTATACTGATAATATCACCATCTAACTCCATGCATCACGATAATAGAATCATCGTCTTCATAATGAAATAATATCTACCAATTGTTTGCCTTTTATTTTATCTTCATTTTCATACTAAAACAACATTTCTTTTTATTTTGAACTCATTGAAATCATTATAACATTTTAACTGATCTCATGAACATCAGTTCAATTGACTGTTGACATAACTTATAGAGATCCTACAATGAAAAAAACATCTTTGATGGATTTCTAAAGAATACATCACAAATAAAGAGATCGATCAGACGACCGATATGTTTAAATCATTAAATCAGATGACATGAATCCAGAAATGATATAATCAAGTCGTTATTTTTCATTCAATGTTTTAGTATCATTCTCAAAAATGATTCCACATTTAAAGAATTGTCATTTATCTATGCTTTATATATTAATTCATGACTTCCACCATCCAGAATTGGTTATCAGTCTTGCATACATGACTCCCTATCATCATTCAATGTCGGCATTCTATCTCTGTCATTCCTCCCCACATTTTGTCTTACCACTACATCCTTATGCCTCTTTTATCCACTTCTATGAAATCCATTCAACATGATGGATGCCAAGGATGCTCCATCCCATCTCAGCACTGATGTGGGTCCCTCAAATAGTTTTTAGGCATCGGAAATTATTTTTTAATTTAATTTATATAAAAACTATTATCCCATATCCAATAAGAAAATAACCAAAAAATAATAATTAAATCATATTCCTATTCAACACCACCTCCAAAAAATAATTTTTCATAGAATCTTCTTAATTTTTTTAAACATTATTCCATACTCAAGTTACTATAAATAATCTTGGTAATCGTCTCCTTTAAAAATAACTAATTGAATTCACATTCGTATGTTATTTATAACAACATCACAATCACCAAATGATACTATCTATTTAATATGAATCATTGTATTTGTTTAAAATATTCATTTTATTTTATTAGTCAATGATACCATCTCTCCCTTATTGGAAATAAATTCAAATTTATATGAATGGGAAGGAATTATCAATTTAAAAATTTAAATTCTAAGAACATCTTCATCTCTTCTAACATTTTATATCTGATTTACTTCTAATAATTATTGAATCACTACGAACAAAGAAATTATATAAAGATATACAATTCTAAGTATATGTGAAAATTGATCTATGTATAAAATATGAGTGATTGAATATAACAACAATTCTATCAATTAATTTCCTTTATGTGATAAAAATCACAGAAACTTATTTTTTTGAATCGCTCAATAAAATTAAATATATTGACAATAGAAATATCACTAATTTTTTTATTAAAAATACGGTTTGAGAATGTATTTCCCCTTTATATTTAACTTTCTCATTTTTCATAATGTAATAAATCTCAATTTTATTGGAATTTTTATCATAAAATGATATAATATGAAAAGAATTCCTTAATGATGTCATGCATCAAATTACATACATTTAGCATAAAACTTTTCCAGATGGATACCTCAACAGAACTTCTAAATTTTATAATATATCAATATAAATAGAAATATATAATGATTTATCTTCAATTCCCCCCTTAAGAGATTCAGTGATAACATTATTTATCTTGATTTAATTTTATCAAGAGTAAACTCCATATATATTCTATGATTATTTGAGATGTTGACAAGAAAAAACCTGATGGGAACATTATTATCTGATAGAAATATTTTAGATTTAAGATATTCACATCATTTATATATTTAGGGATCCCCTTAAATATATTATTGATCTTTAACTAACAATATGAAAAATTAATCACAGTATGAATGGTAATAATGTGGTCCTTCAGAACTCTCTAGTTGGAGTAATAGTGATAAGGTTTTCTTCTCAACCCATAAATCTTATTTGATGATAAAGCCCTATTTAAATTTAAGGAAAAATAAATTATTGTTTTCTCTACATATTCAAATATTATTTCATCTTTCAACTATCCTGTCCTTATGATGAAATATTATTTAGGAATATTATCATATTTTACTTTATGCATAGACTTATTTTTACCAACACAATAAGCCACATATGATTTCTGTTTCTTAAACAAAAACTATTATTCACCAGTTAACCTTGTCAATAATTTTCTACATGATTTAATTGATATTTATAACCTTTCAAACATAGCCTTTGAAATCATCAAGTAACCTGTTTTTTGAAACTTTTCATATTCTCCATCATAAATGTATTTAACCAAACCAATCATGTTTTTTCTCTTCTAGACCGATTATATCTTTGACTTTGTCATGAATCCTTGAGTATGACTATTCATGTACAATACATTGAAATCCGAGATGTGTCTATTACAATAACAGTTGAAATATCTTCTCTTTTTAGAGACACTCTTCATATAATTATACCCAAAATTATTTTAGTATATTAGTTTAACAACATTCTTCATTTGTTTAGAACCCATGAATAATCGTTCATTTTCATCTATTACATAATTAACTTTTTGTTGTTATGTTAAATTCAAATAAACAAATGAATTTTTCATGATTCATTCATACCAGAACTCATCATCACAATTACCTATTCAAATGCAATAAAAAAAATATTTTCAATGTAATCATTCCTGTTCTTGGTAAACCAATTCTCATTCTGTGAGATCTTCATAAGATCCTTTGGATTCAATTTATATTTATATTTTCTATATTTAAATGAAATCAATATGCATTCTTTAACAAGTGACATTGTATTCCTACAATTATTTTACTTATTAAAAAACATAATATAGCACTAATGTTATATAATAAATCTTGAATTATTCTCTCTGAAAAATGAAATCTATTTTTTTCATTTTTCAACTTATGGGTATCACAGTTATTATTATATGGATTCTTTAGAGAAAATGAATTTCTACACATTTTCATATCCATCATTAAAGATGTTTTTAATTAATGAGTAATTTGCATCACCCAGGGTTTTCCATATTTATACATTGAATCCACACAAGTAAAAAAAATGTCATTTGTATACATATACTTATTGGGATAAAGGGTATCCTAATAAAATGAACCTTAAATAGATTTATCTATGGATAATATCTAGATTTTATTTCATGTATATTGAGTCTTTTTAGAAATAGGACTCTTATCATATAAATTCATTAAAAATTATTCTTTTCTCAGGAACTTGGGAAGTATCAGCTTGATTATCATCCATATTTCTCTATCTCACAACTTTTTCAAGACACATAATGTTGATTGAAATATTCTCATATTCAATATATTCCAAGATTTCTAACAAATGAATCACCATCCTCTAATTATCATCTTCATACATATGATTTAAGATTAATAAAAAATATAATTCTTATTGATATTTCATATTTATATTTCAGGATAGCATCATTGACATTGATAGATGTATTATGCATTTATTCAAGTCCATTGGTAACATTTGTGAAAACTTTTTTAAAAATTATCATTCTCAAAATAAATTATTTTCAATTCTAAAACATCTTGGGTATATATTTTATTGAAGTGATTAATTTTTTCTTACGTTTAATTCACTATTTTTGTGAGAGTGTTGGATATGAATTCTTTTTTATTCAATTCTTCTTCCATACAGTAATCCTCTACTTATTGTTGTAATTTTTCATCCCAAATTCATTGACAATACATGTCACACATGTAACCACATATTTGTGAAAATTTTCAAATGCTCTCTAATTTCAGAATTGTTTATATCATCATCATACCATTAACATGATTCATCATAATTATAGAAAATTTATTTCACTAAAGAATATTTACTATGAGTCCCTTCAATTAGAAATTTATCTTTATTAATCATTGAAACTCTTGTTAGAATATTTTAAACTGCTTTATTCCTTTTTTTCTATTTTTTTATGAAAATTCAACATTTAAAACATCTGTATTAGTGATAGAATTTTCTTTTAAAGGCACTTCTTAATTTGAATCTAACACAAATTTAGACTTCATATGATTCTATTAAAAAAACTTTAGAAGTAAAGTAGATCTAGTAAAATGTGTTTGTGCTGTAATACCAATTGAAGTTTCCATTGGATAATGCAGTCAAACATGAGAGGGGGGTGAATCAAGTGTGACTTTTTTTTACTAAATTATTTTCATTTATTAAACCCCTTAAAACCTCTATCTCCTAATAGAATGAGTGTATCATGTATGAAATGAATAATTCAAATGATAAAACATAGGACTAAATTTGTTTTAATTTTTTATACGTATACCTACATCCTTTCAAAAATAGGTTACACCCCCTAGTTACAGATTCAACACTATAGGTAGATTCTTACAATAGGGAATGTCTCATTCCCTTCAATTATAAATTCCACAGATCACTACCCTAGAATTCCACTAGATATCACATTTTATCACATATACAAGTGAATCTTATATCCCATTGGTGGATCTTTATACTACATCCCCTAGTTTTACCTGCATCCCACCAACCATCTCTAGAGTCCCACATGATACTTAAACTACTTCACAGTCCAATTGAAGAATTAAAAATCTTATGTCACAAAATATTTTATCCAATGATAGGATGATCTTATAATAATCCAACATAGTCTTATTATATCAAATTGTTCAATGTATAATTCAAGAACCTTTTCACTCATTCTTGTCTAGCTCAAAAAAATTGATCACCTATAAATGGTTAGCAGCTTTAGTACAACACTAATTATGAAAGATTTAATTTTTTTACAAATGAACCAACCTCATTAACTACTAAAAACTTTGATAAAAAATTTCTTATGAATAATAAATATTAATAAAATATTGTCTTCAGTCTCAAATTATTTCACACTAATAAAAAAACATATATTCAACATGCAGTTATTCATGATTCATTTACGTATATAATACATAACATGTAATTCCTATATTATTAAATAATACACATGCACAATATTCACACTATCATGTATGAATAAATGCATATACATTGCTGAATATGCCTACATATGTTTATAACACTCACACATTTAAATATATTTAAATTCTCACATGTGAATGTGCTAATATTTTAATAGTTGTATGTGTTTTTCATAGGAAAAATAAATCAAACACACACTATCCATTTTTACATTCGTATTTTACCCAAACAATTTTTCTTCTGGTTCAATCGAATTCACACATAATTCATACCCACCAAACATTTTGACAATCATTATATAAAAAACATGGATTAACAACATTAACAACATCAGTTCTTCTCATAATGTATGTGAGTCTTCTTACAAGAATAACGTGAACAGACACTTTCCACACTCCTAGTCCACATAATAGGATGCCAATTATAATTTTGATTAATACATGAGGTATACACTCCTTAACATAATACAATAGAACATTCAATTTATATCTATCCACTTGGGTGAAAACTTGAAAATATTTATACCTAGTTCTTAAAAGACAATCCTTATAAGATACTATTTAAATATACATTGTTTTTTGGTTACTTAAATTCTTGAAATAATATATTCACATTGTGGTTTATAGTATCCTCCATTCAAGCTAGAGATACCCTTATGTGTATCATGATATATTTTATGATTCAATGAAAATGGTTCATTATAACGAGAATAAAATATTCCATTCACATGAAGTTCACTAGATGAATCACATCAACTTCACATCGAAATAATTTTTTTTGTGGTTCTTCATTCCATGAACAAAACAGAGTCAAGATAGATCTTTTTAACTAAAAAATATATTCCCAACAGATATTATCATGCCAAAATCAAATCGACAGGTCGTATTAAGAGATATAATTCCACTAATAAGTATACCCACTCACTTCATTGTAGATATCCATGCTTGACGTACATAGAAATTACATTAATTTTGTGTAATACTTAATACATGAAAAAACATATGCCCAATGACTGTATTAGTTCAGTGCATATGTAAATTTAAAACATAATATTATAACATGGTGAATGATCTTCAACATCTCTCATAATTATCTTTCCCTTTTTCTTTTCCCACATTAAAACATTCTCTATATCATTGGAAAAATAAAAAATAAAAAGGATGATCCAAAATGTTTAGTAAGTTTAAACATGGAGATCATAAAACTAACCGTAAACATTTGAACATAAAAACCTGAACAGAGATTGTAAACAATCAAAATATTGAGTAATGAAATAAAACATGGAAGTACATAATGCATAAATCAGAAAGTAACATTAACAATGATAGGGTATAATTGTAATAAAACAAGTAATTTTTGAAAACTAATATGCACATAATATGATTTTTATAGTATTCAAGGCATTACTTCCAAGACCATCATAGTGGAAAATTTTCATTACTAAAGTGGGTTTACTTGCTGTTCCAGCCATGTATTACTAAACAAAATTTACCAGCCAATTCATCCATGTCTATCTCATGAGATATAAATATTTACCCTATGAATTGGATGGTGATATATGTCTCACCCATCTCAAAATGAAATTATTATTACATGTTCCACAAAAACATAATCCATCCTTCATAGCATAATCCATGAAATAAAATGGGTTCCTTAAACATCATTCCATCATATCATAACCCTTATAAAAAATCATTCCATAATTAACACAAATAAATAATAGTAATACTTGGGATTGAAACATAACCTTATTTAAAGAGTATCGTCTTAGATGGAAAATAATTTTGATAAACTACATGAACGTTTGTTCTTGGGGAAAATATCTTTTCTTCTTCAAAATGTTGTTTTTCTCAAAATGCTACACAATTTTATAAGAAAATAATTTAATTGAATATAATAATGAAATAATATAGAGGAAGCTTTGTATAAATAAGGCTTCATGTTTATTTAGTAACTCGTTCAGGTTGTATAAGTTAAAAAAAATTATTCTCATACTTTTATCGGAAAAGTCAAAAAGCACCTTGTATGGTAAATAAGAGAATGATTCCTTCGATACCATGTAGTAAAAGTAAAAAAATTGGTAAAAATGACTTTAAACATACATATAAGAATAATAAACAATTTACAAAAAGATTTTCATAAAAAATGTACATGGAAGATGAATATATCCCCAAAAAATACTTACATATAAACAATCTCGGATAAAAAGTGAGATTGTAAAATTATCTGCTACCTTAGGTCAAATTTCATTCATACATTTCTGACACTACTTTATAGTGGGTTTAAAAATATTATTAACTTGTAATAGAACCATAATACTTATTATGATATCATATATGATTCACTTATGAATTTATATTTCCCATTCATTTATCAATTCCATGTTAAAGAAACATTTTGGGTAATAATTCTTTTATTTATTGTATGTGTATGGAAATTTTATTCTTGATATTATTACATAGATCATAATTTACTTACTTACATAATTTAAAATATTATTTATATATCATATATATTCAATATATAAATTTATATGACATATAGATAAATGGAATAGAATACATCGTTCATGGATACGGTTGGTCGTACATATGCATGAATGTTATTCTCGTTTCTTTATTAAATTGAATGTATGTAAGTAATTAATATATATATATATAGTAGACTTATAATTTCATATATTTCTTTATTATTTAGTATATATACATTATTATCATTCTTTAATGGTTAACCTGGAGAATGAATCTCTTCGTGTCAAGGAGAAGGAAAGTCGTACATACGCACGAGCAACGATATCATTCCCATTATTTTTAACGGTATTAAAGTGGATGGTGTATAATATATCATAATTAATATAATATTATAATAATAATATATTTTTATTATTTACACCATTATATATCCATCCATATAAGTGGCGGTGAAAAATATATTACACCACGTTTTGGAGACAGTAATCCGTACATACGCACGCGCAATGATTTTTTTTCGTATGATGGATAGAAGGTGAAATATTGTTGTTTAATATTTATAATAACATATCAGTATATGATTGATACTTATGTTATTACATTATAATTAAACAACTAAATAATAGGAAGTATAAGAAGAAATAAATTTGAATGAACTGGTAGAAGAGATTACATCTTCCTCGACGTGCCTCCTTTAAATTTCATCATAGGTCACTAGAGTTGGTATTTTGAGAATACAAGAACCTATAATATGTAACTAGGGAATTTTATAAGGTAAATGGTAATGTCTGGTTGATAATTAAGGCTCAAAATGATGTTAATACAAGAGGGAGGAGGTTCCCTTTTATAAGAGAGGACAGGGGCACTTTAGGATAGTTCTAAAATATTAATTTAATTTAAATTCAATTTAGATTTAAAATGGTCCATAACTTATTTAATTATAATATAAGGTTATTTGGGTTCTAATAAACATCATCAAATAATTTTTTGACATGTTTTGAAATTTTTTTATACTTATATCTTTGGTTTTACCCTTATTTTACCCCTTTTAATCTTACATTGATATCATGTTATTTATTAATTGTGGGATAATGTAATTACCGTATCATGTAAAAAGACCAAAAAAAGTTATTTATGACATATTTGGACTTATATTAACCATATTTCCGAATATTAGATTTTTAGGAATTTTATATGATTTAATAAACTCTTCTATGTTTTAAGTTATGAATTGTGTCAATGTTAGAAACTATCCATACGTGAATTTTTTAAAAATTCATGAAAACCTAATACCTTCAAAAATAAGGCATCAACTCAAAGATAATATGTCAATATCATCCATAAAATTCATGGATAACATAAAAATAACCAAATTACATTTTTTTAATTATTATACATTTATTTATATTAATCTTTCATTAATGAGGCAATCGCTACATCATAATTGTGTCATAAATAAATATATGTATCTAATATATAAAAATTATGAATAAAATAACATGACATAGGAAATATTTTTATATTTATAATTACTATTTATAGAGGTATATATCAGTTATATAACACTATATTAAAATCAATTTAGTAAACGAAATTTGTTTAGGTTGTAATTATCTTTCAATTAAATTAATTCTTATAAAATGTCATTTTCAAAACCAAGTGAATCCATGGGGTCCAAAAATCATTCCAAGGATAACCATGATCAGAAATATCTCATAAAATATGATTATGACATGTGTTAGGGTAGTTTAATATTATTATCATATCATTTCATACACTTATTTTCCATATTTACCTTTTAACCAATGTAAATAAAATAATTACTGAAGTTACTATTCATACTGTCAAAAAAATAAAAGGTGCATATTTAAACAATTTTAACCTTATAATTCCAAATATGGACTCTATTTTCCATATTCAAAATATATATGTCTCAGTAATTAATTTAAAATTAATTATGGTTGTCAAAACCAAAAAGTGAGTTTTTAAGAAATAAAAACTATTAAAAGATTAACATTTATTTATATCCAATTTATAAGTGAAATTAATTCCAATGACCAATATGTAATTAAATTATAAATATAAAATCCAATTAATCTTTAAATCCAATTAAAAATATAATCTAACTATATAAATGAATTAGGTGAAAAGGAAGTTTTGAATTAAAATGGAGTTTTTTTTACTATTCATTAAAATATAAATTTTATCAGAAAAAATATCAAAACGTCAAAAAAAGAAATTTGTCATGTTCTTATTTTACTGAAGAAGTTTATATTGTTAAATACAACTTATAAAATTGGAAAAACTAGATTTAATATGGGTTCTCAGTTAAAAGGTGGTAAAATTTCTTTTTTAAATACTTCATTCATCTGAAAAATTGATTTTTGTTCTCAAACAATGTTCTAGAAAATGTATAATATATAATCTAATGTTATATAAAATTCTATATGTGGTTAATAATATTCCTAAAGGCTAGTTTATATCCCATTAAATAATAATATTTTAATAGTATATCATTTTTTAGTGAAACTCAGTATCGCATACAAGGAAAGTTATCGGGGATGGTCGCTCTTGCATGTAACACAGGCCAAGTCAGTGATACATGTAGATAATACATCCTTTTGTTTTACATATAACATAATACAAAGATGTTTCATTTATATATTGAACAAAATCTATACTTAGTGTTGCATGAAATGAATTCTATCAAAAGAACTTAAAATTATGTGCAATACAAGAAAAGAATAGTGTTTTGTATAGTACAAGCTAATATAATGTTGTGTATTGTGAAAGCTAATCTTGGTGTAGCATAAAACACAAGACATAAAATAATTTATCTCATAAAATCTTAGGGTTTTTCATTCGACCACGCTAAAAATGAATTACACCCTCAAAATTCGTCGGTGTTATAAGTTGTTTACTGCATGAATGTTTCATTCATAGAAACCCACATCCTAAAAAATATTGCTAAAAAATAATTTTATAAAATAAAGTTAGAAACATAATGTCTACCTGAATTAACTCAACACTGGGAGAACATATGTGGGAAGCGAAGACATCGATATAGAAGAGAAATATAACAATCAAGTTCTGATGGATAATGATAGATAATTATGTTTAGAGAATGTTAGCTCCCATAAGGACATAAATCTGTGATGATTTAAAGGATCATAATATTCATTATATAATAAGTTACTAGGATATTAATTTTTGTTTTCAAGATCATTTCCATAAAGTTAATGAATTTCTAATGAGAATAAATACTTACCTGATTTTCGAACAGTCTCACAGTTGTTCGTGCCTTGAACAATTTACACTTCATATCTTGTTTAAAGTAATGAAGTCAAATTTTTCAATTTTGAAGTGTTATAAGATCATGTGATAGAATGATAGGTCATTCCATCTGTCTCTATCAAAAAAAGTTTATCACAAGTTTATAAAAATACATAAGTCTATCTGTGGTGAGATTGATCATATATGGTTCCAAAATTGACTTATACATCATCTATTATACATATTAATATAATAAAACCAATTTCTACTAACCATATATTTTATGTAGTCCATTGGCAGGTGATGATGGCCAGTCTCACTTTGTTTGTGTGTCCGATTCCCGCAACCTTTTTCGACGTGATGGGTAATTTCCTATCCTGTGGGTTAACCCTTTTCTAAAACTATACTATTATAACATTCCATAAATAAAATAAAAAATGTTCTATCCTTAAACAATACTATCATATATCCAACTTAATCCATTACAACATTTAGTGTTATCCAAAGTACTTATGTCCAATCTCACAGTACATTGAAAACAATTACCTGAAAGATCATATAACAAGAATGTGAATACCATCATTTATCCCCCATATATCATAAGATATATATTGTTGGTCACATTGAAAACATTTTAATGACTTCATCATGAATTATATTGAGTCATGGTAGTAACCTAAATTACTATATATCCTTATTTAAAATGTGCACGTTTCCTTATTCCAAAATGTACTGCATATATTCCCTAAGTCCTGAAAAGTTGTATACTTCATCCGTGCAACATAACCCATATTACAACAAATCTTTAACCAGTTCCAAGGTAACTAATATCATACAACACAACTTTATAAAAATATCATAATCTCAACATCATTCTCACACTATGAATTATCCTTCCATTAATCATGTGTTTCTTGAGAATATTTCCTTTTTATTAAATTGATTTTCATAACCATTATAAAAATTTAATATATTCTTGAAAATCCTTAGAAAAAAACATAAATCTATAACTCTTATATAATTAACCATTAATCATTCATGGATTAAAATATACAAATAATTCAATCCTTCTACTTTAATGGTAGAAATGGAACAAGTCCTTCCTTTTCTTATATGTAGATCCTTATGTCTAGGAATTTATTTGGGTAATGACCATGTCTTCGACAGATGAGGCATTGAAATCCATAATAATTCATCACTCAAGGACCCCTTTTCCCATAGATATAACATATTCCCCTTCATTTTATGTATTCCTCAAGGTTCTTCTTCCAATCTTATTGATATGTAGGAATATTAATCTTTATTCCTCTATGTTCCCCACCTCAGGAAAAAGTATAAAAGTACATATTCTTATTATTTGATGACATAGAAATACCAGTAAAGTTCACCTTGTTAATCATATACCATGATTAATGAATCTTCACAATCACAATATCATTCACTATAGTCATTACACAATTTCATTGCTCAAAGTCACCAATTTGTTCACCAGGTTCAATGTTTACCCAATTCCTTTTGGTGACCTCCATTGACTAAAACACAAAAATAATAGCGTGAGAGGAAACATTCATTACATGAAAACTACATTATCAGGGGGGGTACATTCATCCACTAATATTTTAGGTTTAATCCTAGATTATTTATGATCGTTACCATAATTCACAAATTGTTTCCTATAGTAATGCTTAACCTTTGTTACATCCCTTGATATACCATATAAATATATATAGGGATCTCACTAATGTTTTCACATTCTTTTTTATGAAGGATGACTATTCCTTCACTCTGATACCAAATATAGAGACCCAAGAATGATGTACCTAGAAATTACATTACTTTTTTGGAATTATTAATACATGACAAAAACAGATACACAAATACCGTATTAGTTTACCACCTTTTGAAACATGGAACATAATATTCTGACATGGTGAAATATCTTCAACATATCCCATAAATATTATTACCTTCCCCCCTAAAACCTTTCTCTATATCCTAGGTAAATGAAAAAATTAAATGGGAGAGCTAAAATGATCAACAAGGGTAAACATGGAGATCATAAAACAAGCCATAAAAATTTGAACATAAAAACTTGAACATAGATTTTAAAAAATTGAAATCCCGAGTCATGAAATAAAACATAGAAATACATTAGGAATAAATCATAAAGGAAAATTAAAAATGATACAATAGTATTAGAATAAAACATTTAATTATTACAAACTAATAAACACAAAATATGATATCTATAGTTTCCAAGGCATTGCTTCCAAGACCATTATAGTAGAAAGATTAAATTACTGAACCGAGATTACATGTCGTTCCAGCAATGTATTAATAATCAAGATTTAGCTGCCATTCTAGTAATGTCTATCGCATGAGATATAATCATTAACTAATGAATTTTTGGGTGATATAGGTCCCACCCATATTATAATGAAGTCATTCTTACATGTTCCACCAAAACCTAAAGCATTCATCACAGCATAACCCAAGAAATAAAATGGGTTCCTTAAACATCGTTCCATCATAACATAACCCATATAAAATATTATTCCATCATTAACATAATCAAATAATAGTAACAATTTGGATAGAAACATAACCCTATTTAATGGGTATCATCTTATATGGAAACTAATTTTTATAAACCACTCAATCTTTGGTCTTGAGGAAAATATCCTTTCTTCATCAAAATGATTTCTTTTCTGAAAATATTGCACAATTTTGAAAGAAATGATTTTAGTAGAAAGAAATTTTGAAATAGTATACAATAATCATCGTGGATATAAGGCAACATGAAGATTTAATATCATGTTCACACTTTATTAGTTAAAAAACATTATCCTCATACAATTACTGTGAAATTCAAAATGTACCGCGTATGTTAAACCAAAGAAAGAATACTTACGTACCATGCATTAAAAGTAAAAAAATGTTTAAAATCAACTTTAAAAATACATGGAAAATAGTAATTTTTTTAAAAAACATGTATATGGATGATGAATATATCCCTATAAAATACTAATAAACCATCTCAGATAAAACATGAGATTGCAAAATTATCCCTTACCTTAGGTCCAATTTCTTTTGAACGTGTCTAAACCTCTTGTATAGTGGGTTTAAACATATTATATACTTGTGAAAGAACCAAAATAACATTTACTATATCATATATGATTCATTTAAAAATTTATATTACCCGATCATTTGTCAATTCCATGTTATTGATGTGTTTTGGGTAATAATCATTTTATTTATCAGTCGAATTTGGTCTTATTATTATTGATATTATCAACCAGATAATGAGTTTCTTACTTCCAGAATGTAAACCATAATTTTTATATTATATATGTTCAGTATATAAAAATATATAATAGATAGATAAATGGAATGGAATACACCGTTCATTGAGAAGGTAGGTCGTACGTACGCATGAACGCTGTTTTTGTTTCCTTAATAAATTGAATGAATGTAAGTAAATGATATATATATATATATATATTCGTACATAAATATAGTAGAATTAATATTTAATATATTTCATTATTATTTATTACAAATACATTATTATAATTCTTGAATGGTTAACAAGGAAACTGAATCTATCGTGTCATGGAGACGTTAAGCCGCACGTACACACGTGCGACAATATCATTTCCATAATTATTGAATGGTATTGATTTAGGTGGTGTATAATATCTCTGAATTAGTATCATGTTATAATAAGAATATATATGTATTATTTCCACCATTATATACCCATCCATGTATGGTGGTGTTGAAAAATAGATTACACCATGACTTGGAGATGGTAATCCCTACATACGCATGTGCAATGATTTTGTTTTTAATAGGATGGATAGAAGGTGAAATAAGGTTGTTTCATATTTATTATAACATATTAGTATATGAGTTATATTGATGATATTACTTTATAATAAAACAACTAAATAATAGAAAGTAGTAAAATAAATAAATTTGAAAAAATCGCTAAAAGATATTACCTCTTACTCGACGTGCCTCCTTTAAATTTCCTCTTAGGGCCCTAGAGTTTTGCTGTTGAGAAGAACAAAACCACTAGAATGTAACTAGGAAATTTATAAAATAAATGGGAATGGTTTTTCTAAGCACAAATGATTAAAATGGAGTGAAGATGAGATGGAGGAGGTTCTCTTTTATAAGAGATGAGAGGGGCACTTTAGGAAGGTTCGATATTATTAATTTATTATAAATTAAATTTCAATTATAAAACATACAGAACATATTTAATTATATTATTATATGATGGTGTTTATAATACCCCGCATCCAATAATTTTTTGACATGTTTTGAATATTTTTTTATCCTTACCTTTTTGTCTTTAACCTTATTTTACCCTTTTTAATCTTACTCTGATATAATGTTATTTACACATTTTCGGTTAATGTAATTATCATATCATGTAAAAAGACCCAAAAATAGTTATTTATGACATATTTGGACTTTTATTAACCATTATTATGATTCATTTATTTTACCGAATTTAATATCATATAATAAAAGTTTTATGTTTTAAGTTATGAATTGTGTCTATTTGGGACACTATTCAAAGTTGACATCATACAAAATTAATAAAAACCTTATTATTTAAAAAATAAGGCCTTAAATCAAAGATAATATGAAAATATAATCCTAAAATATATTGTATGACATCAAAATAATCAAATTACATATTTTTAATATTTATAAATTCATTTATTTGAATCCTTAATTAATGTGGTATTCACTACCTCATTATTGTTTCATAAATAAATATATATATATGATGTATAAAAATTATAAATAAAATACCATGATATAGGAAATATTTTTATATTCATAATGAATATTTATATATATATATATATATCAGATATATAACTCTATATTAAAATATATTTAGTAAACACTATATGTTTAGGTTATAATTATTTTTACTTTAGATTATTTCTAATAAAATGTCATTTTTAGATCCAAGTGGATTGATGGGGTCCCAAAATCGACACATGTATTTCCATAGTTGGTAATATCTAATAAAATATGACTAGGACATGTTTTAAAGTAGTTTAATATTTTTATAATATTATTTTTTACCCTTATTAAATAGATTTACCTTTTAACCATAGTAAATAAAATAATTACTCATGTTATTATTCATACCGTCAAAAAATAAAAGATATAAATTTAAAAAAAATGTAACCTTCAGATTGAAAATATGGAATCCATTTTTCCAAATTCAAAATAAATATGTTTCAGTAATTAATTTATAATTAATTCCTATTTTCAAAAATAAAAGGAGGGTATTTAAGAAGTAATAACTATAAAATGATTGACATCTGTTTATGTCCAATTTAAAAGTGAAATTACATCCAATGACCAAAATTTTATTAAATGATAAAAATATAATCAAATTAAATTTTATAACCAATTAAAAAGATAATCTTACTATATAAATAAATTAGATGAAATGATGATTTTGAATTAAAATGCAGTATTTTTCACAATTCATTAAAATTTGAATTTTATCATAAAAATACTGAAAATTCATAAAGAGTTAATTTTTATGTCCCTATTACAAATAAAAATTTTATTTTGTTAAATTTATCTTATAAAAATGTGAAAAACTATATTGAAAATGGGTGCGCTCTTAAATGGTGATAAAACTGCATTTTTTTAAAATACTTCTTTTATCCAAAAATTTGTTTTTTGTTCTCATACCATGTTCTATAAAATGTGTAAGATGAATTATAATGTTAAATAAAATTCAAAATGAGGTTAATTATTTTCATAATGTCTAGTTTAAATCAAAAATAATAATAATAATTTAATAATATATCATTATTTAGTGAAACTCAGTATCACGTACGACACAAGCTATAGAGGATGGTAATTATTGCATTTAACACAACTCAATTCAGTGACAAGTGTAGTGAAAGCTTCTTTTGGTGGTACGTATAACATAATCCAATCATATTTCATTTATACATTGAAAAAATCTATACTCAGTGTTGCGTGAAATGAATTCTATCAAAAGAACATAAAATTATGTGCAATACAAGATAAAAATAGTCTTGCGTATGATTCAAGCTAATACAGTGTTGTGTATACCAAAAGATAATAATGGTTTAGTTAAAAAACAATAAATCAAATAATATATCTCAAAAAATATCGTGGTGTTACATCTATGATTTGTCATAGTAGAATCATCATCTTCTGAACAAAACATTTTCTACCCACTATATGTCACCTATTTGATCATCGTTTTAATATAAATTTTTTTTTCATGTGACTTAGAATTAATTGGAATCATTAGAACTTTTTATATGGATTTAAGAATCTAGATATCATCTTACTAATGAAATCACATAGGGAGATCCAACTATGAACAGAACACCTTCAACAACATCATGGGGAAGGCAATGAGGTTGAAGTGATCAATTAGATGAAATATATGTTCAGATATTTAAACTGGAGGTCATGGATCATGAATTGAGTTTTTTGAAAATATATATTTATATAGAATGTAATGTTACAAAATCAAAAAACATACTACATTCAAATGACTCAATATTTCACTTTTCATTATATTACAAGCTATGACTTCTGCCATCCTGAATTTGTTTTTTCAGCCACATACTTGAATCTCTAAAACTGATCCATGTTATTATTCTTTTCCACCATCTTTTCTCCCCAAACTACGGATTTCCAACACTAAATTATATACCTATTAGGAATTTTTTTCATTCAATGACACATACTATCTGGCTGATGTTGAACCATCCCACCTCAGTAGTGGTGCGAGTAACTCTAATTATTGTTATGCATATAAGATTATTTTATAATATAATATATATAAAAACACTTAACAAAGTTCCATATAGGGAATATATATACAAATTAAAAAATATGTACAAAATATCTTCCAAACATTCTAATAAAAAATAAATCATTTTTTTGTGGAATCATTTTAAAATATCTGTAAACATTACATCAAACTAAATGAACTACAACCCATCTCGACTACTTCCACATCTCATAAAAGATCATTGAATTTTCATATACATATGTTATTGAAAACAAAATAAACATCACCAAACCAAATTTCCTCTTTTGATTTATTCTTTCAAATTTGAAAGAGGAGATTTGAAATCATTTTTTTATCTCATCCAAAAATATTTCCTCTATATCACAAGTGGGTGGGATAATATTTTTCGTTTCTTGAGTATCCTTTTCAACATTCATATATTTTAAAGCATTGGAAATAACATCCAATTTTTCATACTTCATGAATCATGTAATATAGCTGCTGAAGAACTTTATAATTTTGTTTTAGTTAGATCTTTAATAATTCATCAGGACTAGGCCCCTCATATTTTTGATAATCAGGACAAGCCTAAAACTAGTCAATATGAAAATCCTTTTTTGTATTTTTAAAGACTCTAAATTGGTGGTTAAAATAGTATATGGTCAAGAAAACCAAAAAAATATAAACCTACGTGGAAATAGAAAAAAAATATAGTGGGTTTTTTCAGGATACTAAACTTAATAATTTTCACGATAGAAATGCAAAACAATGGTGAACACAAGGTATTATAATGTGGAAGCTGCAAACAATGCTGTCAAAATTCCACCTTGGTAATTATTTTTTTTAATGATAAAACTAAAATTGGGGATTTATATGGGGTTAAACAATTTAAATTATTAAAAATAATATTAAGAAAGAAAATATAGATTATAGATAATATTTCAGAATCAAGTTAGACTAAAAGAAAACAAATTAATGAAGGAAATGATAGAAAATATCACTCCTGAGGCACTCACTTTGTCATAGTTAAAAAATTTCTTAATTAATTCATCCAATGTTTTTTTATATAAATCACGATGTACACATATATTTATCAGAAACCATATTGATACCTCAAATATGTGTTTTTATATGCAAAGAAATGTGCTTTTATTTCCCAATAGAAACATATTAAACATGATGTGATCAATGGGGATATTTCTTCCAAAGATGATTAAACAACAAGAAAACTATTTTAAATTAAAAATATGGTATAAAATATAATAAAAAATATATGAAATAAAAAAAATTAATGAAAAATACATCCTTATTTTATAAATAAAATATCTAGTATAATTCAAAAGACCAGAGTTTATAATGAAGCATAAAAACTAAAAAGGAAAATGACTTATGATCATCATTTCCCACCCCAAATTGAATTTTGAGATTCATGCCATGATTTTAATATTTAAAACTTATATTTTCAGGAATATATTATGCATCAAATAACCATTCATCAAGTCATCCATCCATGAAATGAATGTGGAAATAAAAATATAAAGGAAAAGGGGAGGGTTGGAAATATTCTATCCATAATCTACATCGCAAAATTACTATGGATTTTGGATGTCTTTCATGCATAATATTGTCATAATTCCTTCATAAATATTGTTCACAAGACTCATTTAATTCCACCTGAAACATTAGAGCTCTTATTGACTAGTGGTTCAAATATTATAGCCAATTTACATATAAAATATTTTCCATATGAATTGGCTCTTCATCTTCATCAAATTTCAGCCCCCAAAACCATCCTAATTTCATCATTTAATACTAGTATATATCACATGTATTTTTGTTTTATTATTATCTTTTATGCAGGTGGAATCACCTCATTTGGAAAACTGTGGACTACATTATATAAGGACCCGACCTTAAACATAACATAATCATGAATTAAATGAATAATTCACATTGTGGTTCTTTTCAGGTATAGAGTTTTATAGAATTAGTACATAACTATTACATTACATCTCAAGTATTGCAAGACAGTCTCTTCTACTCAGTTTCAATTTTTTTCATAAAATAAAAACTCTGGATAAAAAGAGTCATGTATAATCCCATGATTTAGACAGATTTAATTTTCCTTGATTCCATCCTTCACCCTATTCTTCTTTAGGTCGTGCGAAAAACATTTCAAAACTTGGGATGAGCATAAAAATATCAGTAAGGGTTATAAAAGCATGAAAGAAAACATTAGTCAATCATTGAATACAGAACATAAGATCTTTAAAATACCTCATGAAATCATAAGATTTAGGAATAACACATAGAAAACATAAATAATAAAGGAAATGTGTGACATTCATATCATACTTACATTGTAGCTATCACATCATTGTAGGGAGTTACATTTGGAATACCCCTCATAGTATATTCCCTAAATCTATGAGGAGAAATATTCACATTTACCTCCTTCATGTTACCCAATGCATGGGAGAGCTATATTAGGCTCACCAGCTCTAGGTTTATCATGAAACCACCTGTATATGTTGCAATGCCCAAGAACCGTAACATATTCATAACACATAAAACAAACATAAAGTAAAGATAATATTTTCACATTTCAATAAAAATATATCATTTAAATATATTGATATAACAAATCCATTATCCGAACCATTTTCAATACCAGAATATGTAAAAGAGTATATGGTATTTAAATTCCTTTTAAAAACATTACGGCTTGGTAAGGAAGCCAAAGATCAAATAATACTCGCGGTGGTGGAAAGGTTGTTATCACAACGTATGTTAAAAGAAAAATTATTTTTTGTCGTTCAGTAAAACTCTTCGTAGAAAAGTATTCCCTTTGAATGAAATGATAAGTCAAAGGTGTTTATACATCATATAAAAGAAAATCACGTATTAAAACAAAATATTCCTCAATGAAAAAAGATTGAGAGAAGTCCCCTACCTCATGTCTGACTTGACCAATTGATTCTTTTATCTCTTGACTAATAAACTAAAGTTAATTTATACTTACTTATGAAAATATGTCATGTTTATTCTTACTATTATGTCACTTATTACAATTTTATAAACATTATGTAATCATTTATGTTAATAATGGTGGTTTTTTCGATATTCGGTACTTGAGTAAAAAATGGACTTCTTATAATTACAAGTTGTTCACATTGTCAAAATTACATTATATCAAGAGTTATATTAATGATTTAGATAAAATATATATCATATATATATATTATATACTTTTATTTATAATAGTACATAACATTTATAGATAAGAAATGAAATGCACCGTTCATGGAGATGGTAAGTCGTACATACGCATGAATGCTAGTTTCATTTCTATTTCACAATTTAATGGAATTAAAACATAATGATACGTAGGTATATTATAATTATAGTATAATATCATTTATAATATCATTAACTCTATCCATTATACGTCCCATATATGGAATTAATGAGTCATATCACTTTGAGGGGTCGGTAGTCCGCACTTCCTCAAATGAAATTATAGCGTTTACCCATAATGGAAACCATAAAGGTATGATATAAATGAAACATACATAAGAATAAAATAAACATAAACATATTATATATCATATATAAATACAGTTCTATTTTAATGGCCACCAAGAGAGGTGGTAAGAGACAATTGAACAATCATCATTTTGTGAGGCGTTAGTTTTCCATCCACAAAAATGGTATGTTCTTTATCCATTAGATGGAGGTTTGTGTAAGTGTAGTTAGAATACTTATCATAAAATAATCCTAGTATATTAAGGATACTCGGGTTGTTAGAAAATAATAGAATAAATAGAGTTTAGGGGTTGGAGAAGTAAAATAAAATAAAAGGTGTTAAGAGAAACTGTTAACTATAATTTGGGAAACTCCCTTTGGTTTGAACCAAAATGACTTTTTGAAGTAACTTATGGATAATTTTAGGCTTATATGAGGAATATAAGGCTCTTTATAGCTTCCTTGGGCATTGTTTGGATGATCCAATGGGCTTGGGAGGTGTGAGGAACGAGTTAGAAGTGAGGGATTTTTATAAGGAAGAGGAGGGGCTCTTTAGGAAAGTGTGAAAATATTATTTTATTATGCAATGATTTTCAGTTTCTAAAGTTCTGAAACTAATTAAATTAGAAGATAAGATGAATCATGGTTGAAATAAAATAATCCAGTAGTAATTGGATAGGTTTTGGATATTATTTTAATCTTTATAATCTTATTTATTTAAATCACTTATTAATGAGGTCAATACTGTATCATTATTGTTTCATAAATAACTTAATTTATTTGATCTATAAATATTATAATAATAATACCATAATTTAGTAAATATTTTTATATTTCCAAATAATCTTTATAGCTGAAATGATAACTTATATAACCCTATGTAAAAATTAATTTACAAAATGATATTTTTCTATGTCATTTTTGTCTTTACTTTAAATTAATTAATATAAAGAGTCATTATCACTTTTAAGTGGCTAAATGGGGTCCCAAAATAGACCCAAGGATTCCCATGTTCCTCCATAACTCATTCAATAATGTTAGGAAAAGTTTTATGGTAATTTTGTATTATTATGATATTATTTTTACCTTGGATTACCCTATTTATCTTTAACTGCGGTAAATAAAAGTCAAAAGATACTATTCACCAAAACTTATTTTCCTCTTATGGAACCATATTTTACTTACTAATAACAACCATGTGTGTTGTATTTTTGAAATTCAATTCACAGAAGCAGTAAAATTTCATTTAAATGAAAAACTCCGTTTTTAACTTCTACTTAGTGGTTTCACTATTCATAAAAAATTGATGTTTTTCAGAAAACTACAAAAAATTAAGCCTAAGCTATATTTGATATTCCGAATTAAAAAATTATGTCTATTTTACAAAATAAAAAAAATACAGAAGTTGGATTAGTTAATATAGAATTAATTCCAGTTATTAAAACAAAAAAGCGTGTTGTTTAAGAAATATTTACTATCAAAAGATTGACACTTGTTTACGTCCAATTTTGAAGTGAAATTACATCCAATGACCAACACTAAGTTAAATGGTAAAAATTTAATCTAATTAAACTTTAAAACCAAATAAAAAAAATAATCAGACCATATAAATAAATTATATTAAAAGGTAGTTTTGAATTAAAATATAGTATTTTCACTATTCATCAAAAAATGCATTTTATCAGAAAAATACCAAAAATTTACCCAAAGTAAATCATGATGTCCTAATTCTGAAGAATAATTTTATTTTTTCAAAAAGAACATTTAAATTTCACCAAGCCTATATTTAATGAGGGTTCATCATCAAAAGGTGGTAAATCGACCTATTAAATAATATTAGAGTATTTTTTCTTAAAATTTGATTAATTCACATTTTAAGACTCTAAAATTTATAAGATAAAGTAAAAAACATTTATCAAACATGTATAATCATGTTTTTGTTATTTATATTCATTCCCTCCAATAAAACATCTAGGCATTAACTACATTTAATATAATAATATTAAATTATTAGTGTGCAACGTAAGATTTCAAAGAAACCCATTGTTATGTATCGGGCACACCATTGATCATAGAAACCACATTAAATTAAAATTAATATTTAATTCAAAAATATTAATAAAAATAAAAATGTATTATTCTTTATTAACCTGGGATGTTACATCCTTACCCCCTTTTGGAAATTGTGTGCTTTCAATTTTATTCACTTATCAAAAAAATGGGGGTATTTATCCAACAAATCATTTTCATATTCCCAGGTTACAACTTCAATCATATGGTTTTTACAAAAATCCTTTACCTGTTGAATTACCTTATTCTGCAATGTATGCTCTCTTCAGTCAAGAATTTTTACAGGTTGTTCCTCATATGAGAGATTTTCTTCCAACTGAACTATCTATGGACTTAAAACATGATATCGATCTGGAATATACTTGCTCAACATTAAAACATGAAAAACATTGTTTCCTCGGATAAACATGGAGGTAAAGACACTATATAAGCAACTGATCTAACTTTATCTAGGATTTCATAGGGTCCAATGATCCTTAGACTCATCTTTCCCTTCTTACCAAAACGAATCACACTTTTCCATGGAAAAATGTTGAGATAGACATGATCACCTATCATAATAGAATGATCCTTCCTCCGATTATCTGCATAACTTTTCTACCTACTCTGAACAGTTCTCATGTTCTTTTGAACCAACTGAACCTTTTTTTATATCTCTTCCACCAATTCTGGTCCCATCAGCTTCCATTCACCTACTTCATCCAAAAAAGATGGTGTTCGACAACAATTTCAATATAATTCCTCAAATGAACCCATCTGTATACTTCAATGAAAATTGTTATTATATGAAAATTAAACCAAAGAAAGATGTTGGCCCCAAATTCAATGGTAATCTAGTGAACAAGCACATAACATAACCTGGAAGGTCTGAATTTTTCGTTCTCACTTCCCATCAGATTGAGGAAGAAATGCTGTACTAAAATTTTATTCAGTACCCAACGACTTTTTAAGGCCTTTCCAAAAGATAGAACTAATCCTACGATCACGATCAGATATAACAGAGAGGGGAACTCTATGATACCTGACTATCTCTTTAACATACAACCGAAAAAGATGATCTAGAGACAATGTATCTCTAATAGGAATGAAATGAGCATATTTATTCAACTGATCGACAACAACCCATATTGCATTATTACCTAGAGATGTCTTCGGTAATCCCACAACGAAGTCCATGGATATATTTTCCCATTTCCACTATAGCACCGGTAAAGACTGAATCGTCCCATTCAGTAACTGCCCCTCCCCTTTAACATGCTGACAAGTCAAACACTTCACAGTAAAATCAGAAATATCTATTTTCATTCAATCCCACTAGTAATACTCCTAAAGATCTATGTACATCTTAGTACTTCCAGGATGAACTAAAAAATGACAACTATGAGATTCACATAACAACTGAATCTTCAATAGTGAATCTCAAGTCACACATAATCTCTTCCCAAACTTCAAAACAGTGTCATCATCAATGTTTAATAACGGAATCTTACCCTTCTAAACCAACTATACCTTTTTCTACAACCCACTACCTTCCTTCTACACTTGATTTATTCTGTCTGATAGAGATGATTTCACTAACACCTGAAACAAAATAGAAACATTTCCTACACCAAAAACTTCTATTCCAATGTTTATCAAATCAAAAGCCAAAGTATCTTATTCCAAACATAACATGGTTAATGAATCATTACTTTTTCGACTCAAAAATCAGCCACTTTATTTTCCTTTCATGGGTGATAATTAATCGTGCAATCATAATACATGATTAATTCAAACCACCTCCTCTATCTCATGTTCAATTATTTTTGAGTGAATATATACTTCCAACATTTGTGGTAAGTATATATTTCACATTTTACTCCAAAAAAATGATGCATCCAAATTATTAAAGCAATGAAACAGAAAATAATTCCAAATCATGTGTAGGGTAATTAAATTCATGTAGTTTCAACTGACGTGAAGCATAAACAGTTACCTGATCATTCTAAATAAGGACACAACCAAGTCCTTTCAATGAAGCATCACTGTAAAAAACAAAAACACCATTTTTTTAAGGTAGTTCCAAAAATGGAGCATTTACCAATCTTTTTTTCAATTACTGAAAATAGACATCACATTCTCTTGTCCAAATGAACCCAACACCATTTCAATTTAACTTAGTCATTTTACTAGATAACCATTTAAACTTTTCAACAAACCTCCAGTAATAACCTGCAAAACCCATAAAACTATGAATCTCAGATATATTTGTGGGTCGTGGCCATTCTTCAACAACTTTTGTTTTAGTAGGATCAACAGTTATTCCATTTTTAATTCAATGTGACCATGGAATGATATTTGCTGTAACCAAAACTCAAACTTGCTAAATTTCCTAAATAGTTTCTTTTCTTTTAATGTTTGAAAGAAAAACCTTAAATGACTTTCATTATCCTCATTAAATTTAGAATAAAACATAATCTCATTATGAACATAGGCACAAACATATTCAAGAACTCACAGAAAATTCTATTTATAAGATCCATGAATACAATAGGATCATTGGTTAAACCAAAAGGTATAACTAAAAATTCATAATGGTCATATCTAGAATTAAACATGGTCTTTGTTAAGTCAGATTTCTTTAATTTCAAATGATGGTACCCCGAACTCATGTCAATCTTCGAAAAATACTAAGCTTCCTGGAGTTGATACTACTTCATTTTATGGCCCAATATCTACTGAAGTAGTAGAAAATGATTTCACCACCCCTTTTTTCTTATAGTCTAGCTGTTTTCCCTCTATTGAGTTATTCGTTGGAAACTTATTTGCATAATGACCCATTTCATTACAGTTAAAAAAATTTACAAACTATAAATCATATTTTTCTTACCATTAATCTACTCTTTTTCAATGATGTTTTGAGCCTTATGTCCCATTTTACCACATTGGTAACACCTACCCGAATTCAAAAGATATTCCACATCATTATTTTTACCACAATTTTTGAAAACTGTAAAATTAAGTTTCTTACCAGCAGACTTTTTTGAAGATTTCTTCCCTTTCTCCTTCCACCATGACCTCTTATTCTATTGTTTGTCAAAGAAAACCAGTTCATCAGAAAAATCTATTTCCACCTTCTCCGCATAATGAACATGTTTTTCATAACTTTTGAACTCATGAGAAGATAAATCCCTTAAATACATTGTCTTTAATCTTGAGAGAAACTGATTAATTTTACTATCAAGATCTTGTATAAAATTTGGAGCATATTTTTCTAGTTAAGTGAACTTTTCTTCATAAGCAGCCACTAAGTCATCCTCCAGCCTCAATTCTATGAATTTGTTTTCCATCCTAAGTCAAACCACCATAGGAAAATATTTCTCAAGAAACAAACCTTTGAATTAATCCCCACCAAGAGCATTAATATCATCACTATCCTAGATATTTCTCACTATCGACCACCACTAATCAGCTTCACCTTCAAAATGGTAAACAACAAGACTAACCTTTTGATGTTCTGAACACCTCATGACATCAAAAAAATTATACAGTGCTTTAACCCACCCTTCAGCTTGCACAAGGTCTGATGATCCTCTGAATGATGGGGGATGTTGCCTCAAAAAATGCTCCACTATTGACACGTGACTCTGTGGTTGATCTAACTGATCTCGTGCATGGATACAACCACCATTTATAGACTGAGTCAATTGTTCCATCACTGCAACAAACTATTCAGTTCTGATTCCGACCTTCTCAGGATGCTGATTTGGAACATCATTTCCCACTGTATACCATCACTACACAACTGCCCTATTTCCTCAAAGAAAACCCATTCAGAACACAGAAATATCTTAGGTGAAGAAACATGGTGATCTGTAAATTCTATATCACTTCAATATTAACATAACATAATTTATGGATATAAATTTAACAATACACTAACTCCTAAAGTTATCTCAACCAACCTCTGATACAAACTATAAGGACTCGGCCTTAAGCATTACATAATCATGAATTAAATGAATGATTTAGATTGAGGATATTTTCATATTTAGTGTTTTAGATTATTAGGCCATAACTATTACATTACATCTCCAAAATTACAGTATAGACACTTCTACTCAATTTCAATTATTTTCCTAAAATAAAAACTTTTGAAAAAAAGAGTCATGTCTAGCGCCATGTTTTAGATAGAATGACTTTTCCTTGATCCCATCCTTTGTTGTACCTCTCGTACCCCTCGTGGTTTAATTTTCATGATCACAATCACTCTCTTATTTATCTAATCTTGTTTTAAGTGTTTTTTTATAGGCAAAAGGTTGCCAAGGAATTGGGCCAAGAAGGACCAAAAGTGGACTGTTTTCAGTCCACCGGCCAACCGGTGGATGACCACCGGCCAGCCGATGGAGGCCTGGACAGAAGGCATCCCTCTGTCCAGACCACCGGCCAAGCGGTGTCCCACCACCGGCCAGCCGGTGGAACCCAGACAGAAGGGACAGCTACTGCCTCCTCACCGGCCAACCGGTGGCCTCCTCACCGGCCAGCCGGTGGCGCCTGGACAGAAGCCCTCTCCCTTTTCCAAAGCACCGGCCAACCGGTGGCCAATCACCGGTCAGCTGGTGGAGCCAGTCAAACTAGCCGTTGGGCTTTGACCAGACTTGTCCACTTGACTCCCAACGGCTCCGAAGGCCTCTCCAACGGCTTCGAAGACCCCCAAAGGCCATTTGAGGGTTCCCCCTCTATAAATAAAGGACTAGGAAGCCCCGTAAATTCAAGGAAGCCCACGGGAACATTTTTGATCATTTGGTGAACCTCCGGCACAATCCTTCAAGGAACCTCAATTGCTCCAACCCATTTCCACATCCAAGGAGCACCATCAAAGAAGCTTGGGAGCGCTCTTCATCAACTCCAATCAATCCTTCAGCGCCCAAGACTTCTCCTCTTACGGTTTTTCTTGTTTTATCTTTTTGAGCATTAATTTGGGTTTGTGCCTACAAACCCCCATTTCTTTTATCTTCCTTTCGTTTGGGTTTTCACACCACCTTCAAGGTGTGAAGAGGTTAGTCAAGCCTTCCCTTTAAAAGGCTTGAGTCAATAGGTGAGCTAGCCTTCACCCTTAAGAAGTCTAGTGGGTTCTTTCTCAACCAATAAAAGCAAGTGGGTTCTTGCTCGACCATTAAAAGAAAGCTGTAATAGGTTCTAGACTACCTTAAAGTCTAGTGGGTTTCTTGCTAAAACCATTAAAAAGCAAGAGGTAGTAAATCTCTCAACGGTTGAGTTGGGAGCGGAGACGTAGGCTTTGGTTTAAGCCGAACTCTGTTATCAAGTTTTGTGTCTTGCCTCTTTTATTTCCGCTGCACCTTTAACTTTGATTTTAAATTATTAATTTATTTTAAAAGGCAATTCACCCCCCTCTTGTCATCACTCTCCGCCTAAAAATTGGTATCAGAGGAAAAATTTGAGTAATACCTTCACCGGTTTCAAATTCAAGATCCATTGTGATGGCTTCGTCTTCTTTCGCCCCCGAAGGCTATTATTTGGGTCGTGCTCCATTTTTTGATGGAACCGACTATACTTATTGGAAAACCCGCATGACCACTTTTCTTAGAAGTATAGGTTATCCTATTTATAAAATTGTCATGCATGGTTATTCTCTCTCTTCTCCCGATGAATCCAAATGGACTCAAGCCAATATTAAAAATTTCGAGCTTGATGGCAAAGCCATGAACGCTCTTCATTGCGGCCTTGATCATAATGAATTCAATCGAGTTTCCACATGCACCTTATCTCATGAAATCTGGAAACTATTGGAGGTTACCCATGAGGGGACCAAAAAAGTTAAGGATACTCGATTGGATATGTATCTCCAAGATTTTGAAAGTTTCACCATGCACTCACATGAATCAATTTCTGAAATGTTTACACATTTTACTGACGTTTGCAATGGGAGAAAGTCCCTTGGTGATGATGTGTCTGCAGAGACGATGGTCAAGAAGATCCTTTGGATCCTACCAAGCTCATGGGCACCAAAAGTCACGGCAATCCAAGAAGAAAAAGACATCAAAAACATGTCGGTCGAAGAGCTCATCGGATCCCTCATGACCTACGAGATCACCATGAGGAGGCAAGCTGAAAAGGAAGGAAAACCGATCAAAGTTCCAAAGAACATCGCCTTCAAAGTTCAAAAAGAAGAAAGCTCCTCCTCCTCATCGTCTTCCTCTTCAAGCGGCGATTCAGAAATGGAGAATCTTGCCCACAAAATGCACAAATTCATGAAGAAGCACAAGAAGAAGAAATCCGCAAGGCTCAACCCAACGAAAAATCTGAGCCCGAGGTAACATGCTATGGGTGTGGCAAGAAAGGCCATTACAAGCCCGATTGTCCACTCCACAAGAAAAAGACCAAGCAAAAGGAAAAGAAGAAGGCATTCAAGGCCACATGGAGTGATAGCTCCTCGTCATCATCCTCCTCCTCCTTAAGTGACAACGGTAAAAAATGCCTAATGGCATTTCATGAGGTAACCTATTCCGACTCTTCATCCTCTAGTTCTTCAAATTCTTTCAATAATTTATCTTATGAGGATCTCCAACATGCTAGAGATCAATTGGAGGAAGGTTTTCACGAACTCTCTTCCAAATTTGTTGCTTTAAAAAAGAATTTCAAAAAACTTTCTTCCGAAAAGGAACAACTTCTCAAAGAAAAGGAGGAATTGTCCCTCAAGGTCCAAAAACGTCCCGATGTTGATTCTATGGAATTAACAATCAAAGATTTAAGGGAATCTCTTGCCAAGTTCACCCAAGGTGAACAAAATTTGACCAAATTGCTTGGTTCCCAATGCGTATCTAGAACCACACAAGGGCTTGGCTATTCCAAGCAAGCTTCTTCTTCCCATGCTCTAACTATTTTTGTAAGGGGGAGCTCCCAATTTAAATTTTGCAACTATTGTAAAATACCCGGGCACTTAATTTATGAGTGCAATTGAAAAAATGCCCAGTATGGAAGGCCCAAAACTATTTTCTTTAACGATGAATTTCATAGGAGAAGACCCGCCACTAGACAAGTGTGGATTGAAAAATCCCTTTTAGCGAGTCTCTCCGGGCCAAAATTTGTCTCGGTTTCAAAATCCTCTCCCTGGTGATTTTTTGTTTTTATTTAGGGGGAGTTAGGATCGTTTAAGCCTTTTTAACTTTCAATTCAAAACTTTCATTTCAAAATTTTCAATTTCAAAACTTTCAATTCAAAACTTTCATTTCAAAATTTTCATTTCAAAACTTTCAATTAAAAACTTTCAATTCAAAACTTTAAAAATTTCAATTGGTTTAAAATCTCTATCTTGTTTTTCAACCTTTCCCTCAATCAAGTTTTATGCCCCGTGCTATTTTGATAATCACAAAGGGGGAGAAATTCTTGGTTGATTGGGGGAGAAATCTTTCTCTCATGCTTTGCTTTACTTTTCAATTTATCCTTTAAAGCATACCTTTCATTTCAGTCTTTTACATTGCTTGTTTTGGTGATTGTGATCATCAAAATAGGGGGAGATTGTTTTACCTCTCGTACCCCTCGTGGTTTAATTTTCATGATCACAATCACTCTCTTATTTATCTAATATTTTTTTAAGTGTTTTTTTATAGGCAAAATGTTTCCAAGGAATTGGGCCAAGAAGGAACAAAATTGGACTGTTTTCAGTCCACCGGCCAACCGGTGGATGACCACCGGCCAGCCGATGGAGGCCTAGACAGAAGTCATCCCTCTGTCCAGACCACCGGCCAACCGGTGTCCCACCACCGGCCAGCCGGTGGAACCCAGACAGAAGGGACAGCTACTGCCTCCTCACCGGCCAACCGGTGGCCTCCTCACCGGCCAACCGGTGGCGCCTGGACAGAAGCCCTCTCCCTTTTCCAAAGCACCGTCCAACCGGTGGCCAAGCACCGGTCAGCCGGTGGTGCCAGTCAAACTAGCCATTGGGCTTTGACCAGACTTGTCCACTTGACTCCCAACGGATCCGAAGGCCTCTCCAACAGCTCCGAAGACCCCAAAGGCCATTTGAGGGTTCCCCCTCTATAAATAAAGGACTAGGAAGCCCCGGAAATTCAAGGATGCCCACGGGAACATTTTTGATCATTTGGTGAACCTCCGGCACAATCTTTCAAGGAACCTCAATTGCTCAAACCCATTTCCACATCCAAGGAGCACCATCAAAGAAGCTTGGGAGCGCTCTTCATCAACTCCAATCAATCCTTCGGCGCCCAAGACTTCTCCTCTTACGGTTTTTCTTGTTTTATCTTTTTGAGCATCAATTTGGGTTTGTGCCTACAAACCCCCATTTCTTTTATCTTCCTTTCGTTTGGGTTTTCACACCACCTTCAAGGTGTGAAGAGGTTAGTCAAGCCTTCCCTTTAAAAGGCTTGAGTCCATAGGTGAGCTAGCCTTCACCCTTAAGAAGGCTAGTGGGTTCTTGCTCAACCAATAAAAGCAAGTGGGTTCTTGCTCGACCATTAAAAGCAAGATGTAATAGGTTCTAGACTACCTTAAAGTCTAGTGTGTTTCTTGCTAAAACCATTAAAAAGCAAGCAGTAGTAAATCTCTCAACGGTTGAGTTGGGAGCGGAGACGTAGGATTTGGTTTAAGCCGAACTTCGTTATCAAGTGTCTTGCCTCTTTTATTTCCGCTGCACCTTTAACTTTGATTTTAAATTATTAATTTATTTTAAAAGTCAATTCACCCCCCTCTTGCCATCACTCTCCGCCTAACATCCTTAACCCTATTAATCTTTAGGTCCTGTGAAAAACATTTCAAAACATGGGATGAGCATAAAAAGCTCAGTAATTATTATAAAACCAATAAAGAAAACATAAATCCATCATTTCATACATAACATAATCTCTTTAAAATACCTTGTGAAATCATAAGACTTATGAATAACCCATAGAAAATATAAAACATAAAAGAAACTTGTGGAATCTATATCATACTTACATTTTAGTTATCACAGCAATGTAGGGAGATACATTTGGAATACCCATCATTGAATATTCCATAAATCGATTAGGAGAAACATTCATTTTTACCTTCTTCACGTTACCCAATGCATTGGAGAGCTATCTTGAGCTTACCCACCCTTGGATTATCACAGAACCACCAGTATATATAACAATTCTCAAGAACCATAACAAATTCATAACACATAATACAAACATAAAGGAAATATAACACTTCCACATTTAAATCAAAATATATTGTTTATATATATTAACATAAAGAATCCATTTTAAAACCATTTTCAATACAAAAAAATTTAAAAAGGTATATGGTATTTATTTTCATTTTGAAAACATTATGGCTTGTTAAGGAAGCCAAAGATCAAATAATAATTGCGGTAGTGGAAAGATCATTGTCACCGCGTACATGAAAAGAAATGATCTTTTTTTAATTTAGTAAAACGCTTCGTAGAAAAATATTCCCTTTGAATGAAATAAAAATTCAAAGGTGTTTATATAGCGTATAAAAGAAAATCGTGTATTGAAACAAAATATGCCTCAATGAAATGATATTGAGACGAAGTCCCTCACCTCATGTCTGACTTGACCTATTCATTCTTTAATCTACTAATTAAGAAACTAAAGATAATTTATATTTGCTTAAGAACATTTTTAAATTTTATTATTCCTTTTATATCACTTATTACGATTTTATAAACAATATGTAATCATTTAAGTTAATAATGGTCATTTTGTCGATATTTGGTACTTGATTTAAAAAAGGACTTCTTATAATTACAAGTAGTTCACGTGGTCAATATTACATTATATCTAGAATGGTATTAATGATATAGATATCATATATATCATATATATCAATTATATACATGTATTTATAATAGTATATAACAATTAGAGATAAGAGATGAAATGCACCATTCATGGAGATGGTAAGCCGTACGTACACATGATCGCTACATTCAATTATATTTCGTATTTTAATGGAATTAAAACATAATGATACCAAGGTATATTATAATTCCAGTATAATATCATATATAAAATCATCATCTTCATCCTTTATATGTCCCACATATTCTATTATCAAGTCATTTCACTTTGAGGGGGCGGTAGTCCGCACTTCCTCAAATGAAATTATCATGTTTACCATAATTGAAACAATAAAGGTATGCCATAAATGAAAAATACTGAATCATAAAGATAATATAAACATAAAATATATCATATATAAATACAGTTCCATCTTAATAGAAACTTTGAGAGGCAGTAGGAGATAATTTAACAATCATCATTTAATGAGGTGTTAGTTTTCCATCCACAGAAACAATATGTTCTTTACCCATTAGATGGAGGTGTGTGTAAGTGTAGATTTAATCCTCTCCATAACAACTTCGTTGTATATTTAAGATACTGTTTTTGTTAAGAAATAAATGAATAAATAGAGTTTAGGGGATGGATAAGTAAAATAAAAGAAAAGGGGTTAAGATAAACTATTACCTTTAATTTGGGTAACTGCCTTTGGTTTGAACCAAAAGGACTTCTTTATTGACTTATGCCTAAGTAAAGGATAGTAATAGGAATATAGGGATATTGAGAGCTTATTTGGATAGGGTTTGTATGATCCCATAGGTTTTATAGTTGTGAGTAATGAGTAAGAATTGAGATCATTTTATAAGGGAGAGGAGGGGCTCTTTAAGAAAGTGAGAAAATATTATTTTATTATATAATTATTTTTGGTTTCTAAAGGTCAATAAATTATTACAGTAGAATATACGATGACTCATGGTCAAAATAATATCATTAAACTAGAATTGGATAGGTTTGGGATATTATTTTTATCTTTATAATCTTATATATTTAAATCATTTATTAATGAGGAAAATACTGCATCATTATTGTGTCATAAATAATTTAATTTATTTGATGTCAAAAAATTATAAAAAAACCATAATGTAAGTAATATTTTCAACATTACAAAGAATATTTATAGCCAAAAAGATAACTTATATAACCCTATGTAAAAATTAATTTACTAAATGATATTTGTTTATGTCATTTTTGTCTTTACTTTAAATTAATTAATCTAAAGTGTCATTATCACTTTTTAGTGGCTCCATGGGGTCCCAAAATCAATCAAACGATTTAAATGGTCTGCCATAACTCATCCAATAAGGGTAGGACAAGTGTTAAGGTAATTTATTATTATTATTATATTAGTTTTACTTTGAATTACCCTATTTACCTTTAACAACTGTAAATAAAAGTCAAAAGTTACTATTCACCAAAAATTATTTTCGTCTTATTGAACCAAATTTTACATACTAATAACAGCCATTTATGTCAGATTTTCAAAATTCAATTCACAGAAGTGGTAAAATCTTATTTAAATGAAAAAGTTAGTTTTTAACTACTGCTTGGTAGATTCACTATTGATCAAAAATTGAAGTTTTTCAAAAAAACTACAAAAAATTCAGCCTAAGCTATATTTGATATTCCAAATTCAAAAATGATGTATATTTTACCAAAATAAAAACATAGAAGTTGGATTAATTAATTTTAAATTAATTCCCATTATCAAAACAAAAATTGTGTTTTTTTATGAAATATTAACTATCAAAAGATTGGCATTTGTTTATGTCCAATTTCAAAGTGAAATTACATCCAATGAACAAAATTTAATTAAATTGTAAAAATATAATCTAATTACACTTTAAAAAAATTAAAATAATAATCACACCATTTAAATAAACTAGTTTGAAAGGTAGTTTTGAATTAAAATATAGTATTTTTCACTATTCATCAAAAAATGAATTTTTACAGAGAAATACCAAAAATTTACCCAATGTAAATCATGATTTCCTGATTCCAAAGAAGAATATTATTTTGTCAAAAAGAACATATAAATGTGACCATAACTATATTTAAATAGGGTTCTTCATCAAAAGGTAGTAAATCGACCTTTTAAAGAATATTATAGTATTTATGCTAAAAATTAGATTAATTCACATTTTATGCCTTTAAAATTTATTGGATAAAAGTAAAAACATTTAACAAATATGTATAATAATATTTTATTTAGTTATATTCATTCCCTCTAATACAATTGCTTGGCGTTAACTACATTTAAAATAATAATATTATATTATTATTGTGCAACGTAAGATTTCAATGAAACCCATTGTTCCGTATTGGGTAAGCCATCAAACATAGAAAACACATTAAAGTAAAATTAATATTTAATTCACAAATATTAACAAAAATAAAAATATCTTATTCTTTATTTACCTGGAATGTTACTTCCTTCCCCCCTTTTGGAAATTGTTTCCTCGCAATTTTATTCACTTATCAAATAAATGGGGGTATTTACCCCTCATAGAATTTTCATATTCCCACATTTCCACTTCAAAAATATGGTTTTTACACAAAACCTTTACCTGGTGAATTACCTTATTCCGCAATACTTTCTCTCTTCGGTCAAGAATTTGGACTGGTTGTTCCTCATAGGATAGATTCTCTTCCAACTGAACTACTTCTAGAATTAAAACATGAGATGGATTTGGCATATACTTTCTCAACATTGAAACATTAAAACATTGTGTACATGGGATAAACATGGAGGTAAATCCACTCTGTAATCAATTCATCCAACTTTCTATAGGATTTCATAGGGTCCAATGAACCTCAGACTCAAGTTTCCCTTCTTAGAAAAACACAGCACACTTTTCCATGGAGAAACTTTGAGAAAGACATGATCACCTACCTCAAAAGAATGATCCTTCCTCTGATTATCCACATAAATTTTCTGCCTACTCAGACCTGTTCTCATGTTCTTCTGAATCAACTAAACCTTTTCTTCCATCTCTTCCACCAATTCTAGTCCAATAAGCTTCCTTTCACCTACTTCATCCCAAAAATCTGGAGTTCGACAATGATTTCCATATAATGCCTCAAATGGATCCATCTGTATACATGAATGAAAACTGTTATTATATGAAAATTCAACCAAATGAAGATATTGGTCCTCACTTCCCTAGTAATACAGTGAACTATCACGTAACATATCATCCAAGGTTTGAATTGTTCATTCAGACTGCCCATCTAATTGAGGATGAAAAGCTATACTAAAATTTAATTCAGTACCCAACGACCTCTGATGGCATTTCCAAAAGATAGAAGTAATCCTGGGATCATGATCAGATATAATGGAGAGGGTAAATCCATGGAACCTGACTATCTCTTTAACATAAAACCGGAAATGTTGATATAGAGACTAAGTATCTTGAATACGAAGGAAATGAGCATATTTAGTCAACTAATCGAAAATAACCTAGATTACATTATTATCTCGATATTAATTCGGTAATCCCTCAACGAAGTCCATGGATATATTTTCCCATTTCCAATCTGGAACCGGTAAAGAATGATGAATCCATTTCAGTAACTGTCACTCAGCTTTAACCTACTGACAGGTCAAACACTTCACAGTAAAGTCAGCAATATCTCTTTTTATTCCATCACACCAGCAATACTCATGAAGATCTATGTACATCTTAGTACTTCCTGGATGAACAGAAAATAGAGAACTATGAGCATCACATAACAACTCATTCTTCAATTGTGAATCAAAGGAACACATAATCTCTTCCCAAACCTCAAAAAAGAGTCATCATCAATGTTAAATTCAAGAAACATACCCTTCTCAACCAACTCTACTTTTTTATGCAACTCACTATCTTCCTTTTGTGCTTGCATTATTCTGTCTGATAGAGATTATTTCACTGATATCTAAAACAAAATAGAAGAAGTTCCTACACCAACAAATTCTATTCCAGAGTTCATTAAATAAAAAACCAAAGGATCTCATTCCTAACTTAACATGGTTAATGAACAATTACATATTCAACTCAAAGCATCATCCACTTTATTTTCCTTTCCTGGATGAAAATGAATCATGCAATCATAATCCTTGATTAAATACAACCGTCTCCTCGGTCTCATGTTCAATTCATTCTGATTGAATATATACTTAAAACATTTGTGGTATGTATATATTTTACATTTTACTCCATACAAATGACACCACCAAATTTTTAAAGCAAAAACAGCCACAGCTAATTCCAAATCATGTGTAGGGTAATTTAACTCATGAGGTTTCAAATGACGTGAAGCATAAGAAATTACTGGATCATTCAGCATAAGGACACACCCAAGTCCTTTCAACAAACCATCACTGTAAATAACAAACTCACTATTTTTGGAAAGTAGTTCCAAAACTGGATCATTCACCAATATTATTTTCAATTCCTAAAAACAATAATCACATTATCTTGTCCAAATAAACTTAAAAACATTTCGAGTTAACATAGTCATTTGACTAGATAATCGGGAAAAATGTTCTAAAAATCTCTATTAATAACCTGCCAAACCCAGTAAACAACGGATCTCAGTTATATTTGTGGGTCTTGCCCATTCTTCAACAACTTCAGTTTTAGCTAGATCGACATTTATGCCATTTTTTGAAACAATGTGACCATGGAATGAAATTTTATGTAACCAAAACTCACACTTTCTAAATTTCCCAAATAATTTCTTTTCTTTTAAGGTTTTCAAGACTACCCTTAAATGAATTTCATGCTCCTCTTTAAATTTAGAATAAACGGAAATATCATTAATGAACACAGCCAAAACCTTATCCCAGAACTCATAGAAAATTCTATTCATAAGATCCATGAATATTTCAGGTGTATTGGGTAAACCAAAAGGTATAACTATAAATTTATTATGGCCATATCTAGTACAAAACGAGGTCTTTGGAATGTCTTCTTCATTTACTTTTAACTGATTGTTCCCTAACCTCAAGTCAATCTTTAAAAAATACTGATCTCCCTTGAGTTGATACTACTTCATTTGATGGCCCAACATCTGCTGAAGTAGTTACAAAGGATTTCACCACCCCTTTATGCTTGTAGTTTGGTTGCTTTCCCTCTGTTGATTTCTTTATTGGACACTCATTTTCATAATGACCCATTTTATTTCACTTTGAGAATTTTTATTATTGTAAATCAAATTTTTTCTTACCATTACTCTGCATTTTTTCAGTGTAATTACTAGCCTTATGTCCCATTTTACTACATCGGTAGCACTTACCTAAATTCCAAAGACTTTCCCCATCATGCTTTTTACCACAATTTTCACAAAATATAAACTTAATTTTCTTACCATCAGTCTTTTTTATAGAGTTCTTCGCTTTATCCTGGCACCTTGACCTCTTATTCTGCTTTTTTTCAAAGAACACATGATCATCGGAAAATTCCATTTCCACCTTCTCTGCACAACGAAAAAAAAATTCATAACTTTTGAACTCACGAGAAGCTAATGCCCTTAGATAATTTGGATTTAATCCTGAGTAAAAATGGTTTATTTTACTATCAAGATCTCATATGAAATTTCAAACATACCCCGATGGTCGAGTGAATTTTGCTTTATAAGCAACCACAGAGTCATCCTCCTACCTCAAGTCTAGGAATTTATTTTCCATCCTAAGGCAAACAACCTTTGAAAAATATTTCTCAAGAATCATACCTTTGAATTCATACCAAAAAAGATAATTAATCTCTTCACTATCCATGATATTTTTCAACTTTGACCACAACTGATCAGCTTCTTAAAAAAACTATAAATAGTGAGACAAAACGTTTGATGTTTTGAACACCCCATGACATCAAAACATTTTTCCAGTGATTTATCCCACCCTTCAGGTAGAATAGGGTGAGATGATCTTCTGAATGATTTGGGATGTTACCTCATGAAATGCTCCACTACTGACAAGGGCCTTTGTGGTTGATCATGCTGATCTCCTGCATGGATACCACCACCATTTATAACCTGATTCAATTCATCTATAACTGCAACAATCTATTCAATTCTGATTCCGACCATCTCAGGATGCTGATTTGGAAGGTAATTTCCCTCTGTATGCCTTCACTACACAACTACACTATTTTATCTAAGAAAACCCATTCTAAACAGAAAAATATCTTAGACGAAGCAACATGGTAATATTTAAATGCTATATCAATTAAATATTAACATAACATAATTTATGGATTCTAATTTAACAATACCCTAACTCTTAATTTTATCTAAACTGACATCTGATGCCAACTATAAGGACCCACCCATAAACATTACATAATCATGAATTAAATTAATAATTCACATTGAGGATATTTTCGGGTTTATAGTTTTAAAGAATTATGCCATAACTATTAAATTACATCTCAAAAATTACAAGGTAGAAACTTCTACTCAGTTTCAACTTTTTTCATAAAATAAAAACTCTTGAAAAAAAGAGTGATGTCTAGTCCCTTGTTTTAGACAACATGACTTTTCCTTCAACCCATTCTTTACCCTATTCATCTTTTCGTCCTATGAAAAATATTTCAAAACATTGATCAGCATAAAAAGCTTAGTAATGGTTATAAATCAAAGAAATAAAACATTAGTCCATCATTGTATACATAACATAAGCTCTTTAACATACCTCATGAAATCATAAGATTTATGAATTACACATATAAAACATAAATCATAAAGGAAACTTGTGGCATCCATATCATACTTATATTGTATCTATTACAACTATGTAGGGAGTTTCATTTTGAATACCCATCATAGTATATTCCCTAAATCTCTTAGGAGAAACATTCATGTTTACCTCCTTCATGTTACCCAATGCATTGCTGAGCTATCTTAGGCTCACCCACCCTAGGTTTTCCACAGAACTATCCGTATAAGCAACAATTACCAAGAACAAAAACATATTCATTACACATAAAACAAACATAAAGGAAAGATAATATTTCCACATTTCAATTACAATAAATAATTTATATATATTGACAAAAAAAATACATTACCAAAACCATTTTCAATACCAAAATACATAAAATATTATGTGGTATTTATTTTCCTTTTAAAAATATTACAGCTTGTTAAGGAAGCCAAAGATCAAATAATACTCGTGGTGGCGGAAAGGTCGTTGTCACCGTGTACGTTAAAAGATTTTTTTTTGTAATTTAGTAAAAATATTTGTATAAAAAGATTCCCTTTGAAATAAATGAAAATTCAAATGTTTATATATAGTGTATAAAAGAAAATCGTGTATTAATTGAAAATGTACCTCAATGAAAGGAGATTGAGACGAAGTCCCTTTCCTCTTGTCCAACTTGACCCGTTCATTCTTTAATATCCCGAATAATAAACTAATGTTAATTTATACTTTCTGAGGAACCTGTTTCAAGATTATTATTCCTTTTATATCACTTATTACCATGTTATAAATAGTATGTAATTATTTAAGTTAATAATGGTCATTTTGTCGATATTTGGTACTTGAGTAAAAAATGGACCTCTTATATTTAGAAGTTGTTCACGTGGTCAAATGTCCATTATATACAAAATGATATTCATGAAATAGATATCACATATATCATATATATCCATTATATACATGTATTTATAATAGTACATAACATTTAGGTAAAATAAATGAAATGCAATGTTCATGGAGACGATAAGCCGTACGTACGCATGGACGCTACGTTCATTTCTATTTCATATTTTATTGGAATTAAAACATAATGATACATAGTTATATAATAATTCCAGTATAATATGATATATAATATAATTAAATCCTTCTTTTATACATCCCACATATGGCATTAACAAGTCATATAACTTTGAGGGGCGGTAGTCCACACTTCCTCAAATGAAATTATCGCATTAACCCATAATGAAAACCATAAAGGAATGATATGAATGAAAAATATATAAGCATAAATAAAATATAAAAATACTATATATCATATATAAATATAGTTCCATGTTAATGGCCACCATTAGTGGTAGTAGGAGATAATTGAACAATCATCATTTCTGGAGGCGTTAGTTTTCCATCCACAGAAATAGTATGTTCTTTACCCATTAGATGGAGGTGTGTATAAGTGTAGTCAAAATACATACCATAACAACATCCTAGTATATTGAGGATACTATTGTTTTTATAAAAAAGGGAATAAAAAGAGTTTAGGGGTTGGAGAAGTAAAATAAAAGAAATGAAATTAAGAGAAATTGTTACCTTTAATTTGGGTAACTCCCTTTGGTTTGAACCAAAAGGTCCTATTAAAGTAAATTATTCCCATGTTAAGGCTTCTAGGAGGAAGATAGGGATATTAAGAGATTATTTGGGTTGGGTTTGGATGATCCAAGTTTCTTGAGAGGTGTGTGGAATGAGTTATAATTGAGGGATTTTCATAATGGAGAGGAGGAGGTCCTTATGAATGTCTGAAAATATTATTTTATTATATATTGATTTTCGGTTTATGAAGGTCCAAAAATAATTAAATTCAAATATAAGATGACTGATGGTCGAAATAAAATTATCCAATAATAATTGGACAGATTTTGGATATTATTTTAATTTTTATAATCTTATTTTTTAAAATCATTTATTAATGATGTAAATAATGCATCATTATTGTGTATTAAATAATTTAATATATTTGATTTCTAAAAATTATAAAAAAATATAATAATTTAGAAAATCTTTTTATCTTTCCAAATAATATTTATAACCCTAAAGTTAATTTAAAACCCCTATGTAAAAATTAATTTACTAAAAGATATTTGTTTCTGTCATTTTTTTCTTTACTTTAAATTAATTAATCTAAAGTGTCATTATCACTTTTAAGTGGCTACATGGGGTTCCAAAATCAACCCAACGTTTTACATGGAAATCCATGACTCATCCAATTAGGTTAGGACAAGTGTTAAGGTAATTTTATATTATTATGTTATTATTTTTACATTGAATTACCCTATTTACCTAAAACCACGACAAATAAAGGTCAAAAGTTACTATTCATGAAAATTTATTTTCCTCTTATTGAACCAAATTTTACTTAATAATAACAACCATGTATGTATGATTTTTAAAATTCAATTCAAATAACCAGTAAGATTTTATTTAAATGAAAAATTCAGTTTTTAACTACTACTTAATGGTTTCATTATTCATCAAAAATTGATTTTTTTAGAAAACTACCAAACATTTTGCCTAAGATATATTTCATATTCCAAATTAAAAAATGATATATATTTTAACAAATTCAAAACATAGAATTTCGATTAATTAATTTAAATTTAATTCCTGTTATAAATACAAAAATCGTGTATTTTGAGAAATATTAATTATCAAAAGGTTGGCAGTTGTTTATTTCTAATTTCAAAGTGAAATTACATCCAATGACCAAAATTAAATTAAATGGTAAAAATATTATCTAATTACACTTTAAAACCAATTAAAAGATAATCAATACATATAAATAAATTATATTAAATTGAAGTTTTGAATTAAAATACAAAAAATTTCACGATTCATCAAAAAATGTATTTTATCAGAAAAATACGAAACATTTACCAAAAGTAAATCACAATGTACCAATTCTGAAGAAGAATTTTATTTTTTCAAAAAGATAATATAAATATGACCAAATATAGATTTAAATTGGGTTCATCATCAAATGGCAGTAAATCGATCTTTTAATTAATATTAGGTTATTTATGCTTAAAATTATATAAATTCAAAATTTAAGACTCTAAAATTTATTGGATAAAATTAAAAATATTTGAAACACATTTATAATCATATTTTAGTTAGTTCTATTCATTACCACCAATACATCGGCTATGCGTTAACTACATATAAAATAACAATATTATATTATTAGTGTTCAATATAAGATTTCAACGAAACCTGTTGTGGCGTATCAGGTATGCCATCGAACATAGAAACCTCTTTAAAGTAAAATTAATATTTAATTCAAAAATATTAATAAAAGTTTTTATGTATTATTCTTTATTTACTTGGGATGTTACACATTATTCCTCATTTAATTAAGTTGTATCAATTCTATAGAAAGATAGATTATTCAAATTAACTAATTTCCCGGGACTCCATATGGGTGATTCAGAACATGGACCATTTTGAAAATATGAATACCATGATAAAGGGGTTCCTTAAAAAATAATTTGGACAATTATATCATTAAATAAATTTCATTTATCAAAAAAATAAACTAATGAAAAACATGTAAAATTCCAGAATGGTTGCCTTTTAATATTTTATCTCAAACCACTTAAAAATTAAAAATTTATTCAATTTAACATATAATGAAAAAATTGTGGAAAAATAATCATTGAAAAAATAATATTTACAATATCATCTCTATTAGTGTCATCTATATTACTTCTTGAGTTTTATTTTCTCCATTACTTATGATGATGCAAAATTGGTTTATCCTTATTCCATTTGGTTTAATTGTCTTTTTTCTGGTGTGTTATAACTTTATTTAAATCATTTATTGTTGATGAATGATGTTTCCAACTAGATTTTTTTGGTTTCACATGAATTTAAGGTGGTTTTATGTTATTCCATTAATTGATTATTTTATTTTTCTTTCTTTAGTTTTTTTTTAATTTTCAGTGTGGGTGTAAATGATGTTTCTTAAGGTACTTGGTGTCATTTCATGTTTTGAAAGTGACATTCAGTTTGTAAATTATTGTATTTAAAGAATTATTAATGTATAATGGAATTTTGGATACATAATTTTTTTCTTTATGTGAAAATGTAATAGGGAACTCTGGATCCATATGTATCCAGGTCGATTTCAATGGAGTTGTATACCATCTCATCCAGCTGGGAAATGAACCAGACTCTAGAAAGTTTACACTATAATAATAACTAAATGTATAATGATGTTATATGGTCCACAAGCACTTTTTTTAGTACCTATCTTGTGGATTGTACATGATAAAGAACTATTATGATTAATCACTAAGGCACGAGGACCCTCGGTCCCTAATGATCAATATTTAGGGGATTGCATGTGGTGCATAGATGGTGTTTTTATCGCTTTAGTTGTAATTTTTTTGTATCAGTCATGTCAATATAAAACATATTTTCGTTCCAAATTGGTCAATTTAATTATTTTTAAAATAATCATGTGAATTATTCATTTAATGTGAGGGCATGGAATATTCCTAGTGGCATCCTACTTGGGAAATTAGCTCACCCCAAACATACAAAATCAGGTTTATGTAGACCTTGTTATGTCAGAATGAGGAAGTGGAAAGGCCTTATTTTATTTGGAGGTGATGGTGGTTTCACATGAAAGTGATTTCTTCTAGGGTAGGTGTAAGTTGTGGTGGATAGGGGGTGTCAAACAACATGTCACATGGAGGTTGTATTCATCTAGTGAATCCCCTCTGCATTATACATGTTTTTATCCATCTATAACTCTAAAATTCAAAACACTTACATGAACCATTACTCCAAAATTGTTTTCCAATACATGGATGTTAGTTATGTTGTATATAATATTTTTTTGAGGATGGATATTCTTTTGATTGGATGAACCACTCCCAAGGGATCTCTATATTTCATAGGAACAACTTTATATCCCATGGTTATCATGAATGCCCATTATTCCAGGTCATAGGATGTGTTTGGTGTGGGGTTTGGGTGTAATCCCTTACATTTCCATGAAAATTTTTATCCATGATAATTTTCCCTTATTTTTGGTTATTTTATTTAGTGAGTATGGTTAGATTGTAGTTAGAACTTTTGGGGTTTTGGGATTTATTGACAAATACAGTGTCTGGAAAATAAATCTCATGACATTCCTTGAGATTGCAATGAATGTTGGGATTTTTCTTGACTCCTCATTCAAGTGTATTACATGGATGGAATACTGTAAATGTAAACTGGGGAAACATGGAGTGGTTTAAATGGAAATTTTTTGTTGTTGTGATTTTATTTATGAATTCTACGAAGTGATTAAATTATGATGTTTTCAAATTCTCCATGGAATGGTTTATTGATGGGTTATGTTTAGAATCATACAACCTTGTAGAATTCCTGTACAACCATGGAAATAGGTTAAAGAGATTAATCCATCAACAATTGTGAAGAGGTTAATTGAGGTACAAATTTGGGTTATCCTTGCTCAAGATCATCATATAGTCTCTGGAACTCCTAGGTATAAGGAAGCTCAATCAGGCATGAAAATTGAAAGGGTTCAGTATTTACTCAAGAATAAACCTCATACCTTCTATTGATGTAGATAATTCTATTATCTTGAGGATATGATTGAATGTTTTGAGATATTTTTTCTTACTCAGAATTCGTGAGGGCATCAATGAGATTTACACTATGTTTTGTGGGATAAAATAGTCATAGGTGGTTGGAATCTTATGTTTTGTAAATGATGCCTTAGAATATGGGATGATAATTTTTTAAGATTGTATTAAAAGAGAAATACTACATATGATCTTTGGATATTTACAAGATCTGGGTGTTTTGGGTTCTCCATCCGGGAGGACAAACAATTTTGGAGTGTTCCAACCATTTTTCATATTTAGTCAATTGAACTCATGAGGTATCTTCTAATGAATAGATGAATTAATGTTAGTCTTAAATGGGATTTATTTTAGGCATATGATGTCAATTCTGCTTATTTAAGTTGAATAAATTTTCTGAGGGGGATGATTAAGTGTTGCGTGTAGAAAATTATTGGAATGGTAAATTTAGATTTTAGTAGCAGTTTTTGCTTTGGAAAAATACTGTTATAAAACATTTGATAAGAAGTGGATGTATGATTGGAATTAGAATAATGGTGGTCATAGCTCTGGTTATCCATCTCAAACCCCATAATTAGCAACATGAGGTTGTGGGTCAGTCATGTTCCATCAATTTGGAACCCTTGTACATGACATATACCACATAGTCATTACCCCTAATATGTACTTATAGGGAACCAAAATTTATTTTAAAAAAATATACCCCCATCGTAGAGTGGTGTAGGATCCTCAGAAACTAGGGTAGAAACAAAATAGTCAAAACCATCAAATGCTATGGGTTATTAGTTTTTTGGACACTTTGGTATGGTTAAATCTCTTACAGGGCAGAGTCAACATATAGTAGATAATCAATTTAGTAGTCATCCCCAGACACAAATAGAGAAAATGAACCTTTAATATATGGAAAAATCCCCAAAAAACTATATATATGACCAATAACTATTATATGTACTATTTTAAAAGGCACTATCTTTAGTAGTTGATTTGTTTGATACAAGTGTTTCTAAATGTTTCATCTCCGCACACCTTGTGGACTCTTTGAAAATTATGATAGAAACAATGCCATAGAAAATTTGATTGTTTATAACTCATGCAAGGTTGAAGGGATAGGGGTTTATATTTTTATCTTATTCTCTCACCATTTTAGAGGCCTACATAGATTATGAAACTCTTATTCTAGAGATGGAACTCATTTATGTAATCCAAGGAATATATTCTATTGTACATTTCTAGATGAAATTTTTTTTTATCAAAAGTTGGTGACCATCCTGGAAACATATTGGATTGCTTAGTTTTGGAAGTTACATCAGAGCCATGATTGAGAAAATATAGACATCCACTTCTTGGGATATGTATCCTCACTCTATATGTTTTTCCCTCATATTGAGAGATGATGAGGACGACTCTAATTGTTTCCTCCCACTCATGGTTAATGATTTTCCTAAGGAGTTTCTAGAGGGTTTTTAGGGCTACCCCTAGAATTGGATGTGTAATTCTCCATCGATCTGGTATCAGGGAAATAAATAATGTATCAAGAATCCTATTAAATGGCCCCTAACAAGTTGAAGGAATTTAATATATATCTGGATGATTTGGAATCCAAAAGATCCATCAACCCGAGCATCACACCTTGTATTACCCTAGTTTTATTTGATAAAAAGGATGACAGATACATCTATTTGTTCATCTATTATTAGAAATTGGATAGGTTTATTTTAAAGAATAAATATCCCTTTCCTTAAATTTATGAACTTTTTTATCATCTTATTTGGGAAATATGGTTTTTCAATATTGAATTATGAACCATGTATCATGATGTTAGTGTTAGAGAAACTAACATTCCCAAGGAATCATTCTAAAGCAGTTATGGTCACATTATGCAATTTATTATTTCATTGAAGTTATAAAATTCTCCCAAAATTATCAAGGATCAAATGAAAGAGTTGTTTCAAAAACACCATGACATTGTTTTCATTTAATTACTAGATTATATATTGATTTGATATGGAACAAAATAGGGGCATGGCCTTCACCTAATAATTGTTCTATGTACATTTTAGGATCCCCAACTCTACAACAAGATATCCATATATGATTCATTGAACGGGAATGTAATTTTATATAGATACATCATCTCAAATATTTTAGTTTCAATGGTACCAAAATAAAAAAAATATTAATTTCCTAGGATCAACTGTGGAATGATATTTAGATTAAGAGAATTGTGGTCCTACTGGGATACATTAAGTTGTTTTCTAGGTATTTTCCCTGTAATTACTTACAAATTATTTCTCATACCCCTAAGAGGTATGGTTATATTGGAGTCTAGAATGTCAAAAGTCTTTTGAGGATCTCAATCAATGATTGAATACTACCACTATATTAATTATATTTGAATATATAATATGATAATCTATTTATTTTGACTCTTCTATTTCTGGGTCCTGGGTTTGTTTTAATGCAATATATACATGTGGTGACATACACCTCTTTCCAAATCCAATAACAAAAAAGAAATTACCCATCTTGTTACGTTGAACTAGATAAAATGATTCATGATTTGGAATCATGGTCTCACTATCTTTTTTGGGAAAAAATTCATCAACAAATCAGATCAGAAAAAATTCTTATTTTTTCATAGATGGATCTAAATATGGGATATCATTGATGGGTATATTAACTATAGGGATTTTACATTAATGTTCTATAAACCACTGGTAAATGTAATGTGGTGGAAGATGCCTTAATCCAACCTTCCATGAATCAATATTTAATGGAGTGTTATGATGATTGGATGTCGATGGTACATTTTCATGTATGCCCCTAGAATCTAAATACCATGGTGGAGACATGATCTTGGATATCATTTAGTTGATTTTTTCACATCACAAATTTATCCATGAGAATAAAAAAATGAATATTTTTTTCAATTCTATATGAAACATCAAAATGGTGGGGATGTGATTGATGATTGATAAAAATATTATTAGGGGATTCCTTATGTTAAGGGTTAAAATATGGGGATGATGATTCTATTATAGGAAGTGATGTAGAATGGCCAACAATATTAGTGGATTAATCACCTTTGGGCCACAATGATGTTCTAAGATTTGTGCCACCAGTTTTGGTTTCAATTTATGAGATGTTCTATAGATTACTATGTAACCAGATGTTATAACTATTTGTGGATTAAATATACGAATAAAAATATCTCATGTCTACTTTATCCACACACCAGTCCTCCCAGAAGTGGGATGTCTTCTCCATGTATGATTTATTTACCTTGTATTCCTTGGGAAAGGAATGAAATTTTATTGGTAATTGATCTTTAATGAAAATATATTCATTTCATTGCAATAAAGGATTCTACTATGGTGTATGAATTGGGTAGTTTGTATGTACATGAAAATATGAGGATTCATGTTATACCATAAGAAATCGTTTCAAATTGTGAAAACATTAATACCTCCCATTTATAGGAAGATATTCCAAAGGTTATGTGGCTATAGGTCAATCTGTGTATGGAATATCATTTTCAATAGTTGGTTAGAGTGAATCTAAGGAACCGACCCCTGTTTCCCAGAGACAGTGCATTATTTGATTAAATTGGAATAAAAATAAGGTATAATCATCCTAAAGGGGCTAGTAATTTAGTTTTATTTGAAAAAATATACATACATATGTTCAACATTAATTCATTAAAAAAATACAACATAGAAACTCCTTAGACAACTTCCATAACTCCAAGGTTATTTCCATATGTCATTTATAATAAAATTCTTCATGTCTTGAGAGAATGAAATAATAGAAAGGGGTGAGCTCAAATTATCAGAAAGAGTAAGAAATATAGTGGAAGATAATACAAACAATAGATGTGGTGAATAATTAAAAACATATTCCTTTAAAAACACATGCCATTAAAAACACATGAACATAATATGGAAGAAATATGAGTTGAGTAATTATTTCCATAATATAAACCAATCATCAGTATTATAATAGTTGAATAACCACCTAAACTATCAATACTATTTTAATAATGAGGGAATTCATAACGTTGGACAACATAACCATACTGTCAAAGCCTCTTTCCATGACCATAAGTAATCAATTTTTCAAGGCCTTGTGCCATGACATTATTTTGTCTCGTGAGACCAACCAATGAAATTAGGGGATATAGCAGGCCCCACCCAAAAATTAAAATGTCCAATTAATTCCTCATAGTAATGGGGAGAAACATAAACAATATATACATTAATATATGAAATGAAAATAACTTTCCTTGAACATTAAGCATAAACACTAACCATTCGGAGTAAATTGGTGAATGGTTTTATGATAAAAAATCCATAGCCAAAATAATCATTAACCATTAAATTAAATATGGTAAATTATAAAATGGAATAATAATCCCAATAACTCATAACAATCAACAAGAGTGTTGAAATAGATGAAGATACTCTTATAAAAGCATTGAGTAAATCTTGAGATAAATATTCTTTTACTATGAAAAGAAGAGCTCTTTTTGGAAAATATTTGTATAAAACCTAAAGTGAAGTAAGATAGTATTTTCATAATAAAATTATTTATTTTATAAATATAATGGTTTCCAAAAAAAGATTATAAATTTCCCTTAAAAATAGGTATGAATTAGAGAAATTCCCTTGGACAGGCTTGTATTTCTGAAATAATCTCAATTGTTCCTTTTAAAACATGTTACTATACATAAAATAAGGAAATATTATGGTTTTGAAACATATATATAAACCTCACAGATAACTTTTGTGGAGTACATAATACAACACAAGAGTTTCATTTAGTTAATTAGATAATAAATGTAACCCGAATGAAAATGGATGTTCGGGTGCAAAAACCCTTACCTTAAGTCTGAATGTGTTCTAATCTTGAACATAAGCTCTTGGAATATGAAATTATATTTATTAATAATTTATTTCAGAACCTTTTAGAAATTTATTAAGTTTATCATAATTCTATTTAGGTCATTTATTCCCTTAGTGACATGTTATTATATTGAATTTCATCGTTCTGGAGTGTTCATTTTCTTTATTTTCATAATCTGTTAACTTGTTCTTAAGTATTGGATTGGATTGGATGTAAATAACCAGAATTGAAATTAAATATTATTTACGAACATCCAAAAGTGTTGATTTAAATTTATATCATTTGGTTACAAGGAATGAGGATCAATCATTAGATGAAATATTTATGACATTCACTTAGAATATTTAGTGGTATTATGATTATTATGAAATAGTTTTTTCATACAATTTAATAATATGTATTTATACTAGTTCCTAAATATTAATTAAGTTATAATAAATATATTTAAATCTGGTTCAACCATTAAAATGGTTTCATTACCATTAATGAAGGAGAATTTGAATAACGAAACTTTGTCTTCCGCAAAGGTTATAAATTAGAACATCAAGGATGTTGATTTCATTTATAAAATAAGAGAGAGAGAGAGGGGATATTGATGACGGTTCTTCAATTAACATGATATAATTATAGTATATATATTATACAGGATCTATCATGGTCATTTTTACATAGGAGGTGTGGTGAGGAATACAAAATAAAGGAACTTGAAATGAAACTAAGAAAAACTGATAGGTGATTTACCTCTTGATATAACCTCCTATGGAACCTCCTCCAGGGTTGAGGTTTAGGTATTTTCGAAACACCAAGAGATTCCTAGACATGGGGAGTCATTAGGGAAGGATATTTTGGATGAATGTTTTGGATCTTCAAGGATTAGTTGATTTAAGAGACGAAGGAGTGGTGGTGGTGGGGGGGGGGGGTTATATTGGAGGAGAAGAGTGAATTTGGAATATTTAATTCATTATTTAATTATTTACTGCAAGACAAACAATAGTTTTGTTTCATGTGACCCCTAATAGTAATAAGTGCATGATACTTCAAACCATGTGGCCTTACATCACTTACGATGTCTAAATAGCATTTTAACTGATAATTTGTATATATCGTATTTTACCGTATTTCACCACTAAACAAAAATTCAAGAATTTTAGAAAATACCCAAAAAATCACTTGTACCATTTACTGATGTTTAGTATTCAAAAAATTAACTCCATTTTTCAAAAATAATTTTATAAATATTATTAATTTAATTTTTATTTAACGTCATAGTTAATTCGAAAAAACAACAATTTTAAAGGTATAATTAGTTTTATATCACATTGAAAAATTAATTAAGATATCATTATCATATTACCATGACCAAATAAAATAGTATAATTATTTACTATTCATAAGGGTCATTTTATAGTTCACAAGTGTATGTTACTATTCACCAATAATCATGTTTGATCTTTCAGAATCCAAATGACATACAGATCACAACTCTATATTCCCATTTTTCGAAATTCAAATTATAAAAGAGGTAAAGTTGTGTATAATGTCTGGATTTTAAAACTTATTTATTTTCAAAACCTTGGGGTGTTACATTATCCCATCCTTACAAAAATTTCATACTCAAAATTCAAAAAAAGTTACCTAAAACAATTCGGGTATGTCTTCAACATAAGCTCCTTAGGTTCAAATTTTGCTTCCTCCATCTTATGGTTCCTCCAAAGAACTTTTACCAGTTGAGTTTTTCAGTTTCCTTAATACGTTTTCTCTAGTATCAAGAACCATGATTGGATCTTCACAATAAGATATATTAGGCTCAAGTTCTTTTTCTTCATAGGTGAGTACATGTGTTTTGTCTGGCATGGATTTTCTTAACATTGATATGTGGAACACATTGTGAACTTTGGAGAGACCTGGCGGTACTACCAAACAATAAGCTACAGCTCCAATTTGGTCCATAATTTCAAATCGTCCTATATACCTGGGAAATAATTTTCCCTTCTTACTGAATCGTATAATAGCATTCAATGGAGGTACCTCTAAGAAAACATGATCTCTTTCTTGAAATTAGATATCCTTCCTTCAGTTGTCATCATAGATATTTTTCCTAAATTGAGCTGTTTTGATATGGGCTTGGATAAACATAACCTTTTCCATTGTTTCCTCAACTTGTTCTGGGCCATCGAGCTTTCATTCACCAACATCATCCCAGCAGGATGGTGTATGACATCTATTTCCATACAATGCTTCATATGGTTCCATCTTAATACTTGAATGGATGCTATTGTTTTAGGAAAATTCTAAGAGAGGTAAACACTGATCCCACGTTCCTTGAAAGTCATGTGAGAAATAACTCAACATGTCTTGCAATGTTTTAATAGTCTGTTCTGATTGTCTATCCATTTATGGGTGGTGGGCAGTACTCAAATGAAGATCAGTATCTAGGGCCTTATGAAGTCTCTTCTAGAATTGTGATGTAAAGAGGGGATCACGATCAGAAACAATTGATAAGGGTACACCATAAAGTCTTACAACTTAATTAATATATAGTATTTTCTAAATGTTCAAGTGCTAAATCTTCCCTTATATCATGAAATTTTTCTGATTTTGTATGATGATCAACAAAGACCCACATCGCATCATTCCTTCTTAGAGTCTTTGGTATTCTCATGACAATTTACATCATAATATCATCTCGTTTCCACAAAGGAATAGGAAGGGGTTGTATGACTCCTCCATGATGTTTTCTTCCAGCCTTCACATGTTGAAAAACAAAAAATCTCAACATGTAATCACCAATCTTACTCTCCATGATTTTCCACCAAAAATTTTCATTTAGATCTCTATACATCATTGTGCCACCAGGGTGTATTGAGAAATTTTACATATGAGCATCATCCAATAGTTCCCTCTTCAGCTCAGGAATAGTGGGAACACAAAGCCTCTTTCCAAATTTCAAAATTCCATCTTCATATTTGAATTCAATCAATCTTTCATTATTTACAACGTTAATTTTCTTTTGAAACACTTCATCATCAATCATTGAACTTTTTAACCTTTCTATTAAAGACGGTTTGGCAACCATTTGAAAAAGTATTGATGTTTCACCATCTAGGATTATTCCTATATCCAAATTTACTAGATCTATGAACATATGATCCCTATCAACTCTAATATTGTTTAGACCTCTATGATCCTTTCTGCTCAAATCATCTTCCACCTTATTTACCTTCCATGGGTGGTAGTGAATAGTGAAATCATAATCATTTTTGGTTGAAGTCATCATATTTACTTCATGTTGAGTTCTTTCTATGAAAAAATATACTTTAAACTATTGTGATCGGTATATATCTCACTTTTTTCACCATAGTGATAGTTTTACCATATAATAAAAGCAATGACTATAGATTCCAACTCATGATCCTGAGTTGGATTTTTTTGTTCATGAATTTTTAGATCTCTATATGCTTGGGAAATCACTCGATCATTCAACATAAGGACACAACCATGTCCTTTTTTTATTCAATAATATATATAACAAACCCACCATTCCCGGATGATATTGTTTAGATCAGAGAATTCACTAAACCCCACAAAAATTCTTCAAATCATTCTTTAAATTCCTTGGTCCATATGATCTTAACCATTATTCATGTGGGCTTGGTCATTGGGATGGCTAAATGAGATAATTTCTGATTGAAACGCTGATAATAACCTGATAAACCAATAAAACTACGTACCTCTGTTATGTTTGTTGCAGTACGCCATTCTTGCACATCCTTTGTCTTCGAATGATCTCTTGATATTCCATGCTTAATGAAAATGTACCCCAGAAAATAAACTGATAGAAGCCCAAAATCCCAATTTCTAAAATTTCCATACAATTTATTTCTTCTAAGAGTCTTCATAATAGTGTACATGTGATTTTCACGATCTTCATAGCTTTTAGAGAATACCAGGATATCATCAATAAACACCACTACAAATTCATTAATATATTCCTTGAAAAATATGTTCATAAGATCCATGAAAATATATGGTTCATTAGTTATTCCAAAAGGAAATACTATAAACTCATAATTCTTCTACCACATTTGAAATGTTGTTCAAGGAATGTTTTCTTTCCTCTCAAGAGACAGATGATATCCATATCTAAGATCAATCTTCAAAAATATATTGGGATCCAAGAAGTTGATCAAATAAATCACCAATTCTTGGAGGAGGATACATATTCTTTGTTTCAACAACATTGATTTCCCTATAATCAATGTAAAAACTCATGTATCCATCTTTCTTCTCGACAATGAGGACATTGGCTACCCATGGAGAAACACTATGTTGTATATATCCGTTAACTCTCGATTCCTCTACTTGTTTATGTAGTTCCACTAACTCTATAGTGGCCATTTTATAAGGGGTCTTTGATATGGGCCTTGACTAGAAATTAAGTCATTAGAAAACTCAATTTCCCACTCTGGAGGATGTCCAGGTAAATCCCTTAGAAATACATCAAGATATTCTTGCACTACTTGCACATATTCAATTTGAATATTTAATTCCTCATGCGTAGATATTGGTTTCTCTTCCTCCCCAATAATTTAATTTTGTAGAGCTACTGAGGGTGGATCAAGATGAGTAATAAATGGTGATGTTTCTTCTCTAAAAATAATGGATTCCACACAATTCTAAAAAATTGTAACTTCTTTCTTCTTGGAATATATCTTCTCATTATAATTTGATAGTCAATTCATACCAAAAATTATATCACAATCAGTCATTGTTATGATGATAAGGTCATAAACTGAAATATATTTATGTGTAATGAGGGGGACTAATTGACAAGCCTTTGTTGAAAAGATACATCCACTAGGGGGTTTAACCAATAACATCTTTATTAAATCAAATTGTACATATCTATTTTTATTGGAAAACATGGATGATATAAATGGATGTGATAATAAATAATCAAATAATGATTTGGCTATGTTTGATGAAACTATCAATGTATATTACACCACTTCGTTAAGAACTTCAACCTCTATGATCGCGACCGTATAAGCTTGGCCCTGATCCCTTGGCCTTATTTGTGGAACATTTCTCTAATACTTAAGATATCCATGTGCATAATTTCCTTATATATATGAAATTTTAGCACAAAACATTGGTATATTCTTTTTTACCCTTACAATAATGATCCTGGTGTCCTTTTTCTCCACACATGTAATAGACTCCCATTCCATTCAGGCAACTGCTATAGTGTTTCATACCACAACTACTAGAGGATGGAAATTCAACTCTTCCCTTATTCCCCATTTCTTTACTTCCTTTTCTAGACTTTTCAGCAGCCCTCTTCTTTTCTTGTTTTCCTTCAAATTTGTAATATTTAGAAAATTAATTTTTTTTATTGAAAGAACATGAGACTATATTTTGATATGATGAAAAATTTTGGGAGACTAGAGCCCTTTCAAGGAATGGTTTTGAACCATCAAAGACTCAATATACATTTATGAATGGATTTTGTATGTTGTTTATAGCATTCTTTTCTATCCTTGTGAAGTTAGCTTCATAATTTGCAACATTATCATCTTCTTTTTTCTTCAAATTCAAAAACTTTCTTTTTTATATCCTCACGCTGTTCAAGATGAAAATATTTCTATTGGAATATTTCCTTAAAGTCCCTTAATTCCTTCTCTTAAATATCTTACTCCTACTTTTTGTTTTGGATTAATGACCACCACTAATCTGCATCTCTAGATAGATGATTAAATTCTAGGACGACCTTCTCTCTTTCATTACATCTGAAAGCGAGAAACATCTTCTCTAGGGAATTTATCCACTGATCAAATACAAATGGTTTTGTAGTCCCATTGAATGATGGAGGATATTTTTTCATAATGCTATCTAACATAGCTCCTCCATGTGGTGGATCCAGATGCTCCATAAGTGTAATGTTATTAATCATAACCTGAATAAGTTATCCTAGTGTAGTTATAAGTTTCTCAACAATAGTCACATAACCAAAGCCAATATCTTTATATTGCATCAGGGGAAAATCCCTACAGGGGAAACATGCGTTCGTGCATTTTCTATTCCTTCTACTAGGCTCTATTTCTAAATAATGGCGTATAAAAGATTAGTTTATGAATCATAATGTATAATCTCAATGTAGAAAAATACTTATCATAAATTTAAATTCTATTCATAGATAAACTCATGATCATAAACGTGATATTTTTGAGGAAAAATTTACATTTAAATAATTCATAATGTTATGTAATGAATATGTGAATTATCTTAAGCATATCCCCCTAGATTTTTGGAACCAAGAGTGCAGTAAGGTCTATTGTTGTATACTAGGATACCCCGAGTCATTCCTAAAACTACTTGTGATATCTCTCACTCCTAGGCACATCAGTGCAAGATCCGTCTCGACCTTCTCGTATCAAAACAATGATGTATTTCATGAAATATCTACATAATCTATTCCTTAAAAAAAAACCAAAACATTCTTGTAAGTTTATCCTCAACGACTATCTTAGGGACTCTTTCCTAATCTAGGTTTTTAAATCTAGTTTCCATGTTTTCTACAAACTTCCTTTGATACCAACTATAAAGACCCAAACCCAATTTCCCAAAGTTGGTGCCTTATTTGATTACATTAGAATAAAAACAAGGAAAATGAATCCCGAAGGACCAAGTAGTATAGTATTATTGGAAATAAGATACATACATAAGTTCAACATTACAACTTGAAAAGAAATACAACATAGAAACTACTTTGACAACTTCCATAACTCCTAGGTCATTTTAGTATGTCATTCATAATAAAATTCTTCTTGTCCTGATAAAATGAAACATAATAAATGGGTGAGCTCAAATTCTCAATAAGAGTATGTAATACAGTAGAAGATAACATAAACATTATACACATTGAATAATTGAAAACACATGCCTTTAAAAAAACATTAACATAATATGAAAGAAATATGAAATGAGTAAATATTGTCATAATATAACATAATATTGATTATTTTACTTGTTAAATAACCACATGAACCATAAATAACATTTTCATAATGATGGAATGAATAACGTTGGGCAACATAACAATACTGTCAAGGCCATGTTCCAAGACCATAAATAATCATTTTGTCAAGGCCTTATGCCAAGACCGTAGTTTGTCTCATGATACATAACAACGCACCGAGGGGCTATGGAGGTCCCCACCAGATAATTAATATTTACAATTCATTCTTCATCTGAATGGGGATAATAATAATCAATATATATATTAATATATGAAATGAAAATAACTTTCTCAGAACATTAAGCATAAACACTAACCAGTCAGAGTAAATTAGTGAATGGTTTTAAGATAGAAAATCAAAAGACAAAAGAATCATAAACCATTAAATTAAATATGGATTATGATAACATGGAATACTAAATCACATAATAAATAATAATAAACAATAGTGGTGTAATATATGAAGATACTCTTATAAAATCTTCGTGTAAATCCTGAGATAAATACTCTTTTATATTGAAAAGAATGGTCATTTTGGAAAAATGTTTTTATAAAACTAGACATGAATTATGATAGCTTATTCATAATAAAATGAGTTATTTTATAAATATAATGGTTTCCAAAAAAATATTACAGAGTGCCCTATAAAATAGGTAAGGATTAGAGAAATTCACATGGATCGGGCTTGTATTTTGGAATAAACTTCTAAGGATTCTTTTAAAACATGAAACCATCCATATAATAAAGAATGATTCTGGTTGGTAAACATATATATAACCCTCACACATATTTTTTAGGAGTACATAATATTATAGAAGGGTTTCATTGATGTTATTATAAAATAAATGTAACCCGAAAGAAAATGGATGTTCGGGTGGAAAACCCCTTACCTTAGGTTCGAACGTGTTCCAATATTTAACAAAATATCCTAGAATATGAAATTATAATTATTAATAAATTTTTTCAGAACCTATTAAATGATTATTTATGATATCATAATTCTCTTTTGTTCATTTATTCCCTTAGTTATAAGTTATTATATTGAATTTCATTGTTCTTTAGTGTTCGTTTTCTTAATTTTCATAATCAGTTCACTTGTTTGTAAGTAATGGATTGTAATGGATGTAAATAATCAGAATGGAATTTAAATATTATTTATGAACTTTGAGAAGTTTTAGTGGTCATTTATATCATTTTTTAACATGGAAAGAGGGTGAATCATTAGATGAAATATTTATGACATTCACTTAGATTATTTAACAGTATTTTTATTATTAGAAACTAGTTTTTTCATATGATTTATTAATATGTATGTATATTGGTTACTTAATATTAATTATGTTATAATAATTATATTCAAGTCTGTTGCAACCATAAAATTTGTTTCATGACCAGTAATTATGGACAATTTGAAGAACAAAACTTCGTCTTCCACAAAGGTTATAAATAGGAACCAGAGGGATGTTGATTTAGTTTAAAAAATAAAAGAGAGAGAGAGAGAGTATATCGATAATGGTTGTTACATTCACATGATATAATTACATTATATAGATGATACTAGATCTATCATGGTCATTTGGACAGAAGTGGTGAGGATAGGTTTACAAAAGAAAGGAACTTGAAATGAAACTAAAAGAAAAAGAAAGGTTCTTTACCTCTTGATATAACCTCCTTGGGAACTTCCTTAAGGGAAGGGGTTTTGGTCTTTTTGGAAATACCATGAGCTACCTGGTACAAGGGAGTGACTATGGAATGCTATTTGGGAAGAACATTTTGGTTCTTAAAGGATTAGATGATTTAAGATAAGAGGAAGTGGTGGGGGGGTTTTATAGTGGAGGAGTGGAGTGAATTTTGAATATATAATTCATTATTTTATTATTTCCCTCAATGAAACCAATTTTTCTGATTCATGTGACCCAAAATAGTAATATGTTCATGTTAGTTCGAACCAAGGGACCTTACATCACTTATGATGTCATAAATAGTGTATTTAGCTGATAATTTGTATATACAGCATTTTACCGTATTTCACTATTCTTTAAAAATTCAGGAATTTCAGAAAAATCCCAAAAATTAACTCCTAAATTTTTTTGATGTGTAGAATTAAAAAGTCAACCCTATTTTTCAACTATAATTTTCTAAATATTATTAATTTGAATTTTAAATAAAGAAATAGTTAATAAAAAATAACAATTTTAAATGTACTATTAGTTTTATATCACATTGAAAAATTAATTAAGATCTCATTAGCCTATTACCTTAACAAAAATAAAATATTATAATTATTTGCTATCCATAAGGGTTATATTACTATTCATATTATGATTCATGAGGTTATGTTACTATTCACCAAAAATCATGTTTATTCAATCAGACTCCAAATGACTTACTAATCACAACTATAGATGACCATTTTTTTAAATTCCAAATATAGTAGAGTCAAAGTTGTGTTTAATGCCTATATTATAAAATGAATTTATTTTCAAAACCTAGGTGTGTTACAATGAATGGGTGAATAATGTTTTGACGTATATTCTCATTGCATGCATTTTTGGATTTTTGAGGCTTTTGGAATAACTATATTCGGATAGTGGAGTTTTTTTACTGTAGTAGTTACCATTCCTAAATTAAATTGCCTCCCTTTGAAGCACATTATCGTCAACCATGATAGAATCCTCTATAAGGAATGGATGTGGGAGGGAAATATATACTAGGAACAAGCCTTGACCATGAGACATCTGAAAATGTTTGATTAATCATGAAGTGTTTTTTGACAATACTGTTCCCCCATAAATAACAATTCTAATCCATGATTCATAGCCTCATATTTGTTTTTGGGTGACCAAGTGTATCTCGAGGTGTCCCTTCAACTAGGTCCATATAATCTTTGTAATATGGTGAAACCAGATAATTGGTATATCATAACTTTTTACTTTATTGGTATGATTGTTATGGTGGTATATATCTTTGATTTACCCAACCAATTAATGTTTATTACTGATGTTTTTAGTGTTTCATCATTTAATAAGTAAAACCCTAACCCGTATATTGTGTTGATTTGGGAGGAATTGGAAATCGAAATTAATTTTTCTATGTTTGAGAAACTAGTAAAATTATGGAATATTGATGGAAGGTTCATTAGCGAGAAGCCAATAACAATAGTTTAGTTTCATTGGATGAATGAGAACAAAGATCCCAATTCATGGAAATATTTGATTTTGGTGGAGTGGTATCCTCATTTATTCTCTGATTTGACAATATTTTGACTATATAAGGGTTGAATATTTTAATTCTGGGGAGAATTGTTATATATGTGGTGTTCTAATCAAGTATTGTTTATTTATTATTGTTCTTACCTTTTTTTCAATAGCTATCCTAGCTATATTTCATGAAAAATGATTATTTTGGGTATAATGTTTGAGGTGCATAGTTGGTATAAGATTTAGTGAAATTCTACACCTTCCTAGTGAAAACCGTGTATCCCTAATAATAAAACTTATTCAGTTGTACAATGGACTTCACAAGCTGGTGAATCTCCCAAGATTGTTGTGTAACATAGAATGTGGAACTATTTAGGCCTAATGTATAGGAACTTGGGCATTCTCAACTCCAAGAAAACCCGACAACCACTGTTACTCATAAACATCAGTGTAACATAGTTATTGTACAGTCTGGTAGATAGTGTGGCAAGACCATGTGGCCTTCTAGAATTATAAAAATATTTGAATTCCAATTATACCCCTTTATAATTTTAGCCATAAATCCCCCCACATTCCACCCATTTTTTATCCTCCAGTATAGGGTACAACACCCTCTCATCTCTACTGCTCCTTTGGAAAATTATTGAGTGGTTTTTTCTTGTATTTTTCAAAAACCATTCTTCTATGTCAATCCTCTTTAGATCATTCCACAATTGTATCTGCTCTCTTCATTTTTCAGGTATCTTTTCACCAGAAATGGTGTTGATGTAAAATGAGTTCAACCTCATAATATTGGGGTTAATCATGTTTGTTTTTATATATTCTTTGATCTTTGGGATTTTCTCAATGTGTGGATTGTTTTTTTACCTATATTGTGAGGTTTCAAGAGAATAATTGGTGGTTCCTTGTCATGAAATTAAATTATTGTTTTATAAATCTTGATTTGGTTTCAAAATATGTATTTAAAAGTTTTTTGTCAGTGAAAATGTTGTTTTATAAGGTACGTATTGTGAGGCCATGGTTTTAAAGAGACTAAACCTTTGTAGATGACTACTATTCATGTTTGGATTATGGATAATGAAATTATTGATGCAAAAAATGGATTTTCATAATGTGAAAATATAATAAGGAAATTGGGATACCCAATTATCTTGGTGAGTTTCTATGGACTAGTATTCCATCTAAATCAATTTGGAAATGACACATGCTATGTATATTGCATAAAAATTAATAATAACTAAACGAATGATGATTTTAAAGGATTAATATAACTTTTTTGTGACCTCTCTAATGGATCATACATGATGATGGAATAAATTGACTGATCACTAAGGCATGAGAATAGAATATTCCTAATGAGGTAACTGATTATGGTTTTCCCATGGTTATATTTTGGTGTTATTACCAATTTCAGTTATCTTTTTATTGTTCCTTACTCTTATTATGATTAAACATGTTTTCATTAAAAATTTATTAATTTCATTTTTGGGAAACTATCTTGTTAATTATTTATTTAATGTCATTTTATGGAACTATCATGGACATATCCTATTAGTAATGTTATCTCACACACTATATATGCCCTAACATGTATGTGGACAATTTTATGTTTGATTCAGGTAATGGAAAGGTATTTTGTATAAGTTATGGTGGTTTCTCATGCTTATGGTTTCTATAAGGGCGAGTGTCGGTGGTGCTGACATGGGGGTATCGACCCATGTATTACATGGAGGTTCCGTTCATCTAGTAAATACCCTCCACAATATATTTTATTTGTCTCCGACTATAATTTTCAAATGACTATCATCTATTTGTATCATTACACAACTTTTTTGTATTTCATTGATATTGGATATGTTGAATTCAATTATATCATGGTTATGGATTAAATTTACTTGGATTAACCCATCTTAATAGAGACCCACATTTCCTTGTAACTGATTTCCAGCTTGTGGGGATTGAGAATTTCCTTTGGTCCATTTCACAGGGAGGGTCGAGTGTCAGGTAGGATAGTAGCCTATACTCATTCCTGATATTTCATATTGAATAAACATAATAACATGAAATATAATGAAATTAAGATAAAAATAAAGAGAGTGAAGATAGAAAGGGATAGAGTTTGAAGCAGCTCAATCTCATTACCACCATTTTGACAATTTTTAATAAAATTTCCCTTCATAAGGTAATGAATGGATATTAAAATAAGATTTGAAAACAATAACATTATGTTATTGAAGAACATATTAAATTAGTTGGTATGATAATTATTTAAATGTAATTATCCATTTCCTTTGTATTTATTTCTTTAGTGGATCTTCTTCATAATGATATAACCTTCTCATATTATCCATAAGAGAATATTTATAAATTAATTCTCTTGCTTATTAGTTAGAAATGGGATAATTGATTGATATTATTCATCAATAAGAACTTACAAACATACCCAATAGAGTTATAAATATTCATTACAAATTATGATAAAAAATGTCATAATACATTACATAGTCACAAAAACTTTGGATTACTTTATATGTACTTTGGACTAAGTGGGAATGTGGTCACTTGAGCTTATGGTCAGTTGAGAATGTAGTTACTTGACATGATCACTTGACATGATCACTTTATTTTTAGAAGCATTAAAATAATTTAGTCATGTGGTGTGTTCAACTCATAAAAAATTCACTTTCCCTTAGTATGGTTTATTGAAGTTGTCATATGGTAAGTTGAATCATTTGTGTGGTCACATGAACAATTCATGTGGTCTGTTCTGTATACATGTGGTTAGTTTGAGACAGAAAGAATTGTTTCTCATCTTACACATGGTTACCTATCTGTTCATGTGGTCACATATATATGGACATCTAACCATTATAGTTAGTTGAATGTCTTCATACATTTGGTTGATATGATAACTTGGAGACATTTTCATTTCTGGTAGTTTGTCTAAAACAAGATTTGATATAATAAACATAGATTATACTAACAAATAATTAACATGATTTTTTTTCTTTAAAATAATGCATTATTGGATAAATATAACTCAATTGATTGCCTTTGGATATTTTACCTATAATAAAAAATCAAGAATCTAGGTTACTAGTCCCTAAAAATAGTCATCCCCATGATTTTCATATCCTCCATGAAATACAATATCTTTAATATTCATGAAAAATAATTAGCCAACTCTTGAATCCACATATTTTTTCAATATTCAATAAGAACAACATCCATTTATGAAATATTGGGAATAAAAACCCAGCCTCAAAATATTTTGTTAACTATTGTGGTTGAGGTTACTTGATATGAATCATTCCATAACCCTGAATGCATAAAACATATAGTTTCATTACCTTGAAACCTAATGAGATCCATAGTTTCACCTATTTGACATATAAAACATCTCCTAATTTCCCTAATCCATGAAACAAATAGGTTAATTCATGTACATTTCTTCCTTGAGGTCACCACCAAAGAAATCAATTTTTTATTCCATCAGTTCCAAATCAGAACTATCAGAAGTAACTATACTCTACACACTTTATATGGTATTATATTTAATTAAATGTGAATAAATATTTGTTATGTTAACTCAATTTTTATTTTCCAATAATTACATAGCATTCATTTGTTTGTTTGTTTTCCTACCATCAGATTCTTCATTATAATATAAAACCAATTTATTATCATGTTTCATATTTAACTATGATAGTTATATTGACTTCCATGTTGCATTCACATTCAATAAATTCGAATCATCTTGTAATTATAACACCCACCTCATTGAATCTCTTATACTAGCCACTTATTTTGGGATCCTGATTTATATTATATCTATTAAAATTAATTTCTGAAAGTTAAACCCACACCTTAGTATCAATCTTGGGACTCTTGTAGATCTCTATAATTTACATATGGATATACCATATACTTTACTGCTAGTTCTATAATTTCACCTAATGATTCTCTAACCTAATCCTATAATGTCCCTATGAATCTAGGCATATATTCTACTTGCCTAACTTCTAAACATTCAATACCACTTAATATCTTTGGATGTTTTATCCATATATATCATTCATTCATTCCAACAATGATATGTTCAAAGGAATCTTTTTTACAAACATCATTTTGACCAATTCAAGTTCAATAAACAATACATTATCATTGAATAGAAAATTCCAACATGTCATTATGATCTATTTTTTATCATTAAAAATAGAATATCTAATGTTTTTATCCTTTTATAATATTGAAACAAATGTATGAGACTATTCATATAGTTATTCCCTATCCTTGGAAGAAACATATACAAATGAGAGTATTTTAAAAAATTAAGGTTGTTTTCCTGAACTTTTTTTTTGTGTAATAATATCTTCGACTATCTCTTAATCCGTTTTTGTAGAAAGACTCATGTTATCTACATATGGTGTGTAGTTGATCACCCTTACTAAAATATCCATAGATTTTTTGAGGTGAAATATCATCCTCTGTTTGTTTTCTATTAATTATTAATTCATCCACTATGCAAAAATATTTTACTCTATTATTAAATTAAAAAATTTCTCTATTTTGATTCGATTTTGTTTGAAAATGTTATGGAAATTCCTACTAATGTATTTACCATTGTGGTAAATCATTAATAATTTCATAGTTCTACTCTTATACCTTTCCACCAAGTCATTCTATATAACAAACAATCCAAATATATTGGAATTATATTTCACGAAGTAATCCCATAGTTTCTTGGTTTCATCATTAATGAATGCGATGATGAAAAAAGACTCAACGTGAAAATGAACTACTTCCATACCCAAAATATCATGTGAATATGTTCTAGCATTTAAAATATATTCTCTATTATATTCATAATAAACTATTCATGTCTATCCATTCTATGTACATATCTATCATAACCACTAAACTACGTGTGATCGATCATCCACATACCCAATGATTCAAGATATTTCATTTTATTCTCATTGGGATGTTTTATATTACAATTACAAAACTCTAAACAATCTTATGTTGAAGAAAAAAATAATAAAGCAATCTAATAATTTGGTTAGATAGAATTTCTTATTATTTACTCTTCAATCCTTTACTAGGAAAACTAGAGTAATATTACAAAATTCATATGTTAATATCATTTAATATATGATTCATCTAGCTAACCAAACCAATGTTTGTTCTTTTATGTACCATGTCTGTGTTGAACAAAATTTAACTCCAGATAGAATTTTTTCTTCATATGGACTACAACATATACCTTTCATGTGATATCAAGATAATCAAATTTATATAATTGAACCTTATATAAACATATAGATACATAATTCAACATATATACCTTCTCTTACATGGAGTTAACTAATGATATATATTCAATGATTCATGATTTTCCCAAAACGTTGACACACATCAATAAGCAATTGCAACTTTGAAATGAATAAATGGAATTTCAACATAAGAAATATGACATTCTGGTGATCCCCCTTTGATTCTAGAAATAAATTTTTAAATTTTGTATATTATCATAGTTCAAATATATGGAGAGGGTCTATTCGGTTGACCTTGACTCTTATCTATACAACAATATTTTTTATTTTCTAAATATTGATCTATGATTAAGTGACCATCACTTACCTTCCACATTCAATGTGGTCTTGGTAGGATCAAGGAATTTCTTTATTCTATTTTTCCGTTCATAATTAGATTTATAATAACCTTAAACCATAATTCATTTTTATCAAAAATAATATGTTATGGAAGTAAATATTTTAACTCACGACTCTAGAAGTGATGATAACAACAAAAACTCCCTCACATTTATGAGAATTTTCATTTTAATGACTTGGGTAGAATTCAAACCATGAAATATTCATTGAAATAATTAGCTATTAATATTTTTTTGGATATCCTCATGTTGGAAAACCACTTTATCATGAACTTTTTATCCTTCCATATCGGCTTCTCATACATTTCTATCATAACTTTCCTAAACAATTATGTCTTCTTCTTCTTCTAGATATTAAAAGAATTTTCCTAATGACATATTGATCAACCAAAGTTACGCTTTATCTATCCATTATCATTTCTCTTTATTTCATACCGATTGAATCTCTTCAATGGAAAATCCAAATCCTCCTAAATCAAGTAGTCATCCATGTATATCCTCAAGAATCCAAATTATGACCCATGAATCATATATATTTGGACCTATCTTTCATTAAATAAAATTACTTGTGATGTAATGACACCCAATTAATCAATATTATATCAATGTGAATGATATCTGAGTCTTCTAAGATCACAAAGGATTCCAGATCCAATATGTAATACAAATTTTTGGGATCCCATCAATCGATCACTAGAATAAATAGCCTCCAATACTCTAGATATTTTATAAAAAACATTATAAACATCCCATATTTGAAAATTCATTTGATTTCAATGTACTATAACATAAGAATATTTTGTACCCTAAATCATTAAACATATTCAACATATCACACACACATGGGAAACTCAAAACCAACCATTAAACCAATATAAAATCTAAATGAGACAATGATTTATTTTATTTTTAAATGAATTCATATGTCCATGGGAAAACACTACTACAAATCCTCTATATTTGGATGATAAATAGAAGTGTAATAACATTAAAAACCATCCAATAAAATTATTAATCCATGACCTCAATATGATTTTTGTATTTTTTATTCTCATTTTTATAGTCATCAACTTCTAGGCATATAGGTTCACCAAAGTATATACATTATATAATTAATTTTTTTAATCATGAAACCACAATTTTCATATATAAACCTTCAAATTGATTTTTTGCAACACTTGAACCATCATCTAGTCTACTTAGTTCTTCCAAAATATGAGACTAGAAATTATAAACTTTTGGTGAATGATTCCCCTACTAACTATTTCCTCTATTATTGCTAAACATAAGGTCTGTTTTATATTCTTGTTTTTCTCACTCTAATCAATTAATAAAAATAGGAATTTGGAATTCACATTCGTATGAACCCTTTAATGTATAATATGAAATCACAAAGTCATATTTCTATAAAAAATTATAAATAATCCGTTCATCTACATCTTACCTGTTAATATAAGATATACATGATATTAAGAGTATATATTTCCAATAATATAACTAAACAATAAATTTTGTGAGAAAAATATTTTGAGGTAAACATAATATCATTGAATCCCATCTCAGTAATTGATCTATTTTTCCTAAGGGGGTCCTAGAAATCTATAATTAAATGCATTAATTCTTACCTACATTTCTTATAATAGTTATGCCTTGTCCAAAGATGACGTAAATAAATATGAACTCAACTCTAATCTCTATAAATATTAGTACATGATAACTAAACAACCACTACCTTATATTATCATAATATTTCTGTCATTGTTTAGAACAAATGAAAAACTACCCCATTTAAATAATTGAAGTTATAGAACCATAATACTATAGAAATCCACCATGAATATTGTAAAATATTCAACTATTCTTGTAATGGATATTAACCTTGAACAATCAAAATTGGATCTCAAAGAATCATTGTACAAAAAACTATATAAATATCTACTACAATACATTATGAGGTATCCTTACCTAGGAAATGGTCATCCCACATTCAATATATGTACTTAAATAGTTCAAATTATTATTGGTGTTCATTAAGACATTCTAGGATAGTCCTAAGACACAATGTTTATTCACCCTCGAATAGAATAAGTGATGTCTAAAAAATACTATAACAGCCTTTTACATGAAAAAAATAAATGAACCATTTTTTGAGTCCCAAAATCATTATTCTGTTCTCGAAACTACAATAATAATCATGAGGAAGTCACAATTTTTGTATTTTCAGATGATTGATGAAATTGATTTATCATCATCATTAAATTAAGAGTGATAAGTCCTAATCCCAATCAATAATTTCAAATCCCTGAATCGCTCATATTAATTTTTCTTTTGTATTTAAAATCACTGTGGGGGGGATATGTGTTGATAAGCTCTATCACAATATCTTCCAGTAGTTTATCCCTCAACTCCATATGATCTATTATTTTATTTGATATATTGTATTATCAATCATTGTGTTCTTAGATTTCAATGCAGTAATGTGTAAATTTTAGAAAATTTGTAAACCCAATTACATCCCCTAAGTTATCATCCCATGAAATCCTTTGTAATTGTAGAAGTGATCAAATGATATAACCACAATTCATAAATCCAAATTCACTTACCAATGGAAGAACTGAATGAAAATTCACAAAGGCTATCCATTCTCATCCTTTTGATGTCACCTTGACATTTGTCGTGAACCTCGACTCATATAATCAACAAAAAAACACCCATTTAATATCTCAATCAATACATGTTCGGATAGAATATATTCATTCCATATTAGTGATAACATTTTTAGGTATCATCTATTCCATAGTGTGATCCCAAGATTACATCCCTACCATGTACTCTATCATAAATAGAAAATTCCTATGATCATGTTGTTACTTCTAATAAAAGTATCTACCTAAATAAGGTGAGGCTAGACTCTATCGGGATATCTTACACTTAAACTAAATATGCAACAATAAAAATGGATCATTTTAGTGTTTATAAGAAAGGGTTCCAATTAGAAAAGGGTATATATTTTAATTAATATCTTATCTAGAACTCTTGGGTCAAATCATATATAAGATCCATATATCAATGTTCTTGACCACTATCTTCTAAATCCCATTGAGAACCATCATGATGAAGATGGTAAAAGAAGTGGAACGACACATCATCCACATAAAACAAAAACGTTTTCACAAAAAAACCCATCATTATGATCTAAATAAGTCAATTGGTCACCAATGTGTCATTGTTCCATAAAAAATAATTGAATGGGGAATAAACATCCGGTATTATGGTGAAAACCCCAAATGAAATACATGACCCATTGTCCCAATTAATTTTTATTGACAAAGAATATCTCCCACCCTAGAACCCATGACGCCTCAACAACTATAACTCATCCATCACAGAAAATTTAGATAAAGTGTCATACTACACACTTGAAACTACCCTATACTCTATAAGACGACATTGTCCCCTTTAGTCATGGTGAATGGAAACCACAAAAATTGGTCATTGAATCAAATCCACATCACTAAATTGAATAGTGACCATAAATTTCAATCACTGACATGTGTTGACGACAACACTACCTTGGAATGAAATCTTGCTAAATATATAGTAGAACAATATTGTTTATGGGATAAAAACACACATGGAAAATAATATATAGTATAGTTGATATAATAAAGAAAAGTCATAAAGCACATCTTACTCACTACATGATATATTAACCAATATATTAATTCCCTAAATCCAATTTCATAGATTTTCAAGTAACTCAACACATGATCAGAGTCCTCTTGAATAATTATGTATGATTATACTCAAACAATACTATCCATGGTATCATATGAAAACATAACATTCAATATCATTGTTCCACTACTTCCAAACCCAATCAAAAATTGTATATTATCTACATACTCTTTCCAAAGGTCTCAACTACTTTGTTACCACAATCACATTACTCGACCCATTGAGACCCAATAGCTTTGTGATAAGTCATGTGTTTCACTGCATTACCAACATTAACATTCAAGAGTCTAGTAACATGAAAAAATAAATAATAATAGGCATGGTAGGATTTAACCTATTAAAAACTAATAAAAATATTTACAACTCCAATAGTACACTATATCCTTCAAACTCATGGGAGACATAAATGATAGAAATATAAAGAATACATGTATATGTAAATAAAGATCCATTATAGTGAATCTCATGAAGCCTCTAGTAAAAATAAAAATCAAGAGGCCAATATCCCTTAAAGACCAACACATGATATGTTTAAACTCTTGCGGACCTGAACTCCAGATCCGAACTCCATTAGAAACTAACACCACCAGGTTATCAATCTTTATGAGAATGTGGTCCCTATAACAACCTTAATTATTTGTAACCACTATTTGCCTCTATAAATCATCCCTACACTAGTCATTTTTTATATATAGCTACCATGGATATACCTGAATAATGTTTCTTCTACATAGACACAACACATGTGGAAAAAATGCCCATGTGTTGATGACTATTAAGTAACTCTTCTGACACAAAAAAAGATACAACTAAACTAATGAGTCAACTATTTACCCATGATCAGTTGAAATATTATGTACTTGTAAAACAATATGAAATATTGACGTTCATATATAATGGAATCCATGAAATAAGGTGTAGTAAAGACAATGTATGATTTGTTCCACTAATGATTTCAACTCATATATTACCTATGTATACCTATTTTAGTAGATTTATATTGTACAATAATTTTAAGAAATATTCATTTTATATCATAATGAAATATGAACATGTTAAATATATCCTAGGGAATTTGATAACTAATAAGAATATCCACTATAACTCCTATGAAACTCTCCCAGGACTACTATGTAAAATGAACATTGGCATGGAATAAATTAATCAAAATATGACTATGACCACAATATTCATGTTCAATGTAGCAATGACTACTAGAACTATTTTAGGGAATATGCCTCATTGAATAGAGGGAAATCCCTTATTGATGTATAGAAACAATATGGGTGGGTGAATTCATCCTCATGAATGAGAAATTTATGAAAATTAATCTACCCAAACCTCATCACCTATATAATAATAGTGGGTGACTCCTACCTCACTATTAAAATTCATAACAAAATAGGGAATAACAACCACTAATGATTTTTTATCCATACCCAAACACATGGTGGAACCACCAAACTCTTGATTTAGTGGACTTGTGCCTCATCCCAATGTGGAATACTGACTGTACATATAGCATATAGTCTTTGTACCTAATGAGGATCTATGGGGTACCGAATCCATGATCAATATGTCTCTAATTCCCATAATAGGGGACCCACACCATAGAGCCTGAATGGGGTATCTAATTCATCACTATCATAAAGGAACTAAACACTGGTATCTTTTTTGTAGTGGATTACCAACTCTAGGATTTATCCAAAACAACTTACTCAATCATTATCATATCATTGGATATAATATCCTCAATATTCCGTAATTGGTTAACAATCAATCACTATGCTCAAAAGGGAATTTTAGTTTTAAAATTTAAATAGAAAACCTATAAGAGAAAACTACTCATAGTCATAATTTTGATACATGAGAATAATGATATATAAGACATCAGAGTACACATAGTACCAATCATTTAATCTAATATACAAGGAATGTGATCCTAAGGAAAAAAATGGTTATGTACTCTAGTAATTTTTCATATGATGTCAATCTATATAAAATTTCTTATAATAGTACATGGATAATGGGTATCATCAGTCTATATGGTTGATAATAAAAAGTAATCCCTTTTATATTATTTACATATACATAGTGTTTCAACATCACATACATGAGGTCTTAATCTCTTGGTGTTAGTCAGAATGTATCACGAGAACCATATTTCATGTGTTTCTAAACTATATAATATGTTCTCTAAGCTACATAGGCTATGAGGAACATTGAAAACCATGAGATTGTATCTATGAAAAGTAAATTCCATGTTATGAAACAAATCATGTGTTATAAACTACATAACATGTATATCAAATAAGGTTCAGGGGTATGTGAGCCACACCCCAAGTGGTTTAACCTATCACTAAAAATAGTATGTATTAAAAATACACACATTGTGATATTCTTATAACATTTCTAGAAACCCTAGTTACACAGATAACTACATAGTGTGTTCTTAAAATCACACTGATGGATATTTATAGGAATTTTAGGAATTAGTCTATTCGATTCTTTCTTATAATAATCTAAGATTTATATTTAATGCATATTATATAAAATGATATATTAATATTGATGATGTATTAGGTTTCCTATATCCTATTATTTTTTCCCAACCAATATGAGATATCAGGTGCATGTGAATCACCATGTCTTCCAAATGCTATTATAAACACTTATGAATCATTAAGATTGTTATTTTATTGAATGAATAACATCTCATGATGTTGAAATGATCACCATTCATAAAATTACTATATTATTACATTAGGTTAATGTATACTGTCTTCCTAATATTGGAATCTAATTCTCAACATCCATCATTGAATAAAGGGATTCTATATTTGGGTATCAAATCCTTCCATTGGTGTGGGATTGGTGATTATATCATTCCATGATAAATGTATCTTCTTCTATGTTCTGTATTTTTCATCAAGCATATGTTTATAACACACACTCCGAGTTAGAGGGATCTTTTCATAAAATATATGTAATCCAATGGCAGATTTACTAATATTTGATGTGAGAGTTATTCAGTTATCACTAGGTGGCCATCATCAAATAGAATCCATTGAAATATATCTTAATGACATAATGACAAGCATGTTATGACCACATGGGATATAATATAAACTAAGAGGGCTGAATTAGTATTAAGTTAGTTTTATTCCAATTTAATGAATTTATCCCTTCACCTATTTAATCATTTAAGATATTGATTCTCCCTTTTTCATTTCCATTGTCATATGAAATTAGGTAATGAATGTAGATAATGTCACGTGATATTTTAACAAGGTTCACTTCTTAGAAATATTTTATAGTCATTTTTGACTATGATGATGATTGATAAATAAATTTTACCCTATTATTAGGTGAAAATTTTAATGTTTTGGCTCATAAAAAAACCTAAAACAGTGTGCGGTTCCGAACACTATATAGAGAGGATATAAAAAAATCATGTTTACCTATACTATTTATAACATGGTCCACTTGTATATCTAAATAGAGATTTATTCTATTACTATATATATTATTACACTTAATCAGTTATTTTTAAACACCATGAATGTACTTCAATAGTTGATACATATGATGAATGTCACATTTCTTCTATGGATTCTTCAATATATATTACATTCACTAAAAATAAAGTGAAAATACTATTTTTTACCCCTTTTACACATAGAAGTTGATACAACCTTCTTCCACTTGGCTACATTAGAATATAATGCTATATCTATAGAACAGGTATATGACTACTTCATCCTCTATTTTAATCTGTTTCAATACTTATAAGAAATATCTTCAATCCATGAAACCTATAATGAACAGAACTTTATTTTTCATGTGATCCTCATGGATAGAAAATACATATCATCCTTTTCTTCATCATATGAAATATATTTACAAAAATTTATTCTCCACCCTTTAATATTTTTTGTTAAAATGGATATGAATAGTTCTTTCCTCTTCTATATTTTTTCTTCATGTAGACAACATTCATTGGTTTTTTCATTCTTCTCCTATTATTTGAAAATCATTAATTTTCCAGGATATCAAAATATCTATTCTTGTTATTGATTTCGCACAGAGAATACACTCTGTATAATAAATGTGTCAAATATACATACCCTACCCCTTCATCAACGTATAATATATATATTAATATATTATAATATTGACTAATTAATCTATTTCTTTGATATTAAAAATGTCATGTGAATTCATCACTATAAATGAACCTGATTTTTAGTGTTTTAAAAATAATGGGATATTTGATCTTAAAAAACTATAAATTATTTGGTCTTTCCCTTCATTATTATATTTCAAATATCTAATAAAGACTTGGTTAATGATCCAGTTATTCCTTTTTGATTATTTCCATGATATATGGAATTATCATCCATTAGTCACCATATAAAATATACACCCAATATCAATATTCATTCATATTTTATCTAAATTATATATGTAAATATCATCAAACCTTCAGTCTAAAATATAAATATATTTATACAATATAAATGTATGTATAGTTGAATATGTATTAGTTGTGGTAATGCCTCCCTTCCTTCATCACACATACCACACTGTTATTTATTCAGTTCTTGCATTAAACATCCTTTAATATGATTTCACATTTGATGATATAGCCAGAAGGTCTGATCCAAGAAAGCATGGACCACAAAATTTATTAATAAAATAAAATTACAGAGGCATCAGAAAGGAAGAGAGAGAGAGATATTACATGTAGAATCACTTAATTCTTGATATAATTGTCAATAAGTTAGGATAATGTTAATTTTTATCAATATGTTAATATCAGTAATGTTCAATTCATAGTTTATTTTCTTAAATATTCTATTCATAGAACATATATTCTCCATGAATATCTCTTCCATTTCCACTTCATACTGTATATATAACCTCTTCTCATATGTGATACAATTTTCATAAGTGACCAATTCACAAACATCATTTATTACATTCACATTCCCAAATTAAAAAAATTCTAATATTTTTTTTCAAATACATAAAAAATTTGTGGGAATTTCATTTACATGGTCACCCATCACATAACAAAAATCTATTACATTTACCATTTATCTTATTTGAATTCATATATTCAAATTCACCTATGTAACATGTTCCCTTATTTGAAAAGTTCACACATGTGACCAATGATATATACAAGTTATTTAAACTTAGAGATATACATTCTTGATCATTAAGATACACAATAGTTCATTAAACTATATAAATCACCAATATAAGGACATCCAAACATGGATATTCTATTACATGGTGAATTTATGAAAATTCTCACATGTGGTTTTGAACTTCAACAAAATGTAACCAAAATTTATCTTCCCAATTTTAAATAATTTTTCATTATTTCAAAATTTATTTGAATACATATTAAATGAATCATGGTTACTAGTATAATGATATTTATTCCCAATAAGAACGCATTATATTTCATCAATTTAATTGCATCTACTCTTCTTTATATTCATCTTCATATATAATTTGAGGCATATAAAACCATATTATTCTACCACTTGATCTACCACTTGATCTATCACTATACTTGTAGTACCTTCATATTCCATAAACCCAACATTTTTTTGAAAATTAACATCATCATGTGTTAAATTATCTTACCATGCATCAATTATGGTTTCTTTATCAATCAAGTTCTCACGATATCTTCTTTCATAGTCCCATTATCATCAAACAAAAGCTAATACATATGGATATAGCATTGAAATGTTCAACACACATGGATTCCTTATCATCCATAATAAATAAATCATCCTCATCATATAAATTTAATATCAAAGCTAATTATTCTTTAACAATATATTTACATTCCTTGAAAATAATTCCTTAAAAAAATATAAGTCAACCAATTATTGATCAATACACTTTTTTATTTTATTCATTAATATTTTGATTTTATGATAAATGATTTTTTAATTTTTTGGGTTTCTTATATTGCATTGAACATGAATTTTAAATTTAGAATCCAAAAATGGTATCTAATCCACATTAGTTATTTATTCAACATGATTTTATACTAATTTTTCAAGAAATGTTTTTCAAAAAAATTTATGGCTATATTAAAAAAATGATATGATGTGGATAAATCAGTATTGTTGGATTTCCCTATTAGTATATATAATATAGGATATTGTAATATTGGATTTTATTTTTCCCATTGACATATTGTATGGATTGGTGAATCACAATGTACTACTTATCAAATATGATATGGTTAAAAGTTGGGAAAAATAGCTCCAATTGTATGATGAGATTGAAATAAAGTTTATGATAGATAATGATGTTATCTATAATGAAATATGATATGGATAAAATGTGGTAATTTTATTTTGTGTAATTAATATTATATTTTGTAAATTTTTTTATAAAAGATAAGTGTTTATAATTGTTAATGTAGTATTTTAATTCCAAAATAAAATATCAAATTTTCATATAAATTTCAGTTTTTTCATAAATTAATAAAATATATTTTTATTTGTACAATTTAAAATATTTATTGATATAGAGTGAATATTATGTATTCCTAAATTTATGTGATTAATTTTTTCTTATAAAATTTTCATTCCATGTACTACATGAAAGGTATTAAAATATAATATTTATTTATCATTATAATTGAATTTCATTATTTATAAATATATTATATTAAATTTATATGATGAATTTATTTTATACATGTTAGGATCTAGAGTATTATTAAAATTTAGCCATCTGTTATGTAAAGTACCAAGGGTAGAGGGAATTTGGGACAGACTACACGTTTTCCTATAAGATTATTACTTTCCTATAAATGTTATGGTTTGATATCTATTATTTTATTCTTAATGTTATGTTGATTATTGGGTTTCTATTATACAGAGTCTTTTAATTAATTTCCTTACTCCACCAAATGCATGGGAATTAATTAGATATTATTATTTTTTATGGGTTCTATTTTTTGTAACCCGAATAAAGAGTTTTGTAAATATTTACACAATAATATGGTTTGATAATATTTAATAGGTTGATGGACTTTCAAATAAAAATCTGATTTACTGGATTCATTTATCAATAAATAAATAAAAATGATAATAAAAATACCACATGTGATTATATTTTTAAGGATTTAATATACATGAGATGTTTAATAAATGGTGAGATTAAGAAATCCCATTAATAATTATGTATAATATTCCTTATAAAGTAAATAAATATAAAAACCAAAATCGACTAACAATATATGATAATCCCAAACTAGTGTAACCATGGATTATATTTAAGTAGGGCTTGGTGGATGTGGATACCACTTTGATCATTGGGTGACACGTATTTGGGAAACCATATGATTTAAGATACTAGACGAATATATGGGATTATTATCCTGATTATATATATGAGAAAATATTTTTCACTAATCTATCAATGAGTATTATGTGATATTATTTGAAAAGTGGCCTTTTTTATTAGATAATATAATGATGTTCATTCCAAATTATATTCAATATATAATAAAAATAAGATTATAGACCAATAAAGGTGATGATGTGTGGGGGAATCATCTTAGTATGAGTATATTGATTAAAATTCATTGATTAAAAAATATAATACATAATAATTTACCATTAGTATGACATTGTTATAGAATTTTTCATATATATATTGATTATAATTCTTTATTTTCTCATATGGGTGACATGTAAAATAATTATAGATAACTATCTATGTTTTAAATTTGTTCAAAAATATAATTTTATTATGTATTTATGGTAGAAAAAATGGGTTGGTTCATACCATTTACATTGAAATTCAACTATATTGTGATAAAAATAGAGCTATTTTATAGACAATGATCCCCAGCTTCACCAAAATACTAAAATCATCCTTTCAAAACTCCATTTAATTATATTTATTGTTTATTGAGGTGATATAAATATATATATTGAGTAGCTATAGATAATAATTTAGTGGATCTATTGATAGATAAATTTATTAGGATAAATGAAGATTGGCATATAAAGTCCTTGATAGGAAATTAGAAAACACTTTGATGGTTCTGTTACATTATTTATTGAAAAAAGATATTTGATAACATAGGTTTTGGATCATGAAGGTGTCTTGTAACATTTAAATTCTACTAGAGGTTTTCTGGTCCGAAATGGGATGTTTTAGAACTAGATGTTTAATTGGTCGTGTTTAGATAGTGGTGTGTGGTAGTATATTCAACATAGGGTTTTATCAATAGTAATGTCTGAGTAACTACTGTTTTTATAGACTATGTTGGAATGAATATAATTATTCACAATATTTTAGTGGTTGAGGATAGTTTTTTATTGGAAATCAGAGTTATCCAAGTCTAATGGTGAGTCATTTATGAATCATAGAATGTAATGGAACTGGTTGAAGAGTTATGCCTCACATTGAATATCTCATGAAAGAAAACATTTACATGGGTCTTGTATTAATATAGTACTGTAACAAACAAAGATTTCTAAAAATAAAACCATTCTTAATAGTATATTTGAAACAAAACACCATGTTTAAATGAAGAGTGGTATTTTATATTAGATAAACATGAATATTATTACCTAAGAATTGAAATTTTCATTTAGAAAAGTAGGAAATAATTTTGAAAGTAATTTAATATGGTCTTATCTAAATGTGATATATTTATAACTATTTACTTAAATTTTTATAAAGACAATATATACATCGAAAATACATTTATTCTAATTTTTTTTGACTTTTGAGAATGAATAATAAAATTAATTTTTTATAATTTTATAAAATTTATCTGAAAAAATGTATTCAATTATTTCAATAAAAATTTCAAAATTACCTTATAGTGATTTATTTATAATTTTCTTAAAAGAATAACTTCTCAATGAATTAAAAAAAGGAATAATTTTTAATAATTTTTTTTGTTTAAAGAGTTTACTTTTTATAATTTTTCTTAAAATTTTTTCCAAATTAATATTAGTGAAATAATAATAAAATAAATCATGTATTATTTAATTGGAATCATTTTTATTTTTAATATTATTATAATTTATTAATGCTTTTAAACATTTTTTCTTTGGAATTTTTTTTTCATTGCATTTGTGGGTATAATATTAAATTAAATTTTAAAACTTTTTTAAATTGCATATGAAAAATTAGAATTAAATATTAATAATTTACATTATTAATATTTTCTGATATGTTCAAGATATTTTTTGATCATTTCGAATTAAAAAAATTACAAAATGGATCACATTAAAAAATGTTTACCAGGGTTGTAAAACTCAAAATATCATCGTCAAAATGATTTAATTTTTTTTTTCAAATTCATATTTTTTATATATTGCTTCATAATATCATATTATTACGAATAATGGTCTATTTATATCTATTTTCATATGATAAAATTTCAGTATAACTTTTTATTTTCTATAATTTAAAGTGTGTCATATCCCCCACATAAAAAAGATATCTCCACTACTCTCATGTTCGCACATCAAAATACATTTTTCATAAAATACCTACACAAATACCATACATAATTTAATCATGAAATACTTGAGGTATGTTTTATTATAAACCAAACCATAGAAGAATTTTTGTGTAAACATAATGTATATTTTCCAAATAAAAAGAAACATTTTGAACTGAGAGTTTCAATTTGTTCCTCCTTCCACAACCTACAATTATTATACAAATGTTATTATATTAGATCCTATCAATCATACATATTAATATATTTTATTAATTTATTATCATGCACCACTTCAATCTCCTCCAGCATCAAATGGAAAAAACTATTGATCCGGTGTACAGCAGACTACCGCCTCACGAAGCAACAAAAATAGTTTTCCATCGCCACCTTCAATGGATGATCATAATGATTTTTTTAATTTTAATATATCATATTTATGAAATATTAATAATTATAGAAATTTAATATATCATGTACATCCATACCTTAGGATCCATTAAAAAATGATACCATTGTTCAAGTGTGTGACAGATTTTCATCATGCGAAGTGAGGTGATTTGTTATTTTATTACCCCAACACATGGATGGTGTATATAAGTTCCTTTATATAAATAATATGATAATTAATATAAGATATTAATTATATTAAAATTAAAATAACACTTTAATTATTTCATTCATGATCATTAAAAAATAGAAATGTTACTCATTGTACGTATAACCTATCACCTCCATGATTGTAATGATTATGTTTAAAAATTATAATTGTGTCATCAAAATTATTTTGAAGATGATTAAATAATAATACCATTGTTCTTAGTCAATATAACAAGGTGATTTTGGACATACAATCCATGTATCATCGAAACATATAGTGTGAAACTAACTAGATATGTTATTGAATATAACATGATAATAAATAAATAAAATCAATAATAATATTGAAAAATATTTTTAATAATGTATATAATTAAAATACGTTTATTATTTTGGAATATAATGAACATATTTGGTGAATCTGGGTTGAGGTAATAGAACCCTCCAAAACACCATTTCAATTGGGTTACAAACATTCACTCTCTGACACATATTATTTATAGTTTTTATGTAATTTAATACTTATAATTATTTATATATCAATCAAACATATCATCATATCTTATTTTTACTTCCTTTAACCCATTAATATATGACTCATGTTCATTTTTCAAATTCCATCATTATAAAATTCATTTTGATTATGACATCATACACCATTGTGTATCATATTATCTTTCCATGTGTAATTGTCATGTTATGCCTTATAATTGATTTCCTTTGTCTGGCATGGATAAATCATGAATATTCTATGATGGGTGCTCCCATATAATTAAACAATGAATTAGGTAAATATTTAGTCTCATGAGGCTTCCTATATGGAATTAGTTAGTAAGAATAATCTCGTATAGGGATTTTTCACCCATGTAATATTGTATATATAGTTATCATTGACTCATGTTTATTTCATGTTATATATTTCACCACATTTCTGACCATTAAATTATAATATGATTCCATGATCATCATTTTATTCTCATATTTTATTTGATCATTAGGCTTATCTTTTACTAAACTGTGGTATACTTTTGAAACAAATGTAATTATTATAATGTTATTATCTTATAGGGATTTTAATCTCATCCCATTCTTTTATATCTTCCATAGGTCATCCCATCCACCTTTAAGAGCTCTATTTGACTTAAGATCCCATTATGGAGAATAAAAAAAATTTATTTTATTTTATTCTTTATTTAATGTATTATGTACCTTATATCACAATGACACAAGTCAATTTTATCCCCTATTTTTTAATTTATGTATGTTTATGCAAAAATACATTAACTAATATGTGTAATATGATTATATCACTATAATTAGATTTAAAGGACGATCTATTTATTTTGGGGATCATAAATAGAATAATTCCCTAGGGATGAGACTAAAGATACCACTATGTATATAATAATACCCTTGAATCTTGGTAAATTATAGAGCTATTGGATTTCATGAAGTTAAATCCCTATCATGATTCAACAAGTGGAAGTTGTTTCAGATAGAATCACTTTGGAAAAATAACTATAGAAAAGGAATTTTAGGCCAGACTCAAGCATTACCTATTACAGAATAATTGTTCTTATTATGCACATGTTTTGAAACTCTAGAGGATATGTTCTGGAAATTATAGAGCTCTTTATAAACCATTTCAAAAGTTGTGAATAAATTATTAGGTCAGAATGCCTAATGGGAAACATTACCATGGATAACCCATATTGAATCCTATAGACTCATAAGTAAATATATAATTATATTTTACAAATTTTTAAATCAATTTTTATATGTTTTATATTTTAATAATAAATTATTATCATATTATTTTTTTCATTATTTTATTTTAGTTAATGGTTGTAAATTAAAGATATTGTTCCAAAAAAGATCGACATTGGAAATTTGACGATTTCTCCAAATGATATGTATAACTTAATTAGAGAGAGATCTATGAAATTATTTTTATAATTGCCTCAACTATAACATGTAATGATAATAACATGAATCATGAGGAAATAACTCCTAAGAATAAGAATTCTATAGTAAATTATTTCATGAAGAACATTACCCCTATCATTAGTGGATATTACGATCCCCTCACCCTTAAAAAATTATTTTACTCCACGGAGAATTTATTCTCAATCCTATAATGCATTCAACAGGAGAAAGTTGTTCTGGTCATTTATCATTTTGAGATGGAAGACGATCAGTAGTGGAAAATGATCAATAATATAGATTTCAATGAAGATATTGATTCTATAGAGTGGGAATAATTAAATAAAATATTTTTCAATAAATATTTTACCCAAACTCTCCATATTAAAATGGATAGAGAGTTACAATAAATAAATAAATGGAAGAAGAGTTTATCAGGGAATATAATGAAAATTACAAGGCATGGAAAATAAGCATATGGATTTTTAATCAACACATAATGAAAGGTGGATGATTTATTTACTCTATTAGAGGTGATAATTTGGAAATATTTGAATATTTATGATATTGATAAATTTTAAAATATAGTCTATATTGATATCAAGGTGGAGATATAGATAAAAAAATCTCAATGGTCTCAACGAAACCGAGGCAAAAAATGTAAATTGTGTTTTCATTAGGGATGTCAATATATAAATACCCTGACAGAATGAAAAAATATAATCCCCCTTATAAAATGTGTAGGAAGAAAAATCCATGAATCCATTTTAGGGGAATTGAATTATGCTTTCGGTGCGGATAGTAGGGTAATATGTCCATCTAGTACAGAAGGGAAATAATTAATCCTACCAGTGAGGAAGAAAAAAAGAAAGTCTAGATGAACATTATTCTAGTTGTAATGTGTTCTAAGTAAAAATAACATGGGAATTATGAAATAAAATTCTATATTACAAGATTTTTCATATAAAACCAGTGTAAATAAACTCTATGGTAGAAATGAAGTGAATATGCTATCACTACTACTAGGGATGATGTCGAACATGACATGTTGATAGGAATTCTTGTCAGTAATTCGTGAATATTGAACATACATTTTGATTTAGGATTACCCATTATTTAATATAATTCATGGTTTTATAACTATTCCAAAAACCACCTCAAAACACATGGTTGAGTTATATGTAAGAATAGAATGTAATGAAATTATTGCATCCCAAATGTATAACTCCTCCCTAATCAATGTTGGAAGACCGAAACATCCATGAAATCCCATCATACATATATTATAGGAGTATGGTTCTATATTAGAATTTTATTGGGTATATTTATATAAATGTAACTCCAATTACCTAGTGAGGGTGATTAATCTTCCCATCCCAAGTCGTCACTAGATTCTATACATGTGTAAGGAGTAAGGTGAATCTCTATTGGAATCATTTTTTTCAAAATAAAAAATTATTTCCATGTGAGAAATCATATTTTCCTCAAATTATCAACACAAATAAGATATTCATGATTAATGAAATGGCCATAATGAGGGATTATACTGATTTATTCACCTAATCATTTCTTTATATTCCTCTTGAATGGGAATTTCAGTTCACTTTTGATCTTACACCTAGATCGTTGGCCATATCAAAAAATACTTATATAATGGCCACATTATCATGACATGAGATTTAGAAGTATTTACAAGATATTCTACAAAAGGGATTTTTATGCCCATGTGATTTACCCTAGTGTGAACCCATCCTCTCTATGAAGATGAATGATTGGTCAATGAACCTATATGTTGAATATAATGAACTAAAAAACTCACTAGAAAGAAAAATTATCCTCTGCCCTGAAAAGATGGATTCATTGACCAACTTTTTGGAGATCAATATTTCTATAAGGAGGACCTTTAGTTGAGATATCAATAAGTTAAAGTGATGAATGGTGATATTCACAAAACTGATTTTAAAAAAAATTATAGTAACTATAAGTTCACAATGAATCATTTTTTACTTACTAACATCCCATCTATATTTATAGACACAGTGAAAAGAGTCATTATAGATTTCGATGAAAAATATTAGGTACCCTTTATCAATGATACTATGAAATACAAAGAATGAATAGTTGATTTGGAGGGTTATTTGAATATTGTCCTAAATGAAATGAAAAAATATATTATTTACACAAATTACATTAAATGTGAGTTCTTTATGAGGGAACTGTCATTGTTGAGGAATATTTTTACTATTAAAGGTATATATGTTCACCCTTCTATGACAAAAACCCAAGGATTGGAATAGAAAAACATATATAATGTAGATCCATATTTTTCATGTATTAGATTGGCATTATTGACCATTTGTGAGATAATTATCTTTATTATGAATCCCACTACAATGAGGACTCGGATGGGGGTTTAGATTTAATAAACAAGTAAATATGATGATAAATTCAAAGTGATGCAAGATTGTCTTATCATTTCATTGGAATCAATTCATACCTAAAGTGGGGTACATTTATTAGGTATACACTAATGATTTAAAGAAGGTCATGTGATGTGTACAGATATATAAGTATAATGTGATCTCATAAACCTCAATGTATTTAAAATTTCATAAGATGTACCATCTGAAAAATGATAAAGAGTTTTCCACAGTGGTATTTGTGCTGAAAATATGAAAACAATATTTCTATGAGGAAACTTTTGAAATATATATGGAATATAATATCATAAAATACATATTCATATTGAAGGATAATAATAAGCACTATAAAATAAGGTTAGAGATGATCAAAGGCAATTATTGGTCAATCCATTACCATTCTAGGAAAGAAAAAGAATTGATAAATGACATTAGTATGAAAGATCCAAAAATATTATCACTGATGATAATTTAGATATATTTAATATTATTAGACAAGAAAAGGATGGGTAGAAGACATATAAAGGGAGGAACAACATTAAACATTTCTCAAATTATTTCTCAATCATATCTTCTAGAAAATATATATTATTCTCAAAGAAATATTTTGGTTGTTTTGAAGAATGTGTAACAATTAAGGAAAGGGAATTCATTTATTTTAAAATTGATGAATAACGAGTTACCATATGTGGTCTAAAACTATTTAGACTATCAGATCCATAGATAATAAATTTCATGTTGAAAGATGATCATAGCTCATTCTTCTCTATACACCCAGGAAGAATGAAGATGTATCGAGTTCTATAAGAGAGCTATTATTGAGACAAAATGAAGTACTGAATTGTGGAATATACATCACATATACATCTATTTTATAAAGATAAATCTGAAATTAAATGTTCAAATGGGATGATACAACCATTACCCATACCTACAAGGAAATTGGAAAACATTACCATTGAATTTTTCACCATTATTCAAAAGAAATCATGAGGAACAAATTTAATATGGGTTATGGTGTATCATTGAATGAAGACTGATCACTTTATATAAATTAGAGAGTACTTCACACTCGATTTTATTGAGAGGGTATACATGAAATAATTAAGGTGTCTAGGGATAATATATTTTTCTTTATGTTTAAGAAGTTCCACATACATTCTCAAAATTATATGTTTAACATAAATATGTATTATCATACCAAAATTAATGTCAAATATTAGTGGAATATTCAGAAACTAAAAGATGTGTTGAGGGAACTCTTCATTGACATCAAAGGATAATGGGATCAATATAATTTTTTGGTTGAGTCCTAATTCAATAATATATTACACTAAAAAATACAAATGGTCTTTATGAAGCCCTTCATGCGAAGAGGAGTAGAACCCATAATATTTTGATGAAGTTAGCGAATACATTGTGATGGGATGTCAATTATATTATGATATGGTATAAAATTTCAAGACCATTTATCAACACATCAAGACTAATTATGTTTGATTGAAGATATATGCTGATTATCATCAATGTGACCCAGATGTCATGGTTGGAGACCAAATGTCTTATTTCATATCTTCATTGAAGAGTTCCATGAAATTTGAGATGAAGGGAAAAGTAATCCCTTGGTACATAATCCCATTTGATATTATCAATCACATCATAACTGTGCCTTAATTACTAGCACTACCACCAACCTTTCTCATGTACACGATGTATTCCATATATTCATCTTGATTATTTATATACTAAATTCCACACATGTATTGAATTCAAAGGATATATAGTTAGAAAATAATCATACTTATGAGGTTTAGTTGGTGATGATATTGAACAACTATGGTAATATTTTATGTAACAATTAAACACACATGGTAAAAGTGTTTTGGTGAAACCACAAGTCGGTGTATGAAGCATGGGAACCAAAAGAGGCAATGAAGAATAAGTTCTACCTATTTTCACCATAGTGTGTAATAAATAAAATTAAGACAAAAGTCAATAAGGGGTGATGAATGTATCTCCTTGAGTTTTTTAAAAATATTTCCATATTTGATATAGATTTTGGGAAGAAACACTGAGTTTAATCAAACCACGATACTCTATATCCATTAAATGTAGTTATCATAACCTACCCATTTAATTTATTTATATTAATAGAAATGACTTCATTTATTATAATAATGTATATTGTTCTTAGATAATGAATATATATTGATACATATGTATATAAATTTAGGTGAAGTCACTATATTCTTCAGAAATAATGCTCATCTAAAATTTATATTAATTATTCATTCAGAATAACTAATAAAATTATTTTACTACATATTTAAAAAAATTATTTTACAAAAATTATTTTATTTTTTAATCAAAAATTTAAAACAATATTATATTATATTTTTTATATATTTTTTAAAAGAATAATTTTATTATGAATATTGAAAAATACAGGTTGTTCATAATAATTTCCTCCTCATTTAAAATTTTACAAGCATTAATATCATTTAAATGATTTTGAAATTTTAATTTAAATTTTCTTATTATAATTAAATAAATTTAACAAAGTTATATTAGTAATATATTTAAATTAGATATATAATCACTTTATACTTTTGAATAATTTTATATTAGAAAATTAGTTTCTTGTCACATCTGTGTGTTTAATTTTAAATTATATTATCCCACTTCTATAAATATAAACTGATAAAATGAATTAAATATTTTAAAAAATAATAATTAATATTATATAATATGTTCATCTTAATTTTTTACCAGAATGAATTGTAAAAGTAGTGTTAAAATTTCACATGGTAAAGGTTAAAACTGGTTCATTGGGGGTTAAAATAAACATATAAGAATTAAATAACCTAAATAATTGTCAAATTTATATTTTATGGGATTATTTAAACAAAATATATTCAAATAATCTAGAATATTCTATTAAGAGCCTTGTGGAATGAGTAAAATATTTTTGTAGGTTTTTATTTTCAAAAATTTCAATAGTTTCTACTCACCTACTTTTAAAGGACACCCCAATCCACTAATATTCAGACATGAAAATCCATTTCATTTTGAAAATTAATAACAAAATATATTCATTAATTACCAATAAAATCCTTATAGAATTTTTTTGATCACAATTAAACATAAAAATGATTTTGGTGTAATCCAAGAGGAGTTTTCTGAAAAAGCGGGACAAAAGTTTAACTGAGAATTTTTAATTTTATTAATTATTTATCCTGCTCAAAATATTATATAATTTTTTTTATATAAAACCTCAGTATATACCATGTTATAATATTTTATTATGTTATTTCCCTATCATATTATATTCTTATCTTCTATAAAATCGGTAAAACTGTTTATCATGTTTATGATGGACTACCATCTCGAGAACTGATGTAAATCATTTTTCATCATAACCTCAAATTAATATTCCTAATAAGGGATTTAATTATTTTATATCGGATTAATGAAATATCAATCATTCATGATATGTAAAATATTTAAGATATATGAAATTGTATTTAAAGAATTAATAATATTTTTATGATATAATTTTTATTTTTTGAAAATAAAATAACACTTACCTTCTTTCCATCATTATCATTGAAAAGTGGAAATTTTACTTATGTTTTTGAATGTCCTGATATCTGCATGATTTTTATGTAGATATTTTTTGATAAAAATATATCATTGATGGCTTCAAAAGTATATTTTATTTATTTAAATGATAATTACGTTATTTATATTATTATTGGGATAATGATATGATAATCTCATTCACAATTGTTAATTTACCAATGTTATTTTGGATATACGATCAAAGTATCAGCAAAATATCTAATGTGAAACTAACAAATAAGATATTGAATATAAGAAAATTATAAATATTTTAAAATGGTTCATAAGAATGGTAATAATTTATATAATTTTATTATTCAGGAACATAAAGAACTCATTCGATGAATCAGACCCAAGGTAAGGGTACCCTCTAAACCTCACATTTAATTGGGTTATGAACATTCTATCTATAACATAAAATATTTCTAAATTTTCTATCATGTAATGATTCTAGTTATATATATATATATATATATATGTCTCCAACAAATATTCCTATAATACTATCCCATCATTTATGGGGTAATACATTCCTTATATTCATTTCTCATATTCCTTTATTATGAAATTCCTTTTGATTGTGATATGAGTAAAAACTATACAACCCATTTTTTCAATGGATATTTATTTTTTTAAGCCTTATGATTGATTCCCATTATGTGTCACACACAAATCCGGAAAATAATATACTGGTTATTCATATATAGTTATATAATGTATTTGGTAAAGCATTAGTCTCATGATGTTTCATTTGTGGGATTAGGGAGTAAAGATATTCTATTATGGGTCTTTCTCCACCAAGTGATATAGTCTTGGAAGCCATGCTTCAATCATATTTATGTATCTAAAAAATAAAAATTTATTCAATGACCTAGAACTCAAGGGGTTTTATAAATGAGGAAATGCAATAGATTATATACATATAGAAAATATACTTTTGTGGGGTAAAGATCCAAAATATTGGTAAATAATAAGTCTATCCCAGGGACTACCATTTCTCATTATAATGTTATCCTAAAAATTTTATCCCTATATTTTCCCCAGAAATTCATGTCTTTACCAACAAATTTCCAACATTTAATTACGAGATAGATGACTTTTCAAGGAATTCTCTAATTATATATAAAGATTGCCACCAAAATCATAGTGTCTAACTCCACCATTGAGAGAAAACTATTATATATCACGAACATAAGGAACCCACTATGAAGATATTTTGTCACTTCCCCAATTGCGTTACTCGAGATCTAGAAATTACTGATACCTAAAAATAATGTTCCCCAACCCTCAAGCCCAATACCACGTCCACCAATCATACCAAGGACATTAGATCTATTAAAACTCATTTTTAATTCCAAATTAGGGGGGTCTACTAAATCCATACTCCCAACACATCCACGCTTCATTACTCAGTGAGATTGGTATTATTTTAGGGGATACCAGTGATCTGAGCATGTGACATCCCTCTACGAATGAGTTGACTAACACTTACCACTATTTCTTTCACATGAATGTGAATAAATACAAAAGAGTGGAAAAAGCCTCCATTTAATTATTCCATATCTTCAATAGTACATAGAAAACCACATCAAATATCTTGTCATGGGATTCAGTATCATTGTAATACCGATCACCCCTATAGAACTATCCACTTGGAAAAACTTGTAAAGTGTCCCCCTGTATGGTGATCCATATCCCTTATCTGATATGATCCCAAGTAATGCTTTTCAATTATCTCTTAAAGAAGATATGTCAGAATGATTTGTAACTAAGGATATCTAAAAATGAGAACCATGAAGCCAGAATGATTCATTTCTTCAGCACATTATCATACATGAGAATGGTATAATGCCTTGTACCCTAAATAGAAAAGAATCATTTTATTAAGAATCTGTCTACATTAAATATTTCAACTGTATTCATTAATCACATTCTATTCACATGTTATGGAACAATACACTCTTCTATTAAAGATCCTTCCACTGTTTCTCTAAACACACATCTATCTTGATTTTCCATTAAGATTTATTATTGACAATTGTATACTTATACTAAGAGAGGATCATTGTAGTAAAACTAGGGTAAATTATCTCTCATATGAATGAAATGTTATGAATTGGTCTTTTTTAAATGAAATGGGGATATCCCACTGAGTTATCTTTTCATAATATAACACCTCCTCCATGAAGCACCAATGAAACCTCATCATTAAGGATAACCAATTGTTGAATTGTACATCTTCAAAGGATTGATAAAATCAATGAGTGTCAACTTGTCCTCTATAATAATCCAATACCAATACTTCATACATGTCACCCATAGTGATTTAATAGTTGATAATTTCCCATTCAAGCCCAGCCTACATTATTTTCAATGAGTATGATATTTCTAGCATGTTTATTCCACCTTTCTTATTCAATTTTTTTGTCGTATTCCAAGTTGACTAGTGGAATTTTTAATCATTTTTATCATCCCTGATAAATGTTTTCATTATTTTATCAAGCATGCAAATGTTACCTTTCAGTGGCCAAATAACTAATAGAATATTTTTTGGGATGGACATGAGAATGTTGTTCCACAATTTTATCCTATCCCTAAATGATATAAAAAAAATCTTGTCTGACATGGGGATTGTAATCCAATTAATGAATACATTCAAGAAAATCTCACTAATATTACAGTACTAAATTGGAGTTCTTAGACACTCCATTAGAATGTATTTTCTCAAATTCCTAGTTTATCCACAATGTTGTTGCAGTGATGATGGTCATAGGAATTCATGAGTGAAATTACAAATTTCACTCAATTGATCTGTTTTCCACTCCACTAACCTAAATCTCTATAATCATATTAATTTAATTTATCAAATTCCTCCAAAACAAGATAAAAATGTTCTTTTTTCAAAAATCATGTGATGTGAAATTATTACTAGCCCATACCTATTATTATAAGTAAAAACAACCCCCTCCTATAAATGACATAATATGTTTCTAGGTACAGCCCCTTATGCATTGATAAAGAGCATGACAGACATCAGATCTCATTTCCTCAAACCCTACAATGGTATAATAATGTTTACACTCCTCCCAATGACCAAAATAGATAACCATGGGGAATCATATAACCTAATGAAAAATTCACACACCAATTCATTTAAATCATTCATTCTCATTTATGTATAAAATAATATCCACTCTATCCCCCATAGGAATTTTCCATATCAATATTGATTATGATGCTTGAGCATAAATTTTTCTTATTAATTTCATCTGTAATATTTTTTTAAATTTCCAATTTTCCCATTTATGATTATTCATCTAATGAGTTGACTTTTTCCTCTATTATGATTTTCTAATGGACCCATCCAAGGCTCATGTTCATGAAAATGGTAAGGATATTATAAGATAAATGTAAATACATATAGTCCTATATTGGTTGATCGGAATGGGGTGACTTCTGTACAGATTCAATATCATTATGGATGCATAAGTTATCCTTTGAAGAGCTCCATGGTTTTAAAATTAGCAGATAAATTATACAACTATTTTCTTAATTTATTAAGATTATGCAAGATAAAATGAACTCAAAAAACCATCCAAATATAATGAACTTTTTTTATTCAAGTTGAACATGGATTCATTAATACCTAATTCAATTACAAGAACCTATAAATACTCAATATCCCTATCTATCAACGGACATGGGATGTTGATAAGAAATTGATATTCCCTATCAACCCATGTACTACAAATTTCTTCCATGATTATTGTTATAGAGAGAGGGCCTTCAGAATGTTTCTTATAAATCCCCCTACAACCTTCACATCCCCAATGTATAATCCAACCATGAAAAAAATGTTTAATCTCTGTAAAAGGTTATTTTAATTTCATAAGTACTTGATATATTTATTAATTTTATCACCATTGTGGATCTATATATCCCACGATAACTCCCTAGTGATCATCTTAATTTCTTATAGTATATCATAAAAGACACTTTTCTTACAAACCCTGATTGAAAAAAATCAGCATCCTAATCCTCCTAAAGCATCATCTTAATTCATTAAATGTATTTTTTAATATCCTCCTCAAAAAATCATTTTTTACTTACTCTTTTACTACAAAACAATATATCCTTATATATACATATAATGAGATTATTTAAACCCATCAGCAGACCACCCTATAATGTCTTCTACCTGGAATTTCTCAAAACCATCATGATGTTCTCAACCTATGCCGAGGTTGATAAATATAAAAAGTTTTCATCTCCCCTAATAGTATTAATGATGAATTGAACCAAAAGTAATGAATTATTATAAAGGGATTGGATGATATTAAAGACCATAAATTGATGGAATTAATTGATCCTTATAATTCCATCAAATATCAATCCAACTTACTCTATGTTAGTCATCCCAATTTTTTTATTACTCCAAGTGAATTGATCCCCTGATAATCCCATGTCCATGAGCCCATTATGTTTTATGAAAAATATAAAATATTTTATTGAACTTTTAGAATAAGTTGTTACTCCATTCTTCTCATAGTTATTCATTATATTATTGACATCACCACCAATATACAAGGAAGGATCTCTGGTTAATGTTCAGAAATATGAACCCAAAGGACAACCATTTCTGAAAAATCACATATTGAATAGATGAATGAAAAGAGGAAATAAAAATTCTCAAAATGTATTTTTGGTAGGGTTTTTATAATTCATTACATTAGCAGATTCCATAGAGATGTTACTATTCTGGAAGATCCCAATGTGGTTATTTAATTGAAATCAATGAACTTCTATGAAACCCATTCTCCATTAAATGTTCATTTTTTTCAAATTTTTTTCAAATCCATAACTATCAAAAAGAGGTATTATTCCAAAAAACATTGATTGTGATGTTTTAAATATTTTTCAATACCCCATACTAATAGAATTAGATAGGAAATGGGGTTCATTGATGAATGTGGGAGGTGGCTGAGAGGCCCATGGATCTACGATTGATGACTGCAAGAGATGAAAATTTTTCTTATGTCACATTTTTATTTGTGATATAACTACAATAAAAAGTTTTCTAGTTTTTGAGTAGAGGTTCTATAGACACATAAGAGTGATTGGAGACCTCCGACTTCTCTATAGAGGTTAAAGTAGGGAAAAAAATTCAACACATTTCCGTCATGGAGTAGAGTAGCCAGTTATGTATCATATTGATTACAAAACATAGAAAGACCAATGGGTTGTAAAACTATATTTTGAGAAGATAAAACCCATATGTCCATATTCTGAGCTGAGTAACCCAAACCCAAAAGATATGGCTCCATCTCAGTAATGTGAGGTGACCCTAGAGCCATCTCTTTCGATTCCTCCATTGATGAGAGATAATGATTATACATATAAGAGGAATTCATGGATGATAGAGAAGGGAGAGTCTCAAGGGGATGAGGAGACATGAACATTATAAATTTAATGGAAACTAGTGTGATGAAAGCCACATGTTTTGAAGGATCTATATTTTTCACATTGATTATAAGTGATCTGGAAACTGGGGGAACACCAACTAACATGGAGTCACCTTCTAGATCCTCTGGGTTGTGATCCTACACAACAATATCATTAAGGTCTTTTAAAGTGGTTAACCATGGATCAAACCATCCATATTTCAATCAATCATGTCATCTTAGTATCTATAAGGAAACATCATCACTGATTAGGACTAGATGGGAAACATAACATAGAACAAAGGGAGAAATTGAAAGAAAGACCACTAACACAAGGGGAATACATCACCGTCATGGATGGTAACATAAGAAGTAGAATCATCCAAGAGATAAATTTACACTTGTTATTATTCACTAATCAGAAAGTTATAGTATTAGAGGAAGAAAATGGGAATAAAAATAAAATTTATTTCAAATTAAAAAATGACTAAAAAACATCCTCTCTATAGCTCTATATCTATCCACAAATGGATCCCTCAAGGACCTATCAAACTTATTTAATAGATCTATTATTTTAGATCTATATAAGATCTCTTTTAAATCTTATTGATGGTGGAATATTCCCAAATACATCGTTAAATAATCATGGAGGGATGTGTGATCTTTGATATATTCCCTCCATTCCTCACCTAACATGGTGGGTAAAGATGGGAAACTAGCCCCCTACTAAGCCTGGTAGGATACTCAATAAATTCTACTCCTCTAGATAAAATCTATTTTTGATTAAGTAATGTTCTATATTCTCCCAAACAAACACTTTGGACAACATCTCCTTTGGGTTCTCTTCTATGTGGGTCTTTACAAGTCTCAACAGCTTTCATTCCATCGCCTCATATATCTAATGGTAGAAAATGTTGATGTGCGTTATCTGTTAATGTTACATGGAGATATTTACCATGTATAAATAAATTTTACTCCCATTATGATCCTTTTCCTTTTTATTGTTGAGGTTGATCCCCAAGAGAAAACAGTTTAGCCACAACATCACCATTCTAGTTCCCGAAGTAGAAATATACTCCACTTTTTTCATGGTTAAATAAACACACTTATGTAACCATAATGTCCATATTAAAAAACATCTTACAATTTTATATATGTATCCTGATGTATACATCCATCTATTAGGATCTCAAGACATATCTGCACCTATATATCCCACCACAAGAGGTTCAGATCCCCCATAAAACAAACACAACCTTGAAGAATTTTAATGAGACCTTAGAATACATTTTATCACATCTTATTATTAATTTTCAGGATTGAATAGAAATTGGATCATGAATTCCACTAGATGGTAAATTTATAGTCTCAAACTCACCATAGCATACAAAAATATTCTAATGAATAAGGATTGTGGTATCATCTATAATTCCTCAACTTATTCCATGGATTGAAGAAAGAAACTATTTCTTTACATCAAATTTCTATTAAGATTTATCCTCACTGGTTTGTATTTGTCCATATAAAAACGTTTTAGAACATGTTCAATAGAATATTTTTAAGATAACCATAAGAAAATCATCTTTCATTCTTAAATGGTCTTTATCACCCTAATTTATTGATTTTCTCCCATGTATTTTGTGTCAAAAGATGCCGATAATTTTTCTTGAAAAGGGAAATTCTCAGTATACCCATTCCAATGTTCAATATTTCCCCAATATAAAGTATAAGTAAAACAAAATAACCTACCTAAATATATATAATTATATAACTTGTCCCCCTATGTCTTCTTGTAGAAATGAATCACCATGAATGATTAAATATTCCTAAACAACTATTTGGGAGCATTCTTTATCATGTACATTGACCATTTCAATATTTTGGTGATGTTTTATTATCCAAAACCCCACAAACTTCATGATACGTCATATAGATCTCCTCGTAGAGGTCACCATAAAGAAAAAATATCCTCACAAACATCTATCGAAGTTCCCAGTCCAATATATCCATCAATAAAAATTGACTTTGTATTGAATCCACGTTAACCAGAGGTGAAAAAATAACATCAATTTAAAATCCTTTCTTCAGAAGGAATCCAATGACTACTAACCATGATTTTTGGTCGGACTCATTATTTATACAATATTTAATTATAATTAACTCTGATTTTTTGTTAGACCCTTCTTATTTTTGTCTAGTTCCACTAAATAATACGTTTGTTTCTTTATCAAACACTTCATTTCATTCTAAATTTCATGAATGCACATGAGTTAATCCAGATAGGAAACTACTTCATGGAATCAATTTTACTCCCCTCAATATTCAATAATAAGTACTCAAACTCTGAATATTTTGTTTTTGGAATCCTTCCATGTGAATAACATCAAACTTGTGAGATGCTGTTTTTTTTGGAATAACATCACCTCGATACTGTGATATTTATATTACCTATTTTGGTTAGGATTATATCTAAAAATACTCAATTTTATCTTCCACTACCTTTGGGTCCACTATTGATTACTCTTCTTTCATCTCATACTCTACTAGGAAATGTGGTACTAGTGTAGGCGTTGGATAATGAATTGTTTCCTCAACCATTTCCTTTAATGATATTATATGATTTTGGATTTCCTCTATAATTTGGTAGTCATGTAAAATGACCCCTCTACTAATGACCACATTCTTCACCTTTAGGTCCAAAATATTATATCTAAACTCCTCATATCCATTTCCGATGAAGATATAAAGACTAGAACTTTCATCTAGCTTCTACTAGAGCTCCGTGGATAAACATTCAAATTTAAAAAATTAAAATACTCAAAAATGAGATTGAAAGAAATGTTTATTAAACCATCAATTCTATGGGATCACAAAATTATGTATGATTGATAGTTATCATTTGATGATGTATTATGTAACATGAATATATTCTCTCTAGAATGAATTATGAATATTTACCAAACTCATCATGTGTTTAAACTTCTACATGATTTTTTTGTTTATCCATTAAACAAATCCATTATGTTTTGGGGTGTGTGGTTACATCAAGTCATGTTGGATTCCATGAATCTTGCAATATAAGTCATATTATCCATATTTGTATAATCCTACACTGTTTGAATGAAGATACTTCACCTACCGTCTACTTTCATGCACCACCATGGCATGGAATATATAATAGTAATATAGTATATGGTCCTTCTTATGTAAGAATAATAGTAAAACCTTTTAGATGCATTATCATTAAAGGGTATAAAATATTTTTTTACCTATCAGTGAATCCACCTCCATGGGTATATTTACATTAGAGTGCACCATATCCAATAAATCTGATATCCTTAACAATGTATTATTGATTGATAGTCCATGGTGCTTCCCATATAACAAGTATTTTCTTATATAAACTTATACATCATTGTCAATACTAATGTATTTCTTATAAATCTTGTTAGATAATCAACACTCACTCAATTTTGTGAATATACTCTGCCACATATTGGATAACTAATATACTTTAAAAATATTGAGGTAGTCTGTACATATCCTCACATGTGTTTTGTATAATTTACCAGATATATGTCACTAGGTGGTGATGATGGATCCATTCATCATCTTATATGGTTTTTCACTAATTATGTTTTCACACATGTTTTTATGAGAGGATATTCTGGATGATATCTTAATCATGTATCTTGGAACAATTCGAACAACATTCATATTGATTTCATACCCAATTTTCTTCAGGAATTGGATATCACCAATTTGTAATAATTCCCATTGATCATGTAATCACCATTTTAAAGGAACCAATGTCTCCAAATTGACATGTAAAGAAATAATCACAATCCACAGTGACATGGAATAATGATGTAGTATCGAACACCCATTATGTGTCTTGGATCGATGTGTTAAAGAAACTCTCTTCTACATATTCATAGAAAATAACAACTTCTCTCTGACACTCACTTGCAATCCTTTATTTAATATTTATTATATTCAAAATAGAACTTTTTCTTTTATAAACATTTCGTATTTATTCTCCATGTGTCCCCCTATTAAAAAATTTCTCATTTTATGTCAGTATACTACCAACTGTTATCTTTCCTCTGATATTTATTCATCCTCTACTTCCTACCCCTTGACCTCCTCCGTATTTTCTCTATCATTTCCACTGGACAAGATATTTCAACTTGATGATACTAACATCCTTAATTCGGGAATCCATTTTAAGAAATTAATTATTTACCATTACCATGGTATTATTACATTCATCCAGTGAGTTTCTAGGTATGATGAAAAGAACATCACATCTATTGGAAAGTGTTCATAGTGGTTGGTTTCCTTGATAATCACTAGTAAGAGTCTTAATTACAACTAGCAATAGATTCACCATCATTTAGAACTATCAAGTGTATTTGTCTATAGAGTTTCCACTTTTTAATAAAATATCCATCACCAAATTTTGAAGAGGTCCTGGTTCTGAGAAGTCACTATTTTATGTATATTTTCCATATGTATCCATAGATCATACATGATAGTCTATTGAGAAACATTGTGGTAGAAGCTAGGATCAATCCATTGGAAAATTTGAGCAATCATATTCTTGTTTAACTTCTTCCACAATGCTTATTTATCGACATGGTATTTTACTCTTTTTTCTTAGTGGGCACAAAATTATCACTAACTTTAAAAAGATATCCCAATTGAGGTTAGTAATTGGATTATTATGAAAAAGGAAACAAGATCATCCCTCCCGTTGTTTGTCCCTCTATTTAATTTCAATTTTTGAGAAGTTGATCAAAATTGCGACAAATTGACATTATCATTGTGTTTGGAATGGTTGAAAATGTTTAAATAGACTCATAGATCAGCAAAATCATACACTGATTTATCAAGATAAGGCTATATGAGTGTTAATCAATTATAGATACTGATGATGTAGCAATTAAATCATAATGAAATTTCATTAATCTGTAATGTCAGAGTAGCTACTATAAACTCACACAAAAATTAACCAGATTTTGAATAACACATTCTTGTCTAGAAAGTTGAACCTATAAGGCCGGAACATTGACCAAACTATGACAAAACCTAGGGATATAGTTATGGATTCTTTTTTGACATTGTTTTCATCCTTGGAATCTCCTCAATATGAAAATGAATAACATGCCTTTAAAACATGATTCTAGACAACATGAATCATTGAATCACAAGAAAATGTTCATTTCTCTCTATCATTTTAGCACGACATCATATGATACCATTTTTGAGATTACCTTATAAAAAATATAGAATAATGTGGCATTAAAATTGTATTGAAATGGGATTTATTTCAACTGGAACAAATCATACAAAAATATCCTCATTACAACAATCTCTATAAAATGGATATCTCAAGGCTCTATCATCAGATAGAATAAATATCATATATTATATATGATTAATATCTCTTGGTTATAATTATTTATTTTTTAATTCTCCCATGGTCCTTTTTAAATGTACTTGGTTGGAGGTTTCACGTATATTACAACTCCCACCAATCCCACACCAATCCCATCTTACCCTAAAGGGTGCAATTGGTGCCCTAACCACTAGCAAGGATGCTGAAAAACACCATCACCATAATAATGTTCTTGTATATGTAATATAGAACTCTCAGTTTCTTCATTAGTACGATATAAGAAAACCATCCCATTCCCCATGCATTGATTGATTTTCTGATTTAGCCCCGATAATGGAATCCTGATAATCCTTACCCAAATGGCCTAAAAGCAATTTTCATTCCAAAAATTTGAATCCAAAAACATATTTAAGGAGAATATCATTGAGATCCAAAAATCTTAACCTCCCTTGAAAAATCATTCAAGAAATCCCCCAGATATAAGTGTTGGACATGGATGGAATACCATCATATCACTACAATCATTACTGGATTCTCAATGCCCTGTGGACCCACAAAATACATGAACAAAGAGAGGTATATATTCTCATAGTCGATCATCACCACATAGAACAAATGATGAAAATTTTCAGCCTATCAATTCTCATAAAAAAAAGATACCCAATATTTTACATCAATAAACTAGAGTTGATCACAAAGGAAGAAGAGAGATGATGGGAATTCTAAGAAAAAGAAAATGAAGTGTCTAAGGGGGAGAATCCTATAAAAACTTATTTTATGGAAGAAGAACCTATAGTAAAACACTTATCAGTAGTGGATATCAATGAAATTATGACACAAATGCTGAGTTCTTGGAAATGATCACCTTTTAAGATGTGGGAGAAGGAACCACCACATAGCCCGATAGTTGAGTACTGCACAAATAGTCATTTGAACCATATGAATATAATGAATTTATTACTGGTTTTATTTTCATTCCACCAGTGTGTTTTTTTCTAGTCTATTAATTATCCTTGATTTTGTGAGTTTAGATTGTTAGGTCTTATATGGGGTGGGGTTTTTTCATTATTTTTTGATACATGATGTTCATAGGTTATTCTAAATTAGGTATGTTTTAGTGATTTTCCATAGTTTAATATTCTAATGGTTTTATTTTTAATTAATGTGTTTCTAGAACAAACATGAGGTATCATTGCATGTGGTTTAGCATGGCTCTAGAGAACCAACAAAAAACACATTAGGAAACATTCTTTTCTCAATCATTTTTCATTTTAGAAGAAAATTTACATTTCAAAAATAATGGAATTGGAAATAGAGTTTACTAGAAGGAAATGTTAGAAGGGTATGATTTCAATTTATGGAGGTTAAAAATATTGAATTATCTACTGTAGAATGACCCTGATGTTTCATTTGTGGGATTCAAACAAGAAAAAATGGTAATAGATTCATTTTAAAACCACGGAATGGTATGAATTTAAGTATCATAGAATATTTCATATAAAAATAGGGAGGTGAAGATCAAATTATAACTAATAAAGGACCTGGAAAATATGATTGGTTTTCCAATAATAATTATCAACATTTTTATTATGTAGATGTAATTTGGAATTATAATATCATAATAAATATTGAAATATGATCATGAAAATGACATCAACATTATTTAATGTCATATCGAGTCATTTATTATAAATTTCGTGGATTATATATGGGTATTATGGTTGTAATACTCAATATTAGTGCGAGAAGATGTTATGGTGACTATTTTAATAAATTACCAACTAAATACTGGCATAGTGTTTGAGGTCATTCATGATCTTATTCTAAATAAAATTCACAGGGAGAAGCCAATTTTTTCTCCAAGTAAAATTGTTCCCAATGAATAAGTAGATGAAATTTTGTTCATAATACTTTTTAGAGAAAACTAAACGATAGAAATATGGAGAGAAGTTAGGGTAAATCTACATAGCCCGGACATATGTATTGGAAATTCCGAAAAAAGAGGAACCAAAATATAAATTTTAAGGATTTTAGGGTGAAATATTTAATGGTGTCTTTCGAATGTTTGAGTTACATAAACAATTTAATAAATTTGAAAAAGTTCACTATTGAGTGTAAATATTCTATTTTAATAATATATAATTGATTTTGAGGCCACATTCAATTCAACGATAGAGGAGGATGCATGTTAAATTATATAGTATGGTTGTTCATTGAGGTTAATCTAACCAATAATAGAGCTACAAATATCATGGAAATGGGAAATTTAAATGTATAAATTCGTAATGATAGATTCCAAGGGTCATATTGTATTTGTCATATATCAGGGTTACATAAGAAGCTAATTTATTTTGGTCAACCTGATGTATAATTTCATGAAAAAATACTTAAATACAGAGTATATAATGTTACTCAATTTTATGTGGATATTCTCATATGATTTTATGATGCTAATTCATATCTTAAGAGAAGATCATTTAGATCAATTGTTAGTTGAATGAAAACATTTAAATATAAGTAGTTGTGGTATTGATATCTTGGGAACTGAAGCGAGAAGAAAATTTTGCTAATAGTGTCTAAAGTAATTCGAAATCTGTGTCAAATGGATTTTAAATCATGTAATAGTTATATCTTTTAAACATAGATAAAGGTATCATTTATCAGAAATAGAAGGACATAAAAATCTCAAAATCCAAAGTATATTTTTCAAAGAGTTTAAGAACTTTTAAATTCTTATTTAAACACTACATTAATTAGTTTTTTTATATTCATTGATGATTCAATAAGAAATGTATTTGTTTACTTCATTAGTTATAAATATCATGCGTTTATATTCACTATTTAATGGAGGTACATGGTAAAGAAAGAGATCACAAATAATATTATGTTATTAAACTCAAAAAATAGTTTCTAATATGGAAATAGTGAATTCCAAAGGTTCTATTAGAAAAAAGGAATCATGTTTGTGAAGAATGTTCCATAATCAAAAGAATAGAACCGAGTAGTTGATTAGGTGAACTAAACACAAACGGATAAGTATCAAAGTATGAGACTACATAATGATATTCCCAAGGAGTTTTCTTAGAAAGAAGTAATTTATTTACCATATCATAGAATCTATATAATTATGTTCACTTCGTGTGGTATATTAATAAACAAATGTTCTTAAAAAACTATAATATGATTCCCAACTATATTTTTTAGAATTTTATATAAATTCTAGTCAATGAACAAGAACAAGAAAATTCTATGAAATTTCCCATGCATGTTTAATTGACAGATATGGAGATAAAAACATTGGTTTTTGGATTTGTGTAAATGATTATTATAATATACTTATAAATCATAATGTTCTCTTAAATGAGAAGATATTTTTAAATTATTGAAATTTGGAAGAATTTGGAATTGAGAGTATATAATCAACTAGACACATAAATGTTAATATGAAAATAATTTATAAATTGATATGATATTATATAATGTATAGTAGGAATAAAAATTAAATAAGCGATAGAAATCTCAAAAAATTATAGCAATTCTCAAGCAGTGTAGAAGATTGATACATAGTTCTAATAGGTGATTTTTTGAATGATTTAGTTCATAAAATAGTGTAAATATATGTTTAATTATAGTGGTATTCTTATATTACAAGACTAGTTCAATGGTTTTGAACTGGTCTTCACTTCATGCTCATTCATATATAGGACATCCTAATATCCTTGAAGAAATAAAAATTCTCATCAATTTAGGAAATTTTTGTCGAATTTGAAATATGAACTGTATAATTTGTATAAAAATTGAATGTAAATGATAATAGAACTACAAATGGGATTAAATTTATGAAATGCAACAATTTTTTATTGTTTAAGTAGGAATGAATGATAGAAAAAGGAAAATACTGAGTTATATGTGATTTATTTTTAATATAAATAAGTGGTATATTTCTTTGGAAACTTTTCTCTTATTTTCAATCTTTGAACCATAAAAATAAGATTATGTATAGCCACATACAAATGTAATCATATGAAACATATGTATTTGGAGATGGCATTTCATCCTAGGAATGTTGTCGTTTAAATCATTATAAATAATATGGTGGGTTTAACAGAAAAATTGAGTGATAGCCAGGTTTTCTGGACAAAGTGAATTCTCAAATGATTGTATCTAGTAATAATTAAATTGAACTTGTTTTTTGATGCATTTATAGCTAGGAAGGGGTTATTATAGAGAACCCCAGTCCATTTTTTCTCTTAAAATCTATTCATGGATGTGTGTTACATCAATGATTTCATATATGAGGATGATATGCTCATTTTAGTTCAGGATATTAAAGATATTTTAGATGTCAAATATTATTTATATAGAAAGAATGACATTAAGGATCTCAAGGAAGATAATAATTTTTTTGGATATATATATAAAGATATAGGGTGACAAAAACATTAGTTTTACATAATAAGGAATATATATTGATGATTTTCAACAGGTTTGTAAGTACCAAATGAAACCTATGTAAACCCTATTATACAAAAATCATGTTGAACATAAATATACAATCCATAAGTAAGTATAATTCAACATCCATTATGAATTTTATATTATAATTATCTATCAATAGTTTTATATACACCAAATTTTTAATGAAGATGAACATTTCACATGCAGTAGGAGTTATTAATTATTTTAAGGAAACTCATTGAAATGAAACATTGAATATATGATGTGGATTATTTTATATCAGAATGTTTTGAATAATATATCATGGTTTTTTAAAATATATAATCCATTTTTGAGATATATTGATGTAGGAGATATAGGGGATATAGATTCATGGAAGAGTATAAGAGACTCTTTGTTAACCTTTGTAGGGAATATCAAATGATTGATGTTGGGGATTCAACTGGCAGTTTTACATTCCACAATTAATGTTGTCTTTGTTCCCATTATAGAATTTGGGGTGAAATGAATCAGGCAGAAGTGTTTGTTAGAGGAACATGAAATTATCAATGAAATAGGTTTGTTATTAAATTATAGTTACAACTCAATTAAATTAACTAAAACTTTTTTTGACACCCTTATAGAAGAGGAGTAGGGATTTGAAATATCATTTCATCTATAAATAGTTTGAGTATGTTATTATAGAGATGTATATGATCTGTGGATTTTAGAATACAATTGACCTATTTCCTAAGTGATCAGTCTATAAAATTCTGCAGCATAACTGCTCCTTAGGGGGACATGAATGACTAAAATAATAAATGTGGTACTAATTTTTGTTTTGGAATATGAATTAAATTTATTTTTTTTGTGTGGGTGGTTTTCATGATTCCTTTAAAGCAATATTCATGTTAAAGATTGATAAAAAATGTTATTTATATTTATTTTTTCTATTTATTTTCCTCTGTAAGAAGATTTTTTTGAAATCATGTTCCAAATATTGATGAAGGATTGTGTAACTGGAAGTCCAATAGAGGTAGTCTATTCTACCAATTGATGTTCTAGAATCAAGTATACAAGTCTTCATGTTAGGATAATATTTTAAGGAAGCATATTCACTATAGGTCTTTCTATGTTTTCTTGTCAAAGTAACTGGAGGTTCCAAAAGATTAGGTATAAACGAAATTAATTATTTACCTAAATACGAACACTAAGGTAGTGTTTTCTATTAGATATCATAGGTGTCTAATTCCAATGATGGTTCTCCATTAATTGAGAATGGTGGGGGTAAAAGTTTATGTATATGGACCTACTATAAATAGATGGACGGGGACCACATATACCTATAACATGTAGTGATAAAAACTTAATTAAAATAGTTAATTTTTACTATGATATTTTCTTCTTCCATGAGTATAAGAAAGTCTTAGTGGTCTCACATACATATAAGAATATAGCTCAAGCCATGTTAATCAATTATTTTCATTCATTGTTATCATTATTATTTTTATGTCTTTTTTCCAACTTTTTTTTAATAAAGTGTGTCGGAGTGGTGTTGTGGTGTGTGGATGTGGTTTGGTTTTTCTTCTCAACAAAAATAAATTGATTTCATAGGTTTATCCAATTTTTAGAAGTTACATATAATTTTTATACATTTTATAATTCTGATTGTTTTAATCTAATTCATCTTTTTTTTGGCCCCAACTATCTATAGGGGTTATATACATGAGGGAAAAGATGTATTGATTTTTTTATTGGTGTTGTATCATAGTCTTATAATAAATGATATAACCTTTATCATTCATTTTTTCTATATATTTTAAATTTATAGTGGAATTCTAAACTCGACACAAAGTATGGATTTTATTATTCCCTAATATATTATCATTGATGAGTGTTGTGGTTTGTGATGATATGATAATATTAGAATGAGTAGATTCATTAATGAAACCCAAATAATAAACTCCAAATATATTAAATAAATACTTATTATCTAGACTAGACCATGAATGCATGTCACAAGGAATGTCATATGGTACTTGATATGCTTAAGGGTGCATGATTATTAGGAACACACAATACTTGATATTGGAAAGATATATAGTATGTGATTATTTATACAATGATACCATTCTTACGCCTACCTTAAGAATGATTTGATCAGGGGGCTGTATGGTATGTTTTTATCATGTCATCAATTTATTTTAATAAAGTTATTCTATTTTCACATGTATGATATGAAAAGGCATATAGACAATTTATTGAGTTGTTGATGAAATGCATGCAAATGGTTAGATATGTCACATGTGATGTATTTCTATACTAGACTGTTCAAAATGTCATTTAATCATTCCATGTGATCAATATAATCTAATAATTTAAAATATATGACTTATCCTATACCCAATTGACATTTATTATGTTTAGTGGTCACTCGATGTCATATAAAAGGTGTTATAATTACACAAATAGTTTTTATATGACATATCTTGTGGTATAAATATTCATATAGGGATATCACTATATTTTATTAGGATCACGAAAAAACACATTTATTGATTTATTTGAATTGGTAATTTTCTACATGTCAATCTTATCATATATCTATAAATTAATGAATTCATTTTTTTAATACTACCCATCAGGATCATAATTAGACCATAGAATAAGGATCAAGGTTTCAGAAAATGTCTTTATTATAAAGTGAATATAGTCCAATAAATCATTTACAATGGAATTTGAATGCATTCAAAAGGAGTTATGATGTTATTATATGATGTCCTTGTGGGATACTATTGTAATATATAGATTTATAGATATACACTAATATGAGATGTATCAAATTATAAAATTTATTAAAATCATAAACCATAATTTCAATTTTGTGGATATCATTGAAAATGATATAAGGATACCATTAAAGGGTTAAGGTACCTATATTATATTATATTATATTATTCAACCAATGATAAAGGACATTAGGTGAATGATAATTAACACATATTCATAGTGTATTTATCTAATGTTATGAATCATAGAGATAATTCATTTTTGGAATTGTAAACATGTTATTAACAATGAAGCATTCAATGATCCTAACACTCCAGTAAAAAAATTTAATGTGATGGTATGTTGGTTATACAAAATTGAAAATCAACGTAGACCTATTTCAGTGAATGAAGGTGATATATATATATATATATATATGGGATTGGATACTTATTTTGGTGGGGTTATTGATTTTGTCATTAAAATAAAAATCCATATGCATCCAAGAAAAAAAAATCGAGTAGATGGTTCTAGTACAACTTCAATATTTGAGGACTCCTCTTCTAGAGTATATGCATTCTAGTGGTTAGAGAAATACTTTTGGAGGTCAAAAATAATCAGCCTCTGCATGGTGATCTTCATCAAATAGTCTCCAATGTGATGGATATTTTAGCTACAAGGTATTATAATTTTATATACTCTTTCTTTAAATTTCAATTTAATGATGATAGTTACATCAATTTATTGGGTTCATTTATATTCTATGAAAATTTTATTTTTAAATAAAACACATCCAAAACATTTTACGGTTAGAAATTTAATATACAGAAGCTCAACAAACTAGTTTATTCCTCCCATTTTACTTTAAATCATGTCGTTGTTGGTCAAAATTATTATACCTCTATCATATAAATATAAAATAGAATATTAAGAATCTAAAAACCTAAAACAATGTAATGAATAATAATAAATTAATAAATTGAGGTGATTCATCAATGAATATAGGTTCACTCCCCAACCATTAATGATCCTTCACTATTTTCCTTTACTCCACGGCTCTAACACCCCTTCCAAAAGATCATATTCTCTTTATCTCCCTCCTAGAATAGGGTTCACATCTTTAACAGTTTACCCTTAATTCCATTATAAATCTATAAATTTGTGGTGCCGAAAATAATAAATTAAAAAATATAAATATATTTCACTCAATGAAGACCAGTTCCAGGGACTGATTCCCACAAAAACACCTACTTTATTTAAAACCCCTTATTCTGACCAAAACCACAACATTTCAATTTCCATTTGTGGAATATTTTAATAGATATTTATGTTCACTTGTGTGAGAAAATTTATTTATTAAGAAGATATTAATTTTGAAATGAGAAAATATACCATCATGGAATATCACCATAACTCCACCGAGGGTTAATGACCACGCCCCTAGATCAATATAATAATTCGAAAATAAATAAGAGGTTTTTCCTATAGTATATTTATTATCTTACCATCTGATTGGGTTTAGGTATCTTAAACAAAAAACTTTTCTATGTCATGACAATTGGGAATATATAAGGTTAGTATTTGATTAAATGACCCACTGAGCTACTATATGAGCCACATATTTCATTTCTCATCAATGTCCTTTTTGTTCTTGATTAGCCATTCACAACCAATGTGATTCAAATCCACTAAAGGATTCAAAAAATATAGAATTATTTTTGTTAATGGAATCTATTTATGAATTCATATGTTATTTCATCAAAAAATAATATGTTCGACATTCTAATTCCTTATAGGTTATAGAATCATCATTATAAACTAATAATGATTAATTATCCTATGTGACTAGGAAACCATGTTATTTTATTTTCTAATCTCTATTGTACTTATACATTGTACTTGTGTGTTTGTAAATTATTATAAATCCATTGGGATTTGATTAATCTTATCATTTCTTGACTATAGTTTATCTTGATCCTCAACTTTATCAAATCCTATCTCACTCTCACTATCTATTTTATATATTTTATCCCTCTCAATGAATATGGAATGTATTTCCACTTTTACCATTTTTTAGTGGTATTATAGGTTATATCACCCTTTTTAATTATGGTGTCCTATAATTGTAAAATTTGTGGCTCTGGGTGAATTTTTGTTACCCAAAATTTTCATAAAAAAAGCTTTCTTTCCCCAAATATTTTTGTATGAAAACATACATTTCATTCCATTTCATAAATGGTATGGGATACCATTTTCCATTTTTTTAGAAACATGGTTTAATATTTGCGATGTTGTATATAATGTGTATCCCCAAAATGATAATGGATGATTTTCATGAATCATACAATATTTCAACATGTTCAAAAAGGTGTGGTTCCTCCTATCACATTCTGATTTCCATTATAGTGTATAATACGGACAATGTTGGGATAAATTCTGAAACTCCTATAAATAATCAATTATTTCCTGATTAATATATTTCCAACTATATTGCATATGTGGTTTCATAATCTTCTTAGAAAGGAGGTTATGCACATCAATCTTAATTCCATTCAATATCTGAATGTAACTTGAGTCATACCTCATTTATTTGACATATCTTATCAACTAAAATCATCAATAAATTTTTTGAAGTTAGAGTACCATCCATTTACATCAATATGAAATTGTCCAAACAAATTAGTATTAATTAATTAAATAAGATCATTGTCTATAAAAAACTCCCTCAATTATATTTTATTTTGTTTTTTTGAAGTACTATAAAGATTATGAAATACAAAAATTTATATTTTCACATAATGGTACTGAATAATTTTAATAAATGTTTCCCCAGAGAAAAAGAAATAAATGGAATTTTTTATTTTATATTTATTAAATGACATCAATAATTATAATTATAAATTTTTAAAGTATACATTTTATATACATCAGATTGGTTTATTCTTAACAATTCAGGATTAATTAAACAAATTACATTATCCAAACAAAATAATTCATGTGGTAACTTGTTGTAACTCTATATTCTAAGAATAATGACACCTATATTACCATTTTATACCACATATCTATAATTCCACATCTTGAGTTATATTTTCAATGTAATAAAAGTGACTTCCACACACGAATTTAGTGGACAGGAAATTTAATCCATATATTATCTTGACATAATATTTTATTTTTCCTTATGTAATTATATATCTTAATTTATATATGTTTTCTATGAAAACTAAATTCATTAAATTACATGAAAAATATAAAATTACATTTATTTATGATGAGAATTTATATCATTAAAAAGAGATTTTATGAAAGGAATAATAGAATGTTCAATTATTTTGAAACCAAAAATTGGACTTAGTGTCTTGCAACCATATTATTTTAATTTGATTACATGAATATTTAAGGAATTGATTATGAAAAAATCATCTTATAACATATTGTTAATTGTTATGCATTATTTTAATGAAGTATTTTCCTAGGGAACCTATTATATTGATATGATCATTTTAGTGCACCGCTACGACAGAAACCAAAAAGTGGTATGAAAATAGTCATAAATATCTATGATTTGATACCATACTATGATAAGAAACATACTATAGAGACTGTTATGAGGGAGTACTTGTAAAAGGAATATTTTTATTCTCATGAAGTTTACACTTGGTAATTTTTATGATGATAGATTATGATAACTAAACAAACATTATGAGTATTTATTGTTTTGGTGTCATCAAATATTAATATCTCCATGCTTGTGTAATGATCTATCTAATTTATGATTATCATTAATTCATTTCATGACTCAAAAAAATATATTTGCGAACCAATGTTGTGACACTATATGTCTACGGGATGTAGGGTATGTTTGGGGTCAATATATAATTGATTTTGGGGCTTCATTCAATTTAATGTTAGATATGGGATTGATGTAAAATTATATATTATAGTGATTCAGTAAGGCCCAACGAACTGATAATGAAGATATAAAGATCATTTGAAATGGAAATGTTAATGTTTGACTTCATATTGGTTGATTCCATGGGTCATATGGTATTCATTATATACCAAGGATACTAGGGAATCTAATATCATTTCGTCAACAAGATGTAACATGTTTTGGAAAATATTAATTTATAGAGTATGGATGATCACCTAGGTTTATATGGTAATGTACATAGGTGTTAATGATGTTATATCTTATATTATGGGAATATCATGTGTATCAATTGATGGTAGAATGAAAACATCTAAATATATGGAATTGTGGTATTATTTCCTAGGGAATGTCTGTGAAAAGAAAAATGTTTTTTATATAGGCTCCATTAGATCCAAATCTCAGTCAAATGGATTATAAATTATGTGGGAGTTTTATATTTTGATATTAGATATTGTATCATTTATTATAAATGCATTTACACAAAAATCTCATAAAAATAGGACATTAATACAAATTTTTAAAGCCGTTTTGAAGTCTATTTACAAACTTGGTTATTGGAATTTTTAATATTCGTTAACGATTAAGAAAGGAATGCATTGGTTTAATTGCTTAACTAAAACTAATAAGAGATAAATTTAAGTCATCAATAGAGGTTCAAGGAAGAGAAAGAGTGTATAAATAATAATTTTTTATTAAGATCACCTAATATTTTATGTTATGGTAATAAGGAATTCCAGTGGTTCTTCTCGAGAAAGGTAATATGGTTTGAGAATATTGTTCCATGAATAAAGGAATTGTGTTGTGGATAAGATTAACTAAAAAATAATAGATAAGGATCAAGGATTGATACTACATTGTGATATTCCTAATGATTTTTGTTTTTAAGAATTAAATAATGTACTATATCTAGAAAATAATCCTTCTTCACCCTTATAGTGTTATATTATAGAAAAAATGTGCTTTTGAAAACAAGAAGATATTTCCCCCTAGAATGTTTTTTTATGTTTATAAAATATTTGTGTTGAAGAAAAATATCAAGAAAATTTGATGAAAAGTCCCATGAATTTTTAATTGTTACTTATGGAGATTAAAAAATATAGTTTTTGATTTTTGGAAATGAAAATCTGTAGATCATTAGAATTCATATTGTTCTATTAAATGAGATGATATTTTTGAATGATTGAAGTTTGACAAAACCTAGAATTTAGAATAATAAATATGGCTAATACATCAAGGATTATATGAATGTAATGTTAATATGATTTTACATTACATAATGTATTGAAAGCATAAAAATTCAATAAGTGTTAGAAATCACAAAAAATATTGGGATATTATCATGGAATGTGTAAGACCAATTCAGATTTATAAAAGGTTATTTTTTGTAACATAGAGTTATAACAATAATAAAATTGTAGGTTGAGTTATATAGGTCTTCCTAGAAAAACTAATCAATTTAATGGTTTTGAATTGGTCATTACATAATTCTCATTTTGGATAGAGGAAAACCCAAGATCCTAAAACAAGAAACAATTTTATTTAATTTTGGAAATTGGGTGTTGAATATGAAATATGAAATATATATATAGTATGAAAATGAAACCTATAAAATAAATGAACTACCCATTGGAATAATAAAATGAATAATAGACATTTTTATGGTTTAAGGAGGAATTGATGATTGAATTTTGTAAAATACCAAGTTATATGTGGAATATTTTCAGTATAAATAATTGATATATTTCTTGAAAATAATTTATTTTATATTCAGGCCTAGAAACATTAAAAATGTATTATGTATGGAAATGTATGAAAGATAACATTTGGAACATATGGATATAGAGACGGTTCTCCTTTATAAGGTTTTTTTGTAGTTCGAATCATTGTAAATATGATGGTGGGGGTAATGGAAAACTCTTTGAGGGCCAGGTTTTCAACATAATGTGAATTAATTATAGTTTTTATCAAGAGAAGATGTATTATAACTGGATTATTGGTGAAGTTATTGTTAGGAAGGGGTTCTTCTAGAGAATACCAGAAAATTCTTTCTACTATAATATGTTCAAGGATGACGGTTACATAATTATTTTCTCATACGAGGATGATATTCTCATTTCACTTCTAGATACAAAATATTTTAAGGAGTTAAATGATTATTTTCCCAAATATTTAGACATTATGGGTCTAAAAGAAGTCCAGTTTTATTCTGGATATATATTTAAAGATATATGGATAAAAAACATTAGTTTTTTCTCATAAGTAATATATATTTATGTTTTTTAGTATATTATGAATTACCATATAAAATTTATGTTAACTCCATAATACCAAAAAATATGTTAACCAAAGAGAAATTATCCAAATTATGTACATGTGTATGTATGTTGTGAATTTCTTATTATAATTATATATCAATAGTTTTAAGAAAACCATAATTTGTTGAAAGACAAACATTTCACATGTATTAGGATTTATCTATTATCTTTTGGAGAATCATGGATAGGAGAACTTTGAAGCTATGAAGTGTATTCCCTAATATCTCAAAGGTTATAATGATAAAACTCTATGATTTATAATTGCTAATCCATTTTGGGGTATGTTGATTTAAGAAATATAGGGGATATAGATGAATGAATGAGTACTTGTGGATTTTTCATTACCCATACAGGGAAAAAAATACGTTTGATATAGGGGTTTTAGTTGGTATTTTTACTATCCACATTAAATTTTGTCTTTGGTATGATCCGATAATTACGAGTGAAATCAATCTACCTGAAGTATATATTGGTTGAACATGCAATGATTTAGAAAATACGGTGGTTGTTGATTGATTGTTGAAGTTTAATTAATTTAACCGAAATATAAGTTGTTCCAATCGTATAATTAGCATAGTGAGTTGAATTAATAATTTATATTGAATAAGTTGGAGGATGTAGTACAAGAGCTACAGATGATCAGTGCATGTTAGAATCTAATTACATGTTCCTGAAGAGATTAATCCAAGAAATTCTATGGATTATTTTCTCCTTAGTGGGACATGAGTGACTAAAATAAGAAAGGTGGAATTGATTTTTATTGTGTAATTTTAGTTGAATTGTATTTTCCTTTGTGTTGGTGTATGCCATGAATCCTTGAAATTACTATTCATATAGAAAACTATTATGAAATTATTTTAATATTTTATGTCTCTATTTTTTGTGTCTAGAAGAATATTTTTTAAAACTCAACTTCCAAATAATCAAGGTGGATTCTTTTAGTGGAAGTATAATATATGTATGTTGTTTAAAAATTGATGTTCTGGAATCATGTATTGAAGTTGTCATGTTCAGATAATAGTGTCTGGAATAATATTCAATGTAGGTTGTGCAATGTTGTCTTTTCAAAGTAAGTGGAGGTTCCACAATGATATGTATGAATGAATATCATAAATGACCAAAATAAAGTGGCTGAGGTAGTGTTGTATATAATAATTCATAGGTGTATAAGGCCAATTCTGGTCCTCTATGATTCAAGAAGTGTGGGAGTACCGATTGATGGGTTGGGACCCACTATAATAATGTGGGGTTGTACCATATATACCTATAACATGTAGTGATCAATCATTTACATAGTCAATTTTTAATATGATCTATTCTTCTTCCATGAGTGAGATATATGATTTGTTATCTCCTTTAAATATAATAATACTTCCAAACCATGTAATTCTATTTTTTACTCTTTTTTTCATTATTTTTTCATTTTTATTTTAGTCATCAATTTTTTTAATAGAGTGTGTGGGAGTCGTGTTTTGGTGTGTGGTAATGGTTTCATTTTTCTTCTCAATCTAAATATATATATTTCATAGGCTTATCCAATTTTCATAAGTCAATAATCATTGTTATGTGTTACATATTTATGAGGTTTTTAATCTAATTCATCATGTTTTTTGATAAAACTATCTCTAGGTGTTATATACATCAGGGACTTTATGTAATGATTTTATAATGGGTTTGTATCAATGTCTTATATCAAATAAAATCACATTTATCATGCATTTTTTGTATATTTTAAACCGACAATGCAATGATGAAAATATGACATTGAATATTCCTTAATAGATGATAAATGTGGAGTGTTGTAGATTGTGTTGATATTTTAAGATTATAATGAGTATATATATTAATGATATATAAATAATAGAATACAAATATATTAAATGAATACTTGTTATCCTGACTTGACCATAAATGTATTTAACTAGGATTGTCATGAGGTAATTGATATGATAATGGGAGTATGACTATTATAAAAAACCATTACCAGAGATTGAAAAAATATATAGTATCTAAAAATTTATATTTTGATAAATTTCTTACACCATCCATAATAATGAAATGATCGGGGGGAAGTTATTTTTTGATCATGTCATTAATTGAGTTCAATTATGATATTCTTTTTCCACTTGTATGATAAGAAAAGAAATAATGTCCATTGATTGAGTGATTTATAAAACAAATGACCATTATTAGATAGGTTTCTTGTGAGGTGTTTGTCTAGTAGAACGTTTGAAAAGTAAATTAATGATTCTATATGATCAATCTACAATAACTATTGAAAATAAATGATGTATCCTATACTTAATTGACATGTCCATTGTCTAGTGGTCACTCCATTTCTTAGAAAATGTCATTGTATGATAACATATACATTGTATAGGATATATATTGTGGTAGACATGTTTATATGGTCATATGACTATATTCTATTGGGATCATGCAAGACCCATTTATAGATTGGGTATAAATTTTTTTGTTATGGATTCTGTATTTTCATTTATCTATATTTTAATGAATTCATTTTTTTTAATAATTCTACCATAGGGACACACAATTATTCCATAGAATAAGGATTAATGTTTTAAAAAATTTATTTATTACAATATTAATATATTAAAACATACCATATCCAAAAGACCTTGTATGGATTAAAAAGGAGTTGTAAGGTTTTTATATGAAGTCCTTATAGTATACTGTTGAAATTTAGAGAATGATGTATATAAAAAAATCAGATGTACAAAAAATATATAATTCATTAATATCGTAAAACATACATTGAATTTATAGAATATCATTTAAAATGATAGAGTGTTATCATTAAAGGGTTTTTATCCATCTATAATATTATATTATTAATCCTGGGATATAAAATAATGGGTGTAGGGGAATTAATATATATTACTAATGGAATTATTGACAAATATGAATCATAGAGATAATTCATTTATTTATTGGTAAACATGTTTAAGAATTAAATGATCATAACCGTATTGTAGGAATATTTTATGGTTAGGTATGTTGGTTATTAAACATTCTAGATCAATACCTGACCTCCTTCAATGAATAAAGGGTATCTATATGTGGTATTGGATCCTCCTTTTTGTGGGGGTAGTAATTTTTTCAAAAAAATACTAATCCATATTCCTGCATGAAAACAATTTTGTTTTGAGTATATGGATCAAGTACACCTTTGATATTTTTGGATTCCTCTCATTGATTATATGGATTGTAGTGGTCAGTACACTACTAGTGGTGGTTAGATCCATTTTTCCTCCACATGGTGACCTTCATCAAATAGACTCCATCGTTATATAGATTGTATGTTATGAGGTATACCAAATGTTTTACACTCTTTGAAAACATGTAAATTTGAGGATGATAGTTTGAGCAATTTATTGGGTTTATTCCACACATGTTTACATGATATATTCAAATAAACCCATAAAAAACATTGGTGTTTCAAAAATTTCATATACAGAAGCGCAACCATGTAGTTTTGTCTCCTTTTTCTATTCCAAATCATGTCATCGTTGGTCAAAATTATTATTCATCCATAAAAAAAATTAAAAACCGAATCATAAGTATCTGGAAACATAATAATAATAATAATAATAATAATAATAATAATAATAATAATAATAAATTCATACATTGAAGCGATATATAATATCTTAGAGGGTCACTCATCCATCGCCAATGATCCATCAATATTTTCCTTTCATCTATAGCTCTGATAACACTTCCCAATAACCACATCATCTATATCTACCTCCCGGAAATAGTGTTCACATCCATAATTCTATACACCTAATCCCATATTATTTCATTAGACAGGGGATGTAAAAATTATAAATAAATAAATAGAAAATGATTTCCTCCAATAAAGAAATTTTATATGGACTGAACCTCATAAAAAAACATACTTTATTTAAACCCCCTTATTCTGATTACAACCACAACATTGTAATTTCCCTATGTAGAATCAGTTAAGAGATATTAATGATCACAAGTGTGATAATATTTATTTATAAAAAATATTAAATTTGATCCCAAAAATATTCAAACCCGGAATCTCCCCAAAAATCTACCTATTGTTTTGCACCACACACCTAGATAAAAAAATAAAAAAAAAATAAATATGAGGTTTTTTGTATAGTAATTTTTTTCTCTTACCCTCTTCCTGGGATTATAGCTCTAAAACACAAAAATGAGTTATGTTGTGATCACTAGGGAAGAAATATGGTTACTATAGGATTCGAGTGCATCATGAGCTATGATATGAGTAACGTGTTTCCATTTCCATCAATGTCCAATTACTTCTTGAAAATCCATTTGCAACTATAATTCTTTCCGACCACTTGAGGATTTACCAAAATATTTATTTTTTTGGGTATAAGGAATCATTTTAAGAATTCATATCTTTTTTCCTCTTAGAAAGGCATGTTCCACATACCACTTCCTTGAAGGTTAGGGGATCATAAATTTCAACTAACAATGATTCACCATCCTTAATGACTAGAAAACCATATCATTCTTTTTATTAAACCGTAGTTGTACTCATACATAATACAAGTGTGTCTAGAAAAACTTATTCAACAATTGGGATATCTATAATATTCTCTTTTTCTAACACTAGTGTAACATTATCCTTGACTTCATAAAATTCAATCTCAGTATAACTATATCTTTTATAGATGTTATCCAACTCAAAGAATATGGAATTTTCTTTCCCTTTAATTATTTTGTTTCAGGGATATTATTGTTATATCCAATTGTTTCCATTAAATGACCAATAAAGGTATGCTTGTGGATATATGTGAATGTTTTTTACCTCAAAATTACTTAACAAATGTTCCACAATGACACACATTTATGTATGAAAACATAGTTTTCTTTACATTTCATAAATGGTATGTGATTTGGTTTTCCAATTTTGTTCGAACATGGTTTATTATTTGTGATGATGCCTATAATTTGTATCCTCAAAAGGATTATGGATTATATCTATGAATCATTATATATTTCGCCATGTTTAACAATGTTTTCATTATCCTTTCACTTTCAATTTTCCATTATGGTGTATAAAGAGGACAACAATGGGGTAAATCCAAAACTCTTATAGATAATTAATGATCTCTTAATTAATATTTTATCCACTATGGATTGAGTGGGGTTTGAAAATATTCTTACCATTGACATTTTGAAATTAAATCATATTTTCCTTCAATATATCAATGAAATTTGACTCATACATAATTATATAGACATATCAATATATGTTAAAACCATCAGTAAATGTTATGAAGTATGATTACCCACCACTTGCTTCAATAAGAAATGGTCCACAAACATCAGTGTGAATTAATTTGAGATTATCATTGTCCATTACACCTTTTATCATTAGAAATAGGTTCTCTTTCTTAAATTCCATGATTAATATATCAAAATTAGTCAACGTCCCATTGAATATGGAGGAGATAATAGATGAGGAATGCCAGAAATCAAAATGAGGCAACCGGCTGGTTGTTTTCTGATTCGAGAAAGAGATTGCTCTGAAAAGAAGTGTTGTTGGAAGTTAACAAACTTTTGTTGTGATGTTTCTGGAGATGCAATGGGCTTAGTATGCCTTTTGGTCTTCGGGTCGTGTTGGGCCTTATGCGTTGGGCCTACGAGTCCTGTAATGGGCATAGTATTCCTTTGGGCCTTCAAGTTATGTAATTGGCATCGAGTCGTGCTGGTCAATGTGCCTTGGTCCAATGGGTTAAGTAAGTGTTCCCCTTCAACCATAAAGAGGGGATTATCCACAATAAAATAAAGAGAAGTCCTTTGGGCCTATCATAAATTACTTAATTTCATATGGTCAACAGCCACATAAGAACACTCACTACATAATATAATCCTATTTCCATAATATCTAGAATTACATGATGATAATAATAATTTAATAAATATATGAAATTGATGGTTTTAACATTAAAATATTTTGGATTTTGATAATATGTAATACTTATAGAAGTGGTGTTTCTATTTATATTACATTACTTATTAAATTACCCTAAATTTATTTTAATGTGATTTCATTTGAAAATTTAGCTACTTTGGGGTACAAGGTTATTATTTTATTCTTGTATTGACATTGATATATTCTAGTAAATGATTATTTTTATAGTTTGAACCCATTCTTAATTATTGGTACAACTATTTAATTAAATATAACATTCTCCAAAACTGATATTCAATTCTCTATTATTTAATAAATATTCAGATAATTATGTTTCACTATAAGAATGATTGTGAACATGTATTCATTCCATCCATGTTTCACTTTAATTTTATAATTTGAAAGAAATATTTCGCAGAGAAAAAATATAATAAAAGAATATATGGGCACAATCTCTCTTCTCAATGAACAAAAAGCTGAGGACTATTTAATCAATAAAATTTTAATAACTCTCCTATATAGTAAATTTTATTTTGAATTGATAAACATTAACCGATAGTTACAAAATACTTATGTATTTATCCATGTATATTTAATTATCCTTTATATGAATATGTTCATCCATAATAGATGTAGATAATTTGGTGTACATATTTAATATTATTGTTGACATAATTGTAATGATTAGTGAATTTTATGATAATTTGAATGTTTATGTGCTTGTGATAAATTATAGTATAATTTTATTTGGTGTTCATAAATAACAAACAAACAATAATTTTATTTATTTATTTATGATTATTTGTAAAATTACATTCACATTAATTTTCAACAATAATTTCAATGCATGGATGATTATTAAAAAATAATAATTTATCATGCATTATAATATTTTTTCTACATTTATTTTTAATATATATATATATATATATATCTGTGTGTGTGTGTGTGTGTTGAGATATGATTGATTTATCAATTATCATGAAAAAAATAATTTTTTCATTGTTTGAATTTTTTGTAACTCAAATAAATCAATTTTGTTTTTTGAAACTATTATATTTTATGAATTTTTTTATTGTTAGAGAATATAATGGTTTTATATTGAAAATGAATATTTATATGACTTCACTTATATTATTTTATTGTATTTCGACACTAAAATATTAAACTATAGTAAAAAATTGAATTTTTTTTGTTCTAGTATTCCATAATAATAATGTATATACCTTTATTATGATGAAAGAAAAGTGACAACTATAACGAGGTTTCATAAAAATAATTTTAAAAAACAATTTTATTTACATTGTTTTATGGAAAACCATTTTACCAATTTGTGTCCCAAAATACTTGAAATGGTTACTTGTTTTCTCTATAAAGGTCTCATAGAATATATGAAATTAGTTCACACAATGATTGTGGGACATGGGAAAAAAATTTAAAACAAATATTTTGTTTAGTTTTGTTTACATTATATATATAAATTTAATTATTATTTAACTTTTATTACCTTTAATATTTATTTCACTAAAATAATACTATAATATTTTTGATGATGTCAGCTTAATAGCTGGAATATAGTTCGTTTGAAGAAACATTCGACTATAAACTAGGCCAAAATTTGTATTTTGTGGCCGTTTAAACCGCCGTGAAATTGTTCTACGACAGTTTTGGAAAACCGGCGCTAAATTGTTTATCGAGAAATAATTAGTGGCGGTTTAAACCGTCGCTAAATCATTTTTAATTTTTTTAGTTTTTTAACTATTTAAATTATTTGAATTTTTTTATTGTTTATAATTTTTATAATTTTTATAATTTTTTTATTTTTGTTTTTTTGAATTATAAATTAAATTATTTATTTTTTTATTTTTATTTTTGTAATTTATATATATATTTATTAATTTATTTGTTATTTTTTTAATTATATTATTTGTTATTTTTTTATTTTTGTAATTTTTTTATTTATAATTTTTTTATTTTTGTTATTTATTTATTTATTATTACCAGGCACATGATCATCTCCATGCATAAGTCTATGTCTACGCACATGCTCATGCAATATATATAAATTATGCATTGGGTGAGATTTGAACCCCTTACCTCTTGCTTATTCTCCAAAGATTTTACCACTCCTGTACGCTTTTCAAGTGGTCAATAAGTCGAATTTAATATACTTATATATGTATATATATTAATTGGAGAAACAAGTAATACATAACAAATAGATATAAAATAAATTATTATTAATCAATGATTATTAATAAATAATGATTAATCAATAATCAATAATCAATAATTAATAATAAATAATAAATAATATATATTATAAAATATATAACATATAATATATAAGACATAATATATAATACATAATATATAATACCTAATATATAATACATAATATATATTATATAATACATAATACATAATAGATAATATATAATACATAATACATAATATCTAATATATAGTATATAATATATAATACAAAATAGATAATATATAATACATAATACATAATATACAATAGATAATAGATAATAGATAATATATAATATAAAATAGGTAATATATAATATATAATATATAATATATAATATATAATATATAACATATAATATATAATATATAATATATAATATATAACATATAACATATAATATATAATATATAATATATAATATATAATATATAAGTCTCTCCTTCGTGAGAGTCTCTCTCTCCTAGGGCATCCTAGGATTCAGTCTTCGAGTCCGACCGGTTCCCGGCGGCACCGTCTCCCTCTGCGCACCCCGTCCCAGGTCTGCGTCGGTCGCCCCGTTTAAGATCTGTATTCCCTGCCCTTGTTTCTCCTCCTCTTGTTCCGGAATCCCATCCTCTTGTGTCCGGGAGGAGTCAGGCTTCTTCTTTTTCCTGCTCGACCTCGACTTCAGGCGTGGTGCCTTGCCCCCCCCCCCCCCCCTCGGGGTCTTGTCATTACTTCCGGTGTCGTTTTCCCTCACGGTCGTCAGATCAGTGTGAAGGAGCGTGCTGCTGTTCTTTGTTTTACTTTTTCAGTCTTCTTCGGCACCCCAGATCCACGTGCTCTGAGGATCGAAGCAGCCTTGAGTCCGAGGATTCCCTTCCTTTTTCGATCATCCTCTTCCCCCGAGAAAGTTGACGTTGATCTACTGGTGGAAGCCATCTCTCTGATTCGCGATTTTTCGCCGCGACTTGGTTGAACCGTGAAACTCCTCCTGTGACGCAGCACCGCACTGAGGGAACGTGATGTGGCCGACGCGATGTGGCTTGACCCGCGAAGTTGTGTCCTTGGTTCACGAAGTTTCCGCCGCGACATGATCGGTTTGCGAAGCTCCTCCAGCGTTGCTTCACCGCACTGAGGGATCGCGAAGAGGCTGTCGCGAAGGGGCCTGACCCGCGAAGCTGTCTCCTCAGTTCGCGAAGCTTCCTCGGCGACGTGGTTATTTGCGAAGCTCCGTCCGCAATGATTCTTCACTCCGAGGGATAGAGAAATGGCTGAAGTGAAGGGGCTGGACCCGTGAAGCAAATTCCGAGCGGTTTCAATGCATTGAGAGATCACCAAGCGGCCCCAAAGAGATTCAGCTGGAAGGTGTGATTCTGCGATGGTGGGGTGTGCGCTGTGTGGATGGTGGTGACCTTGTGGGTGGGAGACCATCTCCTTGCTACTACAATACTCAGTTGCGAAATGGCTTGATTCAGACCTGTTTGATTTTGCGGTTCCGCGAAGCACTTGTGGTGTTGGGAAGCCACTTTTTCCCTCTAGGGGTGTTGCTCTATGTTGTTTGTTGTGCGCCGCGGTGTGGGCTCTTTGGCGTGTCTCTTTTGGGGTGCGATTGACTGCAAGGCTGTGGAGCTGGTACCTGTAGGGTGGTTTGTGGTGGAGATCATGTTGGGGAATCCGGTCCAGGGACCCTCCTGTTGATCCAGGCCTTGGCGTTTTGAGGACCGGGGGGACTATGAGGGCGTCAGTCCTCTTGCAGGATTGTGAAATCTTTTTGCACTATGGATGCGGACTTGGTAAATCAGTGGAGTAGGCTGTCCCTAACCGACAAAGAAAAGGCAACGATTGAGGCTTAGAGAAGCGATGATGCACTATTAGAAAAGTGTTTATCTCTGCTTGTGATAGGAAAGTTTGTGGAAAACATATCGGTAAATCAGGGGCTCTCAAAAATACTCTTCAGCAAATCTGGAAACTTGATGCAGGAGTAGCAATTCAGGAGGCGGAGATCAATCGCTTTGTCTTTGAGTTCTTTAACGTGAAAGATAGAGACAAAATCTTGTCGGGTAGACCGTGGTCCTTAGATAATCAACTCCTCATCATGGAAGAATTCAAAGGGGGGGGGGGGAGATATCCAGCGAGTGATTTTAACCCGTTCCCCCTTCTGGATACAAATTAAATGAATCCCCTTCCATGCAAGAATGGAACGTACTATGAGGGGAATTGAGGATAGTTTAGGGCACTTTCATGAATGGGACACTTCAGACCGAATACAGTGGGCCCCTGAGGTTCGAATTAAGGTGGATATTGATGTGTTAGAGCCACTGATGAGGGGAATGTTCTTAAAGATTGAAGATACCAACACTTGGATATCATTCAAGTTTGAGAAACTCCCAATCTTTTGCTTTCACTGTGGTCGCCTTGGCCATCTGGAAAGAACATGCACCGCTAAACATAAGAGTGATGCGGGTAACGATATCCTCCAGTACGGTCCTTGGCTCCGTGCCAAAACCAATAAATATGCTTTCATCCCGGAGACGGAGAAACAAAAATACCATGATCATCTCCTTTTGGAACATTCTAGTCCGACCAACCCCATACCTGAGAAAGCCTTTATGCCCGGGCCAATGAATTTCCCAAAGGATGGCCCTCCCACTCAGGGAGAAGCTGGTGCTCAGAGAGAAGCTGAAGCTCAACCAAAATCCCTGAGGGAAAATTCTCCAACATCGGTAATGTTGGTGTCGATGCAACAAAATTACCCGTCATTTTGCTCAAAGCTGATGCTGATGCACGTCGAACCACCAGATCCGAACCCTGACCCACCCTTGACCGTAGCTTGCACTCTTACGATGAAGGACCTTGGAATGTCGAGACCCTCACTAACGCGTCAAATCACTCGTCGAACATGGAAAAGGAGGCAACGAGGTGAGAGCGATGGGCACACAGAAGACCCAAAACTCAGGGTGAGGAAGAGACAAAATGAAACATGTCAATTAGGAAGGAACCTCAACAAAAGATGGAAAACGACAAATGGAAATGTAAGTTCAGAGATACCAAAGGCGGCGGCGGGAGAGTCCCAGCCCCTCCTAGAGCAATGATTTTCTTATGTTGGAACTGTGGTGGGCTTGGCAACCCCCGAACGGTTCGCATGATTCAGCGCAATTGTGCTCAAAGTCACCCCGATATGGTTTTCCTGTCAGAAACCATACTAGAATGCAAGGACACCAATGGTATTGCTCTGAAGTGTGGCTTCTAAGGCTATTTCCCGGTGCCTAGACAAGGCCATTCCGGGGGACTCTGTCTCCTTTGGAAGGAAAATGGCGATGTCAAAATTTTGTCTTTCTCCCCACACCATGTGGAAGTGACCATTCATATGGACCTTCACCCACCCTTGACTTTTGTGGGTTTCTACGGCTGGCCATCCCATAATGACATGGTGAAGTCATGGGATCTTCTATGCAAGCTACGAGTTGACTCACCGAGCCCTATTCTATTCGGCGGAGACATCATTGGGATTATGTTCCATAAGGAAAAGAGGGGTGGAACCATTCGACCTTTAGGTTCGATGTCATGCTTCAAGGAAGCAGTTTCCAGGGCGGGCCTGGTCGATCTGGGGGTACTCAGGAAATCAGTTTACTTGGTTCTGCGGCAACTCAGAAGGCACCCGTATCCTTAAGCATCTTTATAGATTTCTGGGATCTTCTTGTTGGATTAATATTTTCAGCATGTTTCATATCGAACACATGGACCTCAATTTCTCGGACCACTGTCCAATCGTCATTGACTGTACATGTGCAGAACATACTAGACCCTTTATCAGACCCTTCAGATTTGAGAGCTTCTGGTCAAAAGATCAGGAATGTGAAGAGGTGATCCGATCAAGCTAGAAATGTACTCACAAGGATGTTTGCCTCAACCTCCAATAGGTCGCATCCGATCTGAGGTCGTGGAGCACCAAGAAATTCTGTCACCCTGACCGGCACTGCGACACCCTTGAGAAGAGACTAAACTTTCTCCTCAAACAACCCACATCCAATGGCAATCTCTCTAAGATTGGTGCCATTCAAAGAGAGCTAGACACGGCCCTACATGTCAAGGAATGTTTCAGGCCTATGTGCATATGGGACAACCATATCAAAGAAGGGGACGCTAACACCCAGTATTTTCATCAGAAAGCTTCATCCAGGCGTCGAAAAAACTCTATTTCCTGCATTTCACAACCTGATAGAAGCAATGTTTCTAACACCATTGGTATCCACGAGGCTTTGAATGGATTTTACCAGAACATATTCTCTACAGGAACTCCATTCATGTCTGCTGAGGTGGAAGAATGTATCAGACCTGTGGTCACTGAAGAGATCAATAGGAAGCTCTCTAAATATGTGACAGATGGCGAGATGTGCCTGGCTCTGAAACATCTTCATCCCACCAAGGCTCTGGGACCATATGGGTTCCACGACCTTTTTTTATGCAATACTGGCACATAATCGGTCTTGAAATCTGCAATATGATTAAAAATATCTGGGCTGGCAACACCAGCATTGCGTCCATCTATGAAACTGTCCTCATTCTCATCCCCAAAATTAAGAAACCTGTGGCGATCCCTGACTTTCGACCTATCATCCTCTGTAATGTCTCCTACAAGATCTTCTCAAAGATCCTTGTCAATCGGCTGCGACCTTGGCTACCAGATATTATCTCCGAAAATCAGAGCGCCTTCGTGGCTAAGAGACTGATCACTGATAATGCGATTGTGGCCCATGAAGTGTTCCACTCTATGAAATCATACTCCATGGTGAAAAGAGGAACCATGGCCTGGAAATTGGATATGTCCAAGTCCTACGATAGAGTTTAATGGCACTTCCTTAGATCCGTTTTGCAGAAAATGGGTTTTTGCACTAAATGGACGGATATGGTCATGAACTGCATCTCTACAATCTTGTTTAAAATCAAAGTCAATGGGGAGTTTACCAGAGGTTTCACCCCTTCTCTAGGCCTTCTCTAGGGAGACCCTCTCTCCCCCTTTCTCTTCATCCTTATGGCTGACGTGTTTTCTAATCTTATTTCTAGGGCTGTTTCCTCTAAGTCTATTCATGGGGAAAAAGTTTGTCGAGTTAGCCCTCAAGTGTCACATCTCTTCTTCGCTGACGACTGTCTCCTTTTTTCCAGAGCAAAAATTAATGAATGCCGGGTGATCTGCTAGGCGATCAACCAGTATGAGAGGGCGTCTGGCCAAACAATCAATCAGGGTAAATCTGAAATTTCCTTTAGTGCAGGGGTGCCCATGTCTAAGAGGGATGAACTTTGCGCAGCAGCTGGCATCCATATGGTTGTTAAACATCAGAAGCATCTCGGGCTCCCCACGATGATTGGCCGGTCCAAAAAAGAAATTTTCACATCCATCGTGGACAGGATTGAGGCTAAATTCCAAGGCTGGACCCCTAAAATAATTTCGAAAGCTGGCAAAGAGACTCTCATGAAAGCCATCATCCAATTTGTCCCCAGCTAATTTATGTCCATTTTTAGGCTCTCGGTGGCCATCACTGATCAGATCCACACATGTACTGCCAATTTATGGTGGGGGAAGCATGATGGAAGGAATCGACCCCATTGGATGGCTTGGGAGAAACTCTTTAAACCCAAATCAGAGGGTGGGATGGGGTTCCAGAATCTTCCTCTCCTCAACGACGTGCTTTTGGCCAAGCAAGGATGGTACCTTATTAATCATCCATCATCTCTATGTGCACGAGTTCTATGAGCTATGTACTTTACCCAAACAGACATTCATGCTTCCTCTCTTGGTCCACGTCCCAGCTTCCTCTGGAGAAGCATCTGGGGGCTAAAAAGATCCTGGATAAAGGATTGGGTTGGAGGATTGAGACTGGATCATCGGTCAAAATTTGGTCTGATCCCTGGCTTGTTGATAAGGATGGTTTACGGGATACATCCCCCGCCCAACTAGGTCTGGAAGACGCCACTGTCAGCTGCCTCCTTTCTGACTAGGGACAAGGGTGGTGTTTTGATAAGATCCTTGAATGGTTTAACGAAAGAGATCAAAGAATTATCCTTAGCACCCCCTAGGCACCAGACGCTGGCCCTGGCCGTCGCTTCTGGATCAATGACATTACGGGTGTTTACACGGTGAGATCCAGCTACAGACTTGCTCTTGTAATCCACCCATTTGGCCGGGATGAGGGTCATTAGAAATCGATCTGGTCACTCAACGTCCCCCCAAAGATTCATCATTTCTGGTGACAGGTTTGTACGGGCACTCTCCCAACAATGAGCCTTCTCGTTTATCGATGAGAATTATTTTGATACCAATGCCCATCAGAGGAATGGGTTTAACACATCAATGAATAAATCATTCTTACTTCTTAGGTTACGTTTAATGTTTTCTGCGTTCCTTGATAGCCTTGTAATGTTAGCCTCATGCCTTTTAAAATTCTCATCATTTTTTGTCTTAAACTCAGAAATTGCCTTTCCATATCAGCTCGTTGTTCACAAGGTAATTATTTCTCCAGGAAAAGTTTGATAAAATCAAACCATTCCATATTTATTAATTTTTCATCCACCTATTCTTTTTTAATCAATGACCACCATTGATCTTCAAATCCTAAATGATGATAGACATCCACAAAAAGTTTTTTCCCATTCATTACTCCCCAAAGAAAGAAATATTTCTCTATACATATTATCAAATACCCATATAAAAAAAGGAATTGTATTCCCATTGAATGTTTGATTTTGTTGTCACATTAAGAGGTCTAACATTGATCCTACACATTGTGAATCATGCTGCTCTATACGGTTAATGTTATTTTTCATAACCTAAATCATATGGCCTAGTATGGTTTTAAGATGTTCAGTTCTAGTTCTATCATCCACTACACCATAATTATTTTTCATAGGAGGGAAATCTCATCATTGATTACGTGAATTTATATGATATCCATTTCTTTTACTATGATCCATTTCTAAAAAAATGGAATACACTACATTAGATAATGAATCATAATGTATAACTACATACCATAAAAATACTCAATATAAATTGAAATATTTATGAATATCTAACCCTTAATCATAAAATATTTTTAGCAGATAATTAATTATAACTAAATTATAATGGTTTGTAATGAAATTGTGAATTTTCCTAATAATATATTTCAGGTGTTTCAAACAAGGTGGGAAGTAATGACTGTTGTCATGTACCAAGTTACACCAAGTCATTCTCGGAACACCTTGTCTGAGTTTTCGCTATTAGGTACATATGTTCCAGAACTATTTCTATTTTTATTGTCCAGATATGGATGTAATTTCTATAATACCCATATAATATCTATTTTAAAATTCTCGGATTCCCGTCAATACTTATCAGTTAATTCTTCCTTATTGTTATGATCCTTACTCTATTTTTTCTAAACATATTTCCAATGTGATTTATAAACACCCTCTAATACCGACTATAACTCCCTAACCCCAAAATCCCAGAGTCGTTGCATTATTTCAAAAAATTGGCATGATACAATGAATCATGTCTCGAAGGACTGATTAGTTTAGAAGTCATGGAAAATATATTATATATATAATTGTCACATTACACTTTCTATCATAAAAAAAATAATATATAATCCATATTGAACACCATTATTCTTCTATAAAAACCCTAAATATCAATCATAAAATACAATTTGGATTCCTAGGAAACTGAATCATATGAAAGCGGTGATATCAGATGCCCAGTATGGATAGAAAATATAGGAAAATATATCATACATAATCATAAAATATTAAGGCAACGTAAAAAATTGAAACAAATTCCTTTTAAAACATTATTTTCAACATAATATAGAAAGAATAAATGAGGCACTACCACATAAACATTCACATGTATATTCTATTAGTCGAATAATCACATGTAAAATTGTTAACTAATATAATAATAAGGAAATGTATAATGATGGACATCATTACCACTATGTCAAGGACTTTTGATAAGACTATTCACAAATATTTGGTCAAGGCATTATTCCAAGACACTAGTATGTCTCATGAGACCTACCGATGCACCGAGGGGCTATAGAGGTCCCCGACCGTCACTTACTAATTCTAATGAATTCTTCATATGAAAATGCTGAACTAAAACACAAACATTCATATTAAAACTAGCATACGAAATGTTAATTACTCAACAGTAAACCATGAATGGTATACATATATCTTATCCCCAGTCAAACATATCGTAAAACGATCAATAAAATATAGATGATTGTATAATAATAAATCGACATCAAATAATCAAATAATCAAAAAATGGATTTTGACATAGATGAAAATAATTTAATAAAACCATTAAAACTCATTGAGGGAAATATACCTTTTTTACATTAAATCAATTAGAAGTCGTGCAATTTTAAAATTAAACATTTTTTGAAAATAAACTTGTAAGTTTGTAATGGAATCAAAAAAATGGATAGAAGAAAAAACAATGAAAAATAGCCACTCGCATTGTATAAGTTAAAAAATTTCATTCCTTAATTTTTTTAAAAAGGTCATAATGAACCTCATCTAGAAAGCGACCAAATGATTCATTTCAAAACATTTTATTAAATGTCAAACATAGTTAAAAATGACTTTAATCATCCATATGATTTTTTTAAAACATTTTATGAAAACATTTTTAGAAACATGGATATGGATGATAAATATGTCCCAGTATATACTTACATATAAACAATCACATTTAATAATGAGATTGAGGAATTAACCCTTGCCTTAGGTCCAATATTCTACATAATTGTCCGAAACACCAGTGTAATGCTTTAAAACATTTTATTAACTTATATAAGAATCATAATAATATTTATGATATCATATATGATTCTTTTATGACCTTTTATTACCGATTTATTAACATTTCCATGTTAATGCGACGTTTTTGTTAATAATTACTTTGTTTATTGTACATGTTTTTAACTATTATTATTGATTATATTACATAAATCATGATTTAATTAAATAAGTAATTTAAAATATGATTTATATATCATATATATTTTATATAAAAATATATATAATATATAGATAATTAAAATGGAACTCACCATTAATGGAGATGGTTGGTCGTACGTACGCATGAACACTGTTTCCATTTTCTTATCATATTGAATGTAAGAAAGTGAATGAAATATATATATATATATATATATATATATATATATATATATATAAATACATCATCCCAATATCATTAAAATTTCATATATTTAAAACGTATTAATAATATTTGTTCTAATAATCATTATTGGATGGTGGACATGGACGATCAGTCTCATCGTGTCGTGGAGATGGAAAGCTGTACGTACGCTTGAGCGATGATATCATTTTCTTAATGGTCAAATGGTATGGAATTGGATGAGTAATGTATTTTACTGAATAAATATCAGGTTATATGTATTTTATACATCCATTATGTTTATTTTTGTACGCATAGAAATAAATTGTGCCTGAAAAACAATTTACACTACAATGTGGAGACGTTAAGTCGTACCTGCGCATACATGTTGATATAGATTTTTGTAGGATAAGTAAAATGTTTATATGGTTGTACCATAATTATAATTAAAATCATAATATGTATTTCAATGGTTTATTATTTTAGTATGGAAACAACAATGAAATTGGAAGTAGAATAATAAAGAAACTTTGAAAGGGGTGATAGGAACTTTGAAAGGGGTGATAAAACAACTACCCTTTTTCGAGCGTTTCTTTTTTTTGAACATAAAGGATCCATAAGATCGATGTTTTCCCAATGATATGCCTATATTATAAATTTAGGGAGGATATTAGGAGAAATGAGTATAGATTTCCATAACCAAAAGGCTTTAGAGGTGTCAATTTAAGGGAAAGGGAGGTGCCCTTTTTATAAGATAGGTGAGGGGAACTTTAGGAAAATAATGAAATATTAATTCATTATAAAATTATTTTTGGTTTAAAATACCTCAAAATTTATTTATATCAATTGTAATATGCATATTGTTCTATATACTCTAACAAATAGGTTTTAGACTTTTATAGGTCAGAATATTAACCTAATCATTTAGATTTAACCCTTAGTTAAATAGTTTAACACTTACCATGTCTTCTTTTATTTTAATACATCATTGTTCATATAGATATGCAAAAAATCCAAAAAAATTAATTTGGATAATTAATGATATATTTAAAAATATTCTAGTTATTTGGACGAAAATTATATTTTTAGGAATATTATATCATTTTATAAGATACTCATTGTTTTACCAACATATTTATGTTAATTTTTAGACTATTTAGTAATTGAATTTTGTTAATGTCATCAAAAAATAATTATTTCGATGAAAATTCATTAAATTAAAGACCAAATTTCGTAATCATCCATAAAATTAGTTTTTGGCCTAAAAATTTTCAATTTACATTTATTTCAATATTAATAATATCGTTTAATTGATTCCTTCAGGAGTAAGGGAAACATTGCAACATTATTGTGTCATTAATAAATTTAAATATTTAATATCATAAAATTAAAAATAAAACAAAACTTTGTAGGAATTTTTTTTATATTTAATAATAATATTTATAGTTAAAGTCATCACTTATATAACTCTAATTAAAATTGTTTTAGTATTAAAATACATATTTCTGTTATATTTCATTTTAAATTATTAATTATAACAAGTCATTTTTCACATCCAAGTGGCACCATGGAATCCTAAAATTGAACTAATGATTCTCATGGTTGGAAATGTATAATACAATAGATATAGGATATGTGTTTGGATAGGTTTATATTATTATAATATTATTTTTTTACCCTTATTTACTTGATTTACCTTTTAACCACGGTAAATAAAAATAATTACTGAAGTAAATTTTCATAATGTAAAAAAATAAAATGTACATATTTACACAATATGGATCTTATGAATCTAATTATGGACTGAATTTTACCAAATTCAAAACACATAATTTTCATAAATTAATTTAAAATTATTTTTTGTTTTTAAAACAAGATAGTATGGTTTTAAGCTGTAAAAACTATCAAAATATTGACATGTGTTTATGTCCACATTAAATGTTAAATTACTTCAAATGTCCAAAATTATATTAAATTATAAAAATATAATCTAAATGTACTTTAAAAAAATTGAAATGTTTAATTTAGCACTATAAATTATTTCAATTAAAATAGTAGTTTTCAATTAAAATTTTATAATTTTCACAACTCATCAATATATGAAATCTATTTGAAAAGTATGAAATATTTACCCAAACTAGATTTATATGTCCATATTTTAAATAGGAGTTTAAAATATAAAAGTTTAATTTATAAGAATGTCAAATATTTTATTTTAAAAACATTCTCTATTAAAAGGCGAAAAACTGATTTTTTTTGAAAAATACTTCTTTAATCTAAAAACATGAATTTGTCCTTGTATTTTCTCTAAGAAAAAAATAAGATTAATTTTAAAATTATATGGGATATATATAAAATTCAAAATTTGGATAATACTATTCATAACCACACTTTAAACGACTAGTTTGATAAGTTGTAGTGTGCTTGAACTCTATGTTGCATACATTGTGAGCAAATGAATTATTTAAAAAGTTATTATATTATAGAACCACAGGGTATTAAATTATACCATCATTAAATAAATTTCATTCTCTAAATTTAAGCTCAATATTGAAACTAGGGGTTTGACATTTCAAAAAATCATTTTTTAAATCCCACATCGAAAAATGAAATAATGGGAGCTCTATTTTAAAATAAAGAATGGTAATTATGAAGGATACCAGAAATAACAAATACTAGGGTTCCATGTAAGAAAGAATGGATATATAATAGAAACATATTCATAATGTTCTGATGGAGAGTGATATAGATTATTATTTGGAGAAAGTTATCAATCTAAAAGCCATAAATATGTGATGATCTAAGGGACCAATTGATTCATCACAAAAAAAGTACTAGGATTTTTCTGGGTTTTATTATCTATTCCCAAGTGTTGTAGAATTAACTTTACTTCATAGACTAAGATCATTCTTAATTGATAGGTTTAGAATCATTCATTAACTAATTCCTATGACAAACATATCTTTCTCTTCAAAATATAAAACTTGAAATATTTTATTTATCTCAATCATATAAGGTTCCAAATATTAACATATACCATTTAAATGAAAAAAAACTATTTTATAATAACAAGGGAATTATTGTAGGATAGTGGTAGGTGATGAATACTTATATTATAATGGTTGTGGGTTCGATTCATGTATCTCTTTCAGACATGACAGGCTATCTCCAGACCTATTGGTTGTCATTTTTCTAAAACTATAGTACTTTAACATTCAAAAACTAATATAATGAAATGTATACTATCAAAATTTTATCATAATATATTCCAACATTTATAGTTATCCAAAATACTTATGTCCAAACTCTCCCTAAAAGGCCTCTAAAAATCCAAATTCAATTGTAACACTAGATTCTCCAAACAACATAATGTTTCTCATACTGAATATATGATTACTATCATTATATTAAAACCGTAATGATAACAAATAGTAATACAGTACAACTTTTATATATATCACATTCCTCTTATAACTAGATTATAATTATTGAATCCAAAAATACCTCAGTTATTCCACTTTGACTGTAGTAACATCATAAGCTTGACCTTGACCCATTTGCTTCATTTGAGATATATTCCCTTGACTCTTTAGATAGTCATTTTCGTAATGTCCCTTATCTTTCGGGTTATAATATTGTATAGATTATTTCATTCCCTTCCAATCATGATCATAATGAACTTTTCTCTACATTATCAATATTACTTATTGGGCAACATATAATGCTTACAGTATGCCTTGAGGATGTCATGAAATTAGCCTCATTCCTTGTAATATTTTCAACCCCTTTTTGTCAAAGACTGAGAAATTGTCTTTCCATATTAGCTCATTGATCACAAGGAAATTATTTCTCTAGGGAATGATCATTAAAGACTAACCATCCAACATTTCATACGACTTCATCCACCATTGGGTTTTGAATCAATGACCACCATCGATCTACATCTTCTGAAATTTGTATATTTCCACAATAACCTTTTCACTTTCATTACTCTACAAAGAATGAAATATTTTCTATAAACAACCTATCCAATGATCATCTACAAAAGGAATTATATTCTTATTGAATTAATGATATTTGTTTCTCATTAAGTGGTATAACATTTATCCTCTACATTGTAGAGCAGGCTACTCCATACGGGTAAGGGTATTATTCATAACCTGTGTTTGTTGGCCCAATATATTTTTAAGTTGTTCAGTGCCAGTTTTATCCTCAGATCCACTTTCATTATTTTTCAAAGGAAGGAAATATCAACATGGATTTCGTGCATTGATATGAGTTCCATTTCATCCACTAGGAACTATTTCTAAACAATTTCAAACACAAGATTTGTTTTTGAATCATAATGTATAATTCCAAATGAATAAAATACTTAACATAAATTGAAAAATTTATGCATAACTAACCCAGAGTCATAAAAATTATTTTTTAGGACATATTTAATCATAAATAATTCAAAATTGTTTCTAACTAAAATATGAATTATCCTAAGAAGATGCCCCAAGAGTGTCAAACAGGGTGCACAAAAAGGCCAATTGTCATGTTCCAGGTTTCCTTGAGCCAAGTTCGGAACACCTTGTTAGATATTTATCTACTAGGTATATCTATTCCAAAAATGGGTCCACATGTATTATCCATGCATGGATGTATTTTCTTGGAATACCCTAATAATCTAAATTTTAAAATTCACGGATTCTCTTCAATACACATCCTCAAATGGTATCATTGGGTTATGATCCCTACTCTATGTTTTCTAAATATCATTACAAGATTATTTATAAACATCCTCTAATACCAACTATAAATCCCTAACCCATGAATCCCAGAGTCAATGAATTATTTTAAATCATTGGCATAATATAAGGAATCAAACCTCGAAGGACCGATTAGTTTAGCATTATTGGAAAACAAATTACTTGCATGAACATTACATTACAATTTCTATCCTAAAACACAACACATATAATCCTTCAAAAAATCCATATTTACCTTATCGAAACCCTACATATCAATCATAAAACACTTATTGGAATCCTAGGAAATAAAACAAAATAATGGGGTGATCTCAGATGCTTTGTAAGGATAAAAAATATTGTGAAAGCTATCATAAATAATCCTAAAAGTTTTAGTCAACATACAAAATTGAAACACAAGCCTTTTAAGACATTATCTTCAACATAATATGGAATGAATAAATGAATACGTACCATATAAATATTCTCATGGATATTCTAATAGTCTAATGATAACATGGAAAATTTTTAGCTAATCTCATAATAAAGGGAATTCCAAATGTCGGACATCATTACCACTACGTCAAGGCCTTATGCCAAGAACATTCAAAAATATTCTTTCAAGGTCTTGTTTCAAGACACTAGATTGTCTCGTGAGACCTAAAGAGGAACCGAGGGGATATAGTGGGCCCTAACCACCACTTACTATGTCTAATGCATACTGCATATGAAAAGGATGAAACATAACATAAATTTTTATATTAAAACTAGCATAATAAATGTTAATACGTTTACTATAAACCATTAATTGTATACAAATAGCTCATCCACAGTCAAACATATCACAAAACATTCAATACAATTTTGATAATTGTATCATAATAAATCATCTTCAAATAAGCATAAAATTGAACAAAGTAAGTTGACATAGATGAAAATAAATAAATAAATTCATTAAATGTTTTCGAGGGAAATATCCCTGTTTACTTTAAAATAATTAAAAGCAAAGAAATTTTGAAATAAATCATTTCTTATAAAAATAACCCTCTATTATTTTAAGGGAAACTTAAAAATGGTAATATGAAATAATGGTTGAAAATAGCCGCTCGGATATATATGAAAAAATATTCTTTCCTTAATTTGTCAAAAATGTCATAAAGAACATCATTTGGAAGGAGACCAAAAGATTTTTCAAAAACATTTTATAAAAAGTCAAACATAGTTATAATTGAAATTAAAAATACATAGTATTATTTTAAAAACATTATGAATTTTTTTAGAAACATGGATATTGATATGAGATTGAGGAATCAACCCTTACCTTAGGTCTGAGATTGAGGAATCAACCCTTACCTTAGGTCTGATACTCTCTGTACGTTTCCAAAACAACTGTATAATTCTTTCAAAAATATTATAAACTTTTATAAGAATCATAATAATATTAATTATATCATATATGATTATTTTTTGACTTTATATTACCCATTTATTAACATTTCCATGTTAATTAAATGATTTGGTTAATAATTTCTATGTTTATCGTACGTGTTTTGAATTGTTTTTCTTGATCATATTACATAGATCATAATTTACTAACATCAGGAATGTAGAATATGATTTATATATCATAAATATTTGGTATATAAATATATATAATATAGAAAAATAAATAAAATGGATCTCACCGTTCATGGAGATGGTAGGCCATACGTACGCATGAACGTTGTTTCCGATTTATTTTCTTATTGAATGCATGCAAGTGAATGACTTATAGGTATATATATAAACATATATAATACCAGTTGAATTATTATTTCATATATTCTAAACTTATTAATAATATTTATTTTTATACTCATTCTTGGATGGTGAACATGGAAGATAAGTCTCATCGCTTCGTGGAGACAGTAAGCCGTTCATACGCACGAGCAATGATATCATTTACTTAATGGTCAAAAAGTATGAAATTGGATGAAATATTAATAATATAAAAAATATAAAAATATAAAAATATAAAAATATAAATATTATATTTATTTTTTACATACATTATATTAATTTTTATATGCATATAAATTAAGTGTGCAAGAAAAACAATTTACACCACGACGTAGAGATGGAAAGCCATAAGTACACACACATGGTGATAAAAGTTTTCATATGATATGTAAAAGGATATATATGGTTTTCCCATAATTATAATAAAATTTCAACATATGAAGGTTAATATAGTTATTATAATAGTATGGAAACAATAGAGAAAGTGGATGCAGAAGAATAAAAGAACTTCGAAAGAGATGATAAAACAACTACCTATTTTGGGGTGCTTCCTTTTGATTTGAACAAAAGGGCTCCATTGGAGGTATCTCTTCCAAAAGTTAGGCTTATAGGATTAATTTATGGAGTTTTTTAGTAGAAATGGGGAGGTTTTAGTGGAATGAAAAGACTTAGAGGTGTGAGTTTAAGGGAATGCGAGGTTCCCATTTTATAAGATAGACGAGGGGCACTTTAGGAAAAGCTTGAAATATTAATTTATAATACACTAATTTCAGTTTAAAATATCTCCCAATTGATTTCTATAATGTCTAAGATTAGGATGGGTATATATCCTCTCAATAATGAGATTTTATACATTTTTAGTTCATAAAATTAACCTTATCTTGTAGATTTAACCCTTATTTAAATATTTTAACTCTTACAATGTCTTATTATATTTTTATACAACATGGTTAATATAGATACATTAAAAGACAAAAAAAACCCAAATTGGATATTTTATGATATATTTATTACTATACTACTTAGGTGGAAGAATATTATATTTTTATGGCTATTATATCATTTATTAAAATAATACTTGTTTAAAAAACTCATTTATGTCTATTTTGAGACTATTTAGTATTTGGTTTTTTAAAGTGATAAAAACATGATTCATTCGATCAAAATTCATTAAATCAAACATAATATGTCATAATAATCCAGAAAATTTGTGTCTGGAATTTTTTTTCAAAATTAAATAAATATGAATATTACTAATGTTGTCTATTTCATTCATTCATTAGTAAGAAAAACATTGCAACATTATTGTATCATTAATAAATTTAATTATTTAATTAAAATTTAAAATAAAAAACAATTATGTAGGAAATACTTTTATCTTTAAAATTAAAATTGATAGTTGAATTGATCACTTATATAACTCCAATAAAATTGTTGTTGTACTAAGATATATATTTATGTTATATTTCCCTTTACATTAAATTAATTATTTTAACAAGTCATTTACACATCCATGTGGCTCTATGGGGTCCTAAAATAGAACTAAGCACTCTTATGGTTGGAAATATATCATAAAATAGGATTATGACACATGTTAGGGTAGTTTTATATTATTATAATATTATTTTCACCCTTATTAACATGAGTTACTCTTTTACCATGGTAGATAAAATAAATTACCAATGTTACTATTCATAATGTCCAAAAAATATAAGGTACCTATTTAAACAAGTTGGAACATATGATTAAAAATATGGAATCCATTTTACTAAATGAAAAACACAAAATTTTTAGAAATTAATTTAAAATTAATTCCTGTTGTCAAAACCAGAAAGCAGGTTTTGAAGAAGAAAAAACAATCAAAAGTTTAACATATGTTTATATGAAATTTAAATGTGAAATTAAAAAAAATTATATTAAATTAAAAAATATAATCTAATTAATTTTTAAAACCATGAAAATTTATAATTTAATATTACAAATTATTTCAATTGAAAAAGTTGTTTTCAATTAAAATTTAGCATTTTCACTATTCATGAAAATATGAATGTTATCAGAAAAGTATGAAATATTTATCCAAACTATATTTTTATTTCCCGCTTATATAGAAGAATTTACATTCATAAAATTGAATGTATATATGGTAAAATGTTGTATTTATAAAAGGGTTCTCCATTAAAGGGTGGAAAAACTGAATTTTAAAAAAAATACATCGTTTATAGGAAAAAATGAATTTTTTTTCTTTAAATGATGTCTATGAAACATGAAAGATTAATTTTAAAATTATATGGGATATATATAAATTTCAAAATAGGGATATTATTATTTATATCCTCTCTTTAAAGAGATAGTTTGATAGGTCGTTGGGTGCTTGATCTCAGTGTTGTGTACATCACACGCTATATAATTATTTCAAAAAGATGCATACCGTGGAATATTGGGGTGTTATTTTATCCCATAATTAAATAAATTTCAATCTTTTAATTTTATAACAAGATAGAAAACTATGGGTTTGAAATTTCAAAATATTTTTGTTGAAATCCCACATCAAAAAATGGATTAATGAGGCCTCTATTTTAAAATAACAAAATGTAAGTTTAAAGGTTACCAAAAATAAGACATACTATTGTTCAATGTATGAAAAAAATGAATTTTTAAGAGAAAAACAACCATCATGTTAGGATGGAGAGTTATAAAGAATATTATTAGGATAAAGTTATCAATCTGAAATCCATAAATATGTGAAAATCTACAAGACCAATTGATTCATCGCAAAAGAAAGTGCTACAATTTTTTTCTTTTATAATCCATTACCTAGTGTTGTAAAATTAATTAACTTAATTGGATAAGATAATACATAATTAATATGTAGAGTTTCATCCTTTAACTAATTCCTACCACAAACTCATCTTTCTCTTCAAAATATAAAACTAAATAAATGTTCTTTTTAACTAAATCATATAAGATAAAAAATATAAAAATATATAATATAAATGAAAAAAAAACATTTTATAACAGACAATGACTTCCTGCCCTCCAATGGTAGTTGAAAAAGACTTTTCTCACATTGGTTGTGGGTTTGATTCCCATAGCATTGTCCGACATGATGGGTTTTCACTTGACTTGCAGGATGTGATTTTATAAACCTATAGTATTATAATATTCCAAAAATAATCATAAAAAATGTTTTAACATTAAATAATAAAATCCATAGTTCAAAATAATTCATTCCAACCTTTAGAGTTATCCAAAATACACTTGTTAAAACACTATCTAAAAGGACTCTAAACGTTCAAAATCAATTGTAACATCAGATTCTCCAATCTACATAATGTGGCTCATACTGAATATATGATTACCTTCATAATATTAAAAGAATAATGAAAAGAAGTACTAAAATACAACCCTAATATATATCACATTCTTTTTATAACAACAATATAATTATTGAATCCCAAAAATAAATTAATTATTAGACATCAACCATAGTAACAACATAATGTTGAACTTGATCCATTTGATTCTTTTAAGATATATTCCCTTTACTCTTTTGGAAATAATTTCCATACATTCCCATATATTTACAATTTTTAACATTGCACAACTTCTTTCTTTCCCTTAGAATCACGTGCCTAGTTACCTTTTTCCACATTTGAATCATACTCCCTTTTCATTATGGAAAGTACTAGTGTTTTTCTTTTATCAATTATTACATAAGAGAAAATAATTCTTTACCTTTTTATCTTTATCCATATATTTCTCCGCCGTTATCTTCTTCACTTCCTTTACTTTAATTTCATAAGATAAATAGAATTCCTTTTTATTTTTGATTGCACATGACACTATATCTTCATATGATTTGAAATATTGTGAGACCAATGTATATCAACAGAATGGTTTTAACACATCAAAGAATCGATCAATATTAAATATTTGGTTACATATAATGTCACATGAGTTCCTTACTAAAATCATGAAGTTATCCTCATACATTTCAACATTATCAACCTATTTTTTGTCTCAGATTGAGAAATTTACTTCCCATATCAGCTCGTTGTTCATGAGGAATTTATTTCTATAGGGAAAGTTAATTAAACTACCTCCATTTCATATTTCCTACTTTTTCACCATCCTTGGGTTTTTGAATCAATGACCACCATTGATCCACATATCATGAATGATGATATACATCTATAACAATTTTTTCCCTTTCGTTACTCCTCAAATTAAGAAAAAAATTTCTTTAATGAACTTATCTACAACTCATCAACAAAATAATTTGTATTCCCCTTGAATGTTAGAGGTTGTTTTCTCATGATGTAATCTCACAATGATCCGTAAATTCATGGATTAGGATGATCTTTACGGGTATGGTTATTATTCATAACTCGAGTCAATTGTCCTAGTGTGGTTATAATCTTTTTAGTGCTAGTTGTATCATCATCTCCATTATCACTATAATCCATAGGAGGGAAATATCTACTTGGATTAAGTGCATTGATACGATTTCAATTTATTCTTATAGGATCCATTTATAAATAATTAAACACACTAAAATATGTATTATTCTAAGCATATCTATCAAGAGTGTAAAAAGAGGTGCGCAATAAGGCCCGTTGTCATGTACCGGGTTACCCTCAGTCAAGCTCAGAACACCTTGTCATAGTTTTCACCCATAGGTACATCTATTCTATAACCAAATACACTTGTAGAATCTAGACTGGGATATAATTGTAGGGAATACAAACATAATTACTATATTAAAATTCTATGATTCTCACCAATACTAATCTTCAAATTCTTTCATAGGGTAATGATAACTAATTTATATTTTCTAAATATATTTACAAGGTTGTTTCTAAACATCATATGATACCAAATATATCGGCCTGACCCCAGAATCCCAGAGTCAGTGAATTATTTTAATTTATTTGAATGATATAATGAATCATCTCTTGAAGGATTGATCAGTTTAGCAGTATTAGAAAATAGATTACATAGAGGAATTATAGCTTATAATTTCTATCATTTGACACACCATATATAATCCATTTATAATTCCGTTATTCCCCTAGCTTAATTCTACAAATCAATTATAAAACACTTATTGGAATCATGGTAATAGAAAATATAAGAATGATCTAATCTCAGATGCTAATTAATGATAAAATTTTTTACATAAGCTATTATAAATAATCACAATCTTTTAAATCATGGTTCAAAATTAAAACGGAATCCTTCTAAAACGTTAACTTCATCATAATATGAAAATAATAAATGAAACAACCACATAATTATTCACATGGATATTTTACTAGTCGAATAATCACATATAAAATCAATAAATAATCTCATAATAGGGGAATGCCTAATGCTAGATATCATAACCAATACGTTAGGGGGTTGATACAAATTATTCACAATTATTCTATCAAGGTCTTGTTTCAAGACACCAATTTGTCTCAAGAGACCTACTGATGTACATAAGGGATATAATGGGCCCCTCCAATCACATAAAATTCCTAAGGTACTTATCATATGAAAATGGTGAAACATAACATAAACATTCATATTAAAACTAGCACACGAAATGTTAATACTTTAACCATAAACCATCAATGGTATAAAAATAGGATATCCACATTCAAACATATCACAAAACATTCAATAAATTATTGAATATTGTATAATAATAAATAGAATTCAAAAATAATAAATTCTACTAAATGATGTTGACATAGATGGAAATAATTGAAAAAATTCATTAAAACTTTTTGAGGGAAATATCCCTTTTTACATTAAAACATTAAAAAGCCATAAAATTTTAAAATGAAACATTTATTTTGATAATAAATTTTTAAAATTGTAAGGAAATATTAAAATGATAAATGACATAATGACAAAAAATAGCCGGTCATTCCATATACGTTAAAGAAACATTCATTCTTTAATTTGTCAAAAAGGTCATAACAAACCTCATTTGGAAAACGACTGAATGATTCCTTTAAAAATATTTTATAAAAAATGAAAAAATGGATAAAAATGAATTTAAACATCCATAGGATTATTTTAAAAAAAATTCTGAATTTTTTTTAGAAATATGGTCATGGATGATAAATATGTCCCAGTAGTCACTAACAGCTAAACAATCTCTTATAATAATGAGATTGAGAAATTAACCCTTACCTTAGGTCTAATACTCTATATATGTGTCAGAAACAACTATATATTTTTTTTAGAAAACATTATTAACTTATATCAGAATCATAATAATATTTAGGATATCATATATGATTATTTTATGACATTATATTAGCCGATTACTAACAATTCAATTTTAATGCGACATTTCGGGTAATAATCGCTCAGATTATCATGCATGTTTTGAAATGTTATTCATGATCATATTTCATAGTTCAATATTTAATTATTTCAATAATGTTATATATGATTTAAAAATCATATATATTCTATATATAAATATATATAATAGATCTATAAATAAGATGGAATACGTCTTTCATGGAGGCGGTAGGTCGTTCGCACACATGAATGTGGTTTCCGTTTTTCTATCATATTGAATGGAAACAAGGGAATAAAATATATGTATATATATATATCATCCCAGTAAAATTATTATGTCATATATTTCATAATTATTAATAATATTTATTCTTATAATCATTAATGGATGGTGATCATGGAAAATTGGTCTCATCGCATGGTGGAGACGGTATGCCATACGTACGGACAAGCGGAAATATCATTTCCTTAATGGCCAAAAAGAATGAAATTGGAGGGAAAATGAATTTTCCAGAATAAATATCATGTTATATGTGTTATTGAATTCAATTATATTCATAATTATATATATTAAAATAATGTGTGCCTGAAAAATAATTTACACCACGGTGTGGAGATGGTAAGTCGTATGTACGCATGCATGGTGATATTGTTTCTTGTAGGATGGGTAAAATGAGGAATATGGTTGTACTGTAATTATAATACAATCTAATCATGTGTAAGGTATTGGATTTTTTATTTTAGTATGGAAACAACAGAGAAATAAGTACAGACGATGAAAAGAACATTGAAAGAGGAGATAAAACAATTATCTCTTCTTCGGGTGGTTCCCTTTTTATTTTAACTAAAGGGATCTATAGTATAGATCTCTTCCAAATTTTACCACTCTAAGATGAATTAAGGGAGGTTTGGAGGATAAATGGTAGGTTTTTACCGAACCAAAACGCATTAGATTTGTCAGTTAAAGAGAAATAGAGGTGTCCTTTTTTATATGATATGTGGGGGGAACATTAGTAAAATCTTTAAATTTTAATTTATTATATAATTATTTTCTATTTATAATAGTTCCAAATTGATTTATATCAAGGATAAGATGACAATGGGTCAAAATCCCCTCAAACAATCAGTTTTAGACATTTTTAGGTCATAATATTTACATTATCTTATAGATTTTAACCATAGATAAATAGTTTAACTACTACCATGTATTCTTATATTTAAATATTATGATGTTTATATAGTTACTATAAAATTCCACAATAACCCCAATTTTTATAAAATATTTAACACTATCCTATTTAGGTAGACATATCTTATATTTTTAGTTCAATTATTTCATTTAATAAAAATATATTTGTTTTAAAAACTAATTTATGTATATTTTGAGACTATTTTGTAATAGATTTTTGTTGAACACATAAAAAATTGATTCCATAAAAGGAAATAAACTAACTAATAGATAATATGTCTTAATCATATATAAAATTCGTTAATGGAAAAACAATATTCAAATTAAATTTATTTCAATATTAAAAAAATCATTTATTTGATTCTTTTATTAATAAGGAAAACAATGAATCATTATTATATTATCTATAAATTTAACTATTTAATGTCGAAAAATTAAAAATAATATGAAATGTTGTTTTAAATATTTTTATATTTCAAATAATTATTTATAGTGGAATAGATCACTTATATAACTCTAATTAAATTTTTTTAGTATTAAAATACATATTTATGTTATATTTCCATTTACATTAAATTAATTAGTATACCAAGTCATTTTCACATCCATTTGGCTTCATGGGGTCCTAAAATAGACATATACATTGTAATGATCAGTAATATACCATCCAATAAGATTATGACAAGTTATAGGGTAGTTTTGTTGTATTATAATATTATGTTTGTACCATTATTTACCTGATACACCCTATTACCATGGAAAATAAATATAATTACAGAAGTAATTATTCATAATTTCTAAAAATAAAAGGTACCTTTTAAAAAAAATTGGACTTTATAATTATAAATATGGAATCTATATTTCCAAATTCAAATCAATAAATTGGCATAAATTAATTTCAAATTAATTTCCATGGTCAAATCGAGAAAGCAGGTTTTTACGAAAAAAAACTATCTAACGATTGACATGTGTTTTTATCCAATATAAATGTGATATTATTTCAAATGACTTAAAATTATATTAAATGATAAAAATTTATTCTATATATACATTAAACCACTAAAATGTATAATTTATCAATATAAATTATATCTATTTAAAAACATGTTTTCAATTAACATTTAGTATTTTTCAATATTCCAAAAAATATGAAAGTTATCACAAAAGTACGAAATATTTATCCAAAACAAATTTTATGTCCCACCTATATAGGATAATTTCATTCCATCAAATTAAATTTATTGAAGTATGAAATATAGGATTTAAAAAATGTTCTCCATTAAAAGACGGACAAACTGGATTTTTGAAAAAATACGTCTTCTATCGAAAAAATAGATTTTGTCATTATATTTTTTCTAGGAAATAAATAATATTAATGATAAAAATATATAGGATATATATAAAATTCAAAATTTGGTTTATACTATTCATAACGACTCTTTAAACAACATTATTTATAGATCCTGGTGTGCTTGAACTCAGTGTTGCATACATCACATGGTATTGAATTATATTAAAAGAAATAATATCGTGGGGTCAGGGGTGTTACAAACCAATTTCCATATAGAGATTATCATGTAAGAAAATTCAAGGGGTAAAATCATATTTATTTTTCTTTTATTATGTTTTAATCATCATTACTTTTATTATTCTATCCTCACCACCCCTCATCCAATTTTCATGATAAATATATTATCATAAATACAATATAATGATATTTTTTTTATTTTTATATCCATTATAAAACCTCTCCACATTTCCACTTATTCTAGAAAATGATAACATGGTTTATGGTGTGTCGATTTACCATCACCATGGATGATGCCTTTTTATTTTCATTCATGACCTTTCAGTATGGCCAGTATAACATTATTATGGTTAATTAATATTTAAATAAATAAATAAATATATATATATATTATAATTTAAATAATTTTCTACAACTAATATATAAACATGATATTAAATAAAATTATATAATTTCATGACGGTTATAAAAATCTCTAAAATAAATTAAATTATTTTTCATTAATATTTTATCTAATAATTCATCCTTTTATTAGAAAAGAAAATGTCATATGGCATAATTTAAAATTATAGAAACATAGTAACACCATTTCAATCCCCATCTATAATTTTTATTACATTGAAAATAAAAATCTATAATGAACCTACAATGGAAACAATGACGTAAAATCACCAGAACAAATGAAAATAACAAATTATTATTAATAAATAGGTGGAAAGCAATTATAAAATTTTTATTCACTAAATCATAAATATGAATATAGTTCTAAAATAATGTAATTACACTCTTCTGACAATTATACATGTGGTTTGAACACATTTTAAGGAAATAAAGACTAAAGTCAGGGGCTTATATTTAAAATCTAACTTTTAAAATTCTATTTTTACAAAATTCAAAAGAAATGTTTTTATGATGAATGTATTATTACTTTATTTTAATGTTCTAGTTATTGGTAATTTTTTATGATGGATGGTGGGACCTATATCTCACTCCAATTCGTTGGATATGTTTATGTTGAGTGTTATCTATAATGGCTTTTCCAAGTTTAACTGTAATGGTTACACCATATGTTAGCTGCGAGGGGTACATCATATGGTTTCCATGATGGTTATATTGTATGGTATTCATGATTTTTAAAAGTAAAATGTTATCCATGAGGGATATAATCATATATATATAATTCACCATGTTATCTATATAATTTATTTAGGTTTTATATGTCTTATAGAAATTTATAATTTCACAATGTAATTATATGATAAATTGCGGGTGAGAAGTATGAATTATTGAATATGATTTCATATATTTAAAAGTATTTATGGAATAAATGATTCATTTCTGTCCCATACTAATCTTGTTGTCATAATCCAATGTTTTGATATTTTTTTCAATGTGTTTAAGGATGGTTAATAGAAAATAAAATACCAAGCTGAATTTTATAATGTTTTTTCATGAAAATATTTATTTACTTTATTATAAACCATCTCATTATAGAATAAATTTATAAAAATTTTATATTACTGAATTTTTATAGAAATAATTTAATTTTTATATTTTATGTCATTATTTAATTGAACTGTAAACTAAAAATATCTTTAGGAATGTAAGAATTTAATTTCGAAAAAATATACTAGATTATGTTATGATTATTTTTAGGTCCTTAAAGTTGGTATTAGAGAACAGTTTAGATATCTTCCGAGGTTAGGATAATTTTAATATAATACCATTATTTCCATTTGTTTTTGTTGAACTGATATATAATTTAATGATTTCCATGTTGATTAATCTAAGACATGTCTGTTCAAAATAGGTTTCCATTGAATAAACACAGAATCATAAGGAGGGGTGAACCAAGATGATGATATAATAATGAATCTAAAAAATAGAATGTTAAGAATTTGGTCCAATCGATTTATGATAGTAATGGATCAGTTGATGAAACATATAAATGGTAGTGTCATACATTCTAGATAATAAATTGAGCTACCATATTGGAGCGTGACAATAGTAGAAACATTGACGAGGCAACACCCCCATTCCTTTAGGGGATCTTCTAACTCAGTGGTGGATGAAGGGTGTGTTAAATACCTTGAAAATATCTTCAATGTCTTCTGTTGTTCATATAACCTAATGTACAGTCATTCCATTTAATCATTTTGAAGGTGAATTTGACTAGTAGTTGTGAATGGTGATGAATATTGGGATATCGAGGAGATTTATACTTGGACAATGATGAATTTAAGAATATATTCCCTAAAATATATATTCCTATAGTCGTTCGACATAGGATGTAAAAGAAATTACTTGAATTGAATACAATTGAGGGAGATTTAATTTTCATGTATGAATCAAATGTCACTCAATTGGTGATGTACACTCCAAATTTTATTTGGTATCTCGATAGTAAAATCAATTGGTTTTACTCAGCATTGAAGCCAATATAAAAATGAAATTTTGCTTCTCATGATTTCAAATGTAATGTGTAAATTGTTCGATTTGCTGAGAGGGTATAAATATAATTTTGTGACGATCACATGAACATTGAAAATATAAAAAATAGAATGGACCGATGGAATGAAATCTGTACGAATTAATCAATTAAATATGAAGGTATGAATGTCTAGTTTTAAATTGTGGACAGTGTGTCAAAAATTTCATGTTCTGTCCCCTAGGTCCTGTGATATGACAACCCCATGTCCACCTTATATTTTCTAGGGGCTAGTGACTAGAACAAAAAAAGGAATATCCCAAAAGGGAAGGAACTACCTTTATACCTATACACACACACATACCATACTGCATAACGTAAAGCTTAAATGTGGATACCGACAACAAGTATGTCACCCAAGGAAGCAACCACACAAGTAAATGGGAAATAAAAAGGAAAAGGGTGACCAAAATACAAACCCAACTAAAAAGGAAAGAATAGTAAAAGGAAGTACATGCTCCGTAGGTGGTCTGTTAAGGATCCTACCTTAAGGGTAGGTGTAGCTCACTATCGGATGTCACTAAAGCGTAATTTTTCTATAGATCCACCTTTGAGTACAACCTGGCATGGATCTCCAAGATCCCAGTTGAAGTTATCCATCGTTTTCACAAGAAACTACTGGTGTGGGAGAATCCCATGCATGGCTGAGTATAAAAATACTCAGAAAGGACCCCAAAACCAACTCGGTTCTCACAAATATACATAAAGAAAATCAACAAATAATGCACAAAGAATAGATTAACTTTATTCAACTCCACATAGGTATAAAATAAAGAGTTGATAGAAAAACCAATGGATGAAAACACTAAACAACCATCACAACAAAGGAAATATTCCCCGATGGGTCCTTTAAGCCTTCCAGGTCACCTAAACATATTCTATAGAAGAGTCACGAAGCCTTACTAGGTAGCTATGTCTTGAAGCATCACTAATATATGATACATGAAGCCTCACTCGATAATTGAGTCATGAAGCCTATCTGGGTAGCTTAGTCATGAAGCCTCACTCATAGTGAAGTCATGGAACCTCATAGGGTAGCTGAGTCATGGAGCTTCACTAGGACTTTATGTCATGATGTCTTGCTGGGTAGCTATATTGAGACTCCTCACGAGGTAGGTAAGTTAGAAAGCCACACTAATAGCTGAGTCATGGAACCTAGTTCGGTCAACTTCATGGAAATCTTACTTAGATGATTTCATAAGGACCACCACATCACATGGGTCCCAACGCTGTAGATGATGCGTCAATCAGATGCACAATTAAAGAGATATGACCCATTTTGTAAACTGGGGATGGTTGCATCCAATCCTGGTCTGACTAGTTTGGACCAACCCAACCAACCCAACCCGGGGTCCCACATGGCCAAACACTATCTAAATGGCCTAATGGCCTTACCCATTGGGCCTCACAAGACCAGGATGAGGTTGGCCGAGGGTGTAGTCTACCTAGTCATCTAGTGACCCAAATTTATCTATCCTAGCCCACATTTGCGGCCTGGTGCAGTAATGTCTTGTATTTTTCCATGTATTATTTTAGTATTATATGAGAATTTATTCGAGACTAGGTTCTGATATGGTGTACAGTTCCGAGGCCAGGTGAGCCCGGAACAAATGCTTGAATATAATTCCACAAATAAATTACACGCACGAGTGGTTTTCCTAAAAAATTGGAATAACTCTTGAACAGTTGTTTGGATCAGAAATCTAAGGGCACCGTTGTGTTTAGAACATCGATTTTACCTTAGGTGAGGCCAAACATCGGCCGGCGCAGGTCGGTGGTGGAATCCAATTTTTGGGACATAAGAGTAATAAAATATTTAAGTAAAAATATTTTATTCTGCAGCGAAATCTGCTGCAACAGATATCCCTTACCTTTTAATTAAAGGTTGGCGCAATGGTCTAGGGTTACAAAACTCATAACCCTGACATCCTTGGCGGCTCTGAGGGCTCTGGAGAAAACCTCCCATCAAGGCGACGATGACACAATGACCAGATCATTGCTGACAAATGCCGTAGAATCCAAGTAGGATGTTTGTTTGTGATTTCTTCCCTATTCATGATTTCTACGATGAACGCGGGATAATACATGAAAAGATTAGTCCACATATTGATCTCTCTTGCAGGATGGTATTTTTGTGGGGATTTTGGGTGAATGAATCCATGTCAATCCTTTGTTGTTGATTTTTATGCTCAGTTTAATCCTATTAACGGGAGCAGATCAACGCCGTGACGAACGACGATAGAGTTTCATTCCTCAAATTCGTTTCTTTGGATTTCTCCCCATTTTTTTCTTCGCATTCTTCATGGGGCGATGAACGAAGGATCGATGCACATACGTTCTGTGATGCAATGATCCCAAACTGTGGATCCAACCCTGGAGCGGTGCCACGGAGGTGAGACGGAGATTTCGGCGGACGATTCAGAGCGGATCGAGAGTTATGAGTTTTCGGGAGTTTCTCTTCAGATGGATCGTTCAAGGATTTTGATCCGTTTTAAGGTCCAAAAACACCCGTTGCGGTGTTCGTATGATGAATCGAACCAATCCTTGGAGTATCGGGACGAATGGACGAGAGATTGCAGATCCAGAAGATCGGCCAAAGCGTGATGAAGAAGACGACGTTCTGGAAATTTCCCGACTACACGACATGTAGTATGGGCTACACAACGTGTGTTCGTCGGTGACCCACATGGCGTGTACTCTGGGAGTACACAGACATGGGTCGGGTACACGACCAAGGACACGGTGTGTATACCCCTCCCCGGCCAGACCCGGCCAGATACACGGGATACCCCGTGTATTGGTACACGGTAAAGTGACACAGACAGAGGCCATGTACGGGCACATGGCCAGCGTACACGGAGCGAGCCCAGGTGATCAGAAATGGTGTGTGATTCTTCTAAACGCCGTTTAGTTTGTTTCTATCCGAAAATCCAAATGACATGGGCTGGTTACATTGGTAGTACTAGGGGTCAAGGAACACGGCCTGTAAGTTTTCTAAACGCCGTGTAGTTTGGTTTTACATGTCTTGAACGAATGACATGGGCCTTTTACACGGGCAGTACCTGGGGATAAAGTAAAACGACGTCTAACAATACTACACCCCCATGTAACCTGTCTTAAATGACTTGATCCACTTGTATTTTGTGACTTGGACTAGTTTTCTTAGGGTTCGTACCCTTGGTTTTCTCCCTGAAGGATATGGTATCATTTCCCTTATACAGGAGTATGATCCCTTTAGTAGAACTTCCTGAATAGAGTTATTGGAATCCCCTCTATGAGACTTAGAGCCGGATCCTCTATTCATTTCTGGAACCCTAAGTAGAGTTCTTGGTATTGATGTGACCAACTTTAATCAGGCACCGATCCTCTGCTTAGCAGATTAGATCAAACTGAGTTGTCGGAATACCCCCATGACTTGGTCGTGATCCTCATCTAAGAATCATTTTGTCAAGGTACTTGTGGAGTGTGTTCTCCCGAAACGAGTACTTCGTATCTCTCTCTTCAGACCTAGGAGTGTTTTCTCCAGGTTATATGCTTAGTGGAATCTTCGAGCTGAATCCTAGTGGTGGGTTTCACGATAGTCGATCATGTATGAGTATATCTGGATATTCTTGTTATATGTTCAGTAGACATATACTGCGTAGAGCTGACTGTACCTTTCTATTGTGGTATTTCCCTTGTTGTATTTCCTTTGTAGTTTCGGGGTATCCTACTGGGTATTGTTATACACACCCCTACATGGGCTTTGCCCGCACGTGTCATGTCTTGTGAAGAAAAACGAGCCTTTGACAGGATTCTTGGCAGACCAGGGCCAGATGGTGCTCAGTGAGATTGGACAGGCCGAGGTGTGTTCCTACGGCTACAGACTGCAGTCCTAGCACCTTTCTTTATAGGTTAGAATTTGTTACAGAATTTCATTTGGTGGGCTTGTACTTTTGGCCTAGAGTTTTACATTATTGTACTTTACATTCCTTTCGTACTATGTTGTTGTGTTTTAGTGTATGCATGAATTTTTCCTTTTAGTATTTTTTTCTTTTCAGCTTTGTGGGCTTGGAGATGTGTGTGTGTGTGTGTACAGATTTATAGGCAATTCCTCCCATGTTAGTAGCATGCCTACTCGGTGCTAGTCACCGGCCCCTATCCTATTGGAGGCGGGTTTGGGGAGTTGCGGCTCGGACCCACCTGGGATGGGTCATGAAAAGTGCCTTTTCTCTGTTATGGAAGCCCTATGGCCTGAATTTATCACATCGGCCCAGTTCGCTAAAGCGGGCCGGTATGAAAAATTAGTCGGACCACTCGGGTAGTCGGTCCGATTGGGGCATCTGTGGTCAGTCGCCCCCTCATTTAACACGTAGACCACATAGAGTGGGCCTCTCCACCTACACGGCACCACGATGACATCACATCCAGCTAGGCATTACATACCTTCTTCACCTCCATCACAAGAATGCATCCACGAGTAATTCACAAGAAGATGGGATCATGCCTTGTTCATGTGACCCAGCGCCCGCCATGTTAAAGGTTTAATAACATGGAATATTGGGATCAAATTTATATCAAATAATAATCATTCCTAATGATAAAACACCAAGGAAACTACACTCCCAAATGAATTTACAATCCATGAATCCACCTATTTGTTGGTTGATCCGCATTCGTAAATTTTAAAATAATAATAAGGAAAAAATAAAACAATTAAACCCCTATTTAGATTAGGGTTCTGTTACAGACATGGGATGATGCTTTAATCTATCATTGATTCCCGATCTAATAGAAATTTTTGTCCTTCATTGTCTCTTGAATCCATCCCACCGAGGATAATAAATCCTTGATTTTAAGGCATTTGTCGATGACATTCATCATCGGAGAGAGAGAGAGAGATTACTCATTTGTCGGAGGATTTTATAGGGTTGTTTTTTAAACTCTAGATCCCTTTTTAATTATAGGAGATGTGTTGTGCATTTCCACACAGTCTCATTAATGATGTTATTTTCTGATTCAATCTTGATTCATCGCTGCACCGCAATGCTGACTGGTTGTTCTATCAGAGTATAAATAGTTTGAATATAATGAACATTGAATTTCTTCTAGGTTTAATTTATTTTATAAATAAAAGTCTGAAAGTTAACTTTTTTTATCAACCCACGCCGGTCGAGCTGAGGACCTTCTTGGGAGAATCCCACTGTTCTTAATTCAACATGTCCCTTGGATTGTTGTTCAGGGAACTACTTCAAACGACAACAAAATCCACTCACATGATTACATAACGTACATTAAAATGTGCTCCAAAATACATTATAGAATCTTGGTCCCTTTGTATAATGTTCCGTCTCCGAGCATATTTTCAAAATAATTCCATTTAATAAGAATATTACATAGAAATTACAAGACATTACATTACTCTCTCTTTATGGGTTTCATATCCTCATAAGACAAAAATATGCTAAAAAACAAATAGGGTGATGAGAAAGAATATGAGCCTCCCTTTCCCATGTTCTCTCCTAGAGGTTCCTTTACTGCCACTAAATGTGAATGAGAGGAATCAACCATCCATGAATGAATTTGTTCTATTGATCCTCAATCTCCACTGGAAACTCAGCAAACAATAGCCAACTATCAATTCCAGCTCACCCAAGTTGATTACATGAGATGGATTTTGCACGTACCTCCTCAGCTATGAAAAGTGGAAAACATCATGAACTGGGTGAATCTATTGGTGATGATCTAGGTAATATTCCACCTCACAAACTCTGCTCAGAATCTGAAAATGTCTGATAAACCTTGGAGATAACTTTCCGCCATAGCCAAATATCTGCAATCCCCGTCGGGGTGAGACCCAATGGAAAGCATAGTCTCTCTACTCAAACTCCTAGGTATTCATCTTCTATCAGAATACGTTTTTTTCATCTCTGTGTAGTCCTCATCCACTCCTAGATGATCTACACATTCTAAGTGGTATCCCAAACCAACTCCTGACCCATTGGTGGAGACTCTCCTAGGTCTGTCCAACATAGAGGTGATCTCTAAGGCCACCTATACAAGGCCTCAAATGGTTCCTTTTCAATGGTGGAGTGGTAAATGTTGTTGTCTGAAAACTCCACCAGTGGTAGGTGGTAATCCCCATTATGACCAAAAGTCAGGACACAAGCAGGAAGCATGTCCTCTACGGTCTGAATGATCTGCTCTTTTTGACCATATGTCTCGAGGTGAAAGGTTGTGCTCAATTGCATTTGAGTCCCCAAATCCTCCAAAAATTCCATTCACAAATTTTGTTTGAGGCATTCATCATTGTATGTGATGATATTTTAAGAAACCCTATGTATCCGCACAATCTCTTGGACGTAGAGGTGTCCCAACACTCCTACTAATCTCTTCTATCGGATGGGTAGGATGGGATTCGACTTGGTGATTTGGTCGATGATCACCCAAATATAATAATGGACTCTAGAAATTCTTGGTAACCATGTTATGAAGTCCATCGGGATACCATACCATTTCCACTCCAGTACCTCAAGTTGCCGGGCTACGCCTTCTAGAAACTGATGCTCAGCCTTTACATTCCGACAAGTGAGGCATCATGAAATGAACTCTGCCACCACTTTCTTCTTCCATAGCCACCAGTACGATCATTAGAGGTCCTAGTATATATTAACCACAGTAGGATGTACTGCCAATGGGGATTTATGGAACTCCCTCAGCACCTCCTCCTTCCACGTCACTGGTACCAGAGTGCATCCTCTTAAAAAGACTACATGCTCCCTACCTCTTGAAAATCCATTAAGATCATATCCTAAGGATAACTGAGCATGTCAGGCATCATAGTCAACATCCACAATTTTTCCCCCCGACTCGTTGTAAGACTGGTGGAGTGACATTCATACACTTAAGGTAATTTTCTCCATCATCATCCATAAAGGATTTCTGCATCACAACTAGCTGCTTCGTCACCTCACTCAACAGCTGTAAAACAGAACTCCTGCTGAACGTGTATCCAACCATGTTCCCCATCCAAAGAGTATATATTATTTCAAAGTCACATTCATGGAGGAATTCCAACCATCCCCATTGTCTCATGTTTAAGTAATTTTGTGAGAAGATAAACTTAAGACTCTTCTGGTCGGAGTAGATGGTAAACTGTTCACCCATCATGTATTATCGCAAAATCTTTAAGGTAATGACCACTACAGCTTACTCTAGTTCTGGGGTTACCTAGATATTTTCATGTTTCCTCAACTACAGTGAGAAGTAGATGATCAAAGATCGATCATGCATCAGGACACAACCCTGTTTGGTCCTTGATGTAATGCACAAGACTTCATTGCCAACACCCTCTTTTGATAGTAACAATATAGGGGCACTCGTCAGTATCAAACTGAGCTACTCAAAACACTACTGTCACTTCTCCATCCAAAAAAGGTTGTACCTTTAATGTGAAGGCTGATAATGTTTATGCTACTTTCCAAATGATAGGAATGAACCTCCAATAGTATATATCCAACACCATGAATATCCAGACATTAATTATTATCCTAGGTGGCTCACAAGCAAGCACTAATTCTATCTTCAGCAGATCCACTACAACTCTAGACTTCAAGAAGATTTGTCCTAACAAGTGGACCTCCCAAATCTACAACTCGCCCTTTGGAAGATTACTGTAATGCAAGTGATCTCAGAGTGTAACCAAAACAATCTGTAGGTGTCTAATGTGCTCCTCCTCTGACACTGAGTATACCAAGATGTCATTAATAAAGACTACAATTAACTGAATAAGGAAATGATGGATGACATGTTCAGGAGTCCCATGAACACTACTAGGGAATTGATCATGCTGAAAGGAATCACAAAAAAAATCATAGTGTTCATAACAGTATCTAATGGTTGTATGCGGTACGCCCTCATTAGATACCCAAATCGGATGATACCGTAATCTGAGTCCTGACATCGAGAACCACCTCACTCCCATCACCTTTTAAAAGTGGTCATCAATTGACAGAAGTGGATACTTGTTTTTCACGGACACCTGGTTTTGGCTCTAGAAGTCCACACATAGCCTCAAGATCCTGTCTTCCATCTTGGCACAAAACACTAGGGCTGGCCTTGGTGAAAAGATGAACCTTACAAAGCCCTTTCCCTATAAGTCCTCTAACTACACCATTAACTCTTGAAGCTTCACAAGGGCCATCTGATATTACAGTGTGGATATCAGTGCCATGTCGGGGTACAAGTAAATACTTAATTATACCTACCTATGAGGATGTAGTCCACGAACCTCCTTAGGAAAGATATCATCATACTCAACCATCACTACATGGATGCTTTAACTCCTCCCATCCACTCCACCAAGGGTGAGGATCGCCGACTGATGACTGATTGGTTTCACCCTTCTCCAAGAAAGTGTGTCTTGTGATAAAAAGTGACCTTCTCACCTATGAAGGAAAAACTAAATCCATCCTCTAGGAGACAACACACATTGCACTTAATATAGTCGAGCATGGACTGTATATAACCTATTCACACCCATGATGAAGTTGTAAGACCTCAACACTGCTATTATGAGACCCCATCTGAATATCTCAACACCTTGTGTAATCTCAGACTACTGGCACCAGTTTTTAATCATTGAATCCAAACATCTATGAGTCTCTAATTGTATGGGTCAAGCCAACGGCGCCACTCGAATCTCTGAACATTGAACGAGGGATATGGAGAAGCAATAATGACTGGAACCTGTGTCTATAGAACTGCCATTAAAGTCGAGTAGGCATATATCATACCTTTAATTATCTATAGAGATCCATGGCCATAGGCCTCCATCACCTGATGTTGGGCCCACCCCTATCTACAGGCTCTCTGAGCCTTTGGTGGAACACCTAGGGGTGGTGGCGGTAGTACCACGAACAATCATCCACCACCTTCTGCTCGGCCTACCCCCTGCCACGTCTTCCACACAACATGCCTCCTCGCTCAAACATCTCCCTCTACCTTGTTAGTACACCAACATCTCATTTATTGTCTTTATGGTGGGTCAAGATGTCTCATTCTATGTGCCCATGCCCGCCACACGTGGAGAAAAACCTACCCCTCTATTAGTGTCCACTACCCTTGGGGACTTACATTACTGATCTAATATCATAGGGTCATCACTTGGAGGGTCAGGTCCTCTTGGACCCCTGTTCCATTTGTCGGAAACCCATTGTGGAGAACACCGCTACCTGCCTCCTGGTGGAAGCTCATATAATCATTGTAGGGTTTTCCAAGAAGTTATCCACTAGAATAGATATCCCTTGCAACCCAGCCTATGTAGGGATGTTGAAATAGATTATTGATGCTTTAATACCCCATATGATCCCCTAATAAATGGTTATGTCCCTAAAGAATGGGTATTGCACCATATCAGAATAGTATCAAGAGGGGTCTTGGATTCTTCGAGAGTACTCAACCAAAGTCAAGATGCTCTACTGTAAGTGGATCAACTTCTATATGAATACTAAGTGTAAGGATGCAAGTAATAACTCCTCTCTGAAAAGGAACTTCATGTCCGATCAGGTGAGGTTCACCTCCTCATGCGTCTGTAGTGTCAACCTCCATCATCTCCCTAATGCGCCTAGTAATGGCAACTGGCTAGAACCACCATCTGGTCGGAATGAGTCCTCACCAGGTGGAAACATTACATCACCGCCTCTATGAAATATATAGATGAATGAAGATATGTCTATCCTCAATACCTTAGAGGCCTCTTCCCCTATAAGTCATGCAATTCCCCCAGTAGGTGTGCATCCTCTATTGGTAAGTTTGGTAGAAACTATTGCTCGACAGGTGGATGTGCCTCTAGTACACCACCTTGGGATGCTATATCTGGAACATGTCACTACACCGATGCCTCGTCGCTCGGTGAAAAATATTCGTGATCATGTACTTGGATCCTGACTGGATTTCTAGGTGGACGAATCCAGAGAGATATCATGATGAACCAATGTTAGTTAATTATACCTTGTGAGATGACTCTGACTCAAATAAACAATGAAAAACATTTTAAAGACATAAGAAAGATATATTTTCATGAACTAATTCAAAAAGTGGAATTTAGAGTCCTGATGTATGGATATGTCGGCCACCGTACCAACACTGAACTCCCCAAATATGAATGTGGTACATGAAAAATTTATCATTATATTCCAAAAAACAATATACTCTCTATCATTATGGTAGAACCGACCACCTCTAATGCCACTCTGTCATGACCCATCCCCCGTGGTCAGTGCCATAACAACCTCAAGCGCACCTTCCATAGGCCTAGGGCTGATGACTAGCACCAAAAAGGGATATACTGAAAAGGGAATTCATTGACTCTATACCATTAGACACACACACAACCCATACTGCGGAATGTAACAATAAAACTATGATACCAAAAATAAGTATGTCACATGAGGATGAAAACAAACAAGTAAAGGAGAAACTAAAAGTAAAAGAGGGGCCAGAATAGAAACCCAACTAAAAAAAAATGTACCGTTAAAGGATGTACAATCTCTGGAGGTCTTCCGCCAAGGATCCTACAAGGAAGTTAGGTGTAGATCACTGTCGGATTTCACTGAAGCATACTACATCTATAGATCCACCTTAGAACACCACCAGGCCTAGGATATCCAAGATTCCAGTCAGTGCTATATGTTTTCTCCACAAGACACAATAAGTTCCGGTGAATCTCATGCATGTGTGAGCGTAAAAATAGTCAATAGGGATCCTGAAACATAAAAGGGTCCTAAAAAATCAAAAAAGGAAACAAAAAAATAATGCAAAAAGATTAGAGTTACTAGACAAAGCTTGATATAGGTATAACATAATGTGTTGATAGAAAAACCTATAGTTGAAAACACTAAACACAATAACTTCAAAGGCACTCATACTTGATTATTCCTTTATGATAGCTAGGTTTCCTAGACCTATTCAGTACCTGAGTCATGATGTATCGCTGAATATGTGAGTCCTGAAGCCTCTCTCAATGTTGACTCAAAATGCCTCACTCAGTAGATGATTAGCGAAGATTCACTAGGTAGTTTAGTCAAAAATACTCCTTGATAGCTATGTCATGGAGCCACGCTGGGTAGATGAGTCACAAAGCCTCATTGGGTAGTAAAGTCAGGAAGCCTCACTAGGTTTTTGAGTTACAAATTCTTACTGTGTAGCTGAGTCATGATGCCACGCTGATAGCTAAGTCATAGATCCTCACTGGGTAAATATAAATGAAATCTCCCTTAGAGGATTCATAAGGCTCAGCTGGTCATGTGGGTCCCAATGCCATAGATGGCATGTCAATCAGACACATGATCTGAGAGGTATGTGTCTTTTTATTGACATGGGTCGATTACATCAGGGCCTGGTCCGACAGGTTTAGACTGACCCAAAAAACCCTATCCATGATCCCACAAGACCTGATACTTTGTTTGGAGCATCTGCAACCAGTCGTCTGACCACCCCCCTCAGTCAACACACACGACCACCTAGAGTGGGCCGCTCATCCAATGAGGTGCGACACTGGTGCCGCTTCTATCCAGCCATCATGACAGATGGGACACCGTGTGCACCTAGTGGGCCAGATCATCCATTATGGATGGAGAGAGTCAGACAGTTCATCCTAGATGCATCCCCCTGGGTGGCGTAACCTCCTTCCTACGGCCACCACGACACCGATGGTGTCACGTCACTGGCACCTTCTGTGGGCCATCGGGTTCATTCTGGCGGTGCAATCTTAGATCTTTCAACGCCCTCTGGCCTCTTGGGTCTCCACCATCACTACCACATCTACTGATCCACCTTACCACTATTTCGTTGACGCATCCATGAGGAACACACAAGTGAAGGGGCTAAAGACTTGTTCGCATTGGCCCACCCCCTCCACATAAGAATTTTAAATATTAGGGAGGCTTGGGATCATAGTTGTAACACCCCAAGGTTTTGAAAATAAATATAGAATTCAATCTTATAATCTGAACCAATTAACACAACTTTGTCTCTTCTATGTTTTGAATTTCAAGAAATGGTCATCTTGAGTTGTGTCTAGTAAGTCATTTGGAGTCTGATAGATCAAACTTGATATTTGGGGAATAGTAACATACCCTTATGAAGATTAATGTGAATAGTAATTTCCCCCTTGAATAGTAAATAATAATGTTATTTTATTTTCTTAAGGAAATATGATAATGGGATCTTAATTAAATTTTCAATGTCACATTAAACTAATTGCACCTAAAGATTGTTATTTTTTGAATTAACTATGAACATATTTAAAAATTAAATTAATAATATTTATAAAAATATTTTTGAAAAATGGTTTCACTTTTGAATTATACACGCTGAAAAAAAGTAGGGGTGAATTTTTGGTATTTTTCTAAAATACATGAATTTTTCATGAATAGTAAAAATACAGTTTTGAGTTTTCAATAGATTAATGACATCATAATGATGTAATAATTAAATATAAAATTATGGTCAACTGGTGTATTGTATCTTATGACCTGAGGTGTCCCAAGTGTCTTAATCCATGTGAAAAAACCATGGGAAAGCCCATGGTTTGGAAAAATCCACTAATGAGGTGTCCCTGTGAAATTATTAAAAACTTACCTATTTTTTTCTATAAATACCCACTCATCCATTCGTTTTCTCTCATTAAAAATCCCTAATCCTCGAAGATATGGTGGTTTTACCTCTCTAGGAGTCCTCCAAAGGTTTCCCTAAGCCCCCAAGGTCCCATCCTTCATGATCTAGAAGTTATTCTACAATGTAAGGGAATCCTTCATTCTCTTCTTTAAGTCGGCACTTTTGTATGTTAGATATTTGAAATTCCTTTATCATATGTTGGGGTTTGATTTTATTTATTATTATTAGTGTTCTATTTATTTAAATATGATTATATACCCTTTTTTCACATTATTTGATTTTATGAAATTCTAAGTGACGTCGTTAGGCTGCCGAATTTTCATAAGGGATCTCTTAACTTTAATTTATTTTCAAGTTCATCTCTTTTATTTTTCTCTCCTCAGCTCCTCTGTCCAAATGATCATGATAACTATAGTAAAATCTCTATACTGTATTTATATATTGTGAATGGAAGAACCATCTTAAATATTCTTACTCCCTCCCTTTTATTTTATAAATGAAATCGACGTCTATGAGGTTCCGATTTATAACCTTCGTGGACGACGATGTTTCGTTCTTCAATATATTCTTCATTACTGGTCCTAAAACCATATTAATGGTTGAACCAGACTATAATATATGTGATATAACATAATTAATATTCAGGAAGTAGAATATGTACATATAATTATGTTATATGACCAAACTAGTTCATAATATTCCAAATACCGCCGAATAATCGAAGTGGTTGCCATCTAATGATTCATCCTCATTCCATGTAAAAAAATGATAGAGATGAACATTATCAATTATTTATGTTCATTAATAATATATAATTCCAATCCTATAGATTTATAACCATTCGAAACGAACTTCATTACTTAAAAACAAGTGAACCATATATGAAAATAAAGGAAACGAACACTCCATAACGATGAAATTCTATACAATAACTTATAAATAAAGGCATAAATGAACTAAAAAGAATTATGGTAAACTAAATACATGAACAATAAGTTCTGAAATAATTTATTAACATGTATAATTTCATATTCCACGAGCTTAAGTATAAGAGCGGAACACGTTTGGAGTAAAGGTAAGGGTTTTTCACCCGAACATCCATTTGATTCGGGTTACTTTTATTGTCTAATTTCCTTGATGAAATTACTATGTATTGTTATGTACTAATCATAAATTATGTGTGAGTATTATATATATGCACACGAACCAGAATCATTCCCTATTTTGACGATAGTTACATGTTTTAAAAGAAGCTCGCAAAACTGTATCCAAAAGTACGAGCCCGATACAAGGGAATTTGTCAAATACAAATATATTTTCAAGGGAAATTTATAATATGTTTTTTGAAACCATTATTCTTCTAAATGCACTAATTTTATTTTGAAAATACTATCTTACTTCATTTCGGGTTTTATACTAATATTTTTTCCCAAAAGGACTCTTCTTTTCCAAATAAAAGAGTATTCATCTCTAGAATTACATAATGATTTTATAAGGGTGTTTTCATCTAATTCAACACTCTTGATGATTCCATGGTATTATTGGGTTTAATCATATATGAAATCATCTACCATATTTTATTTAATGGTTTATGACTAACTTTATTGTGGATGATCTATCCTAAAACCAGTCACTATATTATTCCGAATGGTTAGTGTTTTATGTTTAATGATTGGGAAAAGTAAGTTACATTTCATATGTGTTGACGCTCCTTTCGTCACAGAATCTAAAGATTAGAAAAGGGGAATATCTGTTCTCAAAGTGATTCAACCTTTGAAGAAAATATCAAAAAATCGACAAAGGCATGAACAAGGGATCAAAAGCACCTGTGCCACGCAAGTTATATCACTGTCGTGCAAGTCTACTTGCGCGATGCCTTATTGTCATGCAAGTGACCTGTGCGACCTAAGTGATAACTGCCCAGTAACCGCTCGGGGTCTTCTTCGGCCTATAAATAGACCCTGTGGGCCCCCCCATTAAGGAGGATTTTTTCTAGAAACCCATATTTGATCTCCCGGCACCCTAGTCTCTTCTCAAAGCTTTCGGAACACATCTAAGGTAATTTCTTACCTAGAACGGATGATCTAAAGAGGGGGAGGAAGGCCTAAGTGTTGAAACTCATCAAAACATTCATGCCTGAGTGGCCATCCCTTAAGGGAAAAGGGCCACACTTGCGTGCCGCCTTACTCCTTCATTAGATCTTGCACGCCCTTCTTCTAAAAAAAACCTCAAGAGGATTCTAAAGGCTTTAATGAAGAGTCGATCAAGTATTACCCTTTTGGTTAACTGTCGCGCAAGTACACCATGTGTCGCGCAGGCATACCTGTGTGACCAGGACCTACGCGACCAAGAGTTGCATGCCCACGTAGTACCTGCGCGCCTTCTAGGACTTGCACGCCCCTACCTTTTTGGGTTCCTTTCTTGCCCATTTCACCCCTCTTAAGCCATTACACCTTTCCTATTCAAGATTCAGTATTCAAGACCCTCTTCAAAGCCATATATGGCATGATTTCTTGATTTGACTTCCTTATCTGAAAGGAATTCTGTGGAATATCACTCGAAACCTAGTGATTTACATATCTTTATGTCACTAAAGATTGATAGTTCATTCATTCAACCTCATCCTTTAAGATGAGAGAATCTTTAACCTGGGTCTCCTTTTTAGGAATAATACCCAGTCATAAGTCTTCAAATCTGGGCATCCTCTTTAGGAGTAAGCCCCAAGTCCCTATATTTTTTGGGCATCCTCTTTAGGAGTAAGCCACAAGTCCCTTAATTTTTTGGGAATCCTCTTAGGAGTAAGCCCCAGATCCCCTAACCTGGGCTTCCTTTTCAGTAGTAAGCCCCAGATCCCAAATTTGGGAATTCTCCTCAGGAGTAAGCCCCAAAACTTAATCCTTAACCTGGGCCTCCTTTTCAGGAGTAAGTCCCAGTCATAATCCCTTAACTTGGGCCTCCTTTTCAGGAATATGCCCCAAATTAGAGTATTCAAAATCTCTTTGAAGCACATATACCTTTATGGACCCTGTTCCTGGATTTCTTCCCTAAAGTAAATCCAAACCTTCATTTATCTTGGAAGTTATACATACATAATCCCCACATTATTTCTTATGATTGCATCTTTCATGGCACAATTGTTTATTTTTTTACCAATACCTCTTGTTTCTCACACCGAGCATGAGTCACGTGAGTTTAGAGTGTTAAAGTTATTGTGACATCCTTCTTTGAGCCATAAATCATAAAAATCATACTCCCTTACACGAACTACGTGAGTTCTGATTCCTTTTCTAAACAAAGGATATGTAGGTATCCCGTCTACGGGTTCGATCCCAACTCTAAAATAATCCATGTCCTTCTGAATGACAATAAACTTCAAGTGCCCCACTGAGTGGCTTTAAAACCAGCATGGTCATCATAATGACCAAGATACTTCTGTATAAATGTGTCGAAGGGTACCATTGACCAAGAATCTCTAACAAATACAGATGATTCTCTATCGATGAAGAACCTCGAATACATACAAAATATTCTCTAAATTTCCTACATATTTAATCATTGATTGTTAGATCTGAAGGAATGCTCATTTTATACTTGGTAATGTAATAAGGATTCATGAAAATAACTTAAATCTATAAAGAGAGTCCCGGAGTAGACAATAATTCCCCTAAAAAAGGTATGATGAGTCCGACCTCCCATCCTCTCGACCAATGAATATTCCTAAGCCTCATCAATCCACAAACTAATGAGCACCTGCCTTTGGAAAGTAGGTCCGAATGGATGTGGAATCATTGGATGTTTCCGGTTTTACGAACAAACCCGTTAGAAACTGATCAGAATGTTTGATCCTCCCATCAAGGCGGTCATCCCCGGATTCTGAGGGAAACAAAAATGGTGAACCCGACGTGAATCCTTAACCAAATTAAAAATGATGTTTTACCTATTTTTAGTCCCCTATTTAAACTCAATGAGAGGGCCAACAAGACAGTCAATAACATATGTGCTCATCCAAAAGATGTAGTAGCTGAATTTGTCTTGATTACGTCTGTTATATCAAACATGAACTCTTTTCCAAGATCTTCTTCATTTTCATAATGCCTGCTCTCAAATTCACACCTGTGAATACTGCTGCTGTAAATGCCACTGCTGCTACTACTGCTGGATCGTCGTCCGCTCTTAGGACGATATCACCTACTCAGCATATTCAAAGCTGGGTATCTAACGCACTGGTTAAGAAGTACCATCAACACGATACCATCCCAACTCTGGAGGCTTCCCGACAAGCCCTCCAAGTAAAAAACTCACATCGGTCATCCGGACAACGACAACTAGTGATCAAGAAGCAGGCGGTGCTGACTACCGTCTCCAACCGTTTTGGGCCGTTATCCCTGAAATGCAATCACCATTCACTCCCTTATTCTGGGGAGGCGAATGAGAAGGTCCCTCAGGACCCTAATTTAAATAGACAGGAGTTCTTCCTAAGGGCTCCCACCAACAATCGCCGCCAGACTCATGAGGCAGTGCGCCCTCAACATGATGAGGGTACCGACTCCAGGCGTTCGGCTCAGGTTCCTCGAACCCGAGCAAGAAAGACGAACCACCAGAGGAGGAATCCGGTCAACAGTGAGTAGGTTCTCATCTCTTCCATCTCTGGATAAGTCCACCAACCTAACTTGGTGGCAAGCAATGAGCAGGCACATACACCTGCCTGTTTTAATTCTACTGTCCAGCAGACTCGTCTGGCAGCATCACGCCAATCCCGCCAGGCAATTCCAGAGGAGTACTATAGGCAGGAACATACACCTGTTTATACACCATTAGCTAGTCAGCAGGCTCGTCTGCCTACATATGATGGATCTCGTCAGCCACTTTTGGCGAAGTGTAATCAGCAAGCACATACACCTGCTAGTATTAATCAAGTATAACAACAGTCTCGCTTGGTATCATTTAGAGAAGTCAGTCAGAAAGCCCCGAAAAAAATAGGAGGTAGACTCAACTCTCTGCCCCCACACTTGAGTACTATCTGGATTCACTGACAGGAAAAGGAGGACACAAGCAGGCACATACACCAGCTACAAGCCCGGAATGGACGTATATTCCCGTTTCGGTAGCTGAAGTCACCAAGAATATTCTATAAATGGTGAAAGAGTAGAAGAAAATCCGTGCTCATATTCTAGATGCCTTCCAGGATATTATAACAACTTCAGTGGCATCTCAGGGAATGACACATAAATCTATCCCTACCAATGAAGTGATACATCAACAATTCACTCCGGAATAGACACACACATCTGTTCCAGTCCAAGAGGGTTATGGGGCATACTCCCCCATATCATATGGATGACCAAGTCAGGCACATACACTTCATTTGAGAGGAGATCGTTAGCCTAACCTGGCCATCTTTCCTGATCAGGCACATACACCTGCTCCGAGTAGCCACTTTCGTCAACAAGTGGTTTCCAAGGCGAGTAAGAAGGCGTCTAAGAAAAAGACCCGCCCAGTATTGTCAGGAGATCAAGTGCCAATATATAACAAGTCCTTGATCGATGCTAGAGTTCTTGAAGCCCTCAGACAATTATCTGTTGTAATTCAAGATTCTACTCCCTCAGTTCCCAATAGTAGGAACATTAATTTCGAAGGTCTTCAACAGACACTTCCTCATGAAGGCTTCCTTCATGACAATTCGGTCGATCTCGAAGTTTCATATTCAGATGAGAGCCACAGGAACCCTCTGTGTGGTCAGAAGACCAAGGTGAAAGAGATCTCATCTTTTGCTGTAACCCATTATGGTGGTCCTCCCCATGATGATGCATTTCGCTGCGAAAGTCCTCTCTGCAGTAGTGATGCACATTGCCCGGAAAATGCTCCAGTGAAAAATGTAGTGCCGAGAAAGCCCTCTTATCTTGAGGCACTTACAAATGCGAAACCAGTCATGTCTGAAGCTTCATTTCTAGTAGGTGAAATACTTTCTCAATCAGAAGATAGCCCAAGGTGTATGTCATTCTCCGAACCACACCTAATTCATGCATCTTCTAGTTTGATCAATGATTTCTCTACCAATCCTGTTGAATCCAATGAAGAAACAAGGAAAAACCAAATCTGGTCAAATCAGGTAGAATAATCTTCATCAAATGATAAAGAGGAAATACTGAACATGATAAAACAACTGGCGAAAGTTGAGGTTCCAGTTATGTTTTGGCCTCTCGCTGAGTCTTAGTATAATATTCCAGAAATGTTGATGGAAGATGAAATTCATGATATTCATCTCAACATATGGAAAAATCTTTGTCAGTTGAAAAAGAAAGTATTATATTATGATGAATATGAAAATCATCTTAAGATAATTGAAGGGTTACAACGTCAGATTGATTTGGCATCTCTATCAGTCTGTCGATATCCGAAGGCTAAAAAGCAGCAGAGAGCCCTTCAACGTTCATTCTTTGGCGCACTAAGAAGATTGTGTCAGTTAATTTCCAATGCCCCATCTGGTATTCATATCATAGGATGGGGTGTTCATGGAGCACTACATTTCACGGTTCTCTCTAGTCAGCAAAGCCCGTCAAAAATGGGCTCATGTAATGTTATTGCCCATGGATGGCCACAGTCAATGGGATTTGTTTGTAATCAAAAGCTTGCCCAAAAATAAGCTTCAACTAGTTCCTCTCAAAATCAAGAATACAGAGAACAAGTTGTTGAATCACACTTGCATCAAGAAAACGAGAATATTGAATAGGCCTCTCGTTTGGAGAAAGCACGTCACCAAATGACATAAGTGTCGGAAATCATCCAACGGTCTTTTGAACCGGGTGATAAAAGCGGATACAGATTAATGCATCCAGCTAATTTTTGGACTAAGGTTCGAAAGATCAGGAGGACTTTCAAGAAAGTCTTAGACATAACATGTCAAGAACCACCCCAGCTCGCCAGACTGGGGAATCTAATAAACCAACCCTCAGAATCAAAAAATAGGTTCCAAGGAGTTGAGTGAGAACAGAAGGAATAGACCCAGTCTACTGGACTGGGGACTTTTTTAAATCATCAATCCCCTCCTCAGAGAAAGTCGGTCTTTTCTCGATTGGGGAAGAAACCTCAAGAGGAACAAAGATCCAAATTATCAGGAGATTCCCTCAAAATTGCGGTTCATCAAGAATTTCCTGAGGGATTGAATCAACAAAAGGCAATGTCTCATCAAAGACATGGAAGAAGACACTATCACAGAAATGCTGATATAAGGGATGCAATGAGTTATGCAATGATTAATGTCATCAATGCCGTTGTTGCTGATCCACCAGATGAGGCTCACTCATGGGACTCATATGAAGAGGTTCATGCTCAAGAAGATGTACGCACCAACACAAATGAAGAAGGTGTGCGTACACAAAGTCAAAGGATTACTCAGAACTTAAGTAATTCTTCGAGTAACCTACTTCCCCCTCTCCTGAAAGGATACAACAAAGAGAAGGGAAAGAACCAGGTTATATATCCTTCCTCTATAGGAGGTCAATCGCTCTCACTAGAGCATAGGTTTGCACAACAGGAGGAAGAAATGAAGGAATTAAGAAGGTTGAATGCAAAACTACTTCAGATTAGTCTTCTTCTTAAGCATGATGGATTCAGTCAGCCAAAGAAATTTTTTGCAGATACTGAGATGGATCAAGAATATTCTTCTCTATCAGTACACCCTCACAGGTCTAATCCTACGGGTCAAGTGCAACAATAGTTAGCAGTGCTACCATCAGTTGCAGTGCCAATCGCCACATCTGTCCAAGCTCCAATCATTTCACCTACTCAATTCCAAGTTCAACCAGATGTTTATCAAAAGTTAATAACTACTATTGAGTCATTAATAGCTCGGTTAGAAACTATGGAAGGGAAGCGTGTGCAAGTTCATCTAGAAAAGAAAATTTACCCTGAATGGGTAGATTCAATTTCTCCTCCATCCAATTTTGGGAACCCTGTATTCCCTATTTTCAATGGATCAGGCGATCAAGAACAACATTTGACGCATTACGTATCTTTTTGTGATCCTATGATGGGAACTATGGTGCAGCAAGAAGCATTGAAACTCAGATGCTTCGTGTGAACCATGCAAGGACCAGCTTTTTTTGGTATACAAGCTTGCAATCCCTGTCAATTACCGGATGGGAGGATATTCACCAAAAATTCCTCCTTCAGTTTAGCTCAACATTGCCAAAGACAAAAGTTTTCGATCATACAAATTGTAAGCAAAGGGAGAATGAAAGGGTCTCTGATTTCATTGCTCGATGTAAGGGATTAACATATTCCTTGAGTTTAACACTCCCTCATGAATAATTGTTTCCAATCTGTGTGGAAAATCTGCGGGACGAATTACGCACACCATTAATCCCTGTGAAATACACAGGAGGGTATTGAGAACTTACTTCAATCGCTCAACAGATTGAATATTCCCTTATACAGGCTAAAGATAAATCTCATGTAATTCCATCAGCTCCATGAAGGAGAATGGGTAAAGCAGAAACTGCTACAGTTATGCTTAAACAAGCACCTATACCTATTTTGACCTCAAAACCTTCATCTTCTCGAAGGGTTCCACCTTCTGAGCGCCAACAACAAAGGCCTTTTCTTATAGACGATCAAAAAGATCAAAGACGAAAACAATTTGGGGATTTGAAGAGAAAAACATTCTCTTTCCGAAATGAACATGTTCCTGGTTATTTCATTTCGGCTCTGGAAAACAATTTGGTTCAATTTCCAATACCCAAGAGGCCAAACAAAAAAGGAGATGAAGATCGTCCTAATTATTGACCTTTTCATCAAATGTTGGGGCATCCCATCCAGGAGTGTTTTGTCTTCAAAGACCTCCTACAAAATATGGTCGACTCGGGACAAGTCACATTGAAAGGCTCCTCAGCCGAGGTAGCATGTGTCACTACTACAGTTCCAGAGGAGGAAGATGAATGAAAGGAAGTCAAAAGAAAAAATGAACAAAAGTATAATGATTGGATGGTTAGAAAGACAATCAATCGAACTCATGCTATTTTGTGAACACAATTAAGGAAACCAATTGTGACTTCTTCCATGAATGTTGTGGCAAAACCCTCTTCGTCAGAGGGAAAGTCCCCAAAGAAACAGCATGATTCAAAGAAATAAAAAGAATCAGAAGAAGATGAGTATGTTTCAAAGCCTAAGTTGTCTTTGACATTGGAGGACTTCATTCCATCTACTTTAAAGCCACGGGAACTGGCCCACCAAACGGAACAGCCTAAACGGGCTAATCTGGAAGAGTCTTCATCAGACGAAGAGTTAATCTTTGGTTCTGTTAATATTATTCAATTAATAGATCCATATTCCAGTCGCAGTTTTGATTTTAATGAGCCTTAATTCCCTGTATCAAACAGAGGAATCAGTGGAGGTTCTAGGGGCTCAGGATACAGGGGAAGACGTGGATCTTTCAGAATCCACTATTCCAATTCTACCCCTGCTAGAACTATGTACGCAGCAGAAACTCGTGGTAGAGCCCTTTAGCGAGCTCATCAAGAACAAGCAAGTTCTTCTAACAATAGCAAATTCAGTCCTGGAACAGTTATTTTGGAAGACCAGTTGAAGGTTCCATATTCTTCCTCTCAGCAAGTAAATGGATCTAATCGGTCTAATCTTCCAAAACCAGGAATATTGCCAACTCCTATACAAGATGCATCATCTTCCAAAGCATCTTCTTCCAAGGTACCTGCAAAACCACATATTCTTATTTAGAAACGTAGTCCTCTGGATCAAAAGTATGATATATTGAAACACTTGGCCCAAGTACTAGCCATGTTATCAATTCTGGATGCTTTGAATCTGTCAAAAGATCTTTAGGAAGCACTCATCAAGGCTTTGTCAAGTCCTCAAGAGTTTGAAATTGAAATTGCTGCAGCTAAAGTCTATCACATAGAGAATAATCTTGCAGAATTCCATGAAATAATATCCTTTAATGATGAAGATGAAGATGATGTTGTGCATGGACATATAAGACCATTTTACTTGTATGGAAAAGTCAATGGCGTGGATGTTCGAAGAGTTTTCTTTGACAATAGTTTAGGAGTCAACCTCATGCCCATTCGTACACTTCGTTGATTAGGACTCACGGAATCTGATTTATCTCCCTCCACCATGATGCTACAGGGATATGATAAAAATGAACATGAACTACTGGGTGAAGTTACACTCAGAACTCATTTTGGAGATCTTGTATCCAATTCATATTTCATGGTTGTTGATCAAGACTCAGCCTTCAACATTTTCCTTGGAAGACCCCAGTTACATCAACATCCGACTATCCCTTCTTCATACCATCAATGTCTCAAATATTGTTTCGATGGTCAAGTTTGGACGTTGTATGGTGATAAGGCCTTGTTCAAGACATGTGAGTCTAAATACATTGAGGAAGAATTCTATCACATGAAGCAAAGGGAGAAATCCATAACAAATAAGATTACCAAAGTTAATGCTCCATATGGTTTGGAAAAAATTCCAGTAAATCCATTTACACATGTGAGTACAGATTATGTGTTTCCTATCAGTCAAATTGAAAAGATAGACCCAAATCAAAATACTCTTATGGAAAGATCCATAATGTCAATTATGGCAATCGAGCCAGACAACATGGGAGAAATTGGTAATCTACCAAGTAGTGATGAATGCACAAATGGTGACGTCTTCATTTCATATGATGAAATCCAACAATTCTATGCTTCGCCAATTAGGCCAGAAGAAGTTATAGCAACATCAAAGGTGAACAATGATGTCGATTCTCAATCCATCATTTCCTCTTTATTACCCAAAGAAGATCCTTCATCATCAATCGGGTTGGAAATGGAAGCTTCTTCTTTAAGATGTGAAAATGTTGACATCTATTCAGATCATGAAAATTCTACTTTGTCATCTACTATGCAAGTAGAAATGAAAGAAATAACACATGATGAAGAAGAAGAGGAATATCTCAAAGATGCTCCTCCAGCATTTGAAGAGGGTATCTCTACCACTGTGGATGAACTCAGAGAAATAAATCTGGGTACAAAGGAATATCCACGCCCCACTTTAATCAGTTCGGCCATGACCCTTGAAGAGAAAGAGATATATATTTCTTTTCTAAAGCAAAATAGAGATATTTTTTCTTGGAACTATACAGAAATTCCCGGGCTTGATCCTGATGTTTCTTCTCATCATTTGGGTTTACCAGGAGAACATCGAGGATTTAAGCAAGCCGTGAGAAGAACACACCCAACTTATGCTTATAAAATTGAAGATGAAGTGGATAAGCTTATCAAAGATAACTTCTTCAGAGAAGTTCAGTATCGAAAGTGGTTGGATAATATTTTTCCTATAAAGAAGAAGAACGGACAAATTAGAGTTTTCATAAATTTCAGAGATCTTAATCGGCATTGTCCTAAGGATGATTTCACAGTTCTGATTACAGAACTTCTAATTGATGCAACAGCTGTATATGAAGCACTTTCCTTCATGGATGGATATTCTGGATATAATCAGATCCGAATGGCCCCAGAAGATGAGGAATTCATAGCCTTCAGATCCCCTCATGGTGTGTTTTGTTACCGGGTAATGCCCTTTGGCTTAAAGAATGCATGTGGAACATATCAGCACGCCATGCATCGTATCTTCAGACCCTTCTTAGGGACATTTGTTGAATGCTATGTAGATGATTTGGTGGTTAAATCCAAACAATATTCTAATCACTTGGCTGATTTGGAAGTCATATTCTACAATCTTCGACAATATAATTTGAAGATGAACCCCTTAAAATGTACTTTTGGGGTAACCTCAGGAATGTTTCTCGGCTTTATTGTACGCCATCGTGATATTGAAGTCGATCCTAAGAAAACCATGTCAATCCTTGGTATGTCACCTCCTCAAAATTTGAAATAATTAAGAGGAATTCAAGGAAACTTAGCCTATATTCGGCATTTCATCTCCAATTTGGCAGGAAAAAGTTTACCCTTTACCGAATTGATGAAGAAGGGAGTCACTTACCAGTGGATTGAATACTGTCAAGAATCATTCAATATTCTCAAGAAATACCTCTTGAGTCCACCGGTAATCATGCCACCTGTTGAAGGAAGACCACTTATCCTCTACGTGGCAGCTCTAGAGCGATCATTGGATGCCTTTCTTGCTCAAAAGAATGATGCTGGGAATGAGAATAGCCTCTACTATCTCAGTCGAACTATGTTTGAAGCAGAAAACCAGTATTCAAGTATTGAGAAGTGCTGCCTGGCATTAATCTATGCAGTTCAGAAATTGAGACATTACCTGCAACATCACGAGGTCCAATTGGTATCTCACAATAACCCGTTCAAACTCATCCTTAGTAATCCAATGTTTACAGGACGTCTAGCAAGGTGGGCAGTTATTTTACAGCAATTCGACATTTAGTATGTGTCTCAAAAGGCGATAAAGGGCCAAGCTCTGGATGATTTCCTAGCTGAACACCCTTTAGTGGAAGACACATCTTCAGATATTGAACTCCCTGATGAGGAAGTCTTCTCTATTCAAGAAAGTCCTCAAGCATGGGAAATGTATTTTGATGGTGCTTCCAGAAGTCCAACATGGAAGAAAATGGAAATTCCTAAATTTAACAAAGTTGGCATATGAATTGTACTCTTTTCTCCAGAAAAGGAAGTGTTACCTTATTCCTTCTTATTGCGGGAAGGTGGTACCAATAATGAAGCCGAATACCAAGCTCTTATCACAGGCTTGGAATTAGCACTTCAAGCACAAGTGAATCACTTAAAGGAGAAGGGTGATTCAGACCTGGTAATCAAACAAGTCAATGTGGATTATGCCATCATAAAAGAAGAACTAATCCCTTTGTATGATTACGTCAGAGAGTTAATGGCGGAATTCCCTTTGGAACCGACATTTTCTTATGTCCCAAGATCACAAAATTCTCAAGCTGATGCATTGGCTAATATAGCCACAACTCTGGAAGATCCAAATCGGGATGAGAAAACCATCAGTATTGCCCACCGTCGTGAAATTTCACCTTATGTTCGAATCAGAACAGATGAAATTAATGAAATTAGTCCCATTCCTGAACCATATAGTCATACTACAGGATGGAGGTCACCTATCAGGGAATACCTTCAAAATGGAACACTTCCACCTGATAGAGCTGAGAAAGAACAAATCCGGCGACGTGTGGTCAATTTTACTCTTTATGATATCCCAGATCACCTAGAGAAAATTCTCTACAAAAGTAGTTTTGATGGAGTTCTCTTCAGATGCATTGATGGTGAAGAGACAATGGCTGTCATGAATTAAGTGCACGCAGGAGTCTGTGGTGCCCACCAGTCTGGACATAGACTATCTAATCAAGTTCGAAGGCTTGGATACTTTTGGCCTTCAATGATACAAGATTGTGTCGATTTCACAAAGAAGTGCCATTCATGAAACGTACATGCCAACATCATTCATCAGCCTCCATAGTTTCTTCATACAACTAAATAATCATGGCCATTTTCCACATGGGGAATGGATATGGTGGGACCTTACCCTTCAGCTACGGATAAGTAGTTTAAGTATATTCTTACTGCTACTGACTTCTTTTCCAAATGGACCGAGGCAATACCTCTCAGGGAAGTCAGTTCTAAATCCATTGTTATCTTTATCAAGTCTAACATTATTACCAGATTTAGTGTCCCTCATACCATATTGATGGACAACGACACCAATTTCTGTTCATCCGAGATGATGAAATTGTATCAAGAATACATCATCAAATCCAACCATTCATCTCGGTATCATGCAGCGGACCACTGCTAGATAGAATCCTTTAACAAGACTATTTCAAATATACTGCAAAAGATGGTGGATAAATACAAGAGGTCATGGCCTGATAAACTCTTTCATGCTTTATGGGCTTATCGGACTACCACCTGCACTGCAACTCGGTCAACTCCATATTCATTGGTATATGGAACAGAAGCAGTCTTTCCCATTGATGTTCAACTACCCTCGCTCAGAGTTTCCATTTGTGATCAATCATCTATAGATGAACAATCTCAAAAGCGATTGAATGAATTGGAACAGTTAGATGAGAAAATATTCTGCACTTTGCACCACTTGGAAGTCTATCAGAATCGAATACCATGAGATTTTAACAAAAAAGTTCGTCTTCGTTCATTAACTCAGGGAGAATTGGTATTAGTTATCAGAACTCCAATGATACCAGGAAAGAAACCTCCCAAGCTTGAGCCAAAATGTGAAGGACCTTATTCAATACATAGGGTCTACTCCAATGGAGCTTATTCATTAATCTCAATGGATGGAGAACTCATCAATACTCCAACCAATGAAAGATTTTTGAAGAAGTATTTTGTATAAACTGCAAAGTCTGTACTATGTCCCTGCAACATGACACTAAACTGTGCGGCACCAGTTCATCCTTTCTATATGATGTTAAACTACACGGCAACGGTCCATACATATGACCTGAAACTATTCGTACTTTCATCCCACATGACGTTAAACTGTGAAAAAGTCATCGTCTTAACTACATGATGCTAAACTATACAGAAAGTCCCTTCATACGTCCTACATGACATTAAACTGTGTATATGTCCCTACCACATGACACTAAACTGTGCGACACCAGTTCGTCCTTGCAATATGACGTTAAACTACATGGCAATGGTCCATACATATGACCTTAAACTATTTGTAATTTCATCCCACAAGATGTTAAAATTGTGAAAAAGTCATCGTCCTAACTACATGACGCTAAACTGTACAGAAAGTCCCTTCATACATCCTACATGACATTAAATTGTGTATATGTCCCTGCAACATGACACTAAACTGTGCAGCACCAGTTCGTCCTTGTTATATGACATTAAAACTATACAGCAATGGTCCAGTATGACCTTAAACTACAACCTCATCCCACAAGATGTTTAACTGGGAAAAAAGTTCCCTAAATGGTCCAGTATGACCTTAAACTGCAACTAGGTCCTGTATGACCTTAAACTGCATCATCAACTGTCCATGCATATGACCCTAAACTGTTTGCAAGTCCCTTACGTCCAACAAGAAGTTAAATTGTGACATCCTAACTACAAGATGCTGAACTGTATAAAAGTCCCTTACATCCAGAAATACGTTAAACTACATAATCGTCAAAGGTCCTGTATGACCTTAAACTACACCATCGTCCAACATGACATTAAACTGCACCATCCACGGTCTATGCATATGACCTTAATCTATTAGAACTTTCGTCCAACAAGATGCTAAACTGTATCGTCCCTTTTTCATCCAACATGATGTTAAACTGTGGAAAAAATCCCCAATGTGTCCAATATGACGTTAAAATGGTGCACTCTTTTGTCCTCACTGCATGACATTAAACTGCACAGTCCCCCCCTTTCGTCCAACATGACGTTAAACTCTATTTTCCCCATCGTCCTAACTACATGACACTAAATTGTACAGAATGTTTGTGATATGTCCTACATGACATTAATCTGTATTTTGTCCCTACAACATGACACTAAACTGTGCAGCACCAATAATCCTAACTGCAAGACTTTAAACTGCATATTCCCTTCATACGTCCTACATGACGTTAAATTGTGTATCGTTAAGGTTGTTGCTACCTCTTGTTTGTCACACCGAGGATGACTCACGTGAGCTTAGAGAAAACCTCAACCATAATATTTTCTTTGGGATTCTAACCATGTGTAAGTCCCAACATCATTTTTTAGGTCGTTGTCCCCAAGAACAACTTGATCATTAATTCATTCACTAATTGAACTACATAGACTTTGATCCTTGCCTTCTTGGCTGGGTATGTAGGCAACCTCCCAAGGTTCAAGCCCAAAACCAATCTCTTCACATTGGTTCACCTCCATCTCATATGATTTTGATTCATGAAACTTCCCCTAGAATCAATATCTTTACATTGGTTCACATTCGTCCTTGTTATACGACGTTAAACTATAAAACACTATTGTCCAGTATGACAATAAACTACAATATTCTTTGATACCCTCACCTGAGAGGGAACCATTATTTACATTGATTTTTCAATCATGTTTCATCTCAAAGACTACATACATACATGGCAACGCCCAAACCTTTTATCTTGGGTTAAACCATCATTGTACTAAAGTCCCCTTTCACCCTTCATATGTACGAACCAAATTTTTACATAGGGTATTTCTAGAACTACATGGGCATGATTCCCATCCTTATGGGATATGTAGGAACGTTCGTGTGTCCCTCAAATCAAGCCCCAAGTCTTTGGGCCTAACCCCGAATTCCACTTTCAGTCCCTTGGCTGAAAAGTCCCCATGAAAACATACACTGTGTAATTCTTACAATGGTCCAAGCTCTATGACCCTAAACTAAGATCTCTAATCCTTTTGTCCCACACAACGTTAAACTGTAGTTTAAGAACTAAGTATGGCTTGATTATCATCCTTATGGAATACGTAGTGAAGTCCAACATTTCAATTTAGGACCCAACCACAACATGATTATGGTTAGCATTGATCTGTGTATCTCTGTATACATTGAAAAATACCCATCTTCATGTGTCTTAATCATAACCTTAAATATTTCTAGATCCTCATAAATCATTTCAGGACTCTTAGTCACAAAAATGTCAAACTTCTGAGAGTTATTTTTCCTGACTATATAGCCCGTGCCCATAGGCGGCCTTGCATAAATAATCTACATAACAGACTTGTTAGCCAAAAGATACTATTATTTGACTATGCAGCCAATGCCCTTAGGTGGACCTGCATAATTCAACCCCCTAACGGGTTTTTCGGATAGTGGTAACTTCATTCTTGGGAAGGATGCCTCTTTTGTCCTTATTTTTCTAAAATAACAGTATGTAGGGATCTGCAAAAATAGCCATCCTTAACATATTTGTCCCATATCTTTTTTCATGATCTGAAAGTATTCAAGTCTATGGTTTATATTCTCCATCCCTATGTTTGGGTCAGACCTTCGTAGGAGTGATATTCATCCAGTTCTTTGATAATCTTGTTTGGAAATATCTTCTCCATACTCAAGTACCTCCTTCCATACATCAAACTCCATACTTTGAAATATTTGAATCTCCATAAACATTCACTGGCTTTTAGCACTAGGAAAGTAAATTTCAAAGAGTTCTTTTGCCTGACTATGCAGCACGTGCCCATAGGTGGCCTTTCATAAACAGTCTACATAACAGACTTGTTAGCCAAAATATACTATTTTATTTAACTATGCAGCCAATTCCCTTAGGTGGACCTGCATAATTCAACCCCCTAACGGGTTTGTTAAATAATGGTAACTTCATTCTTGGTAACTACTTCTTCTAATGCCTTTTATCTCTTCTTCATATCATTCATCAGATTCAAATATTCTTAAGTAATAGCTTACATATTTTCCCTCATACTTGAGTATGGTACTATGTTTTCAGATGAGTTGTCAAGGAATTGAGTCAATTCTAATCCATTTCGGTCAAAACTATTTCAACCTTAATCATTAGCCTTTGTATGTCCGACATGTATGACTTTAAACATCCCACAAAAGACAGGGGAACCCTAAATAAAATTCATGTTCCCAGCTCACTAAACATACATTTTTGTATGATTTAGGTAACATTGAGCAATTAAAAGGTTTGAAGTTTGTAGGGTTATTTACATTAAATCCTAGTAAAAATCAAACTATGCTTACTAGGCCCATTGGGTTAGGTAAAATATAAAGCATGTAGTAAAAGATAATGCAGGTACAAATGAGTGAAGGTGAAAGTGTTTTTCATTGATACATAAGAGTTATAAGGACATCCACAGACTAAAGTCTCTTCTCTTTTTCAAGAATTACAAGAGGCTTTCAATATAACACTTCATTTGATTTAAGGAATCCCGAGCTTCATCAACAACCACCTAGAATTCATTCATTCAACTAGATACAATAAGAGATGCAGTGATACCAACTCTTCTTGGAACAATTGTAAAAGGATGTTCTTGAGTGCAGTTTGAGAAATTTTTTTGCTGATCAAACAATGACTTTGTTTCTGTCCAAGAGACTTGGAAGATGGATACATGGATTTGAGAATGGAGCATTGGAAGAAAAGAGCCATTTGGAGAGAGTACTCTTTTCAGATATTGATCTAATACCATGTTTGTCTTCTCTCCACCAATCGGAAGTGGAAAACATTTCATCCCATGGGTTTTCCATTTTCATATCTACAAGGAAATGACAATGAGGAAGAATTTAAAGTTCACACTATTGTTGTTTCCCTTAATGCACATCATAACAAAAATAAAGGAGTAGCAGTGCAGCTGCATTTCAGGTGTATAGTTCTTTACATCTGGAACATTGACTCCTTGCAGATGACCATGACCATATAGAGGCAGGTAGATGCTCTGTGGGAAATTAAGATGATATTTCTTTAAGTACATAGCCAAATATGGGAGAGTGCTGTCGCATATATCCTAGTAATCATGGAAAATTATTTTCATCATGTCATCAATCCGCTTGCTAGCCAGTTCATCAGACATTTTAATTCCCTTTGGAGCCATTGAATCTGCACAAAAGTTGAATAAATCAAACTCTTAAATGGGTTTATTTTTAATAAAATTTGTGAATTAATTCGAAAAAATGGATAAGGCATTAAGGCGCGCAAGTCTAAACATGACGCGCAAGTATTCATGTGTTGCGCTCATTTTTGACGTGCAAGTATAAAACGCGCAAGTACAAATACCTTTACAGTAGCGCGACATCAAGGAAAACACTGGAAAACAGAGCAACCTGCACGACTAAGGTGACCAGCGCGGTGAGAGCTCAAAGGTATGAAGTCCATAAATCCGGATGCTTGTACAGAAGTGAGACCCTCTATTTATAGACACGGACGGGACCCTGCGCGCCATACCCTACGCGATCAAGGGCTGTATCCCTACGTGATGCGCACTTGCGCGCCGCCCTCTGCACCATCAAGGCTTGCACGCCACCTTTCCTTTGGATGTCTTCAATTTCATCAGAGTCAAATCCTCATTTCTTTCGGATCCATATCTAAGGGGGGACTTTTGTTGACGCTCCTTTCGTCATAGAATCTAAAGACCAGAAAAGGGGTATACCTGAGATCAAAGTGATTCATCCTTTGAAGAAAATATCAAAAAATCGACAAAGGCATGAACAAGGGATCAAAAGCACCCGTGCCGCGCAATTTATATCACTGTCGCGCAAGTCCAGTTGTGCGACGCCTTATGGTCGCGCATGTGACTTGCGTGACCTAAGTGATAACCACTCGCGGTCTTCTCCTTCCTATAAATAGATCCTGTGGCCCCCCGATTCAGGAGGATTTTTTCCATAAACCGATATTTGAGCTCCCGGTGCCCTAGTCTCTTCTCAAAGCTTCCGGAACACTTCTAAGGTAATTTCTTACCTAGAAAGTAAGGTCTAAAGTGGGGGGGGGGGAAGGCCTAAGTGTTGAAACGCATCAACACTTGCGTGCCTGAGTGGCCAACCCTTTAAGTGAAAAGGCACACACTTGCGCGCCGCCTTACTCCTTTATTAGATCTTGCGCGTACTTCTTCTAAAAAAGCATCAAGATGATTATAAAGGCTTTAATGAAGAGTTTCTCAAGTATTAACCTTCTGGTTAACTGTTGCTCAAGTACACCATGTGTTTCACATGCATACCTGTGTGACCAGGACCTACGCGACCAAGACTTGCGCGCCCACGCAGTACCTGCGCGCCTGCCAGGACTTGCGCACCCCTGCCTTTTTGGGTGCCTTTCTTGCCCATTTCACCCCTCTTAAGCCATTACACCTTTCCTATTCAAGATTCAGTCTTCAAGACACTCTTCGAAGACATTTATGGCATGATTTCTTGATTTGACTTCCTTATCTGAAAGGAATTATGTGGAATATCTCTCAAAACCTAGTGATTTACATATATTTATGTCACTAAAGATTTCGAGTTCATTAATTCAACCTCATCCTTTAAGATGAGAGAATCTTTAACCTGGGTCTCCTTTTCAGGAATAATCCCCAGTCATAAGTCTTCAAATTTGGGCATCCTCTTTAGGAGAAATCCCCAAGTCCCTTAATTTTTTGGGCATCCTCTTTAGGAGTAAGCCCCAAGTCCCTTAATTTTTTGGGCATCCTCTTAGGATTAAGCCCCAGATCCCCTAACCTGTGATTCCTTTTTAGGAGTAAGCCCCAGTTCCCTAATTTGGGCATTCTCCTCAGGAGTAAGCCCCAAACCTTAATCCTTAACCTGGGCCTCCTTTTCATGAGTAAGTCGCAGTCATAATCCCTTAACCTGTGCCTCCTTTTCAGGAATAAGCCCCAAGATAGAGTATTCAAAATCTCCATGAAGCACATATACCTTTATGGACCATGTTCCTGGATTTCTTCCCTAAAGTAAATCCTAACCTTCATTTATCTGGGCAGTCATACATACATATGCCCCACATTATTTCTTATGATTGCATCTTTCATGGCACAATTGCCTATTTTTTTACCAATACCTCTTTTTTCTCACACCGAGCATGACTCACGTGAGATTAGAGTGTAAAAGTAATTGTGACATCCTTCTTTGAGCCATTAATCATAAACATCATACTCCCTTACTCGAACTATGTGGGTTCTGATTCCTTTTCTAAACAAAGGATACGTAGGTAGCCCGTCTACGGGTTCGATCCCAACTCTAAAATAATCCATGTCCTTATGAATGACAATAAACTTAAAGTGCCCCACTGAGTGGATTTAAAACTAGCATGGTCATCATAATGACCAAGAGACTTCTGTATAAATTTGTCGATGGGTACCATTGACCAAGAATATCTAACAAATACAGATGATTCTCTATCGATGAAGAACCTCAAATACATACAAAAGATTCTCTAATTTTCCTACATATTTAATCATTGATTGTTAGATATGAAGGGAAGCTCATTTTATACTTCGAAATGTAATAAGGATTCATGAACATAACTTAAATCTATAAAGAGAGTCCTAGAGTAGACAATAATTCCCCTAAAAAAGGTATGATTAGTCCGACCTCCCATCATCTCGACCAATGAAAATTCCTAAGCCTCATCAGTCCACAAACTAATGAGCACCTACCTTTGGAAAGTATGTCCGAATGGATGTGGAATCATTGCATGTTTCTGGTTCTACGAATAAACCCATTATAAACCGATCGGAATGTTTGAACCTCCCATCAAGGCGGTTATCCTCAGATTCCGAGGGAAATAATATGATAGATTCAATATGAATGTATATAATGTTTATGTTGACCCCCTCTCATATGAAGAATGCATTGGACTTATTATGTTACGGGTGGGGCCCGCTATAGCCCCTTCATTCATCGGTAGGTCTCATGAGACAACTAGACGTGCAATTGGCCGAGGCCTTTCCCAATGTGATGTGGATTTTGGACGAGGCCTTAATCACTAGACGTCTTGGCCGTGACAATGAAAAAATGTATCAGAATGTCCGGTATATGCACTTCCCTCATTATGAAGCTAGTAATTGAATGTTCAAGTGGTTATTCAACTAGTAGAATACCCATGATTATGTTTTATTATGGCATTATTTACTCAACTCATATTCTTGCCATAATGTGTTTCAAGTTTATTATTAAACGCATGTGTTTCCAATTATTCACCATGTCTAATGTTTATATTATCTTTCACTGTATTTCTTACTCTTACTGAGCATTTGAGCTCACCCATTTATTATGTTTCATATTCTCAGGACATGAAGAAGTAATTTATGAATGACTTGCAAGCATAATCTAGGAGACATGATGAATCTAGTGGAATAAATTAGTGTTGTTTTTCCTTTGCATATGTAATGTTGAACTTATGTACGTATCTTGCTTCCAATAATACTAAACTACTTGGTCCTTTGAGATTAATATATCTTTGTATGTATGCCAACGTAATCAAATAAGGCACTGACTCCGGGAAACTAGGGTCGGGTCCTTATAGTTGGTATCAGAGGAGGTTTAGTAGAATACATGGAAACTATATTTAGAAAATGTAGAATTAGGGAAGAGTCCCTAAGTTAGTCATTGATAATATTCATACAATAAAATCCTGGTATTTTGGTATAGAATAGATTATGTGGATCTTTCAATCAATACACCCCTGTCTGGATACGAGCAAGTAGAGGCGGCTCTGGCACAGATGTATCTAGGGGTAAAATCCGAAAACACTACTTTGAGAAAGACTCGAAAGGGAACCGGTGCATGACAACGGGCCTTGCTGCAATATTGGTTACGACACTCCTGGGGGATATGCTCAGGATATTTCACATTTTCATTACAAGCCATTATGGATGATTGAAATGTAAAATATTCCTCAAAGAAACCAGTTTTGTGAATATGGGATTAGTCATGCGTAGGATCTTAATTTTTCTGAGTATTTTTAAGATAATATTATACATTATGATTCATAACCTAATATATTTTATTCCATTATCTAGATATGGCGCATAGTGGACGGAATGGAAATCGCACGAATTCATGTGTCCCCTATAGGGATGTTCTTACGATGTAAGATAATGATGTTGGCTCTGGTGCTATGACTGGTGCTGAGAAACTCATAACTATAAAAGGATAACTTAATTAGGTTATGAATAATAACCTTACCCATATGGAGCATCCAGATAAACCACATGGAGGAGCCATGGTAGATCTCTTTATACGACAACAACCTCCGTCATTCAACGGGACTACAAACCCATTTGTAGCAGAGTAGTGGATATGTTCCCTTGAGAAGATATTTCTTCCCTTGGGACGTAATAAAATAGAGAAGGTTGTCATGGCAGTATATCATCTATCAGGATATGCGGATCAGTGGTGTTCACTAATCCAAAACAAAAAGGAATAGGAAGATATAGAAGAGATGGAATGGAGGGATTTTAAGGAAATCTTCTTAGAAAAATATTTCCCTCATGAATAGCGAGCAGATATGGAGAGACAATTATTGAATCTAAGGAATAAGGAGGATGAAAATGTTTCCAAGTATGAAGCGAACATTACAAGGCTAGAAAGGCATGTTGTGGACTACATACGAAATTCGAGGAGAAAAATAAATCGATTCTTTGATGGCCTAAAGCCATTCCTTCGGCAGGCACTGGTCTCCCAAAATTTTTCATCACATGAATACATAGTTTCTTGTGATATCAAGATAGAAAAATAATTCTCTAAGTCTTATGAATTTAAGGGAAAGCAAGAAAATAAGAGGGCTTCTGAAAACCCTGGGAAAGGAAATAAGGAAATGGAGAAGAAGGGAAGAGTTGAATTTCTACCATTTCAAAACTATGGAAAGAAATACCCTGATGCATTATTAAAAGGAAAAGGAGTATACTAAAAATGTGGAAAGAAAGGCCATATTGATGGTGATTTCAAAGGGAAGAATGAATCCAATTATGTTCAATGCTATAGTTGTCAATATATGGGACACTACACTAATGATTTTCCAAAACGTCAAGGAAATATGAAACATAAAAGGCCAAGGGATTAGGGAAATTCTTATGTAATCACAAATGGAGAGGTTAAAGTTCCAAATGACTTGGTGGAAGGTACTCTAATTGATTCCTCAAGCTTATCCAATGCTTTATTTGATTCTAGATCATCACATTGTTTCATATCTTCCCAGTTTTCTAAGAAAATTAGATATTTCCAATTTGATTTAACAAGGTAGTTGTCAGTCAGAACTCCTAAGGGAAGTATCATTGCTACAAAGTTCTATGAATCAGTTCTCATTAAGGTATATAAATGTTCTTTATCCATTTATCTCTTCGTCATACCCATTATTTAATTTGATATAATCCTCGGTATGGATTGTATTTCGGACCGTGATGCAAAAAATTATTTTAAGAAGAAGGAGGTTATGATTTTTGATGACGATGATAAAGAACACCTTATCTTTAGAGCAGAATCTTCACCACCCAATTCTTATCTAGATCGACCCCCTATAGCTCAACTAAATTCAATTATTGGGGAGGAATAGAATGAAATAACTTTGTGTGAGGAAAGGAATGTTCAAATATAGGATGTACCTATTGTGATAGAATATGTTGATGTGTTTCCCGAAGATTTACCTGGACATCCTCCGGAATGAAAAATTGTGTTTTACATTTATTTAATTCTTGGTTCAAGGCCCATATCGAAGACCCCTTATAGAATGGCCACTGTGTATTTAGTGGAACTAAAGAAACTACTAGAGGAATTGAGTAATAAGGAATTTATTATCCATAGTGTTTCTCCATGGGGAGCCACTATCCTTTTTGTTAAGAAGAAAGATGGATCTATGAGGTTATGTATCGACTATAGATAGATCAATTCTATAACAATAAAGAACAAGTATCACATACCTCACATTGATGATTTATTTGACCAAATACATGGAGATCAATACTTTTCGAAGATTGATCTTCGATCCGAATATCATCAGTTTCTTGTGTGGAAGGAAGATATTTGAAAAATAGCATTTCGAACCAGGTACGGGCATTATGAGTTTACAATGATGAATTTTGGATTGACTAATGCACCCTTTGTCTTCATGGATATAATGAACAATGTTTTCAAGGAATAACTCGATTATTTTTTAGTAGTATTTATTGATTATATCTTGGTATACTCTATAAGCTACAAAGATCATGAAAGTCACTTGTGCATTATCCTAAAGACTCTTATAAGACATGAATTGTATGGGAAGTTTATCAAGTGTGAATTCTGGTTTCAGGAGATTTCTTTTCTTGCCCATGTTGTTTCTAAGGATGGAATCCTAGTTGATCCTACAAAAACAAAGGAAATCCACGATTGGCCCATGCCAACAAACATAACTGATGTATGCAGTTTTATTGGCTTAGCAGGTTATTATCGGTGATTCGTACAAAATTTTTCTCGACTGGATAACCCGATAATGAAGCTCACACGTAAAGGGGTTAAATTTTTTTGGACGAAATATTGTGAAGAATGTTTTGAAGAACTAAAGAGAAGATTATTCAATGCTCATATATTGACTATACCATCGGGGAATGAAGGGTTTGTTATATATAGTGATGCTTCCAAGAAAGGAATTGGTTGTGTCCATATACAAAATGATAGGGTTATTGCTTATGCCTCACGATATCTAAAAATTAATGAGAAAAACTATCGTACTCATGATCATGAGTTAGATGCTATAATCTTTTCTTTGAAGATATGGAGACATTTTCTCTATAGTGAAAAATGTGAGATTTATACTGATCACAAGAGTTTGAAGTACATTATCTCACAAAAAGTACTCAACATGAGGCAAAGTAGATGGCTTGAACTAATGAAGGATTATGATTGCACGATACACTACCACCCGGGGAAGGCAAATAAGGTGGCAGCTGCCTTGAGCAGAAATGAACATGGAGTTTTGAGAAAGATGAGAGTTGAAAGGTATCATATTTTCATGGATCTAGTAAATATGGATATGGGAATAACCATGAAAGTTGAAAAATCAATTATTATTCAAATGGATTCCAAACCAACTTTATTATAATGGATAAATAATTATCAGGTTGATGATGAGGAGTTTCTAAAGAAGATTAAAGGTGTGAATGATGGGAGATTGAGTGACTTCATATATGAAGATGGAATCTTTAAATTTGGGAAGAGAGTTTGTGTTCCAAATATACATTATCTAAAAAGGGAGTTGTTGGATTATGCTCATAGTTCCAATTTCACTATACACCCTGGTAGCACTAAGATGTATAGAGATTTGAAGGAACATTTCAGGTGGGACAACATGAAGAGGGAGATTGCTGATTTTGTGTCAAGATGTATGGTTTTTCAACAAGTGAAAGCTGGAAGGCCACATCATAGAGGATTATTGCAACCTCTTCCCATAATTAAGTGGAAATGGGATAATATCAGGATGGAATTTTTCATGCGACTTCCAAAGACTCCTAGAAGGAACATTGCAATATGGGTCATTGTTGATCGATTTACTAAGTCAGCACATTTTCATGCTATAAGAGAAGATCTACCACTTGAACGTCTAGAAAGACTATATATTAATGATGTTGTGAGACTTCATGGAGTACCCCAATTGATTGTTTCTGATCATGATCCACATTTTATGTCAATATTCTGGAAAAGTCTTCAGAAGGACCTAGATACTGATCTTCGTTTTATCATTTCCTACCACCTACAAACTGATGGACAATCAAAAAGAACTATTCAAACATTGGAAGACATGTTGAGGTCTTGTTCACTAGAATTTCAAGGAATGTGAGATCAGTATTTACCTATCGTTGAATTTTTCAACAACAATATCTTCCATTCAAGTATATAGATGGAACCCTATGAAGAATTATATGGGATGCGATGTCATACACCAAATTTTTGGGATGATGTTAGTGAAATAAAGCTCGCGAGCCTAGAACTTTTTTAAGAAACAATGTAAAAGGTGAAGATTATCCAAAACCGTATCAAAATAGCTCAAATTAGGCAAAAGAGCTATGCAGATAATCGAAGGAAGGATTTGGAATTTCAGGAATCTGATCACATTTTCTTAAAGGTATCTCCTTTTAAGGGTATTATACGATTCAGTAAGAAGGGAAAATTAAGTCCCAAATACATCATACCTTTTGAAATTCTAGAACGAATTGGAGCCATATCTTACCATTTGGAAATGCCACCAAGTCTCTCCAAGGTTAACAATGTGTCCCACGTGTCGCTGTTAAGAAAGTACATGCTAGACCCAATACAAGTACTCATGAAAAAGTGGAATGTGAACCCGATTTATCTTACTGTAAAGAGCCTATCAAGATTCTTGATGCGAGAGAACATGTATTGAGAAATCAAATGACTCGTCTGGTGAAGGTTCTATGGAGGAACCATAAGATGGAGGAAGCAACATGGGAGCCTAAGGATCTTATGTTAAATACATACATGAATCTTTTTAGGCAATATTCTGTGAATTTTGAGGATGGAATTTTTTAAAGAGGGTAGAATGCAACACCCCAAGGTTTGGAAAATAAATATAGAATGAAATTTTATACTCTAAACCATTAAATACAAGTTTTTCTCTTCTATGTTTTGAATTTCAAGAAATGGTCATCTAGAGTTGTGTTCAGTAAGTCATTTGGAGTCTGATAGAGCAAACATGATTTTTGGTGAATAGTAACATACCCTTATGAATAGTAATGTGAATATTAATATGAATAGTAATATTCCCCTCGAATAGTAAATAATAATATTATTTTATTTTCTTAAGGCAATATGATAATAGGATCTTAATTAATTATTCAATGTCACATAAAACTAATTGCACTTCAAGATTTTTATTTTTTGAATTAACTATGAAATAATTTAAAAATTAAATTAATAATATTTAGAAAAATATTTTTGAAAAATGGATTTCACTTTTTAATTCAACATGTCGAAAAATAGTAGGGGTGAATTTTTGGGATTTTTCTAAAATACATGAATTTTTCATGAATAGTAAAAATAAAATTTTGAGTTTTTGGTAGATTAATGAAATCATAATGATGTAATAATTAAATATAAAATTATGGTAGACTTGTGTATAGTATCTTATGACATGAGGTGTCCCAAGTGGCTTAAACTATGGGCCAATAACATGGGCAAGCCCATGGTTTGGTAAAAACCACTAATGTGGTATCCCTTTGGAATTATTAAAAAATTACCCATTGTTTTCTATAAATACCCACCCATAATTTCGTTTAAATTCATTAAAAGCCCTCATCCTCGAAGATCTGGTGGTTTTTCCTCTCTAAGAGTCCTCCCAAGGTGTCCTTAAGCCCCCAAGGTCCCATCCTTTAAGATCTTGGAGATATTTTACAAGGTAAGGGAATCCTTCATTGTCTTCTTTAAGTCGACACTTCATTTATGTTAGCTATTTGAAATTACTTTCACATATGTTGGGGTTTGATTTTATTTATTCTTCTTACTTTCCTTTTGATTTCAATACGATGAGATACCCTTTTTTTCTCATCATTTTAATTTATGAAATTCTAAGTGATGTCGTTAGGCTGCATAATTTTCATAAGGGATATCTTAACCTTTCTTTATTTTCAAGTTCATCTCTTTTATTTTTCTCTCCTAACCTCCTCTATCCAAATGATCATGATAACTCCAGTAACCTATATATACTGGATTTATATCATGTTAATGGATGAACCATCTTAAATATTCTTACTCTCTCCCTTTTATTTTATAAACGAAATCGACATCCATGAGGTTCCGATTTATAACCTTCATGGATGACGAAGTTTCATTCTTCAATATCTTCTTCATTACTGGTCATGCAACCATATTCATGGGTTAAACAGACTATAATATATTTTATATAACCTAATTAATATTCATGAACAATAATATGTACATATTATTATGTTATATGACAAAACTAGTTCATAATATTCCAAATACCGCTGAATAATCGAAGTGGTTGTCATCTAATGATTCATCCTCATTCCATGTAACCAAATCATAGATATGAACATTATCAATTATTTATGTTCATTAATAATGTATAATTCCAATCCTAGAGATTTATAACCATTCCACATGAACTTTATTACATAAAAACAAGTGAACTGATTATGAAAATAAAGGAAACGAACACTCCAGAATGAAAAAATTCAATACAATAACATATCAATAAAGACATAAATGAACTAAACAAAATTATGGTAAACTAAATACATGTATAATAGGTTCTGAAATAATTTATTAACAAGTATAATTTCATATTCCATGAGCTTAAGTACTAGAGAGGAACACGTTTGGAGTTAAGGTAAGGGCTTATCACCTGAACTTCCATTTTCATTCAGGTTACTTTTATTATCTAATTTCCTCGATGAAAATATTATTTATTGTTATGTAATCATCATAAATTATGTGTGAGTATTTTATATATGAACCCAAACCAGAATCCTTCCATATTTTCGGGATAGTAACATTTTTTAAAAGAAGCTCTCAAAACTGTTTCCAAAAGTACGAGCCTGATACAAAGGAATTTCTCAAATTCATATATATATTCAAGGGAAATATATAATCTCTTTTTTGAAACCATTATTCTTCTAAAAACACTATTTTTATTATGAAAATACTATCTTACTTCATTTATGGTTTTATAGTAAGATTTTTTTTCCAAAAGTACTCTTCTTTTCAAAATAAAAGAGTATTCATCTCTAGAATTCCTTAATGATTTTATATGGGTGTTTTCATCTAATTCAACACTATTTTTGATTCCATGGTATTATTGGGTTTAATCATTTATGAATTCATCTACCATATTTTATTTAATGGTTTATGACTAACTCTATTATGGATGATCTATCCAAAAACCATTCACCATATTATTCCGAATGGTTAGTGTTTGATGTTTAATGATTGGGAAAATTTAGTTACATTTCATATGATAGATTTAATATGAATGTATATATTGTTTATGTTGATCCATGATCATATTAGAAATGGATTGTACATATTATGTGATGGGTGGGGCCCACTATATCCCCTCTATGCATCGGTAGGTCTCATGAGACAACTAGATGTTGAATTGGTCGAGGCCTTTCCCAATGTGATATGGATTTTGGCTGAGGCCTTAATCACTATAAGTTTTAGCTGAGGTGATGAAAAAATGTATCAGAATGTCCGGAATATGCACTTCCCTCATTATGAAGCTAGTACTTTAAAGTTCATGTGGTTATTCGACTAGTAGAATACCCATGCTTATGTTTTATTATGGCATTATTTACTCAGCTCATATTCATGCCATAATGTGTTTCAAGTTTATTATTAAAGGGACATGTTTTCAATTATTGACCATGTCTAATGTTTATATTATCTTCTGTTGTATTTCTTACTCTTACTAAGAGTTTTATCTCACCCCTTTCTTATATTTTGTTTTCTCAGGACATGAAGAATTAATTTATAAATGACTTGAAAGCATAATCTAGGAGACGTGATGACTCTAGTGGAATAAATTAGTGTTGTTTTTCCATTCCATATGTAATGTTAAACTTTTTTACATATTTTTTTTCCAATAATACTAAACTAATTGCTCTTTCATGATTCTTATTCCTTGTACGAATGACAACGTAATAAAATAAGGCAATGACTCCGGGAAACTAGGGTCGGGTCCTTACAATAGTACCATTAGGTTATCATCAATCTCTGTGCAAAAATCCCTACGAAAATACCCTCCCACAAGAACACATGATCAATAGATCAACATATTCATTGGATAATCCAAACTCGTTCTTTTAGAATTAATCATTGTTAATTATATCTTTAATATTCCCCACATTCGTTCAATGATCTTTGATTTGATGGCATTATTCAATTGCGTTCGTCGTTGGCATTCATTGATGGTGTTTGTCGATGGCGTTTATCGTCATCAGAGAGAAAGACAGCGGGATTCCTTATTCATAAGAGGATTTCCCAAGGTTGATTCTTAGTTGTAGATCCCTTTTTAATTAATGGAACGATATGAATCATGTGTCATGACACTATCTCATTAATGAGGTACATTAATGATTCAGTGTTGACTCACCACTGCACCATAGTGCTGACTGGTCGTTATGTCATAACAAAAACTGTTTGAATAAAAAAACATTGAATTTATTCTATGTTTAGTTTATTGTTTTATCAAAATGTCCGAAATTTGCCTTTTTCGGTCGACTAACACTGGTCCTGGATAGTCCCTTCTTATGAGAATCTCGACATTCTGACTTCAATAGTGCCCTCAGATTTTCAATCTGAGCAGCAGTTCAAAAGTTAGAAAAACTTGCTCACAGGATTACATAACGTACTTTAAAAAATGTTCTAAAATACGTTTCGGCCTCCATGGGCCTCAGAATCTAATTTCGTCTTAGATAATAGTTTTGAAATAATTCATTTTAAAAAAAAATTAATCAAAAATTCATAGACATTATAAAAAAACATCAATTAATGACTCAACAAATCGTTAAAGTGTGTGTGATGTGGGAAGTATTGAAATATGTCATGATATTTCAATGAAAATTCTCTTATTATTAATTATAAAAATAAAACTATAAATTAACATAAATTTATAGATATTGGGGAATTATGAAAATACCTTCCCAAATAATGATATGAATGATGGAAATCATACAGATTATAACTAGAAAGGGGTAATGAAATATTTTGTGACTACATCAGTAGATATTGGTCTATCATATGGGGAGGTATCATATATATTGTTTGTTTAATAAAATTTTAATAGTTTTTTGTTGTATATGTTTTTTACAAATTCTATTATTTTTATGAAATTTTTTGTTAAATTTGATATTTCACCTCAATAAATTAAATCATAATTTATGGTAAAAGCAACAAAGTGAAATATTAAGAAAAAAAAATAATAATCTTTGTGATGTTCTTTCTTGATTGAAATTATTTGAAAACCATGTTGTTTTACATTATTGGATTTTGATTTTATTCTAGATATGGATTGGTGTTATTTTTTTCATGCTATGGTTTATTGTAAAGATAAAAAAGTTTTTCCAGCAAAATAATAGTTAGTATACAGTACTGAACCAATACCATTGATAATATATTAGGAATAATAAATACTATTTGATGATATAAATTAATGTTTTTATGCATATATTATTTAAAATAAGGGAATAGATCAGATAAATCACGTTCCAATATGAATTACTTCATATATGTTTTCCCGAATTAGTTTCCCGGTGTTATACCTAATCCAAATGTTGAATTTACAAGTGAATTAGTTCATGATTCTATGAAAATTCCAAAAAATCTCTTATCCAATACCTCAAGTGGAACTTCTAGAATTGGAAAATTACTTGCACGATTTTCTTGATAGATGTTTCATTTTCCCAAGAACATTAATAGGGGTTCTTGGTTTTTGTTCATTAAAATGAATGAAAGTTATAGGACAATATGGATTAATTATAGTTATTATAATTACATTACTATTATGAATATCAATACATTACCTCATATCAATTACTTGAATGATCAGTTAGAGGGAGATTTGGGTTTTTACTTGATTAACATGAGATATGGGTAACATCTACTATAGATGAAGGGGGATGGCATTCAAAAGACTGCATTCTATACTAGATATAGGAATTATGAGTTTGTTGTTATGAACATTGTTTTTGAAATTATTTTTTCTATACTCCTAGATCATATGAATAGAATATTATAAAAATATTTTGATTTGTTTTTCTGATTGAAAAAATTTTGGCCTTCTAAAATTTTATGAGGGTTACGAAAGACATTAAAAGAATTCCATTCTAACACTCAACAAAAATTAGTTATATAAAAAAAATTTCAAATTTGACGTTTCGATCCAATAGATTTCCTTTCTTAAGGACATTGAAAATATTAATTTCATAACCATTGATCCTTAAATTTTTTTGATGAATCACCATGACCTAAAAATGTTACAGATATTCGTAGTTATTATATATTAATAGGTTATTACCAATGATTTTTTAAAAACATTGATCGGTTATCCAGCCCACTAACTAAGTTAACATGAAAACTGGTTAAATTTATTTGGACAGAAGAATGTGATGATTGTTTTCTGTAAATGATACAAATAATGGTGAATGATATAGTTTTTATCAAGCCTTCCAGAAAGAGTTATTTTTTCATCTGTAGTGATGCTTCGTTCAAGGGACGTGGTTGAGTTATAATGTAGAATGAACAGAAAATTGATTATGCATGATGACTACTAAAACCTCATCTTCTAAATTATCCCAGAAATTATTAGGAATTATTAATTGTTGTTTTGAATTAAAAAATTGGATACATAAATTATATGGAACAATATTTTAAATACATACAAACCATAAATTATTGATGTATATATTCCCTTAGATTGAATAGAACATGAGACAGAGAAGAAGGATGGAACTAATAAAGGACTATGATTGCCAAATCAATTAATATACAAGAAAAAAAATTATGTAGTTGATGAATTGAGCCAAAAAAAACACTATGCTTCATTAACCATGTCACATTTGGAACATTACCACTTGATTAATGATTCAATTTGTTTTGGAATAGATGTTTTTGGTATAGGAAATTCTTCATTTTTATTGTTTTAGGTGTCAATGCAGTAATCTGTCTTAGACATAACTATTATTGCATAGAAGGAGGATCATGAGTTACATAAAAATTTGGAATTTTTCAAGAAAGGAAATATTCATAATTTAATTATTGATAATTATTATTTATTTGTATCTCAAAATAGATTATATGTGCCTTCTAAATCTGATCTAAATAATGATTTCTTAAGAGAATATTATAGTTCTCCATTACCATCTCATCATGGAAACACTATGAAGTATAAATAAATTTGGGATTATCACGAGTGGGATGGAATGAAAATAGACAATTCATATTTTACAATGATATATTTTACATTTCATTAGGTTAAATAAGAGAAAGAATTATAAAATGGGATTCTGAATTGGTTTCCAGTTCCTGGGTGGAAATGGGACAATTTATCCAAGGAATTCATTGTAGGACTACCAAAGACTCAACATGGAAATAATACGATTTGAGTTATTATTAATTAGATTACTTAATCTACACATTTCATTTCTATTCAACATAATATTTCTCTAGATCAGATATCTTGACTATACCTTAATGTGATTCTCATGTTTCACAGTGTTCTACTATCCATTGTATCTGACTGAGATCCTAGGTTCACTTCTAAAATTTGAAGAACATCAGAATTAATTAGGAACTGAATTAAATTTCATCACAGCCATTTATCCTCAATCTAATAGACACAACAAGAAGATTCTTCATATATTTGAAGACATGATTCATACATTTTTAATGGATTACTAGGGATGTTGAAATGAAAATCTTCCTTTAGTTGATTTTTCTAATAATTATAGTTTTAATTACCTTAAACAAATTGAACCATTTTATTTATTATAAATAATGTTGTGTTGCACTCCATAATTTTGGGATCAATATGGGGAAAGGATTTTGGTAGGACTTGAATTAGTAGAGTTTGTGGCTAAGAAAGTGGAGAAGATCTAGTAACACATGTGGACATATAAGAGCAGGAAGAAAAGTTATATATAAAATAGGTGGAAATAATATTATTTGGAGGTTTTTTAATGTTTTATTTAAAATATATACTTTAATTTCTTATTTGTTTTGGTAATAAATTACAGATATGTCCATGGTTTATTAGACCTTGTGAAATCATGAATAATTTTTTTCATGTTTCCAATCGAGTAACCTTGCCTTCGAGTTTATCTACGTTACACAATGTTTTTCATATTTTGATTTTATGAAAGTATTTTCCATATTCATCTCAGGATTTGAGCCAATATTTTTTAAAATGGAAGAGATTCTTTATGATGAGGAAAATCTTATTCAGATTCTTGATCCAAGAGAGAACATATTTTGGATTAATTAAATTAACCATATTAAGGTTCTGTTGAGAATCCACAGGGTTAAAAATGCAATATGGGAATCTAAAATTAATATGTGAGAAAGGAATAATCACTTGTTTAATAAGTAAATAAAAATTACAAGCATGTAATTTCCTGAAGGTGGGGAGATTATAACAACCCATGTACTTTAAAAATTTTCATTATGGAATTAAACAGTTAAAATAATTATAATTGTGTAATGAAATAAGTATTATTTATCAAAATTAAGTAATCCCTACTAATAAAATAGTTAATCACCTATGAAATTTAAACATTATTTTTTTATCTTATAGTTGATAATATGATATATTTATATCATGTAATAATTATATATTGTTATTGGAAAATGATAAATTAAGTGTTGGTATTTTGTGACAGAAATGTTTTATTTAAATTATTATAATTAATATACTGATATAAAATAATATTTATATTTAAATAATAGTATAATAAATTTATATTTTGTTTTCCTATAATTATAAGATAATTTTATGAGACCATAAATAATTAATTAAAGTGTTATAAGAATAGTTATAATATAAATTCACTAATTTTATAAAAACTAATGATTTTAATTAAAAAATTAATGTATCATATTTATAATGAAAATTCATAAAATGGTTCTCATTTTTTGAAATCTACCCATAAAAAATGTTAATTTTTATTTTTGGGTATTTTATAATATACTTGATTTTTTAGTGAATAGTATAATATGATAATTTACAATATTTAATAAATACATGAATTATTTTTTCATAGATTATGTATTGCCTATATAATATGAAAATCTCAAATAATAAGTCATTTTAAATGTATATTTAGTGATTTTTCTCAATGTAGTCAAAATATTGATCGAAAAAATAAATTATTCAATAAAATAATCAAAAGACACCCCTCTCCTCTAATATAAATACCACCATCACAACCTCCCATCCTCACAACTCATATCCTCTTAGATTCATTAATTTATTCCCAATTAACTTCCCAATCCTCTTCTCAACAGCCAATACCTGATGACGTCACCAAAAGTGGGAAACTAAGTTCCATAAGGTGGCTCTCAGGGAGGAGAATTCAAGAGGTAAATTCTATTTCATTTTCAATTCTTTTATTTTTAATTTCATTTCAATTAGTATAATCTCCAAACATTCCAAAATCAAAGTGACATGATAAATCCAAAATTTTAAATATAATATAATGTTTTTGTTTTATTGTATTATCCATCATCAAAACTCTCCTCTACTCATCTTATTTTAAAAAAATGAAAACACCGTTTGTGACTTGTCGATTTTACTTCATTGTGGATGATGAGTTTTTATTTTCTTTAAGAACCTTCATGTATTATCATAAAAAAATTATTATAGTTAAACCATATTGTGATATACATATTATATGTAAAATTATGTTTGTTAACAAATATATTAACATGATATTAAAATAATTTTTATGAGTTTTTTATGGATGTAAATCCGCCAAAATAAATTGAATTATAAAGATTAAAATTTTATCTAATTAATAATCCTCATATTTGAAAATAAATTATATATGCTATCACACGAAATTCATAAAACATATTAACACCATTTAATAGAACATCGATACTTTTTCTTTGATTTGATAAGAAAATACATAATGAAACAACAATGGAAACCATGAAATAAATTCACCTGAAACTATAAAGATTTTAAAATTTTATTAACAAAGTCTTATAAATATGTTGTAAAAGGATCATGTATAAAATTATAAATATCACTAGAGTCCTGGCATAAATTAATATCACACATTAAAAAATTTTAATGGTGGTGTGAACACATTTTAAGGAAATTGAATCTGTGTTAACATTTCATTTAAAAATCCAGTTTTATATTTATATTTCTACATAATAAAAATTTATTTTTATTTGGTGAATGAATTCTTATTTTATGATTATTTTTATGTTCTTGGGAAGTTTTTATGATGAAAGGTGGATCTTTATCTCCATATAATTCAGTGGTTATGTTAATTTATGGTCATTCACTGTAATGGTTATTCTATCTTTATCTTTGATAGTTACACCATAAGGTCTATGTTAGGGTTACATCCTTAGTTATGTGTGAGGGTAACATTTTAATATAGTTTTGATGGTTCAAAATAATATGGATTATTTTTTTGTTACAATCATAACAATGTAATTCCCCATGTTACCTAAATAGTTTATTAATGTTTTCAATGATTTATGGAAATCTATTATTTTCACAAGGTACATATATGATATATTATGGGGGAGAATTATGTATTTTTGAAAATGATTCATATGCATATGCAATGGCCCAGACCTCTCTGGTCTATTCCATTATGAAAATCAGGAGTATGAGTTGATTCAAGAGGTCAAGGTGACTTATCCACAACAATTTGCCAATTTTCTATTTCGGTGAATAGTTCCAATGGTAGACAGTTGTGAATAGTACAATGGTATCCTTCTGTAAATAGTGCATCATTGACCTTGGGTGAGAAGTGTCATATGTAACCATCTGTGAATATTGTCATTAGTGACCCTTGGTGAACAGTGTCATCGGTAACCTTTCTATGAACAGTTCCATCAGTGAATAGTTCAATTGGTGTGGTCTAGTGGTAACCACTCTTTCCTTTTTCAAATTTCCAATTCTATGAACAGTTCTATAGGACAACAGTTCTATCAATAACCTATAATGGTTACCTCTCTTTCCTTTTCCAAATTTCCAATTATATGAATAGTTTCAACGGTGAAGAGTTCTATCAGTAACCTCTATCGGTAACCTCTAGTTTCCTTTTACAAATTTTGAGTTCGTGAACAGTGTTTCCAGAATGGTGAGGTCTATCGGTAACCTCTATTAGTAACCTCTATCGGTAACCTCTATTTCCTTTTCCAGGTTTGGAGTTTGTGAACAGTGTTTCTAGAATGGTGAGGTCTATCGGTGACTCATATTAGTAACCTCTATTTCCTTTTCCAAATATTGAGTTCATGAACAATGTTTCTTGAATGGTGAGGCCTTTCAGTAGCCTCTATCGGTAACCTCTATTGGTAACTTCTATTTCCATTTCCAAATTTTGAGTTCATGAATAGGGTTTCCAGCTTCCGACAGTTTCATTCCTTTAACGTTTCATTTTACATAAAATGAATTTAAAACCTTATTTTTAAGGACTCTAAGGCCGATTGAAATTCCATAACTCCGACATTAATTTATCCTAAGGCTCGAGATGTTTTTACTTGGTCAAACCGCATGGTTTAATGCGATCCGCTTTTAATGGAAAACCTAGTGTATCTTAAACCACCACTCTGTTAAATATTATAAAGGTACAAGATATCTTCCACCCTAGTTCTTCCTCTTTGTTCTCGACTATGAGACCCTAGAGCCTTTCATTTTATTCCATAGTGGTTGGTCAAAAAAAAATTCTCCTATGATTGGATCCGATCTGTTTTGATGCATCTAAGTAGCATCGATCAATATTCGGTAAAAAGGTATGATCTATCTCCATTCTTTTGGGTATGTCTCCTTCTATTTCTCCTTTCCCTGTTACGGTATGTGAAATCTATAATACTAATGGATTTTTATTGGTTTTCAGTTGGTGTGGTCATACCACAACATCCTAGGGTGGATACAGTTGTCACAGGAGGAGGCGATCATGATTCTTTGTGTGCATCGTTCTAGTATAAAGAAAGACAAGAACCATTTGAGGTAGGGGATTCATTGTTTCTCTTTTATTTTATGTGCAACTGTACTGTTAGCATGTTTTATCCCACTGGATCACAATGGAATTGAGATAATAAATTGAACCGGATAAATAAATTGATATCGATGGTATATTAATTCCTCATGTTTTTCTTGATAGTGTGATATTTATGCTTTCTTCATATGTGTGTTCGTTCTTGATGGAAATTCATAATGAATGTAAACCATAATTAATTGATAATGGTTTGGATAAACATAAAGAGGCATGTAAATGAATATGGTTCTTCATGTACTAATTTTATGTTAATCAAAATGGTGCAGTAAGCATGTTTAATTATATGTAATAGCTTAATGTTTAGGTTTCCCAATGTTGGAACTTATTATTAATAAATTTGTTATTCCAAAATGGATTAAATAACTCATGGTTTGATAAATGATAATCCCTTGTAGGGTTATGAGTTAACTACTTGGTTGTTTATGGGCCAGGAGCCCATTTAATATGATGTTTGTTTTTCATACTTATTGTGCAGTGGTGTGAGCCTGGATGGCTATTGTGATATGTGGGGGCAGGGAGGCCTATTTATTGTGGTAGAAGTTGACCCCTAGAGTGGCGAGATGCACCAGTTTATACATGTGGGTGTTAGGGAGGACCCAAGGGATGATGGAATGGGTTGGATGTGAATGTTTGGATTCTTGCTGATTCTTATTGGTGCTTTATGTGCTTTACTTCTCCCCACTGGTCAATGAAGATGTTATAACTTACCCTTCTTCCAAAAGGGGAAAAGATGCGTGGGGTATGCCACATGCTTTCTGTGTTTAGTGTCTCAAGGGAGAATGGGTCTATGCTCTTGGTAAATGCAGTAAAGACTCGATGGGTAGTTCATCTATTCACCGTGTTGAGCCCTCTTGTGTTTTGTAGAATAGAATATTTTTCTTGAATGCCTGGGAATATGGGAATGTACAACTGTAAATAAATAATTCAATAAATGATATTAACCCATGGGGTTTGGAGCTTGCTGAGTCACAATGCTGAGGTTGTGATTTGAAGGAACATTGTTCTTTGGGTGTGATGCTAATGAAATTTTAATGTGGAATTTTTATTAGTTAATTAATGCTTAATGAATTAATTAAAAAAATGTGAAACAGATAAAAAGGGAATGAAATAATGTATTAAACCTCTTTAATTGGTTGCATGCTTATAGGATACATAGTCTTAGAAGTGGCATCCTGGAGTCTGAGAGATGTTAGCTACATTTGAATCTAAGAGTAGGTTATGTCCATAGTCTGGTATTGAGGTATTGTATATTCTGTAATTTTTTTTTCTATATGATAATCCTCCCTGTCAGTAAGGGCTACATACATCCTAGGGATTCTGAGCCCAGGGGGTGTTTTCCCCAACATTCAAGTGGAAGGATGAATGGATGACTACCCGCTTTGTCCCCACTCTCTTATCTTGGTAGTTTCTTATTCCGACAAGCGCATAGGTTAGTTTTCCCCATATATGTGTGTAGTGGGCTGTAATGGCTTGTGGTTTTTCACACACATATATTCTGGATATAGTTTTTTATATACTACAATAGGTGTAACATGTATAGGCTATGATGGCTTGAGGATCCTTACTCGATGTATGGGTTATAATGGCACGGGGTATAATACTCAAAGTATGATACATGTTATGCAGGATGTGGTGGCTCCAAGAATCTACCCGGTTACCTTTCATACATGAACGTGGTGGTTTTGTTTCATGAGGTGCATGTTGTGGTGCTTTTCTCAGGTGTCAGTGGGAAAGCCTTTTGGAGAGAGACGCTCATGATGTGTGACGTTGGGGAAAAACGGAAAACTAGGGGGGAAGTAGTAGCGGGGTACCCTTGATATTCTTTATTATATGATATAATCTCATATGTGTTACATGGTGAGAGTAGACATGGTGAGGATGGGAACTTAATATAACTGTTTAGGTGATGAGTCAGTTTCACTAGGTGTTCACTATGATTTCGCATGCTTTATTTACTTTTTCATGAGAGGCATTTGGGAGGATCCTACTTTGTATAATATTATACTCACCCTATGTATATATAATCTAATTTTCAGGTCACTTAGAGCAGGTTAGAGATCAGGATGGTTACTACGAGTTTGCAGTTGCAGGAGATGTTCGGGCTTGTGGTTGCTACTGTTTTCCTTCTTTTTTGGGTACTTGTAGTATTTCCTCTTTCAGTTGTGGTAGTTTTGCAAGACATTTCATATGTGTACTTGGTATTTCTTTAATCTTTCATGTTGAGTTGGAGTTGGTTGGTGAATTTATTATCTCTCTTCCACATGTGTTCTCTTAGAGGGTAATGCCTCCCATCTGTGTGTTTACTATACCCTCGGTGCTAGTTTCCAACCCGGGGCCTACTGGAGGCGGGACTCGGGGGTCATAATCTTTCTTCTCACATTGCTAGCCCAAGAGGGGTATACTTTTTGGGGAGGGGTTCGTGACATAGCAGTATGATAGGAAAGGCTAAGAGATAGGATGGATTTTGGATTTAGGCACATGTGACGTTGCGTGGGTTGGTAGGGAAACCATTTCATTCATGTTTAGAAAGTGATGTAAACACTAGAGACCGGCTAAGACATAGGCGTTTAGGGCCCCCTATGATATGATGTATGAACATTTATGTTTACAATGGATACTAAACAAGGTGATACTAGTTACAGGGTAGGGACCTTGGAAAAGATCATGCATCATTCTTCTTTGTGCCTGTGATTGAATGGGTAGACCTTGGGATAGGTTAAACAAAAATAAATGAAATAAAACAATTAATTAATTAATGCCGAGTCTCCCATATTGTAGGTTTAGGAGCTCTAAATATTTTTTAATTTTCAGGTATGGCTCCAGGTCGATGTCCTCATAAGGATCACATAAAATATGTGTAGCAGGTTGTGCCAGCAGATCACCGATGGGTAGAGGTTGACGATGATGACACTCGGAGGAGGAAAATCAGAGAGTTTTAGCACCAAATTCTGCAGAAGTACAGGGGAACCATTTCAAAGGCAGTCAAAAAAGAATAGTTAGAGTAGGTCGAGATAGGCTTCAGTTTGATTTATGCTCGGAAGGAGCACTGGGTGTCATTGGTTATGACGATGCTCTGTGGAGCAGCAAGGAAGTGGTGGTTCTTGTTCCTCGAGGATCACGAGGAGTTAATGACCTCATGGGAGGAGTTCCGATACAATTTTAGGGTAAAGTTTTGTTCTTCGACCATGAAGGCATCCAGTCGCCAAGAGCTTCTTACCCTTCGACATGGGATCTCTAGTGTGAGAATGTTGGAAATATATTTCAGGAAACTTTTACGATATGCTTCGTATCTGTTTCCAGATGAGGAGGCTAGGGTGAGGCATTTCGAAGAGGCTTTGCATTCAGAGATCCAGTGCCAGGTCACACCATATTTGTGGAAGAAATATCCTGAGGTGTTGGCAAGGGAATAAGTCATCGAGAGGACTTTGGCCAGAACTAATCATCCAAAGAGTGGATTCATCATGATTTCTCTTGAAGCAGAGATGTGGTCTTGGGTTCCCAGTTTTCAGGGCAGAAGAGTTTCCCTTTAGCCGGGGGTAGGTCCCTGCCCTCAGCGTATTATTTCTCTAGGGGAATTAGCTCTAATTCTTATAAAAAGCGATCATGCACTTGTTTTTCTTGTGGTGGTATAGGTCATCACCAGAGAGAGTGCCCGACCTTTTAGAGAAGTCATCCTTCACCAGGTTTTCTTCTCCCGGATCCTCCTTTGCAGCAGTTCCAACCGAGGCAGAAACAGCAGGTTATACCAGCTATAGATCAGAAGAGGGTAGATGGGGGTAGTCATAGGTCAACCCTTTGATGCCCCCTGTGCTCTGAGATCAGAGCGTGAATGTAGTGGCCTTCATCATCAGGGTCAAAGAGGTCGTGAAGCTGGTACCATTGTTTTCTACCTTGGTGTATGCCTTGTCTGATTCAGGAGCAACACACTCCTTCATATCACCTTCCCTTGTCCATGCATTGGGACTTGAGGTTGAGAGGCTTCCAGTTCCTTATTCGTTGACTACACCCATTAGAGGTCGAGTTGACTTGTTTAAAGTATGTAGAGACTGTGAGCTACTGTTGGGGTAGCCCCGCTCTTGGAGAGATTTTATATGTTTATGATTGCAACCATTTGATATCATCCTTGAAAGGTATTTCTTGTATTTAGTGTAGGGTATCATGGATTTATTTAGGAAACATGTCGTTTTCTTCGATGTATATGGAGATTTGGTGGTGTTTGTTGGTGAGAAAGAGACTCAGATGGGTCTAAGGCATGTTACTTATTTATTATCCATGATGGATGAGCTGATGTTGAGTTCTTTAGTGGTTCTATAGTTTGAATTTCCTAGGGTTGTAGAAGAGTACCCTGATTTATTTTCAGAAGAGGTTGTAGCATTACCCCCTCGACGAGAGATCGAGTTTGGGATTGAGCTACAACCAGGACAATATTTTATCTCTATGTCTCCATATAGGATGGCCCCTTTTGAGTTACGAGAGCTACGTATATATCTTGATGGTCTGTTATAGTGTGGTTTTGTTCGTCTGAGTGAGTAACCGTGGGGTGGACCCGTTTTGTTCATAAATAAGGCTGACAACAGTTTTTGGTTGTGTGTCGATTATCGTCATTTAAAAAAAGTGATAGTAAATAATTGATATACTATTCCGCATATTGATGATTTATTCAATCAATTGAATGGTGCAAGTTGGTTCTCAAAAATTGACTTATGGTCATGATATAATCAGATGCGTGTGAAGGATGAGGATATCCTGAAGACTGGTTTCCATTATTGTCATGGGCATTATGAGATCGTTGTAATGTCATTCGGTGTGAAAAATGCTCTATTTGTGTTAATGGGGTTGATGAAAGATGTGTTCTATGAGTTCTTGTACATGTTCGTGGTGGTTTTCATCGACGACATACTTGTTTACTCCATGTGTGAGGAAGAGCATGCATGAAATCTATGCGTCATTTTGGGAGTGCTTCGTCAACATCAACTGTTAGAGAAGTTGTCAATGTGGGAGTTTTGGCATCGAGAATTCCGTTTCGTGGGACATGATGTGTCCATGTAGGGAGTAGTTGTGGATCCATCAAAGATATAAGATTTTGTTTCATGGGAATCCCCCAAGATAGTTTTAGTGGTGCGAAGATTACTTGGTCTCTCTGGCTACTACAGGAGGTTCATAGCCGATTTCCCTCGAGTTGAGACTTCGCTGATAGCATTGACCAGGAAGGATCAGGCGTTCATATGGACTGATCAGTGTCAGGCAGCTTTTGAGTATGTAAAATAGAATTTATTAAGTGATCCAGTTCTTTGTCTTCAAGAAGAGGGAGTTCCATTGATGTTTTTTATGATGCATCGCATCTGGAGTTAGGTTGTGTTCTCATGCAGCAAAGATCAGTTGTTTCTTATGGGTATCGGCAGTTATGTCCCCATGAACATTACTATGCCACCAATGATCATGAGTTGGCAGCCATGGTGTTTTCTCTGAAATTGTTGAGACATTACCTCATTGGCGAGTGCTTTGTGGTTTTCACCGATCATAAGAGTTTGAGGTATGTTTTCTCTTAGCATGACTTGAACTTACGACAGCATCAGGGGATAATGTTCTTGAAGGAATATGACTTCAAGATATCATATACACCTGCAAAATGGACTGTTGTTGCTGATGCACTAAGTCGAAAGTCATGTAGTGATGGTGTGCATGAATCCAGTGATTCTTGGAGAGAAATGGAATAACAAACAACATTACATCTTGATATGGGATAAGTTGGTGGAAGAGAAAGTCTTTTTCAGATGACGACATAATCATCTCTTGTGCAGAAGGTGGAAGTGTCCCAGTTGGGGGATCTAGAGGTGGAGGTCTGGAGAGACAGAGTTGTTTGTGGCAAGGCCCCAAATGGGTGGTCTGAGGATGAACAACACAGAGTTTTTTATCATAGAAGGGTATTTGTTCCTTTTATAATGCAAGAGACATTTCTCAGAGAGTTCCATAGTTCACATTTAGCAGTGCATCCTGCCATGACAAATATGTTCCAAGCCTCGAGGAGCTTGATTTGGTGGCTTGGGCTAAAGCATGCAGTTTCCAATTCTATGAACAGTTCCATTGGTGAATAGTTCAATCAGTAACCTCTATCGGTAACTTCTATCGATAAACATTATTTTCCATTTCCAAATTTTGAGTTCGTGAACAATGTTTCTAGAATGGTGAGGTCTATGGGTAACCTCTATCGGTAACCTTTATTTCCTTTCCCAAATTTTGAGGTCATGAATATCGTTTCCAGAATGGTGAGGTCTATCGGTAACCTCTATCAGTAACCTCTACCAGTAACCTTTATCGGTAACCTCTATTTCCTATGCCTAATTTTGAGTTCATGAATAGTGTTTCCAGAATGGTGAGGTCTATCGGTATCCTCTATCGACAACCTCAATTTCCTGTTCCAAATTTTGAGTTCATGAACAATGCTTCCATCTTCCTACAATTTCACCCCTTAAACGTTTCCTTTGACTTAAAATGCATTTAAAACCTTACTCTTAAGAACTCTACGTCCGATTCAGGGGCTATAACTCCAATATTAATTAATCCTATGGCTCAGGATGTTTTTATTTGGTCAAACAGTGTGGTTTAATGCGAACTTCTTTTAATGAAAAACATATTGTATCTTAAACAATCGATCCGTTAAATCTTATAAAGGGTTGTGATATCTTCCTCTATAGTTCTTCCTCCATGTTCTTGGAAATAAGACTCTAGAACCATTCATTCTATTCCTTAGGGGTTTTTCAATCAAACGTTTCTCTTAGGATTGGTTCTGATATGTTTTGATGCTACCAAGTAGTATCGATCAATCTTTAATATAAGGTATGATCTATCACAATTATTTTGGGTTCGTATTCTTTTGTTTAACCTTTCCCAGTTATAGTATGTGATCTCTATAATACTAATAGAGTTTTCTTGGGCTTCTATTGGTGTGGTGATACCACAACAACCTCGGGTGGATACAGTTGTCACGGGAGGAGGTGATCATGATTCTTTGTGTGAATCGTTCTTGTATAAAGAATGACAAGAACCTTTTGAGGTAGGGGATTCATTTATTCCCTCTCATTTTATGTGCAATTGTATATTTATCATGTTTTATCCCACTAGATCATAGTGGAATTGAAAAAATAAATATTAGAACTGGATAAATAAATTGATATCGATCGTATATGATTGCCTCTTGTTTTGATAGATAGTGTTATATTTATGCTTTCTTAGTATAACTGTTCATTCTAGATGGAAATTGGTAATGAACTTAAACTATAATTAATTGATAATGGTTTGGCTAAAGATAATGTGGCATGTAAAAGAGTCTGATTCTTCTTATTGTAATTTGATGTTAATAAAAATGGTACAGTAATCATGTTTAATTATTTGTGATAGATTACTATTAAGGGTTCTCAATGTTGGTACCTATGATTAATAAATCTATTAATCCAAGATGGATTAAAGAACTTGTGGTTTGATAAATAATAATCCCTTTTAGGGTTCTGAGTTACCGTCTTTTTTGTTTAAGGGCCGAGATCCCATTTGATATGATGTTTGTTTTTCCTGCTTCTTGAGCTATGGTGTGAGCCTCGATAGATGTTGTGAAATGTGGTGGAAGGGAGGCATATTGATTTTGGCAACAGTTGATGCCTAGAGTGGCGATACTCATCGGTTTATTCATGTGGGTGTCAGGGAGGACACAAGGGATGATGGAACCAGTTGGATGTGAATGTTTGGATGCTTGGCGATTCTTATTTGTTTTTTATGTGCTTTAATTCTCCCAACAGCTCATGGATACTAGTCTTAATTACCCTTATTTTGAAAGGGTAGAAGACGCAGGGGTATGACAAATGCATTCCAGGTTTAGTTTCTCAATGGAGAATGGGTTTACAGTTTTTCAATAGGAAGCAAAGACTCGACGGGTAGTTCATCTACTCACCATGTTGACCCCCCTTATGTTTAGTAGCATAGAATGTTTTCATAGAATTACTAGGAATATGGGAATTTAATTCTATAAACAAATAATTGAATAAATTATGTTAACCTGTGGGGTTTGGAGCTTGTTGGGGCACAATGATGAGGTTGTGATTTGAAGGAACAATGTACTTTATGTGTGATAATAATGAAATTTAATGTGGAATTGTTATTTGTTAATTAATGTTTAAAGAATTAATTAACTTAAAGTGAAATAGATAAAAAGGAAATGAAAAAAATGTATTAATCATTTTTAAATGGTTGTGTTCTTATAGGATACCTAGTCTTAGAAGTGGAATCCGAGAGTTCGAGAGATGTTTGCTGCAGTTGAGTCTAAGATAAGGTTATGCCCATATTGTGGTTTTGAGCTATATTATATTCTATACTTTTTGTGTTTCAATATGCTAATCCACCCTGTTAGTAAGGGAAATAGACACCCTAGAGATTCTGAGCCCTGGGGGGGGGGGTGTTTTCCCTAACATTCCGGTGGGAGGAAGAATGGCTGACTACCCCCTTTGGCCCAACTCTCTTCTGTTGGTAGTTACTTGTGCCGGTAGGCACATCGGTTAGTTTTCCCCATATATGTGTGTAGTGGGTTTTAATGTCTTGTGGTTATTCACACACATATACAATGGTATAAATTCCTATGGGATACTATATGTGTAATGTGTATTCGCTGTGATGGCCTGAGAATCCTTACTCAGTGTATGTGTTGTAATGGATTAAGGTATAATACCTGACGTATGATACACATTATGTGGGATGTGGTGGCTCCCAGAAACTACCTAGTTACTTTGATTATGTGGATGTGGTGGTTTTGTTGCACGAGGTACATGTTGTGGTGCTTCGCCCAGGTGTCAGCGGGAAAACCTTTTTGAAGGGAGATGCTCAGGACATGCGACGTTGGAGCAAAGCAGTAAACCAATGGGGAAGTAGTAGCTGGGTACCTTTTATATTATTTATTATATGACCTATTCTTGTATGCATTACTTGGTGAGAGTAGCCATTGTGAGGCCGGGAACTTAGTGTACCTGTTTAGGTGATGAGTCAGTTTCAGTTATTGGTCACTGTGCTTTAGCATGATTTATTTACTTTTGCATGAGAGGCTTTGGGGATGATCCTATTGAGTATACTATTATAGTCACACTATGTATATTTAAAATTCTTTTCAGGTTTCCTAGAGAAAGTTGGAGGTCATGCTGGTTACTACTATCTTGCGGTCACAGGAGCTATTCAGGCATGTGGTTGCTGCTATTTTACGTCTTTTTTGCGTACTTGCAGTTTTTCCCTTTCAGTTGTAGTAGTATTTAATGACATTTCATATGTGTACATGGGATTTCTTTCATCTTACTATTTTAGTTGGTGTTGGTTGGTGTCTATATTATCTCTCTTCTGCGTGTGATTTCTTAGAGGGTAATGCCTCCCATTTGTTTGTTCACTATACCCTCAGTGCTAGCCCCCAACCCAGGGCCTATTGGAGGCAGGACTCGGGGGGTCATTATCTCCCTTCTCACATGGCCGGCCCTGGAAGGGTACACTTTGTGGGGAGGGGGTCATGATAGTTTATATGTATTTATGGACTGATTTTTCCTTTATCTTATATCCATTATTATTTTTTATGGGATTGTCCAATGTATTAAAATTGTGAGTTTTATGGACAGGGAATAGAATATATGAATCCTTGTTGAATGTTTGAATTATTATTCATGGAAAGATTTCATATTTTATATAAAACATATGTAATATAAAAAATATGGATACTAATTTTTTAGTTCCCAAATTGTTTGATTATGTGTTAATTTTTATTATTTTTGTCCTAATTTTATGATATAGTAAACTAAAATGATCTTTGGGAATGTGAGAAGCTGAATTATAAAAGAATTTAATAATTTATATAATTCTTACAGTTGGGTAATTTTACTTCACCCCCATTTGGTGTAAATTTATTCCAAAATAAAAGAATAAATATGTTCACCCATTAGAACATACATATTTTAAAGATTCACTACTCAATAAGAGTATTTGGTACATAACATGCTTTAGAAATAATATATGACTACATCACTACACAAAAATGATTCTTTTTCTATTTATAATATTGAGGATAAATAAATATCATTTATATAACTATAGTTATTTTATATTTCATTTGAACCATAGAAATATAATACTATGTTGCAAATTTTACAAAAAAAAGAATATTCTCCAACATTATTCAATATGTTATCACTATGCTACTTGAAATTTCATCAAAATTTTCATCGTATAAGTTTCTTTTACATATATTCTCTTTATTTCCTTATGGTGAGAAAAAAAATCTCATCTGATATCAGTCAAATTGATACACCCACTCTGAAACCCAATTAAGTGAATACACTCATTCCAATATCTTCTCTTCGAACCGACATTTCATTGATTCTCCATTATCTAAAATACATTGTGTGCTATGATATTCCTAACAAACATTTTTCATGATATCATCTATCTAGCATAATTTTTCTAATAATTCAATGAATGATTCTTCAACAAAATTATATCCCAAGAACTTTAGTCAACGACTCACTTATTAAACAAATCACACATCCTTAATAACATTCTCATCAGATTTCTCACCTTCAAATGTGAATAATTAATTCAAAAAACAAGGATGGAACACAAGAATAAAATTAATTGTTCTTTATTAAAAATTAAATAAAACACTCAAAACACTATTTGGTTGAATGATTTCAAGGATATAATTAAATTATAGTCAACTATATTTGTTGGAACATTCCTCATATCTTGAAATTAATGATCTCTCCAATAATCCAGAAATGATTGTTAGATTAGAGAACACTTAAAGAACAGTTCATCATGAGAACATGGTATAAATTTTCAAGAAAGATCAAAAATATGTTTATCGTCATCTGATACATATTCATAAGAACATATCTACTTATTAATACTATATATAGTTGAAATATCATCAACCCTTGTTCTGATTGATTTATGAAAAAAAAATTTCCTGATAAAATCTATTCGATGGAATTCATTCAGATAACTCTATCTGATGTTATTTATTAAAAAACACTATAGTTTCCTCTATTAGAAACTTCTTTATTAAGGATCTATATGATAATAAATCTCATAAAAAACTTTCTGATGACTTTTATATCTTTTTTGGATAATTCATAAAACTAATTCTGATAACATTATAAATCTAATTCGAATGACTTCATAATACTACATCTAAGGACTTTGTTAAAAATTGTCTAATAAATTCATAATAATATGTCTAATGAATTCATAAACCATTACTTATTTAAATTTTTTGGACAAATAGTTCAACTATAATTCTATTTCAGGATATATAAAATTCTATCTAATGACTGGAAAATATATGACTATTCATTCAGATCTTTCTGTTCAATAACTTTATAAAAATTCATCTAGTAACTTTTATACCTATCATGGTATGATCCACCGTCATATGTAGTAGATTAGCTCATGTTGATAAATGATAAATTTTAGTCTTCATGATTCTTTGTAATTGTAATAATAGAAAAGGATCACCTGATTTCAATTTGTTTGGAAATCACTATCTAATAAAACATTGAATATAAGACAGAAAAAATAGTTTCTTCTAACATTCTGATTACCTGAGTCTATTCATATCTGTCTGATTTCTTTTATTCAACAAATACATATTTCATTATCTTTTATACATTGTATATAAACTTCATAAGAAAGGGCCAATATAAATAAGTAATTTTTGTGCTGACTAAAAAATAAAACAATAATCAAAACCACATTTTCATACAAACATCAACACCACTTTGTCTCAATAATATCTCCCTATAGATTTTTTTTCAATGATGTATAGTAAAAAAAAATTTAAAGCTCAATAAATGGATCACTATCCGAAAAATATAATCCTTGATGAGTTATCTAGATTTCAGAAGTAAGAATAATTGAACAAAAATACCATGATATCCATAAAGTACTGATTAAAAAGAATCCAAAAAATCTTCATGAACTCAAAAAATCATCATCACAGGCTCAAAATAAATCTTCAACCATTAAATAATGAGTTTCGTTTTCCACTTCCACAAACTTTTTAATAATTTTAGATACAATGATATAAAAACATACCACGTTTGAAAACTCCCCTTAAATATATACTCTCCCAAAATTTGTAAACCACATAGTAATTGATAAATTTATGTTGCATATTTTTACGCCCCCCATAACAACACTATATACAGAAAGATTGGATAGGGGAAAATAATCAGATACCATATCCTTGATTAGAGTAAGGTTTAATACCCATAGTCATCCTCATCTATTAAAATGTTTTATGCAAAATTGGAATATTGAATATTTCATCTACATGATCCATTATAGGTAAAAACTATAGGATTAGTTCATTTATTTAAACTTCTTCATTAATAAATTGATATTTAAAATCAATGAGATTAAATCTTTAATAACATACTATATTCATGGTGATATTGATTTAAATTTTAATTTCAAAACCCAATGGAAGGGGAAGCATCAATTCAGACAAAAAATGTTCCATTTGTGTCATTTTAATTATTAGTTGTGTTGTAAATTGAGTGAAAAAAACATAATCATCTTCAGAAGTTGTCTAAGTCACAAAACATTATTTCTTTATAAGCTAACATAAACTTATTTCTACCTAAAAGAAAACTCCAATAGATGTGTATCTTCTTCCATGAGCACATCCGGCCCAATATACATCTATGTATCCATGAAGGTAAATCTATATTTTATTATAATAGAACTACCTAAAATAAATTGTTCCATTAATGTATTTAAAAATTATTTTTTCTTTAAAAAAATGTTACTCTTTTATTTGGCATTGTTATCTGGCACAAAGTGTAATAGAATACACTTAATAAAACCTTGATGTTTTGAGATATCAAAGGATTCCAATTATCTTTATAAAATAATTCATATCAAAATAATTTCCTTGCTAAAAATTTGTTATTTTTTTCCACTATTATTTGTGTGGAAACACAATTTGAATTTTTCATGACAATGTTCATTAAGAGTTCTACATTATAATTTTATCATGAATGGAAAATATTTCTTTTATTTTGAGAGATTTGTATACAAAAAGATTATTTCATTTATCTTTGTATATATACATCAAAATTACCCTTCACCACCCCATAAAAATATTCACACATTTCTTTATAATTTTCTATGAATATGATATCAACAATGTAAAAAATCAAAATGAATGAAACCTATTGATTTTCTTTTATATTGTTGTTTTAGCCGACTACTCCTTTCTTTAAATTCATCTCCCTAAAAAATTCAAATATAGAAGACCAAACTCTTACAATATATTTTAACACACATATATTTTTCTTTATTTTTAAAACATATTTTTCATATTTATCATGAAAGAATCCATACGGTTTCTCAATTGAAAAATTATTCAAGATCTTTATTTTGAAAAAAATATTTGACATATATTAAGAGTATCTTACATCTTCATTGTGTGTTAACTGTAAGAAATATTCTGATGGATCCAAGACATCCTAATAGGAAAAAAGGTCTTATAAAAAGAAATACCATTAACATATGAGTGCCCTTTAAATCCAAATTTTCTTCTTTCTTGTCAGTTCACATCTTCCATTAGCATGTTAAAAAAATATGTTTTTCAAATCACATTTATGTGTTTTAGTTTGGGTAAAAGTTCCCATGTCCCATTATTCTCAATTTGACTATATTCTTTATTTATGCAATCAATAAACTCATAGTCCATTAAATCATATTCAACATCACTTATATCAACCTAGGAATATAATTTATTATGTGAAACTATACCCAATTTTATTATCCGTTGAACTTATTTTCCATGATCTCCAATGATATTTTATAACTCCATTGGATTCCACATCATTGGATGATATGAAAACAAATAACACTCATCACATGAAAAGGATGGATCAACATATTCACCATTTAAAAAATTTATATTATAAATTCTATATGAAACAACATCACATTACATAAGAAAAATAACTTCATCTATGCATCCTCTTGTATCTACAACTAACTATTAACCAATTATATTACAATGTCCTATAACTTTCTCATCCATATAATACAAAATCCACCTAGTTACATGGTTATAAAACATGCATCATCTACCTTTAGAAGGATATACATAGAAGATATCACAAAAATCCCTTTTATCAAACATCCCAATACTATCACTATTAATTTTAATAAATTAGGAAATCTAAACACCCATAAGAATTTCACACTTGATGTATGTTAGTAATATATATCATATGGAGTAATATATGAGTTTAGTCTATAGAAAAAATTATTCAAAATGTTAATAGTTTCTCAAATATCTTTTCCCCAAAATAATAAAGAATTCTAATGTTTAATGAGCATATTTCTAGCCATCTTCAACAAAAATCCATTATTTCATTAAAAAACACCAATCTTTTGTGTTGTGTATAGTGAATTAATGTCATAAAAATTGGAATTATTTTCTATATAATGTACAAATTTCCCATTTTTTTATTCAACACCATTACCAGTGTTAATATTTATTAGGAAATATAGATATGATAAACTATTACTTTTGGAAAATTCAATATCATTTTTAGATACAATGAATTATATATCAAAAAAATAAATAAAATAATGCAAGTAAAATCATTAATAATTGACACAAAGTACTTATATTAATTTTTATATTTCGTTTTCATGGGATTAAATAAGACAGAATTTATCAGATCCATTAAGTGATTTATTTGTATCTCAACCCTTTTATGTAAAAAATCTGACTTATTCTATTTCTAGCATATCGAATAGCACCGATATGTTCTTCATTTAATGTCAAGAACCTCATGAACACATTCTATCCTTATTATCTTCTTCAAATTCTTCTGGAAAAAATCTACATTACTTTAATGTTATAAATTTTTTCTCCCATCAGGAACAATATAATGAACTATATAAATCTCCATCCTAAAATAGATTTCCATTATTTCTTTGTCCTTGTATTAAAACATTTCAGTCTTCATTTCTCTTAAAAATCAATTCATCTCTTTGTAAAAATCCTTTGTTTTCTTTATCAAAAATCTATGAAACACATAATGAATTAATTTTCAGTCCATAAAAAATGTGGGAATTTTGGATAAAAATTTTATTCATTGACAACATATCAAATGCCTTTTATTCTGGATGAATCATCAATTCAAAAACTCACAAACTATTTTATTTAGTCTTTCATATTTTTCAAATTTCAAATATTTTAACAAATGTGATGAAAACATGTTATACAATACCTAAAGCGGTTCTCCTTTTATGTATTTGAGAGTAGTTCAACGACTATAATACATTATTTATCATTTATCACCTTCAAAATAATATTGATAGATTTTTTATTACATATTTTTTGAGATGGTAGTATTTAAAGAAATCCTTTAGAATGATGTCCATACAATTAACATATTTTAAAAATAGATTCTATGTGTTTAAATCTATTATCAAATTTAAAAATTGATTTTCTAGTTGTATACATTGAGTGGATTTTTTAGTGCCCCAAGATTGACGTACATGGACATTACATTAATTTTGTGGAATACTTAATACATAACAAAAACAGACACCCAAGGACCATAATAGTTTAGTGTCTTTGGAAACTCACCACATAATCTTCTAATTGTGGTGAAAGATCTTCAACATCTCCCATAAATATATTCACCTTTTGTTTTATTACCTAAAACCTTTGTTTATTTCATGGGGAAAATAAAACATAAAAAGGGTGAGATAAAATGCTCAGTTAGGGTAAAAATTGGTAAACTAAAACTACCCATAAACATTTGAACTTAAAAACATGAACATAAAGTTTAAAGATCAAAATCTTTAGCAATGACATAAATATTGGAAGTACGTAAGGTATATACCATATATGAAAATCAATCATGATAAAATAGCATGTGAATGAAACATGTAATTGTGGAAAACCATTAAACACATGTTATGATTTCCATAGTAGCCAAGGCATTGCTTCCAAGACCATAATAGTGGACAAAGTCCCTTACGGAATCGGGTTTACCTACTATTCCAGCCCTATATTACTGTACCAGATTTACTTTCCGTTATAACCATGTCTATATCATGAGATATAAATATTTACCCAATGAATTAGAGGGAGATATAGGTCCCACCCATCTCATATTGAAATCATTCTTACTTGTGCCACAAAATAAACACAAATCATTCATCATAACCCAAAGAATAAAAAGGGTTTCATAAACAACATCCCATCATAACATAATCCATATAAAACAAACGGATATCATTTCATCATAATAGAAATCAAACCATCTAAATAATAGAGACATTATACTTTAAAAATAATCATACTAAATAATGTCATCTTAGATGGAAAATAGTTTTGACTAAACACTTGAAATGAATTCTTAAGGAAAATATTATTTCTTTATCAAAATCATTTTCTTTTCTCAAAATAACATAAAATTTCAAATGAGTTGAATTTTTTTTGACAATAATAATGAAATCTTACATAGGAAGCATCATGGAAATAAGTTGTTATTAAACCGTAAAAATCCGTTCAGGCCCTATAAGTTAAAAAGAACATTCTTCTCGTACTTTTGCCTGAAAATTCAAAAAGTACTCATATGGTAAAAAAGAAAGATTCCATACATACCATGTAGTAAAATTAAAAAATGGGTAAAAATTACTTTATACATACTTGAAAACATTTTTAGAAAACATGGACATGGATGATAAATTTAGCCCCAGTAAATACTTACGAATAAACAATCTCGGGTAAGTACGAGGTTAGAATAATTATCCCCTACCTTAAGTCCAATATTTTTCCATATGTGTACGAGACTCCTGTATTGTGGGTTTATACATATTATTAACTTGTAACATAACCATAATAATATTTATTATATCATGTATGATTCACTTATGACTTTATATTACTCGTTCATTTGTCAATTCCATGTTAATGCATCCTTTTGGGTAAAATCATTTCATTTGTCATACGTGTTTTGAATTGTAATTATCCATATGATTACATAGATAATGATTACCTACTTGTAGAATGTGAAACATTATTTTTATAAAATATATATTCATAATATAAATATATATAATAGATCAAAAAATTGAACAAAATACACCGTTCATGGAGACGGTAGACGGTACGTACACATGAACACTGTTTTCATTTCCTTATGATATTGAAAGGAAGTAAATGACATATATATATAAATATAGTAGAATTATTATGTCATATTTTTTATGATTACTTATTTTATATACTTTATAATCATTCTAGGATGGTTAACATGGAGAATGAATCTCATCACATCATGGAGACGGTAGTCCATACGTACGCACAAGCGACAATATCATTCTTTTGATATTAGAATCATATATAATTGGATGGTATATCATATATAAAGAATCATAATAATGTTATATTTATTATTTATATCATTTATACTCATTATTATACCCATCCAAATGATGAAATGTTTGAATAAAAAACTACACCATGACGTGGAGACAGTAAGCCGTACGTACACACATGTGGTGACATTTTCATTCATTGGATGGAAAAAATAACTAATATGGTTGTAACATTTCTATAATAACATTATAGTATATATAAGATACTGTAATCATTATTTTAGAATGGAAACAACAAAGAAGGAGGAAGTGGAAGAAGAAAGGAACTTGAAATAGGTGGTGGGATATTTACCTCTTCTTCGGGTTCTTCCTTTTGATTTGATCAAAAGGGCTGCTTAGGTTGGATTTATGATTAACAGAAGCCCTATAAAATGTATGTAGTATATTTTAGAGGTTATTTGGGCAGGTTTTGTCCAAAAAAATGGCTTGGGAGGAGTGAATGTGAGAGAAGAGGGAGTACCCTTTTATAAGAGGGGTGAGGGGCCCCTAAGGAACAACATAAACAATTATTTTATAATAAATTGATATTCAGTTTATAATGGATCCAATGTGACTTATTTAGAGGTTAGGGTGAGGATTGGTTGCAATCCTTTCAACCAATAGGTTTTATACAAGTTTTGGTTACCATTTTAACATTTTCATTTAGATTAAACTCTAAGTTAAACAATTTATCTTTTACCGTGTATTCTTATATTGTTTCACTATATTGTTAATAAACTTACTATAAACCTAAAATAGAACCCCCATTGGTTCATTAATGTCATATATATTATTTTATAAGTATTTTGGCCTAACATTAGTTTTTAGGACCATTATATCAATTAATAATATAATATTTGTTTTAAAAACTCTTTTCTTTTAATTTTGACACTATTTGGTAGTTTGTTTTTTCTAAATTCATAAAAGCATTATTATTTCGAACAAAATCCATATAACCAACCCTAATATGTTATATTAACCTATAAAATTAGTGTAACTCATAAAAAGTCTCAAATTACATTAATTTGGGTATTTATAATATCAATTATGTTAATATATCATTAATAAGGTAATTACCGCATCTTCATTGTGTCATAAATAAATTAAATTATTTAATGTCAAAAAACAATAAAGAAAATACCGTTATGTAGGAAATATTTTTAGATTTATAATGAATATTTATAGTAGAATTTATCTTATGTATAGCCCTATATTATAAATTTTTTAGTTATTAAACATTGATTTTAAATATTTTAACCCTTCATTAAATTAAATAATAATAAGTGTTATAATATAATCCTAGTGGACCAAATAGGTTCATATTTTATTCCTGAGGTTGTTTTTGGTCGAATTATACTTATCCAATAGAATTAGGACATGTGTTAGGGTGATAATTATATCATCTTTACCCTTAATTACCCTATTTAATTTTAACCGTGAAAAAAAAGTAAAAAGTTACTATTCAACAAAAATCATTTTTATCATATTGAACCAAATTTTACTAAATAATATTAACTGTGTCACTCAGATTTTCAAAATTCAACTCACAGAAGCGGTAAAATTAGGTTTTATGTAAATTTGTAAACTCTCATAGGAGGTGGGTAAAAGACGGTAAAAAGTTCAATAAAATTTTGATATATATAAAATTATTATAAAATGACTCCAATGAATTAAATTGAACTTATATAGGAATTATTTATATATTTTGACATAAAATAAATTTAAATAAAATATATGATTATTTAAATAAAAAGTCGGTTTTAACCAATAACTTAGTGTTTTCAGTATTCATCAAAAGTTGAATGTTTTCAGAAAAATACCAAAAATTCACCCTAGGCTAATTTCAATTTTCCGAATCTAAAAATGAAGTTAATTTTAAAAGATAAAATTTATAAACTTTCAAAAAGTGGGTATTATTGTTCTTAACAACTAGTTTATATAATATTTTAATTACATATTGTTGTTTAGTGAAACCCAGTATTGCGTACAACACACGCTATCGAGGAAGGTCGCGATTGCATTTAATGCAAGCCAAGTCAGGGTTGTGTGTAGTGCAAGACTACTTTGTTGTTGTGTATAATAGAATCCAACCATATTTCATTTATACATTGAATATATATATATACACACACTCAATTTTGCGTAGAATAACTACTATCAAACGAACTTGAAATTGTGTATAACACGATATAAGAATAGTGTTGCGTATACTGGAAGCTAATACAATGTTGCGTATTTCTTGAGATAATCTTGGTGTAGCGTACAACAGAAGATATAAAAGAAATTAAAAGGAATATATCTCATAAAATCTTGGGGTGTTTCATTCTACCACCCTTAAAATGAATTTCGCCCTCAAAATTCGTCGGGGTTATAAATGGTTTACTACTTCATAGTTTCTTTCATAGAAATCCACATCATAAAAAGGAATACTAAAACATAATTTTAAAAATGAATGTTAGAAACATTACAGATACCCAAAGTAACTCATCACTGGGTTTCCACATACGAAAATATAAGTGAAAATATGGATATGAAAGATAATTATAACCATCAGTTTCTGATGGAGAGTGGTAGAGAACATGGCTATGAATAATCCAACAATAACAAAGCCATAAATATGTGATGATCTAATGTACCATATAATTCATTAGAGAAGATAGCATTAGGACAACATTTTTGGGTTCCAAGATCATTTCACTAATGTTGAAGAATTTTTTAATTAAAATAAATACTTACTTAATTTTGGTACTATTTTACCATTACTCATGCTTTGAACAGTTTCTAATTTATCTCTTAAAGAAATGTAGTTGAATTTTAATTTTGAGAAGTATTATCAGTTCATACAATAAAATGGTAGATCATTCCATCTGTCTCAAACATAAGGTTAGAAAAAGTTATATAATAATAAGTCCATCTATGGTGAGATTAATCGTATATGGTTCCAAAAATGGACTTATACTACATCTATCATACCGCTTAATAAAATAAAACTAGTTTATACTAACCAGGGACTTCTTATAGGCTAGTGGTAGGCGATAAAGGCCTCTCTCACTTTAGTTGTGGGTTCGATTCCCACAGCCTTGTCCGACTCGATGGGTTGTCACCCATCCTGTAGGTTGTCTTTTTTCTAAAACTACATTATTATAAAATTCCATAAATAATATCAAAAAAATTTCTATCCTTAAACAATACTAACGTATGTCCAACATAATCGATTCCAATCTTTAGGATTATCCAAAATACTTCTGTCCAAGCTCATAGTATAAAGAAAACAATTACTAGAAATGTCATCTACTAATCATGTGAATACCATCACCAATCCCCCATATATCATATGATATATCTTTTTAGTCACATTCCAAACCTATGAATTCCTTAATCATTTATTCTCTTGAGAAATGAGTAGCCATTGAGCCTTAGTGAAAACATGAATGCTGTCAAAAGTTAACTCTTTCCACATACAAAAATCCCAAAATTTCAATAAACTCAAATCATGATATAACTTCGTACTTATATCAATCATGAGATCATTTCATTTTCTCTTTATCCCATCATTATGTTCATATAATATTCTTTCCAAAAATATTTCAATCACTTTTCAAGGTTACTAGTACCATACAATTATTGAACACCAATACATAGATATTCCAAAATTCCACGATACCATAAATGAGATTCCATGATACTATTTTGAAATCCCATTACATAAACACTCAATCATTATACAACATCATTTTCATACTCAACATCATAAAAAGTGATCTCATGTGAATTCCCTTTATCTTTTTCCTTAATAGGTTTCTCACATCGATCATCATTAACCCTTGTATTAGGGCACTGATTAGCATAATTCCCCATTTCCTTGCACTAGAATCATTGAAGTGTTGGTGGAAAATTCTCTCTAGTCTTTTGCCTATTAAAATCATTAGCTACCTTTTTCCCCTTACTTTGACACTCAACTGCTCGATGACCTTATTTTCCACACTTTAAACATTTTCTAGTACCTTTTCGACAATCTCTACCATGATTCTTTCCACACATTGAGCATAAAGAAACATTCAACTTCTTTTCACCATTGTACTGAGATTTCTCCTTGAACTCCATCTTTCGTTTTTTTGTCAAAACCATGAGATGGATACAAAACACCAACTTCCAGTTCTACCTTGATAGCACAACGTACAATTTCTTCATATCTACTGAAGTCTATTATAGCTAATTCCCTTCTAAGACATGGTTTTAATCCGCTGAATAATCGATCAACTTTACTTTCAGGTTGGATGATAAATCCAGATGCATACCTTGCAAGCCTTGTAAAATTCACCTTGTATATACCAACAGATTCATCATCATTTTTCTTAAGATCAAGGAACTATTTTTCCATATTTTTTCAAAGAATACGAGGGAAGTACTTATTGAAAAATATGTTCTTGAACTCATCAAATTCCATGGATTCAATTTCATCTTGGGGCCTTGTATTATAAACTAGAGTCCACCACAGGTCTGCTTTACCTTCTAATCGGTGAACAACCAAAATGAATTTTTCATGCTCTAAACTGCGAAGTATCAGAAATAACTTTTAATTGGTACTAATCCATTGTTTAGCAACAAGTGTATCATAAGACCCACTAAAAGAAGGTGGACGTTTCCTCATGAAGGACTCAATAGAATATTGTTCCTTTCTCTGCTCATTTGGAAGTCCAGAACGATTCATAGCTTGTGTAAGTACAAAAATAAGATTTTTCACTCCATCTACCGTAACATTGGTTTGTTTAGGAAGAAAATCATTGCATTGTCAATTACATTGATCAACATGATTCTTTCAGGTTTCAGAATTCTTCTAAAACCCAAAAAGATTAGTGTTAGAGGCAAAAATCATGCTTGGAAAATAACATAATAAAGGGGAAGTACCTCCAATATATAACATATTAGGTTTAATTATAAGATCGTTACTGTAATTATAGGACTATAACCTCTACTTATACTTAACATTAGAGACATCCCTATACTACCTTAGAAATATCTCTTGGGATATCCCTAAAGTTTTCACATCCTAGTTTCCAAAGGTTAAATAAACCTTTCCTCTGATACCAAATATAAATACCCAAGCTTGACGTATATGTACATTACATTAATTTTGAGGAATACTTAATACATAACAAAAAAAAGACACCCAAGGACCATAATAGTTTAGTGTCTTTAGAAAATCAAAGCATAATCTTCTAATCATGGTGAAAGATCTTCAACATCTCCCATAAAGATCTTATCCTTTTTATTTCTTACCTAAAACCAATCATTATATCCTTGGGAAAAAACATAAAAAGGGAGAGCTAAAATGCTCAGTAAGGGTAATCATAGGGAAAATAAAACAACCCATATACATTTCAACTTAAAACATGAACAAAATGTTTAAACATCAAAATATTGAGCAATGACATAAATCTTGGAAGTACGTAAGGAATATATCATAATGGAACGTCAATAATGATAAAATGGCATGGGAATAAAACATGTAATTGTGGAAAACCATTAAACACATGTTATTATTTCCATATTAGCCAAGCCATTGCTACCAATACCATCATAGTGTATAAAGTCCCTTACTGAATCGAGGTTACCTTCCATTCCAGCCCTGTATTACTGTACCAGATTTACTTGTCATTATAGCCATGTTTATCTCATGAGATATAAACCTTTACCCAATTCATTTGAGGGAGATATAGGTCCCACACATCTCATATTTAAATCATTCTTACTTGTTCCAAAAAGTAAACATAAACCATTCATCATAACCTAAAGACTAAAAAGGGTTTCATAAACATCATCCCAATATGACATAATCCATATAAAACAAATGGATATAATTTCATCATAAGAAGAATCAAACCTTTTAAATAATAGAGAAATTATACTTGGAACATAATCATACTAAATAATTTCATCTTATATGCAATATAGTTTTGACAAAACAATTGAAATGAATTCTTGAGGAAAATATTCATTCTTTTTCAAAATATTTTTCTTTTCACAAAATGACATACAATTTTAAATGAGATGAATTTTTGTTAAAAAAAATAATTAAATATTTCATATGAAGCTTCATGGAAATAAGGCATTATTAAACCGTAAAAAGCCATTCATTCCATATAAGTTAAAAAAAACATTCTTCTCGTACTTTTGCCGGAAAAGTCAAAAAGTACCTCGTATGGTAAAAAATAAAGATTTCATACATACCATGTAGTAAAAGTCAAAAATTGGGTAAAATGACTTTAAAAATACATGAAGACGTATTTAGAAAACATGGTCACGGATGATAAATTTAGCCCAAGTAAATACTTACGACTAAACAATCTTGGGTAAGAACGAGGTTGGAATAATTATCCCTTACCTTATGTCCAATTGCATTCATATGTGTCTGATACTTCTATATAATGGGTTTATACATATTTTTAACTTGTAAAAGAACCATAATAATATTTATTATATCATATATTATTCACTTTTTACTATATATTACCTGTTCAGTTGTCAATTCAATGTCAATGCATCGTTATGGGTAAAATCATTTCATTTGTCATACATGTTTTGAATTTTAATTATCCATATGATTACATAGATCATTATTACCTACTTATATAAAGTAAAACATGATTTATATATAATATATATTCATAATATAAATATATATAATAGATCAATAAATTGGACGAAATACACCGTTCATGGAGACGGTAGACCGTATGTACGCATGAACGCTGTTTTCATTTCCTTATTAAATTGAATGTAAGTAAGTGTCATATATACATAAATACATTAGAATTATTATATCATATATATTATTATTACTTATTATATGTACTTTATAATCATTCTTGGATGGTTAACATTGAGAATGAATCTCATCGCATCATGGAGACGGTAGTCCGTACGTACGCACGAGCGACAATATCATTTTTTGATATTAAAATAGTATATAATTAGATGGAATATCATATATAAAGATTCATAATAATTTTATATTTATTATTTATATCATTTACACTCATTATTATACCCTTCCAAATGATGAAATGTTTGAATAACAAACAACACCACGACGTGGAGACGGTAGGCCGTACGTACGCATGTGTGGTGACTTTTTCATTAATAGAATGGAAAAAATAATTAATATGGTTAGGAAATTTCTATAATAACATCACAATATATATAATATACTGGATTTATTATTTTAGAATGGAAACAACAAAGAAGGAGGAAGTGGATGAAGAAAGGAACTTGAAATAGCTGGTGAGATATTTACCTATTATTCGGGTTCTTCCTTTTGATTTGATCAAAAGGGCCCCTTAGGTTGGATTTCTGATCAAAAGAATTCATCTATAATGAAGGGAGTATATTTTAGAGGGTATTTGGGTAGGTTTTGGCCAAGTCAAATGGCTTGGGAGGAGTGAATGTGAGAGAATAGGGAGTGCCCTTTTATAAGAGGGGTGATGGGCACCTTAGAAAAAACATAAAATATTATTTTATAATAAATTTATATTCGGGTTATAGTGGCTCCAAAGTGACTTATTATGAGGATAGGGTGGGTATGGGTCTCAGTACTCTCAACCAATAGTTTTTATACAAGTTTAGGTTACCATTTTAACCATATCATTTAGATTTAACTCTAAGTTAAACAATTTAACTTTTACCGTGAATTCTTATATTCTTACACTATATGGTTAATAAACATATTACAAACTAACAATAGAACCCAGATTGGTTCATTAATGTCATATATATTATTATATAAGTCTTTTGGCCGAAAAATATAATTTTAGGGCCATTATATCAATTAATAATATAATATTTGTTTTAAAAACTCTTTTATGTCAATTTTGACACTATTTGGTATTTTGTTTTTTCTAAATTCATAACAGCATTATTATTTCGATAGAAATTCATATAACCAACCCTAATATGTTATATTAACCTATAAAATTAGTGTAATGCATAAAAAAGTCTCAAATTACATTTATTTGGGTATTTATAATATCAATTTTGTAAATATCTCATTAATAAGGTAATTACTACATCATCATTGTGTCATAACTAAATTAAATTATATAATGTAAATAAACTATTAACAAAATTCCATTATGTATTTAATCATTTTATATTTCTAATGAATATTTTTAGTCGAATTTATCTTATGTATAACCTTATATTATAAATGTTTTAGTTATTAAAATTTGATTTTAAATATTTTAAATCTTCTTTAAATAAAATGATAATAAGTGTTTTAATCCAATCCTAGTGGAAAAAATAGGTTCATATTTTATTACTAAGGTTTTTTTGGTCTAATTATACTTATCCAAAAGAATTAGGACATTTTTTAGGGTAATAATAATATCATTTTTACCCTTAATTACCCTATTTACTTTTAATCGTGGTAAAAAAAGTAAAACGTTTCTATTCACCAAAAATTATTCTTATATTATTGAACCACATTTGACTCCTTGATATTAACCGTGTCTGTCAGATTTTTGAAATTCAACTGATAGATGTGGTAAAATTTGGTTTTATTTAAATTTGGAAATGCTCATAGGAGGTGGGTAAAAGACGGTAAAAAGTTCAATAATTTTTTTTATATATAAAATTATTATAAAATGACTCCAATGAATTACATTGAACATATATAGGTATTATGTATCTATTTTGACCTAAAATAAATTTAAATAAAATAAATTATTATTTAAAAAAAAGTCAGTTTTAACCAGTAAATCAATGTTTTCACTATTCATCTAAAGTCGAAGGTTTTCAGAAAAATACCAAAAATTCACCCTAGGATAATTTCAATATTACGAATCCAAAAATGAATTCCATTTTGAAAGATAAAATTTATTAAATTTCAAAAGTTGGGTATTAGTATTAATAACGACAAGTTGATATAATATTTTAATAACATATCTTTGTTTAGTGAAACATGGTATTGCGTAAAACACACGCTATCGAGGAAGGTCGTGATTACGTGTAATGAAAACCAAGTCAGGGTTGCGTGTAGTGCAAGACTTAGTTGTTGTTGGATATAATAGAATCCAACCATATTTAATTTATACATTGAATATATATATATACACTCAATGATGTGTAGAATAACTACTATCAAACGAACTTGAAATTTTGTGTAACACGATCCAAAAATAGTGTTGCATATATTGCCGGCTAATACAGTGTTTCGTATTGCACAAGATAATCTCGGTGTAGCGTACAACAGAAGATATGAAAGAAATTAAAAAGAATATATCTCATAAAATCTTGGGGTGTTACAGGTTTACTCCCCACAATATTGTAACTCTTGTAACTCCTAGTTTTTTTTTGTATTTTTTATGATTGAACCATCAATTTTTTTATTTCCAAGGACTCCGATGAAGCATCCATAAACATATGAAGCTTGTTTTCCTCTTCAATGTACATGTATTTCAAAACCATTTACCTTGTTTATCATATTTTGGATCATTACCCATGTCTCATGTTCATGAAGTAAACTTTTGTTGGAATATTATAATCATATTAGTTATAATATAATTCTTACCATGATTCAAATATTTTCAACTTTGTAAATGATTTTTACGTTAAAATATTCGTCCTAAAAAATTTAATATTTTTGACTCCTCATTATTTGGATATATGCATGCTCCAATTGGATATCTTCCTCTTATGATCATTTTCATCCTTTATTTTAACCTTTGTGGATAATATTTTTTTATCTTTAAGATGTTTATAATTATTATAACACTCTACATATTTTGAAACCAATTTTTGGAAGTATCTTTTTATTTACTCAGTATTGACTAGTTTCTATTGAATTTGATAAACTATTTCTTATTAACATTTATTTTTTCTCCAATACTGATATTGATGTTTTTCTCGTCAACATGTCAAATATTTATATTATAAATATCATTCAACAACCTATATTTTTCTACAGGTTCTAATTCCATAAAATTTGTTGATAGTGGTTTTTTCTTCAACTAATTATTATCTTTATCATGTGTAACAATCATTAAACTAAATTATTTCCATTATATTTTAAGAATAAAATCCATCAATGTTATCTACTATACATTTTCACGATTTGTTTCATTACGTGTAAAATTATTATCATTTACCTTCGTAATAAGCAACATAGCAGTACCATCATCACTAGAAATATTTTCTTTCACTTCACTATCACTATCTTTCAAAAACATGGAATAAAATTATTCGCTTTTTATATTTTGATAGATTCCTCACCTTTTCTATAAAATATTAATTTTTTCTATCAGAATTATTATTTTTTAATTCTTCTATACATTACAAATTCTATATCTGTCACTTTATATTCTATTATACTTATGTTATTTTCTACAAAATTCCCATTGTCTCTGCAGCTAAATCACATCAATGGTAAACTTCCATCATACAACCTATTAATATTTTAACAATTAATTCTATTAAATTTATTACACACTTTATCATTAGTGTCAGATTCAATGAATACATCCTTGGTAGAATTATTAGACCTTCCTTTCCTAGAATATTTTATAGTGATTTCCCAAACAAGATTCCCATTATGATAGAAGGATTTATGTATTTTTATTTATTAAGTAAAAATAATAATATATAGACCATCATGATATAGGGTTTCAGGATATGTGTCTCTTAAGGCTGACACATTAGCATCATTTCTTTTAGAAATAATTCCTAGAATCTTTTCAACAATATAAATATATTTCATCTTCTCAATAAAAATTATTATTGTTCAAGAAATGTCATTAACCCTTGTAAATAACCCACCAAAACATTCATTATCTCCCATTTTGGAGATCATTTTTGTTAAATGTACGAATAATTAAATTTTCATTCTTCAATTATGTATTTGCATGATAAAAAATCTTCACCTTATCACATATAACTTTATTTTATCCTTTACTTTAAACCTTATAAATTTACTTTTAGAGACTAAAGAATGAATAAAATTTCTAGATATACAACAATTCTCTAAATTATTCTTATTTACACTAGTTACAGGAGCACCCTCAAATGGATGAGTGAAACAATTTGTGGTATATTGAGGAACTTCATTTCCAATTGATAATATATGGGGAAAGATTCTACCCTTCTAGATAGGATATTTTTTCCATAGATGATTGAAATCCCAAAACTATTAACTCAGTCTTGAATGTGTAGGGTAGCATTCATTTAAAACTAACATCTTATAGTAATGAGTTGATGATGGATCCATACATATATTACTAATTGAATTGTCTATGTAGGATCTATTTTATCACTTAGATGGCATGAATCCAAGATCAACACTAGTTTTGTTTATTGATTTATAAAAATCCTTTTCGGTTGGTTTGGGTGAATTTACCCCTCTATAAAACAAAAAAAATCACACACTTGAAAACATTAGAATTTATAAGGTATACAGCTCAATAATACTATCTTGTCCTTATAATGGTTTAGAAATGATATAATTATGTAAATTCAAGAAAAAAAGAACCTTTGGTGGTTTACAACTAGTAGGGTATATAAATCAACTTCACGACATAGAATTCTTTTGACAGTTCATGTGTACCACACACTGATGATAATGTGAAAAATTAATATAAAAAAAACTTTCACCATCATACTGAAATATGATTGCATAGTGTTTTTATAAAAATATTCTTTCTTTAATTAATGAAATTTAGTTATTTCCTTATCATAACTATCTTTTATAGTTGTGAGAAATAACTTACCCATCCGTTAACAGTTCATCTGTTACCCTCGGTCAGATACCCTATTCATAAAATACCATCTATATGACATCTTTTTTTTAGTACCACATCTGTTGGATTATCCTACATGTGATATAATTGTTATATTGTACATCATCAAATACACATTCCAACTGATATAATCTATCTAGTATATTTTGTAGATGCTTCTACATATAACGATTTTAAAAAAATTTATCTCAATAACCTTGATCAACAACTCAATTATTCAATAACTTTATTAATAAAAAAACATTATTAGCACATCTTTTCAAATATAAATAAGAATCATTTATGAACACTTAATGGAGGATCCTGAACATCAAATTCAATATTACCAAACAAAGATTGAATAACACACTCAAAAATTTCTTCAGATTATCACCTTCAAAGACTCATGTGAATAGTAGTAAACAATATTCAAAGTAACTTTCCACACACTATTTCATCAATTTTATCTTATAACATCATCAAATATAGGTTTGATTTATCATTATTGATTGAATAAACTCTTCATTATAACAATGTGTTACTTAAAAAAAATTAAATATCATTTAACCTTTGTATGATTAATTTTTAATGGATCTTCTATGATATCTAATAAATTATCTAGTTAAAATTTCTTCAACCATCTCTTTGAAGGATTTGACAAAATTCTTTTTCTGGTGAACTATGTCCCATGGAAACATTTATAGAACTTTGTATGATATGATTGGTTGAAAACACTTTTTTATGGACTTTCTAAAAAATCAATCTAATAACATTGTAATTATCTCTTCGATGAGTAACTATAACTCTACTAGGGTAATTTGTAATAATTTAGCTAATTAATTAATAATGTTGGTCCTGAAGACTTCATAAATATCTATATAATAAGAATTCTAGAAAAACCCAACCTAATACAAGTTTTCTCAATTATTTTCACACATCATCCGAATGAGCCTAAAATCTATGTATGATCAATTAGAACACTTTTTTCAATAACATTGAAAAAGTTCATCTAATAAAATTTATATTTCTCTCTATATAATCCACCATTATCCAATAAAAATAGCCTCTTTTAGAAAATGATTTTTTTTAGTAAATATGATGTTTATTACTTTTTAGAATAAAACAAATTCACATAATTTCACTTTTTATGATTATCTCAGTCTGACATAACTTTGATTACAATCAGATAAATATTTAATTCCATTGTCAGTCTTACTTTTTTAGTCCATTTGTATTTCTCGGCACTCCATTTCAATTAGATCATGATGTCTATGCTTGGTATACTTTTTTCTAAAACATTATATGTAATTCCCAACAAAGTTAAGTATCTTACAAAATGACAAAAAATAACAAGATATAAAATCAAAATTTTACTAAGTAAATAAAAAATACTATGAGTGATTTTTATATCAAACCTATAGCCTCAAAAACTAAATTTAGAATATTATATCAAGTCAAATAAATTAAATTTAAAAAAGGCATAAAATTTTAACACTTTTAATAATATATATGAATATACTTTTAACCACATTTAAATTATATTCATTAGGATTATATAGAATCCAAGGTCATATTCAAATTAAAAAAAAATTATATAATGTTTAAATGATATAAAATTATGTATCCTTCAAATCATTCCATTAAATAGATTTTTTTGTATATATTTTCTTGATTAGTCTAAATTAAATTTTGATTTACTCTTCATTGGTTTTATAAATAGTTTACTAGATTCATCAATAAAATATTTCACTACCTCTTTAACATATTTAGGTTTTTTATAAAAAATATTCTAGCACATATTTTAGAAAATTATAGTCTAATAAAATATTAATGCACCCATAAAAATTATATCAAATCCAGATATATCTATCCCAGAAATTTTATTAGATAACAACTCACTTGACGATCCAAACATAATCTCAACAAAATCCATTTTCACCAAAAAAATATCATTTGATACATTCTGAATAAAAAATAATACATCAAATTTTCCATTATTAAAACCTTTATTCTATAAAAATACATTTTTTATCAAAAGAAAAGTTATTTCCTTTTTTAAGACAAAATATTTTTTTAAAATTTAAAAAATATTATTTGGGAATTTTTCTTTTCAAATATAGATGCTTGATTAACATATTCCTCTTCTTAAATTAAACATTTAAAAATGTACGTTTAACAATATATTTTTTATATTAAAAAATTATTAGGTAAAGGAAATGATAAAAATTACTAATATCCACTATTAATGAAACTAGTGAAATGGAATCAATAAAAATAATTCTTTTTTTTTGAGAAAAACCATTAATAGCCAGTCCGGTTTCATTATTAAATCTATTTATGGATTCATAAAATTAAATTATAATAAACCAATTAGTTCCTACATCAAAATGTTTTAGTTGTTATTTTAATCTCAAAATTTCAAATTTTATTTTTCAATAGTATCCAGGTTTTTTAAGCACATATTAATATGTGGTGTCATCCCCCTCAACTGATATAATATATTTCATAGTTACATATTCAATAATGTTAAACTCGTTAAATTATTCCTTAAGAATGTCAAAATTTGAATTCAATTTTCTATTATTTTAAATTAATTTTACATGGAAAGATTATTCAACATACATGGTAGTATTAATATATAATAAATATGCATTCTTATTTTTGTAATATCCTTGAAAAATTCAATTATCACTTTTAGCTTCAATTGTTTCTAAATTATTCATACTATTAAAATAAAAACCTTACATCCAAATAATTTAAAATAACCGATATTTGGGATCATTTCATTAAATAAATCATAAAGGGTTTATTTTTCAAAGGTCAAATGAAACATTTATTTAAATTTAAATATGTCGTATTAGCATATTCATCCTGAAAATGTTTGGTAGACTAAATTCATTACGCACGAGTCATTCTAATAAAAAAATATTCATATTATTTCTTTCTACAACACCATTTTTATATGAAGTTCTAGTGGTCGAATAATTATGATGGTATCCATTACATTCTCAAATTGTTTCTATTTTCATATTAGAAAATTCACATCCATTTCACATCTAGAAGATATAATTTAATTAACTCTTTAATTTTGAACCATTATTTTAAAATTAGTACATGTAATTAAAGTCTCACACATATATATATATGTCATGATATAAATATCTGTAAAAATTATATAATGAGAAAATATTATAGAAAAAAACATCATACCTCTTAAACCTGCATTTTTTATAGGATGAAAAAGATCATCATGTAGTAGTTAAATAGATCATACTGTATAACAATACTAATGTATATAATATTTATTTATTTTTCATACCTTTTAAATAATATTCATTAATAAAATATTTACTATCCTTAATCATGGAATGTATGAATACCTATACATTTTTGGTGATTTTTTATATTATGTGAAAATGATATTTTATTCACATTGAATGATAAAATACATTATATTATTTTATTTCATTATTCAATTTTTCATTTTTCTCTATTTCATAAAAAAATAATTAAATAAGTGTTACCATTTCTATTTTCATAAAATATGATAGAATAATCCTAAATAAATGAGAGTCGTTATCTTCAATCTCTACAATGTTTGCATCATCAAGAAAGTGTCAGATAAAAAATTAAGTTATATTTATGGACTTTAATAATTAATTCCATAGAAAATATTATAGTTTTAAATATACCTACTTCATTGAAACCTACCACCATTCCTTCATAATTTTATACAATGGTGACAGACCATCCATTTCATTGATTAAACATTACATTATTTGAGGGGTACTTGATCATGTTTCTTGGGATGTAGTAGTACTTGTTCTATTTTCCTTTGAATCTTTTATAGTAGATTTACTAAAAAATATATTGTGAAGAGAATTTCTTTAATGCCTGTTCTCACTTATTTCAAACTCCATTAGTGATAAAATTAATAGGAATCCATATTGATTTAACATGTTTATTTTAGGGTAATATAAAATATAAAAAATTATAAAAAAGTCATTAAATGAAATAATTATTGAGGAAATATTAATGGTAATTCATTTTTATAATTACCATTCAAATTACAACACCATCATATAATATGGTAAACATTTCTCTACGTAATTTTAAAAAATGAATATATATAAAAATTAGGTAATTGTTTGTCCAAAACCTATTCTATTTTTTAATGGATTACTCAAAGGCATCATTTAATCCATTTTTTCCTTGAACAAGAAACAATATGTTTTTGTTAAAATTATATATTTCATTCTAAATAATCTCATTCACTTTTTATGTATTTATAATTCCAAAAAACATTCTCAATTGAACATGAATAATATTTTGTAGTTCCTTATTTTCTTGTTTGATCCTCATAAATTATTTCCAAATTTGATTCATTTAATGTCCCAACCACAAAATCCTGGTAATGGTGAATTATTTGAATACATTGGTAGTATTACAAGGAATCTAGTCCTAGAGCACCGATCAGTTTAGAAGCTTTGAATAATAGATTACATATATTTACATTACATTTAAATTATTAATATAAATCATATCATAAATAATCCTTTGAGAATTCCATTATTCCCCTAGATTAACCCTTTATATAAATCATTAAAAAATTCTCAGCATCCTGGAAAAATAAAACATTCGAAAGTGGTGAACTTAGAAGGTCGGTAAGGAGAAAAAAGATTGCAGAAGCTGCCACAAATGTCATAAACATTTAAGATATGTTACAAATCTAAAACTAAATATTGTTAAAAAAATATTCAACAAAATATGGAAATAATAAATCATATAATTTTATTTAAACATCCACATGGATATATTACTATTCGAATAATCACATGTATAATCAGTTACTAATATCATAATGAGGTAATGCATAATGTCGAACATCATAACCACTATGTCAAGAAGTCATTCCAAGACCATAGGAAAATATTCTGTCAAGGACTTATGACAAGACACATTATTGTCTCATGAGACCTACCAATGCATCGAGGGGCTATAAAGGGACCCTCATGTCACTTACTTTGTCTGATTCATTCGTCGTATTAAATGGTTGAAACATAACATAAACATTTGTATTAAAACTGGCATATGAAATGTTAATATATTAACCATAAAACGTGAATTGTTTAAAAATTGCTCATCCAATTTCAAACATATCACAACTGATTCAACACAATATGGATTATTTTATTATAAAAAATAATGCTCAATTAGGAATAATATCCAATAAATTATGTTGACCAATATGAAATTAATAAGTAAAACTCTGTGTGATAAATATCACTTTTTCATAAAATCATTTAAAAGTCACACAATTAATAAAGGGATTAATTTAAAATTGATTTTTCAATCAATTTGTCTCATACCACATTGAATATTTTTGAAATAATTAACATTTAAAAAAAATAATTTCCATATAAATAAATTCTTAAATTCATTTTCCAGAAAATTGACATTAATTAAATAGATTTAGATAAATAATTATTTAAATTATTTAAATGACGATCTAGTTAAATAGACTCTTCCATAAAACCATAAAAATTATTTTGGAAAACCATTTTATGAAACATGGATATGGATGATAAATACATCCAAGTAAATACTTACACATATAAAAATCTCGGATAATAATGATATTGAGGAATTAACCCTAACATTCGGTTTGATACTCTCCATACGTGTCTGAAACTCCGATAAAATGGTTATAAATAGATTATTAAATTCTTCCATAATCACAATAATATTTATTATATCATATATGATTCATTTATAACTTTATATTACATGTTGATTAATAATTTCATAGTCAATGAAACATTTCGGGTAATAATCACTTTCTTTATTGTACGTGTTTTGATTTATTATTCATTATTTTATTATTTAGACTCTTATTAACATAGTCCCATAATGCATAACATTATTTAAATTAAATATATATTTTACATATAAATATATTTATCAAATATATAAATGAAATCGAACACACCATTCATGGATATAGTAGGCCTTACGTACGCTCAAATGTTGTTTCTGTTTTCTTCTCATATTTAATTGAATTAAGTGAATGAAATGTATGTGTGTATATATATATATCATAAAAGTAACATTATAATGTAATATATTTGATACTTATTAACAATTTTTATTCATATAATCATTCATGGATGGTGAATATTAAAGATGACTCTTATCGTGTCATGGTGTAACGTCCCGGTTCTGGGTGCCACTCAACGGGTTCCCCGAACCCGGTTTACCACATGACATCAAGAGAATTTCCCCAAACTCCAGAGACTGCTGACTTGTAGCGAGGGCCCAGGTCTGATAGTGGGGAATCTATGCCCTCATTTGTCAAAGTGTAGCGCAACGGAATTTAAAAAAAACAAATGACAACAGCAGAAGCAGTAAACCATACACAACTGAAATAAAAAACTGCAGTATATAATACCAACCAGTATTTAATAATGCTGCAACATGCCTCAAATTCTAAGAAAGTAGGAAGAACATGTTACACAATAGTACAATACATTGAATGTACAGGAAAGAAAAATAAAACAAATCAACCGGTAGCATCGCGCGCCAGAGCTCGGTCCCATGCTCCACTACTCCTCAGCAACAATCATGTACCTATATAAGGGACCATTCCTTTATCTACACCTACAACAACATAATCTGTTTGGGCCGAAAAGCATGACCCAAACATGGTGTGAGAAATGAATCCCATTAGACACCCACCAAAGGCACGTGCTCAACTGTGTGTAAACATGCAACAACAGTGTGCAGTAGTAAAATGCAACAAAGTAAGAAGTACTCAAAATTAACTAACTTAACAGTTAAATTTCCATTTAATTATTCATTTAATCCAATTAATATTAGAAAAAACCAAAGTGAATTTCTAAGTAAATAGGCAGCGTCCTCAGACAAACAAAATCTTACCATCAGGTAATCAGAATCCAACCCGCAAGTATTACCCTCAAGCATAATAGATTTTTCCCTCAGGCGTACGAAGTGTCACCCTCAGGAAAAAAAGTCAAGCCCTCAGGCATGAAAGGTTTCCCTCAGGAAAAATAGTATGTTTCCCTCAGGATAAGATAACATCTGCCCTCGGGCTAAGAAAAACAACACCCACAGGCTAAGTAAAAAAATGCCCTCAGGCGCATGTAACCAGGCCATGCCCAATATATAAATATGCACTTTACACATAATTCCTCTCATGGCAATAGTAATTCATAATTTAAACATGGAATACCCTTGGGTATCCAGACTAAATGGCTAAATAGAGGAACGCACCCCTGGGGTGGTCCTAGATCCAAGCACTGATCCCAAATAGAATTTCAATATCACATTTAATTACCTATACAATTATAGGTATTTAAAATAGCCGTGGCCTCAGCCACACGACACACCAACATGGGTTCGGGGTACTAAAAATACACAAAACACACAGCAGTTGGAAAATTAACACCAAGACACCTACCTTATATGCCAACAAGTGCTATACACGAACGATGATACCAGAAACGCCTAATTACGACATAGATCTAACAAAGAAGAAAAACTGCTTCACCTCAAATAACCCCCATTAGGAGAAGAATTGGTAAGAAAAACGCAACGAGAAGAGAGGGCTTACCTGTGCAGTTCCAAAGAAATTGTCCGAGGCGGAATCAGATTCCAGATGCTTGATCAGTGGATCTCCCAAGGTTCGGCCTCCCTCTTCCGCTCCTCTCGTCCAGTTCGAAGCCTTCCCTATGATCAGGGGAGGATACTGCCCATTTAAGAAAAAAAAAATCAATGTACACGGCGTGTACTTCCATGTACACGACATGTACTTTCATAATTTAACTGTTCCTCTGGCGGCACCTCCAAAATGTTCATCCGTCAACATGAGTATACGACATGTACTACTGAGTACATGACATGTACTGTTGCCCAGCTGGCGGCTGCACCACCGCCTTTCTATTTTGGCCTGCCGACTGATTACACGGCGTGTAAAGGACCACTACACGGCGTGTAGTCAGTTCCTACACCCTTCATCGTCGGCATGGCCACACGCCACATGTACTCATCCCACATGGCCAAAAGTACACGGTGTGTGGAAAAGTACTTGACGTGTACTTCCAAAATTTAGGATTTTCATCCCATTTTACATATTTCTCAAAAATGCTTAAGGAAAGAGAAAAGAAGAATCTCGTACCTCAAAAATAAGAACCAGGTTCTTACAAACTTCCCCCCTTATAGAGATTCTTCCTCGAATTGCCCTTACAAGGGTGGTGAGGATATAACTCAGAACAGCTTTGGACACTAAGCATGTACATCGGTCTCCTTCTCCCAGGTTTCATCTTGCACTTGTCCATGCTTCCATAGCACCCGTACGAGAGGAACTGACCGGCCTCGAAGAACATTTTTGCTCCTGTCAATGATACAAATCAGATGCTACTCAAAGGACACATCCATCTGAAGCTCAAACTCATCGGGCTTAAGGATGTGAGACGGGTCTGAATAATAGCGGCACAATTGAGATACATGGAAGACATAGTGCATGGTTTGGTACCTCTGCGGTAACTGCAACTGATAGGCAACCAGCCCGAATCTCTCCAGAATCTCAAATGGCCCCACATAACTCGGTGAAAGTTTACACTATATCCTGATCTGCCTGTGTCCCAGCCTCGATGAGACACGTAAGAAAACCTGATCCCCGACCACGAACTCCAAAGGTCATCTACGGTGATCAGCATCTGATTTTTGTTGAGACTGTGCGGTAGCCATCCACTTTAGAATCAACTGGACCTACTCAGAAGTCTCCTGCATGAGACGTGGTCCCAGTAAATCTGCCTCACCTGCCTATGACCAGCACAAAGGTGATCGGCATGGCCTACCATATAAATCCTCATATGGTTCCATCTCAATAGTTTCCTAAAAACTATTGTTATTGGAAACTCGACTAGGGGTATATGCTTCTACCGAGATCCCCCAAAGTCCAGGATGCCTGCATGCAACACATCCTCTAACACCTGAATTGAACGCTCTGACTGGCCATCGGTCTGAGGGTGGTATTCTATTCTCAGAAGCACCTGTGTACCCAGTGCCCTCTGAAAACTCTACCAGAAACGAGAAGTAAAGCGGGCATCCCTATCTGAAATGATAGAACGAGGTACCCCATGCATACGTACGATCTCTCAGATATACAGCTTCCTGAGCTCATCTACTCCGAAGGTCTCCCTGATCAACAAAAAGTGAGCTACCTTCGGGAGTCTGTCCACAACAACCCACACAACATCATTTCTGCGAGGTGACCTCGACAACCCTATTAAGAAATCCATCGCGAAATATTCCAATTTAAACTCCGGAATGGGTAATTGGTGTAACAGCCTAGCTGGTATCTCATTCTCTGCCTTCACCTGCTTACAGGTGGAGCACCTCGTAACAAAACAAGCCACATCTCTCTTCATACCCGGCCAGAAGTACTGACGGCTCAAGTCACGGTACATCTTGGTAACCCCAGGATGAACTTCCAAAGCTGAGGCATGGAACTCCCGCATCAGTTCCTCGCGTATATCCCCTTGAACCCATACTCATCAATGGAAACACATAACCTCATCATTTCCTATCGTCCAAGCAGGAGGAGGGTCCTCACTTTCCACTGAATCCCGTAGGACTAGGCCTTCTAAATTAGATAGCTGTCTTATCCTCACTCTATCTACGAGGGTAGAAATCATAGCTAAATATGAAAGGCAGGTCTGCCCATGATTGTCGTGCACCTCCAGATGCATCTCAGAGAAGAAGGCCTTTAGCTGCCACTCACCACTGGCCTCCTGCACTGCCTGTATCAGAGTCCTCCTACTCAGTGCCTCAGCTACAACATTACCTTTACCAGGTGTATCGGAAAGCTCAAAATTGAAGGACTATAGGTAGTCAACCAACCTTCTCTACCTCAGATTCAAGTCACGCTGAGTAAAGATGTACTTGAGACTTTTTTTGGTCGGTAAAAACCACAAAATGTTCTCCCAAAAGATAATGTCTCCAAAAGTGTAATGCATGAACTACTGCATCCAACTCGAGATCATTCGTCGGGTAATTCCTCTCATGTGGCCTCAACTACCAAGATCCGTACGCGACAACTCAATCACCCTGCATCAACACTGCTCCTATCCCAATTCCTGATGCGTCACTATAACTGTATAGCTCTTCCCTTGCTTTGGAGGTATTAGGATTGGCACTGATGTCAACCTTCCTTTCAGGTCCTGAAATGATGTCTCACAAGCTTCTGACCAAATGAACTTCACACCCTTCTTAGTCAAACCCATCAACGATGCTTCTAAGTGGGAGTAGTCCTGTATGAAGCTTCTGTAGTAACCAACCAACCCTACAAAACTCCGTATCTCAAACACGTTCTTAGGCTGCTCCCAGGAAACTACTGCTCTCACCTTCTCTAGGTCTACTGCAACTCCTACCTTTGAGATGATATGACCCAGGAAGTGAATCTGGTCCATCCAAATGTGGCACTTTGGGAGCTTATCATGTAGCTTATGCTATCTCGGTGTACTCAATACGATCTCAAGATAGGTGGCATGGCCATGTCGAGCATGAGAGTACACCAAGATGTCTCCACGAATACTACCACAAATGAATCCAGATACGAATGGAACACACGATTTATCAGATCCATGAAAATGGCTGGCGCATTCTTGATTCTGAACAGAATAACCAAATACTCGTACAGACCATATCTGCTCCAAAAATCACTAAGAGATATGTCTGATGGTCTCACACGCAGCTGATGATATCCTAACCTCAAGTCAATCTTCGAGAAAAATCATGCTCTACGAATCTGATCAAAAAGATCATCAATCCTCAGCAAGGGATATCAGTTCTTAACCGTCAACTGGTTCAGCTTATGATAATCCACACAAAGTCTGAGGGTACCGTCCTCCTTCTTCGCAAAGAGGACTGGATAACCCCATAGAGAAGTACTGGGTCGGATAAAACCCTTCGCCTGTAACTCCTCTAACTTCCTCTTGAGCTCCTGCAACTCTGGTGTAGCCATCCTATAAGGAGGAATGGACACCGGTGATGCTCCTGGTAAAAGATCAGTAGATAAATACACCTCTCGCTTTGGAGGTAGACATGAAAATTTTTCCGGGAAGACATCCCTGAAACGATCAACCACTAGAGGGAAATCTGTCTGGCAAGTCCCCTGATCATCCAGGTATAAGTTGGAAATCTGGGCTGTGACTCAACCCCACCCACGATGCTCTGGTCCAACTCGAATCGCCTGAACATCTCATTCTCCCTTGTATAGAAACTCTCCACCCTCTCGTGATGTGAAACTCACACTGCGACGATAGCAGTCTACAAAGGCTCGAAAGGGAACCAACCAGTCCATCCCGATAATGATATCATAGCTTGTCATCTCTAAGACATAGAGGTCCCATAGAAATTGACACCCACCAACATCAAGGGGGAAGTCCTTGCACTGGCGCACACCAGCTGTTCTAGTCCCCAACGGAGTGTCTACCGTAATGATATTAGAAGAATAAGATACACAGTGCCCAAAGATCTCAACAACGGGTATAGATATGAAACTATGTGTAGAACCCATATCAAAAAGTACTGAAGATAAGATAGAAGCTACTAGAATAGTACATATGACTGTAGAAGGTTCGAGATCCTGCTCCTGCCGGGTCTATTGCACTGCATATTCCTGCCCAATGTCGTGGCCCTACGATACAGCCTGGCTTCCCTGAGATGTCCCACCCTACTGCCTCTGAGATCCTAGTGTTTGGCTACCACGACCATGACCACCATCTCTTCCTGCACACCCTTACGTATTCCAGTTCCCCGAATGATAAGAAGCCACTAGTCCCGCTCCCGCACATGGAGTCTGCACAGAACCCCTCTCACTAGACACTCATGGAAACACCCCACAAAAGTGCTGTAGATGACCCATATTTCCGCAAGCTCAACACTCCACTGGGTCACGTGGACACTGTGGTCTCTTGTGCCCCTATTTACCACACTGGTAGCACAAGACCAGGCCACATAAAGAAACTGACTTGCTGGTACTGCCACCCTGAGGGAAGTCCATCTGTCTCTTCCTCTTGCCACTAGAAATAGTACCAGTAACTGGTGGTGAACCACCTTGGACCACACCACTAGCTTCCCGCGGGTTCCTCTATGTAATCAGTGCCTGGTTCACAATAGAATGTACTGAAGGTAACCTGAAAACATTCAGCAGCACTCGGATGTCATACCGAAGACCATCCTCAAAACGTCTAGCTCTCAACGTCTCATCACCCACCAGTACAGGTGCAAAACACTGAATCTAGTTAAAGAGAGAAGAATAGTCAATCACCGACAAAGCACCCTACTGTATATTCGTGAACTCTCGATCTCTATCTTCCCTTAGTGTCTCCGGGAAAATGAAGTCATATAATATTGCTTGGAAATCTTCCCACACCAGGTCTCTGTGATGCTCTGACTGGGTGGTAACATCCCACCACCTCTTGGAAGAATCACGCAACATATATGTCACGAGCTTGACCCTATACCCTGGAGGCATCTCAAGATGCTCAAAAATATTCTACATAGATCATAGCCAAGACTCCGCAGCCTGTGGTCTGCCATCTACTGAAAACGTAGGCGGATGCTGGTGCTGGAAGACACGAGTCAACTCGGCCATAGATGTGGCAGCCTATGGTGCTCCCTGAAAGGTCTACATGAACCACATAAAGCCTTCATGGAACTACGCCTCCGTGCCTGGGTTTGGTATAACAGCTGGCGTCACATCTGGCTCTGGTGGGGGATCTACTGGTAGCCCATGGCCCACCATCTATGGAGTATACTCGTTGTCACTCTCTTAACGAACAATGCACGGTTTTCTAGGTGGCATGACACTACAAGGTCAAAATCACGCCTTAGATTCAAGATTAACAAGACTAAAAATGAAAAAACCATAAAGGGAACAAGAAGAAGAATGATTTTCAAGATTTACAAAACAATACTAGTTGGCGTGTATAAAAACTACATGACATGTACTTGAATTCTCTTCCCCTGCCCGGGTCCTTCGACACGCCTAATCCACATGGCTCCCGTTGAACAACATTACACGGCGTGTGTGGTGAAAATTTACAACTTCCCATGTCGTGTGTAACACGACCGACTACTCGGCTCGAAACTACATGGCGTGTTACAAACGCACACGGTGTGTACACCACCCCCATTCACAGCCACACGGCTAAGTCCACACGGTCTGTCCTCGGACAAGACTACACAGCGTGTCCCATAGGTACATGGCGTGTTCAAAAGAGGTGACACCGATCCGTGTTGTTAGTTACATGGTCGAGTCCCCAGGTCACACTACACGGCGTGTTCATCATTGACACGGTGTGTTCTATACCGGAGTTCACCGACCCGTGTTGTTAGTTACACATCCGGACTCCAGGTCAACACTACACAGTGTGTACATCATGTACACAACATGTTTTACCCAATCCTCTCCCTACCACGTGTTGCTGCCCAAACAGTTTGTGACACATGAAGAGACTATACGGTGTGTACTCAAATTACACGAGATGTACTTAAAATGTTCAATTTTATTCCAGAACAAAAGGACATACAAGGTGTTTTTAATGATACTACATGGCGTTTATACTGGGTTTCCAGAAAGTATGCCTTAGAAACTTCCCCGAAACCCTAGAAAATACCGAAAACCAACACCAAAGTGTCAAATTCCGACCGGTGAGGGCCCATACTCCCCACAAATCCAAGAATGACATCTTATCTGTGTTAAAACCAAAACAAAAAACTACTGATCCACCAAATTCCAATCAATGTGGGGCCATACTCCCGAAAAACCAAAGATTGGAATCCATTATTTCAACAGGCTCAAATAAAATTACCCTATCACACAGTAGGTGTTTTATCAGAGCAGCTATCACAACAACATTCTTTACCAGCACAAAAACTATCACAACAACATGAAAAATTTCTAATGCATCTACATGGCACGGAAACTATGCATGACATGATATTTCAAGCATGTGCCTAAATGATGCATGAGATGTCATTCCCTCATCTCATCAGGTTGAAAATAAATAGAACCCATATATATAATATCACAGCACAATCTCAAGTGCGTCACCCAACGGTGAAAACGAAGCAACTGTAAAATTTGAAAAATCAAAAGAATTGCAAAAATAGGAGGTAGAATGGATTTTCCCTGTACATGGGTTAGCTATGCCCGAGCACAACTTATTACCAACTACCGTTTCATCCTATCCCTGACTAAGGCTCCCAACAGTAAGTCAAAGAAAAAAACTCCTCTGATACCACTTTGTAACGTCCCGGTTCCGGGTTCCACTCAATGGGTGCCCCAACCCTGGTTCACCACGTGAACTCAAGCGCATTTCCCCAAATGCTAGAGGCTTTCGACTAGCAGTGAGGGCCCATGTCTGATAGTGGGGAAACTATTCCCTCATTTGTCAAAGTGTAGCACAGCGGAATTTGAATAAAACATACGACAACAGTAGAAGTAGTAAACCATACACAATTGAAATAAAAAACTACATTAGATAATATTGACCAGTATATAAATAATGGTGTAACATGCCTCAAATTCTAATAAAGCATCCAAAACATGTTACACAACATTACAGTACAGTGCAAGTATAGGAAAGAAAAATAGAACAAATAAGCTGGTAGCATCGCGAGCCAGAGCTTAGTCCCAAGCTCCCATACTCCTCAGCAACAATCATGTACCTGTATAAGGTTCCTTTCCCTTATATAAACCTACATCAACGTAATCTGTTTGGGCTGGAAAGAATGACCCAAATTGGGTGTGAGAAATGAATCCCAGTAGGCACCCACCAAAGGCCCGTGCTCAATTGTGTGTAAACATGCAACAACAGTGTGTAGTAGTAAAATGCAACAAAGTAAGAAGTACTCAAAAGTTACTAACCTAATAGTTAAATTGCCATTTAATTATTCATTTAATCCATTTAATATTAGAAAACACCGCACTACATTTCTAAGTAAACAGTCAGCGTCCTCAGACAAACAAAATCTTACCCTCAGGTAATCAGAATCCAACCCGCAGGTATTGCCCTCAGGCGTAACAAAAATTTCCCTTAGGCGTTCGAAGTGTCTCCCTCAGGCACAAAAGTCAAGCCCTCATGAAGAAAAGGTTTCCCTCAGGCTAATTAGTTCTTTGCCCTCATGCTAAGATAACAACTGCCCTCGGGCTAAGCAAAACAATGCCCAAAGGCTAAGTAAAACACTGCCCTCAGGCGCAAGTAATCAGGCCATGCCCAATATATAAACATGCACATTACATACAATTCCTCTAAAAGAAATAGTAATATATAATTTAGACATGGCATACCCTTGGGTATCCCGGCCAAACGGCTAAACAGAGGAACGAACCCCTGGGGTGGTCCTGGATCCAAGCACTGATCCCAAACAACATTTTAATATCACATTTAATTACCTAAACAATTATAGGTATTTAAAATAGCCACGGCCTCATCCACACGACACCCCAACATGGGTTCTTGGTATTAAAAATACCCAAAACACACAGTAGTTGGAAAATTAACACCAACCCACCTACCTTATATGCCAACGAGCGCTATACTCGAACGTCGATCCCAGAAACACCCGATTAAGATGTAGATCTGAAAAAGAAGAAAAACAGATTAACCTCAAATAACTCCCATTAGAAGAAGAATTGGTAAGCAACACGCAAGGAGAAGAGAGGTCTTACCCGTGCGGTTCCAACAAGATTATCCGAGGTGGAATCAGATTCCAGACGCCGGATCGGTGGATATCCCAAGGTTTGGCCTCCCTCTTCCTCTCCTCTCATCCGATTCTAAGCTTGCCCTGTGAACAGGGGAGGCTACTGCCCATTTAAGCGAAAAAAATAAAGTACATGGTGTGTACTTTTATCATTTAACTGTTCCTCTTGCAGCACCGCCAAACTATGCATCCGTCGACATGAGTACACGACATGTACTCCCAAGTACACGGCGTGTACTGTCGCCCAGCTTGTGGTTGCTCCACCACCTTACTGTTTTGGCCTGTCGACTAACTACACAGCATGTAAAGGACCACTACATGTCATGTAGTTGGTTCCTACACCCTTTATTGCTGGCATGGCCACACGCCCCGTGTACTCATCCCACACGGTCAAAAGTACACGACATGTACATCCAAAATTTAGGAATTTTTTCCCATTTTCCTTATTTCTAAAAAACAATTAAGGAATAAGAATATAAGAAGCCCGTACCTCAAAAATAAGAACCGGGTTCTTACACTTGGAGATGGTAAGCCATACGTACGCACACATAGTGATATTTTTTTCATAGGATATTAAAAAAGATGGATATGGTTGTACCATAGTTCTAATAACATCTCACCATGTGGAAGGTACTGAATGTATTATTTTATTATGAAAATAATAGAGAATGAGGACATAGAAGAAGAAAAACATTGAAAGTGGTGATAAAACAATTGCCTCTTTTCTATTGTCTCTTTTGATTTTCACAAAAGGACTCCTTAGGATGGCTTAATACCCAATGTGTATATGATATAATTATATGAGGGGTTTTGGCAGATGAAATTGGATGATTTTGTCCGATCCAATGTGCTTTGAATGTCTGAGTTAAAGAGAAGGAGAATTTCACTTTTATAAGAGATGTGAGGGGAACTTTTGGAAATTTTTGAAATATTAATTTATTATAAATTGATTTTGGGGTTTAAGAAAGATACCAAGTAATTAATTTATAGGAAAATATGATTATGGGTCTAAATACTATCAGAAAATTACTTTTAGAATTGCTTATTTCAGGAAATTATATTTATTTTTCGGGATTAACCCACAGTTAAATAGTTTACCTCTTACCCTGTATTAAAGTCTTTTTATACTATAGTGTTAATTTAGTTACTATAAAATTCCATGAGAAATACTATTGGATCATTAATGACATTTTTAACATTATATAATTCATTTTTCATAATCTTAGAGTTTAAGGATATTTAAATCATTTAATAAAATAGTATTTGTTTTAAAACTCATTTATGACAATTTTGACTCCATTTAGTAATATATTTTTGATAAAGTAATATAAGATTGATTCCTTCAAACCAAAATAATTAAAACATCACTTGTATGAAAATTTCATTCATAAAATTTGTGTATAACATCAAAATGTTCAAATAAAGTTTATTTTAATATTTTTAAATTCATTTATTTGAAGCATTCACTAATAAGGTAATCAATAAATCAACATAATATTAACTAAATATATTTATCTAATGTCTAAAAATTATAAATAAAATATGATGGTGTATAAAAAAAAATTGATTTCAAGAGGATACTTATAGTCATAGTTTTTTCATATGACACTATATTTAATTTGATTTAGTAAAAGACACATATTTATGTTATATTTTCATTTTCATTAAATAAAAAATTCTAAAATGTTATTTTCACACTCCAGTGGCTCCCAAATGCCAAGGGTTCAGAAAAAGGATGCTCATGGTCAAATACATCACATCCAATAGTATTAGGACACATGTTAGGGCAGTTTTATATTATAATTATATTTTTTTACCCTAATTTACCCGATTTACCCATTTACAATGGTGCAACAAAATAATAACTAATATTACTAATCATAATGTCCAAACATTAAAGGTACATATTTAAAAAATTAAGAAATTATGATTACAAAAATTGAATCAATTTTTCCAAAATTGATACATAGAATGGGAAGAAATTAATTACAAATTAATTCCCTTAGTCAAAACCAGAAAAAAGGTTTTTAATATGTAAAAACTATCAAAATAATGACATGTGTTTATATTCAATTTAAATTTGAAATTACATAGATTGAACTAAAATATATTAATTGATAAAAAAAAATCTAATTATAATTTAAATCCTCTAAAAAAAGCACCAAAAATTCACCCAAACTATATATTTTTGTCCAGCTTCTAGAGAAGAATATAATTTCATCAAATTGAAATTATAATGGTGTCAAATATTGAATTTAAAAATGGTTATCCATTAAAATTCAAAATAACATATTTTTTTATAAAAAAACTCTTAATTTATCTAAAAAATTGAATTTGTCTTTATATTATGTGTAAGAATCACATTGGATGAATGTTAAAATTATATGGGATATATATAAAATTCAAAATGTGTTTAATATTATTCATAAACACTTTTAAACATCTAGTTTGATAGGTCATGGTGTGCTTGAACTCGATTTTGCGTATAACACATGAAATTGAATTATTTGAAAAGGAAGTGTATTGTATAAGAATTTAGTGTTACATTATCCTCACATTCAATAAATTTCATCCTTATAATGTAAACTCAGGATTAAAAACTACGGGTTTGGTATTTTATTATATCATTGTTGAAATCCAACCACAAAAAATGGATTAATGAAACCAATATTTTAAAATAATTGTTGGTAAGTTTGATGGTAACCAAAAATAACATATACTTGGGTTCCATGTAATAAAACATTGATATTAAAGAAAAATATAACCATCATGTTCTGATAGAGTGTGATAAAGAATATTATTATGAGAATGCTGAAAATTTGAAATCCTTAAATCTAGGATGATCAAGGGACCATTTGATTCATCACAAAAGAAAGTACTAGGATAACATTTTTGGATTTCAATATTATTTACCTAATTTTAAATAACATGAGGTGAAATTATTACATGATTTCAATAAAATATAAACATTAGTAATTCCTTGAACTATTTCCACATCATCTATTTTTTCTGGAAATGAATTTTAATTTTTCCTTTATAATGTGTTGGAAGATAATATGATACATAAATATAATGATAGGTCATTCTATATGTATCAAAAAACATTATCACGGGTTATCACATATTCTTAAGTCCACCTGTAGTGATATAATACACTAATCAAACAAATGCCTACTAGGATATAACATATACAATACATATATTGAATACCATACAATCTTTCTAAAAATGTAAATATATAACTTTAAAAAGAGGTGAACCAAATCAGATTCGCATTTATCTCCCATATCTAATAAGGCTGTTCTTGATTGTCACATTCTAAACATGTGAACACCTTTATCATGTATTCTCTTTAGTCAAGGTAAGAACATGAATTATCAGATATCCTTATTGAAAACATGATTTTTTTTGGTTACAAAACATAGTTATTTATTCCTTATGTCCCAAAACGTTGTACACTTTATCCATGATAGCATAACCCAACTGCCGACAAATCGAAAATTAGTTCTCAAGAAAATAGAATCATCTAATTTACTTATTCAAGTCCAAGCTATCTTTTCCAAGATTAATTATCATAACATAAGTAATATATTAAGGATTATATTTACCTTAATCATATGTTCTCCAAATATAATCATTCCCTTAACTCAATTTTCAGGTCCATTATAATTATTCAAAATATTCCTAAAAATCATTACAGAAAAACATAAAATAAATACTCTTTATATAATTTACTCATTCATAATTCATTGATCCAGATACTAAAATACTTTAATCCTCCCAATTTAATGGTTGGAATAGAATATATCCTTCCATGGTTTAGGGGTACATTCTTATTTCTAGGCATTGAGTTGTGTAATGCTCATGATTTACATAGACGAGACATTGAACTCCATAATAATTTTTCACTATATGAATCTTTTTCCAACCAAGATAACATCTTCCCCTCCATTTGAGGTATTTCTCAAGGTTCTAATTACCTTACTCTTTACATGAAGTTAGATGAATTGTCATTCCTCCATGATTCTTAAAATTAGAACATTTATAATCATTCATCATCTTCTTATGCAGTGTGTAAGGAATTTCATAAGAGATCACATTGTAAATCATATATCATGATAACTAATTATGCATAATCACATTATATTTATCTCAAGTCATTATCTAATTTTTTTTCTCAAAATCACAAGATTTTCCATCAAACTCAATGTTAATCCAATTCCTTCTCGATTCCTCTATTAAAAATTACAATAAACAACTAGGTGAGAAATAAATCTCATTAAATATAACCACATAATCAAGGGAAGGAACTTTCAAACTAAAAAATATTTACTTTAATTCTAGGTTATCCAAGATTGTTAAATAAATCCTTCAGGGTTCTTCTATACTTATCCTCAAGGTATATCATAGGGTTATAATCCCTTGTATATGTTTTCAAAATATATTTCCATGGTTTCTTATAAACTTCCTATACTACCAACAACAACACTTGACCCAAAATCCCCAAGCCAGTGCATTATTTCAATTGATTGGAATGATTACAAGGAATCTAATCCTGATTGAATGCTCACTCTAGATGTCCTGGAAAATAGATTACATATATGATATTTAAATTACAAATTTTATCATAAAATACAGCATAAATAATACTTTTAGAATTCTGTTATTTCTTAATATTAACCCTACATATCAATCAAAAAACACTTCTTGGAATCATGAAAAAATAAAACATAAGAACGGGGTGAGTTTAGATGACAGTAAGGAAAAATAATAAAGCGGAAGCTATCATAAATTGGTATATTCATTTAAGGAAAGAAACAAATCCAAAACACAATCCCTTTAAAACAATATCTTTAGAAATTTAAGGAAATAATAAACCAAATATTTCTATTTAAATATTTAGATGGATATTATTCTAGTAGAATAATAAGATGTATAATAAAAAACTGTCCCCATAATGAGGGAATGCATAATGTTGGGCATCTTAACCGCTTCCTTTATGCATCATGAAAAAATAATACCAAAATATTCTGTCAAGGCCTTCTACCAAGACACAACTTTGTCTCATGAAACTTACTGATGCATATAGGGGCTATCACGTGCCCCGCCCATCACTTACTATGGCCAGTGCATTCCTCATATGAAATGGTTGAAATATAACATAAACATTCATATTAAAACTAGAATAAAATATGTCAATACTTTAACAATAAACCATGAATGGTTTAAAAATAGCACAACCACAATTAATCATACTAAAACTAGTTCAATAAAATATGGAATATTTTAATATAATAAATCATTATAATTTAAGAGTAATATCTAGTAAAGGGTGATGATATAGTAGGAAATAATTAGTAAAATTCTTTGAGAAAAATATCCCCTTTTCATGAAATAATTTAGAAGTCACTGAATTTATAAATGAATTTATTTGAAAGTTATTTTTTAATAAAATTATCCCATTACAAATTGAGAATGTTGAAAGGAACTAAAATTTTAAAATAATAACTTCCATATAAATAAATAATTAAAATAATTTTGAAAAACATGGATAGTAATTTAATAGATATAGAAAAATAAATCATTAAAACATTTGAAATGATGATCTAGTTAAATAAGAATTTCCATAAAACCATAAAAGTTTCCTTCTAAAATTGATTTTATGAAACATTGATATGGATGATAAATATGTCCCAGTAAATACATACACATAAAAAATATCGAATAATAATGAGACTGAGGAATTAACACTTACTTTTGGTCTGATACTCTCTGTGAATGTCTGAAACTCTTATATAATGGTTTTAAACATATTACTAAATTCTACCAGAATAATAATTATATTTATGATATCTTATATGATTAATTTAAAACTATTTTTCCAGTTTATTAATAATTTTCAAGTTAATGAAATATTTTTTGTAATAATTTATTTATTTATCTTATATGTTTTGACTTATTATACATTATCATATCAATTAGATCATGATTAATTACATAAATAATTGATAACATGATTTATTTATAATTTATTTTCTATATATAAATGTAGATAATAAATATATATATGATATGGAATACACTGTATTATGTAGACAGTAGATCGTACGTACGCATGAATGATATTTCCGTTTTATGATAATATTGAATGAATGTAAGTGAATGATATATATGTGTATATATATATCATCATAGATGAATTATTATGACATATATTTTAATATTATTGTCAATATTGATTCTAATAATCATTATTGGATGGTGAACATTATTGATGAGTCTCATTGCATCGTGGATACAGTAAGCTATACGTACACACGCGTGGTGGTGTTATTTTTCATATGATGGTTAAAAGGAAGAATATGGTTTTCCAATAACTATAATAACTTGTCATCATATGGAAGGTAATGAAGATATTATTTTAGTATTGAAAAAATAGATAAATATGAAGTAGAATAAGAAAATAACTTTGAATTTGGTGATAAAACAATTACCTCTTTTCTGTTGTCTCCTTTTGATTTTCCCAAAAGGACTCCTTGGGATGGTGTTATACACAATTTGATGCTTGTAGTATGATATGATGGAATTATGGATAATAAAAGGGTAAGTATTGGCCTAGAAAAAGTGTTTTGGAGGTGTGAACTAAATAGAAGGAGAATTTCCCTTTTATAAGGGAGGTGAAGGTCACTTTAGGAAAATATTGAAATATTAATTTATTATAAATTGTTTTTTACATTCTAATAGATACAATGTAATTTATTTATAGGATAAGATATTTTTTTGTAGAAATCATATTATCCAATGATTTTTAGTCATGGTTATTTCATGAAATTAGAATTATCTTTTGGGATTACCCATTAGTTAAACAATTTAACTCTTATCGTGTCTTCTTATATTTTTATACTATAGGGTTAATGTAGTTACTATAAATTTACAAGAGAAACTTAAGTGGAAAATTTATGATAGTTGTAAAATTATATATGTCACATTTCATAATTTTATATTTTTAGGATTTTTATATAATTTAATAAAATATTATATGTTTTAAAAAAACATTTATGTCAATTTTGATATTATTTAGTAGTTGATTTTTGTTAAAGTAAAAAAAAATTTTAACTTCGAACAAGAATAATTAAAACATCCTTCATATTTCAATGTCATCCATAAAATTTGTGGATAGCATCAAAATTTAAAATTACATTAATTTTAATATTTATAACTTCATTTATTTGAATCATTTAATAATAATGCAATCAATGCATCATCATTCTTTCATAACTACATGTATATGTCTAATGTCAAAAAATTATAAATAAAATAAAATGATGTAGCGAATATTATTATCATTAAAATGACTATTTATAGTTTTATGAATTCTTTATATTACCCTATATTTAAATATATTTAGTAAAAGATACATGTTTATGATATATTTCCCTTTTTATTAAATTTTATAATCTAAAATGTGATTTTCACTCCCAAGAGGCACCAAAATTCCGAAAATGTAGGCCTGTGGATGATCATGGTAGAATATATCTCATCAAATAGGATTAGGAGACATGTTATGGTTGTCTTTTATTAATATAATATAATTTCATTACCCTTATTTACTTGACTTACCCTTTAACAATGTTAAATAAAAATAATTACTAAAGTTACTATTCATAATTTAAAAAATAAAAGGAACCTATTTAGGAAATTTAGAACATCTGATTCCAAATATGGAATCAATTTTTCTGAATTCAAAACACATAATTGGTAGAAGTTAATTTAATATTAATTCTAGTTTTTAAAACCAGAAAGCAGATTTTTAAGAAGTAAAAACTACCCGATGATTGACATGTGTTTATGCTAAATTTAAATATGAAATTATATTCATTGAACTAAATTTTATTATATGATATAAATATAATCTAATTAAAATTTTATAAAACTAAATTTTTTATTTTAACATTATATATTAATGTGATAAAAAAAGTTGGTTTCAAATAAAATATATTATTTTTTACTATTTATCAAAATATAGCAGTTATCAGAAAAGTACTAAAAATTCATCCAAAATATTTTTTTGTCCCTCTTCTAAAAAAAAAATTAATTTTTTAAAATTAAATATATAATTTTTTCAAATATTATTTTTAAAAATGTTTCTCCATTAAAAGGCACAAAAGAATTTTTTTTGGAAAAATACTTCTTTTATCTAAAAAATTGAATTTTCCCCTATATTCTGTTTAATAAACACATAAGAGGAATGTTAAATTTATATGAGATATATATAAAATTCGAAATATTTTTAATAATATTCATAATCACTTTTTAAATGGATTGTTTGATAGTTTGTGGTGTGTTTGAACTCGGTGTTGTGTACATCCAATGCAATTAAATTATTTAAAAAGGAAGGGTACCGTGGAATATTAGTATGATACAATTCATATCACGTAATAAAATATTAAATTTCATTTCTCTTGATTCATTATTAATAGATTTAAAGGCATTTATCTTATAATTTTTATCTTTAAATATCAGTATTTATTCCTTTAAAATCTAAATTCCCAAATAAATATAACATTTCAATTAAATATTTTGATTACATATTTTTTTTGTAAACGTGTTTTATAATGATATTATTTTTAATTTTTTAGAAATATTTATATATTTAATCCATTATTAAAATATACTTCTAAAACATATCATTTTTTTCACAAAAATAAATAATAGTAATATTAGAATATGATTCATATCCTATACTATAATCAAAATTAATACATATCTCATTCATTGTTGTTTTCATCATGTATATGTTATTTTATTCTATATAAATTTTATAGTTATAATTAATGGAGACATAATACATAGTGTAACTCCATGAAGAAATAAAATGAGCTTTACCCTTTAATATTTGATTTCTTATCATTAACATATGTCATCAATTTTGGAAACCCATACATTATATTTCCTTTTTTCTAATCCCATATCTTGTTCATTCTAATAAATCATCAAATTTATTACTAAATATTTTCTTACTTCACATTATTTCATAATTAAGATAATCTCTTATGGGTCACTTCATAAAATATATCTTTACATTCACATTTAAAAAAAACATTTAATAATGTTTGTTATTTCACCATTTAACATTCATATAAGGCATATTAAGAAGAATTAGTATAATTATTTATAGTAGAAATAATTGTAGAAAAATTTTATTTAATGTTTTACCCTTTGGAATATTCATTATCATAAACTCATACTAATGGAATGAATAGAAATTTTCATCAAAATAGTACTCATTAAAGAAAAGTTTCACTTTTATATTTCACTTTATCTTCTTGTCTCTTTTCTATAGAGACCATGAAACCCTTTCAACCTTTAGTACATTTTATAGTTCCACTTATAGTAAACTTTAGCTATCGATGATACTAGTAAATCTAAAGATAATTTGGTTCTTGAAATTGTGTTTTTACCCATTAAAAATTACTGGTGCTCTACAAGTATCATTCCCAGTTGTGTATGTTTAATATTTTCAAAATCGTATTGTGTAACTTTAATTATTCTCAATAGATATGTAGTTTTATTACATAATGATACAATAATGAACAATCTATGTCTACTAGTACTGTATAATATAATATTTACTTTTTAATTCATAACATAATTTTCCATACCATTACATACAATTGTACTCAGGTTAGAATCTAGTAACTAATATGGTTTCATAGTTATCGTCCAATGATCAATACCAAATTTTTTAGTAATTCCTTTATTTATGATTTCTAATAATTATATCATTTCCATAAAAATGTAGTTTCTTCCTTGGAAACAAAATATTGTTTTATATCCTTATATCCATCTTATAAGAAACCTATTCCATATATTGTTAGGAAAATTATATAAAAGTTTGGGATAAGATAATAAAGGAAATAAAATGTATATGCAAGTTAAAAAACATCTGATTCTTATTGTTAACCTAGTTATGTTGAAAAATTAGATCTAGAGGGATATTAAGGGATAATTTAAAATTATTTAAATAATATATAAATAATGTTATATGATTTAATATATAAAAAATAATTTTTCCATGGATAATAGGAACCAAGATGTTGTGTCTTCAAAAATAAAATATAGTGTAAATTATAAATATATGATTATAGTATTTTAAAGAATTTAAGTTCGAATGATCTTATATATACTCTTCACTATAGTTTAATGTAGGGAGAGGAAATGTACAAACATAAATCCCCAGTTTTGGAAGGTAGTGATATATTTTCACATGACCCTCTTTTTCCTCACTTGGATAAATTATAAGGAAAAGACATTCCATTCTACAGAAAAAATGACAATAAAGAACATGAGTTCAGTGAGAGATACAACTTGATACATGTAACATTTATTTAGGATTTATAATTGAAAAAAATATTTAATTTGACAATATAATAAAGTAATGAAACATCCCATTTTGATAATAAAATAATTCAGCAATAAAAAATAATGTGAATATCATATGACCCATGTTGATGTAGCTCATTCTTGCATTGAACAATTCAGAAACAAAGTATCAAATATTAAATCCATCCTATGGTTATATTAATAATGTAATTTATAATAGAAAATATTTATCATAAACATATCTGAAATGTAATATTTTGATTCTCTTAAGTTATCCCTCATGAATAATATGTGATTGTATCACTTGTTCGGTGAATTTATCAGGTAATTTATATATCTAGAATCAATTTTTGATCAACTTAACAGGGTCATAACTAATTTTTTTATTCATTAACATTGTATCTTCTCAACCATGTGGGTTTCTTCAGAAAAATCACAATCTACCACAATTTAAAATAATTCAAAAAATGAATAATTACATGTAATGGTTTTCCAAATAAAAAGCATAGTTTAAAAATTTATTTCCATGATACCCCTTAATCAAAACATTCCAAATCACATAAAATATAATTTCAATATTTTATATTCCATTAAATTTTTTTAAAAAATTAAGAAACCAGCTTATTATGCAATAAATTTAAATATCAAAATTGAGTATATTTTAAAGTTTTCAAAAACAAAGTGTCACAATATATAGTTCCTGTAAAATTCTTTTCTTATATGCATGAAAATATTCTAATGATTATTTATATAAAAAACAAAATATTTTTTAACATCATTTATTCATGAGGTTAGAAATCCCCATAACCTTAATTTAGTATATCGGGTGAAAATACTTATACACATTAATTGAGCTGTAAGGAATAATTGGAAACAAAATAATCAATTTATAATTCTTATATAATCCATAATTTATTTAGGAATTAGTATGATCTACACTCTCATTAACAAAATTCCTATTTTTCTAAAAAGAAACTAACATAAATTTCTTAAGGTCACACATGAAAATATTTGTTCGTATAACATTTAATTATAGTCAATATTTTCCTAAAACAAATTTCATTTGATTTCAATAATCATTTCATGTGAAAGTGATATTTTCATTATAATTTGAAATTATTTTTTCATAACATTAATATTTCAAAATTACTTTAATATACATTTCATATAAATTTTTTAAATTCATATGACATTGAAAAAACCAATATACCTTAAAAATAATTTCATATAACTTAAAAAAACAAATTCATATGTTTTTAAATTCCGTGAAAAAACACAAAAAACATAATATTCTATAAATGAACATTATAATCATAAACTACACTAATAATAAACAATAAGTGGTTTAATTAATATTATATATATTAATGTAAATAAATTAAAACATTTGAAGTATTTTAATAATATTATGAGGTGTTTTTAATAATCAAATAATAATAAAATAAACAATAATACTAAAATATATTTATATATATATAACATATCATTAAAAAAATTGTAACTACATTATTATTATGACATGTATTTTTCATTTTATGATTATAATTATGTGATTTTATGTTTCAAAATGATATAGTATCTTATTTATATTTTAGTGGTTCAATATGTACTCCTAGGTATATAAGTTATAATTTAAAATTAGTAAATGTTCTTTATATAGAAAACTCATTAAATATTTTTTTGAATCTATATTTAACTAGTTTAATTCATTCATGATCATATTATTATCCCTAATAATTCCATTAGAACCTCAGTACAAGTCCCCAATCTATATATATTGTGGAACATTTTTAAGTTTAATGAGAATCTAGTTTAAGGGATCTTTTCATTTCAAGGATTCATCATTACAAGATAGTTTGAATGATTATTAAGTATAAATGGGTTGGTTTAAAGAATAAGTTAATAGTTTTGTTTAGTTGAGGAGGGGCACAAGGTTATAATCATGACGGAAATGTTTATAATCATATTAACATAATTTAATTACAAAAAAGGTAAATTACTTGAGATCCAAATAGATTAAAATTTATTATTTATTCAAAATAGTGGGATATATAAATGATTTTAGAAACTTATTCCTTAAATGTTAATGGAAAAAGGGATTTAATTGAACTTCCATTGATAAAATGAAAACATCAAAACTCTAGTCTTAAATGATGATAGATGAAGTGAACAATATGAATTGTTACAAATCAAGGTATGTTTTGAAAGGATTCTAAAAAAATGAGTGAATAGATACTAATTTAATATTCTATATGGGGGAGAAGTAAAAAATAGTCTCGAGGTTCCGCATATTTGTTTCCTTGAAAGGAATATATTATGAAAAATTAGAATAGAAAATAACATTAAATATTAATAAATTTTAGTAATAAATATTGATACAGAAATCATAATGATTACATGAATTCAAAAAGAACAATTTCACGTTCCTTCTTAATAAAATCTGTATCAGGTAATAAAAAATATTGATTGTGGAATAAGAGGGTTTATAATTTTATTAAATAAACAACATTTAGTATAATTTAATTCTGATAATTATTTATAATAAAATGCTTTTTTTATTATATCGGATTTATTGTACATATCATATATATATATATGATATGATATTGTAAAAATCATAGATTAATAATATATTATATTTTGAGTGGAAGTTTTCTAAAATAATTAATATGAAAGAACATGGGGTAGAAGAATCAATTTTTAGGATAGGGATTTATTTATATAGTTAGAGCCTAACATCAATGCATCGATGGTATTATTACATTGAATTTATTTTTTGATGATTAAAAATGATTGGTGAAAAACCTAGTCCACCCTACTGCATGGTCACTTCAACTCATCAACATAAAAGGAACTCAAAAAGGATGATGATCAAAGGTATATTCCAAGATTATCCTAATAAATTGTGGAAAGAAGTATTATTTATGTCATGGGTTTTATAATACTATAAAATGTTCATATTGATGTAATTTTCAGTAGGTTTATTTTTTAATTCCTGGAAGGATCATTGAGAATCTGTGAAGTTTATACTCTGACATATTAAAGGGATCATATGATAATATCCATTTTTTGAATGGGTAAGCCACTTCATGATATATGGATGTATAATTTAGAGTATATTTTGATTAATATTGGAATACTGTAAGTGTGTGTTCTATCATAGAGGAATAATATGTTTCTAGTAATGAATACAACAAAAAATTTGATCACCCTCAGCCACAAAATTTCAGTACATTATAACAATATACCCACAGAATTAGATGATTTATATAAGGATCTACTAGGAGAACAAGAAAAAATGTTCAAGAAGGGAATTTGATTTTATAAATCGTAGATTAAATTTAATGTTGTCAATAATAATAAATTTAATTCAAGGATAGAGAATATTTAGCTAAAATAAAACATATTCCATTTTATTATTTGACATGAAATATTGGATATATATAAAATTAATATGAGCGATAATCTAGTAAATATGATGATAGTGGAAATAGTCATGTGAATTTGGGGATGGTGTTTTGCCTCAGTGGTACATGGATTGTAAATTGTTGTTTGAGATTATTATACTTCAAAATGGTTAAATGAGATAGAGATTTTAGATGCTCGATAAATGAAAAGAGACTGATATTTTATTCAAATATGTGATTATTTTTATTTTTAACAAATTTTATGGAATCTTTACTATTCAAAAATACAGTTATTTAGGTGTATCATTTTTGAAACTAGACAATTAGGTTATGGGGTTTTTGGGAGATTGAATGATGTCTTAATTGATAGTTTGGTGCTTTCAGGTGGCAGAGTTCTGATTTCAACAGTATCAGCAAGTATGGTGGTTCTATAAGGATAAAGGGTGAATGGTGAAGAATGAATATTATCAAAAAATGCATTCAATACATTGAATAGTGATAGACCTTGTGGTCTGAGTTTTTTATATAACTAGGAGTTCCCAATTAGAGATATGGTTGATTAAGTATAATAATGTAATTAATAATAAAGTTATAATAAATAATTATCATCAATAATTAATATTTATGATTAAATTATTATTTATTAATAATTTATATAATTATGAAATCAAAACAAATGATAGTTTAAAAAAATTATTAAAAATGATCAAAAATAAATATTGAAAATGTTGTTAATTAAATTTATTAATAATTAAAATCAATGTTTTTAATTATTATTCAATAATAATAATAATATTATTATATGATATGGGTGATTAAAAATAAAAATATGCACAAGTACCCAAAAGACTAGTTAGGATTGACCATGCACTTCAACCAATGTGCTAGTCTATTCCCATGGTAGCACATAATTTCAATTTAATTGGTCAATTGTCTCATTATGATGATGCATCTCAAAATCCAAATTTTCAATGAGGATAAAGACACTAGTGGAATGTAGGTCCATGAAAGGTGATTAATAATAATTAATAAAAAAATTATTAATAATATTAAAAACTATTAATAATTAATAGTTTTATTATCAATTCATTAATAATTATATAATTAATTACACCATTTATTACAATATTAATTATTACTAATTATGTTATTAATTATTATTAATTAAATTATAAATTATTTTATTATTAACCATTATTTATTGATAATTACATTATCAATAATTAGTATTTTTTATTTCATTAATTTTATTTTCCTTATTATAAATTATTATTATTGACATTTAATAACTATAATTATTATGAAGAAAACATGGTGTTAGAGTGGTATTTGGTTATGGAACTTCAAAAATGAGTGTAGGTACCAAATCAATCCCAATTGAATTTGGACCATGTATTGGGGGTCAATAGTTTCTTCCCACACACGTATGTGTTGGACTGGCGATTACTGCATCATCATGATTCTTACAGTAGTGTGCATGGAGGCTGCACGTACATATTCATGTGGAGTTGATGATGGACCATGAAGTGGTATATTTAAATGATAAAAAGATGGCTGACACTAGTTGTGGAGACCACTCACAGGGGATGGTGGCTTTCGAAGTTTGACTAGATTTGTGGTAGCTGTGGGTGAGCATGGGTAATGGTGGGATGAAGACCACTTGCCTTGGGGGTGATGACAACAAATGATAATGGTGGGATTATAAGTGACCAGGAATGGTCAGGATGTAGTATTAGATTAGATGAGTGCCACATAGTTCAAAAGAAGTGGCAGACCATGTATATGGTCTGGGCTCATGATTGGCTATATGGAGCAGGGGCATTTAGTTATGTTTGGGTCCAATGTTTGATTGTCCTTCGACCATATTTTTTGGATATGTTGGTCCGATTTTTTTATATCAGGACAGTGTTCCTTGAACCTTTGTATGTGTTAGCCTATGGTCTATATAATGTGTTTACATAAACTAGAAAATAAATATGTTTTACCTTTTTATATAAAGAGTCTGCAAACCCAAATTTATTAAGAAAAATAATTTGTTATTATGGGACATGTTATTTTTATTCCTACACATACAAGAAGTGGTGTGAAATAAGGTGACATGGATGTGGTGATACTTCTTCTTTGTTATACACTAGATGATGCATGGGATGATATAGAAAAGTTTGGGTTGGTTGGATTGGGACACAGAAGGGAATACATGCATGAGTCTCATTCATGTAGTGTGGAGGGAAATCATGACTTAACTTTTGTATCAATAAATTAAGTAATAATATGGAAAATGGTTACTTTGGACCATATAATGGCCTTAGCATCATTGGTCCTTCATTCCTTAATTTTATTTTACTACAACTATTTTGGCGGATCATCCCATTGGGGATATGACTTATCCTCCCATCCTATGGGAGTGGGTGTATGTATTTAGTTATATTATAAGCCCAATAATCTAAATAAATATTTATTATTAAAAAAATAATTATTGTTAATTATTATTAAGTATTATCAATTTCATTATTATTAATATTGTAGTTTGAGTTTCCCCAATGAAAAGACTCCCATGTTCATCTATCGGCTTTATGGATGCGCCGATTTTGGGGTAAAGATGATATCGAGTCTAGGATAAGTATAAAGTCATTTTAATGCGTGGTGATTGAATGTTGGTGATGGTCGGTTAAGTTATGATCACTAGTTAGGACTATGGAGGTAGTGGCGATGGGTGTAGACTCTTGGATGGTCGGTGAGGTAGACATGATGAGAAAGAGCATTATAGGCATCCAAATATTCTAAGGAGTTCATGTCATGTTCTAATCCTATGAGCCTTGGGTCTTAAGGCTAGATTTTGTGCCTTTGGTTCCATTAGGTATGAAAAACTTCTATATTAATTGTATTCATTCCATAGGTCCTTTGGGAAATATAATTTTTATAAATGTGATATAGGGGTGCATAAAAAAATTATTGGGGGGGATAAGGCCCAACCACTGGGGTACTTGGGTTTGAGAATTTGTTTCGGGGTTGTAATACACAACACTATTAATAAATAATTAATTATATGATTATATATCATATTATTTTTAGAGTACATCAACATAAAACCCCTACTAGAAATATATTGAAGACAATTTATTCTCCTGAAGCCCACTTCCAATAAGCCATGGGTTGGAAACTGTCATCAAGTGTGTTTAACTTAAAATATTGGATGATTTATCCTCTTTATCCCCATTATAGATAAAATAATCCAATAATAAAAATACTCTATTGATAATATACTATGAATATCATGTAAAAAAGATAATTGTAAATGTAATTTCATACAAATCAAAAGATTATATAATATCCAAGGACATTACTAATAAATTATTTAGATCCTAAAATATAGTAACTCCTCTACCCCAACCTAATCATCATGTTATCATCTAGTTGGTTCCATATAAACCTATATATATTCCATTGAATTATAATATATATGTTTATAATATGAGATTACTAGTATATTGAGTAGGTTACTCCCTTGAAATGATTGTTTCAATGTGGAATAACAATACTAAATCACTAATAATTATATATTAAATCTATTTCATGTCACATCTCAAATGAACTACAATCACATATCACCGAAGACTAAATCTAAAAATAAACACACAACCTATGTATAGTCAATTGTAAAAAGTTATAAATTGAGTTTTCACATAACTACTTACACAAAAATATGATGGTCATCATATCCCAATGGAATACATATTCGCACTCATTTCCCTTTCCATGTATACAAACAAAAACCAAATATTGTAATGAAATATAATTAAATAATTACATTACTCTATACCATAGTAATGAAGCACAAACTAATTACATTTCCACTTAACAAGAATATAATTCATATCCACATAACCACTACCCCAAAAACAACAAACTACATCCATATAGATGAGAATGATAGAGGTAGTATTCATCCATCAATCTCAAATACCTCGTAGATGTTTATGGTTATAATAATACCCAAATCATTATATTGGTGTCAATTATGTAATATGAATAGGGTGGTGTGGAGTAAGGAATAATATGATTTACCATTATATAGTAATATCACAAAATACAATCACAAGGTACACTGCCTTTCAAAAAAGCCTCTATATCCACCCCATCACCAAAAGAAAAAATTATTTTTAAATAACCACTACCATATTTAAACACACAAAAATACACCACATCAACCACACCAAAACGTAATAGGGTTACATAGAAATTCTTCCCATTATTAATATTTCATTCATTAGTTTACCCTTTTGTTCGATATTTCATTATCCACACCCCATATTATTATCTAATATTAAAAAATATAATAAAAATCATTTATCCAAATTAAAAATTAATTTAAAAATTATAGATTTTCAATAGTACACTATACAAATCATTCATAATTCACCACTTTCAGTAATTTTTCCTCTATGAAATCATGTATCAAATATAAAAAAATCACAATCTTAATAAATTAAACCATCACTAAGTATAATCATGACATTTCCAATATAATCCCATCAATATTACCAACATAATTTCATTTATTTATTTTATAGGTATCCATATATCATGAAACTATAATAAAATATCCATAATATCCTTACTATATGATCAAATCAACTAACTATATCAATCACCTTTTGTTCCAAATTCAATTATATATAATTATAAGGCTTATACATACTTCACAAAAAATTGATCAACCACAATATAATATTATTTATAAAATATGAAAATAATAACCATATTATTTCATATACCACACTAACCACATATCACTCTCACAATTAAATTTATTTTTCTAAAAATTTGGACGATCAAAAAAATCCACCCAATAAATTCCAAATCATGATAAAATTACATTGATGTAAATAAATAAAAGAATACTTTTTTTAATCATTATCCTAAAATAAAATCTTAAATCATCAAGGAATCAATGGAAAATATCAAATCAAATATACTACCATATTTGAAATATAATCCTCCAAAAATCCTAGATTCCACCATCTATATATCAATTTGTCATTATAATATCAGATAATCCTCTGAATAAAATCCCCAATGAAGGATAAAAAAGAAAAAATATATAATATTAGAGTAATTGTATTGTTGATCATGAGAGTTTAAACTTATGATGTAAAAACCCTATGAATAATCCATGGTCAACATGAATAACCACATGAACCCACCTAGTAACATAAGAGGAAAATAGGGAAAATAAAAATTCATGATAGAAAAGAGGAAGGTTAATTAATATTTAACTTTCACTAGAAAAAAAAAATTAAAAGTTTCTATATGATTCATTTTTCTTTGGGTAATTCAATAATTATTTTATAACCATAGTGACATAAACCCTTTATCTCCTTAAATATTTCAAGTCATTATCTTGACAACCATATAACATTGACTAAAACCGTGGTGTGATAAAAAATCATGGAATAATTTTTTTTTACCCAAAAACCATGTGAATGAATTATGATTGATTGATTTTTTATCCATGGTGAAAATAAAGATTCTTTTTATCTCTTCATTCATGAAAAAGGTCCATAAAATTATAACTCTAAACATAATAATCAAAATAAAAATTTATTCTAATTAAATCTATGATTATAAATCTATGATATTTTATTCTCTTCATGGTGACAAAAAACAAACATAAATTATCCTCCCATAGAACAATGACCTCCCCACCATGATTAAGGCCATAATCATCACTAAGGATAAAAAAATGTTGTTATGACAATTAGAAATGTCTTAGTTTATTATAAAACCAAAAAATACTCTTCTTCTATAATTCACAACCCATTCTCAAATACACAATCCTAATCTTAAAATAATCACAATGTATAAGATTAGGAAAATATAGACATTTTCATGAGATAACTTTTAAATTATTCTTTCCTTCATGAATAGAAACAAATCATTGAAATATTATAATAACTGCAAAACATAGAAATCATTTACCATAACTCTCTAACAATAATCTTGTGATAAAAAATATAAAAAATAGAATAAAAAGGGAAAGGAATGTATTAATCAATTATATTAACAATAAAATATATATTTCACTAAATAATAAGTTTCAAAAGAACATCTAGTACTATACCGACTTCTATAATTCCCATGCACAAGTACATTCCTCTTAGACACCATGACATCATAATCACATTAAAAGTGAATGGAATTTACTTACAACTACTTCTATAAATGATCTTGAATCAACACTAGTCACTCTATAAATATTTCTTCCTCCTTAATATCGATTATTCCCTTACTAATGAAATGGGGTTCATCATGGAGATACATATGTAATTTTGACACATTGAAGAGATATTAAATCAGTGCTTCTAGGTTAGATGATCCAACAAGTAAGATAATTTTTCATATCACTCAAATACCTTGAATGGTCTAATAATCCATTGAAAAATTTACTAACAAAAAAATATTCCATGTTATCAATAATGGGGAGAACCCATTAGAAGCACCTAATTTGTAACCATATACCCTAAATGTTTCCACCTATGACTGACATAAAACCATTGTTGAAACTAAGATGATCTCATTCACTCTTAAGTAAAATTAATGCTCCTTATTAAATCTGATTAATGTTACAATACATTTTCTATGAAATCTTAATCGAAAAAACATGATCAACAAGCGTCTTTTATGATGCCACTAATGGTTCCATGCAAACAGAAAATTGATAGCCATTATAGTAAAAAAATCATCAAAAGTTAAATAGTTTACCCATGAACCAATAAATTGAATAAAACATATATGAAAAATTAATATAATTTTAGGATCATCTACTATATATTCCAATTAGCATATAGGTTAAATACCATGTCAAGGAATCAGTTTGATAAAAAATAATGTTATTGATAAATCTAACATCACAAAGACAAATAAGTAACTCAGGTATAATACATCATCCAAATAACATTTTGATGTCTCTCAACCTCCTTCAAAAAATTTATTACAAGAATTTTGACACCACCTCACCCTATAATAGCCCAGAAATGAGCCTAGATTTGTATTAAATCCATAAAAACCTAGATAGTATTATAACATCGAAAATATATAAGAAAACTCATCACAAAATTAATTGATATATCCTCCCACATCATTTTAAGAAAATATATAGGTGAATAAAATCCATTTGGGACATGATAATTGAATTTAAGACATAAACGAATGATAAACTGAGAGAATATTTCAATAATAAACCTCATCCTACCTTACCACAAAAAATTTTCCTTTAATTATTGATACATCGTTAAAATAACTAGATTTACTTCTAGTGGTTAGATGTTATACTATTGTAAAGCCACATTTGAAATTGGTCATGAAATGAATAAATATTTCAAGAACTATCTCCCCTATGAAATCACCTGGACCTTTATAGAGTTTTAGATAAACCCTTGAATCCCAACTTTGATACAAAATGTGTTATTGAAGAGAACCAAGGGTGTATAACTAAAAATATATAGAAGGGATTTAAATTTATAAATTAACAATCCTCATCAAAATGAATAATGAAATACATTTTTTAACCATAAAATATTAAAAATATATATAAATTCCTTTCATTTTATATAATGTAATGACAGAAGTAGAAATACAACCCTAAAATTTGACATCACTTTTATACCTAACGTAATGTTTAAAGAAAAATAAAACTAAATAAATCCCCAAAAATATAATTCATTTCTATAATGTTAAGGTAACCTAACACTACCACTGATTCTAATCAGATAATATAAAAACTATTTATATAATTCTACTGAGATAATTTAAATATACATATTACATTTCCACATTAAATTTTTATATGTCCATTTGTGCAACACCCTGACCCCTCTAGACCAGAGATGGTGCATTACATGTTATATTATAATGGTTAGAAGGAATGAAAATCCCGAAGGAACGATCATTTTAGTAGTCTTGAAGAAACTAGATACATATATGTAACTCAAATTACATTGGAGAAGGTGAAAAAATAAAATACATAACAAAAATTAAAAACTGCATCCACAGGAACTCAATAAATGATCTCTTATTCACCACCTGTTGATGGTAGACAATGAATGGGGTGAGCTCAAATGCTCAGTAATGGTTACAAATGGAGGAAGAATGAATCAATAATAACTGAATTGTAATCAATTTTTCATAATCAATATGGCATGGTGAATAAATGAAAAACTCACGCCATTAATTAACTAAGAATGAAACTACATCCATAGGTTTTTTCATAGTGAAAAACTCATAGATAGTTATAAATTATAATGAATAAAGAGAATGATTATTAATTTCACGTCATGTATCTATCATGTTATACAATAATTTAGTAAAAAATGTTTAGTTTTGTGGGTAGAAACCCGTCAGAATTTTTGAAACAAACTCGAAGGGTTTTTCGCCAAACTGATTTGTCACATGAGACCTACTGATGCATCAAATGGGCTATAGAGGGCCCCAGGTACCACTTCATGTCCAAAGAATTATTTATAAAATTATTCAACACATGAAAAATATGTCTTTTCAATATCAGTATTGAGTAGAGTATACGGATTCATCAATATTTCTATAATTAAAATAACTTTCCCAATAAAAATCGTATGTAAAATGTTATACAGTTTAGACAACAAACATATCCCTGAAATGAGATTATTGATATTTAATATAAATATAATTTCAAATGAAAGTGGATCTCAAATTGGAAGTAGTAACACCACCTAAGGATTATTAGGTGCACATACAAAGTTATTCACAACAAAAAAGTAGTTCAGACAAAGTCTCTTACCACAATATAATCGGTCGATCAAATGACCTGAACATAATATCCCTCAAATGGATCATTTTATAACATGAATATAAATATAATCATGTTATTATATATCAAATGTTAGCACACCTATATCACATACATGAAATAAGTGGAGAACTATGAAAATCTCATAGAAATGAATGTGAGATGAGAAACCCCTTACCTTTTGCTCGAGTGTGTTCTTAATTTGTTTTAATGACCTGAATAATCAAATTTATTTTAATTAATTAATAAGTAAATAACCTCTTATACATGTAATTTATTTATTATAACCTTATTAGTTTCATTCATGGCCCTTTTAATGTGTTTAAGAGGATCAATTTTATTGTTTTGTAAGCATTTTCATCCTTGGCCCTCATGATTTGTATACTTGGTTTCATGAATGGAAGTTCATTTGAAATCTGGGTAAATATCCAGAGTTTTTAATATATATTATTAGTGAAATTAAAGACTTATAAATTATTTTATAATTATTTTGGGTTATATACCAAGATGATGGTTAATTTGATAAATGTTTATTACAGATATTTGGATTAACATGGCCTTTTTTTTTAGAGTGAACTTGTTTTGTATTATTATTTCATATTATGTGTGTGTAAAGATTCCAGAAAATTAATGAGATTAAATATATATATTTTGATCTGGATCAACCATTAAAATGGTTTCATGACCAGTAATGAAGGAGAAAGTGAAGAAAAAAACCCCACCGTCCACAAAGGGTATAAATTGGATCCTCATGGACGTTGATTTCATTTATAAAAATAAAACGGGGGAGAAATAATATTGATGATGGTTATTCCATTAACATGATATAATCCCATTATATATATGATACTGGAGTTTATCATGATCATTTGGATAGAGGAGGTGAGGAGAGAAAAATAAAATAGATGAACATGAAATTGAAAGAAAAGTTGAGAGATCCCTTATGAAAATTCGGCAGCCTAACAACGTCAATTAAAATTTCATAAAATGAAATGATGAGAACAAAAGGGTATCTCCTCATATTGAAATAAAAAAGACAGTAAGAATAATACATAAAATCAAACCCCAACATATGAGAATGGAAATTCAAATAGATAACCTAAAAGAAGTGTCGACTAAAAGAAGAGAATGAAGGATTCCCTTACCTTGTAGAGTAACTCCTAGATCTAGAAGGATGGGACCTTGGGAGATTAATGGAACCTTTAGTGGACTCCTAGAGAGGTATAAACAACACATCTTTGAAGATGAGGGATTTTTAATGAATGAAAATCAATATATTAGTGGGTATTTATAGAAAAAGAGAGGTAGTTTTTTAATAATTTCAAAGGGACACCTCATTAGTTGTTTTTGCCTAACCATGGGCTTGCCCATAGTATTTTCCCATGGTTTCATCCAAATAGGACACCTCATATCATATGACACTGTAAAAATGTTAACCATACTTTTATATTTAATTATTACATCATTATGATGTTATTAAACTATGGAATACTCAAAACTGTATTTTTACTATTCATGAAAATTCATGTATTTTAGAAAAATCCCAAAAATTCACGCTAACCATTTATTAGCGTGCAGAATTTAAAAATGAAATCCATTTTTTTAAAATATTTTTCTATGTATTTTTTATTTATTTTTTAAATAAAATCATTGATAATTCTAAAAATAACTATTTTAAAGGTATAATTAGTTCTATATAACATTGAAAAATTAATTAAGATCTAATTATCTAATTACCTTAAGAAAATAAAATATTATCATCATTTACTATTTATAAGGGTCATATTACTATTCATATTACTATTCATAATTGTATGTTACTATTCATCAAAAAATTCAGTTGGTTCTATCAGACCCCAAATGACTTACTGGTCACAGCTCTAGATGACCGTTTTTTGAACTTCCAAAACATAGAAGTGGAAAATTTATGTTTAATGGATAGAATATAAAATTCTCCTCTAATGATTTGTTTCACAAAAGACATAGTGCCACATGATATATAGGCTATTTAATGAATAGTAATTATTTTAGAGCAACATACCATAAAATATTTGTGGTGTTATAATATTCCCTCCTTTAGAAATTTCGTCCTCGAAATTTTATGTATAAAGCCCACCAAAAATATTTCGGTGTTTTTTCTTCATGAAATCCTCTAGTTCCCAGGTTGCTTCCTCCATATTCTGGTTCGCTAAACAATATTTACTAGACAAGTTTTCTGATTTCTCAACTCCTGCTCCCTTGTGTCAAGAATCCCAATAGGCTATTCACAGTATTACAAATCAAGTTTGAGTTCTACTTCTTCATAGGTGAGTACATGCATTGGGTGTGGCATGTATTTCTTCAACAATGACACATGGAACACATCATGGACTTTGGAGAGACTTGGGGGAATTTCTAATCAGTATGCTAAAGCTCCGATTCACTCAAGAATTTCAAATGGTCCGATATTCCTGGGGCTCAGTTTCCATTTCTTACCGAACTTTAGGAAACCCTTCCATGGAGATACTTTTAGAAAGGCATAATATCCCACTCAAAATTCCAAATCCTTTATCTGGTTGTGAGCATAACGCTTCATCCTACTTTGGGCATCTTTAATATGAGTTTGGATTGTCTTCACCTTTATCTCGGTCTCTTCAAAAAGTTTTGGGCCTATAAGTTTCCTATCTCCAACTTCATCCCAACAAGTTGTAGTTCGACATATCTTTCTATATAATGCTTCATATGGAGCCATTTCAATACTAGAATTTAAATTATTGTTTTATGAAAATTAAACCAAAGGCAATTATTGATCCCACATACCTTGGAAGTCAAGAGAACATGACCTCAACGTAACTTCTAGAGTTTGAATAGTCCTTTCAGGTTGTCTGTTAGTTTGGGGGTGATAAGAAATAATCATACGAAGCTCAGTATTCAAATCCTTCAGGAGGATTTTCCAAAATTTTTATGTAAACTAGGGATTGTGATCAGACACAATCGATAGAGGTTCACCCTGAAGTCTTACAACTTCATTAATATAATGTCTTTCCTGGTGCTCAAGCGGTAAATCCTCTTTTATATGAAATAAATGTGATGATTTTGTGAGAAGATCAACAATTACCCATATTGCATCATTCCTTCTAGGTGTCCTTGGTATTCTGGTGATAATTTTATTTTTATCCCACATCCACATATGAATAGGTAGAGGTTTCATCACTCCTTTGGGATGTTGTCTCTCTGCCTCCACTTGTAGACAAACTAGACATCTTGACACATAGTCAGCAATTTCCCACTTCATATTATGCCGCCAAAAATATCCTTCAGATCTCTATACATCGTGGTGCTACCTAGGTGTATAGAGAAATTTGAGCAACGATAACCATCTAATAGTTCCCTTTTTAGCTCAGGTATTGATGGAACACATAACCTCTCCCCAAATTTTAGAACTCATTCTTCATACACAATGTCAGCCAGTCTTCTATTTTTAACTACAGTAATATTCTTGTGCAGATTCTCATCATCAGATTGAGAGACTTTTATCTTCTATAGTAAAGATTGTTAATCATTCATTTGATAGAGTAGTGATGTTTTCAATTCCATAAAAATTCCCATATCCATCTTCAGTAGATCCATGAATATAGTATCTCTTTCAATACTCATTTGAGTCAAAGTCCATGATCATTCCTGCTTAATGTATCTTCCACCTTATTATCCTTTCCAGGGTGGTAGTGTATTGAACAATCATAATCTTTGAGTAACTTGAGCCATATTCTTTTCCTCATGTTGAGTTCTTTTTGTGTGAAAATGTATTTCAAACTCTTGTGGTCCGTATAAATCTCACATCTCTCTCTGTAGAGATAATGCCTCCATATTTTTAGAGAAAAGATTATGGATCATAACTCAAGATCATGAGTTGGATAATTTTTCTCATGAGTCTTCTACTGTCTTGATGCATAAGCAATAACTTTATCGTTTTGCATAAGGATACAACCCAGTCCATTCATTGATGCGTCGCTGTATATCACAAATCCATCACTTCCAGTTGGAAGAATCAAAATTGGAGCATTGACTAGAAATATTTTCATTTCATAAAATCATTATGTACATTCTTTTCTCCACACAATCTTAACTCCTTTATGTGTGAACATGGGTAGCGGGATAGCCAGTTGGGTGAAAATCTAAATAAAACGCCGATAGTAACCTACTAATCCAATACAACTGCATACCTCAGTTATTTTTGTTAGTGTGGGAAATTCATGGATTGCCTTTGTCTTTATAGGATAAACTATGATTACATCATTATAAATAATATGACCTAGAAAAGAAACTGATTGAAGCTAGAATTCACACTTGCTAAACATCCCATATAATTTGTTTCCTCTAAGAGTTGTCAGAATAACCCGCCAATGATTCTCATGGTCTTCATAGATTGTTTATTATAAAATGATATCATCAATGAATACCCCAACAATGTTATCAATATTTTCATTGAAAACTCTATTAATTAAATCCATGAAAATAGTTGGTGCCTTCGTCTGTCCAAAAGTAATCACCTTAAACTCATAGTGCCCATACCTAGTTCGAAATGCTATCACAGAAATATCTTCCTTCCTCACACGTAGGTCCTGATATCCGGATCGAAGTTCAATATTCAAAAAGTAATGAGCACGAGTAAGTTGATCAAATAAATCATCAATATGGGGTAGATGATACTTTTCTTTATTGTAATAGAAAATATGTCCCTACAATAAATGAAAAGACTCGTGGATAAATCTTTCTTCTTGACAAAGAGGACATGGGATCCCCATGGAGAAACACTAGGTAGAATAAAACATTTTTCAATCAAATACTATAGTTATTTATTTAGCTCTACTAATTCCATAGTGGCCATTCTATAGAGTTCTTTGATATAGGTCTTGCATCAGGAATTAAATCAATAGAGAACTCAACTTCCGACTCTATAGGATGTCCATGTAAATCCTCTAGAAATACATCAATGTACTCTTTAACTATGTGCACATATTCAATTTGATGATTTCATTCCTCGCCCATATATATTGGTTTATCATCCTATCCAAGTATTTAATTCAGTAGAGCTACTGGGGTTGGTTGTAGATATGAATCAGGTGGCAATGTTTCTGCCCCAAAGAAAAGGGATTCAACACCATTTTCATGAAATGTTAATTCCTTCTTCTTACAATAAATATTTTCATAATAATTTGACAGCCAATCCATACCGAGAGTTATATCAAATTCAATCATTGGTATGATGATAAGGTTAGCAACTAAATCATGTTTTGGTGTCTGGAGGGGAACTAGTCAACTTGCCTTTGTTTCAATGATACATCCCCTTAGAGTTTTGACAGACAACTCATTTATTAAATCAAATTGGGAATATCTAAATTTATTAGAAAAATGAGATGATACAAATGAATGTGATGATAAAAAATCAAATAATGTGTTGGATATGATTGAGGAATCAATTAAAGTACCTTTCACCACGTCATTAGGAATTTCAACCTCTGCAGTTGTAATGGCATAGACTCTCCCTTATTCTCTTGGCTCTTTCTGAGGCATGTTTCCTTGGTGCTTAGGATATTCATTTGCATAGTGTCCCATCTCTCTACAATTGTAGCAATTAATATCATTGAATTGTTTCTTCCCCTTTCATTCATCTGATCGATAAACCTTTTCTCTAATGTTATAGAAGACTCCCTTGCCTTTCACAAATATTCCAAAATGATTCTTTCCAGAGTTCTCACATAATGGGAATAGCTTCGTTCCCTTTCTCTTCTTTGGTTCCTCTCCTTTTCCTTTTCTTTTAGAGTATCGCTTCTTATCTTGGTTCCATTTGAAAATATTTTATCTAGAAAATTCATTCTCTGTTTTGATGACACTTGATAAAATTTCATCATATGATGAAAATGATTGAGAAGCTAGTACCCTTCGATGACATGGCTTAAGACCTTCCAATAAATGTTCAATATTTTCTTCCGAGTCACGTACATAATATACGGCACACCTGGCCTGCCTTTTTATAGTAGCCTCATACTCTGCAACACCACCTTCTTCCCTTTGTTTTATTCTAAGAAAGTTCTTTTTCATTTCGGTTCTTTGACCATGAGGGAAATATTTTTTGATGAATATTTCCATTAAATCCTTCTATTCCATGTCGACTATTTATTCTTCCTCTGTGGTATTCACAATTAAGGACCACGATTGTTCAGTGTCACCCTTGAGATAATATACTTTTAGTACTACCTTTTCATTTTCATTTCATCTTAATGCCACAAATATCTTTTCAAGGGACTTGATCCATTTCTCAGCAACCAATGGGTTAGTAGTCCCACTAAATGATGGGGGCTTCTGCTGCGTGAAACGATCCAACACAGGTGTGGAATGGTTATTTGTTACAAGCTGAGTATGTTTTCCCAATATGGTCAAGATCAGATCTGCTCCAACATTGACTTTATTAACATGCTCTGTAGGGAGATCCCTACCTTGCCCATGAGTATTGATTCTCATTCTTCTATTATATTCCATTTCTAAACAGTGGGATACAATAGATTAGTTTATGAATCTCAAATTGAAAAGAACTGAACATAGATTGAAATTCTATGCATAGAGAATATTATAAACATGGGTTATCTGAGGAAAATTTTACACTAAACACATTCATAATGGCTTGTAAAGAAAATGTGAATTATCCTAAGTATATCCCTCAAGAGTGTCATATCCAAGAGTGCATCAAGGCCCGTTGTCATGCACCTTTTTTCATTCAAGTCTTGCTCAAATCAGTGTTTTTGGGTTTTACCCCTAGATACAACTATGCCAGAGCCACCTCTACCTACTCGTATCCATACTGGGATGTATTTTCTAGAAATATTCACATAATCTATTTCTTACCAACACACAAAGATGGTATTGTACATTTACCCTCAAATACTATATTAGGGCTTAATTCCCTACTATATATTTCCTACAATAGTTTCCATGTTTTCTACTAAACTTCCACTAATACCAACTGTAACAACCCGACCCCTCTAGACCGAAGTCGGTGCATTACTTGTTATATTGGAATGGTTACAAGAAATGAAAATCTTAAAGGAATGAAATGTTTAGTAGTATTAAAGGTACTATATCCATAAATGTAACTCAAATTAAATTGGAGAAGGTTACAAAATACAATACTTAACAAAAACTAAAAACTGCATCCACAGGAACTCAATAAATGATCTCCTCTCAATAACTTGTTGAAGGTAAAAAATGAATGGGGTGAGCTCAAATTCACAGTAAGGGTTAAGAATGGTGGAAGCATGAATAAATAATATTTTAATTGTATCCAATTTGACCTAATCAACACGACATGGTTAATAAATGAAAAACTCACACCATTAATAAACTAAGAATGAAACTACATCCATAGATTTTTTCATAGTGAAAAATTCATGGATTGTAATTACTGATAATGAATAAATATAATTCTTATTAATTGGATGCCATGTATATGTCACATGATATCATAATACCGTAAAAACTATTTAGTTATCTGTGTAGAAACCCATTTTTTTTAAATAAACTCGAAGGGTTTGTCGCCAAACTAATTTGTCTCATTAGACTTGCCGATGCATTGAGGGGATATAGAGGGCCCCACCCACCAATACATGTCCAAATAATTATTTACACATTTATTCAATACAAGATCAATATGCCCTTTTCAATATCCATATAGAATATAGTATACAGATTCATCAATATTTCCATAACTAAAATAGCTTTCGAAATAAACACCTTATGTAAAATGGTATACAGTTTAGAAAACAAACATATCCATGATATGAGATTATGCATATTTAATATAAATATAATTTCAAATGAAAAGTGATCTTATATGGCCAGTAGGTACACCACACAAGGATTATTAGGTGCACCATACAAAGTTAGTCACAACAAAATTGTAGTTGAGACAAAGTCTCTTACCACAATGTAATCGATCGAATCATATGACCAGAACATAATTACCCTAAAAAGAATAATTTAATAAAATTTATATAAAAATATCATGTCATTATATATCAAATGGAAGTAAAAATATACCAAATACAAAAAATAAGTGGTGAACTAGGAAAATCCCACAAAAATGAAAGTGAAATGAAAAACCCCGTACCTTTTTCTCAAGTGTGTTCTTCATTTGTTTTAATGACCTGAATAATCAAATTTATCTTCATTAATTAATAATTCCAGAACCTCCTATACATGTAATTGAATTATTATAACCTTATTTGGTTCATTCATGGACCTTTTAATGGTGTTAAGGGGTTCATTTTTTTTTTGTTTTGGAAGCATTTTCTTCCTTTGTCCCCATTACTCGTTAACTTGATTTCATGAATGGATGTTCATTTTAAATGTAGTTAAAAATAAAGAGTTTTTAATATATATTATTAATGAAATTAAATATATATAAATTATCTTATAATTATTTTGGGTTATATACCTATGATGATGATTAATTAGTTAAAATTTTATTAAAAATATTTGGATTAACTGAGCCGTTTTGTTCATAGTGAACTTGTTTTGTATTATTATTTCATATAATGAGTGTGTAAAGATTATAGAACATTATTGAGATGAAATAAATATATTATGATCTAGTTCAACCATTAAAATGGTTTCATGACCAGTAATGAAGGACAAAGTGAAGAACAAAACTCTGCCGCCCACAAAGGCTATAAATGGGAACCTCATGAACGTTTATTTCGTTTATATAAATTAAAAAGGGGAGTAAGAATTTTGACGATGGTTATTCCATTAACAATATATAATTCCAGTATATAGATGATAATATATTTTATAAAGGCAATTTGGATAGAGGAGGTGAGGAGAGAAAAATAAAATAGATGAATTTGAAAATGAAAGAAAAGCTGAGAGATCCCTTATGAAAATTCGACAGCCTAGCTTCGTCGCTTAAAATTTCATAAAATGATATGATGAGAACAAAAGGGTATATCATCATATTGAAATAAAAAGGAAAGTAAAAATAATACATAAAATCATACCCCAACATATGATAATGGAAATTCAAATAGATAACATAAAAGAAGTGTCGACTAAAAGAAGAGAATGAAGGATTCCCTTACCTTGTAGAGTAACGCCTAGATCACAAAGGATGGGACCTCATGGGCTTAAGGGAACATTCGGAGGACTCCTAGAGAGGTAAAAACACCATATATTTTAGGATGAAGTATTTTCTATGAATGAAAACGAATGGATGAGTAGGTATTTATATAAAAAGAGATGTAGTTTTTTTAATAATTTCAAAGGGACACCTCATTAGTTGTTTTTGCCAAACCATGGGATTTCCCATGGTATTTTTCTATGGTTTCAGCAACCTGGGACACCTCATGTCCTATGTTACTGCACACAAGTCTACCATACTTTTATATTTAATTATTACATCATTATGATGTCATTAAACTACTAAAAACTCAAAACTGTATTTTTACTACTCATGAAAAATTCATGTATTTTAGAAAATTCAAAAAAATTCTCTGTAACCATTTATCGAAATGTAGAATTCTAAAATGAACTTCATTTTCTGAAAATAATTTTCTAAGTATTTTTAATTTAATTTTTAAATAAAATCATATATAATTTGAAAAATAACAATTTTAAATGTATAATTAGTTCTATATCACATTGAAAAATTAATTAAGATATCATTATCTTATTACCTTAAGAAAATAAAATAGTATCATTATTTACTATTTATAATGGTCATATTACTATTCATATTACTATTCATATGTCTATGTTACTATACATCAATAAATGATGTTGGTTTTATCAGACTCCAAAGGACTTACTGGTCACAACTCTAGATGACTGTTTTTCAAAATTCAAAAACATTGAAGTGGAAAATATATGTTTAATGGATAGCATATAACTTTCTCCTATAATAATTTGTTTCAAAAAAGACATAGCGCCTCATACAATATAGTATATCTAATGAATATAAATTATTTAAGAGAAACATACCATAAAATTTTTGGGATGTTATAATATGAATGATAAAAAAATAAATCAATATAGAGTAATGGAAACTATCAATAAAACATATATCTTCCCAAACCATATATCCAAAAGACAACCATAACATGATTTATAACCAAAATACATTCTAAATCAAAAAAAATTAACCAAATTATGACAATACATAACCAATAATATAGAAACAAATACCACAATTCCATATCATTAACTGCTGAATTTTCCTCCCACAGAGACCCCACTGTAATATCACCAAGTATATACAAACCCAAAGGGACCTGAAAGTAATATCCTCAACCAGTTTTATTCCCACATTTATCTCTATATAATATAATAAATTAATGTACTACCTAGGGAGAAATATCTATAATATCACTTAAATATCAGTATGAAAACCATACTAAATGAATCCATTTCTTGAAAAACGAACTATTTTTCACCTACAGGAACCACATTGTAATATTTTCATGTATATGTCTACACATAATGCCACTATTAATATATCATTGAATTTTTATACTACAATGGGTACCCTTAAACCATTTATTGATCAATCCCTTATCCATAGTCAGTGCATATCACTAGTTTTCTTATTGTACACCCTCAAAAACTCTTCCCACACCAACCTACACTGATTAGGAAATTGGCTTACACTATGCAACTCTCATTGTACCATGTTTCCACCCATAAAGAATCTATGGTCCTCAACATGCATGATCAAAACCACGCATCACATATCTACAATGTAAACCCATAAATAAAACAATGAAAATCAGAAATATCCTCATAATATATCTCCAACAGATCTTTATGCCTGTTGGCGCCAAAATATTGAACGAAAAGAAGGGATGGAAAAGAATCCCCTCTCGCTGCCTCGCGAATCTCTGACGCGAAGCACCCCCCCCCCCCCCCCCCCCCCGAGCATCATGGCTGCTGCGAAGACCGTGAGGCAGTAATGCTCCGCGAACGTCCTAACATTCACTAACCCGCCATGAAGACCGTGAGGCAGTAACGCTCCGCGAACACCCTAACGTTTGCGAGCCCACCTCGAAGACCATGAGGCAATAACGCTCCGCGAACGCCCTGACGTTTGTGAGCCCGCCGCGAAGACCGTGAGGCGGTAACGCTCCATGAACACCCTAATGATCGCGAGCCCGCCACGAAGTCCGTGAGGCGGTACCGCTCCGCAAACGCCCTATCGTTCGCGAGCCCACCGTGAAGCACCCGCCACCCCTTCGCGTCGTGTGTGTTCTATATCACGGCACCCATTGCCTATAAATACTGGGTTCCCCTTGAGACCAAAAGGGAGGACGATCTGACCTTTCGACTTCCCAGCTCCCGAATCGCGAAGCACCCTTCGCCCCCGGGAATCATGAGCTCTGCGAGGTACTTCTACTTCGTGATATGCCTTCTCCTTGTCCCTTCTTGAGCCCCTCTTCTGAGAGGGATGCCCTTCGCGAATCCTAAGGGAATTCGTGAAGGAAGGGGATTCTCAAGGGACCCCAGGCAGCCACGGAGCATTTATGACTCGAGAAGCACCCATACTGTACTAGTGATCCACATGCCAAGTCAGGGTCACTTTACATAGCGAAGCACACTGCTTCCCAGAACCTTACTTCACGAGGCCCGTCTTCTTCACGAGGCAGTGCTCCGCAAATACTATTCCACTTCGTGAAGCACCTCCCATTCACACCCTTTCCCCGTGCTAAGGTCGAGGCACTCCACTTCACGAAGCATACTCCTTTGCTTGGAAATTTCTCTTCCCGTGTGACCATCTAGGTTTGCACGATGTGATTTCAAAATCCCATTGACAACACCACCCGTAGCGTTGCTTCACCTAATGCTTCCTCGCATAGGCACGCTTACAGCTATTTCTTCTTCGCATAGCCACGCTAACGTGGACCCCTCGATGGTTTTCTCCGTGACCACCCTTTACCATGGCCTTTCCAGTGCCTCCCCTCCCCCAACGAGCAAAGACTACCGGTAATGTATGTCCTAGGGGTGTGGAGTAAACCCACCTCGTCCGAGCTGCAGGACGTTAAACTACCAAGCACCTCGTCCTCAACACATGATGTTAAACTGTGATCCAACCCTGTGCCTTGCACGCAGGGTCCCCCCATCTCGGACAATATTTATGTCACTCGTCTCCACGGGAATGGAATCACCCTCACATGGGATGATATCCTCCTTCTCGGAGTAGCGTATGTCCACGGGAGAAGGGAAACCATCCTGGTATAAGCCCCAAGCCTCTCTTGCGGAAGGTAACACCCATGCACCTCCGTACTTCCGCACTGCGAAGGCCAGTGAAGGGCGCAATAGGGAATGCAGATCCTTCTATATTTGTCCCCAAATCCCTCTCCCACCGCGCTTTGTCACACTTCGGGCCTCCATCCTAGAGTAAGTCCCAGCACCATGGGCCGCCCAATGCGTAATCCCCTCTTCGTTTCTCACGGATGCACCCTTCGCGACGTGATCGTCAGGTCTCTGCTGCCTCTTGTTTCTCACACCGAGCATGACTCACGTGGGCATAGAGTAAGCATTGGCCATGAGAACACCCCATCCATCATGACATTAAACTATGTTCCATCCAGCATGACGTTAAACTGTATTCCCCCATCCGGTATGACATTAAACTGCACGTCCATTTGAACTACGAGGTATTTGATCCATGTCAAGGCATGGTACGTAGGAAGCCTCCATGAGGTTCAAGACCACCACCCATCATTTCTTCACGTCAGGTTCCTCCTTCATCCGTCATGACATGAAACCGCCATTCTAGTCCGACGGCAATCCATTGTTTCCTACCCGAACAATGAGGAATTTGATCCATGTAAAGACACGGTACGTAGGAAGCCACCCTGAGGATCAAGCCCATCGATCATCGGACTAAGGTCCCTTCTTCACATCGATTCTCCGACACCCAACACCATCCCTAACTTTGAGGAATTTGATCCATGTCTAGACATGGTACGTAGGAAGCCTCACGAGGTTCAAGCCCACCGCCAGTGGACCCCCGGGTTCACATTCACATCGGTTTTCCGACGAATCCCCTTTGAACTATGAGGTCTTTGATCAATGTCAAGGCATGGTACGTAGGAAGCCTCCCAGAGGTTCAAGCCCACCACCTATTTGTCACTCCAACATTCTTCACGTCAGGTCACCAGCACCTGGGCAGCTTAGTGTGTAATCCCTGCACCATCCAGACCAAGGTCCTCACTCGCGTCGGTTCACTGACACACCATTCTGAACTACGTGGACTTTGATCCATGTCATGGCATGGTATGTAGGAAGACTCCATAAAGTTCAATCCCATCACCCGGTCATTCCGACCTCGCACACGTCGGTTCACCCCCATCCCGCATGACATTAAACTATATTCCACATTCCACTTAAACTACGGGGACATTGATCCATGTCAAGGAATGGTACGTAGGAAGCCTCATGAGGTTCAATCCCACCACCAGTGGACCCCCGGGTTCACCTTCACGTCGATTCGCTGATGATGCCCATCGGGCCAAGGTCCACCCTCACGTCGGCTCGCCGACACCATCCCGAACTACATGGACTTTGATTCCCTGGCACAGGGATTTGTAGGAGGTCTCTTCGATGATCAAGCCCAATCTCACTGTCGCCTTTGTTATAGTACCATATCAATCCCCCTCTGCTTCATCCATGCATCCATCATCCACCCTAATTCTCACCCGGACCACCATATCCCGGTGAGATCATGCCATTCCACTCCTCTTCACAACATTTTGGAAGCCACCCACGGGTTGGCCCCGATTTCGGCATCCCTTCAATTGAAATTCATCAATCTGATCCACTCCAGCTAGTGTTTTGATGAGGCTAATCCATCTCCACTGAACATTAAACTCGCGACCTACCTCGTGACAAACATGGGATGCCTGAGGAAAACCTCAGAGGGAACGCCCGGGCATAACCATCTACACTAGACGTTAAACCTGCGACATACCCAGTGTCAAACATAGGAAGATGAGGAAAACCTCAGAAATATGCATATGGCATATAATTCCCCATGCTCGGTGTGGGATTCCTCGAGCTTCCACACCATCGAGAAGCCCTATGACAAGGGACAAAAGACAGGCACGCCAGTTCCCCATCATTCAGACACACTACTGATGCCTCGACATGACTAATCCTCCGACTGAAGGTTGCTACCCTGACCGGACCCTTTGGAATTTCCTGATAGAAGTAGTGTAATTAAATGGAGTCCATGGAAACATGGCACTGGGAAGAGTTCCACAATCAATGTATTAAATCTATGAGGGAGACTCGGACTAGGTGACGAGTTCCGAGGAGGAATCCACAGAAGGAAGAACCGACATCCCATCATCTCGATTTCGATCAAGGGGCAAACGTCCCTGAATAAGGAGCGAATGCTGCCTACCCTTAGAAAGTGGGAATGTGGGGTGACATCAGCGCGTCCTCCATAGACGGATGCAAGCGCTCCGGCGAATGCGTCGGAAACAGAAATGGTGAACCCGACGTGAAATTATTCTCCTCAATGTGGAGATTAGTAGCGTTCAAAACACCAGTAGATTAACGTGTCACCGGATCCAGATATCCGGCGCCGGGTCCTGCGAAGAAAATTACTGGCCTAGCATGAAACTCACCGAATGTTGGGGCAGTAGAACGTGGGGCATTCCGTTCTGAAACGTGTTGGTGTGGATCCCTCTTACCGATGTGGAAAATGGAATGGAGCTGGGGCACTGGTTGTCAATCTTTTTCATCGCAGTGCTGATGAGTTAATATCTCCGTTTCCCAGGAACCAGGTGGCTGCTATGGAGACACGATCAACACCCACTCGCCTACGCAGGGGTGGGGGAAATACCGGCATAGCCACCCCGCATGCCTCCACTGCCGCCACAACGACCTATACATCCATGAATACGGGGCGCCCACATCCCCTCTCCCCATCAGAGATCATCCAGTGAAGGGTGATCAACAACCTTGTATGCAGGTACGAGGAGGAAGGGGTCATCCCAACTCGGGATGTAGCCCACCTGGAAATGGAGGCATCTAGGCCCCGCCGTCAACACCGCCCTCAAAGGCCGTGCAGGGAGCCCCTGCTCCCCACCCTAATGTTCAATCGTTTTGGGAACCTGTCCCCAGAACGCCTCAACAACTCCTCGCCTTACGCTGATGAACCGGGTGTTGTCCGGCTCGGCCCGCTCAGATTACCAATCTAGGGGCTCCAGGCAAGGGCTCCCATCCGGATGCGTCAGCGTCGCTGACTGGATTCACCAAAAGAGCAGGTAGGCTATGCCCCTTCACCACCTACGCCAGTTCATCTAACTCAACGTCAGCGTTGGGCCCAAGCTGAGGATGCTCAACAAGGGGCGTCAACATCAACGACTACTGTGGACCGAGGCACCACTGAAGTGCATCATGGATTCCCTGCACACACTGAGCAGGGGCACTCTTTCACCTGACCAGGACCGAGGCTCCAACCGCCCCATGGGTAGGTCGGGTTGGCCCTCGAGGTTGCAGTCCTGAGTGGTGATTGCCCCGAACCAATTAGTGGTAATGTCACCCCGTACGAAGGGCCTCCCCGTACCACTATTCCACATAGCATGTGCCTTCCCCGCTCTGAAGCTTGTCACGGAGTTATGCCTCTTTCTACCCCCATATCAAAGGAAGACCTTCCCCGCGGCAGTGACGCTCCCCACGGAAACCTCTCCCGCGCCCACCATACAGGGTATGGAGTCCCTCCTCCTGCCCCCGACCTTCGATGTGAAGGCACTGCCCATCTGGTACCTCTCTAACTTGGGGGTCCTACCTACATCCTCTCTGCAACTAGCGAAGGTCCTCCTCGCCCCAGCAACTCGAGGAGTGAGGGTGAGCCTCGCTCCGCCCGCACCAACCATGGATTTCCTCCCCATGCTCCTGCTGGTTCCAACAGAGGTTCCGCCCACATGGGTGTCGTCCATGGAGTCCCTCCCCATGTACCCTTTGACATTTTCCCTGGTGCCCCTCGCACCCCAGTTATCTCAAGAGGGAACCCTCTTCGCCATGGCGTCAGCGCCACCCCGAGACCACATGTTGAGGATCAACCTTGTCCCGAAAATCCATCTAGGGGAAGGAGGGTGGGCTGTCGCAGCCACAAGAAGAGTGATGGGAAGGCCCGGGTTGAGATCAAACCTGGCCGTTTCTCGGATTCCAAAGCGGAATGCGACTCAGCGATGGAGCCTTCTCCCTGCTCCTCTATGTCAAGGACTAGGGAAAGAACCAGGCATGTTAGCCACATCCTCCCAGAATGCGAGGTCCACCGGATTCCCGCCTCCCTCCGTAGGTAAATCCCGGAGGAAGAAATTGTGGAAATTCCGTAGGTCCCGACTATGCAATCACCACCGTCGTCACCAGAAGGGCCCTCTACATCTACCAGAGATCACAGAGAGCTATTTTGGGGACCAACGGGGGTAGAGCAACGACATGACCTATCACCAGAAACCAAAATTCCGGTGCTAGAAGCTGTGGCTACCAGCATATCATATCGTGATATCATGGACATGTCACCTCAATCTTCAGAGGATGCCCTGGAATTTGGCGTCCAGTTAGATATTTTTCCGTATTCTCCGCCGCCATGTTTACTGTCCCAGCGGTCCACCTCAGTACTGCTACCGGTCCCTCAACCAACTCCCTTTGACGAGTGGGGCAATACGAGGCCAGACCCTGAGTCCGAACCCAGGAGATTCTGGAGTATTCACGCAGTGGATCACTTCCTAGAGAAATTCTGGCCAACGTCAGCACCAAACTTTTGTACACCAGAGTCCCTTACCCCAGAGGAAGTGGGGTGGTTCCACTGAACACTATGGGAGACAGACTTCCTCCTTCATTACGAGTTGGTGATGTACCCCAGGAGTCAAGATCACTTTGAAGAAATCGGCGAGCAATGACGCCTGATCGATTTGGCCACACTTCATGTGGCCCAGCACCCTGAGTCACCAGGCCGTCAGATCACCCTTCAACGGAAATGCATCCAGAGATTCAAAGTACTCCGCAGATTCATCAGAGAAGCTACCCCCCATTTGCAATTTCGTGGCTGGGGACACTATGCCACTCACCTCTTCAGCCCTATCTGATGGTAGCCCGATTCGTTATGCAACATTGAGGACATTCCTGCGAGAGGGGTCACGATCCACATAGATGATGTAGTGGACAAGGAAGATGAGCTTGAATTTCTCGATAGATACTTCCCCCCTAAGGGTGTACCACCACTTCTGGACCCATCAGGGAGGGTTACTCATCAGCAGAGGAACCTTATAGGCCTCCCTATACCCACCGAGTCACTAGTACTCAGTCGAAATGACGGTAAGGGTAAGGAGCATGCCAGAACTATCAAGCACTCCGACCCGTCCGCCTATGTACAGAAGATGAATGAAGATCCAGAGAAGGAAATTTTATGCAAACAGCTTGCTGAGCAAGAAGAGGCCGGTTGATGAACTCTTGTCCGAATGCGCTACAGAGCGGCGACCCGACTATGGTAATCCTAAGCCGAGGCAGTAGGGGAAAAAACAATTCCCCCCTATGAGATGCCTCTGGGAAACCCTGATCATGCTACTTCCACAGACAGGGAAGAAGCCAGAACTCATGGAAAGAGGGCATGGTACGTCTCTCCATACCCTCCTGAACGATGGGGCAATCTGAGGAATCCAGCCCGACTTCCCCCAGCAGCCCCGCAGGCTGTTCCTCCAGTCGTTCCACGAGCTGCTGAAGCTATCTACTGTGTTGAAGAACCTGGCAACACACTTGTGATTAGAGATCCTTGTCCAGACAGGGACCCCCACTCAGATGATCTTATAGCGGCACTCATTGCCTGCCTCGAAGCATTGGAAACACGGCAGGTGGCAGTCCCACTGTTTGGAAAGCCATATCCCGCGTGGGTGGATGACATACCCACACCCTAGGGTTTTGGGAACCCCACTTTCTCACCCTTCAATGAGACAGGGGACCCACCGCAGCACTAGGACCACTTTTCTCCCAGGTCTGGCCCCATGCTGGGGACTCCGGCCCAGCAAAAAGCCGCCAAGCTCCGATGTTTCATAAAATCATTGGAGGGCCCCACATTCGTCCGGTATAGCCTGCTCCCCATCAGATCGGTGACCAGTTGGGAGGATCTCCTATGGCAGTTCCTATACCAATTCAGCTCCACCACATGAAAGACTAGCATCGCAGACCTCTGTAAGTGAAAAAAAGGCATGATGAGCGAGTCGTGGACTTTATCACCTGGTGGAAGGGACATACATACTCCCTCGACATGACACTGACTTAGGAGAAATTACTAAAGATCTGTGTAGGGAATGTTAAAATGGAGCTGGTTCCTTCCCTGATCACCCAGAACTACCCTGGAGGGTTCCAGGATTTCTCAGATAAGGCTCTGCGCCTCGAGGAGGCTCTGAAACAGGCTAGTCAAGCACGTTTGCTGCCCCCTGTGATGCCATCCAGGAGGGCTTCTAGAGCCAAACCCATCGTGGTGGCCCAAATAGAATCCCCCTAGTAGCTGGAATTATTGCCAGTGGCACCGGCCCCGCAACCCTGCAGAGGTCCTCCACCTCAAGCACAGGCTCCTGCCAAGCAGCGACCGCCTAGAAATCGAAAGGTTCCCCTGCACAATGCGCCAGCACCACCTAGCTGAGACAATCGGCACCACCTCCTTGGAAGGACCCTCCGACCCCTCATCATGGCCAGGCCCCCAGGGCCCCCTATCTGGAAAGAAGGCACCAGACCTATTCGTTCAACAAAAATCAGGTCCCTTGATACTTCCGAAGTGCTCTAGAGAAAGGGATTGTGTGGCTACCACAGTGCAGAAGGCCGGTAGAGGTGAATCTCACCCATCACCCCAACTACTGTCCTTATCCTAGGATTCCAGGGCACACCCTCAAGCAATGCTATGTTTTTAAAGACTAACTTCAATACTAGGTCGACAAAAAGATAGTTAGGTTGGGCCCAACACCAACACAAGTACCTGGTGTCTTTGTAGGGGCAGAGATCGGTAGTGACAGTGAAGGCGAGTGGAAGCAGGTTCCCAACCGTGGGACCCAGAAATACGATGACTGGATGGCTTGAAAAACCATCTCCCATGAAAATGGTATCATTCGCGCACACCTGAATCATCCAGAGCCTTCAGGGAAAGTATCCAGTACCTCTGCATCGTCTTCATAGCTGACCTCTTCCCAAAAGGGCAAGTAGCGACGACGCAAGAAGAAGAAACACACTCCACCACTACCATTGTCATCCCGAACTCTTGATGACTTTATGCCCCCTGAAATGGGGATTCCTCCCAGAATCCGCCCAGTGGTGGATGAATCATCGAGCGATATCCAGGAGATGCTTCGGTTAATTCCATGGAGCTGGTAAAGCCCTATATGACTCCCGACGAGGGGGAATTCCAGGCGAGCCTACCCAACGTTTCCAGACGACGTCAACGTCAACGAAACCACAGCCATGCCTGTTGTCGAGGCACGTCAGCGGGCACTTTCAATTGGGCCATGCATGCTACTGAGACCAGACAATAGGCTCAGCGTAGAGCTCCGCACGCGCAACCTCATCTGATGCCCTCGGTTCTACCTCCACCATCGTTTGTGCTACTAGATCAGGCAGAGCTACCTCGTCTGTATCACAGTCAGTCTTGCCCGGCTACAAGACAATCTCCACTGTCCAATCCAAATCTAGTGACTACTCTCTAGGCTTCAACTAGTAGGCAGCAGGATGTACCCAGCACTAGTCAACTGTCGGTTCAACCTATAGGACCCGCTATGCCTCCAACTAGAGAACGACCTCCTGTAAGCAGATACTTGCGCTTGGCATGAAAGTATGATGTCTTGAAGCACCTGGCTGGTATTCCTGCAAGCCTTTCTATCCTTAAGGCCCTTCGCCTATCATCTGAAATGCGCGAAGAACATTCCGAGGCCCTAAAAAGCCCCCTTCAGTTTGAGACAGAGGTAGCAGCTGCAGAAGCCTTCAATGCCGAGGCAATTGAGAACGCTGAATTCCAGGAAGTTATCTCGTTCTCTGGTGAAGATGAAGACCCCCCCATACAGGGGCATATTTTCCCACTGTACATCACTGGCCACTTCAATGGTATGGAAGTCCGCCACTGCCTCGTTGACACGGGTTCTAGGATCAACCTAATGTCGACTGGGACACTGCGAAAGCTGGGTCTGTCTGAAGATGATTTGACGCCCTCCGGCCTTAGAATCCAGGGATATGATAGGACTGAGTAATCCCCAGTCATCAAGATCTGCCTGAAGACGCAGTTCGGCAGTCTAATTGCCAGCACCGAGTTCATAGTTGTCTCTCAGGACACCACCTACAACGCATTGATGGGTAGTCCATGGATCCATCTGCACACAGCAGTCCCTTCTTCGTATCACCAATGCCTCAAATACTCCCTCAATGGTCAAGTAGGATTTCTCCAAGGATATGCGTCTCCATTCGCCCCTTGTGAATCCTGCTATCTGGATGCTAATTTTTTAAATAGCAAGGATATACAAGTCCTGGTAAGTGAGGATGAACCCGCCCCGGTCGAAAGGGATCCATGGGTAGGCCTGGATAACGCCTACATCTTCCCAATCCATCGATTGGAGGCCGCCACCCTGGACATGGGGCAGTGTTTTGTTGTTTCGGGTACGCAAGGAAGGCATGTTCCCATGTCCAAGCGACGACGGAAAATCACCTCATACTCCGACACCAACTAGGCTCAAGTGATACTGGATCCCCCTACCCCTGTGTGTTACCGGAATTTCAAGCTTATGAAAATAGAATTACGTTATATGTGTCACTTCCGCCGGGTTGGAATCAACCGACTCAGGCCGACGTGTCACCACTGCTTTGATGTCGTCAAACGTGGCCCCATAGGCCGAATGCCAGATGGGATAGGATCGACTTCCTTCATTGATATGGTCTCAGTGGTGAGTGGATCTCCTGATATGATGACCACTGCTGCCCATGCCGGCACGAGCTGCCCGTCAGGGTTTGATAACCCAGGAGAAGCCCCATTTGCGGGAAACCCCTCCACGGGTGGAGAAGAAGATTTGGAGGATGCTCCCTCGCCTTTGAGGAAGGCATCTTTACCATGGTTGATGAACTCATACAGGTGAACCTTGGTAGTGAGGTAGATCCGAGACCCACATTGATCAGTGCAGCCATGTCTCCCGAGGATCAACAGAGGTACATAGACTTTCTCAAGAAACACTGTGATGTGTTTTCCTGGAGTTACAACGAGATGCCAGGACTAGATCCCCATGTAGTCGTTCACCGTTTGAGCCTCCCGTCAAACCATCATGGGTTTAAGCAGCCTCCCAGAAAGATGCACCCTTCTCATGGTGCTATGGTTGAGGCTGAAGTTGACAATCTTATCAAATCCAACTTCATTAAGGAAGTCCAGTACCCCAAGTGGCTTTCCAACATTGTTCCGATCAGGAAGAATAATGGGCAGACCAGGGTCTGCATCGAATTCCGCGACCTCAATCGCCACTTCCCAAAGGATGACTTTCCCCTCCCAGTGACCGAGTTATTAATTGATTCCACAGCTAGGTTCCAAGCCCTCCCTTTCATGGATGGTTATTCCGGGTACAACCAGATCTGAATGGCCCTGGAGGACAAGGAGTCCACTGCCTTTAAAGCTCCCCAAGGTACCTTTTGTTACCAGGTTATACCCTTCAGCCTGAAAAATTTAGGTGACAGTTATCAGAGGGCCATGCATCGCATATTTAGGCCGATTCCTGGGACGCTGGTGGAATGCTACAAGGATAACCTAGTGGTCAAATCGTGCCAGCCCCTGGACCATCTCAAAGACCTTGAGAAAGTGTTCGGTATCCTCCCTTCCTACCACCTAAAGATGAACCCGTTAATGTGTGCCTTCGGGGTCACCTCTGGGATGTTTCTTGGATTTGTTGTTAGATACCAGGGCATTGATATCGACCTAGATAAGATCAAGGCCATCAGCCAAATGCCTCCCCGGAGAAATATTCAGGAACTTCGAGGTCTCCAAGGACACTTAGCCTATATATGCAGGTTCATCGTGAATCTGTCTAGTAAGTGTAATCCCTTTTCCCGGCTCATGAAGATGGGCACTGCATACAAATGGGATGAAGAGTGTTGGACGGACTTCGAGGAAATAAAGCAGTACCTGCTCCAACCTCCGGTTTTGATGCCACCCATCTCTGGAAAGCTGCTGGTCCTTTACGTGACCGCATTGGAACGATCCCTCTGTGCACTTCTTACCCAGAAGAATATCGAGGGTACGGAGAAAAATCTCTACCATCTCAGTCGCATGCTTCTCGATACGGAGATCAGATAATCCCCTATCGAAAAGGGCTGCCTTGCGCTTGTTTTTGCCGTACAGAAGTTGAGGCATTACCTACAACACCATGAGGTACAATTGGTCTCTCAGGTAGACCCACTAAAGTACATCCTAAACCGCCCCATATTGACTGGCCGTCTAGCATGGTGGGCGGTGATCCTCCAGCATTTTGATATCAGGTTCGTACCTCATAAGGCCATTAAGGGACAGGAACTGGCAGAATTTTTAGCTGCCCATCCAACCTCCGCGGATCAATCCATGGACCAGGATTTTCCAGATGAGATGATCCTCTCATTCGATCGTGTAGTCTCATGTTGGAAAATTCACTTCGACGATGCCTCCCACAGCCCCACCGGTAGGAGGCTCAATGATCCTAAGCTCAATAGAGTGGGCCTGGGTATCATCTTCATCACCCCGGCACAAGCCGTCCTACCATACTCGTTCCTGTTGTAAGAAGGCTGTACCAACAACGACGCATAGTACCAGGCTCTCATCACCAGCCTCGAGTTGGCCCTCGAGATCGACGTGCCCCATCTACATGTGAAAGGAGATTCAGAGCTGGAAATCAAGAAGGTCAACGACGATTATGTCATTAGAAAGCCGGAGCTTATGCCATTGCTGGAGTGCACCCTCCACCTAATGGCCCAGTTCTCCTCTCAGCCAGAGGTCACCCATGTCCCTCAGTGACAGAATGGTCGAGATGATGCTTTGGCTTGATTAGCTGTGTCACTTGCGAAAACTGAGAAAGATGATTTGATCAAACATGTGGAACACTGGAGAGTCATTTCCCCAATCACCCAAGAGGACAATGACAGCCTACGATTAAGTCATCTTACCGCCGGACCCTCTACGTCAGGGGTCCCGGGTTCATCAGACACAGTGGTTGAAGCCACTCCTGACTGGAGGGCACCTTTTGTTGAGTATCTCCAAAATGGTTGCCTCCCGGACGACTGGGCCGAGCGCAAGCAAATCTGAAGCCGCGCACTACAATTTACCCTCTAGAGTGGTCCTAGTCTTGGGTAGATCCTCAATAGGAAGAGCTTCGATGGCGTTCTCTTCCATTGCATTCAAGGGGTCGAGATTTCTCCGGTTATGCAAGAGGTTCACGCCGGTTCCTGTGATTACCATCAAGCTGGGCCAAAGTTGTACCATAAAATACGGAGGATGGGGTACTTCTGGCCCTCTATGATCCATGATTGTATCGAGTTTTGCAAGAGATTCCACGCATTCCAAGTTCAAGCCAACTTCCTGCATCGGCCACTGGAACCCCTCCACTCCACCAGGTACACTTAGCCATTTGTGGTGTGGGGACTTGATGTAGTGGGAGCATATCCACCAGTAAGAGATCGCCAGTGTAGGTTAATCCAAACTACTACATATTTCTTCTCCAAGTGGGAAGAGGCAGTTCCACTCAAATAGGACAAGGCCCATTCCATCATCGACTTTGTGAGCACCAATATCATCCACCGGTTTGGGGTCCCTCACGCTGTCCTCACCGATAACGGCACCAACTTCCGAGAGGCTGAGCTGAAAAAATTGTACTCCATGTACAATATCCGTTCGAACCATACCTCCCACTATCATGCCAAGGAAAACAGACCGATCGAGGCGTTCAACAAAACTATCTCTAGAATTCTGCAGAAAATGGTTTTTCATAACAATAAAAGTTGGCCGGACAAGCTCACCAACACCCACTGGGCTTATCGGATGATGTCTCGCAATTCCACCCAACTAACCCCATATTCCCTAGTGTATGGGGCTGAGGCCGTTCTACCCATTGAGATACAACTGCCATCGTTACGTGCTATAGTCTATGACCAGAAAGTGCCAGATGAGGTGGCTGAAATCTGTCTAGCTGAATTGGAAGCACTGGACAAGAACAGGCTTCGTTCCCTGCACAATCTAGAAAGACATCAGAATAAGATAACAAGGGCCTTTAATAAGAAGGTTTTCCATCTCTCTTTTCTGCATGGCGATCTGGTTTTGGCCCTTCGAGTGCCAATGATCCCCAGTAAAAAACAACCCATGCTAGAGTCCATATGGGAAGGACCTTACGTCATACACAAGGTTTACCCCAACAAAGCATACTCCTTGGAGACCACGAATGGTGAGCGCATAACTCCTCCCACCAACGCCAAGTTCCTCAAGCAGTACTTTTCCTAGGGCATGATGGTCCTGCACGACCTTAAACTGCATCCTCGTCCTGCAGGACGATAAACTGCAAAATGGTCTGAGCTCTATGACCTTAAACTAAGATCTCTCCCATCCTTACTATATGACATTAAACTTCAAGCCGGTCATGTCTCCTTGACCGTGACTTAGCCTCAGTCCCCTTGGTTATCCCCGACTCACTCTCTTGTGGGATTGTATTGTGTGGTGTGGGACTAAGTCCTCATTCACGTCGCGGCTCGGCCTCGGGCCCCTTGGTTTTCCCCGACTCACTCTCTTGCAGGATTGTACAGTGTCGTGTGGGACTACGTCCTCATTCACGTTGGATTACTCGCCATATCATACATATCCCCAGGTGAGATGTGTCCCTCGTCCCTCATGACATTAAACTGTGCCTCTAGAACTATGTATGGCTTGATTCCCATCTTAATGGGATACATAAGAATGCTTAGATGTCTTTTCTTGATCCCAGCCCCAAACTCTTCTCTTTGACTGCCCCCCTGGGTATAGTTTCCTCGGAGGTTCCTCACATGATGTGGAGTAGGCTTCCTTATCCCCACTCATATAAGGATTATAGCGGTCACACCATGTGCCCACTCCCATTCTTCTATCCTCCCATGTCCTCACCGCATGACGTTAAACTGCATGGCCATCAAGAACTACGTATATCTTGATTCCCATCCTAATGGGATATGTAGGAATGCCCGGACATTTTGTCTGTTGGCCCAGCCCAAAAGCCAAAATCATCCCCTTGGGACAAGACATGTGGTGTGGTGTAGGATTACATCCTCTTTTGCACCGGGTTACTCGCCGCGTCGTACACCTCCCCAGATGAGATATGGTTATCTCTTTCCCCATCCTCATTGCAAGACGTTAAACTGTAAATTGGGTAGGACTTCCTGATCGAGGCTTAGATTCAGGCCGCTCGGCCTCTCCGGGCCCACGACCCTTGTCCTTACTGCAAGACGTTAAACTACAAGCAGGTCAGGCCTTCTAGACCGATGCCCAGCCTTAGGCCCCTTGGCCTCCTTGGGCCCCTGGCCCTCATCCTTACTACAAGACGTTAAACTACAAGCAGGTCAGGCCTTCCTGACTAATGCCAAACAATCAGGCCCCTTGGCCTTTTCGGGCCCCTGGCCCAGGTCCTCTCTTATGGGAGTGTATGGTGTGGTGTGGGATTATGTCCTCATTCACATCGGTTTATTCGCCGTACCGTACACCTCCATTTTTTTGGGGTATATTACATCCCTCCTCATCCCGCACGGCGTTAAACTGCATCTAGAGAACTAAATGTGGCTTGATTCCCATCCTCATGGTAAACGTAGGATCACCTGAATGACTAGGCTTCTGGTCCAGCCCCATCTCTCAGGAATCTTCATCCCACCTTGTCCCCTTGGTCTACCCTTCCTTCATGAGGGGATTATATGGCGTGGTATGAGATTATGTCCTCATTCACGTCGGTCTTTTAATAACCACGCCTTGTCCCTCTCGTTCTCGAGCTGTTTCGTCGACCCTTTCTGACGGTTGACCAATGTGCCTAAGGGTACTCCGGTTTGTTACCTGAAATGCAAGATTTTACTCGGACACGTCCACACCAGCTTTCTAGGCTTTGTGTATCCCTTCATCAGGGCTTCCATCATCTTTCACACCCGGAGGGACCCCCATGAATGGCCTGGATACTACTCCCAAGGGCTCTCCTACCGTTATGGGCTAATTCCCCCAAGGGTTTCGGACAACTAATCGATAAAAATACCGCATTGCGAATATGGTCAGCGGTCGATGCTTGTTTGTTGTTCCCACCTCAAGCTAACGCGATATGGAAACTATTTTTTTCGCCGCGGTTAACAGTTATCCTCTATCACCACACCAACCCCATTATTCCCAAAATATCGGTTACACGATACACATCCTTCTCCAGTCTCATCATGCCCGAGTAGAGTTTCAGATCTCTTGGTACTATTCCTCCATGCACGTCTACACGTTGGGAAAACAAAGTCGTGTCAAAGGTGTCCTTTGGGGTCTTCACTGACTCCCCCTAATGGGATGTTTCAGGTATTGTGATAAGGATCTTCCCCCCTTGTTTCCCACAATGAGTTTAACTCACGTGGGCTTAGGGATCGGGCTGAGGTCTGTGCTTACATGGAAAGTTGTCACCCACCCATTGTCCGAGCTCTGAGACCATAAACTAAGATCTCCTCGGAACGATGCTCAGCCAGAACTCCCATCCTCATGGGATACATAGAACCACCCAAACATCTCGTTTTCAGGTCCAGTCCATCTAGGAGCTCGTCTCTCCCCCGTTACCTATCACCTCTATGAGGTCCCCTCAGCCTGAGGTTCCTCTCTCGGGACTGCGTATGGTATAAGGTGGGATTATGTCCCCATTCACGTCGGTTATGACATGCGACACCGTACACATCCCCCGCCTGTCATCGTCTCTTTCCACGTCTGCACCGCATGACGTTAAAATGCATTCTAGGTCCTGTCACACGACCCTAAACTGTGACATTATCATCCTAGCCGCACGATGAAAAACAACAGTGCATTGTGATGATCTCGTTGTAGAGGACATCATGTTGGGTATTGGTCACGTGTCATGCCATTTTTCAATGCCTATCACATCTTGATTCTTGTGCCGACACCAGGGCCTGCTACCCTAGGCCTGTCGCTTCACAAAAAAACCACTCACCTTAATGGAAAAACAAGATTTATAAAATTATGCTTCTTTTAGTGCAATGGCCACGCCCGCACTTCCCTTCTCCCCTGGCACTGGTACCTTACCATGCCACCATTCAGAATTACGTATGGCTTGATTCCCATCCTCATGATATACATATGAGCGCCCAGGAACGCCCCCACAGGCCCATCCTAACCTTCATGTTCGGTCCCTCGACTCGAGCATTTCCCCAGAGAACACATGGTAAGTAGGGCTTAGGTCCTCATTCACGTTGGGTTTTGTAACTGCCGTGCCATGTGTCCCCTGCTCCCCTTACCCATTCATGGTCTGAATTCTACGACCCTAAACTAAGATCTCCCTGTTGGAAAGAACTCTGCTCCCTCTATCTAATACATCTCGTTGTCGTATTCAGATGTGTTTTGACAAAGAGACCGAAGTGTGGGATTTTCATAGGGACATTCCCCTCATCCCATGACCAAAATTCATGTGCTCGCTATTTGGATCCTCATCCTCCTCTACATCCAAAAGGACCCTCGGACGACATGGATACTAGGCTTAAGGGATCTCCATGGATTTTGGGCATATGGGCTCACCTATCATCTCAAGCTAACGTCTTTAAGGATCTCTGACAACATTTGTGACATGGTCATGTGTTTCAAACATGGTCAACGATCAACCCTCATTTTTCTTCCCCCATTCTAGGCTAACGCAATATGAATGTTGTGTTTCCGTCATGGTTAACAGTTATCCTCTATTGTCACGCCACCTTCATTGTGATCCAAATCTCAAGTGTCACGATTCACACAGTTCCACATCCTCATGTTCAAGTGGAATTCCAACACATTCGGCTCTATATCTTCGTGCATCTAAGTGCGCCACATGGGAAAGTTAGTATCATGGGGATGGTATTCACCGAGCGTCCCTTCACCCTAACCTTCCATTTTCTGTGTCAGGAAAGTCCCACCACTACTTCTTGTTTCCCACAATGAGCATGACTCAATTAGGCTTAGTAGTTTTGGCAGGATGTGTACCAACATGGCCAGGCTTCTCATCGTCCTGCATGATATTAAACTACGCTTCCAAAACTACGTATGTCTTGATTCCCATCCTCATGGGATATGTAGAGACACCCTGGTATTTTCCCTAGGGTCAAGCCCATAGGAATTTTCCTATCCATTCTGCTCCAGAACTACGTATGGCTTGATTCCCATCCTCATGGGATACATGGAGACACCCTGGTATTTTTCCTAGGGTCCATCCCATAAGAATTTTCCTATCCATTCTGCTCCAGAACTACGTATGGCTTAATTCCCATCCTCATGGGATATGTAGAGACACCCTGGTATTTTGCCTAGGGTCCAGCCCATAGGAATCATTAATCCTATCCTCTCCCTGGCCAGACCCCTCGCTAGAGAGGCCCTGTCCGAAATAAGGAAGGATCCACAACCAAACCCATGCGCCCATCTGGCGTACTCCCACCACGGTGGTGTAACTACCTTAGTGTTGGATTCTGTTCGGACAAACCATCACTCCATATTCCACGCTTTACGTACCCCTTATTCGGACCCTCTTATCCTTTCCTGAATGTAGGGACCCCCTAACGGCCTGGTCCCATGCCGCATCGGCTCACCTACTATCCTAAGCCAACGTTCCGGAAGACTGGTCGTGTATGAAAGGACCCCCTAGCAGTATGGATGCTTGGCCTAGGTTCCGCCAACTGTCCTGGGCCAACGTCCCGAAGGATCAACCTGCAACATTTTTGACCCGGTACCATGTTTTGATCATGGTCAACAGTGGACCTTCATTTGGTTTCCCAATTTCAGGCTAACTCAGTAAGGATATCGTTTCTCCACCACAGTTAACGATTATCCATTATTGTCACGCCATCCCCACAGTGTTCCGAATCATGGGCATCGTGATCCACACTCCCCATTTCCATCTGTTCGGACCTTTTTCAGCACCCCTGGAATTGCACCGTTTGTGCATAAGAGCACGCTAAAGAAACAGTAATTTGTCTATTCTAAGAACCTCCATCTCCAGCCAGGCCCCTCCCACCTTCCGGAAATCCGGACTGGTTATCCAAACCCCGGATGCCTGAAGCTTGTTTTCCATTCCCATGTCGGGTGGGACGATGAGGCAACTATCTCATGTTTCTCACATCGGGTTTGACCCACGTGAGCTTGGGGAATTGTCGCCGGACATCCCGCTGACATTGTAGGGATGTAATGAACCGATGAAAACAGTGGAAATCGTGCGTGCTACGATATTCAATAGAAGAAAAAATTGAAGCATGAAAGTACCATTAAAATGATTGTAATTTGTTACAATAACCAGGGGTCGACTCCCCCCATGGACGGCTTGACCCCGTCAAAAGAATGTTGTAGCTCCGCCACCCTTTGGCTAGTGGATTCCAAGACTTGCTGCTGCCGACTCAGCTCCCGCTCCTCCCCAGTAGCGGCGGGGAACAGTTCATCAGCCTTGGCTCTGGCCCTCTCTATGCCAGCCTGAATGGAATCCATCTTTTCAGAAGCCCGCCTCATATGCTCTTCTGCCTCTGTCAGCTGGGCCTTCAACCGTGAGATCAGCTTAGATTGTGCATTAAGAGAGGCTGAGTGCTCATCCGCCTGGGTCTGCACCTGTTGGACCTCACTTTCAGCCTCTCGAGCTTCTTGATGTCGGTTGCCTTCCTCCGATACCAGCCCACGCTGAGCCCGCGATCATACTCTCGGATCTACTCGGATATGAGATCTCGGATGAGTGCATGAGGATGTTGGGAATCCACTACCCCAGCACACAGTTCACGCAGCCATGAGCGTATCCTTTCCATTTTTTTCAGCCATAGTGTTTGGGGGGTGTCCTTGATGAAGCACGTGATTAGCTTCCACAATCGGCGGCAGACTATACTACTGTCCTCCTCGTCGGAGGTCGTTTTGTCCCAGTCTGTGGGATTGGAAGGCTCGTATGCAGGATACAACAGCGGGAAGTCCTCAACAGGATCTTCATATGGTGTTGAATCTGGCACGAGATCTAGCGCTGGAGCAGGCGCGACCGGACTTGGGTCGGATGACTAATCCCCATCATCAGAGTCCACCTCAATAACATCAGGCACAACCCTGCTAGTGGCCCCGCCGATGATAGTGTGTGTTGCAGCTCAGGGAGATGGGGAAACTATCTCCACCATCACCGGTATGCCCCTAGGAGGGATGCCGCCAGACATCCTGACCAGCCTTGCCGCAGCAGCCCATGCCAGTCAAAGAACTGCACAACAGATAGGGACAAAAACATTAGTTGGAACAATCTACATATTACAACAATGTATCCAGTAGAGGAAAATTATAGAGATTGATCTCCTGGTGCTGCTCTTGATTCGATGCTGACAGGACCCCGAGGCATGGCCCTCCGTATACTGTTGGAAGGTCTAGAGATTCTTGTGGAGCCACCTCAAGTGCTCTGGACCCACCAGACACAGAACTGGACGCAGCCGTAGGCGTGGGTTCGGAAGGTTATGCATCATCACCCGCCAAAGGGCGAGAGCAAGGCCTGCATACAAGTTCCTCTTTCATGGTTCAAAAATTGGTGAGAAATCCGTGATGGCCCGAGAACATACCGTAAGGAAAGAAGTTCGGAATGCAACCTCTAGGGCCTCTATGAAATCATCAGAATCTGAGTCTTGGTCTTCGACTTCTCCCTCCTCCAATGGGCTCCCTCTACTAGCCTCATCCTCTCGAGAGGAGTCCTCTTGTTCTTCCGGTAGGGGGAAACGCTCCATCAGATCGGCAGCTGATAGTAGTGGGGGGACCGTCTGACCCAGCAGTACCCTCACCTGGTCTGTCATTGGGTGTGGGACACCACTGGAGTGAACTTAGTCCTCCAGCTCGTCCAAGTATTGCTCCACCTCCGCCGGAGATGCCGTGAAATCAGCCCGGACTGGGCCTATTCCCGGTAACTCCATCCCAAGGTGATTCAAGTGTGCCAACATCTCGGGTGTACTGAGGAATTGCCGGGTGACATCCCAAATGTCCCTGGCCTCTGGGAAGACCGCATCCTCTGCCATGTCGATATGACGCAACCGCTTCCCTGGAGCCTGAGTGGATATCCTACGAAACCCCCTCGGTGGCCACCCCTCCGGATGCCCCTGCTCTTCTGGAATCATCGGATCCGCCGCTGCTGCCACACCCTCGGTCGGTGCAGGTCTCACCGCCATAGCGGCCCTACCACCATGAGAGACCCTTGCTTCCCTCCGACCCTGACCTCAGGATAGAGGAGGCCCACCGTCACCAACCCGAATAGTTGGATGCCTCAGCATCTCCCCCAAATACCTAGCCTCCTAGCTAATGGAATACTCCCTAACCAATACGAACGCGGCAGTGGATGGAGGCAATGCAATTCGCATCATCCTGTCTTACTGTATGAACATGAGCCACAACTGCCTCATCACACATAGGTTCTCCTCATGACGCACCTCCCAGTAAACCTGTGGGGTCAGTTGATGGAGGCACCAGAACTTCCTCGCAAACTGATGCGGGGTGTACGGTTCACAGAGCAGCTCACGATCCACTCGTGCCACCAAAACTCTGCCTCAAAAGGCTAGGAGATAAGTCTGGTTCTCTTCCGTTCCCTACCCGTCGTCAGTGAGTATCCCCATCGGCAATGGAAATGGGAGGAAGTTAAATTCATCTGCCCTCTACACCCGGTTCAGCACCATCAGAACAGTTAGTTTGAATGGGAAGCCCCCGGACACATTCAGAATGTAGGGGTGGAAGTTTGATCCCGATGGCGAGATAGGGTTTGGATACTCATAAATCCCCCTGAAGTGCACCGCAATCCACCCATACAGAAGGTGGAAGGGCCCGCATATCCTGGGCAGCTTCTTGCCCTTTCTAATGTGCCGCAACATCTTGTACAGCTAGGCAAGCATTGGAATCCCTAGATTGACCCGTTGCCCCATGGACAACATCGACACCATGAAAAACGAGCTTGGTCACACCCCCATGCTGGTATCCCTCACCGGTAGGTTCCAACCGCAGATAAGGGCTGCGACGAACACCTCCAGCCTGACTATCGGCTGATGTTCAGTGCTGACACTGAAACCCCAAGACTTCCATTGGCTGTCCTCCAAGACCAGCCAGTGCGAGTGATCCTTGCCCCGTTGAGCCGCCTTCAGACAAGTTCAAGGCCTCAGAGGAAACTCTCAATTCTCCGGGAAGTTCAGGAATTGCTCGAATCACTTCTTAAAGTGGACATCCCTCCTGGATTCATTGTCCTCTCTTGGGACCAGTGCCATCAGCGCCGACGCCAGTCGCGACATCTGCTCTGTATCCTCCCACACACTCATGACGGGGAGGAACTCATCAAACATGGACCCCAAGATCGTAACCCCCGAAATCTGGTGGACATCCCACAGGCTGATTCCCACCTCCCCATGGTGCAGGTGAAAAGTATTGGTCCTATATTACCATCTTCTAAGCAGGTCCAGCATCAGCTATTTCGGTTGGTAAATGTGGAATTGGGAGACCCATGCCGCCTCATACAAACCCACTCTCCTCAGCTCGGCCCCAAACTCCTCACATGAGCCACCTACCCAGTAGGCCCATGCCCAGTCATTAATGAAGATGTTGCCCTGGCGTAGGTCCCACTCATTAGACGACCCTTCTTTGAATCCGGCAAATCCGCCTTCAGCATGGTACGGTACATAGGAGGGGACGTCTCCGGTTGCAGTGTCTTCCCATCAATATTGTTCACATGGTTGTAGAGATAGTCCACAGTGACGGGTGTGAAGTTCTCATGCACATGAACATCAGAATCCCTGAACCACTAGCGCTAGCATGGCGTCCTCCTAAACCAGCACGCCCGTTGGTCCATACTCACCTCAGGGATGAAGACGTCATCCCTCAGCCTGAATCCATACAAGGGCAGCTTCTTGCACTGCGGATAGTTCTTCTGACCCTCTGATAGAAGTTCTATCAAAGAAGTATGGTCCGAGTGGCTTCAGAACATCTCCCCTAGGCCCAGACAGTTAGCCATATCATCCCTCCGGGCGGCGTCTGCAAGGACCCCCAATACAGCCTCTGGATGAGCCATTTCAGTTCCAGTACTCGAAAAAGGTTTTTTTAGGCTGGATCACAAAGCTTGCTCGTGAAGATCCCTCGCGAAGCTCGGGCGCAAAACCAAGCCACGGAGTCTATCCTAGGCTGGCAAACAGAAGTTCGCTTGGCGCGGTCGCGGAGTCGGAGACTCGTGATTCACCATGAAGCTCGATTCGCGGAGAGCTGACGCAGAGGACGCGGAGCTTCGCGAAGTCGAGAGCGCAAGAGGAAAAAAGGCACGAGAGGAAAAAAGAGAGGTCAACCCCCCTATTTATAGGCGGCGAACACGGAGTTTCGTGGTGTATCCCACCCACGTGGAGCATCGCGGCGTGTCTGGACCACGCGGCCACCGACAGCACCGCGGGCCCCTTCGAGAGGCCGCATCGCGAACCACCGGTAATTTTGGCAATTTTCCCTCAGACTTCGACCCTTTGTCCCTCCGCGTCTCGAAGTCTTAGGGGGGTCATTTTTTGGCACCAAACTATTGAACGAAAAGAAGGGACGGAAAAGAAGCCTCGCTCGCTGCCTCGCGAATCTTTGACACAAAGCACACCTCCCCCCCCCCCCCGAGCATCACGGCCGCCACGAAGACCGTGAGGCAGTAACGCTCCGTGGACGCCCTGAGGTTCACGAACTCGCCTCGAAGACCATGAGGTGGTAACACTCTGCGAACGCCCTGACGTTCGTGAGCCCTCCGGGAAGACTGTGAGGTGGTAACGCTACGTGAACTCCCTGACGTTCGTGATCCCGCCGCGAAGACTGTGAGGCGGTAATGCTCCGAGAACTCCATGATGTTCGCAAGCCCACCGCGAAGACCGTGAGTTGGTACCGCTCCGTGAACGCCCTGAAGTTCGCGAGCCCACCACGAAGCACCCTCTGCCCCATCGCGCCATGTGAGTTCTACTTCGCGGTTCCACTTGCCTATAAATACTGGGTTCCCCTTGAGTCCAAAAGGGTGGACGATCCGACCTTTCAGCTTCTCAGCTCCCGAATCGTGAAGCACCCTTCACCCCCGGGAGTCATGGGCTCTGCGAGTTACTTCTACTTCATGAGATGCCTTCACTTAGTCTCGTCATGAGCCCCACTTCCGAGAGGGATGCCCTTCGCGAAGCCTAAGGGCATTCGTGAAGGAAAGTGATTCCCATGGGAACCCAGGCAGCCGAAGAGCATTTATGCTTCGCGAAACACCCATACTGTACTAGTGATCCACATACCAAGGCATGGTCATTGTACATCGCGATGCACACTGCTTCCCCGCACCTTGCTTCGTGAGGCTCCTCTGATTCACGAGGCAGTGCTCTGCGAATACTATTCCACTTCGCAAAGCACCTCCCATTCACACCCCTTCCCCAAGCTAAGGTTGAGGAACTCCAGTTCGCGAAGCATACTTCATTGCTTGGAAATTCCTCTTCCTGTGCAACCTTACAGGTTTGCACGATGTGATTTCAAAATCCCATGGACAACACCACATGTAGTGTTGCTTCTCCTAATTCTTCTTCGCATAGGGACGCTAATAGCTATTGCTTCTTCGCATTGCCTTGCTAACGTGGACCCCACGATGGTTTTCTCCGCGACCCCCCTTTACCATATCCATTCCAGTACCTTCCCTCACCCAATGAGCGGAGGGTACCGGTCATGTAAGTCATAGGGGTGTGGAGTAAATCCACCCCGTCCGAGCTGCATGACGTTAAACTGGCAAGCACCTCGTCCTCAACACATGACGTTAAACTATGATTCGACCATGTTCCTCACACGCAGGGTACCCCCAGCTCAGACATTATTTACGCCACTCGTCTCCAAGGGAATGGAATAACCCTCACATGGGATGATATCCTCCTTCTCGGAGTAGCGTATGTTCACGAGAGAAGGGAAACCACCCTGGTATAAGCCCCAAGCCTCTCTTGCAGAAGGTAGCACCCATGCACCTCCATACTTCCCCACTGCCAAGGCCAGTGGAGGGCACGATAGGGAACGAGGCACCTTTCATCTTTGGCCCCAAATCCCTCTCCCACCACACTTTGTCGCACTTCAGGCCTCCATCCTAGAGTAAGTCCCAGCACCATGGGCCGCCCAACGTGTAAGCCCCTCTTCGTTTCTCACAGACGCACCCTTCGCGACGTGATCGTCAGGTCTCTGCTACCTCTTGTTTCTCACACTGAGCATGACTCACATGGGCTTAGAGTAAGCATTGGCCATGAAAACACCCCATCCAACATGACATGAAGTTGTGTTCCATCCAGCATGACGTTCAACTATATGCCCCCATCCGGCATGATGTTAAACTGCACGTCCATTTGAACTACGAGGTTTTTGATCCATGTCAAGGCTTGGTACGTAGGAAGCCTCCATGAGGTTCAATCCCACCACCTGTCATTTATTCACATCAGGTTCCACCCTCATCCGGAATGACGTTAAACCGCCATTCCAGTCCAACAGAAAGCCATTGTGACCTACCCGAACTACGAGGACTTTGATCCATGTCAAGGCACGGTACGTAAGAACCTCCCTGAGGTTCACGCCCATCTCTCATCAAACCAAGGTTCCTTTTTCACATCGATTCTCCGACACCCACCACCATCCCAAACTATGAGGAATTTGATCCATGTCATGGCATGGTACGTAGGAAGCCTCATGAGGTTCAAGCCCACCACCAGTGGACCCCCGGGTTCACCTTCACGTCGGTTCGCTGACGAAGCCCCTTTGAACTATGAGGTCTTTGATCCATGTAAATTCATGGTACGTAGGAATCCTCCTAGAGGTTCAAGACCACAACCTGTTGGTCACTCCGACCATCTTCACATTAGGTCACCATCACCTGGACAGCCTAGTGTGTAAGCCCCGCACCATCCGGACTAATGTCCTCACTCGCATCGGTTCGCCGGCACACCATTCTGATCTACGTGGACTTTGATCCATGTCAAGGCATGGTACGTAGGAAGTCTCCCTAAGGATCAAGCCCATCACCCGGTCGTTCCGACCTCGCTCCCGTCGGTTCTGCCCCGTCCTTTATGACGTTAAACTGTATTCCACATTCCACTTAAACTAGGGGGACTTTGATCCATGTCAAGTCATGGTACGTAGGAAGCCTTACAAGGTTCAATCCCACCACCAGTGGACCCCCGGGTTCACCTTCACGTCGGTTCACTGATGATGTCCATCGGGACAAGGTCCACCCTCACGTCGGCTCGCCGACACCATCCCAAACTATGCGGACTTTGATTCCCCGCCACGGGGATACGTAAGAGGTCTCTTTGAGGCTCAAGCCCAATCTCACTACCGCCCTTGCAATAGTCCCATCTCAGTCCCCCTCTACTTCATCCATCCATCTATCATCCACCCTGATTCTCACCTGGACCGCCATATCCTGGCGAGATCATTCCATTCCGCTCCTCTTCACAACATTCAGGAAGCCGCCCATAGGTTGTCCCTGATATCAGCATCCCTTCAAGTGAAATTCATCAATCTGATCCACTCCATCTAGTGTTTTGATCAAGCCGATCCATCTCCGCTGGACGTTAAACTCGCGACCTACCACATGATAAACATGAGATTCCTGAGGAAAACCTCGAAGGGCACGCCCTTGGCGAAACCGTCTCCACTGGATGTTAAAACTGCGACATACCCTATGTCAAACATAAGAAGCTGAGGAAAACCTCAGATATATGCCTATGGCATATAATTCCCCGTGCTCGATGTGGGAGGCCTCGTGCTTCCACACCCTCAAGAAGACCTATGATAAGAAACAAAAGACAGACACGCCAGTTCCCCAGCATTCAGACACTCTACTGATGCCTCGACGTGACTACTCCCCTGACTGAAGGTTGCTGCCCTGACCGGACCCTTTGGAATGTCCTGACAGAAGTAGTGTAATTAACTGGCGTCCATGGAAACATGTCACTTGGAAGAGTTTCACAAACAACGTATTAAATCTACGAGGGAGACCCGGACTAGGTGACGAGTTTTGAGGAGGAATACATCGAAGGAACAACCGACATCCCATCATCCCGATTTCGATCAAGGAGTAGACATCCCTGAATAAGGAGAAAATGTCACCCGCCCTTGGAAAGCGGGAATGTGGGGTGACAACAGTGCGTCCTCCACAGATGGATGCACGTGCCCCGACGAAAGCGTTGGAAACAATGCCCATAATTTATTTATTTTCCAAATAAATCCAACACACTTACAATTTCATATAGAATATAATAGTACCCAATTATATTCCACACTCCCACCTAGGATGACCCTATAAATATCCTTGAGTAGTAAATCTCATCATTAACATTATTTATATGTTAGGAACTACAATTTATATATTATAATCACTACCCAACACATTTCATAAAACAACTTTCAATAATATCACATCATTTTTTTCCATTCCATGTTCACACCACTATCAATATATGCATGTAGAGGTTATCTAAATGTTTATATGGGATTGAATTCCTATAACCACTAACAAAAAATCATGTAAGCTCAAATATAATAATATAATAAATAATTAGAAACAAAAACCCAAGGGGGATATGGAACAACCTAATGAAAGGATTCCTCAACTTCAAAGATTTCACATAGACACCACATAACATTCTTAAACAATTATCATATCTGATATGTTTCACCAACAAATCCCTAAGGATTATTCCCTCATGTATATCACTTACACTTCATCACACTACATAAAACAATTTTTAATATATTTTTTATAGATAATGGAATAACCCCATGATAAATTAGAATTGTCCATTCCAGAAGTCAGAAATCATTTTCTCTCATCTGTTTATATTTTTTCCACTTTATTTTAACATTATAATTTCATTTTTAAATAAAAATACATAAAAAATATATATTAAAACTATGCATATGTAATTATTTTTTCCTTTATCTAAAACTTATCAAATTACCCACTGCAAATATTTTATTGTATTATATAAAATACTTTTTGGGTTACATTGGAACACTCACAATGACTGACCAAGGGAAAAAGATAAGACAAAAAGAGTATATAAATTCCAAAATAGTTGAATATCACAAACGAAACACTAAAAAAACATATGTCCATGTTTTCTTCCAAAGGGTGCATTATTTAATTTTATTGTTAAACCCTTTATTTTGAGGTTTGATTAAAATATTAGGTAATATTAAATCATGAAGGATAAAAATTTTAACACCTTATGTTAATCATCAATGGGGACACAAAAAATATCCACTTCCAATACTGCAATATCTAGATACAAGTTAACCAATTTCATAATTTCATCACAATTTCCATGGGGGAAGGATATTCCATTTAATTTTGGAAACTCCTCCTATGAAAGCATGGAAAATTTGGTCTGAACACTTTTATGTTCATCAACATAATTCATACAAATGTTTTCATAGATTTATTTCATTTTGATTAATATGTGACTGGTGAAGATGATGTCCATAAGGGAATTTTCATCCATGTATTATATCATAGTGATATTTTGATGAACAATAAGATCAAAATCTTCTAATAACTATCATTTGGAGTAAGAAGTCCCTATTTGATGAGAATATTGAGTTCTAGGAATGTTTAGTTATAACTGAAAAATCTCGTGGACTTCGATGATGACCATGTTATCATGGGATTATGTAGATATGAGTAGTCATTTTTATGTCTATCCAGCATCCATGAATTTAATGAGAAATCCTCCCATATATGATAGTTCCCTTTCTTTCTATACATGATTTTGATATAAATTACACAATAGTTATGTTATCTTCAACATATCCATATTAATCACAAAGAATGTTCCCCTCCTCAAAAGAATTATTAGATAGACCTTTTAAAACCTCTATAAATGAGATGATATGGTATTCCTCTTGAAAAAAGGTCTAAGATGACTCCAAATATGGTATGGAGCTTACCTCTCCCACAAATATTTCCTTTTATAGTTTATTAGTTTTTCATATACTCACTATTTTAAAAACCATTATACTCATATTTTTCTATCTAATCTCATAGAAAATAAAGTTATTTCTGTAAATAAAATATTAAACATCCTTTTGAATCATATTATCCATGCACTATAATGGAATACATATGATGGGTAACAAATATGATTAGCTCCTAGAAATATAAAGCCTATTATACTCCAAAAAATTGAACATGTACAAGGACCTCCATAGTTTGGAAAAGAACAGTAGAATTATATTTCTTGAATCTATCCTTTGTTTAGGAATCTATTCCACCTTATTGTATAACACCCACATCCTCTTCTATATAGTTTACATTATTATGGATGTATGTCTCTATCATTGAAATTAATATGACCTATAATGAGTGCATAAATTTTTCTTTATAAACATTTAGAGACTTTCTCAAAACATCCTTCCCAACCACCAGAGCACTAAATAGAACTTCATAATCCCTATATTACTCAATGAGAACTAGCTTCCCATATTAGAATAGATTCCACACATTTAACTCACTTAAAAAAAATTAATTTTCAATATATCCATGCACAAAAAAACACAATCTTTACTGATTATATCAATTCATCTTTTAACTTTTCTAAAAGATCACTATATTTTTTATCTTCTACGACAATAATTCATATATTTCCCTTGAAAAATGAACTAATTTCTATAGATAATACAAACTTTAGAACCCATTAATTGTTTTTACAAATTTTAGCACATAATAAAAATACAAATATATCCATGGATTGTATTGGAAATATTTACCTAGACATTGATCTAATACATTAGCGGGTGTTTCAGTGTGTGAGTTTGAGAATAAAAAAATTTTAAATTATATAATGTATTTCAAAGAATATAATATACTAATGGATATTGGAGTGATAAAAGATGCATGGGGAACACAATCTAGACAACATTCATCATTGGATATTTTTCAGGGAAAATAAAATAGCCCCATAGTTAAAATAAAATGAATTTCATAGAAGACATTGGAGACTAGATACCAGGCCCTCACAAAATCCACCACCTAGAAAATTTGAATCTTCAATTTCTTTCCATATATAAGTCAAACCAATATTTTTTAGAGGCCCCAATATGAGTATATATAAGGATCAAAATAATGTAAAAAAGGCCATGATGTCCAAACATTGTCACCAAGTAAATTTATAGTAGTTTCCAACTATGTGTGATCTCAAATGAGAAATCTCTATAGAATCAAGAATGATGGAAATAATGGACCATAGTTTAGTGAATACACGTTTAAAATTTTTAAATCAAATAAACAATACGATTTTATTATCTTATGAAATAAATATTTAGTGATCTGTTAAAAATTTGGTGTACTTAAAAAATGAAAACAATATTTTTTTAGTAGTTCTGATCATTGTGATCACAGTATACTGTTCCATTACATAAATGTGATGAAAATATTATTAGTCACTATGAAAATTCACTTTTAATGTTGTGAAAAATATTATACGAGTCGTGACTTAAAATAATAGGTAACACCCAAAACATTACATATTATATGATAGAAAACCATGTTTAATCTATTTTTTTATTGGGACACACAATATAATGAAAATTCATTGGATTGGTAGAATCACTAATACTAGACATTCCATTGATTGATTAAAAAACTAACATTTAAAGTTACAAATAGAAGGAAAATATATTTAGCAAAGAAGAACATGAATGAATTTAAAATAGATGAGAATAGGATGTGGAAGATGATGTAGCTCGATGATCTTCAACCACTTCTAAAGTAGGGAATAAAACATAAATTATTCTTTGTGATCACAGTAATGAAATGAATGTAAAATATGATATTTATCATGTATAATTATTTTCAACTATATGTATTTATCTTTATTTATTGAAAAATCATTAATGACCATATTTCTCCGTCCTTCAATTCATGTTTACTAGGAGTTTCCCAAACTCATCAATAACACTAAATAGTTTAAAATATTTAATGATAATTAAAAATATCATTTTCTGTTTATTTTATAATTCTATATTTTCTACATTGAACATATTGAGACATATTCAAATATACTATTTAGAAAATATTATAATTTTTGGATGAAAAAAAATTTATTATCATAGAATTATCCTAAATAATGACATATATCCGAGAATTTCATTTCATATTGTTGTCAGGTATGTGATTTACTTTTTCATTGTTGAAATTTTGAAATGTTTCATAATATTATACATGGATTAAATTATGCATTGTTTACATGGATTAAATGGTCACATGTTAGGAACTTGTACATAAAAGAAAGATATGCTACCAAAACATTTTTACTTCTGGTATGGTTGATGAAAGTTGTTTATGATTCCGATGAATCATAACTTCTTCCAACTTTTATAGATGGTGTGATAAATTTTACACAATTTCTATTCAAAAAATAAATATGGGAGTTCTCGTACATAATGAATATATACAACTACTAGTATATGGTGTTACCTATCATATTTTTTTCCACCATTAAAAACAAATAATTTGAAAATATTGATATTAAAAACAAATCAATTATTATTGTGAGAATATTTGATATTTCTAGGGGATAATTCTAAAATAGTTAGAGGGATATAATATACCTTGCGTAAAGGTATAATGAATTTCATACATATTATAATGGTAAAATATTTTTTGAAAATTATTTTTAAGCATATGAAATATTTTATATAGGTAGATAAATAGTAATAATATGCATGTGAAAAGGTAAGATGAAGTTTCAAATTCATTCATAAAGGTAACATAAACATCTAACTGGTTGTTTAAGTGTGAAATAAATATTTTACTAATCTTGTAATTGTAGACAAATCATTGTGTAATGGAAAATTAAAAATATAAAAATTATATAAAGGTAATTAAAGAGTTTTGGGAAGGTAAAAAAATTATTGACCATGTGTAAGGGTAAATGAGAACATACATAATGGCAAGGATAAATTTATTATCATTACTCTGGGGTTTAAAAAACACTATGTAAATATTAACATGGAATTGGTAAAGCCACATAAGGGTACATGAGATGATATTTAAAGTTAAGGAGAAGGGTTCATGCAATGTGTATGGTTACCATATAACTTATTTAATGTTAAATAGTAAATTATAATACTCACATTAACGTAAAAATAAATTAAAACAACTTGTGTAATGGTAAAAAATATAATTAGTAATTTATTTTTCCCAAAGTTTAACAAATAATAATAATAATAATAATAATAAATAAAATTAATAAAAAATAATGTAATTAAATAAAAAATATTATAGGAAAAACACATAAAATAATATTCTCACTGAATAAAATAATAATAAAAACATTAATATGAATTTTTAGTATTAAAAATCTAAAAAATAAATGCCTCATCACTATTACTAAATCATATAAACACGCCACTTTTTGATAAAAATTTACCCTTTCGAAAATTAAAATACCAAACAATATTTTTCAAAAGTTCTCCTCCTTTTTAAATTTTTTTTGAAATGATATATAAAATAGTTTTTAAATTTAAAGTACATCTTCTAGTCCATAAAATTATATTAAATAAAATTTTCAAATTAAATTTATATGAATCAATTTTCAGATTATTTAATTTGATATCATGAATAATAAAACATTTTAGTGAATATATATGATGGTTTTTTATTTGGAAAAAACTCTAAACTAATATTCCCTTTATTCAAATGATGCATTATATAATAAAATATAAAATCTATGACATTTTTTAGAGTGTTTTAAAAGTTTTTTATAAATTGAAATAACACCAAAATTATCATAGAATACTGAAATTTTACCAATGCAATATTAAAGTAACATAAATTATGTTTAATTCATATAAATTGAGAAAAACTACTAGTTAGATAAAAATACACAAGCTCCACTACAGATAATGAAATTTTTAGTTGTTTTTAGAACTCCATGATATTAAATTCTTAAAATATTTTGACACATATTTATTTTTCTTTTATTGAAAAGACTACAAGTACCAAAATAAATGTTCTAATAAGATAATAAATTAAAAAAAGTGTATTAAATAAACCCATAACTATAGTTCCCTTTGTAAATTTAATAACATTATGAATCTATTTTTGATGCCATCCCATAAAATCAAACTAAAATCAAACACATAAACAAAATAAAAATAATATATCCATTGTTAATGTAGTTTAATAATTTAAATTTCATATGATGCCCGTTTTTAGTTTTACTAAAACACACAGTCTAGTATATTCTAAATCTGTTATGTAATTTTACTCAACTCTGGTTTAAAAGAATTTCAGGATTCAAGGCTAATAGTTTTAAAAATTTCGTTTGAATAATTTTTTTGATTTATGAAAATATAATCTTTTCTTTAGTAAATAATGAAATAAAAGAAAAAAACATATCTATCCCATTAATATCATATCAAACTAATGATTTTTTAATTCAGTAAAATCGTTACGATGAATATCATTTATAGAACATTAAATTATATCATAAATATATATATAAACTAAAAATTTCATGTGAAATATTCTTTACAAAGAATGTTGTATGAACCACTCCTTCAGAAAAATCATTATCAAATGAAAATTGTGTTGTCAATTCATAACAATATAAAAAATCTTGCATAAGACCATGTAACAATTTATTATGATAAAAACTAATTTGAATGTTTTAAATTTTTGATTTGAGGGGGTTTTTAGCTAATATTTTTTCATAATTTATCCATTATAAAAATGTACTATTTACATTCACATAAAATAATTTTTTATTATGATAATTATAATATAATAATAAAATAATAATATCCTCCATCCTAGAAAAAAGAGAAAAATAATATTAAATGTAAATTCCATATTCTATAGAATAACTGTGTGAAATAAGTGTGACTTTATTTTTAGCTATGATTCCATTTTCCTCATGTTTATTATCAAAAATACACATTGTTCCTAAAATATTCATATATTTTTTAAATTTTACCAAATTCCACATATTATTTATTTCAAATTAAATTAAAAAATCATGTATATCCATTATATAGTTTGAATCGAATAAACTATCATCAACACTAGTACATACAAAATTAGAAACAAATACAAAATTAGCAAAGTGATTGAAAATGTATTTCCTATTTTAGAATCCATATATAAATATTTCTATTTACTTTTTCAATAGGATGTTATGTAAGTGTTTTCCAATATTTATAATCTGTTTGAGAAGATAATTCCATCAACTCGTCAGATGAATTATAATTTTATTGAACAATTTATTCACTGAAATTTAATTCCTAGTATTCTTTATCACCTAAATTTAAATACAATTTCATCTATTTATTGTTATTTTAATCATATTTAATTTTAAAAAACTAGAAAAAAATAATTTTCAATTATTGAAATCTCTATATTTCATACAAGTATTAAAACATCCTAAATAAATTAATTCATCTCATTTAGATGCAAAATGTTCTAAATTAGAGTCATTATTGAAAAATAAAAACTTTCCATCAAAACACCATAAAATATCAAATATTATGTTTAATCCCCTTAAAAAATCATAATTGGTTTTATTAAAAAATATTCAAATATATGTTTTATTTTAAGAAATAATATTGTTACTAATATATTTAACCAAAAAATACATAGGCATAATAATCTAAATAATATCCATCGATCCATTTCATGAATTGGATAATTCTTTCGTTCAACCAATTTATTTTTTGATGTCTAAGAGAAATAGAAACAATAATTATATACCTTTAATTTTTTTTTATCAAATTATAATTTCATAAATTCACCACATCTATCACTCCTCGTATATATAATTGAATGGTTTTTGAAATTCTAAATAATTTGGTGGAAATCACAAATCATTGTTAAAGTTTCTCTTTTATGTGAGAATAAATAAGTCAACATAATTCTACAACAATCATGATGTATTAAAAAGACATACAAATTTCTACTTAAACTATTAGTTTTTATTTTACTAAATAATCCAATATGAATTAATTGAATATTTATAATTGTACTAACATTATTCATAGATTTAAACCTTTCATTATGTTTCTTTCCAATTAAATAGTAATCACCCATAAAGAACTTAATGGAAAGAGATTTTTGTAATTTTAGAACCATGTAATTATTTTAAAATTTATATATAGTTTAAAAATTTAATGTAAAAGTATCATATGTCATAGAATATCATTTGTTTAAATATCTTTCAAAAACAACACTTTCTATTTTGTTAGATCAGAAAAATAAAAAATGAAAATATTATCTTTTATGTTTGTAAAATATATTTATTTTCCAAAACAATACTTTTATTATTCTCAAATATAATATATAGTCCATCCACAAAGAAATATGATATACATATTAAATTGAGATTTATACCACATAGAAATAATAATCTTCAAATATGAATAGTTTAATAATATCTAAGTTCTCTAATACCGTTAATCTAAATTTTAGAGATATATAGAAATATAGCTTGGACTCCATTACATGAATTAAATAATATAAAATTATAAATATAACATTTTATGTGTCTATAAAACCCACTATCGATATATCATGAAACTTTTGGACTTATATTGATGATTTAATGAAATGACTCTATTAAGAAGAATGTTTTCGTAACCAAAGAATCTGGGGTCAAATTGAATTAGTATCTCAAAATTTTAAAATCCTAATAGATTTAAAACACCAATTTGTGTGATGTTTAATAAATAAATAATAAGAATTATTTTAGAATGATTTTCTTTAATCTCAAGGATAATTATTCAGCATAATTCCCTAGCGTTATAAATTTAAATTTTGTCACACAGAAAATAATGCACTATGAGATTTTAAAAAACGCATTACTATTATTCCTTGGTGAAAAGTTTTTATAATAAAAATATATTTTTATTGTTTGGTTACATCATAGATATCAATTTATTATATTTAACATTTCTTTTAAATATTAAGATATTGTTTATTTAGAATTAGAAACTTTTATTTTCAAATACATGTTCCCTTTTTGAATATATTCTAAATCAGTGGATAAATTTTTCATTAAAAATGTATATTTCTTTTCATAACTTTTTATATTATTTTATTAGTTTAACAAACTCATTACCATCTTATTTCATGTCCTCCCAGTCTTAATTAACCAATATTTGAGGTTATTTATTATTTACAGTTATGTAATATTCAATTCATTAAATTTCTTCTTTTAGTTTTGGTACCATAGATTGAAATTTAATTTTATATTTCTAAGTAAACAAGACACATATATTTATATTTTTAAATTCATTTTTCATTTTCTTATTTTCATTAAAAAAATTCATTATTTAAATTTTTTTGGAAGTACAATTTTAAATAATTCAAAACAATATTTCATTATTTATGTATTTTCTTTATATCATATTTTTTCATTAGAATTTATCAAATCATGATCAAAACTACAATAAATATATATTTCTTTTTTTCACATATATATCATTACAGTGAATATTAAAATAAATTATTAATATAGTAACTAATAATTCATGTACATCACAATGTGTATCCATAAAAGTAATGTTACAAGTCCATAATTCCCTCCTTGTTTCATTGTTAGAATCTATATTGATTGAAAAATACCATCCATAAAAAAATATATTATTTTTGTAAATACTCGTAAATTTCAAGGAAAGTTTTTTCTCAAATTCTTTGGGATTTTATGAGTACGAAATTTCTGACGACACCTGATTTCGAGGCCAGGTGTGCCCCGAATCAATTTCTGAAGTTTAGCTTGGGTACGTTTAGTGAACGAACGAGCGGGTTTTATTATCTTTTGAACCAGTTCTTGGAATTGAAATATGAGGGCACCGATTAAACCACAACGCCGATAATTTCTTAAGAAGACCTTAACCGAGGATGCGTTTTCTTGGGAGGAGTTGTTTTAAAATTGTGGATTAAATAAAAAGGTGAATAAAATTTGTGGTACAATTTTATTCTTTATTCTAAGTGGTTAGATCCTAGGTGTGGGAGTTGGGGTGGGATCCACTAATTTCTAACTACCCATGAGAGGATAAAGGTGAGGTAGGGACCACACGAGCCCAACCCTTCACATTTCGTAACTCCTTAACTCCCCCTTTATGTGAGTAACTCCTCTCTCTCTCCCTCATTAAACTTTCCAACATAACACCTAATTAATTAGACAAATCAAGTTTAATTAATTAGGTGAATTTGTTTTTGAATTTGGAGTTTTTGAAATGTATAGAAAAATAATAAAATAAGGGGAGGCCTTATTTTATTTTGGTTGGCTTGTTGTGTGAGGATTTTGGGAGAAATATCTAAGTCCCTTGGAAGAAATTCATCCTCCCACGAAGAATGTCACTCTTCAATGAAGAATTCCACTTCTCCGATGAAGAACATTGACTCGGTGATTCCGGTTTTCATTACCCTCTTCTTCCTCCACGATAAGGGAGGAGACACCGACGACGACAGAATCAACGCCATCATCCACGACTCTTGACAACCGCAAACTTCCTTCGAGGTAGGGGTGTATTTACGAATGAGAAACATTTTTTTTCATCCATGTTATTGGTTCTCCCCGAACCATTTGCTATCGAACTAATGCGGAAGGAACCGGACCAAACTAACACTGTTCGATTCCTCCTCCATTCTCGTTGTATGGTGTTCTCCTACTGTTCTTGAGCGGTGAATCAAGGCAAGTTCTTGGAGCCAATCGGAGGCTCGAAAACATCGGAAACGGCCTCGGAATAGTGGGATGACCTAGGAGCAGATGTTTTATAGCAAACAGATCATTGGAACGAAGAACGGATGCCTCGGGAGGTGTGCTGGCTAGAGGCGTCGTTTCTAGAAAATTACAGAATACACGACGTGTCCTTCCAAAGCACATGCCGTCTAGTACAAGCATTCATCAGCAGAAGTAACAGACATCTAAAGAAGTGACACATGGCGTGTGACACCAGTCACATGGCGTGTACTGTCCACATAGTTTGACAGAGGAGACTTCGATGAACATGGTGTGTATTTAAGGAAAATACACAGACACGGACATAAATACATGGCCACAAGGCACAGAGTGTGTTATCTTCATAGAAAGTCAGAAGCGTCTTCTCAAGGCTCGGCGTGTAATGTTAGAGATACATGGACACGTGCAGAAACACATGGACAAGAGGCACAATGTGTACTACCTTCAACATGGCAGAAGTGGCTTCGTGATGACTCGACATATATTCCAGAAATACACGGACACGGGGTGGAGTAGACAGGCATGTACTCCACCACATGGCCAAGCATGGCCAACGCACATGGAACTTACCCTAGTGGTTTGGACAGGACATGTAACCATAGTACACGTCATGTATTTACTTATTTAAACGACCAGCTCTGCGACACATGCCGTATCACATGAGCAATACCCGGTGTCTGATGACACAACATGTATCGCTAATCTACACACCATGTACATTTGGAAAATGTCTTGTCATCTGTTTCTCCGTGACAGGGGCACTTTTTTCTTGGTTTTTCCCCAATGATGTGGGACGGAACTACCGGATCCCTCAATTATGGTCTTCGTGACAATTGATGTATCGATCTTTGACTCGAGGAGTGGACCCTATAAAAATCGAGAGTCCTGTGTGCGGGAACCCTAGAGATGGCTGCGCCTACGACAGCGATGACAACTGTACTTGGATCCTACATGGGTTCGGCAGTGAGGACGACTGTAAATGGATCCTCCGTGGGTTCGGCAGCAATGACGACTTTACCTGGATTCTACGTGGGTTCGACAGCGATGGTTACTGTACTTCGATCCTACGTGTGTTCGGCAGCGACGACTTCTGTACTTGGATCCTAGGTGGGTTCGGTAGGGAAGATGATTCATAGGCTACATCTATCATCTACACCCCTATACATGAGTATTATACCTATGTGAGCTGAGTCTTTACCTTCAATCATTATCTTCGATATGATTGACTTGCATTCCTGTGTGGATTTAGTTGTACTTTCCTATGTGGATTGAGTTTAACTTTCCAGTGTGGACTAGGTTATGCTTTCCTCTGTGTACTGGGTTGTACTCGGGCTCGGGAGTTGGATCCGAACTGGAATTGATGACTTAGGTATATGTATGGGCATATACCTAAGTAGATTTGATTGATAATTCGTGATTGTATCTTTCCTTTGTGGATTATCCATTTTGGATTCTCGGAGGCCTTCGGGGGTCTCAGGGTCCCTACTGAGTGTCGTATACTCACCCCTGCATGGGATATGCCCGCACTACGTTCTGTTGGTTACAGATGACGGACAGTGCTGATTGAGCTAGAGCCTAGTGGAGCGGGATGGTATCTGGGGGTGGACTACTTGATGGGACGTACTCTGAGCAGACAGCCGGACTCGAGGAGCCAACGAGACTATATGTTCCCACCCTTCAGGCGGGAATTCCGGAGGACGTCACAGTGGTTGATTCTTTAATTTACATCTGTTGTACCTCACTTTTCTTTGTTTTACTATACCTTCAATAGGGTTTGTATACTAGCCCATTTACTTCCAGTACTTACTTTTGTACTCAGTTTACTTAGTGTTTACCTCATCTTGCATACTCTATGGTGTTTGTTTTCTTATATAAAGGCAATTACATCCCTTTTTATTGGGATTTATGCCTTTGGTGCTAGTCTCCAGCCCCTGCCTTATGGAAGGCGGGTTTGTGGTTGTCATGACACGGGCCCTGAGGACAGGTCATGATAGATTGGTATGAGAGGAGTCGGTTCTACCGCAGAACATAGGACTCTGATAATTTCTTCTCGTGAAGCAGTACTATTAAGGGTATTGAGTGTGGTTTTCAGTCCAGGGAGTCCAGTGTTGGTGCGGTGGCCGACATATCCATACACCAGGACCCTGAATTCTGATTTCCGACTCAGTGCATGAAAAAATATATTTCATGTGTGTTTTAAGAGTTTTCTTTGTTATTACCTTGAGTCGGCTCACCAGGTATACTGTATTAACCGTGGAAAACCTGTTTCCTTCAGAATTGCCCCACGATAGAAACCAGCTAGGGTTCCGAGCTCTGGGAGAAATGGCATCCCACCGAGCGACGAGGCCTCGGTGTAGGGCCCCATTACAGCGGAGGCACCATTAGTACCTCTACCCACCAAGACACTGATGCCACTAGCCCCAGCAGATGAGAGTGTACATCGCCTGAGTGCACTGCACGAGTTTCAGCGTCAGAGGCTGCCTAGGTTCCGCAGAGAGACAGAACCTCAGGTAGCTGAAAATGGGCTAGAGGCTGTTGTCCGAGTATTTAGATTTGTAGTGACACCAGCAGATCTTATGGTTATACATGCTGCGAGTCTCCTGCACGCAGCAGCAGGTAGATGGTGGAGCCTGATTCTTCAGGTGCATGACGAGGCATCTCTACTTTGTATGGACTTCAGGAGCCTCTTTCGCTCAGAGTTCGTTCCAGCCACCCTCCGTGCAGTGCGCATCCAGGAGTTGTTATAGATACGGTTGGGCAGCGTGACAGTAGCCCAGTACTCGACGAGATTTAATGATCTCTCGTGCTACTCCATGGACATGGTACAGGACCCATTCTTCCGGGACCAGACCTTCGAGCAGGGACTGAGGCATGAGAATAGAGCTTTGATGATCTCCCTCAGCATTCCGACGTAGGCATGAGTATTGGAGTGAGCCCTTCTTGTGGGGAGTTTTCTTGCTGAGCCTACACCAGCAGTGAGACCTATCACAGGGCGACACGTAGCGGAGTCTTCTGCAACCGGTAGTAGACATATGTTGCAGAGGTCCAAGAAGACCAGACCATTAGGTGGGTGACCTCAGGATACTGGTTCGGAAGTGCGGGGCACACGCAGCAGAGCCAGTCATGCAAGAGTCAGGCAGTGCTATGCATGTGGCGGGCAGGGCCGCATGGCTTGTGACTGCCCGAACCGCCATACAAAGGAGAAGCAAACGGTAGAGGGACCACCCAGGTAGAGGCAGAGGTGCGACCATGGTAGTCTGCAGGGTGCAGGTGGACGAGTATGAGGAGCTGTCCGAGCATCGAGTGGTGGGCGATGCTTTGAGGCTCTACCACCACCACCACTAGGAGGACCACCCCAACCACAGGGAGCTGGAAGACAGGGGCATGATCAGCTCTAGGCAGTCGAGGCCTACGACCACGGTGCACCTGAGATGATTCGAGGTACTATATGTGTCTACTCCACCCTTTCTGCAGTTCGTATAGATACAGGAGTGAGTCATTCTTTCATTTCCACTTCCCTTGTTCGGAGCTCAGAGATTCCGATAGAGCTGTTGGTTCGATACTTATGGTTAGAGACTCCAATGGGATAAGACTCGACGATTACGCACTGGTGCCGACAGTGTGAGCTTACACTAGGAGGTGAGAGCTTTGGCCATGATCTTCTGGTAGTGGCGTCTAGGCCTTACGACGTCATCTTGGGTATGGACTAGTTGTCTACATTCCATGCTCAGATCAAATACGTTAGGCGCAAAGTGCGGTGTGTCCACACAGATGAGAGTAGGTTCACTTTCACCAGTGAGAAGGGAGCCTTTGCAGCACAGGATGTACTCACGCATATGAGAGGACAGCCGATCACTCATCAGTTGGCTAGCCTCATCCTAGGAGTAGTTGACATGTGTAGTCTGAGTTTCCCTGTTGTGGTGGATTAGTATGCAGACGTTTTTCCTGACGATGTCCCAGGACTACCTCATCATAGTGAGGTAGACATTTATATTGACATGTACCTCGGGACAACCCCAATATCCACTCCAGCATATCGGATGGCTCCCGCTGAGCTTCGTGAGAAATGAGTATAGCTAGAGGACTTGCAGGGAAAGGGATTCATCTGACCCCGTGTTTCACCCTGGGCTTCCCTAATTTTATTCACCAAGAAGGCGGATTGGAGCATGTGACTGTGGGTCGACTACTGTCACCTAAATCAGGTGACTATGGAGAACAAGTATCCACTTCTGAGGATTGATGACCTCTTTGATCAGCTCAAGGGGGCACAATGGTTCTCAAAGATAGACTTCAGGTTAGGCTATCATCTGCTCAGAGTTCGAGATGAGGATGTGCAGAAGACGACCTTCGGGTGTCGGTATGGAAACTATGAGTTCTCGGTTATGAATTTCGGCATAACCAATGCTCCAACAGTGTTCATGAGTCTCATGAACATGATCTTCCATCCTTACCTCAATCTATTTGTCGTAGTCTTCACCGATGATAGATTAATTTACTCGACCACTGAGGAGGAGCACGCCTACCCCTTACGGGTTGTACTGGACACACTCCAAGAGCACCAGATTTATGGTAAGCTCTCGAAGTGTCAGTTATAGATTAAAGAGGTCCAATTCTTGGGGCACGTCATCTCTAAGGTGGGTGTTGTGGTGGATCCTGCGAAGATCGAGGCAGTGCTAGCTTGGGAGCCACCCAGGAGAGTGACAGAGGTGCGGAGTTTCCTAGGTCTGGCTAGGTACTATCAGAGATTTGTTCCATAATTCTCCAGAGTTGTAGCACCGCTTTCAACATTGAGGAAGAAGGGGAAACGTTTTGTGTGGTCAGATAGTTGTCAGCATAGCTTCCAGGGGCTGAGACAGAGATTGACTAGTGCTCCCATCTTGAGGCTACCAGAGGAGGGAGTAGGGTACGTAGTTTACTACGATGCATCAGGGACCAGACATGGGTGTGTCCTGATGCCGGAGTGAAAAGTGATCACATATGGATCATGATAGTTGAGGCATCATGAGAAAAACTACGCTACTCATGACCTGGAGTTAGCAGCAGCAGTCTTCGCCTTGAAGATGTGGCGACACGATCTGATGGGCGAGCTCTTTACAGTCTACTCTTACCACCAAAGTCTCAGGTACATCTTCTCGTATAAGGACCTGAACCTGATACAACGACGATGAATCTTGTTCCTCCAGGACTATGAATTTGAGATAGTCTGTTCTCCTGGGAAGGGGAGTGTAGTAGCTGATGCTCTCAGCAAGAGGTCGGGCATTCAGCTATTTGGAGAGGCGACGAAGTAGCTAACCATGTTTCATATATCCTTCGTCGATAGAGATGGGGTATACTTTCTACAGTAGCTCACAGTCACTCCTCCACTACTTTAGCGGGTCATAGAGGCACATCGTGGGGACGTTGAGTGTGAGATGCGACATTCACAGATATCCTCAGGACAAGCACCTAATGGATTCTCTGTAGGTGGATATCACGTCGGCCTTTTCAGAGGACGTACCATGGTACCAGTTGCATTATAGGAGGAGGTGATGAGAGAGTTTCATACTTCCCCATTGGCGGTACATCCAGGAGTAGGGAAGATATACCAGGATCTCAGATGAAAGCACTGGTGGCCAAGTATGAAGAAGGTTGTGGCAGAGTTCGTTTCATGATGCATCACCTTCCAGTAGGTGAAGGTGGAGAACCAGGTACCAGTAGGCTTGGTACAACCCTTAGAGGTCCCGAAGTGGTAGTGGGACGAGATATCCATGGATTTCATGACGGGACTTCCATGTACTTCTATAGGTCGCGACTCCGTTTGGGTGATTGTAAACCAACTCACCAAGTTGGCCCACTTCCTACCTATCAGAGTGCAGGGCTCAGTGGAGAGCTTGGGATGACTCTACATTTAGGAGATCGTACAGCTTCATAGTGTTCCATCATCTATCGTCTCCGATCGTGACGTTCACATTACTTACTGGATTTGGAAGGGGTTGCAGGAGGCATTTGGGACACAGCTACGCTTGAGCACCACCTTTCACCCTCAAACAGATGGTCAGACAGAGAGGACCATTCAAACTCTCGAGGACATGCTTTGTTCATGTGTCATTGTCTTTGGTCACTGCTGGGAGGATCGCCTACACTTGGTGGAGTTTGCGTACAACAAAAGCTACCACTCCACCATCAGGATGGCACCATACGAGGAACTGTATAACTGACCTTGAAGATCACCTCTGTGCTGGATAGACCCTGGGGAGTCAGTACTTGTAGGATCAGAGATGATCCATGCCACAATGGAGAAGGTACAGATCATCCAGGAGTAGATGAGGATAGCTTAGAGCTAACATAAGTCCTATCCTAACAGGAGGCAGAGACCACTAGAGTTCGAGGATGGCGACGTCGTTTTCTTACGAGTATCACCTCGACGTGGATTACAGACATTTGTCTAGGGTGACAAGCTATCTCCGCACTTCATCAGACCATTCCAGGTCCTCAACAGGGTAGGCGATGTGGGTTATTTCCTAGCTCTTCTACCTCAGTTTCACCGAGTGCACGATGTCTTCCACGTATCTCAGATGAGGAGATACGTGCACGACCCGATGCATATCATTGATCACAGGGAGCAGGACATCGATGATGGGGGGAAATTTGTGGAGGTCCCAGTGGAGATCAAGGATCGAAAGGAGTAGGTCCTACATGGACGGTCAATACCTTTAGTGCACATCAGGTGGAAGAATGGTAACCTCTAGGAGAGCACATTGGAGCGGGAGGCTCAAATGCATGCACAGTACCATCATTTGTTTCCCTAGTTTTGATGTATCTTTAAGGGGACATAAATCCCTAAGGTGGGAGTAATGTAAAGACCCGTAAATTTCAAGGAAAATTATTTCTTAAATTATTTGGGATTTTACGAGTACGTATTTTCTAACGGCACCTAATTCTGAGGCCCAGTGTGACTGGAATCAATTTCCAAACTTTTTCTCGGGTACGTTCAGTGAACTAATGAGCGAGTTTTCCTATCTTTTTAACTAGTGCTCTGAATTGAAATCTGAGGGCACCGATGAAACCGCAACGCCAATAATTTCTTAATAACAGCTTTACCGAGGATGTATTTTTGTGGGAGGAGTTGTTTTAAAATTATGGATTAAATAAAAAGGTGAATAAATTTTGTGATACAATTTTATTCTTTATTCTAAGTGGTTAGATCCTAGGTGTGGGAGTTGGAGTGGGATCCACTAATTACTAACTACCCATGAAAGGATAAGGGTATGGTAGGGCCCACAAGAGCCCAACCCTTCACATTACCTAACTCCCTAACCCCCCCTTTATGTGAGTAACTCCTCTCTCTCCCCCTCATTAAACTTTCCAACATAACACCTAATTAATCAGAAATCTCAAGATTAATTAATTAAGTGAATTTTTTTTGAATTTTGAGTTTTTGAAATGAATTGAAAAATAATAAAATAAGGGGAGGCCTTATTTTATTTCAGTTGGCTTGTTGTGTGAGGATTTTGGGTGAAAGATCTAAGTCCCTTGTAAGAAATTCATCCTCATGCGAAGAACATCACTCTTCAATAAAGAACGACAATTATCCGATGAAGAATGTTGACTTGTCGATTCCGGTTTTCTTTACCCTCTTCTTCCTCCGCGACAAGGAAGGAGACACCGACGACGACGTAATAGATGCCATTGTCCGCGACGATTGACAACTACGAACATCCTTCGATGTAGGGGTGTGTTTATGAATGACCAACGTTGTTTTTCCTTCCATGTTATTGGTTCTACCTAAACCATTTTCTATCGAACTAATGCGGAAGGAACCGGACCAAACTAACACAGTCCGATTCCTCCGTCATTCTCATTGTATGGTGTTCTCCTACCATTATTGAGCGGTGAATCAAGGAATGTTTTAGGAGCCGATCGGAGGCCCAAAAATATCGGAAACGGCCTCAAAAAATCGGGACGACCTAGAAGGAAAAGTTTTGTAGAAAATGTATCATCAGAACGAAGAACTGACGCCTTAGGCAGCATGCTGGACAGAGGCGTCGTTTCTGGAAAATTACAGAATACACGACGTGTACTTCCAAAGCACACGCCCTGTAGTATAAGCATTCAGCGGTAGAAGTAATAGACATCAGAAGAAGTGACAAAGGGCATGTGACATCGGTCACACGACGTATACTTTCCACATAGTTTGACAGAGGATAAATCGATGGACATGGCTTGTATTTAAGGAAAATACATGGAAAAGGATAGAAATACACAACCACGAGGCACGACGTGTATTATATTCATAGAAAGGAAGAAGCGGCTTCACGAGGCTCAGCATGTAATTTGGGAGATACATGGACACCGGTAGAAACACATGATCAAGAGGCATGGAGTGTACTACCTTCACCATGGGAGAAGTGGCTTCATGAGGACTCGACGTGTATTCCTAAAATACACAGACACGAGGTGGAGTACACGGGCATGTACTCCACCACATGGCCAGGCATGGCCAGCGCACATGGAACCAACCCTAGAAGATTGGACATGGCATGTAACCACACTACACCACATTTATTTACTTATTTGCACGACTAGCCCTGCGACACGAGCCATATCACACGGGCAGTACCCAGTGTTTGATGACACATCGTGTATCACTTTTCTACACACCGTGTACTTTTGGAAAGTGGCTTGGTCATCTTGTTCTCCATGACTTGGGGACATTTTTCTTGGTTTTCCCCTATAACGTGGGACAAAACTACGGTACGGGATACATCAATTCTGGTCTTCGTGACAATTGATGTATTCATATTTGACTCGAGGAGCAGACCCTCTGGAAATCGAGCGTACTGTGTGCGGGAACCCTAGAGATGGATGCGACTATGACAACGATGATGACTGTACTTGGATCCTATGTGGGTTCGGGAGTGAGAACGACTGTACTTGGATCCTCCATGGGTTCAGCAGCGATGACCACTGTACTTGGATCCTATGTGGGTTCGGCGGTAATGGTTACTGTACTTGGATCCTTCATGGGTTCGCCAGCGATGACTTCTGTAATTGGATCCTAAGTGGGTTTGGCATGGGAGATGATTTAGAGGCTACATTTATCATCTCCACCCCTCTTCGTGAGTAGTATACCTGTGTGATCTATGTCCTGACTTTCAATCATTATCTTCGATATGATTTAGTTGTTGTACTATGTGGACTGAGTTGTACTTTCCTATGTGGGTTGAGTTGTACTTTCCTGTGTGGACTGGGTTGTGCATTCCTGTGTGGACTGGGTTGTACTTGGGCTTGGGAGTTGGAGCTGAACTGGAATTGATGACTTAGGTATATGTATGGGAATATACCTAAGTGGAGTGGATTGATGCTTCGTGATTGTATCTTTCCTTTTTGGATTATCCTTCGTGGATTCTATGAGGCCTTCAAGGGTGTCATGGTCCCTACTGAGTATTGTATACTCACCCCTGCACAGGCTCTGCCCACACTATGTTGTGTTGGTTGCAGAATACGGACAACGCTGATCGAGCTGGAGTCTAGTGGAGCAGGATGGTACCTGGGGGTGGACTACTTGACGGGACATACTCTGAGCTGATGGCTGGACCCGAGGAGCCAACAAGACTATCTGTACCCACCCTTCAGTTGGTAATTTCAGAGGACGTCACTATGGTTTCTTCTTTACTTTACATCGGTTGTACCTCACTTTTCTCAGTTGTACTGTACTTTCAGTGGGGTTTGTATACTTGCCCATTTACATCCAACACTTACTTTTGTACTCAGTTTACTTAGTGTTTACTTCACCTTACATACTTTATGGTGTTCGTTTTCTTATTTAAAGGAAATGCCTTCCCTTTTTATTAGGATTTACGTCTTTGGTGCTATTCACCAGCCACTGGCCTATTGAAGGTGATCTTGGGGTACTCACGACAAGGGCCCTGAGGACGAGTCATGACAATTTTCTTTTATTATTTTTAATTTATCTTTATATTGATGTTTGAGTTATGGATAATCATTCCAGATTTTTCCATTATTCATATAGTCAATACACAATAAGAATGGAACAATATTTTTATTTCTAGAATTATATTCATGTTCAATTTTTTCACCTCCTTTCTGACTACCCATTTCCGCCATTATTTTTCATAAATTAGTAGTTATTATTGAAAAATGATCCATATATTTTCCATATTCTAGGAACAAAGTGTAACACCCTAGGCTTCCTTGGTATACTTCTCTTCAAATAATACAGTAGCGTGTGTCGTACGCAATTTCGAGTTCTAACACACCAAAACCAATCAAACTAGCCGTTATGAATAGTAATACCCACTTTTTGAAATTTCAAAAAATATATATTTCAAAATAGACATCATTTTTGGATTCGGAATATTTTGATTAAATTAGGGTGAATTTTTTGTGCTTTTCAGATAACTTTCATGTTTTTATGAATAGTGAAAATTACTAAATTTTAATTAAAAACAACTTTTTTAATCGATATAATTAATAGTGATAAATTATGAATTTGAGTGATTTTAGAGTATAAATAGATTATATTTTCACCATTTAATCCAATGTTGTTCATTGGACAAAATTTCACTTTTAAACTAGACATAATAAAGTGCCAATCTTGTGATAGTTATTGTCTCTTAAAAACACGCTTTTTGTTTTAACAATGGGAATAAATTTTAAATTAATTTCTACCACTTCTGTGTTTTGAATTTAGAAACATTGATCCATATATAGAATCAAGAGGTCCAAATTTTGTATATAGGTAACTTTTATCATTATACATTTTGAATAATAACTTCGGTAAATATTTTATTTACCATGGTTAAAGGGTAAATCCGATAAATAAGGGTACAAAAATAATATTATAATAATAATAAATTACCCTAAAATGTGTCCTAACCCTATTGTTTGATACATGTACAACCATGGAAATCTTTTGGTCGATTTTTCATCCCATGGATCCACTTGTAAGTGATAATGACACTTTATATTAATTAAGTTAATGTAAATAAAAAATTACATAAGCATATATCTATTAGAAAAAAAATTTTTACGTAGTATTATATATGTTATATTTTCAACTATAAATATTCATTAGAAAGATAAAAAGGTTTTATACATAATGGTATTTTATTTATGATTTTTATACTTTGAATAATTAAATTTATTTATGACACAATAATGATGAAGTATTTTCCTTATTAATGAAAGAATCAAATACTTAGTATTATAAATGTTAAAATAAATATAATATGAATGTTATGATGACATAAAAAATATTTATTGGTTAATATGACATCTTAGGATTACATAAATGAATTTGGTTTGAATTAATAATGTTTTTATGGCTTTATAAACATCAATTATTAAATAGTGTCAAAATTGACATAAAGAAGTTTTTAAAACAAATATTATATTATTAATTGATATTCTATTCCTAAAAATATATGATTTGGCCAAAGGACTTATATAATGATAGTTGTATTATTATTGGACCACTTGGGGGTCTCTTGGTTGTATATATTATGTTTATTAACTATACAATATAAAAATACAAAGATACATGGTAAATATCAAACTAATTAACTAAGAGTTAAAATTAAAATATAAGGTTAATATAGTGACCCAAACCTGTCTAAAACCTATTGGTTGAGTTTTTTTTGACCTATACCCACCTTAACATTTAAATATTCCTCTTTGGATCCATTACAAACTGCATATGAATTTATTAGAAAATAATATTTCTATCTTTTTCTAAGGTGCCCCTCACCCCTCATATAAAAGGGAACTCCCCCTTTTCACTAATTCAAACCTTCAAATCGTTTTTTCTCGGTCAAAACCTGCCAAAATATTCCTTAAACATCCCTTAATTCATCCTAGAGGCCTTCTTTTAGTCATAAAGACAAACTATAGATCCCTTTTGATCAAATGAAAAGGAAGAACCCGAAGAAGAGGTAATGTTTTCACCACCATCTTTCAAGTTCCTTTCTTCTTCAGCTTCTTATTTATTTGTTATTTCAATTATAAAATAATAACTCCAGTATCTTCCATATAATGTGATGTTATTATAAATACGGTACAACCATATTCAGTATTCCATCAATCCTTTGAATGACATGTCACCATATGTGCGTACATACGACTTACCGTCTCCACGTCGTGGTGAATTTGTTATTCAAAACATTATTATTTGGATGGGTATTATAATGATGTGTAATTGATGTAAATAATAAATATAATATGATAATTATTATTTATATATGATATCCCATCCAATTATATAGTATTTTAATATCCAAATAATGATATTGTTGCTCGTACATACGTACAGACTATCGTCTCCACGAACGTGATGAGATTAATTCTCCATCATGTCCATGCAAATATAATTATCATTTGACGATTAAAATTAATTTTTAAGGACTTGATATCATTCTAGATCTGAATAAGACACAACCTATGGATAAAAAACACATCTTATGTAACAAAACATATAAATGAAATTGAGTAAGTGAACACCCGAAACGACGATACTACTAAAATATTATTAAAAAAGAAACATTAAAAGATCATATATGATATCATATTCATGTATATGATTTGTGTATAATTTAATAACAATTATTTAAATATTATACATGAGTTTAACCTACCCTCGACCAAGGAAAATTACATGGTGATGGTTTATTTCACAATCTATTCATTATCTGAGGTTGTTAATATGTTATTATCTACTGGGACCTCTTTATCATCCACATCCATGCTTCTTAAAAATGTATTTCAAATCATTATTACTATATTACAAACTATGGGTTAATGTCATTTATACCATTTTTTGACTTTTTATAAGAATTTTATAAAGGAATCTTTCCGTCATTTTCCAAACAAGGTCCTTTTTATCATTTTCGACATAATTAAGGTAAGAATGTAACTTTTTAACTTATACGGTGAGTGGAGCTATTTTCTGCCGTTATAAAATCTTCAAAGCTTCCCTTACTAGATAATAATGATCTTTTTGAAGTAAATGATTTATAATTATTTGAATTTTAAATGATTTCAAAAAAAGAGATATTTCTCACAAATAGTTTTGATTTCATCTATGTCAACATCAGTTGATGGATTTGAAGCTTATTTGAAGTTGATTTATTATGATACAAAACATCTATATTGTATTGAAGGTTTTTTGATATGTTTGACTGTGGATGTGTTATTTTAATACACTTCATTGTTTATAGAGAAAGTATAGACATTTCGTATGCTAGTTTTAATACAAATGTTTCTGTTATGTTTAAACCTGTTCATATGAGGAATGCATTGGACTTAATAATTGATGGGTGGAGCCTGCTACAACTCCTTGATGCATCGATAGGTCTAATGAGACAAACTAGTGTCTTTTTACAAGGCCTGGACAACATCTTATTTGTAGTCTTGTCACAAGTCCTTGACTATATGGTTATAATAGTCTGGCATTATGCATTCCATCATTATGACAGTAGTTATTGATATTGTATGTGATTATTCGAGTAGTAGAATTTCCACGTGAATAAGTAAATGGAATTATTTCATTTTATCTTTTCCATATTATTTAGATGTTCAAGTTTAAAATGCTTTTGTTTTAGTTATACATTGACTTAAATATTTATGCTTATTTATAAAAGTTTCTGGTATATTGGTATCCTTAATGGGCATCTAAGCTCACACCTTTCTATGTTTTATTTTCCCCATGATGTGAAGAAGTATTTTATGAATGACCTACAGGGATAGTATGAGGGGATATGAGTGTGGTCTATGGAGACAATATGTTGTTGTAGTTTTTCACATTATGATGTAATGTAAACTTTATGAATGTATCTAGTGATTCCAAGACTACTAAACAAATCGGTCTTTCGAGACTTGCTCTTTTGTGATCATGATAATGTTAGGTAATAATGCACTGACTCTAGGTAACTGGGGTCGGGGAATTCTATTTGGTATCAGAGGATGTTTAATACAAACCTTGGAATCTATATTTAGATAAATTATGATTAGAGCACATAGCCCTAAGATAGAATTTGAGGATTAGTATAGAAGAACTTCCTAGAATTTTGGTATTGTAGATATTTTGTGAGTTTTCTGAGAAATACACCCCTATCTAGATATGTGCAGGTAGAGGCAGCTCTGGAACAAATGTACCTAGTGGTAAAACCCGAAAACACCGCTTTGAGCTAGACTCTAACGAGAACTGTTGCATGACAAATGGCCTTGCTGCAATCTTAGTTACGACACTCCTGGGGGATATGCTTAGGATAATTATCATTTTCATTAGAAACCGTTATGAAGGGTTTATGAGTATATACTTCCTCAAAGAAATAATTTTTATGATTATGGATTATATCCATAAACTATTCAATTCATGTTAAGTGTTTTACAAGTTTGGATTTTTGTATTGTGATTCATAAAATAATCTAGTGTATGCCATTGTTTAGAAATGGAGCATAGTGGATGAAATGAAAACCGTATCAATTCACACACTCCATGTAGGGATTTCCCTCTCGTTCAATAAAACTATAGTGAAGATGGTGATACAACTGGTGATGATCATCTAATCACCATACTGGGATAACTCACTCAGGTTATGAATAATAACATTACCCGTATAGAGCACCCAGATCCACAGCGTGGGGGATCAATGTTAGATCGCTTCATGAGGTAACAACCACCAACATTCAATGGGAGTACAAATACACTAGTAGATGAACAATAGATAAATTAATTAGAGAAAATATTCCATTCCTTGGGGAGTAGTGAAAGGGAAAAAGTTACCATGGAAGTTTACCGCCTAACTGGAGATGTTGACCAATGGTGGTCATTGATTCAAAACCCAAAGGAAGATGATGAACTATCAAATATGGAATGGAGGGAGTTCAAAGATCTGGACTTAGAAAAATACTTTCCTAATGACCATCGAGCAGATATGGGAAGGAAATTTCTGAGTCTGAGGCAAAAGGAGGATGAGAATGTCTTAAAGTATGAGGTTAACTTTACAGGGTTAGCGAGGTATGCTGCATATTATATACCAAACCCAAGAAGTAATATTGATCGTTTCTTTTATTGGATAAAACCATTTATCCATCGAGTATTAGTCTCACAAACCTTCTAGTTGTACGAATATATTGTCTCATGTGATATCAAGGTAGAAAAAAATTATCTAAGTGTTATGAATTTAAAGAAAATCAATAGAAGAAGAGATCTGCTGATCACTCGAGAAATGGAAATAAGGGGAGAAGGGAAATGTTGATTATCCATTCTGCAGTAAATGTGTGATGAAACACCCTAGTACTTTCTTGACAGGAATGGGAGTCTGTTACAAGTGTTGTGAAAAAGGCCACCAAGCTTATGACTGCAAGGGGAAGAAAGAAGCTACTGATGTTCAATTCTAGAACTACAGGGAGATGGGACATTATGCAAATGAATATACTAAGGGTCAGGGGTACTTACCTCAGAAAAGGAAAAGGGATCAAGGAAAAGCTTATGTTATCACTATTGTGGAGGTAGAAGCTCTGAAAGACGTGGTGGCAGGTAATTTAATGGTTTCCTCAAGTTTAGAAAATGCATTATTTGATTATGTATCATCACATTGTTTCATATCTTCCCAGTTTTCTAAGAAAATTAGATATTTACAATTTGATCTAACAAGGTATTTTTCAGCTAAAACTCCTAAGGGAAGTATTATTGCAACAATGTTTTGTGAATTAGTATCCATTAGAGAATATAAATGTTCTTTATCTTCTGATCTCATCGTCATACCCATGATTGAGTATTATATAATACTCAGTATGGATTGGCTTTTAGTCCATGATGTGAAGATTTATTGTAAGAATAATGAGGTTACAATTTTTGATGATGATGATAAAGAACACCTTATCTTTAGAGGAGAATCGTCACCACCTAATTCTTATCAGGATCCACCCCTAGTAGGTCAACTAAAGTCAATTATTGGGGAGGAAGAGAATTAAGTAACTGTGGGTGAGGAAAGGAATGTTCAAATAGAGGATGTACCTATTGTGAAAGAATATGTTGATGTGTTTCCAGAAGATTTACCTGGACATCCTCCTGAACAAGAAATTTAGTTTTCCATTGATTTAATTCCTGGTTCAAAGCCTATATCGAAGACCCCTTATAGAATTTCCACTATGGAATTAGTTGAACTAAATAAACAACTAGAGGAATTGAGTAATAAGGGATTTATTCCTCCTAGTGTTTCTCCATGGGGAGCCCCTGTCCTTTTGGTTAAAAATAAAGACGGATCTATGAGGTTATGTATTGACTACAAGGAAATGAATTCTATAAAAATAAAGAACATGTATCCCATACCTCACATTGATGATTTATTTGACCAACTGCCTGGAGCTCAATACTTTTCAAAGATTGACCTTTGATCTGGATACCATCAGTTGTGTGTGAAGAAGGAAGATATTCTAAAGACAACATTTCAAACCAGGTACATGCATTATGAGTTTACAGTAATGCCTTTTGGGCTAACTAATGAACCCTCTGTTTTCATGGATCTAATGAACAGAGTTTTCAAGGAATATATCGATGATTTTTTAGTGGTATTTATTGATGATATTTTAGTATGTTCCAAAATGTAATAAGATCCTAAAAATCACTTGCGCATTATCCTAATGACTCTAAGAAGACATGAATTATATGGGAAGTTTAGCAAGTGTGAATTCCGGCTTCAAGAGATTTCTTTTCATCACCATATTGTCTCTAAGTATGGAATTTCTGTTGATCCTTCTAAGAAAAGAGAAATCCAAGAATTTCCAGCAATAACGAGTATAACTGAGGTACACAGTTTTATTGGTTTAGCAGGTTATTATCGGCGTTTCGTCTAGAATCTTGCTTGATTGTCTAACCCATTAACAAAGCTCGCACGTAAAGGAGTTAAATTTTTTTGGAAAAAAGTGTGTGAAGAATGTTTTGAAGAACTGAAGAGAAGATTATTCAATGCATTTATTTTGACTCTACCATCGGGGAATGATGGGATTTTAATAAATAGTGATCCATCAAAGAAAGGACTTGGTTGTGTCCTTATGCAGAATGATTTGGTAATTGCTTATGCATCATGAAAATAGAAAATTCGTGAGTAAAACAATCCTACTCATTATCTTGAGTAATATTCTGTAATTTTTTCCTTGACGAAATGGATGCATTATCTCTATGATGAAAAATGTTATATTTATACTGATAACAAGAGTTTGAAGTACATTTTCTCACACAAAGAACTCAACATGAGGCAAAGGCGACGGCTTGAACTACTCAAGGATTATGATTGCACGATACACTGCCACCCAGGGAAAGAAAAATAAGGTGGAAGTTGCTTTGAGTAGAAAGGATCATTGAGTTTTGAACAAGATGAGAGTTGAAAAGGATCCCATATACATGGATCTAGTAATGTTGGATATGGGAATAACCATGGAATCTGAAACATCAATGATTTTTCAAATGTTTGCCAAACCATCTTTACTATAAAGGCTATAGAGTTCTCAGGCCGATGATGAAGAGTTTAAAAAGAAGATTAAAGTTGTGAATGATGGGAGATTGAGTGACTTTGTGTATGAATATGGAGTGTTTAAATTTTGGAGGAGACTTTGTGTTCCCAATATACCTAATCTAAAAAGGGAATTTTTGGACGATCCTCATAGTTCCAATTCCTCTGTACACCTTGGGAACACCAAAATGTTTAGATATTTGAAGGAGCATTTTCGGTGAGACAACGTGAAGAGGGAGATTGGTGATTTTGTATCAAGATGTATGGTTTTTCAACAAGTGAAAGTTGTAAGGCAATAACTCGGTGGAGTATTGCAACCACTTCCCATACCTGAGTGGAAATGGGATAATATCACCATGGAATTTTTCATGGGACTACCAAAGAATCCTAGAGGGAATGATGCAATATGGGTCATTGTTGATCGTCTTACCATGTCATCACATTTTCATGCTATAAGGTAAGATTTACCACTTGAACGTCTAGCAAGACTATATATTAATGAATTTGTGAGGCTTTATGGAGTAACCTTATCAATTGTTTCGTATCGGGATCCCTGTTTTACAACAATATTCTGGAAAAGTATTCAGAAATCCCTGGATACTGAACATCGTTTGAGCACTACTTTCGACGCCCAAACTGATGGACAATCAGAACAGACTATTCAAACCTTAGAAGACATGTTGAGATCATGATCACTTGTATTTTAGTGTATATGGTCTCAATAGTTACCTATGGTTGAATTTTCTTATAACAATAGCTTCTATTCTAGTATTCGAATGACACCATATGAAGTGTTATACGGAAATAGATGCCACACACCATCCTGTTTTGATGATGTTGGTGAAATAAAACTCATAGGCTTGGAACTGGTGGAGGAAACGATGGAAAAGGTGAAGGTAATCCAAAACCACATCAAAGTATCTCAAAGTAGGCAGAAGAGCTATGCTGACAACCGAAGGATGGATTTGGAATTTCATGTAGGAGATCATGTTTTCATGAAGGTATCTCCATGGAAAGGCGTTATACATTTCGGTAATAATGGAAAATTGAGTCCCAGGTACATCGGACTATTCGAAATTCTAGATCGAATTGGGGAAATTACTTACCATTTGGCAATGCTGCCAAGTCTCTCCAAAGTTCACGATGTGTTCCACGTATCACTGTTGAGAAAATACATGCATGACCCAATGCATGTACACACCTATGAGAAATTAGAACTGGAACCCAATCCATATTATTGCAAAGAGCTTGTCCAGATTCTTTATACAAGAGAACAAGTGTTGAGAAACCGGATGAATCGTCTGGTAAAAGTTCTATGGATAAACCATAAGAAAAAAGATGCAACATGGGAACCTGGGGAACTTATGATGAAGAAACACCAGAGTCTTTTCATGAAATAGTATTCTAGAAATTTCGATGATGAAATTATTTTAAGGAGAGGAGAATGTAACACCCCAAGCTTCCACGGTACACTTTACTTTGAATAATATCGTAGCGTGTGTTGTATGCAACTTCGAGATCTTACACACCACAACCAATCAAACTAGCCTTTATGAATAGTAATACCAAATTTTGAAATTTTATAAATTTTATCTTTCAAAATCGGCTTAATTTTTGGATTTGAATATCAAAATTATCTTAAGGTGAATTTTTGGTACTTTTCGGATAACGTTCATATTTTTATGAATAGTGAAAATTACTAAATTTTAATTAAAAACAACTTTTTTAATCGAAATAATTATTAGTGATAAATTATGAATTTGAATGATTCTAGAGTATAATTAGATTATATTTTTACCATTTAATCCAATTTTGATCATTGGACATAATTTCCCATTTAAACTGAACATAAGCAAGTGCCAATCTTTTGATAATTATTATCTCTTAAAAACACGTTTTTTGTTTTAGCAACGGGAATTAATTTTAAATTAATTTATTCCACTTTTGCGTTTTGAATTTGGAAAAATGGATTCCATATTTAGAATTAGGAGGTCCAAATTGTGTAAATAGGTAACTTTAATTTTTAGACATTTTGAATAATTATTTCGGTAAATATTTTATTTTCCATGGTTAAAGGGTAAATTCGGTAAATAAGGGTAAACAAATAATATTATACTAATAATAAATTACCATAAAACGTTTCCTAACCCTATTGGTCGATACATTTCCGACCATTGAAATCTTGGGGTTGATTTTGGGACCCCATGGATCCACATGTAAGTGATAATGACATTTTATATTACTTAAGTTAAAGTAAATAAAAAATGACATATGCATATATCTTTTATAAAAACAATTTTTACATAGGGTTATATATGTTTTATTTTCGAATATAAATATTATTTATAAATACAAGAAAATTTAATACATACTGGTATTTTAAGTAAAATTTTTAGACTTTGAATAATTAAATTTATTTATGACACAATAATGATGTAGTATTTTCCTTATTATTGAAAGAATTAAAGAATTAGTATTATAAATGTTAAATTAAAAATAATTTTAAAGTTTTTATGACATCCACAAATTTTATTGGTTAATTTTACATTTTTTAATTATTTAAAGGAATTTGGTTTGAATTAATAAAGTTGTTAAGACTTAAAAAAATCAATTATTAAATAGAGTCAAAGTAGACATAAAGGAGTTTTTAAAAAGAATATTATATTATTAATTGATATTCTAATCTTGAAAATATAATGTTCGGCCAAATGACTTATATAATGATAGGTGTATTATTAATGGCCCACTTTGGGGTTTCTTGGATTTATATAGTAAGTTTATTGACTATGTAATATAAAAATACAAAGAGACATGGTAAATGTCGAACTAATTAACTAAGAGTTAAAACTAAAAGATAAGGTTAATATAGTGACCCAAACCTGTATAAAAACTATTGGTTGAGTTATTTTAGACCTATACCCACATTTAAATTAAATTAATCCACTTTGGAGTCATTATAAACCGAATATTAATTTATTATAAAATAATATTTCTAGCTTTTCCAAAGGTGCCCCTCACCCCTCTTATAAAAGTGCACTGCCCCTTCTCACTAATTCACACCTTCAAAGCCTTTTGGATCGACCAAAACCTGCCCAAATATTCTCTTAACTACCCTCACTTTATCCTAGTGGCCTTAATTTAGTCATAAATCCATCATAAGGATCCATTTTGATCAAATCAAAAGGAAGAACCCGAAGAAGAGGTAATGTTTTCACCACCCTCTTTCAAGTTCCTTTCTTCTTCAACTTCTTCTTTCTTTGTTATTTCCATTATAAAATAATAAGTCCATTATTTTATATATAATATTATGTTATTATAAATCTGGTACAACCATATTTATTATTCCATCCATCTTTTTAATGACATGTTATCAAACGTGCGTACTTATGGCTTACCGTCTCCACGCCGTGGTGGATTTGTTATTCAAAACATTATTATTTAGATGGGTATGATAATGATGTGTAATTGATGTAAATAATAAATATAACATGATAATTATTCTCTATATATGATATAACATCCAATTATATATTATTTTAATCTCAAAATAATGATATTGTCCCTCGTGCGTACGTACGGACTACCGTCTCCACGAACGCGATGAGATTCATTCGTCATCATATCCATGCACGTCTAATTATCATTTGGTGATTAAAAATAATGTTTAAGGACATGATATCATTCTGGATATGAATAAAATACAACCTATGGATAACGAACATGTCTTATGTTACAAAACATATAAAAGAAAACGAGAAAGTGAACACCCAGAACGACGATAATACTAAAATATTATTAAGAAAGAAATATTAAAAGATCATATATGATATAATATTTATGTATATGATTATTTTATAATTTTATAACAATTATTTATCTATTATACAGAAGGTTAACCTACCCTCAATCAAGGAAAAGTACAAGGTGAGGGTTTATTTCACAATCTCTTCATTATCCGAGTTAGTTTATACGTAATTATCTACTGGGACCTCTTTATCATCCACATCCATGTTTCTTAAAAAGGTTTTTCAAATCATTCTTAATATTTTACACACTATGGTTTAAATTAATTTATACATTTTTTTTTAATTTTTGTTATAATTTTATAGAGGAATCGTTCGGTAATTTTTCAAACAAGGTCCTTTTTAACATTTTTGACAGAATTAAGGTATGAATGTCTCTTTTTAATTTATATGGATGGTGCCGAAATTATCCACTGTTATAAATTAATATAAGCTTCCCTTAAAAGATAATAAGGATATTTTCAAAGTAAATTTTTTATAATTATGTGACTTTTATATGATTTAAAAAAAAGAGATATTTCTCTCAAATAGTTTTGATTTCATCTATGTCAAAATCCTTTGATGGATTTTAAGCTTATTTAAAGTTGATTATTATGATACAAAACTTCCATATTGTAATGAATGATTTGTGAAATGTTTGACTTTGGATGTGTTATTTATATACCATTGATGGTTTATGGATAATGTATTGACATTTCGTATGCTAGTTTTAAGACAAATATTTATGTTATGTTTAAACCTGTTCATATGAGGAATGCATTGGACTTAATAAGTGAGGGGTGGATCCCGCTACAGCTCCTCGATGCACCAGTAGGTCTCATGGGACAAACTAGTGTCTTGGAATAAGGCCTTGACACAATCTTATTTGTATTCTGGCACAAGGCCTTGACTATGTGGTTATGATAGTCTGGTAGTATTCATTCGATCATTATGAAAATGGTTATTGATATTGCATGTGATTATTCGACTAGTAGAATATCCATGTGAATAAGTAAATGACATTATTTCATTTTATGTTTTTCATATTATGCTGAAGTTCATTTTTAAAAGGCTTTTGTTTTATTTATACATTGCCTTAAATGTTTATGTTTATTTATAAAAGTTTCCACTATATTTTTATCCTTACTAAAAATCTGAGCTCACCCCTTTCTATGTTTTATTTTTCCCAGGATGTGAATAAGTATTTTATGAATAACCTCCAGGGATAGTATGAGGGGATATGAGTGTGGTCTATGGAGACAAGATTTTGTTGTAGTTTGTCACTTTATGATGTAATGTAAACTTTATGATTGTATCTAGTGATTCTAAGGCTACTAAACTAATCGGTCTTTTGAGACTTGATCTTTTGTGATCATGCCAATGTTATGTAATAATACACCAACTCTAGGTAACTGGGGTTGGGGAGTTACACAATGATTCATAAGAGTTATAGGATTCTTTAATATTATATTTAAAAGAACTGAATTTAGCCTTTATTATCACCTCATTTTTAAAAATATTCTGTTAAATTTTATATTTCTATATATAACTAATTATTATATTTAATGTATATTCTTTAAAATATTTATTTCATTGGTCAGAACTTTTTTCTTGAAATATTTTTGGTAACGTTATCAACTCTCTTCCAAATAGAGGTTTACTATCCTATACTTTTCCATGCCCCCTTATAGCATTAGAAATGTTTATAAACTACTAAAACATCTGGTTCATTGAATCATATTCTCTCATCATGAAATCCTAGTATTATTTATCAAGAATTCCTTATATAGTTATTTTGATCTTATTATATATCCCATATTGTGAAACTAGTATAATTCTAAAAATGTATTGGTATTTCTTGCACACTCAAACATGGTTATACATAATTCTAATAATAAAATAGTAAACAATATTATTTACATTATAATTCAGAATAATTTATACCATATCATTTCCTATAAGTGTGTTTCGATCAGCTTCCAGTAATTTATATGGATTCTCCGTGACTTTAAAATGATCCACCCCTATGAAATTCCGGTTTTCAAAAATTCATTCCTTTAAAAAAATTATAATCAGTTTCATCAAAATATAGGGGATTTTGATGTATCTAGATATATTTTTCATGAATACCTTCCATCAGTAATTACTTATATTTATTACAAAGATATTTTTCTCTAGGATATTTAGGTTAGCATATAAAATATAAACAAGAAACCCATATCTTCAAGAATTTAAAATTGTTACAATTTTGTCGATTGTGATAGTTGGTAATAGCCAGATATAAGGAAAATAGTCCGTTCAAACATTTAAATTAATTAATAAATAATTTTTTATTATCCTATAAAATTAAGATAAATTGTATGATTCAAAATATAGTGAAATGTGAAATAAAAAAAGAATACTTATTTTTATATTTGTTTGGAGCCTGAAGACACTACTCAACACTGTAGTTTTCTCTACGTGGTGATAATATTAGTTCTCACTAAGAAAAACCACATTAAAGGCGTGGAAACCTATATAAAAAATCCTTTTATAATATCCAAATGTACATCCAATACCAAAAAAGGTACTGGAGTAACAACCTAATTTAAATATACAGTCAGTTGCGAGGAATAAAAGAAGGACCTTCCTTTTGATTGGTAGAATAATAAATACCACAATTTCTTTTAAATGGTAAACGAATAAACCATCATGTATTATAGATAATAGAAAAATAAATGATTTAATATATAAAAACAAGAAATAAGATAAAATAGAGGGGAAGAGGATATAGAAGTTTATGTAGCATATTGATCTCTAACCACATCAGTAGAAGAGAGTTGAATGTAAAACATTCATTATGGTTGCACCAATAAAACAACAGTTACTGAAGATCTCAAATGTAAATATAAATAACTATGCCACTGCATGTCTTGATATTTATTCACAGAAAAATTATCAATTACCAAATAGTTCCCTCCATTGATTCATGTTGTATGGGAGTTTACAAAACTAATCACTTTTATTTAATGGTTAAATTTTTTTAATCTTCCAGAAACATGTCATTACCCAATTATTTTTTCATTCCTAAAATCAGGAATTTGACTTATTATAACAATTAAAAATATCATAGTTATTAAATATGATATTATTTTAAATAAATAAATCAAAAAAAAATTATTCACTCATAATTTTATTAAATCTTTGATGTTATCATTGAATTTCCTGTCTTCAAAAAGTGTGAAACCTTATTTTATATTCCTCTTAGGTAATTTGGTTATGATTAAAAATCATCTATGTGGATTGAATTATACATTTTCTATATTTCCAAAATAGTCAGAGAGTAATATCTACAATGTCATGGAAATCCATGCTATATAGAGGTTTTTATTACGGTACCATTGATAAAGGTTTCTTATGATACCGTGGAAAGAGATATTTCTCTTGAATTGAAAGAAGGTGTGCTGAATGTGTAACACTTGATATTAGAAATTGAAGGAGGGGTGAGGTACTTCTGGAATAACATATACTACCACTAGTTGAAGATGTTGTGTCTATTTTAAGAAGTTATCATAAACAATTGAGTAGTTTCTACCATTGATGTAAAAAATAATAATATCATCCTAGTAAGAATTTATGATTCCTCCAAAGGATAGAACTTCTACTGATAGAAGTAAATGTTATACCTTGTGTGAGGGAAGAATGAATTCAATACCTTATATAATTATAAAACTTTTTTTTGAAGGATTATTATTTGTAAAAAATATTTCATAGATGATTAATAAAAGTAATTACATGCATTCAGATAAACAAGATAATGATTCAACTTCAGGGATAAAGGTAAGAAAAAATATTAACTAGTTTTGTAGGGTCAGATGAAAAATTCAACTAGAAAAGTAGGATGAGATATATAACTATGTAATTGTAAAGAAAAATTCAAACTTAATTTAAATGTATGAAAAGTGTTTCATATAGGTAAAAAATTAAAAAATCTAGAAACTGGTAAATGAGAACATCTGTAAGGTAAGTATAAATTTATATACATTTTGTAAGGGTAAAATCTCTGCTCTGTAATGTTAATGATGTAAAATTTATATTTATTTAAGTGAATTTGAGAATATACATGTCATATTGAGAAGGGTTTATGAATTGTATAATGGTATAGCTAAACTTACGTAGGTGTAAAGAGTATGTTTTAATTCTAATTTAATTATAAAAAGACACTAAAACAAGTTATATTATTGTAAAAATTACATAAAAATTTATTTTTTCAGATTTTATAACAAACATAATAGTAAGAATAAATATTTTAAATGATGAGTAAAATTAATAAAAAAAAATCATTAAATAAAAATTTTTAGATGCATAAAATATAATTAAAAATATGTTTTTATGAAAATAAAAAATAAAAAATATTAGAATTTGTAATTTTTCTGAAAAAAAATTATATGTCACATCAGTATATTACTTAATAATAAAAACACTCTCTTTATATCTAACAAGATCCAGTAGCGGATTTCCCTCTATTTGTGGATATACTCAAGAAATTATCAAGATATGTTAAACATTGGGAAAATGGTTTACCATTTTCCCCTCCCCCTATTTTGGGAGAGGGGTAACATCTTCTATTATCGAATAGCTAGAGAAATACAACCATTACTGACTGATTCACTATGATAAAATTAGATATAAAATAAATCAAAAATAAAAAAATTTAATAATTCATTCCAAATTCTTTATACTTATATTTAATTTTATTCCTCAAGCATTAGATATTTCTACATTTATCCTACTTGATAAAAATTCCATTCATAACCTAACATAGTTCACAAAGAATATACTAAAATTATATTTAACTATATTATTCATTTAATCAGACGATTAAATTCCACTGTATAATATTCTTATATTATAATAAATTATTATTAAAAACATTATTATATTAACCACATATCAATTCTTAAACCATTTAACATTTATGATCAATAACTATCAATATTATAATCCATAATCATTTCCATCGTACTCATATTTTAAATTCATTTCATATCACAAGTTATTATGAATTTTCTACCTATGACTAGAAATTAAAAACATGGTTAATTACAATAGATTTTAAATGAGATAATATTTTCATGCGACCTACCTCAATTCCATGATTAATAATAATTTATATTCCAAAAATAATCACCACTGATCATTTTCCAATAATGTACTCATTTTTCACATCTTTAAATAATACATCAAACCAAATTATTTTTATAATATTGGTGTAGATATAAAAATGATTAGGAAAAATTATCTCTATGGTGTAAATGAATCAAATGATGTAATCCCATTATTCCACTACAATATTTCATTCCATAGCTCCCATAAAGCTTATCTTTTACTTCTCCCTCTCACTCACACACATTCAAATCACTCATTGTATATAATTCACTTGACATGTCATAAAATTCAAATAATATCTGGTCTTGAACATCAAATAATATTTCACAATTAAAAATATTTATTTTATTAAAATAATCAATTAATGGATATTTTATAAATAAGTATTTTCTTAATAAAATAAACAATCACCCAATATTTATGAAAAATGACTACCTAATAATAAAATTTAGATACTAATATGAAGGGGTAAACATCACATCCAAAATCAAAATACACTTAAAACTTATTTCTAATACAAGAAAAATTTATATTTTAACCGTTATAGTGGAAAATAATTTTCATTCCACATGCATTCAAACATTAAATTTTCTAGTCTCTAAATTAAACATCCGATTTAAAAAAGTTATTCCATAAAAAAATATTCGATATTTATATGAAAATGGAAATCAATTTACTAAAAATTTAATTACATTAAATTTCATTATTACCATAAAATATTTCAATTATCACAAGATGAATAATTCAAATCAATTTAGGATATTTCACATGAATCTCTAAATCTATTTCCCATATGTTATACTCAATACAAAAAACTCTCAAAAGAAGTTTCAATATGGGTATAAATCATCCTCACATGAAATTTATGCTGTGGTATAGAAATATATTATATAATCAGTAAATTTTATATCTTTTATAATATTAATAACACCCAAAAAATTATATGAGATGCCTCTTGATATAACATTAAAATCTAGGATATATAGAACACATCAAAAATCCACTATAACAATGGAGGTATTTATAATTGATGATATACCTATTTGACCGATTCCAATGCATACAATATACTAATGAATCTAAGATAAGACATGATTCACGTCCCAAAAATTCTATTTCCATATTAAGGATAAACTCATTGGGAAACATGATCTATAATTGAAATCTCTAAAGGTATAATCCTCCATACTGAATTGTATTTTTGTTTATTCTATGTTTTCATAATGAAATATGTATTAAATTGTATATAATTTATAATATCTTCTATATAATATTCTATTATTTTAAAATAATTCTCTTTTTGAAAGCATACATAAGACGTATCAATGAGTTGAACTGAACCACGATATGCTAAAAAAATATTATTATTTTATGTATTAGTTATCACCTAGAAATTAAATTATAGTGTGTGTAAATTATTGAACTATTTAAGATATATATATATATATTGATATTACTGAATAATAATTTAATTATTAATTCTCAGGAAACATTGATTCAGTTTTTGGTAATAAAATATTTTTCTTTAAAAAATACTTTCTTCAAAAATGATGTTTTTTTATTTTCTATGAAAATATTATAATTAATTTTTTGAACTTTTATAAAATATATTTGATTTAATTAATTTTTTTTTCAAATCATCATATAATAGATATTTTAGGTTTTAATTTCGGCATTTTTTAAAAATGTTTGATTTTTCCATGAATAGTAATGAATACATATTTTTCAAATAATGACATTTATATTCAGTATACTATGTAATTGAATTTTATCCTTGAATTTCGTATATGGAATTAATGATTAATATGGTCTATTTTATTTATAATAATTTAATATTAATACAGAATTATAATGAATTTTATATAAGTTAATTTTATGCTTAGATAATTTTAGTTTAAGAAAAACAATTTAATCGTGATTTATATTCATCTCTTAAATTTAATTACCCAAATTAACTGAATATAATATTGAAAATTGATTCAATAATTGGAATCAGAAGGATAAAATTTGGTAAATATATCACTTTTTTGGTCAATATGAGTAGTAACCATGGTAAAATTTTTCACTATGAAAAATGTTAAATCTAGTAATTGAGGTTAAAAAGAAAGGGGTAATGTATTAAAAAAATTGAAAACTTACCATATTGTAAAATTATGTGTTTATTTCATCCATAATCATCCAGACTTCTGATATATAAAAATTAAAATTATTTTATTAAATGACATAAAATTGATAAAAATATTACATCCATCCAAATTAATTTCATAGGGTTTAATAAACTAAGAATTTCTTATTTATGGGTCCTTTTCCCTTTTCTGGATACATTCTTAGTTCCTAAATGACATAAAATTTTAATATTTTGGTAATTTTTGAAAGTGATAATTTGGGTGTTTAAACCATAATATATGGTTGAAAATATAATCATAACATGTTATAATTTTTTTTATGATTGTATATAGACTCTTTATAATATTCTATTTTAATTTTATCAATTTTTATATATTTGGATACGAAAAAAGTATATTTATTTAATAGTTTATGAATTTACAATAATTTCCTTCTCTCATTTATAAAATGGAACCCCATATACAATTTTATCCACAATTTAAAAGAAATTATCACCACTAGATCTCTACCCAAATAAATTCATTAAATCTCCTCCCTATTTATAGAGTGCATGTTTTTTTTCATAATAACAACCCATGAGGGATTAATATGTAATGAAAAAAAGGTTTCTTGAATAATAAGTATAATATTAACAAAATGATTAAGTTATATTTATCATTAATAATAAATAAAATATTATAAAAACAAAGGGAATTAATAAAAAAAAGTTTATTAAATATAAAAATATTTTCTTATGTTAATTTCAAAACATATATCTATACCATTTTCCTTCAAATGAGAAATTAAACTGTCATTCGAGTATATCTTAGAGTACCACCTTCTGATCCGATGTGATATGTTTTCGGTCACCACCTATCATAGATAGTTATAATAATATATATATTTAATATTTATATATTATTTTAATAAAATAGTAATCACTATTAAAAGTTAATATTTTTTCTATATTATTACATTTCATTCAATTAGAAAACTATAACCTCACTCATGGTTTCATGTGGAAACCACCTCCACAAAGAGATGTTATTAATTTTCCATCATCATAGAAAATTAACGGTATATGTAATATTATATAAAGAAATTATTTTCTATTTATCATATTATTTTCATGCTTTAAGTTAAAAAAATATTTAATATCCTTATATAAGGAAAATTGAAAAATGGTAATGTTAATCATGCTAACATATGACTTATCATATCCATGATTTTAATGTGGTACATTTTTCATTACCATATTAAGTCAAGAGTTTTAAAATTATAATTGATATATAAAATTATAATTATGAATTCATTATTATTCTATAGATTATGGAACAATGATCACTTTTATAAAAATTAACCTAATAAATTCATTTTGGGCATATGAATTGAATATCATCAAAACATCTGATTTGAATATAATTGACTATATAAATAAATATTATAGTGTAATAAATAAAATAAAAAGAATGATAAACATTATAGAGGTTAGTAATGAAGTTAATAAGTAAAATATATTTTTATTCAAGAAAATATATAACATACATGTTGATTCAAACCTATGTCAAGGTATTTCTTCACTCAATTGTGATTCATTGGAATAAAAAAACCTTTATTGATTATGTCATGAAATTATTATGGGAAAAATTCACTCTAATTTTGTTATTTTTTTTACCTAAACATGTATTGTAAGGATTTATATTTGTTATTTATAATCATTTTATTTATTAAATTATCACTCTAATAAAATAATACTTATAATGGTTTCTCATATCACATTTACATATATGAGACATATTCCATATCCACCACATATTTCTTATGTTTGTTTTATATACATCCAATTTTATATGCAATGACATGAATATATATATATTCATGGAATTAAATTACTCATTTGACTGAAAAGTTATTTTTTATTAATATCAAGACAAACCAAATTACACTTCACAGAGGACGAAAATAATGTAGGCCAAGAGAGTCTTTCCGAACCACATTAACACACTCCAAAGGAAGAGAGTTAAGGCTGTTATGAACAACGAGAGTCTCCTCAGGTCGGCCCCAATGAGCCAACGCATCAGCCGCAAAAGTGGATTCCCTCAGACTATGATGTACCATCCTTCCCTGATTGGTCTCCATTTTACACCTACGATATACATACGTTAAATCCCAGGAGATTTCATGATAGCCCTACAGAGATCTGACCAGAACCTCCAAGTCTGATTCCACCTCCATCACCGGGAACCCCTTCCTCCTGCATACCATCAAACCTGATAAAAGGGCTCTACACTCCGCACCCATAGAATTACCCGGTCCATAATAAGCACTGAAAGAAACAAGAACCGAACCCCAGCAGTCTCGAAGCAAGAAACCACCCCTCATAATTCCTCCCACACATGATCCATCCACATTCAGCTTCCACCCATGCTCTGGAGGCTGCCATTTAACCCACCGTCCTCTATCCAACCTTTGACTGGCCTGTCTACTAATCCGAACCTCCACCATAAGTGAGTGAACACCTTTGTTAAAAAGGGACGATAGTTCCACTATAATGGCTTTCATCCAGATCTGAAGATATAACAAGGACCTCCCACCACCCAACCTCACCTAGTTGCGAACCTCCCAAATGGTCCAACAAATGGCTACAAGAGTGATGATGTGTGCTGTTCGCTCCCCCGACCTGCCATCAAGCCTAGAGAACCAAAAAGAAATGTAGTCTCGGACCGAGTGGCACTCTCCGCATAGAAACCTGAACTTATCAATCTGAGACCAGAGGAAAGAAGCCCAGCGACCCTAAAAAATCAGATGGACTGTAGACTCAGATTTTGGATTCTCATCAGTAACTGTTTATTTAAAACTCTCAACATTATTCAGTAATATTTATCATTAATTAAGTGTTTGGAGAAATATATAGTATTTCTATCTTAATCCTATATATTTTATTATCATTTGGTTACTTCTTAAAATTACATGTTTTCATTTCATTTTCCTCTTATTACATATTCTCAAAAGTGAAATAATTTTTTTTAATCAAAACCAAATTTGATTCTCTACGTAGTCAGGTATAATTTTATTACCCTTCCATATAATCCATAAATTTTTTTAAAGAATACTTTTACTATTCCATATTGATTAATTATTCTTATTTACCCATGTTTCACTTTTTAAAAAATCATTAAAAGAAATATTTTTATCATTTTCGAAATGTTGTTCATTATAATTTTTTTCAGAAAATAGTGAAATCAATATTTGTTTAACTTATATGTAAAGTAGTAATTTTTTTTAAAATTATTACCAATATATTCGTTGAACTTACCTCTAAATACAAAATTTCTTCATTAAAAATAAAATATTTTCCTTCAATTTTTTAATATTAATTTTTCTCAAAAGTGATTTTCAAAGTGACAAGTGTCTTTTCCACCGGAATGTTTTCAGTAAACTATATATGCTATTTATATTCAAGAGTGAATAAGAGATTTTTTTTAATTCACTACTGGGGATATTTTTTAATTATACCATCAATATTATTTCTTTAGATGGCCTTTGATCATCTTTATTGGGTAAATTATTTCCATTTTGTATGAAAGTTCTTCTAATAAAGAAGACAATTTATTATTAAGGAATGTTCATTATTTTGTATTTTTTAATCATATGATTAATTCATCAGACATAATAAGTGGTGGGTGGGAACAATAATTTAATAAACCCTTCATGCATCAGTTTGTATCATGAGACAATCTTGTTTTGGTATTTGGTCAAGCCCTAACACACCTACATATGATGTATTGGAAATAATAATTGAAGATAAGATTATGATGTCCAGAATTATTTATTCCATCATTATAAAATTATGTATTTAAATATATAAAATTATTTTAATAGTTATTATATCCATGGATATGTTTCAACCTCATGTAATTATTTAAAGGCAATTATTTGATCATTATTGATTCCTATTACTTATTAATCATGATCATGTTATTGATTAAATGACATTTGTTTTATGATATTTACCTTTCCATAAAGATAATTCATTATTCAATATATGATCTCTTCAACCATTCTATTTCCCATACTGGGAACTTTAGCTAACCAATATTTTTTTCATTTCTGTTGATATGAAGACAGAATATTTGTGTGACTTCAATGATTTAGAATAAGTAATCACCGTGTTTTATATTTTTTTATAATGAAAATTGTGAAAAATGTATTTCTATAGTACCCCAAGAATAATAAACTATTCAATCCAGTGGAATGTGATTTATTGTATCATATGGTAGTGTAATAATGTAATATATCGCTATTTAATACCATTGTTATGGTATTACAATTCGTATAAGAGGAAGTTTAGTGCGAACCTTGAGAACTAGATTTAAGAAAACATATATTACTAAACAGAATCTATGGATTTCTTTGAGAATATGTCTAATATTGGATAATATCCTAATGTTTTGGAAAGGAATATATTTTGTGGTTTTCCTACCAATACATCTTATTCTAGATATTTCATGTGAATTTGGTTTTAGTAAAGATGCATTAGTGACTTTATAAATTATTAATGAAGAGTATTGATGGTTGTAGGAGAACAATGGATGATCTAAGGGGATCAAAGGAATAATCATTTTAGTGGAGACAATATCAAAGGCATCCTTGGTTTCTTAGTGATTGGGGAATGTATCATTTCAATAATATCCATGAATTTTGGACCTAGATGTGGGTTTATCAGTGAAATAAATAGCTACCAACATCATGGTTAACCATGATTGGATGGATGAGGGGTTATGAATAATTTCATTAATTCAAGGAGCCATGTAGTCTATATGGGAAATGTAACACCCCGAGATTTGATGAAAAATATTCATTTTAATTAATGTCTTGTATTGTATGCTACACCAAAAGGATCTTTCACAACACGCATCCATGACTTTCCTTGCATTACATGCAATCACGACCTTCCTCAATAGCGTGTGTAGTACGCAATACCGAGTTTCACTAAACGAGATATTATTATAATATTATAATGAACTAGCCGTTATTAATAGTAATACCCACTTTTTGAAATTTTATAAATTTTATCTTTCAAAATGGACTTTATTTTTGGATTCGGAATATCGAAATTAGATTAGGGTGAAATTTTCGTACTTTTCAGATAACATTCATATTCTGATGAATAGTGAAAATTACTAAATTTAAATTAAAAACAATTTTTTTAATCGAAATATTTAATAGTGATAAATTATTAATTTTAGTGGTTTTAAATTATATTTAGAATATTTTTTTACAATTTAATACAATGTTGGTCATTGGATGTAATTTCACATTTAAACCAGACATAAACAAGTGTCAATCTTTTGATAGTTATTATCTTTTAAAAACACAGTATTTGTTTTGACGACGGGAATTAATTTTTAAATTAGTTAATGCAAATGATATTTTTTGAATTTGGTAAAATAGACATCATTTTTCAATTCATAATATCTAATATAGCTTAGGCCTAATTGTTGGTATTTTTTGGAAACTTTCATTTTTTGATGAATAGTGAAACCACTAAGTGGTAGTTAAAAAAAACTAAATTTTTTATAAAACTTAATTTTACAGCTTTTGTGAGTGGAATTTCAAAAATCCGAGAAACACGGTCAATATCAAGGACTAAAATGTTGTTAAATGAGATGAAAATAATTTTTTTATGAATATGAACTTTTTACTTTTTTTTACCACGGTTAAAAGTAAATAGGGAAATTAAGGGTAAAAATGATATTATTATTACCCTAACATATGTCCTAATTCTATTGGACAAGTTTAATTCGACCCATAACTACCTTAGGAATAAAATATGACCATTTAGGGCCACTTGGATTAGATTATGACATTTATTTTTAATTTATTTAAAGAAGGGTTAAAATAGTTAAAATCAAAGTTTAATAACTAGATCATTTTTAATATAGGGTTATACATAAGATAAATTTGACTATAAATATTCATTAGAAAGATAAAAATCTTTCCTAAATAACAGTATTTTATTTGTAATTTTTAGACATTAAATAATTTAATTTATTTGTGACACAAAGATGATACAATAATTATCTTATTAACGAAATATTGACATAATTGATGTTATAAATACCCAAATAAATGTAATTTGAGACTTTTTATGAATTCCACTAATTTTCTAGGTTAATATGACCTGTTAGTATTAATTTAATTAACTTTTTCAGAACTAATAATTCTATTATAAGTTTTACAAAAAAAATTACTAAATGGTGTCAAAATTGACATAAAATAGTTTTTAAAACAAATATTATATTATTAATTGTTATTTTATTCCTAAAAATCTATGATTTGGAAAAATGACTTAGATAAGGTTATATATATTAATAATAAACAACTTGGGGTTCTTTTGTCCTGTTATAGTAAGTTTATTAACCTTATAGTGTAAGAACACAAAAAGACACAGAAAAAGTAAAATTATCTAACTTAAAGTTAAATCTAAATGATAAGGTTAAATTAGTAAACTAAACTTGTCCAAATTCTATCGGATGAGAGGATTTAGACCCATCCCCACATTATATTCGAAATAAATCAATTTGAGCTATTTAAAACCAAATATGGATCTATAATAAAATAATATTTTTAGTCATTCCAAAGGTGCCCCTCTCCTCCCTTATAAAAGGGCACCTCCTCCCTCTCTTCCTCGCACCACTTTGAGCCTTCATTCTCGGAAAAACCCTGCACAATTATCTTATCCACTTCCCTAGAAACATTATAGAGGTCTTGGTCTTCTTCAATGACCAATTTTAGTGCCCTAAGAGGAGGTCTCAAAGAGGTGCTTCAATGAAGAGGTAATGTCCGTTACTGATTATTTCAACTTTATTTCTTCTTCCACTTATTCTTCATAGGTTGTTTCATTATGAAGTTATAACATCAGTATCACTCACATACTGAAATGTTATTATTAGTATGAAACAACCCTATTTCACCTTCTATCCATCCTATGGAAAACGAAATCACCACGTGTGCGTACGTACAGAATACCATCTCCACACCGGGGTGTAATCTATTTTCCACCACCACCATACATGGATGGGTATAAGGGTGTAAATAATAACTATATATGATTATTTTAAAGTGGTATTGATTCTGTAATAGTATACAAACACTCCAATAAAATTCCACGATCATGGGAACGATATCATCGCTCGTGCGTACGTACGGAATACAGTCTCCACGACGCGATGAAATTCATTCTCAATGATTAACCATTCATGAATGATTATAAAGTATATATAATAAGTAATCATGAAATATATGACATAATAATGATACTTGATTGATGTATATATATATATATATATGTATTTCAACCAATTAGTTACATTCAATTCAATGAGGAAACAAAAACAACATTCATGCGTACGTACGTCCTACCGTCTCCATGAAAGGTGTATTTCTTTCCATTTATCGATATATTATATATATGTATATTCTGAATATTTATAATATATAAATCATTTTTTATATTCTGGAATTAAGTAATCATGATCTATGTAATCATATGAACAATTACAAGTCAAAACACGGACGACAAATGAAATGATTTTACCCAAAACACACTCTTTAACATGGAATTTACAAAAGAACGGGTAATATAAAGTCACAAGTAAACCATATATGATATCATAACAATGAATATGATTCTGTAATAAGTCAATTACATTATTTAAATCATTATACAGGAGGTTCGGATACGTATGAAGCATATCAGACCTAAGGTAAGGGATAATTTTTCAAATCTCATTTTTATCCGTGATTGCTTATTCGTAAGTATTTACAGGGGTTATTTCTATCATCCATGTCCATGTTTTATAAAAGTGTATTCATATATGTTTAAAGTCCTTTTTACCCGTTTTTTTACTTTTATTACATGGTATGTAAGTAATCTTTCCTTTTTTATGTTATGAGGTACTTTTTTGACTTTTCCGGCAAAAGTACGAGAAGATTGTTTTTTTAACTTATACGACACGAACAAATTTTTACAGTTTTATAAAGCCTTATTTTAATGAAGCTTCCTCCAAAATATTTCATGAAAATTTTCAACAAAATCCTTTTATTTTAAAATTTCATGACATTTTGTGAAAAGAGAATGATTTTGAAGAAGAAAGGATATTTTCCTCAAGAATACATTTCAATTGTTTTATCAAAACCATTTTCCATCTAAGATGACATTATTTCATATGTGTATGTTTCAAGTTTAATTTCTCTATGATTTACATGGTTTCACTTTTCATATGATGAAATGTCTATTTGTTTTATATCGATTATGAGATGATGGGATGATGTTTATAAAACCCAGTTTATTCTTTTGTTTATGATGAATGTTTTAAGTTTATTTTGTGGCACAAGTAAGAATGATTTCATTATGAGATGGGTGGGACCTATATCTCCCTCCAATGCATTGGGTAAAGATTTATATCTCATGAGATAGACATGGCTAGAACGGTAAGTTAATCTGGTTCAGTATTATAGGACTGAAACGAGGAGTGAACTCGATTCAGAAAGGGACTTTGTCCACTAAGATGGTCATAGCAGCAACGCCTTGGATACTATGGAAATCATTACATGTGCTTAATGGATGCAACAATTACATGTTTTATTCCCATAATATGTTATTATGATTTATGTTCCATTATGATCTATGCCTTATGTACTTCCATGTTTTAATTCGTCGCTCAAGATTTTGATGTTTAAACATTATGTTTATGTTTTTAAGTTCAAATGTATATGGTATGTTTTATTTTATCCATGCTTACCCTTAATGAGCATTTGAGCTCAGCCTTTTTATGTTTTATTTTCCCCCCGGATTAAAAGAAAGGTTTTAGGTAAGGAAACAAAAAGTAGAAGATCGTTATGAGAGATGTTGAAGATATTTCACCATGATTAGAAGATTACGTTCCAAGTTGCCAAAGACACTAAACTATTACGTTCCTTGTGTGTCTGTTTTTGTTATGTATTATGTATTCTGCAAAACTAATGTAATATATATGTATGTCAAGCTTTGGGTCTCTACAATTGTTATCAGAGGAATGGTTTAGTCAACCTTTGAAAACTAGGATATGAGAACTTTAGTGAGATCCCTAAAGATATTTCTAAGGTATGTCTAGGGATGTCCCTAAGGTTAAGTATAAGTTTAGGTTACAGTCCTAGAATTATGGTAACAATCTTAGAATTAAACCTAAGATGTTAGATATTGAAGATACTCCCCCTTTATTATGTTGTTTTCCCTAGCATTATTGTTACCTCTCACACTTTTCTTTTTGGGTTTTAGACGATGGATGGAACCCGAAGGAACCGTGTAGATCAATGCAATGGAAAATTCAATGATTGTACTCATGAACAAACAAATGTTATGGGATATGGAGTGCAAAATCTTATTGCTATACTTACACAAGCTATGAATCATTCTGGACTTCCAAATGAGCAGAGAAGGGAACAATATTCTATTGAGTCTCTCATGAGGCAACGTCCAACTTCTTTCAGTGGGTCTTCTGATCCAGTTGTTGCTGAACAATGGATCAGTACCACTAAAAAGATATTTTCAGTTCTTCAATGTTCTGAACATGATAAAGTCATCTTAGCAGTATATCATTTGGAAGGTAAATCTGATCAATTGTGGAATCTTATCAAGAATACGAGTCCAGGAGAAGAAATTGAGTCCATGGAATGGGACGAGTTCAAGAACTTATTTTTCAATAAGTACTTCCCTCGTATTCTTCGAACAAAGATGGAGAAGGAGTTTCTTGAACTAAAGCAAAAGGATGATGAATCTGTTGGTGTATACGAAGGGAATTTTACAAGGCTTTCAAGGTATACATCTGGCATTATCATCCAACCTGAAATTAAAGTTGATCGATTCTTTAGTGGATTAAAACCAAATCTTCGAAGGGAATTATCTATAAGAGACTTCAGTAGCTATGAAGAAATTGTGCCTTGTTCTATCAAGGTAGAAATGGAAGTTGGTGTTACTTACCCATCTCATAGTTTTGACAAGAAACGAAAGATGGAGTTCAAGGAGAAATCTCAGAATAATGGTGAAAAGAAGATGAATGTTTCCTTATGCTCAAAGTGTGGAAAGAACCATGGTGGAGATTGTCTTAAAGGGACTAATTTTTTTTTAAGTGTGGAAAAGAAGGTCATCGAGCATTTGAGTGTCGAAGTAATGGAATAAGGGGTTCTAATGATGTAAATAAAGAAAAGACTTCAGAGAACACACCACCAACACTTCAATGATTCAAGTGCAAGGAAATGGGGAATTATGATAATAAATTCCCTAATCCAAGGGTTAGTGATGATCGGCATGAGCAACCACTTAAGGAAAAGGACAAAGGGAAGTCACATGCGATCACTATTAGCGATGTTGAATATGATGATGATGTGGAGGAATGATTAAGTGTTTATGTAATGGGATTCCAAAATAATGTTGTATATAGTATCGTAGAATATTGGAATATTTATGTATTGGTCTATTGCGGTTTTCAATAATTTTATGGTACTGGTAACCATGGAAAGTGATTGAGATATTTTTGGAAAAAAGATTATATGCGCATAATGAAGGGATAAGGTGAAAATGAAATGTCTGACAATATTCATGAGCTCATGACTGATATAAGGAAATAGTTATATCATGGTTTGAGTATATAGAATTTTGGGGTTTTGGTATGTGGAAAGAGTTAACTTTTGACAGCACTCATGTTTTTAATAAGATTTAATGGGTATTAATTTTTCAAGAGAATACATGATTAAGTCCTTCGAATGTTTTGAATGTGACAACCAAGACATATCTCATGATATATGGGGATCAAAGATGGTATTAACATGCTTGTTATATGAACTCTTTGGTAATCGTTTTCACTGTAATATGAGATTGGACAACAGTATTTTGGATAAGCCTAAAGATTGGAATGGATTATGCTGGGCATAAGTTAGTATTGTTTAAAAATAGAAGTTTTTATTGATATTATTGAGGGGATGTTATAGTAATTTAGTTTTAGAAAAAGGACAACCTGCAGGATGGGTGACAACCCATCGTGTCGGACAAGGCTGTGGGAATCGAACCCACAACTGAAGTGTGACTGGAATTTATCGCCTAACATTGGCCTACAGGAAATCCCTGTTTAGTAGAAACTAGTTTTATTATATTAAGTAGTATGCTATATGAATTATAAGTCCATTTTAGGAACTATATATGATTAATCTCACTATAGATGGACTTATGTATTTTTTGATAACTTTTATAAACTTTTTTTTGAGAGAGATGGATTGACCCATCATTCTATCACATGATCTGCTAACACTTCACGAATGACAAATTCAACTTCATTTCTTTAATAGATGAAGTAGAAATTGTCCAAAGAATGACCAACGGTGAGACTGAACCAAAATCACGAAATTATTTCTTCTAATTCTAATTTAATCAACTTTAGGGAAATGATCTTGAAAACCAAAAATGTTGTCCTAGTGTTCTTATATCCGATGAATAAGATGATACCTTAGATCGTAAAAAATTTATGGCTTTGTGATTGTTGGATTTTTCATAGCCATGTTCTCTACCACTCTCCATCAGAACTTGATGGTTATATTTTTCTTCCATATCCATATTTTCACCTATGTTCTCCTACGTGCAATCCCAATGATGAGTTAATTTGGGTAACCGTTACGTTTCATACTTTAGTTTTTTAGATACATGTTTTGGTATTCCTTTTTACGATCTGGGTTTCTATTAATGAAACTTTCGAGTAGTATACCATTTATAACCCTAACGAATTTCAAGGGAGAAATTCATTTTAAGGGGGGTAGAATGTAACACCCCGAGATTTTATGAAAAATATTCATTTTAATTAATGTATTGTGTTGTTTGCTACACCAAAAGGATCTTTGAAAACACGCATACCTGACTTTCCTTGCATTACACGCAATCACGACCTTCCTCGATAGCGTGTGTAGTATGCAATACCGAGTTTCACTAAACGAGATATTATTATAATATTATTATGAACTAGCCGTTATAAATAGTAATACCCACTTTTTAAAATTTTATAAATTTTATCTTTCAAAATGGACTTCATTTTTTGGATTCGGAATATCGAAATTAGCTTAGGGTGAAATTTTGGTACTTTTCGGATAACATTCATATTCTGATGAATAGTGAAAATTACTAAATTTTAATTTAAAACAATTTTTTTAATTGAAATAATTAATAGTTATAAATTATTAATTTTAGTGGTTTTAAATTATATTTAGAATATATTTTTACAATTTAATACAATGTTGGTAATTGGATGTAATTTCACATTTAAACCAGACATAAACAAGTGTCAATCTTTTTATATTTATTATCTCTTAAAAACACGCTATTTGTTTTGACGACGGGAATTAATTTTTAAATTAGTTAATATAACAGATATGTTTTGAATTTGGTAAAATATACATCATTTTTGAATTCATAATATCAAATATATCTTAGGCCTAATTTTTGGTATTTTTCTGGAAAATTCATTTTTTGATGAATAGTGAAACCACTAAGTGGTAGTTAAAATAAACTGAATTTTTCATAAAACATAATTTTAATACTTCTGTGAGTGGAATTTCAAAAATGTGAGAGACACGGTTAATATCAAGGACTAAAATGTGGTTCAATGAGATGAAAATAATATTTGGTGAATAGTAACTTTTTACTTTTTTTACCACGGTTAAAAGTAAATAGGGTAATTAAGGGTAAGAATGATATTATTATTACCCTAACACATGTAATAATTCTATTGGAAAAGTTTAATTCTACCCAAAAAAACCTTAGTAATAAAATATGACTATTTAGGCCCACTTGGGAAAGATTAGGACATTTATTATTAATTTATTTAAAGAAGGGTTAAAATTGTTAAAATCAATGTTTAATAACTAAATCAATTTTAATATAAGGTAATACATAAGACAAATTTGACTATATATTTTTCTTAAAAGATAAAAATATTTCCTACATAATGGTATTTTATTTGTAATTTTTAGACATTAAATAATTTAATTTATTTATGACACAAAGATGATGCAGTAAATATCTTATTAATGAAGTATGGACATAATTGATGTTATAAATACCGAAATAAATGTAATTTTAGACTTTTTATGAATTCCACTAATTTTATAGGTTAATATGAAATGTTAGTATTTATTTAATTAACTTTTTCCGAACTAATCATTCTGTTATGTTTTTTAAAAAAATCAATTACTAAATAGTGTCAAAATTGACATAAAATAATTTTTAAAACAAATAGTATATTATTAATTGTTATTTTATTCCTAAAAATCTATGTTTCTGCCAAATGACTTAGATAAGGATATATATATTAATAATAAACATCTTGGGGTTCGTTTGGCTTGTTATTGTATGTTAATTAACCTTATAGTGTAAGAACACAAAAAGACACAGTAAAAGTAAAATTATCTAACATAAAGTTAAATCTAAATGATAAGGTTAAAATAGTAAACTAAACTTGTCCAAATTCTATTTTATGAGAGTATTTCGACCCATACCTACCTTATCTTCGAAATAAATTAATTTGGAGCTATTTAAAACCGAATTTAGCTTTATAATAAAATAATAATTTTAGTTATTCCAAAGGTGCCCCTCTCATCCCTTATAAAAGGGAACCTCCTCCCTCTCTTCCTCACACAACATTGAGCCTTAAATCTCGTCCAACCCCTCAAAAATTCACTTATCCACTTACCTAGAAACATTCTAGAGGTCCTCGTCTTCTTCAAAGAAAAATTTTAGTGCCCTAAGAGGAGGTCTCAAAGATGCTCTTCAAAGAAGAGGTAATGTCCGTTACCGATTATTTCAACTTTATTTCTTCTTCCACATATTCTTATTAGGTTGTTTCAATATGAAGTAATAACATCAGTATCACTCATATAATTATATGTTATTATAAGTTTGAAACAACCCTATTTCACCATCTATCCATCCTATGGAAAACGAAATCACCACGCGTGCGTACGTACGGAATACCGTCTCCACGCAGTGGTGAAATCTATTTTCCACCACCACCTTACATGGATGGGTATAATGGTGTAAATAATAACTATATATGAATATTTTAAAGTGATATTGTTTTTTTAATAGTATACATACACTCCAATAAAATTCCACGATCATGGGAACGATATCATCGCTTGTGCGTACGTACGGAATACCATCTCCACGACGCGATGAGATTCATTCTCAATGATTAACCATTCATGAATGATTATAAAGTATATATAATAATTAATAATGAAATATCTGAAATAATAATGATACTGGATTTATTTATATATATATATATGTATTTCATCTAATTAATTCCATTCAATTCAACGAGGAAACGAAAACAACGTTCATGCGTACGTACGGCTTACCATCTCAATGAACGGTGTATTTCTTTCCATTTATCGATCTATTATATATATTTATATTCTGAATAAATATTATATATAATTCATGTTTTATATTATGGAATTATGTATTCAAGATATAAGTAATCATATGAATAATTACAAGTCAAAACACGGACGACAAATGAAACGATTTTACCCAAAACACTCTTTAACATGGAATTTACAAAAGAACGGGTAATATAAAGTCATAAGTGAACCATATATGATATCATAACAATGAATATTATTCAGTAATATTTCAATGAAATTATTTAAATCATTATACAGGATGTTTGGATACGTACAAATCATATCAGACCTAAGGTAAGGGATAATTTTGCAAATCTCATTTTTATCTATGATTGCTTATTCGTGAGTATTTACTGGGGTTATTGCTATCGTCCATGTACATGTTTTATAAAAGTGTATTCATATATTTTTAAAGTACTTTTTACCCATTTTTGACTTTTACTACATGGTATGTAAGGAATCTTAATTTTTTTTATGTTACGAGGTACTTTTTTGACTTTTCCGGCAAAAGTACGAAAGAATGTTTTTTTAACTTATATGACACGAACGGATTTTTACGGTTTTATAAAGACTTATTTTCATGAAGCTTCCTCCAAAATATTTCATGAAAATTTTCAACAAAATCCTTTTATTTTATAATTGCATGACATTTTGTGAAAAGAGAATTATTTTGAAGAAGAAAGGACATTTTCATCAAGAATTCATTTCAAGTGTTTTATGAAAACAATTTTCCTTCTAAGATGACATTATTTCATATGTGTATGTTTCAAGTTTAATTTATCTATGATTTACATGGTTTCAAATTTTTTATGATGAAATGTCCATTTGTTTTATATGGATTATGAGATGATGGGATGATGTTTATGGAACCCATTTTATTCTTTGGGTTATCATGAATGTTTTAAGTTTATTTTGTGGCACAAGTAAGAATGATTTCATTATGAGAAGGGTGGGAACTATATATCCCTCTAATGCATTGGGTAAAGATTTATATCTCATGAGATAGACATGGATGGAACGGTAAGTTAGTCCGGTTCAGTAAAACAGGACTGAAACGAGGAGTGAACTCGATTCAGAAAGAGACACTGTCCACTAAGATGGTCATGGCAACAATGCCTTGGGTACTATGGAAATCATTACATTTGCTTAATGGATGCCACAATTACATGTTTTATTCCAATACTATTTTATCATGATTTATGTTCCGTTATGATCTATGCCTTATGTAATTCCATGTTTCAAGTCGTTGCTCAAGATTTTGATGTTTAAACATTATGTTCATGTTTTCTAAGTTCAAATGTATATGGTATGTTTTATTTTATCCATTATTACCCTTATTGAGCATTTGAGCTCACACTGTTTATGTTTTATTTTCCCCTAGGATTAAAAGAAAGGTTTTAGGTAAGGAAACAAAAAGAGGAAGATCTTTATGGGAGATGAAGAAGATATTTCACCACGATTAGAAGATTACTTTCCAAGTTTCCAAAGACACTAAAATATTACGGTCCTTGTGTGAATATTTTTGTTATGTATTATGTATTCCTCAAAAGTAATGTAATATATATGTATGTCAAGCTTCGGGTCTCTACAATTGGTATCAGAGGAAAGGTTTAGTCAACCATTGAAAACTAGGATGTGAGATCTTTAGTGAGTTCCCTAGAGATATTTCTATGGTATGTCTAGGGATGTCCCTAAGGTTATGTATAAGTATAGGTTATAGTCCTAGAATTATGGTAACGATCTTTGAATTAAAACTAAGATGTTAGATATTGAAGGTATTCCACATTTATTATGTTGTTTTCCCTAGCATTATTTTTACCTCTCACACTATTATTTTTGGGTTTTAGATGATGGATGGAACTCGAAGGAACCATGTTGATCAATGCAATGGAAAATGCAATGATTGTCCTCATGAACAAACAAATGTTATGGGAGATGGAGTGAAAAATCTTATTGATATACTTTCACAAGCTATGAATCATTCTGGACTTCCAATTGAGCAGAGAGGGGAACAATATTCTATTGAGTCCCTCATGAGGCAACGTCCACCTTCATTCAGTGGGTCTTCTGATCCACTTGTTGCTGAACAATGGATTAGTACCACTAAAAAGATATTTTCAGTTCTTCAATGTTCTGAACATGATAAAGTCATCTTATCAGTATATCGTTTGGATGGTAAAGCTGATCAATGGTGGAATCTTATCAAGAATACGAGGCCAAGATATGAAATTGAGTCCATGGAATGGGACGAGTTCAAGAACTTATTTTTCAATAAGTACTTCCCTCCTATTCTTCAAACAAAGATAGAGAGGGAGTTTCTTAAACTAAAGAAAAAGGATGATGAATCTTTTGGTGTATACGAAGGGAATTTTACAAGGCTTGCAAGGTATGAATCTGGCCTTATCATCCAACCTGAAATTAAAGTTGATCGATTCCTCAGGGGCTTAAAACCAAATCTTAGAAGGGCATTAACTATAAGAGACTTCAGTAGCTATGAAGAAATTGTGCGTTGTGATATCATGGTAGAAATGGAAGTTGGTGTTACTTATCCATCTCATAGTTTTGACAAGAAATGAAAGATGGAGTTCAAGGAGAAATCTAAGAATAATGGTGAAAAGAAGATGAATGTTTTCTTATGCTCAAAGTGTGGAAAGAATCATGGTGGAGATTATCTTAAAGGGACTAGAAAATGTTTTAAGTGTTGAAAAGAAGGTCATAGAGTAGATGAGTGTCGAAGTAATGGAAAAGGGTTTCTAATGATGTGAATAAAGAAAAGACTGCAGAGAACACACCACCAACACATCAATGCTTCAAGTGAAAGGAAATGGGGAATTATGCTAATAAGTGCCCTAATCCAAGGGTTCGTGATGATCGGCATGAGCAACCACTTAAGGAAAAGGACAAAGGGAAGTCACATGCGATCACTGTTGGCGATGTTGAATATGAAAACGATGTGGTGGAATGATTAAGTGTTTATGTAATGGGATTACAAAATAATGTTATATATAGTGTTGTAGAATATTGGAATATTTATGTATTGGTCTATTGCGGTTTTCAATAATTTTATAGTACTGGTAACCATGGAAAGTGATTGAGATATTTTTAGAAAAAAGATGATATGCGCATAATGAAGGAATAATGTGAAAATGAAATGTTTGACAGTATTCATGAGCTCATTACTGATATAATTAAATAGTTATATCATGGTTAGAGTATATAGAATTTTGGGGTTTTGGTATGTGGAAAGAGTTAACTTTTGACAGCACTCATGTTTTCACTAAGATTCAATGGGTATTAATTTTTCAATAGAATTCATTATTAAGGCCTTCGAATGTTTGGAATGTGACCAACAAGACATATCTCAAGATATATGGGGATCAAGGATGGTATTAACATGCTTGTTATATGAACTATTTGGTAATCATTTTCACTGTAATATGAGATTGGACAACAGTATTTTGGATAAGCCTAAAGATTGGAATGGATTATGTTAGACATAAGTTAGTATTGTTTAAGGATAGATGTTTTTTTTGATATTATTGATGGGATGTTATAGTAATGTAGTTTTAGAAAAAGGACAACCTGCAGGATGGGCAATAGCCCATCGCGTCGGACAAGGCTGTGGGAATCGAACCCACAACCGAAGTGCGACTAGCCTTTATCGCCTACCACTGGCCTACAGGAAGTCCCTGTTTAGTAGAAACTAGTTTTGTTATATTAAGCAGTATGATATATGAAGTATAAGTCCATTTTAGGAACTATATATGATTAATCTCACTATAGATGGACTTATGTATTTTTTGATAACTTTTATAAACTTTTGTTTGAGACAGATGGAATGACCCATCATTCTATCACATGATCTGCTAACACATCACGAATGACAAATTAAACTTCATTTATTTAGGAGATGAAGTGGAAATTGTCTAAAGAACAACCAATAGTGAGACTTTACCAAAATCACGAAAGTATTTCTTCTAATTCCAATTTCATCAACTTTAGGGAAATGATATTGAAAACCAGAACTGTTGTCCTAGTGCTCTTATATCCGATGAATCAGATGGTACCTTAGATCGTCAAAAATTTATGGCTTTGTGATTGTTGGATTTTTTATAGCCATGTTCTCTACCACTCTCCATCAGAACATGATGGTATGATTTTTCTTCCATATCCATATTTTCACCTATGTTCTCCTACGTGGAAACCCCGTGATGAGTTAATTTGGGTAACCGTTACGTTTCATACTTTAGTTTTTTAAAGCCATGTTTTGGTATTTTTTTCTACGATGTGGGTTTCTATTAAAGAAACTTTCGAGTAGTAAACCATTTATAACCCTGACGAATTTCGAGGGTGAAATTTATTTTAAGGGGGGTAGAATGTAACAGCCCCGAGATTTTATGAAAAATATTCATTTTAATTAATGTCATGTGTTGTTCGCTACACCAAAAGGATATTTCACAACACACATCCCTGACTTGCCTTGCATTACACACAATCACGACCTTCCTCGATAGCGTGAGTAGTACGCAATACTGAGTTTCACTAAACGGGATATTATTATAATATTATTATGAACTAGCCGTTATGAATAGTAATACCCACTTTTAAAAACCTTATAAATTTTATCTTTCAAAATGGACTTCATTTTTGGATTCGGAATATCGAAATTATCTTAGGGTGAAGTTTTGGTACTTTTTGGATAACATTCATATTCTGATGAATAGTGAAAATTACTAAATTTTAATTAAAAAAATTTTATTAATCGAAATAATTAATAGTGATAAGTTATTAATTTCAGTGGTTTTAAATTTTATTTAGAATATATTTTTACAATTTAATACAATGTTAGTCATTGGATGTAATTTCACATTTAAACCAGACATAAACAAGTGTCAATCTTTTGATAGTTATTATCTCTTAAAAACACGCTATTTGTTTTGACGACGAGAATTAATTTTTAAAATAGTTAATGTAACTGATATGTTTTGAATTTGGTAAAATATACATCATTTTTGAATTCATAAAATCAAATATAGCTTAGGCATAATTTTTGGTATTTTTCTGGAAACATTCAATTTTTGATGAATAGTGAAACCACTAAGTGGTAGTTAAAATAAACTAAATTTTTCATAAAACATAATTTTACTACTTCTGTGAGTGGAATTTCGAAAATCTGAGAGACACAGTTAATATCAAGTACTAAAATGTGGTTCAGTGAGATGAAAATAATTTTTTGTGAATAGTAACTTTTTACTTTTTTTTACCATGGTTAAAAGTAAATAGGGCAATTAAGGGTAAGAATGATATTATTATTATCCTAAAACATGACCTAATTCTATTGGAAAAGTTTAATTCGACCCAAAAAACCATAGGAATAAAATATGACCATTTAGGCCCACTTGGATTAGATTAGGACATTTATTATTAATTTATTTAAAGAAGGGTTAAAATTGTTAAAATCAAAGTTTAATAACTAACTCATTTTTAATATAGGGTTATAAATAATATAAATTTGACTATAAATATTCATTAGAAAGATAAAAATATTTCCTACATAATGGTATTTTATTTGTAATTTTTAGAAATTTAATAATTTAATTTATTTATGACACAACGATGATGCAATAAATATCTTATTAATGAAATATCGACATAATTGATATTATAAATACCCAAATAAATGTAATTTGAGACTTTTTATACATACCAATAATATTCTAGGTTAATATGACATGTTAGTATTTATTTAATTTACTGTTTTGGAACTAATCATTCTGTTATGAGTTTAAAAAAAATAAATTACTAAATAGTGTCAAAATTGACATAAAATAGTTTTTAAAACAAATATTATATTATTAATTGTTATTTTATTCCTAAAAATCTAAGGTTAGGCCAAATAAATTATATAAGGTTATATATATTAATAATAAACATCTTGGGGTTAGTTTGGCTTGTTATAGTATGTTTATTAACCTTATAGTGTAAGAACACAAAAAGACATAGTAAAAGTAAAATTATCTAACTTAAAGTTAAATCTAAATGATAAGTTTAAAATAGTAAACTAAACTTGTCTAAATTATATTTTATGAGAGTCTTTCGACCCATCCCCACCTTATATTCTAAATAAATCAATTTTGATGAATTTAAAACCGAATATGGCTTTATAATAAAATAATATTTTTAGTTATTCCAAAGGTTCCCCTCTCCTCCCTTATAAAAGGGAACCACCTCCCTCTTTTCCTCACACCACATTGAGCCATGAAGCTCGGCCAAACCCTTAAAAATTTCTTTCTCCAGTTCCCTAGAAAAATCCTAGAGGTCCTGGTCTTCTTCAAAGACCAATTTTAGTGCCCTAAGAGGAGGTCTCAAAGAGGCGCTTCAAAGAAGAGGTAATGTCCGTTACTGATTATTTCAACTTTATTTCTTCTTCCACTTATTCTTATTAGGTTGTTTAATTATGAAGTAATAACATAAGTATCACTAATATAATGATATGTTATTATAAGTATGAAACAACCCTATTTCACCTTCTATCCATCCTATGGAAAACAAAATCACCAGGTGTGCGTACGTACGGAATACCGTCTCCATGCCGTGGTGTAATCTATTTTCCACCACCACCTTACATGGATGGGTATAATGGTGTAAATAATAACTATATATTATTATTGTAAAGTGATATTTATTTTGGAATAGTATACGTACACTCCAGAAAAATTCCACGATCATGGGAATGATATCATCGCTCGTGCGTACGTACGAAATACCGTCTCCACGACGCGATGAGATTCATTCTCAATGATTCACCATTCATGAATGATTATAAAGTATATATAATAAGTAATAATGAAATATATGACATAATAATGATACTGGATTTATTTATATATATTTGTATTTCATCTAATTAATTCCATTCAGTTCAATGAGGAAACGAAAACAACGTTCATGTGTACGTACGACCTACCATCTCTATGAACAATGTATTTCTTTCCATTTATCGATCTATTATATATATGTATATTATGAATATATATTATATATAAATCATGTTTTATATTCTGGAATTATGTAATCATGATCTATGTAATCATATGAATAATTACAAGTCAAAACACCGGCGATAAATGAAACGATTTTACCCAAAACACTCTTTAACTTGGAATTTACAAAAGGACAGGTAATATAAAGTCATAAGTGAACCATATATGATATCATAACAATAAATATGATTCTCTAATAAGTCAATGACATTATTTAAATCATTATACAGGAGTTTCGGATATGTACAAAGCATATCGGACCTAAGGTAAGGGATAATTTTGCAAATCTCATTTTTATCTGTGATTGCTTATTCGTGAGTATTTACTGGGGTTATTGCTATCATCCATGTACATGTTTTATAAAAGTGTATTCATATATTTTTAAAGTCCTTTTTAACCATTTTTGACTTTTACTACATGGTATGTAAGGAATATTTCTTTTTTTTATGTTACGAGGTACTTTTTGACTTTTCCGGAAAAAGTACGAGAAGAATGCTTTTTTAATTTATACGACACGAACAGATTTTTACAGTTTTATAAAGCCTTGTTTTCATGAAACATCCTCCAAAATATTTCATGAATATTTTCAACAAAATCCTTTTATTTTAAAATTTCATGACATTTTGTGAAAAGAGAATGATTTTGAAGAAGAAAGGACATTTTCCTCATGAATTCATTTCATGTGTTTTATCAAAACCATTTTCCATCTAAGATAAAATTATTTCATATGTGTATGTTTCAAGTTTAATTTCTCTATGATTTACATGGTTTCACATTTCTTTTGATGAAATGTCCATTTGTTTAATATGGATTATGAGATGATGGGATGATGTTTATGAAACCCATTTTATTCATTGGGTTATGATGAATGTTTTAAGTTTATTTTGTGTCACAAGTAAGAATGATTTCATTATAAGAATGGTGGGACCTATAGATCCCTCCAATGCATTGGGTAAAGATTTATATCTCATGATATAGACATGGATAGAATGGTAAGTTAATCTGGTTCAGTAATACAGGACTGAAATGAGGAGTGAACTCGATTCAGAAAGGGACTTTGTCCACTATGATGGTCATGGCAGCAATGCCTTGGCTAATATGGAAATCATTACATGTGCTTAATGGATGCCACAATTACATGTTTTATTCCAATACTATGTTATCATGATTTATGTTCCATTATGATCTATGCCTTATGTACTTCCATGTTTTAAGTCGATGCTCAAGATTTTGATGTTTACACATTATGTTCATGTTTTTAAGTTCAAATGTATATGGTATGTTTTATTTTATCCATGCCTACCCTTACTGAGAATTTGAGATCACCCTTTTTATGTTTTATTTTCTCCTAGGATTAAAAGAAAGGTTTTAGGTAAGGAAAAAAAGTGGAAGATCTTTATGAGAGATTTTGAAGATCGTTCACCACGATTAGAAGATTACATTCCAAGTTTCAAAAGGCACTAAACTATTACGGTCCTTGTGTGTCTATTTTTTTATGTAATATGTATTCTTCAAATGTAATGTAATATCTATGTACTTCAAGCTTCGGGTCTCTAAAGGTTAATGTATTCTATTCAGATCAACCGGGTTGGATGATTTGGAAGGAGAGAATTATTTTCTAGGGGATGGACTTGTACTTTTATCATAGATATTATCATGGCCATATGTTTCTAGGTCTATAGGCCATATAGGGTTTCATCATAACACATAAAATTTGGATTATCAAAAATATAAATAAAAATACTAAACCATTGTGATTGATTCATCATTAAGTAATATCAATGACCTGATATGGTCGAAAATACATTGACAATCACAGAGTTCAAGGTGAATGTGCCCTTACAACTTGATCGGTTTGGCACTCCAAGGGGATATGATTAGGTTTAATCGCATTATTTATTATGAACCATTATGATGTATTTAAATAAATACTTACCAACAATTCCATAGATTAAAACTAAGTTATCATAAATATAAAATATGGTGGCATGATTTAAACATCCTTTGAATGATATTACATGATTTCCTGCATTGATTATTATCCCCTATTTTATGATTTTTTTTATCAATAGATGGAACCAAAAGTATTCATATTATCATTGATGGTGAGGAAAATTATATGATCATAAGAAACCAAATTGGTTGATAAAAATATTTAATTATACTTTAATTATGACTAATTAGTTATCATGATATATTAATAACAACTTATATGTTAAGTAACTCTTAGACTCACCAAAAAAATGAAGTATATTTTTCATCAAGGGGTCAGTTGGTGGAGACTACAAAGTAAGGTAGTCTCAATTTAATTCATTTAAGATATATAGAATGAGATTCCATATAGAATGTATCGAATGAATGAAAAATAATTCTTTTGTGGGTAAAATAAGAGAATACATCAACAAATTATCAAAGAAAACTGATGATTAAAATTGAATGAAACTAATTTCATACGACATATCCATTTATAGTTCAATATATTGCATTTGCAGAAGATGGACATTATATGAGTCAATTACCCAATCCATGTGTTATCTCCTAGACCATGGAAGGATCTATTCTATGGAAATTATAGAAATATATATATTTAAATATTTATGTATTGGTATTATAGAACTATTATATAATACAATTATATCAAGGATATTATGGATATAATAATTATGAAACATCTAAGGATTGTTCTAAATTAAATTTATTTTGGATTTGAATTTTTTTTTGGATATTACCAATTTTCTATAAATGTAATTTATTGTTAAAATATTATTGGAATTGATGATGAAAATGGGATAATATTCAGGACATTGAAATTGGTTTGTGATATTATGACTAAGTGACTTACGTCATATTTGATCAATTTTATTTTATTTTAGAATTTATTGAAATATACTGTAACTTTATATAAGGAGTAGGGATTGTGTTAAATTTTGAAGTATATGTGATACTGTATTGGTTAATTATATGTTTTTATTTCAAGTTAAATATTTTACATTTGATGGTAGGATATATCGAATATTGAGGGATAAAAATAGATTAATCGGAATGTTGATATTTTCAGAAATATTTATAGCCCAGATAATGAATTCCATTTATGATAGAATTTAATTTTAATTCAATGTACCTTGTTGATGTTCACCACATTATAAGACTATATAGTGATTTATCTTGGTCATTAATGATATTATGGGGATTCTTCATTCGGTTTTCATATATATAACTTTTCTGTTTAACATGTCTTATTACATGAAATATTATTTTGGAATAAAAAAATTAAATTTTTGGGTATATAAGTTAAAAGGTATTATATGTAAATTGAGGATATAAAATTCCTCAATTTCCTAGTTACTGAGACTAATTCTAATATAGGATAATTTTTTTTAAGAAAAATCTAAGTGGAACAATTTGTTTTATTATTTATTTTTTGATGTAAAATGCATTATTTTTCATATTATGGTTTATAAATTCCAGATATTATCTCACATTATGGAAAAAATTTCAATTATAATCAATATTAAAATACTAGAGAAATATATTGTTATCCTTTTATGGATTATGTTATCCATTAAATGTTTCCTTCTATTCTTCATGCATGGAAAATTTATCTTGAATACTGATCATTTAGATAAAAAGATGAGATTATGTTAAAATGTGATTAATGGATTAGATTATACATATCATGTTTGTATAAATCCTTATGTTCATTATTCACAATTCTAAAGGAATCCATAAACAATATGCAAAAACATTGAAATAAAATTTAATCAATTTAACTTCATTTCTAATGAATTGATGGTCTATTAACTACTCACTGATTTAGGGTTCTGATTGTGTTAACATTTTCCAAAAATTGTTCAATATCATTATCAGCTATTAAGTGAATGTAAGAATTCTCATCCAATTATATATTTTATCTTCCTCTTAGTTTTCACCATATTCAGGAACCAAAATAATTGTTATTTCATGTAACATTTTTGTTTATCACCATTCCTCCTATAAATATGTTTTTATCCCTTTTTATGATGTATATTTTCTACAATGGAAAAAACATTGATGACTGAGTTAAATTTTTTATGGACAAATTTATTAATTAATTCTTAGGAAACAAATAAATATTGTAAATTATTTCCATTAAATAAATTAATTTAAATTCCCCAATATATTCTTAGTTTTCCATTAAATTGAAATGTTTTTCACTTGATTTAACATAGAATAATTTTGATAAAAAATTTAAATTATTTTAATATATGTTCAGTTTTGTGCATAAAAACTCATTTTTTATAAAAAAACATCATTGTTTTTTGAATTTTTATCTTAAATTATATTACAATTGTTCTATGAATTGACTATTGAAAAATAAGTTACATATTTTTTATTATGATGATCCAATTTTTTAATAGCATCTTTTTTTCCATATTAATAGTAGTGACAATACAATTTATCACATATATAAAGAAAAATAGTGTAATTAATGTTAAAAAAAAGTGATGGGGAATTAAAAATCGACAAAAAACCTTCTTTAACATAATTTAATATGTCAATTTCATCGATAATCATCCTAAATTTTCATATGTTACCTTTTTTCCCAGTTTTTATATTATTTTGACCATTATATTATTTTTGAAATGAAAAGTCGAATATGTCACGTTCCTTGTTTTATTAAAACTAAATTTTCGACATATTTACAAGGAGAGTAATTGTTAAGTTACAAATAATTATGTTACATATAAATTATTTTTATCATGGTAATTTATGTGAAATTATTAGTTGTGAAATATTTAAATTATATTCTAATGAATCCCTGGAAAAGTATAAAATAAAATTAATTGAAAAATAAAAGATTTGATTTTAAAAATATAAAATGATATATAATTTTATGTAATTACTATATTAAAATATTATCGTAAATGAATATATTTTAGTATGATTATTTTATATTCTTAAATTAAAATATCAAATTTTTCATGATGTATTTTTTGGTAAAAATCAATGAATAGTTCAAAAATCAACGTTAACGATATTGTACAACAAATAATATTTTATTATGTGATTTAAAATATAAATTTTTTTATTATACCTCATTAAAGGTATGTTGTTTAATATATAAACCATCGTCTATTTATAGATAGTTTTTCCTTTTATGGTAAAATTAATGACCATTAAATTGTAAAATATTTAAATATTATAGTAATTTTTAAAAGTGTTAATAGAGGGTTAAAAATAAGATAATGGGTGAAACATAAAAAAAATTAAAAAAATTATTCTATTAGAATCTTCAATTAACCACCATAATGTTTTACAATTATCTTTATTTGGAGTAGATTTTTAATCGGAAATAAATTTGTTGAACTTAACACATTATTAAATTCGAAGATTCGCTTCTCTCACTTATAAAAGGGAATCAAATCTCATATTCTATCCACAATTTAAGATCCATTTACTTCATATCATATCTGCATAAATACCTTACTAACATAACTTAAAATATTATAGATGTCCTATTTTGATTATAATAACAACTTTATAGGGCTTAAGGTGTAATGAAAAAGAAGGTGTCCAAAGAATAAGGGTATATTTTAACTGAATGTTTTAGTTATATATATTCTTCAAACTCTATCAAATATTCCTACAAAAATTATGAAATAATGAAATTATTATATTACATTTAATATTTTGTTTATGTTAATTTCAAATCCTATATTCATTTCCTCTTCCATACAATTGGAAATGATGTTTTCCTTCATGTGTAAGTCAGACTACTGCCTCACAAACCGATATAATATGTCTTCCGTCATCACCTCCCACATATTGTTATGATGATGAATTTAAATTATATATATATATGATATTAATAAAAATTTTAACATTCTTAAAAGAAAACATATCATTTAATTTATTACCTTTCAATCAATAGAATAATTATTACATTTTTCCTTTATACATATAGACTTCCAACTCCATGAAGTGATTTTATTTGTTTTCCATCATCATATCACATAAATGATATATATATAATTTTATTTAAAAACAAAATAAATTATTTATAATATAATATCCAGTATATAAATATAGAATAATACAAATCTTCTTTCTCTAATGATCATTAAAAAATGGAAATGTTACTTATGTATTTGTACACAATACCATCTCCATGATTGTAACATTGTGAATTTTTAGTTACCCTATTTGATGGTTTCTTTTAAAATTATACTTTATGTATACAAAGTAATATTATTGATTGATTATTATTGTAGATATTATGGAAATATTTCCACTATTTCCATATTTAGCATACCGAATTCATTTTTGACATATGAACCAAATATCATTAAAATTTATGATATGAGCTTAATTGATTATATACATAAATATAACATGTTAATAAATAATATAAAAAAATTTGACATTAACATATTTATAAATGATGTAAATAATTAACATAATTATTTTATTTTGGGAGAATAAAAAACATAAATGATGAGTCTGGCAATTGATGAGGGGTTGATTAACTCAATTATCTTTCATTATTTTATACAAATAATTCATTGACTGTAATATTCCATGAATATTTGGGAAATGAAATCATGTTTTATTATGTTGTATTTAAATGTTTATTTTATTTATTTACATTTGTTATATGTAATCACTTCATTGATTAGATTATCACTACATGATAAATCTTTGTAAGGGATTTCCATCTCAATTTTACTTATGAATACCTTCTTCCATATTCAACACATATTTATTTTTCGTGGTTTATATTATATCCATTTCCTGGATATATTTATATTACTGATATTTATTTTTTCATTTTATGTTACATAATTTATGGGGTTTTTGATTCAAAAGTTACTATGTCGGTAACCGTTTATTTCAAAATCTCATCATTATTTGTGATTGATTATCATTAAGACTATTTTGGGGGAATATGTAATATTTTTAACTTAATACCAATATATTTTCTTCTCCTATTTTTATTTATATTAATTAAAAGTTCTACATAAAATTTCCTATCATTATGTACAAAAAATACCTTGATAATGGGTTTAAGGAAACCCATCATTGTTTTTATCCTCAATTCAGAATATTTTTTTAAATGTTCATATCTTCCTTAAAAGGTTTTGAAGAATATTTTTAATATCATATATGTATTTATTTAATAAAATTTCAATCATGTTTTAGATTATACATAATCATTTAAAAGGAAACTTCTTCTCATATTCTGAATGAGTTTCTCTTGGGTTTTTTATAGAAGTGTGAAAGGAATGATTTTAGCTCATATGGGTTGAAAACAATTTCCTATCATCATGAATACTCAATTATTTGAAGATTAATTTTAAAAATAACATGGTTCTTGTCAAAAAAAATTCCTCACATTCTAGACATTTTTATTTTTGAAAATGAATTTTCAATGTAAAAATTGTATTTTCTAAAAGAGTATTTAAATGGCCATTTGTGGTATTTATATTACTCAAAGAAAAAAAAATATATTTTACTGATTCTACATTGGGGATATTTTGTAATTATACCATACTTATTATTTCACTATATGGTTTATTTTCATATAGGCTATAGAAATAATTGACATTATCTATGCTAGTTATTCAAAAATTAACATTTGTTTATTTTTAGAGAATGTTGATTATATTTTATTGTTATTTCATTTAATAAATTAATTTAAATTATTTTGTGATTAGTAGAGCCCAGAAATAAATAGACAATCAATATATATGTAGGTCTCATGATACTAACTATTTTGGGTGGTTGGTCGAGACATTACCTACTTATTTATTATGTATTTTCCTAAGGCCATGATGGTATGTTTATGTTGTAGATATTTTGAGTAAGATAATTAATATATCATTTACTAATTCCCAATATATTATTTTAATAATTATTATATCCATGGGTTATTTTCAATCTTGTATATATATTTATATGGAATTATTTGATAATCATTGATTCCTTCGATATTTTTCTTCTTGTTCATCATATTGATTAAATGACTCTTGTATTCAATTATTTACCTTTTCAAACTAAATATAATTTATTTACTCTATGATAGATTCACTAAATTAATACCATTATTGAGAAATTAATGTCACCTGTATTTTTTTTCTAGTATATAAATAATAAAATATTTTAATGATTCAAGGATATATAACACTTAATATCATTATGATTTATATTTTATTTCTAATAAAAAATGGGATGAAAATGATTATATTGTTTTACAATACCACTAAATTATTCAATATTTTTGGATAAAATCAATTATATATCATTCCAAGGTAATAAATTTTCCTCTGATTTAGGAATACTAGGCTCACAGTGTCTCACTACACCATATCAACCACACTTATTGTTGTCTCACTAACCAAATCCAAACATGGAAGTGGTCTCCATTGATTCTTATTCAGATCCTAAAAAAGGATCATGTCTATAAATGAATGATTCCATTTAATATAGAAATTTCCACCACAATGAAATTATAAACCATGATCCTATAAAATCCCATATATTTCCTTAACTTATACAATATGTTTTCCTCATGTAATATAGAAGATTGTGAAAACACCTAAAACCATCATGATATATACTGGTCATTATGATCATAGTCATCTCTAATTTTGAAACATGAAAACATTTATTGGATTTTACCATGATTTTTTAAGATCTGATAAACAGATCATTTATTAAAATTAAAACATTATAAATGTCAACATTTATCAACACATATTTAGTGTTGAAAAATGTTAGCCTTTATTATAAATTCATCTATAATAGATAATGCAGAAAAATTTCAGGGCCATGATTAGAGATTGAAAATTATTTATCATATTAATAATAAATAAAGGAGTATAAATTTAATAAAAGTTCAAACACACATACAAACACACACACATATTATGTTTTTTTACTTTAACTTATATTTATGTAGAGATATTGGTTTTCTATATATATAACAATACTATTTATATTTTTTTGTATAAATATAATTTTTAAATATATATAGTCATAATTTTTTTTATTACATGATAATAATATTCAATAGAAATATATATTTTTATTTCAATGAAAACCAAATAACATTAATTTTTTACTTCAAATAAATAATTAAACATGAAATTTTATAAATTTTCATAATTGATAATAATTAAATTATTAATAATTGAAATATGTATATTGAATTATCTATTCAGTAATAATTTAATTCAATAATTTTTAATTAACATCTTTTAACAGATAATTTATAATAAAATTAATTTTTTATCAATTTGTAATTATTAATTTTTATTAATTTCAATATGAATAATAATATTTTAGGGGTTATGACGGTGTCAACTTCTTATCATCTCAAATCAAAGTAGACTTAGGTAGAACATTTTATGAAGTATTGAAACATCATGACCCTCTTCATTAGATCTAGATGGTGGTGGAACATCTCAAGGCCTTAGGTGACAACCCCAGGACACAAAAGGATGTAAATAAATGCAATGGTACTCCAAAACAATAGGGGGATGATTTTACATTTTGAATACAAAACCAATATACTATGATAGAAATAACCAATAAACCACCATATGATGTATGAAGAAAATTTAATAAAAAAAGTGTAATAAAACCAAAAAACAAACTATATGAGAGTACAATGAGAAAACCATGAAAAAAATAAAACACATGAAAATCATCAACTCAGTAACTACACAACTGATCCAAGATAAAAACTCTAGAGGCCATGCACATGGTACCATGATGCATCATAAAATAAATGAGATAACATTCCATTGTATCTGTTTCCATATACGATATCTTCATCCACTACAATGTTATAAATCGGGAGTGAGTATAAAACTCAGTATGATTTCCCCAATGACTTCCCAACTCATGACATAAGAAAAAAACATTTTCTCACAATTTATATAAAATAATTTATATAAATCAATTTAAAATATTTTCAAAAATTTATATCAATTCCAAAATATTTCTATGAATAACCATTTTACAACCATAACACAATATTCTCAAATTAAGCTGGCATATGCATCACACGATTTCTACCCAACAATACATGGAAATTTGTGTGATTGTTCCAAACTGAAGATCAATTTCTAACCCATCGACCAAACCATCACTATGTTTACAATATAATTATTACATAATGGACCATTCCCCTTTTTCGGGAATATATCTCTTATACCCCAATGATACATGATTATTATTTAGGGCCATGTCGAAAACATAAACTCAAACTAACCATTTATTCCAAAAACAATGCCAATCTGTTTCAATAATACATTTCGTTAACTGATAAAAATTCTACAGAATTAATTCATCCATTTATAATGAAACCATAATTTTAATTTAATCATTTTAAAATCGTGAACCAAAACAATTTCAACAAAACCATCCAATTTCTTAATTTCACCAAACCATAACTAAAGATGTTTTCTACTAAGAATCCAACATAAATTACCAAATTAAATTAACAAAGTATATTAAATTTAAATCCCAATCATTGAGTTCAAAAGAATACGAGTTTAGACTGAAGAAACCATCCTTTCAATCTAATGATGAAATGAATAATGGAACAATAACCTCAAAATCTAGTCTTGGAACAACAAAAATAAATACTTATCTCTTTTTCACTACTGATAAAAAAATCATATCTCATCAGCATTGATATAAAAATACATATATCTATCCCCAATGGATTTGATATTTGATTCCAATAGAGTAAATATGAATATTTCTAATGAAAAACATGAATGGGAATTGATCAGGGGATTTGTGCCACCAATGCACTTTGATTTTCCAAGTGATCGATCCAAGAACAAAGGGAATGGTCTGAAAAGAAATTAGAATAAGTTGAATTTGGTTTTTGAAATATTTCTAGAGAAAAAAATGGATTTAGGGGATAAAATAACTGATATAAAAAAAAGAGGACATATTTTTAAACGGTTTATGGTTATGGTACACAGTTATTAATATTGTGCGATAACAATGCACTAGCCACTGCGTCCAAATCCACTTTCAATGGTTGGGTAACACGATATGAAAAATTGTGACTAAAATATGATAACCATACTATATAAAATTTAATTGTTCCTCCATGGTGGCCACCCAAATTTTCCAAACTGGACGCGTACACAGTTCCCATGGTTGCACTTGCACAGTTTCTTGGGAGGCATTTCACAGTTAATGCTATCTATGATCAAACATTTCTCCACTATAAAATCCTCCATAACATTCCAATACTATAATGAACTTCTAAATAAATTACCCAATAATTAAATATACACAAAATAAATAAATAAAGGTTCTGGTATCTTAAACTGAGGGGTGATACATTATTCCCATCATTGGACATTCCATCTTCCAAATGTAGATATACACCAATTGATTGAAAGAGTTTGGGCCATTTATCAACTATTTCACTTCCACGTACCAACATTTTTTATTTAATCTAATCATTTTCTCATAAAACCCTCAATAACTCAATGATTTCCCCACAAAAAACATTCCCATTCCTATCAAAAATCTGCACGGGCACATGAACAAATATAGCATCCAGCTCTAGGAGAATATGATCCCATCGAATCACACAACCAATATCATGTTGATACTACAAAAATAAAGATACATAAAATACATTATGAACTAAAATCATCCATGGTGGTAAGGGAATCATATATTACATCAATAAAAATCATTCTTCTATCTAAAAAGGTTTTATATATCAAGGATATAAATTTTCATCCTACTAAAAACTTCAATGTCTATACCATGAAGAGATTACAAATTACACATGGGAACTAACCTCAAACAGAAAATGCCTTAGATAATTATCTCTATATGATTTATGAGGACTTTGGGATATATCCTTTTTTATCCTTATCAACTGAATCATCTTAGTTGTCTGTTGTACAAGGCCCAGTTCAACTAGTGAACTATCTCATATTTATACCAAATAAAGTGGAGAACAACAAGGAAACCGATGCTATTATTTAATAGGATCCATATGTATTGAAGACTGATAAATCTTATTATATGATAACTCTACTAATGGTATTTTTATTCAAACCAGACACAAAAATACATTACAGAAGCCCCAAGAATGTCCTCCAACATTTGTGTCATCCATTACGACTATCCATCTATTTTTGGTTGATACACTGTACTCATAGTCATAAAATTTCCATGGACATGATGTATAGATTTCTAATAACGTTATGTAAACCTCCATTCTCAGCATAATACTCTAAAAACTGATATTTTATTCCTTTTTACCACTTATCAGATAAATATTATTGACATGTCATCCAATTTATTGGATCGTTTATTATGCTAAAATTGGATGAAATTTTGAGTGGATCCACTATCACCCACATGGAATCATGTTTCCAAACAATATATGGTACACATTTTATAAAATTAAAATATATATACTACTATTTCCACAAGGAAATTAGAAAAGAGTACATCATATTAGTTGCGTGTTGGTGGTCTTTCTTAACATACTGATAACTGAGGTATCTCATAAAAAACACATCCAAATTTATATTCATTCCAACACACCAAAAGTGTATTTTTATTGCCTAATAAGTTTTTTTATTCCAAGATGAATAGTCTATTTCGAATGATATTCTGTATGAAGAGGATATTCCGAAAAGAAAAAGATATTTCCATCTTATATAGAAACCACAAAATTGACACACTATCATCTTTTCATACCTCAATGGTCTACGGAGAATTCATTTTTTACTAATACATAAATATTCATAATCATATGATTGTTACTATATAACCTTCTCAAAAATAAATTACAAACCAATGAGAACCAGAACACTGTCTTATTCTTCAGAATAGAAATGCATGTTGTCTGTCACTTACATAAACTACCATTGATCTAATGCCGCATTAACCAACTATACTATTTATTTCATAATGAATACTATTGAAAATTTCCTTCTCTAGGTGAATACATCATGTTCTTGTTTAACATTTGAATGTTCTACATCCATATTTTTTGTCTCAAATTCAATTCTCTTTGTGATAAAATGTATAATAAACTATTATGATTAGTAATCACAATAAATTTCTCAACAAAGATGGTAATTATGCCAACCCTTTATATAATCGAATACAAAAACTAATTCCAAATCATGTTTTAGGTAGTTCTTCTCATGAAACCATAATTATCATGGAATATATGATACAATATAATCACCATACACGAGAACATAAAACAACACATATCCTGAAACATCAAAATTCTCCACGTATCATGGTCTTCATTATAGAAGTACCAGGATTGACGGTGATGTAAGATGAAATTTATGATCTTGAAAGGACTTTTGGAAATCATCTATCCATTATAATGGAACGTTTTTCCTCATCAAAGATGTCATTGTTGAAGTTAGTTTTTAAAATTCAGGAACAAAATTTTAAAAAATATCTTTTTTTTCCAAGAAGACAATGTATCTCAAATACATATATTTTCCAATAGTCTATGGCCTCTATATTATTTCTGGATCCACTGAAACACCTTTATCAGAGTTTAGATAGCCAATTAAAGATGCCTCTTGTATCAAAAAATCACACCATGATATTTTTCCATACTGAAGATGATAAAACAAGATACCAAACAATGTTTCGATGTGTTACTCATTCTCAACAGTTTCCATTTGGTACTCCAAAATGTCATTCACAACCACCTCTATTGTAGAATCCATACACCTCTGAAATATCTAGTTCATAAATTGTATAATTATAGCTAGTGAATTTATAATATTGAAATTCATAACCACATACTTATAATGACGATATCTTCTCTTGAAAATTATTTTCAGAATATTCTCTTTTGAAGCCTGTAATTGGTGATATACTGAGAACATGTCAATTTTAGAGGCCCACCGTCCTACCCTCGATTTATTAAACTGATAATAAATGCATAAAATAAGATACAAAATCATTATAATAGCATAATTAATCATATAATAATACACAATGATAAATATCTATCTATACTTTTTTCATACAAAAAACCTGTGCTTCCCATAAATATGTACTAGGCTGAATGAAATATTTTATTTCCCAATCTTACAAAGGAACATTGAATTCCCTTAATTCTAATGGATCCATCTGATAAGACGGAAGTGAGATAGGAGTGGTTCCCAGTGTAAGATTAGTTGTAAACTCTACACCCCTCATGGATTGAAACACTGAGATATTTTCTAGGGAAATATAAGGAAACTAATAAAAAACATTTATAAAACCACTATTCATGATATCATCCACATTTTCTAAGGTTAATTCTTTGTAACATTATGATATATTTCAAACTAAATGTAAAAAAAATCATCATTTACTTTATTTCACATTTCATTATCCTCTATAGAGATTCTCAATTCCATTGTCAATTTTACAATTTTCTCTTATGTTATGACATTTCAGGTGATATTTGACTACAATAAATAAATCCATTCCCTATTTTATGTCATTGACATCCATCTCATGCATAGTGAATTATCAGATCAATTCCTCTTCATCAAAAGTTAGAGAAAATTATTCACTCACAAAGGCTTTACATTATCTTTGGTAATGGATTTTTATGTTTCATAAAATAACTCATTATATTAACATGAAAACCCTAAAGATCAAAATCAGGATAATTAATAACTGAATAAAATGCATCTATTTCAAGAAAATATTACATCAGAGTATAGCTCAAATGAGTCATACCTCTCACCATCAAATCTCTCTATTTACCATCCAATGTCATTTAATTATCTATATACAATTTCGTACTCACTTTATTTTTCTCTTTATTAACCAATTGAGATTGCAGTTGAGGGTCATAATATTCATAGAATCAACATGGAATTGTCGGTTCTACAAAATACAATTTTTATACGGCACTCATCTCAATGAATAACATGACATATATGAAACCTATTACATGTACCTAGTACCATAACATGGATCAATATGAAAAGAACATTAATTATTCCCCATCAAGTTTTAGTTGTGAAATTCACTAGGTGGTTTGTAAAATCTCGCATCATGAGATTGGAAGAACCACTTTAAAAGAATATAGAATTACCCTTTCCTATAGGATAACGTTTCAATGAACATTATATATGGGTATGAGTCAAACCACTCCTTCAAAAAATGTTTTCTTTATATTTTTATTCCAAGTATTAGAGTTTCTTCTATCTCCCAAAAGTATCAACATTCTTCTTCATACCATATCACCGGCGATATCACTTTATGCTACCATTTCAATATTGAAATTTTTTGTATAATCTGATATACAAATAACCAAAATATTTATGAGACATTTTATCATTAACCTTGATTAAAAAAGGTTCCCATTTAATGATTCACTTATATTGACTTCTAGTGAAAAGAAGACAACATTTATGCATTTATCCACAAACTATATAATATAGAGGTTCTCTTCCTTCAAAATGAAGAAGTCAGTCATTCTAAAAATTATTAACATGTGGAGATAGATTTGTTTGATGGAAAATTATTTATATCCCTCCCATGAAATTCGTTTTTTCATTTATCTATAATATTTAATATCATCCCTAGCAAGAATGATCCTCCAACATGTACATAGCCATCAAAAAATTTATCTCAATTGTTGTTCCTAGTAAAAAAATAATTTGAATCATCCTATTCAGATAGAATTATTCTTTTTAATGTTATGAATCACCCTGAAGGATGTGTGGATTCTTCTTCTAGAACTAAACAAGATGATCCACTTCCCTTGGTTTATCTATTTTGTTCCCTCTATCCACATCATGTAAAGCCTTCACAATACTCTAAACCATCTCTTTGTTTACATGTGGATGAGGTGAAACCACAATTCCCAAAGCCTCATCCATTTGGTTTCAAAAATGCCTACATGGTTCTATTTACATTAATCCAAATAAAACACTCTTAATCAACACTGTCTATAAACTAAAGACATCGAAATTTCAAATTTATAACATTAGGTATTTAAAAACCAATCCTTCTAAAAATTAATAATTTCTATTTTAAAACCAATTAAAAAAATTCTTCCATACATTATGAATATAATACCATTTACAATTGTTTTAAAAAATAAATACTTTTTCAAGAAATTATAAATCATTACTAAAAATGAAATCATTATTCTGAGTGGGAAGTTGTCACTAATAATTCATAACATTATTTTCTCATTAGCTAATACCATGACAATGAGGTAAGAATATCTAGTATTTTTTAAAACACTCATGTATCCAATCTCATTGATAATTTGACATTTAGAATTAATTGGTTAAATATGACTCCTTATGCTCTATATTTCAAGTTCATATGTTTTTGATCCTTATTACTAATCCAACAAAAAGACTAAACGAGATTGATTTTGTACTCTATGGCCTATCAAATTGATACCATTTGTAAAATCCCTCCCCTACAAATGGCTTGGGAAAGAGGTAAAATATCAGTTGACCTTATATGAAATCCCCTTGACACCAGACACTACAAATAAATTCCATGATGTTCATATAAAAATTGTGTATAATTTTCCATTTTAAAAATGAAACAAAAATATAACTATTAAAACCATGAAAACCATAAACGAAAAACCACTATATGATGAATGAGAAAAATGTAACACAATTCAACAAGAAACCAATGAATCTAAAAAAATATATACCACAGTTAAATTTAAAAACTATAACCAACAAATCTCAATGACACAGAAAACATCAATATATCATCTCCCATCCTTCTCCAAGATCCAAATACACATTCCATGACAATGGTATCATGATGCTTTAATAAATAATTGAGAAAAATTATCTTTAACTATGTTTAGATATACAATATTTTAATTCAAACCAATGTTCCAAATAAAGGGGTAGGTATAAATCTTAGTATGATTTACCCGATGACTTCGCAAATCATACTACTAGAATAGAAAAAGTTAGCACAATTTATAAACAATAGATTAAATAATATAATTTAAAATATTACCAATAATTTATATCATTACTAAATCAATTTCATAGAAAATAAGTTAACACCGATAAAACCATTTTCTCAAAATCACATGGCATAAACATCACATGAATACCCCACAACAACACATGCATTCCTAGGTGATAGTTTGAGAATCATGAGTAGTTTCCCATCCATCCAACAAGTTGTCACTTTCTTACAAATTTCTTTACACCATAGTAGGTCATTCCCCTTATCCAAGGTCACATATCATATACCCTAATGGTAAACACCCTTTATTTAGGGCCACATTGAACGAATGAACTCATATAAACCATATATTCTAAAAACTATTATTCGAAATTTCTATAAAAAATTATTTTATAGAAACAAATTATAAAAAGTATTTTCATGATTTTAAATCTCACCCATAATTTCAAAATTATCATTCTAAAATCCATGAACCAAAAAATATAATAAAAACATCAAATTTAAAAATTTCACAAAACCCTCACAAAATAGGTTTTCCACCAAGAATCTTAAATCAATTTTACAGTTCAATTTAATCAATTGATTCTATTTGAAGGAAACCTTAATTTCCCTAATTAGAGGATTTGAGAGTGAAACCACCTATGTTTAAAACATATGTGAAAATGAAAAACAAAACAACACCCTAAAAATCCTATCTTGTAACTCTATAAAATGTTCTTATAGATTGATTCATTAAAAAATAATATTTCACAAAGATTGACATCACCCAATATAGACGTATCTCTGAAATATTAGATCTATGATTAAAAGAGAAATAATAAGAAGAAATCAAAGGAAAACAACCAAGAGTGGGATCTTACAAAAGAATATGGGCCTTAAATTCAATAATATTTTCATACGGATCACTCCCGAATCAAAGGGAATACTCTGCACAACCTTGGGACGATGAAGAATTCATCTTATGAACTGGTTAGTGGGGAAATGAATGATTAAGGGTCTCAAATGAGTGAGAACACCAATTTCATGATCTAATTTTCAATTGTTCATTTTTAAGGATCCAGTTAGTCATATCGTGTAAAAAACATTAACTAAAACATGCTCTAAGACCACATTGCTTGGTTTGATGGCTTAGATTTACTACACTTACTTTAAATGTGATAAACCCAACTATCCACCAATTCACACTTTCACATAGGTGGCCATAGTGTTTTTCCAAACATGGTTTCTACACAGTGCCCCCTATTTCATTTTCATAATATCATGTGACATATTTTCGAGTTTTTATTAATCATTCACAAGCTATCCACCTCTAGAAAAGTGTCATGATAATTAAAAAAATCCATTAAAACTCTAGAAATGTAACTCAGAAAATATATATACTCAAAATAAATATCTAATGGTATGAGTACCTTAAACCAGGGGATCTACATTCCGCCTACCATTTGGACTTTCTGTACTTAGAATGTAGGGAACCACCATTGGTTAGAAGTAATTCATTTCATTTCTCAACCATTTTTTTCACAAAATCCAAATTTTCTTCATGAATCTCACCATGTTTTAATAAAATCGACAATATATTGTTGATTTTCCCACACAATAGTTTTTGTGGCCTATCCATTATTAGCACCAAAACATTTTCTAATGTAGCATATGTCTATATATCAATGTTATTTCCTTAAATCACATGGTCAGGATCAGATTGATACTTCTTCAATTGAGATACTTGAAACACATTATGCATTGAACTATTTTTTGGTTGAAATAAAAATTGATATTCATCCTAAAAAACCTATTCAACTGTCAAAAAAGTTTATATATATCAATTATATAACATACCTAGATTAAACAAATGTTGATTCCTAAGTCTTGATGATATTCTCAATAACACATGATCCATTTCCTGGAATAATAACAATAATTTAGGATGATCCATGTATGATTTCTAAATACTTTTCCTATCACAATTCACTTCCCAGTCACCTGAATTGTCTCAGTCATGTCATGCACAAGACAAGGCTCTAGTTACATCTCTTTAGACTACTCAATGTGAAGAAAATCATGGAATCCCATATAAAGATTCAAATGGATCCATATCAATCAATTCATGATAATTTTTTATTATAAGAACTCAACTAATCATATTTCATCCTCCCAAAAGCCAAAAAAAATCCATTACATTGCACCTAATAATGTCCTCCAACATTTGTATCATATTTTTAGATTTTTTAACCAATTGATTATGGAACACCGTACTCATGTTATGTAGATTTCAAGGGGATTACTGTAAGGATATCCAAAAAATGAGACATAAACCTCATATACTAGAATGATACAATCGAAAAAATTCACTATTCCATTGTATCAATTCCCAGATAAGGATATTTGACAAGTCTTCAATCATACATGATTTGTTAATAAGAATGAAATGGGTTGACTATGTGAGAAAATCCACTGTCACTCATATAGAATTGTGTATCCAAAACATCCATGGTAGAATTTTTATGACATATATTTCTCTATACACACATTTCTATTTGATTATAAATAATGATTATAGTATTGTAGCTAGTTTTTAGTTCTTTACCTTAACGTATTTATTGGAATGCCATATCCTTGAAAACATATCCAATTTTTATTTAATCTTATCCTACAATATGGGTACTTTTGATTCCTTATACATTATAAATATTCTGTTATGAATATCCAATATATAATGGTGGAAAGTATGATGAAGTTGTTCCTAACAAGCCAAAAGTAGGAATAACTGATCTCGAAACAAAAACCATATCCTTTCCAAGATTTCACCCCTTAATGGTCACATCATCATTGTGTTTTGACATCATCAAAACACATTCAGAATCTGATGAATGTTCATATTTCACCTTATCATCCAAATTAATCACAAAAGAAGTAGGAAATAGAAGTGAAACACTTCTTTAGTCTTCAGTGTATATGTGTATGTATGTTGTCACTGATATTAACTACTATTATTTTTATGCCATTATCTCCAATATACTATAAAAATTCCTGCTTATTAAATCCGCCAATAAATTTCCTTTAGCTAGTGTATAATTTATGTATAATATGAACATTTGAAGGTACTCCATTCATATAATTTGTCTCATATACAAATATATTTGTCAGAGAAGGTGTTACAAATTATTGTGATCCATAAAAACCGTAAATTTATAACCATTGAGGTAATGATGCCATGTCTTTAAAGGATACACTATAACAGTTAATTCTAAATTATGGGTTCCATATTTCTTCTCATGAAACTGTATCTTCATGGAGCCATAAAAAACTATCTCCCTACACGATAACACACAATGAACCAGATCCCAAATAATCACAATACACCTCCTATCCATTTATTGATTTCTGAAATATCAAGAACAACAATAATGCAACGTGAACTTTATAAACATGAAAATATATATAACATTCATTTTTTCATTGGAATGTTTCATTTTACCCCCCATTAAATTTGTCATTTGAGAAGATAATTGATATAGGTAACAAAAAAGACATTGGTAATAACAAACCATACTATGAAAACTAAATATCTCAAAGATATTATTTGGTGGTTTCCAAGAGATCATGCTTCTATATTTTATAGATTCACATCTACTCTTTTTCCTAAGATAACATTGTCTGGGAAACATACCTATTGTGTCCACATATATACATTGAATGTTTAGAATACATAAAATATTCCCAAATGATACCAAAAAATATTTCCATGAGTTGTTCATGATCAATGATTTTCCATGGATACACAATATGAAATCTAAAAAAACTACCACAAAAGACTCCAGATACCATTGAAATGTCAAATTCATGAATTCCATAAATAATGTTGGTTCTTTTATATGTCCAAAAGGAATAACCACATATTCATAATATCCAAATCTAATCTTGAAATCTGTTTTTGTAGGATGCTCCATATGATCATAATTGATGATATTACAGATGAAAATGGGGTCCCCTAGAGTGACTAAACATATCATCAACTAATAAAACAAGACACCAATTATTTATCAAAATATTGATGAAATTATGATAATCCATATACAACCAAATAGTTCCATTATCCTTTTTTCACAAATATAACGTTGGGATTCCCACTGAGATGTACTCGCCCAAAAGACCACATTGATTTAATTCTCTTCCAAATGTATTTTAAATTCCATTAATTCAATTTCATGCATACAATAATATGATTGTGAGATAGGACGATTCCCTAGTAAAGGAAAAACTATAAAATCAACTTCTCTTTTTAATGGATGCGCTGAAAAATTATTTATAAAACTATAGGAAACTGATAAAAATAATTGAATATTTTTAATTTTGATCTCATCCATTCATTCCAAGGATAAACCTTTAATCTGGTATCATATAGTTTCAAAATATTTTTCCAACAATCATACTTTACATAGAATCACATTCCATTATCCTATAATGAGATTATTGATGCAATCACAAGGTGTTAAACTAACTCTTCTTTTTATAACAGTTGATGTGAGCTTTGAACTAAATCAACCAATCTATACATGGGATTATTTCATAGAAATCCATCTCAGGAATAGAGGAGTCCCTTATCAATTCTTCCCAATCGATTGTTATAGAACAGTATTTTCACACATAGGCACAACATTATCTTTGTTCAAGTGGGGTTTAAAGTACTATGATAAATAACATCATTTCAAGATGAAGAACCATAAGATTTGTTGCATGAGAAAAAATATAAGAAAATTGGATGCTGTCATGACCCATCCTCGGGGCCCATGCCGTGACTACCCCAAGCCCGCCTTCCATAGGCCAGGGGCTGGCGACTAGCACCAAAGGCATAAATCACGATAAAAGGGAAGGCATTGCCTTTATAAAAGAAAACAAACACCACAGAGTACACAAACTGAAGTAAACACTATGTAAACTGAATACACATGTACGTGCTTGAAATTAAATGGGCCAGAATACAAACCCAACTGAAAGTGCAGTACAATTGAAAAGTAAAGTAAAACAACTGAAAGACAAACAACTACTGCTAGGACGTCCTCTAGGAACTCCCACCTGAAGGGTGAGTACAGTCAGTCTCGTCAACTCCTCGAGTCCGGTCGTCCTCTCCGTGTACATCCCACCTGATAGTCCACCTCCAGGTACCGTCTGCTCCTCAAGCCTCAGACATGATCAGCGCTGTCCATTGTCTACAACCAACACATAGTAGTGCGGGCATAGCCCGTGCAGGGGTGAGTATACGATACTCAGTAGGGACCCCGAGACTCCCGAAGGTCTCCTAAAATCCACAAAGGATAAACCACAATAGAAAGAGACAATCATGAAGTATAAACCAGCACTACTTAGGTATATACCCATACATATACCTAAGTCAAAAATTACAAAACAGCTCCCACTCTATGTCTAAGTACAACCTAGTCAACACAGGAATCCTCAACCTAGTCCACACAGGAAAGCACAACCTAGTCCAAATAGGATAACACAACCCAGTCCACACAGGATAATAAGTCAATCATATAAAAGATGATGATTGAATATAAACACTCAGCTCACAAAGGTATACAACTTCTTGAAGAGAGGTGGAGATAATTAGATGTAGCCTCGAAATCATATCCTCTTTCGATCCCACGTAGGATCCTATTATAGAAGTTGTCACTGCCGAACCCACGGAGGATCCATGTATAGTAGTCATCGATGTCGAACCCACGAAGGATCCAAGTAAAGTCGACAACACTGCTGAACCCACAGAGGATCCTAGTACGCAATTCATCTTCGTCGAACCCACGAAGGATCCAAGTAAAGTCGACAACGCTGCTGAACCCACCGAGGATCCTAGTACGCAATTCATCTTTGTCGAACCCATGGAGGATCCCAGCAAGGTAGACATCATCGTCGAACCCACAGAGGATCCCAGTACAGTAGATGTCATCGTCAAACCCACAGAGGACCCTAGTACGATTTTCATCCTCATCTAACGCATTGAGGATCCTAGTATTGTAGTCATCCTCAAAGAACCCAATGAGGATCCAAGTACGGTCATCGTCCTCATCGAACCCATTGAGGATCCATGTACAGAAGTTGTCATCTTCGTCGCAGTCGCAGCCAGCTCTAGGGTTGCTACACACAGCATGCTCGATTCCGGGAGGATCCGCTCCATGAGCCAGGGGGGGTCGATAAATCAAGTAACAAATGGTCTGAAGTTTATGTATCCCAATGTTCCGTCTCGTCAACAGGAAATCAACACGACAAATGGCGCGTCAATCGAACGCCCGGTCTGAGAGTTATTGGGCTCTTCGTCCCAGGGGCCTGGTTGATTTTTTAAGCTAAAACCACCCCTACCATACTACCGCTACATCCAAACCTCGAGTAGAGTAAGCCAAAGAACCGTCTCACTAAGAGGAATCCAACAATGTTGACGACACATCTATCGGACGTCCGGAGCTCATGTTATGAGCGTTTCTACTCCGAGGGCCCGGTTGGTTTTGTGTTTGAACCAACCCGTCTGTACCCAAGGTTCTCCAAAACCTTGAGTGTAAGAAACCAAAACGACCGTCTTGATCCAAGGATCGCTACTCAACTGACGGTGCGTCAATCGGAGGTCTGTATCCCATGTTATGGTAATTTGAACGGATCTGTCCGAAATGAGGGGGTTTGGGCCCGGACCTACCCAGCCCAAAACCCCCTGGGTTGGCCCGACCCAGGTCCGCGACCGGTCCATTTGGGCGCGGCCCTGCCCGGTTGGCACAACCAGGCCCAGCGATGCGGCCATGCCTAGTGGCGCGGCCGGGCCCAGCGGCACGACATGGCTCCCTTGGCTAGTGGCTCGGCCTTCAGCCGAGTAGAATTCAGAGCGGGGGGGGGGGGGGGGGGGGGGGGGCACTGCCCCCATTGATTGAAAAACGGCCGACCATTTATGGCCGACCTTAACTGAACCCGCGGGACCCGCGGGGTCCTACCTCCACCTGTATATAACGGCTGGTTCAGCCGGCCGCTTCCCCGAACCGCTGCTTCCATAGGCTGCGGCTCCTCCCTGCCCGGCGCCGCGCCACGACACCGCACCCCTCCGCCGCTGCCCGCCCCAGCCCCGACCCTCCTCTGTAAAGACCCGTAAAATTCAAGGGAAATTTTTTCTTAATTTTCTTTGGAATTTTACAAGAGCGCAGTTTCTGACGGCACCTGATTCCGAGGCCCGGAGTGCCCGAAATCAATTTCCGAAGATTGGCTCAGGTACGTTCAGTGAACGAACGAGTGGGAATTCCTAACTTTTGATCTGGTGCTCGGAATTGAAATCCGAGGGCACCGATGAACTCGCAGCGCCGATATTCTCTTAAGGAGACCTTTCCAGAAGTTGCGTTTTCCTAGGAAGAGATGTTTAATTTTTCTGGATGAAATGAAGAGTAAAATAAATTTGTTATACAATATTTATTTTATATCTTAAAAGTGGTTATATTCTTTTGTTGGAAGTTGGGTGGTTTAACCACCTAAGAGTGGATTAAGGTGAGGAGGGGCCCACCCGATCCCCACCTTTTCAAATTCCCTAAATCCCCTCTCTCCCTCTTAAAGGCTTGTCAACTTAACTTTTAATTAATTATACAACTCATGTATAATTAATAAGTGAGTTTAATTTTGAGTTTTTGAAATTAAAACTCTTGAATTTCAAAGGTTGGGTTGTGTTAATAAATTAAGTGTAAGCTTAATTTATTTTTGGGTTAGTTCCTTTGTTACTTGAGAGGATTGGGAGAATCGTTGAGAGACTTGAAGATCTTCTTCGTCTTCGACGAAGAACGTGAAGAACGGTTCTTCTCCGACAAAGAACATCGATCCCACGACCTTCGAGACTCGGCGTCCCGGATTCTTCCGTCTTCATCTTCCTCCTCGACAAGGGAGAAGTCGCCGACCGTGGTGATCATCGCCAACGACAACGTACCTCTCTTCTTCATCTTAGAGACAAGTGAAGAGACGTCGTTTCCTCCTCGGACGCACCCCGATGTCCACAGAATCTACGTCCGACGCCGCGACGCCTTTCTCCGTGATAACCGACGTGCGACGTCAATTTTCAAGGTAGGGGTTGTTGTTATTTGTTTATTTAATTATCCTTGTTTGTGGTTCTAGAATGACTAACGTGAGGATTTTATTTTGTGTTATTGTTTAACGTGAGGGGGCCGGACCGCATGAACACGGCCGAACCCCCTCCTTCGTTCTTGATGTTTTATTTTTGCGGATGAGACAAGGTGGCGTGGTGCCGTCGCACCACGCGGTTATTCGCTCGATTTTTATTGCGCGGCGCCGTCGCGCCGCGCCGTGGAAAAAATCATCAAGAACGCGACGCCGTCGCGCCGCGTCAAGGGGAATCGAAGGCGCGGCGGAGGGGCGCGGTGCCGTCGCACCGCGCTGAACGACGAACACCGCGACCGGTTCCGGGCCGCGGCGAGACGGGAAGACCGGCGGCAGCCGGGCCGCTGGCGCCGGAGATCAAGAAGGGTCGCGGCCCTACGGCCGCGGCGGAGCAGCTAGGGGCGGCCGGCCTCACCGGCCGCTAGAGTTAAGATGAGCCGCAGCGGAGAAGGGGAAGGCGGTCGGCTGTGCCGGCCGTGGGTTCGGTTAGAAGGCGGGACCCGCGGGTCCTGTGGGTTATTAAAAACGGCCGGCAAAAGCCGGCCGAGATCCGAAAAGGGGGGGGGGGGTTCACCCCCCGCGTGCGGCGCATGCGCGGCACCCTGGCCGCGCCGCGCCGTCACCGGCCGGGCCGGGTTCAGCGGACCGGGTCGGATCTGGGTCGGGTCGACCCGGAACGGGTCGACCCGGTGCGGGCGGACCCGGGGGGGGGGGGGGGGGGGGTCGGGCCGGGTCGGCCCGGACCCGGACCCCCCGTTTGCGAGACAGTTTCAGTCTTTTGGCCATAACTTGAGCCACAGACCTCCGATTTACGAACCGTCTACGGAAACGCGATCCTTGGATCGAGGCGGTCGTTTCGGTATATCGCACTCAAGGTTTCGGAACACTTTGAGTTCGGCCGGGTTGGTTCGTTCACGAAACCAACCGGGCCTTCGGAGCGGAAATGCTCATATCTTGAGCTACGGACGTCCGATTGACGTGCCGTCAGCTTTGTTGTGTTCCTCTTAGTGAGACGGATCTTTTAGCATACTCCGCCCGAGGTTTGGACGCAAGTGGAGTACGGTCAGGTTGGTTTTTTCTTTAAAACCCAACCGGGCCCCGAGGACGAAAATGCCAATAACTCTCAGACCGGGCGTCCGATCGATGCGACGTCTGTTGCGTTGAGTTCCTGTTGACGATACGGAACTTTTGGATACATCAAATCTGGACTTTGTGACAGTTGATGTATCAGCCTCTCGGCTCGTGGAGCGGACCCTCCGAACGAGCTTGCTGTGTGCGGGAACCCTAGTGCTGGCTGCGACTGTTACTGTGACTACTACTACTACTACTGCTACTGTGACTGCGACGACGACAGTACAGAGATCCTTTGTGGATTCGACGACGACGACTTCAGCACTCAGCGATCCTACGTGGATCAGTGCTACAGGTCCTGTGTGGGCCTGATCCTGTGTGGGTCCGATCCTGTGTGGGTCTTTGCGCTCAGCGGTCCTGTGTGAACCAGCGCCTACAGGTCCTACGTGGGCCCGATCCTGTGTGGGTCTTTTGCGGGGGTTAGTTACCTATCGATCCTTCGTGGGTCCGATGACTTAGATGGATCATAGATCATCTTTATCGTCTTTTGAAGAAGTATACTTGTGTGAGCTGAATCCTGTTGCTTTCCTGTGTGGATTGTGTTGTGCTATCCTGTGTGGATTACGTTTTTCTTTCCTGTGTGGAATACGTTTACTTTCCTGTGTGGACTGAGTTGTACTTGGGCTCAGAGGTTGGAGCGTATTTGAATTGATGACTTAGGTATATGTATGGGCATATACCTAAGCAGTGTCGGTTGTTACTTCATGATTGTAATTTTCTTCGTGGTTTATCCTTTGTGGATTTGAGAGACCTTCAGGTGTCTCGGGGTCCCTACTGAGTAGCTTATACTCACCCCTGCACGGGCTTTGCCCGCACTACGTTGTGTTGGTTGCAGACGACGGACAGCGTTGATCTCAGCAGAGGCTTGCAGAGCAGGACGGTATCTGGAGGTGGACCACTGGGCGGGACGTACTCGGAGCGGACGGTGGGACCCGTGGAGCAGTGGAGCTATCTGTACCCACCCTTCAGGTGGGATTACCAGTGGACAGCTTGGTGTAGCGACTTTTACTTTTCAGTTGCTTTTTTCCCTTTCGAGTTGTACTTACTTTCAGTTTGGGTTTGTATACTGGCCCATTTACTTTTCCGTACTTTCAGTTGTACTCTGCTTTTGCTTAGTGTTTACTTTCCGCTTGCTTACTCTGTGGTGTTTGTTTACTTACAAAGGCAATGCCTTCCCTTTTTACCAGGATTTACGCCTTGGTGCTAGTCGCCAGCCCCTGGCCTATGGAAGGCGGGCTTCGGGTAGTCACGACACAGACCCTGAGGGCGGGTCGTGACAAATTGGTATCAGAGGAGTTCAGTTCTACCGCAAACTCTGATCTTTTCTATGTGAGGCAATAATTTTTAGCGTATTGAGTGTGGTTATCAGTCCAGGGAGTCCAGTGTTGGTTTGGCGGCCGACGTATCCGTACACCAGGACCCTGACTTCTGATTTCCGACTTAATGCACGAAAACATTGATTGCGTGTGTGTTTCAAAGTTTTCTTTGTGATTACTTATATCAGCTCACCAGGTATACTGTTCTGACAGTGGCGCACCTGTTTCCTTTTTAGGATGGCCCCGCGAAGGCAGCCAGCTGGGGTTCCGAGAGTCGAGCGTGACGACAGCCCATCGAGCGACGAGGCCTCGGTGCAGGGCCCTTTGTCAGCAGTGGCACCGGCGGTAGCTCTGCCCGCCAAGCCACCGATACTTCCAGCACCAGTCGCTGACGATGCACGTCGCCTCAGCGCACTGCATGAGTTTCAGCGCCAGCGACCGCCCAGGTTTCGCGGGAAGACGGATCCCCAGGCAGCAGAGGACTGGCTGGAGGCAGTGGTACGAGTGTTTAGGCTAGTGAGGACACCAGCAGACCTCATGGTGATCCTCGCTGCGAGCCTACTACACGCAGCAGTAGGACGATGGTGTAGCTTGATGCTCCAGGTGCACGATGAGGCATTTATTCTATGGACGGACTTTTAGAGCCTCTTCCGCTCGGAGTTCGTCCCAGCCACCCTTCGTGCGGTGCGTATCCAGGAGCTTCTTCAGCTGCGGCAGGGCAGCATGACGGTCGCTCAGTACTCGGCGAGATTTACCGATCTCTCGCGCTACTCGACCGACATGGTACGAGACCCATTCTTTCGGGCCCGGACCTTTGAGCAGGGTTTGAGACACGAGATCAGGGCATCACTGATCTCCCTCAGCATACCGACTCAGACAGAAGTACTGGAGCATACCCTTCTGATCGAGAGCATCCTTGCTGAGTCTACACCAGCCCAGCGACCCACCGCAGGGCGGCACGTGGCAGAGTCATCTCCAGCAGGCAGTCGACAGATGACTCAGGGGTCCAGAGAGACCAGACCTTCGGGCAGACGACCTCAGGGCACTGGCTCAGCAGTGCATGGCACACAGCGAGGATCCAGTCTTTCGAGAGGCAGACAGTGCTACTCGTGCGGTGGGCAGGGCCACATGGCTCGTGACAGCCCGACCCGCCGTGCCGAGGATCAGCAGTCGGTTGAGGGACCACCGAGGTAGAGGCAGAGGGTCGACTGTGGCGGTCCGCAGGGAGGAGGCGGACGAGGCAGAGGAGCTGGACGAGCAGCCGGTGGTGGGCGACGCTTTGAGGCTCTGCCACCACCACCACCAGGAGGTCCACCCCGACCACAGGGAGCTGGCGGGCAGAGACAGGCACAGCTCCAGGCAGCAGAGGCCTACGACCACGGTGCACCCGAGATGATTCGAGGTACTATCTGCGTCTACTCCACCCTTGCTGCAGTTCTTATAGATACAGGAGCGAGTCACTCTTTCATAGCCGCTTCCTTTGTTCGGAGCTCAGAGATTCCGACAGAGCCGTTGGCTCGATCCTTACGGCTAGAGACTCCTACGGGAGCAGACTCGACGATTACGCACTGGTGTCGGCAGTGTGAGCTTACTCTAGGAGGCGAGAGCTTCGGCTGGGATCTTCTTGTAGCAGCGTCGAGGCCTTACGACGTCATCTTGGGCATGGATTGGCTATCTACGGTCCATGCACAGATTGACTGTTTTAGGTGCAAGGGGTGATGTGTACGCACCGACGAGAGTAGGTTCACCTTCACCGGCGAGAAGGGAGCCTTAGCAGCACAGGATGGACTTCCGCAGAGGAGAGGACAGCCCATTACTCATCAGTTGGCTAGCCTCATCCTTGGAGCAGTTGACGTGCGGAGTCCTGGTTTTCCTGCAGTGGTGGATCAGTTTGCGGACGTTTTTCCCGACGACGTACCAGGGCTACCTCCTCGCAGAGAGGTAGAATTTTATATTGACTTTTACCCCGAGACAGCCCCGATATCCACTCCAGCATATCGTATGGCCCCCGCCGAGCTTCGAGAGCAACGTGTACAGTTGGAGGACTTGCAGGGCAAGGGGTTCATCCGACCCAGTGTTTCACCCTGGGCTTCCCCGATATTATTCGCCAAGAAGGCGGACGGGAGCTTGCGACTTTGTGTTGACTATCATCACCTGAACCAGGTGATAGTGAGGAACAAGTATCCGCTACTGAGGATTGATGACCTCTTTGATCAGTTCAAGGGATCACGGTGGTTCTCGAAGATAGACCTCAGGTCAGGCTATCATCAGCTCAGAGTCAGAGAAGGGGATGTGCAGAAGACGACCTTCAGATGTCGGTATGGCCACTATGAGTTCTTGGTTATGCCTTTCGGTGTAACCAATGCTCCAGTAGTGTTCATGGCTCTCATGAACAGGATCTTTCAGCCATACCTCGATCGGTTTGTCGTGGTATTCATTGACGACATTCTGATTTACTCTACGACAGAGGAGGAGCACGCCTATCACTTACGAGTTGTACTAGACACACTCTGAGAGCACCAGCTTTATGGTAAGCTCTCTAAGTTCCAGTTCTGGATACGTGAGGTCCAATTCTTGGGACACGTTATCTCTGAGGCGGGAGTTGCAGTGGATCCCGCGAAGATTGAGGCTGTGTTAGCTTGGGAGCCACCCAGGAGCGTGACTGAGGTTCAGAGTTTCTTGGGACTAGCTGGATACTATCGGAGATTCGTGCCAGACTTCTCTAGAGTTGCGGCATCACTCACAGCTTTGACGAAGAAGGGGAAACCCTTCGAGTGGTCAGACAGATGTCAGCAGAGCTTCCAGGAGCTGAGGCAGAGATTGACTAGCGCACCTATCTTGAGGTTGCCCGAGGAGGGAGTAGGGTACGTAGTCTACTGCGATGCATCAGGGACCGGAATCGGATGTGTTCTGATGCAGGAGCGGGCAATGATCGCCTATGGATCACGTCAGTTGAGGCCGCATGAGCAGAACTACGCTACCCATGACCTGGAGTTAGAAACAGTGGTCTTCGCTCTGAAGACATGGCGACACTACCTGATGGGCGAGCACTTTACAGTCTTTTCCGATCATCAGAGTCTCAGGTATATCTTCTCGCAGAAGGACCTGAACCTGAGACAGCGGCGATGGCTCGAGTTCCTCCAGGACTATGACTTTGAGATAGTCTATACTCCTGGGAAGGGGAACGTAGTAGCCGAAGCCCTTAGCAGGAGGACGGGCATTCAGCTACTTGAGGAGGAGACGGAGTAGCTAGCCTCTTTGTAGATATCCTTCGTGGATAGAGATGGAGCAGCCTTCCTCCAGTCTCTCACAGTCACCCCTCCACTACTGCAGTGGGTCAGAGAGGCACAGCGTGAGGACGCTGACTGTGAGACACGGCATGCACAAATATCCTCGGGACAGGCACCTGATGGTTTCTCCCTTGGAGCAGATCACGACATCCTTTTCATAGGACGTACCATGGTACCAGTCGCTTTGCGAGAGGATGTGCTGAGAGAGTTTCACACTTCTCCTTTGGCGGTACATCCTGGAGTGGCAAAGATCTACCAGGACCTCAGACGACAGCACTGGTGGCCGGGCATGGAGAAGGCTGTAGCAGAGTTCGTTTCTCGATGCCTCACCTGCCAACAGGTGAAGGCAGAGCATCAAGTACCAGCAGACTTGGTACAACCCTTGGAGGTCCTGGAGTGGAAGTGGGACGGCATATCTATGGACTTCGTGACTGGACTTCCACGTACTTCCAGAGGTCACGAATCCATCTGGGTGATTGTTGACCGACTCACCAAGTCGGCACACTTCTTACCCATCAGAGAGTAGGGCTCCGTGGAGAGCTTGGGACGTCTCTACGTTCAAGAGATTGTGCGGCTCCACGGTGTGCCATCATACATCGTCTCCGATCGAGATGGTAGCTTTACTTACCGGCTTTGGAAGGGGTTACAGGAGGCGTTCGGGACGCAGCTACGTCTGAGCACAGCCTTTCACCCTCAGACGGATGGTCAGATGAAGAGGACCATTCAGACTCTCGAGGACATGCTCCACGCATGTGTCCTCGACTTTGGTCGTAGGTGGGAGGACCACCTACCTTTGGTGGAGTTTGCGTACAACAACAGCTACCACTCCACCATCGGGATGGCACCGTACGAGGCGTTGTACGGCCGACCTTGAGATGTCCTTTGTGCTGGACAGACCCTGGAGAGTCAGCACTGGTGGTACCAGAGATGGTCCAGGCCACGACAGAGAAGGTCCAGGTCATCCAGGAGCGGATGAGGACAGCACAGAGCCGGCAGAAGTCATACGCTGACAGGAGGCGGAGGCCACTAGAGTTCGAGGATGGCGACCACGTCTTCTTGCGGGTCTCACCTCCACGTGGTATTCGGAGATTTGGCCGAGGCGGCAGGTTATCTCCGCGCTTCATCGGACCCTTCCAGGTTCTCAGCAGGATTGGTGAGGTGGCTTATCGCCTGGCTCTACCACCTCAGTTGCACCGGGTGCACGACGTCTTCCACGTGTCTCAGCTGAGGAGAGACGTGCACGACCCGACGCACATCATTGACCATGGGGAGCTTGACGTTGGCGATGGGGCGACTTTTACGGAGGTCCCGGTGGAGATAGAGGATCGACAGGAACGGGTCCTGCGTGGGCGATCGATTCCTCTTGTGCGCATCAGATGGCATCACGGGAATCTCCAGGAGAGCACATGGGAGCGGGAGGCTCAGATGCGTGCTCAGTACCCTCATTTGTTTCCTTAGTTTTTGATGTATCTTTACGGGGACGTAAAGCCCTGAGGTTGGAGTAATGTAAAGACCCATAAAATTCATAGGAAATTTTTTCTTAATTTTCTTTGGAATTTTACAAGAGCGCGGTTTCTGACGGCACCTGATTCCGAGGCCCGGAGTGCCCGGAATCAATTTCCGAAGTTTGGCTCTGGTACGTTCAGTGAACGAACGAGCGGGAATTCCTAACTTTTGATCCGGTGCTCGGAATTGAAATATGAGGGCACCGATGAACTCGCAGCGCCGATATTCGCTTAAGGAGACCTTTCCCGAAGTTGCGTTTGCCTAGGAGGAGATGTTTAATTTTTCTGGATGAAATGAAGCGTAAAATAAATTTTTTATACAATATTTATTTTATATCTTAAAAGTGGTTATAATCTTTTGTTGGAAGTTGGGTGGTTTAACCACCTAAGAGAGGATTAAGGTGAGGAGGGGCCCACCCGAGCCCCACCTTTTCAAATTCCCTAACTCCCCTCTCTCCCTCTTAAAGGCTTGTCAACTTAACTTTTAATTAATTATACAACTCATGTATAATTAATAAGTGAGTTTAATTTTGAGTTTTTGAAATTCAAACTCTTGAATTTCAAAGGTTGGGTTGTGTTAATAAATTAAGTGTAAGCTTAATTTATTTTTGGGTTAGTTCCTTTGTTACTTGAGAGGATTGGGTGAATCGTTGAGAGACTTTAAGATCTTCTTCGTCTTCGACGAAGAACGTGAAGAACAGTTCTTCTCTGACAAAGAACATCGATCCCACGACCTTCGAGACTCGGCGTCCCGAATTCTTCCGTCTTCATCTTCCTCCTCGACAAGGGAGAAGTCACCGACCGTGGTGATCATCGCCAACGACAACGTACCTCTCTTCTTCGTCTTAGCGACAAGTGAAGAGACGTCGTTTCCTCCTCGGACGCACCCTGACGTCCACGGAATCTACGTCCGACGCCGCGACGCCTTTCTCTGTGATAACCGACATGTGACGTCAATTTTCAAGGTAGGGGTTGTTGTTATTTGTTTATTTAATTATCCTTGTTCGTGGTTCTAGCATGACTAACGTGAGGATTTTATTTTGTGTTATTGTTTAACGTGAGGGGGCCGGACCGCATGAACACGGTCGAACCCCCTCCTTCGTTCTTGATGTTTTATTTTTGCGGATGAGACAAGGTGGCGTGGTGCCGTCGCACCACGCGGTTATTCGCTCGATTTTTATTGTGCGGCGTCGTCGCGCCGCGCCGTGGAAAAAATCATCAAGAACGCGACGCCGTCGCTCCGCGTCAAGGGGAATCGAAGGCGCGGTGGAGGGGCGCGGTGCCGTCGCACCGCGCTGGACAACGAACACCGCGCCCGGTTCCGGGCCGCGGCGAGACGGGAAGACCGGCGGCAGCCGGGCCGCCGGCGCCGGAGATCAAGAAGGGCTGCGGCCCTACGGCCACGGCGGAGCAGCCAGGGGCGGCCGGCCTCGCCGGCCGCCGGAGTTAAGATGAGCCGCGGCTATGGCCGCAGCGGAGAAGGGGAAGGCGGCCGGCTGTGACGGCCGCGGGTTCGGTTAGAAGGCAGGACCCGCGGGTCCCGTGGGTTATTAAAAATGGCCGGCAAAAGCCGGCCGAGATCCGAAAAAAGGGGGGGGGGGTTTCACCCCCCGCGTGCGGCCCATGCTCGACACCCTGGCCGCGCCGCCGCAGGCCGGGCAGCGCCGCCGCGCCGTCACCGGCCGGGCCGGGTTCAGCGGACCGGGTTGACCCGGAACCGGTCGACCCGGTTCGGGCCGACCCAGGGGGGGGGGGGGGGTCGGGTCGGGTCGGCCCGGACCCGGACCCCCCGTTTTCGAGACAATTTCAGTCTTTTGGCCATAACATGAGCCACAGACCTCCGATTTACGAACCGTCTGCGGAAACGCGATCCTTGGATCGATACGGTCGTTTCGGTATATCGCACTCAAGGTTTCGGAACACTTTGAGTTCGGCCGGGTTGGTTCGTTCACGAAACCAACCGGGCCTTCGGAGCGGAAACGCTCATATCTTGAGCTACGGACGTCCGATTGACGTGCCGTCAGCTTTGTTGTGTTCCTCTTAGTGAGAGAGATCTTTTGGCATACTCCGCCCGAGGTTTGGACGCAGGTGGAGTACAGTCGGGTTGGTTTTGCCTTAAAAACCAACCGGGCCCCGGGGACGAAAATGCCAATAACTCTCAGACCGGGCGTCCGATCGACGCGCCGTCTTTTGCGTTGAGTTCCTGTTGACGATACAGAACTTTTGGATACATCAACTCTGGACTTTGTGACAGTTGATGTATCAGCCTCTCGGCTCGTGGAGCGGACCCTCCGAACGAGCTTGCTGTGTGCGGGAACCCTAGTGCTGGCTGCGACTGTTACTGTGACTACTAATACTACTACTGCTACTGTGACTGCGACGACGACAGTACAGAGATCCTATGTGGATTCGACGATGACGACTTCAGCACTCAGTGATCCTACGTGGATCAGTGCTACAGGTCCTGTGTGAGCCCGATCCTGTGTGGGTCCGATCCTGTGTGGGTCTTTGCGCTCAGCGGTCCTGTGTGAACCAGCGCCTACAGGTCCTACGTGGGCTCGATCCTGTGTGGGTCTTTTGCGGGGGTTAGTTACCTATCGATCCTTCGTGGGTCTGACGACTTAGATGGATCAGAGATCATCTTTATCGTCTTTTGAAGAAGTATACCTGTGTGAGCTGAATCCTGTTGCTTTCCTGTGTGGATTGTGTTGTGCTATCCTGTGTGGATTACGTTTTTCTTTCCTGTGTGGAATACGTTTACTTTCCTGTGTGGACTGATTTGTACTTGGGCTCGGAGGTTGGAGCGTATTTGAATTGATGACTTAGGTATATGTATGGGCATATACCTAAGCAGTGTCGGTTGTTACTTCGTGATTGTACCTTTCTTCGTGGTTTATCCTTTGTGGATTTGAGAGACCTTCAGGGGTCTCGGGGTCCCTACTGAGTAGCTTATACTCACCCCTGCATGGGCTTTTCCCGCACTACGTTGTGTTGGTTGCAGACGACGGACAACGTTGATCTCAGCAGAGGCTTGCAGAGCAGGACGGTATCTGGAGGTGGACCACTGGGCGGGACGTACTCAGAGCGGACGGAGGGACCCGTGGAGAAGTGGAGCTATCTGTACCCACCCTTCAGGTGGGATTACCAGTGGACAGCTCTGTGTAGCGACTTTTACTTTTCAGTTGCTGTTTTCCCTTTCGAGTTGTACTTTACTTTCAGTTTGGGTTTGTATACTGGCCCATTTACTTTTCCGTACTTTCAGTTGTACTCTGCTTTTGCTTAGTGTTTACTTTTCGCTTTCTTACTCTGTGGTGTTTGTTTACTTACAAAGGAAATGCCTTCCCTTTTTACTGGGATTTACGCCTTGGTGCTAGTCACCAGCCCCTGGCCTATGGAAGGCGGGCTTGGGGTAGTCACGGCACGGACCCCGAGAGCGGGTCGTGACATCCTCGGTGTTCTGGCATGGCGCGACAGCGCAACGCTCTTCCGGTGATACCTCCTTCAGCCTCACCGGCGCAGTGCGACGACGCCGCACTCCTTCGCCATGGTTTATCTCATTCCCTCGCGGTGCAACGACATCACATCACCTCCGTTTCCATGCCACATAGATGTTAAACAACAAAAAGGGGGAGGATGGTCGGTCATGTTTGTGCGGTCTGACCTCCTCCCATTATAACAATAACATGTGTCCAAGAACGAGTAATCACAATGACAAATAAAGTGTAAATTTAATTGATTAAATTTGAACTTAACCCCTAACTCTTGCTCGTCGCTCGTTGGAAGAGTCGCAGAAGTAAGACGATGAAGACCGTCATTCGTTGCGTCAGCCACACGTCCCCAATTCCACGATTCATCAGTTCGTTGACTATGTTGCGGAGGATAAGTGTCTGAGGAAGGAAGGTCGAAGAAGAATCATGTGGAAGATCGTCGTTGGCGTCCTTCAAATTTTTCGTTGGAGAGGATAAGATTTCCCCAAGTGTTGGGCGTCGCGATACTTTACCAGTGCTTCATCGCTTGGTGAAGCCGTCCCAAAACCTTCTTCCAAGATCCCTATATATAGGATAGGGGGAGAGGTATGTAACCATTGTGGAATTTATGACCATTCATTTGTTTGGAACCTTCAAAAATTCCAACAATTCTGTTACTTAATTTAAGAAGGGGGTCGAGCGAATTAAATTGCGTTGGCACAATTTAAGAGGTGCGTTGGCACAACTTAAGAGGGGAGGATGCCAAGAATTTTCCCCCACATAGCCTACAGCAAAACATATGACACAAATTAATTATATGTTGACACATAAAATTAATTGAATGTAATTAACTTCACTTCGACATATAAAATTAACTGACAATAATTAATTTCACGTTGACGCATAAAATTAACTAACAACAATTAATTTTATGTCAACTCATAAAATTAATTGAGTGAAATTAATTTTACATCGACACATAAAATTAATTGATGTGTGGGGGGGTTGGGAGGTTTCCTCTCCCTCTCCATTAAATGGGAGGTTAGGGTGTGGTGGTTCCACCACCAACTACCAAGTGGAGATTCTAACCACTTTTATCTTCACGACAAGTGTTTAACAAAATAAAATAAATTATTCCCTTATTTTATTTTATTAACCCACGTAAAACCCCAAAAACTAACATTCATACCTGATCATTTACTGTTGAGGTGAAATTCTTCCTAAGTTAAAACCCGCATTTCGAGTTTAATGGTGCCCTCAGATTTCATTTCAAAGCAACGGTTCAAAAGATAGAAAAATCCACTCGTACGTTTACTGAATGTACCTGAAAGAAAGTTTGGGAAATTATTATCAATCACCCTCGACCCACTACAGTCATGTTTGGGCTTTGACAAAAAGAAACACGCCCGAACGAACTCAACGGTACTCTCAGATTTTCAATTCAAGTTACCGTTTAGATGATATGAATTTTAAAATAAAATAATAATCACTTAATTGTTTTATTTACAGCAAAAATCTAACTTTCTTAGGTGGCCCACGCTTGCAAAGTTAGTGTCTACTTAAAGAAATCATACCCTCACGAGTTTAGCGGTGTTCTCGGATTTTTAATCAGAGTTACCGTTTCTGAGTTATAAGAATTTGAAAAATAAAATAACATTATTTAATTATTTTATTTACGGTTATTCCATTTTTGTGTTTTCTCACAGGATGCCTGCACCGACTAAACATAAGTTACACCTAGGGTAAACCCTCCATCCTGAGAACAAAAGTGCCCTCGGACTTTTGATCCAAGTAACCATTTAATAGTTATTCCACTTTTTCAGGAAAACTGCTTACGCGCGTTAATATAAGATTAACAAAACTTCAGAAAATTATTCCATCCACATCGGGCCTCATAATCAGGTGCCGTGAAAAAAATCATACTCATAAAATTCCAAAGAAATTATGAAAAAAAAATTTCCATGAAATTTATTGGTCTTTACATTACTCCCACCTCAGGGATTTACGTCCCCATATAGCTACAACACAAACTAGGGAAACTAAAGGAGGTACCGAGCATGCATCTAAGCCTCCCGCTCCCAAGTGCTCTCCTGGAGGTCCTCATGCTGCCAGAGAATGCACACCATGGGAATCGATCATCCACGCAGGACATGCTCCTGTCGATCCTCAATCTCCACTGGAACCTCTGTGAAAGTCTCCCCATCATCATTATCCAACACCCCATGGTCGATGATGTGGGACGGGTCATGGACACATCCCCTCTGCTGATATACATGGAATACGCCATTCACCTGGTGCAAATGAGGTGTAAGGGCCAGGCGGTAAGCCACCTCGCCTATGTTCTACAAGAGCTGCTAAGATTTCTCCTTTGCTGAAAAGGGAAATCCATTCTCATCCCCTGGATGAACCACATTCTTTGCCTAATACAGTCAATCCTGACATGAATAGTACAACCCATGTCATGGATAACGTCGTAAGGCCTTGACGCTACTACCAAGATATCCAACCATTACTCACACCTCCAAGGGTTGAGTGACACTGTCGGCATCAGTGTGTGGTTACTGAGTCTCCTCCAGTAGGAATCTTGAAAGTGAGGTTCAACTCAATGGTTTTATCTGAAACCTATTAGTATCAACAATACAAGTGGACATGAAGTTAAACGTCACAAAGAACAAGTGTATTTTATTGATGCAACTCAAGGTACAAAGACACAAAACATCCACAAACAAAACATCAACAAATATAGAAGCATCATGAACAAAAGACTCCATGTCTGGAGCTAGTCTTGCTCCTGTCCATCTTCTCCTGGAGCTCCATGGTCATAGGCCTCATCTTCATGAAGCTGAGCTCTCCCCTGTCCACCCGTTCCCAGCAGTTGGGGTGGTCTTCCTGGTGGTGGTTTTAGGGCCTCAAAGCGTCTCCCACCACCCGTTGCTCGACCTGCACCACTGCCTCGTCGGCATGTTCCCTGCGGACCGCCATGGTCGAAACTCTGCCTATGAGGTCCCTCTACCGCCTGCTTCTCATCTGCAGGGTGGGTCGGGCAGTCTCGAGCCATGTGACCATGCCCACCGCATATATAGAACTATCTGATCCTTGTGTGGATGGCTCTGTTTTGTGTTCCCCACAGAACCGAACCTGTATCCTCAGATTGATCATCTGATGGTCTGGACCGCTTGGTCCTCTGTGTCATCTGTCTACTGCCGGCTGTAGAAGACTCCACTGTGGGTCGTCCTGCGGAGGGTCTCACTGCTGGTTACTGCTCAGCGAGAAAACTCTTCACTAGAAGGGCTCTCTCCAGCACCCCTGCCTGCGTCGGGATGTTGAGGGAAATCATCGAAGCCATGATCTCATGCCTCAGTCCCTGCTTGAAGGTCTGGGCCTTGAAGAACAGGTCTCGTACCATATTTGTGGAGTAGCGCGAGAGGTCGGTAAATATCACCGAGTACTGGGTACTGTCATGCTGCCCTGCCACAGCTATAATAGCTCCTAAATGCGCACCGCACGGAGGGTGGCTGGAACGAACTCCAAACGGAAGATGCTCTCGAGGTCCGACCAAATGAGGGATGCCTCGTCGTGCACCTCGAGCATCAGGCTCCACCATCTACCTACTGCTGCTTGTAGGAGACTCGAAGAATGGATTATCATAAGAATTGCTGGTGTCCCTAACAATATGAATACTCGAACAACATCCTCCAACCAATCCTCGGCTCCCTGAGGGTCCATCTCCCCACGGAACTTGGGGTGGTCTCTGATGATAAAAATCGTTCAGTCCACTAAGGTGACGTGCACTCTCAGCTGTTGGAGCTGGTGGCATCGGTGGCTCGGCGGGTAGAGGTACCACCGGTGCCTCCACTGTAATGGGGCCCTGCACCAAGGCCTCGTCGCTCGGTGGGATTCCATGTCGCACAAAGCTCCGAACCCAAGATGGCTGCAGTCGTGGGGCCATATTGAAAGAAACAGGTGCTCCACGGTCAATACAGTATACCTGATGAACTGACAAAAAGTAATCACAAAGAAAACTTTTGAAACCCACATGCAATCAATGTTTTTGTGTACTAAGTCAGAAATCAGAATTCAAGGTCCTGGTGTATGGATACATCGGCTGCTGCACCAACACTGGACTCCCTTTACTGATAACCACACTCAATACCCTTAACACTATTGCTTCACATAGAATAATGATTAGAGTCTTGAGTTCTGCAGTAGAAACGAACTCCTCTGATTCCAATTTTTCACAACCCATCCTCGGGGCCCGTTCCGTGACTACCCCAAGCCCGCCTTCCATGGGACAAGGGCTGGAGACTAGCACCAAATGCGTAAATCCCGATAAAAGGTAATGCATTGCCTTTATAAATGAAAACAAACACCACAGAGTACACAAAATAAAGTAAACACTAAGTAAACTGAATACACAAGTAAGTACTGGAAAGTAAATGGGCCAGAATACAAACCCAACTGAAAGTGTAGTACAACTGAAAAGTAAAGTACAACAACTGAAAGACATGCAGAAACCGCCAGGAAATAATATAGGAATTCCCACCTGATGGGTGAGTACAGTAAGTCTCGTCGGCTCCTCGAGTCCGGCCATCCTCTCTGTGTACGCCCCACCTGATAGTCCACCATCGGGTACCGTCCGCTCCTCAAGCCTCAGCCACGATCAGTGCTGTCCGTCGTCTGAAACAAACACATCATAGTGTGGGTGTAGCCCATGCAGGGGTGAGTATACGATACTCATTAGGGACCCCGAGACTCTCGAAGGTCTCCTAAAATCCACAAAGGATAAACCATAAAGGAAAGAGACAAACATGAAGTATCAACCTGCTCTACATAGGTATATGCCCATACATATACCTAAGTCAACAATTAAATAATGGCCCCCACTCTCGATCCCAAGTACAACCCAGTCCACACAGGAATTCTTGACCCAGTCCACATAGGAAAGCTCAACCCAGTCCACACAGAATAGCACAACCTAGTCTACACAGGATAGCGCAACCCAGTCCACACAGGATAACACAACCCATTCCACACAGGATAATAAGTCAATAATATCAATGATGATGATTGGATATCAAGACTAATCTCACACATGTATACTAATTCTTTAATAGAGGTGGAGGTGATTAGATGCAGCCTCTAAATCATCTCCTCTTGGATCCCACGTAGGATCCTAGTATAAAAGTCGTCACTGCCGAACCCATGGAGGATCCAAGTATAGTATTCATCACTGTCGAACCCATGAAGGATCCAAGTATAGTCGACAATGCTGCTGAACCCACAGAGGATCCATGTATAGAAGTCATCGTCGTCAAACCCACGAAGGATCCCAGCACGGTAGACGTCGTCGTCGAACCCACGGAGGATCCCAGTACGGTTGACGACATCGTCGAACCCACAGAGGATCCTAGTACGGTAGTTGTCCTTGTCGAACCCACTAAGGATCCTAGTACGATAGTCGTCCTCATCGAACCCACTGAGGATCCTAGTATGGTAGTCATCCTCGTCGAACCCACTGAGGATCCTCGTACGAAAGTCGTCATCTTCGTCGCAGTCGTAGGCAGCTCTAGGGTTCCCTCACACAGCATGCTCTATTCCGGGAGGGTCTTCTCCACGAGCCAAGGGGGTCGATACATCAACTGAAAAGTGGTCCAGAGTTGATGTATCTCAATGTTCTGTCTCATCAACAGGAACTCAACGCGACAGACGGCGCGTCAATCGGACGCCCGGTCTGAGAGTTATTGTCTTTTTTGTCCTAGGGGCCTGGTTGGTTTTTTAAGATACAACCAACCTGACCATACTCCAGCTATGTCCAAACCTCAAGAGGATTAAGCCAAAAGTACCGACTAACTAAGAGGAATCCAAAAAAGTCGATGACACGTCAATTGGACGTCCGGAGCTCAAGTTATGAGCATTTCCGCTCCGATGGCCCGGTTGGTTTGGTGTTCGAACCAAACCATCCATACCCATGGTTCTCCAAAACCATGAGTGTAATATAGAAAAACGACCGTCTCTATCCAAGGATCATTATGCAACTGACGGTGCGTCAATCAGAGTTCCATAGCTCATGTTATGGGAATTTGAACGGATCTATCCGAAATTAGGGGGTTTGGGGCTAGACCGACCCGGCCCAAAACCCCCTAGGTCGGCCCAACCCGGGTCCGACCCATTTGGGAGCGGACTGGCCAAGTTGGCATGGCGAGAACCAGGGGCGCGGCCCGGGCCCGCGGCGCTGCGCGGCTCACGTGGCCAGCGGCTCGGCCTTCGGCCGAGCGGAATTCGGAGTGGGGGGGGGGGGGGACTGCCCGCATTGATTGAAAAACGGCTGGCCATTTATGGCCGACCTTAACTGAACCCACAGGACCCATGGGGTCCCGCCTCCAGCTGGCTCTAGTGGGCGGCTCAGCCGACCACTTCCCCGAACCACCGAAACCATAGGCCACGGCTTCTACCCGCTTGGCGCGCCCCGACGGCGCCGCGCCCCTCCGCCGCGACCCGCCCCAGCCGCGGACTTCCTAGGTGTTCCGGCATTGCACGACGGCGTCGCGCTCCATCTTCGTGGTTTATCTCATTCCCTGGAGGTGCAACGACACCATGCCGCCTCCGTTTCCAAGCCACTTAGAAGTTCAACAACAAAAGGGGGGAGGAGGGTCGTCCGTGTTTGTGCTGTCCGACCTCCTCCCATTATAACGATAGCAAGTGGCCAAAATGAGTAATCACAACTACAAATAAAGCGCAAATTTAGTTGATTAAATTTGAACTTAACCCCTACCTCTTGCTCTTCACTCATTGGCGGAGTCGCGGAAGGAATACGATGAAGGCTGTCGTTCGTCGCGTCCGCCTCATGTCCCCAATTCCAAGCTTCGTCGGTTCTTTGATGATGTTTCAGAGTATAGGTGTCTGGGGAAAGAAGGTCAAAGAAGAATTGCGTGGAATATCTTCGTTGGTGTTTTTCAAGTTCTTCGTTTGAGAGTATAAGATTTCCCGAAGTCTTGGGCGTCGCGATACTTTATCAGTGCTTCGTCGCTTGGTGAAGCCGTCCCATAACCTTCTCCCAAGCTCCCTATATACAGAAGAGGGGGAGAGGTATGTAAACATCATTGAATTTATGATGGTTAATTTATTTGGAACCTTCCTAAATTCCAACGATGCAGTTACTTAATTTAAGAATGGGGTCGGGTGAATTAAATTTCATTGACACAATTTAAGAGGTGCGTTGGCACAACTTAAGAGGGCAGGACACCAAGAATTTCCCCCCACATAGCCTGCGCCAAAACATATGACAAGAATTAATTTTATGTTGACACATAAAATTAATTGACAACAATTAATTTCACGTCGACAGATAAAATTAACTGACATCAATTAATTTCACGTCGACACATAAAATTAACTGACAACAATTACTTTTTTGTCAACTCATAAAATTAATTGACTGAAATTAATTTTACATCGACACATAAAAATAATTGGTTGGGGGGGGGGGTTGAGAGGTTTTCTCTCCCTCCCCATTAAATGGGAGGTTAGGGTGTGGATGTTCCACCACCAACTACCAAGTGGAGCTTCTAACCACTTTTTTATGCAGGACAAGTGTTTAACAAAATAAAATAAATTATTCTCTTCTTTTATTTTATTATCCCACGTAAAACCCCAAAAACTCACTTTCATACTCGATCATCCACCTTTGAGGTGAAAGTCTTCTTAACTGAAAACTCGCATTGCGAGTTAAATGGTTCCCTAGGATTTCGATTCCAAGCACCGATTAAAAAGATAGAAACATCTGCTCGTACGTTTACTGAACGTACCCAAAAAAAAGATCGTAATATTATTATCAATCACCCTCGACCCACTGCGGTCAAGTTTAGGCTCTGCCTAGGAGAAACACTCCCCAATGAACTCAACGGTACTCTCAAATTTTCAATTTGAGTTACTATTTAGAAGTTATGAATTTTACACTAAAATAACTATCACTTAATTATTTTATTTACAGCCAAAAACTAACATTATCAGGTGGCCCACACTGGCCAATGTTTGTATCTACTTAAAGAATTCATACCCTCACAAGTTCAGCGGTGGTCTCAGATCTTTAATCTGAGTTACCGTTTGTGAGTTATAAGCATTTGAAAAATAAAAAACTTTATTTAATTATTTTATTTATGGTTATGACATTTTTGAGTTTTCTCATAGGAGGCCTACGCCGAGTAAACTTAAGTCATGCCTAGGGTAAACCCTCCATCCCGAGAACAATGGTACCCTCAGATTTCTGATTTGAGTAACCATTTAAGAGTTATTCTACTTTTTTAGGAAAACTACTTAGGCACGTTAATTAAATCTTAAGAAAACTTCAGAAAAATATTTCGGGCACACCAGGCCCTGGAATAAGGTGTCATCAGAAACTGCGTACTCGTAAAATTCCAAAGAATTTATTAAAAAAAATTCATTGAAATTTACCTATCTTTACAGATGCACCCATATCAAAAAAAAATTACATAATGTTAGAAATTAAATAAAATGTACCACTCACCATTGAAGATTTATACTGATCACTCATCGTAATCTTATATGCTCTAAACTATTTCATAGCCTTGACAGTTCAGTCCTTATTACATTGTTTTGATTTCACTGATTGAGGATTCTTGACATTCAATGAATCAACATCGATTCCTTATTTCTGTTTTTTCTAATTATTATATGGACTTGTCCCATAAAATAATACGACATTTGGGAATCATGATACATGTACCTAGAACCTAACCATGGAGCACAATGATAACCTCATTTAATACTTTCTACCTGGTTTTATTTCAGAAAAACTCTTGGTTAATCCACGAAATCCCATTTTATATAATCAATATAAGAACACTAAATCATCTAGAATTTATCTTCGGTTTAGGTGGAATATTCACTGATTGTACTATCTAATTCTATGACATACCACTACCTTGGAAATAGGTGTCCCACTTTTTCTAATTCCAAGTATTAGTGTTGCAACCATTATTCATAGGTATCAATTCACTACCTCTCCCCCTTTTAGCTAAGATGTCCCTTTCTCTCACCATTTCTATATTGACCATCTCTATTTAATTTTATATACATAGATCAAAAATATTTGAATGAATTTATGTACTCAATCTTGATAACAAAATTACATTCTATTAAGAACACACATGAACATTGTTTTAGAGAAATGCTGAATAAATTCCTGAATTTAGTTGCATAGTCTTTCTATGTGAGAATTTCTTGATTCAAAATGAAACATTCAATTGTTCTTGAAATTTGTAACTTATTAGGATAGAATGGTTTGTTAGTTTTTCTCTCAAAATTCTCCCATAAAATTTCTTGTATCTAATTTACCATCAATTTCTAAATCCCACAACTAGTGTGATAGATACTCTATCATATACATAGCCATACTCACTTTCTTCTCACATGGTATTCCTAGGAAATCAATGATTTGATTGATCTTATAAAACCACACATATTATTTTTCTGGCTCAAAATATCCATTAATCATGGTTGGATTATGAATCTCTAACTAAATAGAAAGATCATATTTCCTTGTTTCATCCCTTTTGTTCCCTCTATCAATGGCTTGCAAAGCATGTACAATACTTTGAACCAGCTGTTGGTTCAACTATGGCTCAGGTGAAATCGTATTTTTAGTTGGATATTTTGATTATATTCATCAATGCCAAGCTAATTCCATATTCTAGACTCGATAATAAATGATATTATGTGTCACTCTCTAGCCACTGAAGGCTTTGAAATTTCAATTTTACCACATTAGACATGTCCCAAAAATGGATTCCCAAATGTCAAATTTTTTTATTTTAAACAATTTTATAAAATTAGAAGCAATTTTTTAAATGTCATACCTTTTTTAATTATTTTAAAAAATCCTTGAATTTTCACAAAAATCATAAATTTTTAATGAAGACTAATTACTTACACTTAGTAGGGTGTCATCACTAAAAATGTATATCATGTCCTTCTAATGAGCGAATCCCATGATGAGGATGAAACAACTCATAGGAGTGTCTTAAAAATTAATACACTCAATCTCCATGTTTACTTGATGTTTGGAATAAATTGGTTTCTTGTGCCACATAATTCTATACATTTAATGTTAAACAAATGCTACTCCTTGATACCAATCCAAATCAATAACTAAAAAAATTATTTTCAACTCAAGGACTAAAAAAAATGATACGGTTTATAATTTACCACCCCTCCTCATTTCATGGGAATGTGGTGTAATGTCACTATGGATTAGGTTACATACCCATGACACTAATTCCTTGATATAAATTCCAAGGGATTCACAAAAATTTCAGGAAAATTTTCAATTTTAAAAATAAAAAAAGCAAACCAAGATTACAATAACATAAAAACTACTATATAATGCATGAGAACAATGAAACACAAATCAATGTATAACAAAAACAACAACAAACTATATCATATTATAATATATTAACAACCAAAAATAAACTCAATGACATTGAAAAAATTAACATTATAACTCCCATCCTACTCTAAGATCCAATTCTAGAATCCATTCTGATGGTATCACATCGCATCACTAATTTAAATGCATTGATTTACTCTAAATGTGTGTCAATATACATTATCTACCAACACACCAAAGTGTACATGTAGTTGGTTATTTTAAAACTCTATATTATTTCCCTAACGAATTCCCAACACACTCCATTGGAATAGAAAATGTTCCCACAATTTATAAAAATAATTAATAAATAAAATTAAAATGAATTTAAAGAGTTTATATATACCAATATACTTCCATGCAATACCATTTCATTACCATAAAAAGTTTACCTCAAATTTATTTAACATATACATAACATGATTAAAAAAACTACAAATTCATTCCTAGGTGTCACTTCTATAATAAGGAGTGGTTTCATATACATCCACCAAGTCATCACTAAGTGTCCAATTTCCTTGTTCTATAATGGTGAATTCCAGTATCCATAGTCATGTATGTTATACCCTAATGGTACATGTGACTTATTTAGGGTCATGATGATTTCAATAACTCACACAAATAATTTATGACAAAATCCATTCCAATCTACTTCATTAATGAAATTATTTTATTGAATAAAAATTATACAATATTTTTCCATGCACTTCGAAACAAACTATAATTTAAAAAATATGATTTTAAAATCATTGACCAAAACAATTTCTGAATAAAAATACAATTTCAAATTTCACGAATCCATTACTATACAATATTCCATTAATAATCACAAATAAATTTCACAATTCAATTAATTAAATTCAATCATATTGCAAACAATCCTTCATGCTCAAAAGACGATATGTCGAGAGTGTAGATACCTACCATTCCTACATATGTAAAGATTAAGAACCTCACAAAAACCTCAATGCACATAGATTCACCAATGGATTGCTCATATATCAAATTTAATGGTGTCCACCTCCATGGGTGGAAGAGGAATTACGTTTTTGACCTTTTTCGAAACACAAAAATGTGATTAAAGAGCTAAAATGAATTAGATCAACAAAATATAGGTCAAATTTTTAACATTTCAAGGTTAGGGTTGAAAATTTGGAAAACCATTATCTAACTATGCACTAGCCACTGCCTCTAAACCCACCTCAGATGGTTGGCTTTCATGTTTTGAAAATCATTGTTCCAACCAAGCTAAACCCCATTGTCCAATATTGTATTGCTTACCGAGGGTGGAGATATGGTTTTTACAAACAGTGAATCAACTCAGTGCACACTGTTTAAATTTCATGGTATCTTTATAGATAATACATGGTTTCTAATAACAATTTTTATTAAATGAACCACGTAAAAGGCCAAAAAACACGTAAAAAATCCTAAAAACCTATGGAAACAAAACCCAATCATGACATATAATTGAAATAATGAAATAAAGGGACACATTCCAATAACTAGGGGTTATATGGGAATGATAATCCCAAACTTGTCACTCTATATTTATAAGAATTTAATACATTTATTCCTATAGATTTTTGGGATTACATTAGCATTGAAAAATCAAGCCTCTTAAACCTAGGTGGTATTGGTAGATTATTTCTCAAATCCAAATTAATCTTATAATACCAGGAATGAAAAGGAATCAAATGTTTTCCCTCATCTAGTTTGAGGTAACATATATGGAATGTATAGTACCTTTTCCAAGAGGTATTTTAAGTTATTTAAAGTTACTATGACTCATCTACGAAAAATAAAAAGGGAATATGAGATAAAAATTTCATGGATGAAACACACAGTATTCCAGAAGAGTGGATTAAGGAATAAAATCTCTTCACAATTGGTATCTATTGTCCAAAATTAAAATATTATAATTTTTATATGTTATATATTAAGATGTTTCCGATTGATTATTATGGACTTATAGATATATAATTACCACCCTAAGAATTGGTTATTTTCATTTTTTTGTGTTGAAGAATTGGAAGGCTAATGCCTAGGGAGATGAATTCATCAACATCATGTACGGAATACTTTATATATAATATTGGGATCCTCATTTTGAACTTATAAAATTGAATAATTTGATAATTAAAAATGGATTCATGTTTTAGATTGAGTTTCTTCTTATGGAACCCTAATATTTTAGTGGAGATTTCATCAATTATATGTGGACCCATAAAAAAGGGTAAATTAAATAAAAATGAAATGTATGATTACATTTATAGATGAAAATTTTATGTTGATCTAATTCCCCCTTATTCGAAAAAATTGTTTTTGATTTAGGATGACCAAATATTTTATTTATAGGTTAAATAAGAAAAACATCATAACCATTGAGAAGGATGAAACAATACCGGTCACACCTAGAGACAATGTCAATGAATGATGGTATATATTACATTTGGGGAAAATATAACTCTATTGAACAATGTATATTGAATAATATATATATGTAATATTTTTTAATTTTGGTTTTCTAAGGTTATTTAGTTTACAATATACAGTTTACCATGGATGAAGGAACCCTCCACCCCATGTCAGACAGTTATTTGAATGGTAAGGATGATTTGAAATTATATAAGATTATTTAATTTTATTAACCATTTGTATAAGGATAATTTGTAAAGAACGAGTATGTATGATATGCACATAGAAATTGATGTAATTTTAAAATATTTCTACTCCAATAGAGACAGGAAGATGTAGTCACTACCCATGTTATAGTATCTTGCTGAGTTATATCATAATGGGTATGTGGAAAAATGTAATAAATATATTTATCATATCAAAGAATAAGTCAAGATGAATAATTTAACAAAATATAATGTTTTAATGGAACATTCTAGGAATAATGTTATTTAGGATGATGCAACCATTATGGATCTGTTCAATCAGGTTCATGTGGAAGGATGTTAGATATCCGATGAATTTGTGGATATTTAATTGGAACATGAAAAATAGTTTAGTTGATATATTTTATGTAATATATACCAATGTGTAAATATTTAAATATGTTGATGGTTAATAAGAACACAAAGTGGATGATTTACTTGTCTCAACCATGAATGTTAAGAAATCAGTAGTTGTGAGTTCCCTTTCTTTTTCTCATCTTAAATCAAATAGAACCATGTTGGTGGAAACCTCAAGGAATGTGACCAATTATACTACAATTCATTCTGAACATGTTAATGAGTGATCATATAAGGTTGTATCTCATACTCCTTGGGTTCAGAAGAATCATGTTGTCTAGGCCTCAAATGGTCTAGCTGCTACTATGTCTGTGAAGCACGAGCGTTCTGTTTCTAGAAAATTACCATATTAAGTGGATTTGTTGAAGAATGGTAACCAGAAATTGTAAAATCAACTGAATCTATATTCAGGCTCAAGGGGGAATGATCAAGGTAATCCACATCAATGGTAGCCAAGGAATAGAATAAGATAATGAATCCATTTGAAGTCCCTTTCTAACTCTAGGAAAAGAGCATATTTAGAATTCATGGAAATATGAATCAATCCAGATGTAGAGACTCATTCTTAAATTAATTTTACCATTATCATGGTCTTGATATATCTAGACCAAAAGGATCATTTAGTCTTTGAGGGTCCCAAATCACCTGATTATAACAACAATAATCAACATGATGATGAAAAAACATAGAACAATCCAAAATCCTAGAGGAGGGGCAGTCATTATGGAGGCATGGTAATGGAGGATGAATAATCCCATTATGCTGGTTACATAGGTATTCACATTAATATTGTTTTTTGGTAAATTTTTATGGTCATCATGTGGTAATGACTTTTTCAATAGTAATCAATTTCTATCTATCATTGTAATGATTTATTTTATTTTAATAAAAGACCCCTAATATTTGGTCTCAAATTATAAGGATCTCATTGAATAATATTTTTTTTCTTCTAATTATTAGAAATAAATATAAAATATTTAAATACTATTTATTGTAAAAATAATTCATATACATTTAAATATAAATGATAGGTAATATTTTTTAAACACCATTAATGGTAAATTTAACATATATTTTTAATTATTAGTGCATTATAAATCACTAATATATTAAAATATATTTATTATTATTATTATATAAAATTATACATTAATATATATATTAAATAATTTTTTTATTCCTTTATTTGATTAATTATATTGGTTGTATATAAATAATAATATTTAAATATAAATAATAATTTTTTATATTATCAAAATAGGTGGTCCAAGCCTGTTTTTATTAAAGATATGTGAATATTTTTAATGGGGTTGAGAGAGGAACCATTACCTAACATGAAGGCCACAACATTATACTACACGAAGTCCTAGATACAAAAAATCCATGAATATAGTTTTCGTGAAGGCTAAAAGTGATGATTGCCCGAAATCCACCATATGCGATGCTGTTACATCAGAATTCACACCTCTCCACCATCCTAATTTTTCCCTTCCACCAGCATCATGTCATAAGATACGATAATATCTTCATCACATGGTGTCTGTATTCAATAATATATTCCTTCACCATGTCTTTATAACTCTGTCTTTTCATGAAAGATAATCTCTCCATCCAACATAAAAAATCAACGCGGTGGATGTCTAATTAATTGGCATATGCACACCCATATACATTTTATGTTTACCTCCTGATGAAGGATATGAGACATCACACTATGGTACTTGGTCATGGTATGATTCCCAATGCACGCCAAAAACCCATTCTATGAGACTCGTTTAATTTTCATAAAATTCCATCTCAATATGCTCAAATTGAGGCTTTCCACCGTTTGAACCTACTTGATATAGTATCACAGGTATGCATTTACCACTTGGTAATGTCCCCAAATTTATTACTATTACTATATACAATAACATGATTATTAATTTAATAGAAATAATTTTTTAGTTAAATGTAATTGAAAACATTTTTATATTTAATTATACAATGATATTATTAATAATTTACTATAAAAAATATATTCGTAATTACTTGATTAATAAAAAATACAAAACTATATTAATCATATTGAAATTTAATTTATAATTACTAAAGAATTATATATATAATTAATTATACATACATATTTCTCATATATATAATAATATTTAATTATTGTGTATATATATATTTACTTTAATATATATAATTTTATCTTATACATGGATATATAGATTAATATAAATGTATAAATATTTTTTTATATACAGATAATTAAATAAAAATATATATTTATGGATAAACATTTCATTAATTTAACGGATAATTATTCTTAGTTGATAAGAATAATGTTTTGATCCTAATATTGATTAATGTGGTTCAATACCCACCATTCTCCTAAGGACACAATATTTTCTAGTAAATTTCAGATTTATCAGTGCTAAATATAATGTTGATAAATCCTAGACTCTATGAGAAAAATAATTTTCAATGATAGTGTGTTACTCAATCTATGCTATCTATTATAGAGTTGATAAAGGTAAGTTTTTTTAGTAAATTTTATAAATCAGAGATTAAATCATTTCACTCTTTTTAAAATAGACATAGTCGAGAGGCCGCTCAACTATGTTTTTTTGGATCTTACTGATGTCAAACCCTTCTACTTATTATGAAATAATTTGAATATATAAACTACAACCACTAACGGATTTTAAAATGAATCTTAGTTTTATTAATTATTTTCCAAACCTATTTGATTTTTATTTGTTCAATTATTCAATGTTGTTTATTTATGTAAATTTATATATGTGAGATTTTTTGTTTCTAGAGAATTGAAATACTAAATATATATATATATATATATATAGTTAGAATATACAATTAAATATATATATATATCTAAATTGATTTATATATGGGTGTATATAAGTATAAATTCACACACACACACAAATATATATATATAAACATATATTATTATGTGTGTTTAATATGTTCTTATGTATACATGCTTCTGTATAGGTATAAATTTATGTATTTATATATAAATTCACACACACACACACATATATATATAATTAAAATAATATTATTTAAATTTATACAGATTTTTTAATACTTTTTATATTTTCTGTAGTATAATATATTATCATGTTCTTTAAATTTATAGTTTATACATAAAATTTAATATGATCTCTACACAACCACAGAAACATATATACATATATATATATAAGTGTGTGTTTTTTTATTTTAATTTACATAGATTTCCATATATTAATATATAAAAATTCAAAAATACATAAATATATAGTTATATATAAATGTTTAATTTTTTAATATATTTTTGTGTATATATATAATATAATATGTATTTATATATTGTTGTTTTATTATGAATAAATATATTTAAAAATGTATTATAAAAACATGGGATTTATATCTATTATTTTATAAAATTTATATTTTGTTTTACGATAAATTTTATGTTAATTATTTAAATTTATAAATTATAAAATTTATCTTGGTAAAAATTGATATATTTTATGGTTATATATTGAGTATATATTTTATTATGAAATATATATATTTTTTTTAAAAAAATATAATGAAAAATAAAAAACAGATGGATATCATTGGTATGATAAAAAATACGAGGAAGAGATTATTGAGTACATAGGGTTTGCAACAGAGCATAGATATGGACATTATCAATGTATTTTTCTTTGAATAAATTTCCATTATATAAGAAAAAGTTTTCCAATTTATTTGTAAAAACAATTGATCTATCACACAATATATTGAAATAATAAATTTTCGAAGAATCATGTGGAATAATAGTTTTTTGATTATGACTAGGATGACCAAATGATTTATGAGTCTTCTGATATGAGAACAACTATAAAGGATGATTGATATCATTTTAAATAAATAAAAACTCTGGTTGAATATGGCCATAGTGAATATCTAAATAAGATTGAGAAGTTAAATACAAGAGAGAATATTCCAGTTTATTTTTATTGTTCTGAATAGATGACATTACCATCTACACTTGAACAATATAATTTGAATGATAGCAATGGATAGTGAAAATCAAACTTTATATAGGAATTTTTTATTTAAAATTATATACTATAAAAAGATAATGATATTTCATGTAAAACATATGAAACTAAATTAATGTAATGTTAACTAAAAATTGAATGTCCATCCAAATTAATATATTTTCTTCTATAAGGACTATGTTACAATTAGAAAATATCACAACTGTGGTGTGTCTTGATACTGGAATGTTGAGTAATATCCATAAAAAATCATAAAATAATTTATAATAATTATTAGGATGAGATGAATATATTTATGTAAAGACAATTTAAGTTAATTAAAAAAGAATTTTGAACCAGTTAATTATGATTGGAGACTTCTTCAACTAGTAGTCGCTCGCTAGTGGATAAAAATTGATCATGCATGTCCTTAATTTAGAAATGAACTGAGAAAACATTACATTTTTTAATTATATATGGCACACATTTTTATGGTACCAAAAACAACACTCATATTACAAGGTTGGTTATGTTATTAAATTATAAATTTTCTCTTTTCTTATTTTTGAATAATTATTACATTATATTGTCTCTTATTATTTTAATAAAATTAAAAATGCTTTTGATATATATGTTTATTTAGATCCATTAATAGTGTATCTATAATTAATGTGGGGTACATCTATTATTTTTTATGTTTCTAAAAAAATAACGATTTCATATTAAAATCCATGTTATTTAGGATAATAAATGAATTTATTTCTTATTATTTTTTAATAAAATTGCATTAAATTAATATTAGGGTATTCCATTTGTGTATAAGGTAAACACATAGTTAGTTTGAATCACTAAATGGTGAAATTGTATCTAGGATATTGTAAAATTTATCCCCACTGAAATAAATATTGATCCAACAAAACGTTATTTGATGGGAAATCATAATATGAAACATCACATTACCCATTAAGAGGTGATTAAAATTATTATATTTGATGGTTTATTAACACAATTTTTGTTAAAAAAATTTAGTAATTGGTAAGAATATTAAATTAGTTTTCATCAAATTTCAATACTAAAATTGTATGAACATAAAAAATTCTATGGATTTCATGAATATAGAAAAAATATTTTTGATATTATCAATGGAATGTTTCTTAATTCACCGATACCATCTAAAGATGAAATAAATTCTGGGTTGGAAATGATAGATATTGGGGAAAAGGAAAATTTACAAAAAAATTGGAGGATATTAAATTACTTTTCTTTATTTAATGTCTTAAACTCATTCTTGGTAAGATATTTCACTTTCTCAATATTCTAAATAATGTAATGGTTCTAGAGGGGTATTAAAAATTTATAAATAACATAATATTGATGAATGAATTAATGTTAAATTGTTTAAACAAAAACTTTTGTCATGTTTTTATGAAATATTTAATGAATATGGATATATAATGCATTCTATATTAAAATTATGCATACTTCGTATCCATTATTTCCACAATTTTGGAGGTCACATTGCAATTTTATTAAACCTGTTGATGTTTTCAACTGTATGAAAGAAAATTCAAATCATTTTATATAAATTGGATATATTTATACCCTTTTATAGCTTTATAAAATTATCATGTAGATTACAAAGGGATATACCCCCTTTGAATTATATATTGTGATTTTGAAATAGTCTATAAAAATTTAATGTTTCTAAATATTTTTTACTTTGGAGTGGTATGAATTCATTAAAATATATTTTAAATACCTATTTTATGTGGATATAATTGTTCTCCCAAAATATTAACAAAATTTATGCCATGAGAGTTAATTAATTTTAGTTAGTTATAAAGAAAAAATCTAGTTCATAGAGTGAGACTTAGCTCCCATTTATTTTTTATATAACATTACAGAGGTTTGACAATATATTGAAATTCACAGTAAAATACCTCAGAATATTAAATCTATCAATGTATTAAATTTTGATATCAAATGTACATTATCAATAGACTATAATTTGGTTTTGACACCATATTTTGAAGGATATATCTACAATTCTGAATTCAATTTTTTAAGACATTTATTTCCATCCGAAACAAAAACATAAAGATGCATTATCTAATAATTGTTATAAGATAAATAGTTATATGTTCTAGAAAAATAAAAAAATATAATGAAATATGATATAAAATAGTTCCTTTGAAACATGATTTTCATAAGATTTGGAAAGAACAATTAAATCCCCCTAAGGGTGTAGTTTGAATGGTAACCAAAATGTCATTCCCCAAGGAGCAGTATTTTAATCTTGGTGTCACATAAAAAATAACAAGTTTGAATGATTTAAGAAAGAAATATGTTTTCATAAAAACTGTTTTTAATTTAATACGAGGGAGAAGTGATTGGATTTAGGTTGGGTATTCCCATTTGTGTTGTCATCATATTTTTAAAGAAAATATAAACCCATTGCTTTTAGGAAAAATAATAATGTGAATTGAATAACATTTTCATCTTCATTTCACCTTTGATTTAATTATTTATCAATGTGTTGAAATCTTAAGGGACTAATATTAATTACATAGGAAATACCAAATATGGCATCGATTTCCCTAAATAATTAAATTAATCTATCTAAATTTCTCTACATGATTTAGCAGTCACCAAATCACTCCCTTAGATGATTTTTTTCATAGATTAACTAATCAGTTTAAAAATGAATAGATCAAGAAAGGGTAGAATAATATTTAAATAAAAGAAATTTAATATTTAAGAATAAATAAAAATTAAATCGTATTTAATTTAGATTAAAAAATAAATTAAATAGAAAATCATTCATTAAGAAAAAGAATTACTTTGAATAAAACACCAGAAACTGAAACATCACAAAACGGGGTCCCCCTTCCCATAACCCAATCACAAAGTATTCTACCCTTCCATGTAAGGTGAGTTCATCTTATTCAAATAAAAAATAAATAGAGAGGAATTAATTATAAATTAAGAACTAGTATGAGGAAATTATCCTCCTCTTGGATGCTTTATGCTGGCTAGAATGGGTTATGACAGAATGCTTTGAGAGGTAGGAGCTCCTCTCCTTTTATATGAAGAATTATTTCTTATTCATGATTGCATGTTTTTGGCCCATTAAATGGTCATTATAAGCATTGAACCCTTCTTCAATGTTGTTCATACTTTTTTTTTCTGTTCACCCCCAAAAGTTATGCTCCATTGCACACCAGATGAATGAGGTAGGAATTTTTTATTTGAATTTTCGTTTTCTAGATAAAGATTTCAGGAATTTTCCCCAAAATGTGTAACATACAATGGAAGAATTAATGAATTAAAAACTCCATAGAAGTTGTTGATGATCCATAATTATCTGTTCTAGTGCTATCCCAGGTGGAATTACCTCAATTGGATGTTTTTGGATTAGTTGTGGTTCCGTTACAGTGGTGGGATCCAAGCTGTCCACCTAGAAAAATCATAAACATCATTAATTTTTATTTCTTTGTGGATGGAAAAATCAGCTCATTGTTCAAAATAAAAAGTTGATGGAAATAAAATAATGATTATAAAAAAATAATCCCTAAATTTGGATTTATATTATTTTTATGAAATGGAAAAAAGACCCTTGTGGTCAAAATCTGTCCAAAATCCAGAATTATGCAATTTTCTCAATTTTTCTCATTTTAATCATAAAATAAAAATTTACCATTATTTTAATAACAAAATTTAATACATGGGGGTTATATTGAAAAACAGTAAAAAATACACATTATTTGAATGAAAAAATGCACATTGGTTTTCTCTCTCAAATACCCCCACACATAAACAATGCTTGTATTCAAGCATTAAATCTCAACATGAAAATCAGAAGACACCAATGTTAAAAATATTTAAATTTAAATGAAATATAATAAAAAGATAAATGTGAAATAAAATACTCAAAAATTGGCATAAAATATCAATTTAATTTCCAATTTTTTAAAGAAACAAATAATTTACAAATTTTACTTTTCCCCTTTCAAAATTGATTGAACTTATCCTTTCATTCATTCTCGCTCCTTGATTCATTATTATTAAACATGTTATGTCATGATTTACCTTATTTTTGATTCTCTTACTTCATCACTCATGATAAAATTCATTTATATTTATGCTCATATCATGAGAAAATGCTACTTATCCATAGGCTTGTAAATTAAATACATTCTCCACTCTATAAAGACAAAAAACATATAAAAACATGAGGAATTTCAATAAATGTTCAAATGAATATGAGGCTTAAATTTGGTCAGAATTGTTTCATTAAAAATTAAGGCTCATGGAAGATGCTAATCTCTTATGTACAATTCATGATATCAAATGTAAAGGTGTATTGAAATTCTTTCCTTCAATCTAGCAACACCCACTACCCAAAACTCAAAGAAAAGGTTATGATCAAATTATTCGTAATGAATGATTTGTGCGCCCTCATGAATATTTTTTTTTAATTTTTTTGATGTTATTATTAGATCAAAACTCACATCCATCACCAAACCACATATGATTAGAAGATTGTCGTCCTGGAGAATGGTTATTTTTGGGTCTCCCAAATCACAACCCGTTTTTTTATTTTTTGGAACATTTTTTCAGTTTTGTCATTTTTTAATTGAAGAAGGAAAACAATAGAGTACTATGAATGATTCCACAACCTTTTATAATTCCCAAAATATCACCCCCACACTTCTTCTTAAAAATTTATATCATCCCATCCACCATGATTCCCTTTACTCCTGCACTTCAACATTAAAATATCATTAAAATAACAAGCATTGGGTAGGAAATTTATAAATATGGCTTGAAACATGGAAAATACCTATAAACGTCATTCTTGGTCTCTATGGGATCAAAGAAAGATTGATATAAAGGTGTTCTTTTAAGGATATGTAGCTTTTCAATAGATTCCTTAATCATTTTAAATGTGTTTTTGCACAGTCATAGCTTTGACAAATTTTAATACATGTCCTATCCAGTTACATATCCCACGATCAGTAAATAAATATGCTCAGGAATATGAAGTTATTAGTATAGAAATCTTCTCGGGACAGAGAAATTTAAAATTGGAAAATCACTCATGGAATGACTAATAATAACAAATCAAATTACATGATCTTCAAAAATAAAATCATGAAAGATGTTTATGGAATTTCATTTATCTAAATCAATTAATTCTTTAAAATCATGGGACATAATTTCAATATCTATGCTTTATATTTAAAAAATTATATTCTCCAATTGAATCATTTAATAATTTCAACATTGAAATCTAAATTACTGCATCATAGGATTCCTAAGAAACCTATTTCCCCTAGATAAGTCGATTAAGGAATAAATTCAAGTGTGGGCATATAATTTAAACTTTTAAGCTAAAAAACATTATTTTGAAAAAAATGAAGGGATATTAAATGATAATCAGATAAAGTGAACTCCCTTTTGACAAAATGATGTTGGTCCACTTTATCTTCTTCTTGGTACATCCTTGTGGTTTCCTTCCATGATGGTTCTTGAAAAATTAAAACCACTAATACCAGTGTTAGAACCATTCCATTATATCTCAAATGGGTGATGTAAAAGGTAACTGGTTATTAAATCCTACGAAAAAAGTGAAACCCGGGATGCCTCCCAGATGAGTATTTGTTTAATGTCGTGGTCTCGAACTTACCTCATGAGAGTAAATCAGTAGATGGGTAGGAGAAGATTGACCTCCTCCATAGGTTCTTGAGGTAATATTCTGAAGAACTTATTCAACATTTTCCCATTTATAGTGAATAGTTTTACTCCTTTCTTCTCAACCTGAATAGTACCAAAAGGTTATATATAAGTAATAAGGAATATAACTTCCCACCTATAATGAAGCATAAATAGAATTAGCTTCAATATCGAATGGTATAGTAGAATTTAGTCTCCTGGTTGAAAGATATTTGGTTGGATCGTTCTATAATGTTACACCATGGTTCTTCCATTGTAAATCCTCATATTTCCAAAAGATTCTAATCAGATTTCTTCTAGATCTTGTAACTTCAGTTTTCTCTCTTTCCAAACTCTCTCCAAATCCATGGGGTTATCTCCTAAAGGGTAAAAAACACGAAGCATACCCGAATACTTGATGGGATCACTATCTTCTATGTGGGAAATTGAAAAGAGGGAATGATTTCTTAGAGAGCTTCTTTTTGAGTCATGGATAATGAAGTTTCCCTTACTATCTCCTAGATCCATGGTCAGAGTTCCTTCATGTACAATGGGGACTATTTTTTTCCATTTTTAGGAATGGTATTCCCAAAATTATTGGTGAATGTCTTGGTGCATTGTCCTCCTCCATGGTGAGTATGTAAAAGTCTGAAGAAAAAATGAGTTCCCTAACTCTTACTAGCACGTCTTCCACAATTCTTATTGGATAAACAATGGATCCATTTTCTATTTTTATAAACACTCTTGTAGGCTTCAGCTCAACTATTTTTAAAGAAGATAAAACAGAATTAGAAATTAAATTTATTGATGCACCAAGTTCACTCAAAGAATCAGAAAAATCTGAAGAAACCATTGTACATGGAATATATAATGTCAATAGATATTTACATTTTTTGGGTAACAGTTGGGTGGAAATGGCTGAGACACTCTTTCCGAAACTGATTCCTTTAATCCTCACCGCACTTCATTTTCTTGGTTCATATTTCCTTCAGAAACATTGCATATTTTGGTATTTGGTAGATTGCCTTCAACAAGGGAATGTTGATTTCCAATTTTCAGAAGGTTTCATGGATCTCCCTTTGAAGTTGTTCTTCTTGAGCCATTGATGATCGAGTTAGTGCATAAGGGAATGGTACCTTGTTTCCTTCTTTCTCTCTTAGTTGTCGTTGAAGTTTTGTTTCTGCCATTTTCTTGGGGTGGATGAGTTTCTCTTCAGGTTTTTTTGGAATCATCCAACTTATTTGGCTCTAGTGGTGGAAGCTCTTTAACACATTGAGTCATTATTTCACTAAAATTCTCCTTTGAATTTGGGATTTTTTGGGCTGGGATGTTACTTTGATTCCTAGTTATAAGATCCATAAGGTTATAAAACTTGTTGTCCAAAATTTTCCCAGTCTTCTTCAGCTCTTCAATCTCTATTTCATGGTGGCACTTCTCAGAACATGTTAGAGGATGTTCAAAATTCCTTCATTGGAAAGGTGGAGTTTGAAATGATTGTTGTGGTTGGAAGGGTTTCTTGTATGGTGTTTGGTTCTGAAATTGTAGTGGAAATATTGGCATGACCATGTTTTTTTGTCCTCCATATCCTTGTTGGTTTTCACCTTCTCTCAATTGTTGATTTTGTGGGAATTTCCTTTGCTCGAATGCAGCTACAAAATTTTTTGTATCATGCTTGATGGACATTTTCCTCACAAGGTGTGTTAGTTATTGAATATCTATTGTAAAAATATGCGATGAGTCATATGTTTTTAACTCATGCATCACTCTTATACAAATGCTTCTTGTCCCTAATTGTTGTGAATTCTGGGAAATCTTCTCAATAAAGCGTCAGGATTCTTCGGGTAATTTTTGAATCAATGCTCTTTTAGAGGATATATCCTTAAGGTTTCTATTTCTGTCCAAGAGTCCTTGGTTAAAAATGACTTGGAAGTGGCGATCCTCAATTTTTGGGTGTGGGCAGCTCACACAAATCATCTGGAATCATTCCCAATACTCGTATAGGGTCTCATCAGTATCTTATTGTATGACGCATAACTCCTTCTTGATTGTTGTACTCTAAGAGTCTTGGAAGAACCTTTGCATGAAACTTTGTTGGAGATCATCCCAGTCATGGATTTCTCCGGGTTATAAGGTATACAACCACTCCTTTTCTCCTACCTCAAGTGAAAAAGGGAATTATTTCCTCTTCACTTTCTCCTCCGCTACTCCTCTTGGTTTGATGCTTGAACACACATGGAAGAATTCTTGAATGTGACAATTGGGATCCTCACCTGAAACGCCATGAACTTTAGGTAGCACAGGAATCATGTTTTCTTGTTACTCAAAATCATTTTGTTGTTCAGTCATGTTTAACTGATTCTGTTGGTTAGCAAATTGCTGGGCATAGAGGTCCCTCAAGGCTTGTCTTCAGTTTTGTGCCATTATTGGTAGTTCTGATTGGCACTTGATTATTCTAAACTTATTTCATCAAAATTGATTTCAAGATATAGATTCCTAATCCTATCAAACAATGTTCTTTCTATCTCAGGGTTGAAATCTAGTAGTTTCTCATATGAGCTCATGGTCATACAGATTAACACTTACTCCCCGGCAACAGCGCTAGTTTTTACACATGCTTTACATGAGGTGTGGAAAAAACCATTCAATATCCCTAAGGGTGTTGTATGAATGGTATTCAAAATGTAGTTCTCCAAGGAGCAGTGTTTTAATCTTGGTGTCGCTTAAAAATAACAAGTTTGAATGATTTAAGAAAGAAAGAGGTTTTCTTAAAAAGGATTGTCAATTTAATATAAGAGATAATTAATTGTATTTAGGTTGGGTTTTCACATTTATGATGTCATCATTGTTTTTAAAATATATAAACCCTTGGGTTTTAAGAAAAATAATTATGTGAATTGAATAAAAAGTGTTTCTTCATTTCACCATTTATTTAATTATTTATCAATGTTTAGAAATAATAATGGTATAATATTAATTACATAAGAAATACTAAATCTGGTATTTATTTCCCTAAATAATTAAATTGAACTATCTTGTTTTTTTCACATGATTTAGCAGTCCCAGAATAACTCCCTTATTTGATTTTCTTCATAGATTAACCAATCGATGTAAAAATGAATTGATCAGGTAAGGGTAGAATAATATTTAAATCAATGAAATTTAATATTTCAGAATAAATTTAAATACATAAGTAATTATTTTAAATTCATAAATAAAATAAATTAAAAATAATTCCTTTAAATGAAAATAATTCCTTTGAATAAAACATCAAAAACTCAAAAATCACAAAATGGGGTCCCGCTTCCCTTCACCCAATCACAATGTTTTCCACCACTCCATGAAAGGTGTGGCCATCAAATTCTAATAAAAAATAAAAATAGAGGAATGAATTATGAATGAATAACAAGTAAGAGAACGTTCTCCTCCTCTTGGATCCTTTATGCTGGCTGGAATGAGATGTGAAGGAATGATTTGAGAGGTAGGAGCTCCTCTCCTTTTATAGGAAGAATTCTATTCTCCATAAGTTTCATGTTTTGGCCAATTAAATGGTAAAATCACACATGCTCCCCTTCTTAAAAGATGTTAATAAATATGTTGGCCATTCACCCAAAAATGTTCAGATATTTTGGACACTTGATGAATGAGTTCGGAATTTCTCATTGGTGGTTTCATTTTCTGGATGAAGCTTCCAAGAAGGTTCTTCCAAAATTATAACATTCAAAAACAACCTTAATGACATCAAAACTCCATAAATTTTTATCGGGAGCTGGCCCTATCTTCCCTCGTGATATCCCAGATAAAATAACCTCAATTGGATGTTTTTAGGCCAAGTTGTGGTTCCATTACAGTGGTGGGGTCCATGCTGTTGGCCCTGAAAAATAATAAACTTCATGGATTTTAAGCCCTTGGGTTTGCTGAATTAGCTCCTGGTCCAGAAGACAAATTTGAAGGAAATAAAATCATAATTCTTTCAAAAAAATTAATCACTAAATTTGGAATAATATTCATTTAAGAAAAGGAAAACATACCATTGTGGTCAAAATCTATCCAAAATCAAGAATTATGCACTTTTTTCAATTTTTCTTATTTTCATCATAAAATTCAAACTACCCATTTTTTTAAATAAAACAAGTAAATACATGGGGTTTATCATTGAAAAATAGTAAAAAATACTCATTATTTGATTTAAAATATGCACATCAATTTGATCTATCAACCGTTATTGTTTTGGTATATGAAAGGAATGTATCCAATTCCATGGATAGATATCCATACTATGGAAATATGTTATACATTTTTATCATTAAAAAAATATTAGAGTTCGATTATACAATATAAAATGTATTTTTTTATGATTTAAATGGAATTTTAAAAGAAGTAAGGTTAAAATGAATAAAATGGGGTTCATGAATGTGAATTTTTGTATGGAAGGGGGTAATACTGAATAATCAATAATACCATCACCAGAAATACCACTATATTATATTCTAAATTTGAAAAACTCAAATTGGCTTGTTGTTTTATTAGTGACTAAAACTACTAAAAAATAAAAGAAAAAATCTTTCAAGGATGACCCTTTCCTTGGTAAAATATAATCATTTTTTATTTTACCTATGTAGATAGTTACATATATGTCATAGGGGACTATAAGGAGGGGATTTTAAAACACATAGAGGGGAAAAATATTTAAAAAAATAAAATAAATAAAATAGTATAATAAATTAGTGAAATTAATTTGAATAATATTTAAATAATATTGTATTAATTTATAATAATATTCCTTCAATTTAATATCTAAAAATTGTAAATTATGGGATTAAATATACAGAGTAAATATTTGATTCTACACCTACTAACATTATAAGTCTCATGAAATAACCTTATAAATATAATATAATATTAAATTATTGGGATGGTTCGATGAACTTTGAGGTGACCAAAAAATTGAAGGTGAGAAACATGTTATAGTTAATCATCAAAGTCAAGGTGAAAAGAGGGATTATGTGATAAGGATATAAAAATATTTGGTTTTGTACAGAATGTTTTATAAATATTTATTAAGGAAATAAGTAAACGTAAAAATTTAAATATTTTCTCGAATTCAGGTGGTCATCCTATTGAACTAAAAATATATATTCATATTAGTTTAATTGGTGTTTGTACTAAAACACATGTGTGGATTTATTTAGACATGCATCATAGTGTTGTGTTTACATTGAATGAATCAATTTTGGAATACATTCGGGTAACATTATAATATATTTTTTCTAATTTAATAAAAATAACTTAATTAGACATTGATGTACTCTTCATTATCTCATACAGAGTTAAATAATATTAGATGACTACATGAGGAAATTCATACTAATGCTTTCTAAAAATATTCACATATAATTTTATAAATTTCATATCAAACATCATATTATGGTTGATGATGTGAAATTGAAACCCCAACCAGCAGTAGTATACAAAATAATAATAATACAAATCACATTGGATGATTTCATTTCCCATGTGGATGAGTATATTTTTAATTTTAATTTTAATTAATATAATTTATTTGAAATTCCACATAGATATTTTGTGGATTCCAAATTTTTTACTTACAAAATATTAATGTAATGGAAAAAATAATAAAGATTCATCAAAACAATTATTCCACTACAATAATGAAAATATGGGGTACCCTTATAGTGACCTAGTCATAACATACATGGATATTACATAATTTTAGATGAAAATTAAGTACATTAAAAATATAAATTCCAGAGGACCGTAATAGTTTAGTGTATTTGGAAACATGGAAACAAAATCTTATATCCTGTTGATAGACCATCAACATATCCCACAAAGATCAAAACCAATATAACATCTACCAAAAAGAATTATTAATAACCTAGAGAAAGGAAAAATAAGAAAGGTGTAAGATTAGATGCTCAATAAGTGTAAACAAGGGAGACCTATAAGCACAAACATGATCATTGTAGTATGCTAATGCAATCATATAATTAAGAGATTATACCCTACATATCAATGGCCATAAAAATAAGGTATGTTATTAATCATGGAAGTTCATAAGACATGAATCAAAAGTAAATAAGCCTCATGATCTATGAAATCATAAGTATGGAATAAGACATAGGATTTCTGGCATACATATAAGAATAAACTCTTTTTTGTCATGGCTACCTACCAAGACCTTTATAACTAGTTAGGCTAGAGCTACATCCTATGTACCAACTTTAGGATTGGGATAGAATCCTTTTTACCCACTTTCATTTATGATTATGATATAACCCATTATACATTTTGTTTTCAGGATGGGGATGCTTCCTATATACCCTCTTTAATTTTGGATTGTGGTACAACATATAGATCCTCTTTTGTTTTGGTATTGGAAAAAAAAATGAAAAACCCTTTTTCTTTTCTTGTTTGGGATACAACCCAAAAACCCAATTTTTTTCAAGCATGGTCTATAAATTGTGTATCCATTAATATCATATAAAATATTTCATTACCCAATACATTGGAGGCATATATAGTTCCAAACCATCTTATTGAAAAATCATTCACACATGTGCTATAAGATAAGAAAACCTTAATCATATCATGACCCATAAAATGATACAGGTCTTATAAACATCATATCATGACCCATAAAAAATGTGTATCATTAAAATATCATCACATCCTAAAATATATAAAATAGATAGATTCCATAAAAATTTAATCGAAGCATAACCCGTGAAATTGGAAATGTATTCCATAAACATTTAATCTGTGAAAGAGAAAATTTTTTCATAAAGTAAATGACATTAAGTGTGAACCATTCATAGAAAGAATATGAATGGAGCATTTAGAGTATTTATAAAAAGGGGAATGATTAAAATCCGTGGATGTCATATTATATGGAGAATAGGTTTCCAATATATTTCAAAAAAAAATTCTTCAGTAAAATACCTTTTCTTCATTGAAAAATTATTGTTAATACATGAAACAATTTAAAAATATTTTTCCCAGAAAATACAATGAAAGCATATAAAGATGAATTGAAATTATTTTGAAATTATTTTTCATTGAAGATTACTTACAAAAATTTCATAATGATTATCCATTTAAAAATTAAAAGGAATGTTTGATGGAATGATGGTGGGTAAATCCATAGATGTCATACTATGTAAAAAATGAACATTCCTTTTTCAAGATAAAAAGATAGAAGGAATTCCTTGTTCAGAAAGAGACGTGAAGATTCCATTGAAGATATTGGTAAAAGAAAAAGTTTAAATAATTTCATTAAAATCATATAGGATAATGCTATAATATTCTTATAAATCCTTTTTAGAAAACATAGATTCCCAATTGAAAAATGGTTGATTTTGGGTATTCCCAAAAACACATTATGAACTATATTATGTAAAAAGAGTTCAAAATGGAACTAATATATGATTATTTCATGAAAAAATTGTAGATAAGAAAAATCAGGAATATTATTGAGAGGTGGATCAAAATATTACATTAAGGGAAGCAATAACATAAACAATATCGTTAAGTGGTGAGATTGTCTCAATAAACTCTTATAACTCGATAACATGGGATCAAACTGTCCGTGTAAAAAAGGAAATTAAATGAAGTTTAATATATCATGAAAACAATCCTATTCATGGTATATGATGTAAAATGGAAATATATATACCTCAAAGTAGATATTAGGAAAACCAAAAAAATTGAATCTCATGAATGAAAATTGTGACAAAATATTTTATAGATTTAGAATCTTTATAAAGATGAACACAATGGAAAAAGGGTCATAAAATTTGAATTTGAAAAAAAATATTATGTATATGATATATATAATACAATTATGTTCATTAGATTAACTACAAAAAATGAAGGAGTGTCGAAAATAGAATGTATCTAACTGCAATTATAAGTGAGATGCTATACTCTAACCTTGTGTCTTGAATCTCTTTGTAATCATACATGTTTTTTATATCATAATTATAAGTTTATTATAAATCATATATATAATAATATTATTATATCATTTACCATGTATGGTTTAATTATAACTTTATATTAGCCTCTTGTTAATGATCTTATTTTATTGTTTCCCTTTTGATAATATTTACTTCGTTCTTCGCATGTGTCTTAATTTGTTACATCTTTGGATATTATACCTATATTATGATACTAGAATGTAGAAAAAGATATAATTAGCATGTATATAACATATAAAAATATTATCATAATCTATATCATATGGAATTTTTTAATGTAATACATCATTCATGGAGACGGTAAGCCTTACGTACGCATGAACACTATATTCTATATTTATTGTTGTATTGAAAGAAAGTGTAAAAATAACACATATACATATATTTATGTATATTTATATAATTATTAATTTGTAATTAATATACCATATAATTTCATTAATCCAATTCTTTATACATATTATGTGGTGTGTGAACGAATCACGTCGCTTAAAGGGGGAAGTAGTCGACACTTTCTCAAACGAGATTATCAAATTAACACCAAATAGAAGGTAAAAATATGTCTGTTGTAAAATTAATAAATAAGAATAAATAAATATGAAATATAATATATGAAATATATAAACGTATCTTCATTATAATTTCCACCCTGATTGGTGGTAAAGGGGAAATGAACAGTCTTTATTTTGTGAGGAAGTAGTTAACTGTACACAGAAATAGTATCTTCAACACCCAATAGATAGAGGTGTGTGTAATTGTAGGTCAATCCATTTGCATAAAATAATAACAGTATATGTATGATACTGGGGTTTTCACAATATAAGGTAACAATAGAGTTTATTGTGTGGAGAAATAATATAAATTTAAGTATCTTCAGAGAAGACGTTACCACTAAATCAGATCACACCTTTTGGTTTGTGCCAAAAGGCATTACAGATAATATTTCTTCCAAAAGGGAGGCTTAAAGCTCTAAGGGAGGAATTTTGGGAGGCTATTAAGTATTATCATGGTTTGTATTTAATTTTTTCAGTGGTGTTAGAAATGGGTATATATGGTGGCCTTTCATGGAGAGGAAAATGGACTCACATGGAATTTTTAGAAACTAATTGGGTGTGCACATGTTATTACTGAAACAAAGTCATAAAAAACCAACCTAACACTATAATGGAAGGATTATGTCCAATATAGTGACATAAAGTGGGTTTTGTAATTCTTAATAGGTATTTTTTTCCGTTTAATTATAAGGTTTAGTCCCCAATTGAGCTTAATTTGGCCTTAAACATTATGTTAATTATAATCACCATTAGTAATCATTTTGGAAAAATTCAACACGGTCTACATAGAATCTAAAAATTAAAATATATAGAATTTTAGATCTCATATTTTTTAAATTCCAATCACATAAGAGGAAAAATTATGTTAACTGTAAATGTTGCAGATGTGATGAAATTACGAGGTTTTAATATAAGAAAATGTTTACAATATTGTTTTAGATTTTATATTCAGTATTAAGGTGGAATTAGTTATATTGAATTTAATTTTATTATTATATTTAATTTATATGTATTTTAATAAAGAAACTAGTTTATAATATCAATTGACATTGATAATTAATAAGATAGAAAGGCAGTTATTAACTAAAAGTGGTATTTTTTCTATTCATCAAAAATTAATGTTTCTCATAAAATCCCCAAAAAATACTCTAGGAAAGTTCCAAACTTCTAAATTCAGAAATGAAATTTATTTTACCCAATTAAACATATAAATGTGTCTAAAATAACTTTTAACATTGAATGTGATTCATTCATGAAAAAATATTTTTTACATAAAAGGTCCTTACCAAAAATCTAATCTTAAAATATCAATATATTTTATTTATATAAAAAAAATATTTGAAAATTAGTTATTAATAAGTTTAACATCTGGTTTATAATTTTCTTATTTATATAATTAAAACAATAATTATATACATTTCATAGAAACTCGGTGTTACGTGCATTGTATGACAAGTCATTGTTGCTTGTAGCGCAAACCAACTTGGTGTTGTGTTTAGTGAAAGAAAATGTGGTATTACATGTGAAAGGAATGTATGAATTAGTGTTTTAATATATATATATATATATATATATATATAAAGAACAATTTCCAGTGTCATTTGAAATGAAAATGATTTTAGAGATTAATTATTTCAAATAAAAATTTCATAAAATCTGGTGGTCTTATATTTCTTAACTTGGAAAACATATGTTATATATTTTTAATATATATAAGTTTTTTTGAAATTTAATTAAACCGAAAAAATAAAAATATCTTAATATATAAATATATATATACATTATTCCATATTAATAATTATCCACATGAATTCCATATAATTTTGTATAGATTGAGACCAATGTAAATAAAAAATGAAAATTAGTAGACAAAAACACCTATAAAGTATGCAAATCATGTGTAGGTATGACTTAATATAAATTAAATCTTATTTAATATATTATAACATTATAATGAATAAATGTTTTTCTATATATTATTATAGTTTTGAAAAAAACTATACATCATTTAACATATCTATATAACATTTACTTTCTGTAGGTTTAACGTGTCCAAATCAATACGGTGGAATTAAAGGATCTAGTTTTAGAGTATCACCAATGGAATATATTACAAAATAATATGAACAGGTTCTTAAAAATAAACTAGTAAAATAAATACGGTGATATGTATTTTGTCTAAAATAAAAAATAAAAAGGTAGAGTTAAACAATCAACAATCTCCTTTGAGTGGACTAATAAATATAATAGACACAAAACAACCACAATATAATGATCCACACACCTCTAATTTTGATGTGAGCCATTCACCACAGAAATGTTCCAAAACTGAATTATTAATGAATTTACAAATAGTTCAAATTATATTTTCATCAAATAACTATTGATACATATATTTTTTTAAAATATTGATTTGTTAAATTGATTGTGGCTTATACCTACCTTCACTTTTTTATGATTAATACGATGTAAAATATCATAGGTGGTATCATACACAATTAAAAACCTCTAAAAGATCACGTGAGAGTACATATTGATATTATTCTTGATCATAATGTTGATAAACAGGTTCCCCTTATTGATCTTGATATTCACATCGTCAATTGTGTTACTAGAATGTTCATATCATGTAAATTTAATCATATAAATAAACAAGTTAAAGAAATATTATATCATTTCAAATATATTTTATATATAGAATATTTTACAATGTATAAAAAATATCCAAACTACTATATGATATAAATGAATGGAAAAAATATTTTTTCAATGTCTAATATAATACAATGAAATAGATTTTTGTTATTCCATTTGAATATTTATGAAATTTGACATATTCCAAACACAAAATATATTACCTAAAAAGTTATTTCCATGAATAAATATAATTTAATCGATAATATTTGTTGTGAATATAAATATCTACATTTTTCTAGTTCAATGTGGATTATTTATTAAACATGTGTTATATATATAAATAGAATTTTTAGGAATGAGTGAGCCCCTTAAACGGTGTAAGAATTGTTTTTCATACAACATGAATCGATGGGTTCCTATCACGATTGCAATTTTTTAGGAATTTCACTTTTTGTGACATTTTTATTGACAATATTTACTATCTTTATAATAAAATTTCTTCCTATTTGGTTTCACATCCATATCCCTATCAAAACAGTATTATAAAATAACAATTGATTTTGTGTGTGTGTGTGTGTTTATCATTACTAGACACCCTAAATGTTCATTCTCATCAACAATAATATTGAATCATTTTGATTTTAAAGTACCTATCCAAAGCATTATATTTATATCTATAATCACTAAGGATTTTATTAGAATAAGTATATCTTTGGAAAAAATCATTTAATAAGGTGTCTTATCTTTAATATTCATTTTAAGTTCATCAAATCCGAATTAAAATTATTTAAGTGTTTAAATCTGAACCGTAATGCCATCCTATCAATAAGAGTATGTATATATATTCACATACTATAATTATACCTTTATTAAAACACCATTCACTCATGTATTGGATTATTTTAATATACGCCACCTACACCCCCTTTCTATCATGATATTTGCAGAAAAAATCTCTAAGAAAAGTTTTATATTACATTACAATATAAATTAAAACCATTTATAAATCATGGGATTTTTGTCAATAATACTCCATCCGACCTATTATTAAAAAAGTTTGTAATATGCGTGAAAATATAAGAATAAAAAAAAATTGAATATCAGAATCTTTAGTTTCCCAATAAATACCATATTTTTTCTCTCTCTACAAAAGATTCATGATATGCTTCAAAAACACAATGCTTGTAAATTTCCCAAAATATAAAATGTTTCCATTATTTTTATACACAGGTTCTAAAAAGCTTCTCTTCCATTAATCAAAAAATTTCCTAGATTTCATAATTTAATTAAATAATCTTTTAGACTAATTAATAGCCCCATTGACTGAATATCTCCCAAAATTAATGCAGATTCTATCTAAACCAACTATGTAACCATTTTCCATTATTTATTAAATACTATTTAACCTAAAAACAAATAATTTTTTTAATAGATGTAATTTTATTACTCGTTAATAATATAAATATTATCTCTGTCAAATAAGAAAACTGGCAGATGGGAGTTCCATCAACACTCCACGGATGACTAGGGATGTGATTGCTGCCACCCCGATCAATCACCCATCATGGGGGGGGGGGGGGTCAACTGTCATCTTCCTATAGCGATTATCCTCCTATAATCATCCAATTGTCCAATCCTGATTTCATTCCTCCTTTGAATGTAATCCTCCTATTCCCTAATGATACAAGTTTCCTCGATGGATTTCTTCACTTCACGATATTGACCTCTGAGATCATGGTCACTTCTTCTCTCATAATTCTAGTATTTATAGCTTTCTTAACACTAATTTTCCATCAGTCAATGCCTTTGATGTATTTCATCTTAGATCACTCAGATTATAGTCATGGGAAAATGTCATCATAATCGACAGATTGATTATTATGGTTTGGTTTTCATTTATGGAGGATTTATCATGGCTTAGACTATAGTGACTCAAACATGAAATAGGTCTCATTTCTAGATCCTTTAATGGTCTTATGATTTGAATTTCAAGATATATTCTATGATAAGGTAACACTGGTTAAGAATCCTTAAAGTATGTAGAGACCCGAAGCTTGATGTACATGGACATTACATTAGTTTTTTTGGAACACTTAATACATAAAAAAAAGACACACAAGGACCATAATAGATTAGTGTCTTTGGAAACTCGGAATATAATATTTTAATCGTGGTGAAAGGTCTTCAAAATCTCTAATAAAGATCTTCCCCTTTTTATCTTACATAAAACCTTTCTTAAAATCATGGGAAGAAGAAAACATATAAAGGGTGAGCTCAAATGCTCAATAGGGTAAGCATGGAGAAAATAAAGAAAATCATATAGATTTTAACATAAAACATGAACATAAGTTTAAACATAAAAAAATCATTAGCAATGACAAAAAACGTGGAAGTACGTAAGGCATAGATCATAATGGAACATAAATCAGGATAAAATATCATGAAAAAAGATATGTAATTGTGGAAACCATTAAGCACATGTTATTATTTCCATAGTAGCCAAGGCATTGTTTCCAAGATGATCTTAGTGGACAAAGTCCCTTTCTGAATCGAGTTCACTCCTCGTTCCAGTCCTGTCACACTAAACCGGATTAACTTACAGTTCCAACCATGTCTATATAAGAAGATTTAAATCTTTGCCCAATGCAATGGAGGGAGATATAGGTCCCACCCATCTCATATAGAAATAATTATTACTTGTTCCACAAAACAATCATACATCATTCATCATAACCCAAATAATAAAATGGGTTTCATAAACATCATCCCATAATAACGTAATCCATATAAAACAAATGGATATCATTTCATCACAAGAAGAATCAAACAATGTAAATAATAGATACATTATACTTGCAACATAATCATACTAAATAATGTCATCTTAGATGAAAAATAGTTTTAATAAAACACTTGAAATGAATTCTTGAGGAAAATATCCTTTGTTTTTCTAAATCATTTTCTTTTCACAAAATGCCATGCAATTTTAAAAGAAAATGATTTTTTTTGAAATTAATCATGAAATCTTGTAGAGTAATATTCATGAAAATAAGGATGTATGAAACCGTAAAAAAATCTATTCATGTCGTATAAGATAAAAAGAACATTCTTCTCGTACTTTTGTCAGAAAAGTCAAAAAGTACCATGTATGTTAAACAAAAGAAAGATTCCTTACATACCATGTAGTAAAAGTAAAAAATGGGCAAAAAGGACTTTAAGCACACATGAAACAATTTTTATAAAACAGGTACATGGATGATAAATATAACCCCAGTAAATAATTACGAATAAACAATCTCGGATAAAAACGAGATTGGAAAAGTTATCCCTTACCTTATGTTCGATATGCTTCATATGTATCCGAAACTCCTGTATAATATTTTAATTAATGTCATTGACTTATTACAGAATCATATTCATTATTATGATATCATATATGGTTCACTTATGACTTTATATTACACTTTCTTTTGTAAATTGATGTTAAAGTAGCGTTTTGGGTAAAATCGTTTCATTTATCGCACATGTTTCGACTTGTTTTTCTTGATATTATAACTTATATCATGATTTACTTAATTCCAGAATGTAAAAAATGATTTATATGTAATATATATTCAGAATATAAATATATATGACAGATTGATAAATGTATTGAAATATACCGTTCATGGAGACGGTAGGCCGTACGTACGCATGAACGCTGTTTTCGTTTCCTTATTGAATAAAATGGAATTAAGTAAATAAACATATATGTACATAAATAAAGTAGCATTAGTATTTCATATATATCATTATTATTCATTATATATACTTTGTAATCATTCTTGAATGGTTTACTTGGAGAATGAATCTCAGCGCCTCATAGAGATGGTAATATGTACGTACGCACGAGCAATGATATTATTCCCATAATTATTGAATGGAAATGGGGTGGATGATATAATAGAATAATTATGATGTTATAATAACCATATATAGTTATTATTTACACCATTATTCCTATCCAAGTATGGTGGTGGTGGAATAACAGATTGCACCACGACATGGAGATGGTATTCTGTACGTATGCACGCACGATGATTTCGTTTTCAATAGGATGGATAAAAGATGAAATTGGTTTGTTTAATATTTATAATAACATATCAGTATATAATTAACAATTATTTTATTACATTATATTGAAACAACTAAATAAGAGTAAGTAGAAGAAGAAATAAACTTGAAAGAGTCGGTAGAAGAGATTACCTCTTCCTTGACGCACGTTCTTTAAAATTTTTCTTAGGGTACTAGAGTTTGTATTTTGAGAAGACCAGAACCTCTATTATATAACTAAAGAGTTTGAGAAGAGTAATTGACAGGGTTTGGCCGAGCGTCAAGGCTCAAAAGGGTGTAAAAAGGAGAGGGAGGAGGTGCCCTTTTATAAGGGAGGAGAGGGGCACCTTTAGAAAGTGTGAAAATATTATTTTATTATAAACATAGATTCAGTTTCAAAAGGCCCAAATATCATTAAAGGTTAAGATAATATTACTCATGGTTGAAATAAAATCATCCAATCATAATTGGACATGTTTTGGATAATATTTTAATCATTATATTCTTATTTATTTAAATCATTTATTAATGAGTTAAATACTGCATCATTATTGTGTCATAAATAATTTACTTTATTCGATATCTAAAAATTATAAAAAAATAACTACCATGTAGGAAATCGTTTTATACTTCTAATTAATATTAATTGTTGAAAAGATAATTTATATAACCCCTTATAAAAATTAATTACTAAAAGATTTTTTTTTTAATGTCAATTTTGTCTTTAGGTTAAATTAATTAATCCAAATTGTCATTATCACTACCAATTTTCTCAATGGGGTCCCAAAATCTATCCGAATATGACCAAGGTTGGCCAATACTCATCCAATAAGGTTTTTTCAAGTTTTAAGGTAATTTTGAATTATTATAAAATTCTTTTAACCTTGAATTACCCTATTTACCTTTAATCGTAGTAAATAAAAGTCAAAATTTACTATTCACCAAAAATTATTTTCATCTTATTGAACCACATTTTACTTCATGATAAAAACCATGAATGTCAGATTTTTGAAATTCAATTCACAGATGTGGTGAAATTTAATTTAAATGAATGAGTCTGTTTTTAACTAGCACTAAGTGGTTTCACTATTCATCAAAAATCGATGTTTTTCAGAAAAATCCCAAAAATTTAGCTTAAGATATATTTGATATTACGAATTAAAAAATGATGTCTATTTTCCTAATTGAAAATATAGAAGTGGAATTAATTAATTTTAAATTTAATTACAGTTATCAAATCAAATAGTGTGTTCTTAAGAAACAATAACTATCCAAAGATCGACACTTGTTTATGTCCAATTTCAAAGTGAAATTAATTCCAATGAACAACATTGGATTAAATGGTAAAAATATATTCTAATTAAAATTAAATACTAATTAAAAATATAATCTAACCATAGAAATCATTGCGATGAAAAAGTAGTTTTTAATTAAAATATAGCATGTTTTTTCTATTCATTAAAATATGAATGTTATCAAAATAATATGAAAAATTTATCCAATTTAAATTTTTATATTCTGATTCCAAGGAAGAATTTTAATTTTTGAAATTGAACTTATACAAATTTCAAAAACTATATTTAAAGTGGGTGTGCCATCAAAAGGCTGAAAAACTACAATTTTTGGAAAATACATATTTTACCCAAAAAATTTATTTTTTTCTCATACCATGTTATATAAAATGTGTAATATGAATTATAATGTTATAAAATTAAAAAAGTAGATTCTACTATTCATAACATATAGTTCATAATAATATTATAACAACATATCGTTGTTTAGTGAAACTTTGTATTGCGTACAACACACGCTATCGAGGAAGGTCGTGATTGCGTGTAATGCATGCCAAGTTAGGGTGGCATGTAGTGCATGACTCCTTTGTTGTTGCATATAACAAAATACAACCATATTTATTATATACATTTATTATATATATATATACATATACAATCAATGTTGCGTAGAATAACAACTATCAAAGAAACTTTAAATTGTGTGTAACACGATCCAAGAATAGTGTTGCGTATACTGCAAGCTAATAAAGTGTTGCGTAAAGTGCAAGGTAATCTTGGTGTAGCATACAACAGAAGATATGAAAGAAATTAAAATGAATATATATTATAAAATCTCATGGTGTTACATTATACCCCCTTTAAAATGAGTTTCTCCCTCAATATTCATCAGGGTTATAAATGGTTTACTACATGAAGTTTTCTTTAATAGAAACCCACACCGTAAAAAGGAATACCAAAACATAAATTTAAAAACTAAATTATGAAATGTAACAGTTACCCAAATTAACTAATCCCTGGGTTTCCACATATGAGAACATAGGTAAAAATATGGATATGGAAGAGAAACCTAACCATCATGTTCTGAGGGAGAGTGGTAGAGAACATGGCTATGAAAAAGCCAAAAATCACAAATCCATAAATTTGTGATGATCTAAGGTACCATTTGATTCATCAGATATAAGAGCACTAGGACAATATTTTTGGTTTTCAATATCATTTCCCTAAATTTGAAAATTTTTAATTAGAAGAAATACATACTTGATTTTGGTACAATATCATTGTTGTTTGCGCCTTGAACAATTTCCACTTCATCTCTAAAAGTAATGAAGTTGAATTTTTCTTCTGTGAAATGTTAGCAGATTATGCGATAGAATGATAGGTCATCCAATCTATCTTAAACATAATTTTATCAAAAGTTATATACATTATTCCATCTATAGTGAGATATATGGTTCCTAAAATGGACTTATACTTCATCTATCATACCAATTAATAAAATAAAACTAGTTTCTACCAACCATGGACTTCCTATAGGCCAGTGGTAGGTGATAAAGGCCCGTCACACTTCAGTTGTGGGTTTGATTCCCACAACCTTGTCCGAGGCGAAGAGTTGTTTCCCATCCTCTAGGTTGTCATATTTCTAAAACTAAATTATTATAACATTCCTACAATAATATCAAAAAAAGATCAAGCCTTAAACAATACTATCTTATGTCTAACATAATTCATTGCAATCTTTATCCCTATCCAAAATACTTCAGTCCAAGCTCATAGTATAAATAAATCAATTACTTGAAATTTCAAATAACTAGCATGTGAATACCATCATTCATCCCCCATATATCATACGATATATCTTGTTGGTCACATTCCAAACATGTAAATACCTTAATCATGTATTCTCTTGAAAAATGAATACCCATTGAACCTTAGTGATAACATGAATGTTGTCAAAAGTTAGCTCTTTCCACATACAAAAATCACAAAATTTCTATATACTCAAACCATGATATCACATTCTCCTTATATCTGTCATTAGCTCATGAATACTATCAAAAATTTCATTTTCTCCTTATCCCTTCATTATGCGCATATCATCTTCTTTCCAAAAAATATTTCTATCACTTTTCATGGTTACCGATACCATTAAATTATTAAAAACCACAATAGACTAATACAAAAACATTCCAATATACCATAAAAGTACCTCAACAACATTATTCTTGAATACAAATATATAAACACTTCAATCCACCCTTTTCAATTATTGTCATTGAATAAGTCCTTCCTTGATTTAGAAGTAACCTCTTTGTTCAGGGCATTGAGTTGGGTAATTCCCATGTTATCCACAAATAAAACATTTAACTCCATAACAGTCTGTCACTCTATGACCCTTTTCGCCACTGAAATTACATCTTCCCTACCATTTTAGGCATTCCTCAAGGTTCTTCTTCCCTTCTTTAGAAATCTAAAGTATATTTCCTCTATGATCCTCACCATGCGAACATGTATAAAATTATATATTCCTGTTATTTTATGTCTTAGGAATACCACCAAAGTTCACCTTGTTAATCATATATCGTGATGACTGATTCGACATAATCATAATATCTTTTTCTCTTGGCATTACACAATTTTGTTGATCACATACTCCAATTTGTCTATCGGAATCAATGTTAACTGAATTCCTTCTCGTTCCCTCCATTGACTAAAACCAGGAACTATAGTGTGAGAAATAGTTAGAATAATGAGTAACCACATAATCATTAAAATTAACTCATGGGATGTATAACTTATCACACATTCTTGAATCCATGACACCATAGGTTATTCACGATCTTCCACATAATTCTAGGACTGTAACCTATAGTTATACTAGTCCTTAGGGACATCCCTAGACATACCATAGAAATATATTTAGGGATTTTCCTAATGATTTCGCATCCTAGTTTCCAATGGTTGACTAAAAATTTCCTCTAATACCAACTGTAGAGACCCGAAGCATGACGTACATTGACATTAAATTTCTTTTTTTGGAATACTTAATACATAACAAAAAACAGACACACAAGGATCGTAATAGTTTAGTGTCTTTGGAAACTCGGAATATCATCTTTTAATCGTGGTGAAAGATCTTCAACATCTCCAATAAAGATCTTCCCCTTTTGTTTTCTTAACTAAATCCTTTCATTAAATCATGGGAAAAGGAAAAAATATGAAGGGTGAGATCAAATTCATAGTAAGGGTAAGCATGGAGAAAATAAATAAAATCATATATATTTGCACATAAAAACATGAACATAAGATTAAACATAAAAAAAATCTTGAGCAGTGACATAAAACATGGAAGTACGTAAGGCATAGATCATAATGGAACATCAATCATGATAAAATATCAAGGGAATAAAACATGTAATTGTGGAAAGAATTAAGCAAATGTTATGATTTCCATAGTATCCAAGGCATTGTTTCCAAGACCATCTTAGTGGACAATGTCCCTTTCTGAATCGAGTTCACTCCTCGTTCCAATACAGTAACACTGAACCGGATTAACTTACCGTTACAGCCATGTCTATCTCATGAGATATAAATATTTACCCAATGCATTGGAGGGAGATATAGGTCCAACCCATCTCATATTGAAATCATTCTTACTTGTGCCACAAAACAATCAAACATCATTCATCATAACCGAAAGAATAAAATGGGTTTCATAAACAACATCCCATCATAATGTAATCCATATAAAACAAATGGATATCATATCATCACAAGAAGAATCAAACCATGTAAATAATAGATACATTATACTTCCACCATAATCATACTAAATAATGTCATCTTAAATGGAGAATAGTTTTGATAAAACCCTTAAAATTAATTCTTGAGGAAAATACCCTTTCTTTTTCAAAATCATTTTCTTCTCAGAAAATGCCATGAAATTTTAAAAGAAAAGGATTTTTTTTAAATAATCATAAAATATTGTAGAGGAATATTCATGAAAATAAGGCTTTATGAAACCGTAAAAAAATATGTTCATTCCGTATAAGTTAAAAAAACATTATCCTCGTACTTTTGTCGGAAAAGTCAAAAAGTACCTCGTATGGTAAACAAAAGAAATATTCCTTACATACCATGTAGTAAAAGTCAAAAATGGGTAAATAGGACATTAAACACACATGAAACCATTTTTATAAAACAAGGACATGGATGATATATATAACCCCAGTAAATACTTATGAAGAAACAATCTCAGATAAAAACAAGATTGGAAAAGTTATCCCCTACCTTATGTCTGATATGCTTCATATGTATCTGAACCTCCTGTATAATGATATAAATAATGTCATTTACTTATTATAGAATCATATTCAATGTTATGATATCACATATGGTTCAATAATGAGTTTATATTACACGTTCTTTTGTAAATTCATGTTAATGTAGCGTTTTGGGTAAAATCGTTTCATTTATCATACATGTTTCGACTTGTTGTTCTGGATATTATAACTTATATTCTGATTTAATTAATTCCCGAATGTAATAGATGATTTTTATATAATATATATTCAGAATATAAATATATATGATAGATTGATAAATGGAATGAAATACACCGTTCATGGAGAAGGTAGGTCGTACGTACGCATGAACACTGTTTTCCTTTCTTATTGAATTAAATGGAATTAAGTAAATGAAAAATATATGTACATAAATATAGTAGCATTATTATTTCATATATATCATTATTATTCAATATATATACTTTATAATCATTCTTGAATGGTTAACATGGAGAATGAATATCATCGAGTCATGGAGATAGTAATCCGTACGTACGCACAAGCGATGATATTGTTCCCATAATTATTGAATGGAAATAGGGTGGATGATATAATAGAATAATGTATGATGTTATAATCACCATATGTAGTTATTCGTTACACCATTATACCCATCCAAGTAAGGTGGTGGTGGAATAACAAATTACACCACGGCGTGGAGATGGTATTCCATACGTACGCACGCGCGGTGAGTTCATTTTCCGTAGGATGGATAGAAGGTGAAATGGGGATGTTTAATATTTATCATAACATATCAGTATATAAGTAACACTGATGTCATTACATTATAATGAAACAACTATAGAAGATGAAGTCTAAGAAGAAAGAAACTTGAAAGAGTCGGTAGAAGAGATTACCTCTTCCTCGACGCACCTCCTTTAATCTTCTTCTTAGGGTGCTAGAGTTGGTCATTTGAGAAGACCATAACCACTATGATATAACTAGAGAGGTTGAGAAGAGGAATTGACAGGGTTTGTCCAAGCGTCAAGGCTCAAAATGGTGTAAATAGGAGAGGGATGAGGTGCCCTTTTATAAGGGTGGAGAGGGGCACCTTTGGAAAGTGTGAAAATATTATTTTATTATAAACATATCTTCGGTTTCAAAAGGTCAAAAATCATTAAATATAAAGATAAGTTGACTCATGGTAGAAATAAAATCATCCAATAAGAATTGGACATTTTTTGGATAATATTTTAATCATTATAATCTTTTTTATTTAAATCATTTACTAATGAGGTAAATACTGCATCATTATTGTGTCATAAATAATTTAATTTATTTGATGTCTAAAAATAAAAAAAATAACCAAAATTTAGTAAATAGATTTATCTTTCCAATGAATATTTATAGTCTAAAATATAATTTATATAACCCCTTATAAAAATTTATTACTAAAATATTTTTTTGTTAATGTCAATTTTGTCTTTACATTAAATTATTTAATCCAAATTGTCATTATCAATACCAAGTTTCTCATTGGGGTCCCAAAATCGTCCCAAAGATTCCCATGGTCGGCCACTACTCATACAATAAGGTTAGGACAATTGTTAAGGTAATTTTGATTTATTATAATATTCTTTTAACCTTAAATTACCCTATTTACCTTTAACCGCAGTAAATAAAAGTCAAAAGTTGCTATTCACCAAAAATTATTTTCATGTTATTGAACCACATTTTACTTATTAATAACTACCATGTATGTAAGATTATTAAATTAAATTCATAGAAGTGGTATAATATTCTTATAAATTCTTTTTAGAAAACATAGATTCCCAACTGAAAAATGGTAGATTTTGGGTATTCCCAAAAACACATTATGAACTATTTTATGTAAAAAGAGTTAAATATGGAACTAATATATTATTATTTCATGAAATAATTTTAGATAAGAAAACTGAGGAATATTATTGAGAGGTGGATCAAAATATTACATTAAGGGAAGCAATAACATAAACAATATCATAAAGTGATGAGATTGTCTCAATAAACTCTTATAACTCGACAACATGGGATCAAACTTTCCATGTAAAAAAAGGAAATTAAATGAAGCATAATATATCATGAAAACAATCCTATTCATGGTATATGATGTAAAAAGGAAATATATATACATCAAAGTAGATTTTAGGATAACCACAAAAATTGAATCTCAAAGAATGAAAATTGTGACAAACTATTTTACAGATTTAGAAACACTATAAAGATAAACACAATGGAACAAGGGTCATAAAATGTGAATTTTAATAAAAAAATATTATGTATATGATAGATATAATACAATTATTGGAATTATATGAACCACAAAAAATGAAAGAGTGTCGAAAATAGAATGTATCTAACTACAATTATAAGTGAGATGCTATACTCTAACCTTGTGTCTTGAATCACTTTGTAATCATACAAGTTTTTTATACTATAATTATAAGTTTATTATAAAACATATATATAAGAATATTATTATGTCATTTACCATGTATGGTTTAATTATGACTTTATATTAGCCTCTTGTTAATGATCTTATTTTATGGTTTCACTTTGGATAATATTCACTTCGTTCTTCGCATGTGTCTTAATTTGTTACATCTTTGTACATTATACTTATATTATGATTCCATAATGTAGAACAAGATATAATTATAATGTATATACCATATAAAAATATTAACCTAATATATATCATATTGATTTTTTTAATAGAATACATCATTCATGGAGACGGTAAGCCTTACGTACGCATGAACACTATTTTCTATATTTATTGTCGTATTGAAATAATGTCTGAAAATAACACATATAAATATATTTATGTATATATATATAATTATAATTTGTAATTAATATACCATATAATTTCAATAATCAAATTCTTTATAAATTTTATATGTTATGTGAACGAATCACATCGCTTAAAGGGGGCAGTAGTCGACACTTTCTCAAACGAGATTATCAAATTAACACCAAATAGAAGGTAAAAATATGTCTGTTGTAAAATTAAAAAATAAGAATAAGTAAATATAATATATAATATATGACATATATAAACATATCTACATTATAATTTCCACCATGATTGGTGTTAAAGGGGAAATTAACAGTCATTATTTCTTGAGGCAGTAGTTAATTGTACACAGAAATATTATCTTCAACACCCATTAGATAGAGGTGTGTGTAATTATAAGTCAAAACATTTTCATAAAATAATAATAGTATATGGATGATACTGGGTTTCTCACAATATAAGGTAATAATAGAGTTGATTGTGTGGAGAAATAATATAAATTGACAGATCTTCAGAGAAGACGTTACCACTAAATCAGATCACTCCTTTTGGTTTGTGCCAAAAGGCATTGAAGATAATATTTATTCCAAAAAGGAGGCTTAAAGATGTAAGGGAGGAATTTTGGTAGGCTATTAGGTATGATCATGGGTTATATTTAAATTTTTTTTAGTGGTGTTAGTAATGGGTATATGTGGTGGACTTTTATATAGTGGAAAATGGACTCACATGGAATTTTTTGAAACTAATTGGGTGTGCACATGTTATTACGGAAAAAAAGTCATAAAAACCCAACTGAACACTATAATAAAAGGATTATGTCCAATACATTGACATAATGTGGGTTTTTTAACTCTGAATAGGTATTTTTTCCCATTAATTATAAGGATTAGTCCCTAATTGAGCTTAATTTGGCCTTAACCATTATATTAAATATAATCACCATTAGTAATCATTTTGGAAAAATTCAACACGGTCTACATAGAGTCTAAACATTAGAATATATAAAATTTTCAATGTCATATTTTTTAATTTCCAATCACATAAGAGGAAAAAATATGTTTAGTGTAAATGTTGCAGATGCGATGAAATTATTGGGTTTTAATATAGGAAAATGTTTAAAATATTGTTATGATTTTATATTTAGTATTAAGGAGGAATTAGTTATATTGAATTTAATTTTATTATTAGATGTAAATTTTATCTATTTTGATAAAAAAACTAGTTTATAATATCAATTATCATTAATAATTAATAAGATAGAAAGTCAGTTATTAACTAAAAGTCTTATTTTATCTATTCATCAAAAATTAATGTTTCTCAAAAAATACCCAAAAAATACTCTAGGAAAATTTCAAACTTCTAAATTCAGAAATGAAATTTATTTTACCCAATTATACTTATAAATTTGTCTAAACTAACTTTTAAAATTGAGTGTGATTCATTCATGAAAACAATATTTTTCAAATAAAATGTCCTTACCAAAAATATTATCTTAAATTATAAATATTTTTTATTTATATAAAACAAAAATATTTGAAAATTAGTTATTAATAAGTTTAAAATCAAGGTTATAATTGTCTTATTTATATAATTAAAACAATAAAAATATACATTTCATAGAAACTCGGTGTTACGTGCATTATATGACAAGTCATTATTGCTTGTAGCGCAAACCAACTTGGTGTTGTGTTTAGTGAATGAAAATGTGGTATTACATGTGAAAGGAATGTATGAATTAGTGTGTTAATATATATATATATATATATATAAAGAAAAATTTCCCGTGTCATTTGAAATGAAAATGATTTTAGAGATTAATTGATTTGAAAAAAATAATTCTTCAAATCTTGTAGTGTTATATTTCCTAACTTTGAAAACATATGGTATATATTTTAAATATAAATAATAAATTTTGAAATTTTATTAAACCAAAAAAATAAATATATCTTAATATATAAATATATATATACATTATTCTATATTAATCATTATCCACATGAATTCCATATAATTTTGTATAGATTGAGACCAATGTAAATAAAAAATGACAATTAGTAGACAAAAACACGTATAAAGTATGCAAATCATGTGTTGGTATGACTAAATATAAATTAAATATTATTTAATATATTATTACATTAAAATGAATACATGTTTTTATATATATTATTATGTATTTGAAAAAAACTATACATCATTTAAAATATATATATAACAGATACTTTTTGTAGGTTTGACGTGTCCAAATCAATATGGTGGAATTAAAGGATCTAGTTTTAGAGTATCACCAATGGAATATATTACGAAATAATATGAACAAGTTCTTAAAAATAAACTAGTAAAATAAATATGGTGATATGTATTGTATCTAATATAAACAATAAAATGGCAGAGTTCAACAATCAACAATCTCCTTTGAATGGTTTAATAAATTGACTAGACACAAAACAACCACAATATAAAGATCCACACACCTCTAATTTTGATGTGATCCATTCACCATAAAAATGTTCCAAAACTGTTGTATTAATGAATTTCCAAATAGTTCAAATTATATTTTCATCAAATAACTATTGATACATATATTGTTTTAATATTGTATTGTTAAATTGATTGTGGATTATATCTACCTTCGCTTTTTTATGATTAGTAAAATGTAAAATATCATAGGAGGTATCATACACAATTAAAAACCTCTAAAAGATCTTGTGAGAGTACATATTCATATAATTATAGAGCATAATGTTGATAAACATGTTCCCCTTATCGATCTTGATATTCACATCGTCAAACATGTTACTAGAATGTTCATATCATGAACATTTAATCATATAAATAAACAAGATTAAAAAATATTATATCATTTCAAATATATTTTATATGTAGAATATTTTACAATGTATAAAAAAATATCCAAACTACTGTATGATATAAATTAATGGAAAGTATATTTTTTTTTCAATTTCTAATATAATACAATGAAATAGATTGCTGTTATTTCATTTGAATATTAATGGAATACGACATATTCCAAACACAAACTAGATTACCCAAAAAGTTATTTCCATGAGTAAATATAATTTCATCGAAAATATTTGTAGTGAATATAAATATATATATTTTTCTTGTTCAATGGGGATTATTGATTAAACATGCGTTAGATATATAAATATAATTTTTAGGAATGAGTGATCCCCTTAAATGGTGTAAGAATTGTTTTTCATACAACATGAATCGATGGGTTCCTATCACAATTGAATTTTTTTTAGGAATTTCACTTCGTGTTACATTTTTATTGACAATATTTACTATCTTTATAATATAATTTATTCCTATTTGTGCTCACATCCATATCCGAATCAAAACAGTATTATAAAATAACAACTGATTTTTTGTGTGTGTGTGTATGCGTTTATCATTACTAGACACACTAAATGTTCATTATTATCAACATTAATATTGAATCATTTTGATTTTAAGGTACCTATACAAATAATTATCATTATATTTATAATCTCTAAGGATTCTATTGGAAGAAGTTTATCTTCAGAAAAAATCATTTAATCAGGTGTCCCATCTTAAATATTCATTTTAAGTTCATCAATTCCGAATTAAAATTATTTAAGTGTTTAAATCTAATCCATAATGACATCCTATAAATAAGAGTATGTATATAGATTCACCTACTATAATTATACCTTTATTAAAACAACATTCTCTCATGTATTGGATTATTTTAATATACGCCACCTACACCCCTTTTCTATCATGATATTTGCAGAAAAACTCTCTAAGAACAGTTTTATATTACATTACAATATAAATTAAAACCATTTATACATCATGAGGTTTTTATCAATAATACTCCATCCGACCTATTATTAAAAAAAATTATAATATGGGTGAAAATATAAAAATAAAGAAAAATATATTATCAGAAACTTTAGTTTCCCAATAAATACCATATTTTTTCACTCTCTACCAAAGATTCATGATATGCTTCAAAAACACAATGCCTGTAAATTTCCCAAAATATAAAATGATTACATTACTTTTATACACATGTTTTAAAAAAAATTATCTTCCATTAATCAATAAATTTCTTAGATGTAATAATATAATTAAATAACCTTTTAGACTAATTAATAGCCCCATTGACTGAATATCTCCCAAAATTAATGCAGATGTTTCTAAACCAACTATGTAACCATTTTCCATTATTTATTAAATACTGCCTAACCTAAAAACAAAATATTTTTTTATAGATGTAATTGTATAACCCTTTAATAATATAAATATTATCTCTATCAAATAAGAAAACTGGCAGATGGGAGTTCCATCAATACTCCACGAATGACCGGGGATGTGATTGATGCCACCCCGATCACTCACCCATCATGGGGGGGGGACAACCATCATATTCCTATAGCGATTTTCCTCCTATCATCTTCTAATTGTCCAATCCTGATTTCATTCCTCCTTTCAAAGTAATCAACCTTTACCCTGATCACAATAGTTTCCTCGATGGATTTCATCACCTCAAAATATTGACCTTTGAGATCATGGTCACTTTTTCTCACATAATTCTATTATTGATAGCTTTCTTAACACAAATTGTCCATCAGTCGATGCCTTTTATGTATTTTTTCTTAGATCACTCAGATTATAGTCATGGGAAAATGTCATCATTATCGACAGATTGATTATTATGGTTTGGTTTTCATTTATGGAGGATTAATCATGGCTTGGCCTAGAGTGAATCAAACATGAAATAGATCTCGTTTATAGATACTTTAATGGTCATATGATTTGAATTTCAAGGCAGATTCTATGATAAGGTATCACTGGTTAAGTATCCTTAAAGTCTGTAGAGACCCGAAGCTTGACGTACATGGATATAACATTACATTTTGCGGAATACTTAATACATAACAAAAACAGACACACAAGGACCATACGAGTTTAGTGTCTTTGGAAACTCTGAATATAATCTTCTAATCGTGGTGAAAGGTCTTCAACATCTCCAATAAAGATCTTCCCATTTTTTTCTTACCTAAAACCTTTCTTTAAATCCTGGGAAGAAGAAAACATATAAAGGGTGTGCTAAAATTCTCAGTAAGGGTAAGAATGGAGAAAATAAATCAAATCATATACATTTTACAATACAAACATGAACATAAGTTTAAACATATAAAAAATCATTAGCAATGACAAAAAACATGGCAGTATGTAAGGAATAGATCATAATGGAAAATAAATCATGATAAAATATCATGGGAATAAAACATGTAATTTTGGAAACCATTAAGCACATGTAATGATTTCCATAGTAGCCAAGGCATTGTTGCAATGACGATCTTAGTGGAAAAAGTTCCTTTCTGAATAGAGTTCAATCCTCGTTCCAGTCCTGTCACACTAAACTGGATTAAATTACTATTCCAGCCATGTCTATATAAGGAGATATAAATCTTTACCCAATGAATTGGAGGGAGATATAGGTCCCAACCATCTCATATTGAAATAATTCTTACTTGTTCCACAAAACAATCATACATCATTCATCATAATCCAAAGAATAAAATGGGTTTCATAAACATCATCCCATCATAACGTAATCCATATAAAACAAATGGATATCATTTCATAACATGAAGAATAAAACAATGTAAATAATAAATACATTATACTTGCAACATAATCATACTAAATAATGTCATCTTAGATGAAAAATAGTTTTGATAAAAATCTTGATATAAAATCTTGATTAAAATATCCTATCTTTTTCAAATTCATTTTTTTTTCAAAAAATGCCATGAAATTTTAAAAGAAAAGTATTTTTTTGAAAATAATAATGAAATCATGTAGAGTAATCTCCATTAAAATAAGGATTTATGAAACCATAAAAAAAATCAATTCATGTCGTATAAGTTAAAAAAACATTCTCCTTGTACTTTTGTCGGAAAAGTCAAAAAGTACCACGTATGGTAAACAAAAGAATGATTCCTTACATACCATGTTGTAAAAGTCAAAAATGGGTAAAAAGGACTTTAAACACACATGATACCATTTTTATAAAATAGGTACATGGATGATAAATATAACCCCAATAAATTCTTACGAATAAACAATCTCGGATAAAAACGAGACTGGAAAAGTTATCCCTTACCTTATGTCCGATGTGCTTCATATGTATCCGAAACTCCTGTATAATATTTTGAATAATATCATTGACTTATTACAGAATCATATTCATTGTTATAATATCATATATGGTTCACTTATGACTTTATATTTCACGTTTTTTTTAAATTCATGTTAAAGTAGCATTTTTGGTAAAATCATTTCATTTATCATACGTGTTTTGACTTGTTGTTCTTGATATTATAAATTATATCTTGATTTACTTAATTCCAGAATGTAAAAAATGATTTATATGTAATATATATTCAGCATATAAATATATATGATAGATCGATAAATGGAATGAAATACACCGTTCATGGAGACGGTAGGCCGTACGTATGCATGAACACTGTTTTCATTTCCTTATTGAATAAAATGGAATTAAGTAAATTAAACATATATGTAAATAAATACAGTAGAATTATTACTTCATATATATCATTATTATTCATTATATATACTTTATAATCATTCTTGAATGGTTAACATGGAAAATGAATCTCATCGCGTCGTGGAGACGGTAATCCATACGTACACACGAGCGATGATATTGTTCCCATAATTATTGAATGGAAATGGGGTGGATGATATAATATAATCCATATGATGTTGTAATAATCATATATAATTATTATTTGCACCATTATACCTATCCATGTAAGGTGGTGGTGGAATAACAGATTACACCACGGCATGGAGACGGTATTCCGTACGTATGCACGCGTGGTGATTTCATTTTCCGTAGGATGGATAGAAGATAAAATGGGTTTGTTTAATATTTATAACAACATATCAGTATATAATTAACACTTATGTTATTAAATTATAATGAAATAACTAAAGAATAGTAAGTATAAGAAGAAAGAAACTTGAAATATTCGGTAGAAGAGATTACTACTTCCTTGACGCACCTTCTTTAAACTTTTTCTTAGGGCACTAGAGTTTGTCTTTTGAGAAGACCAGAACCTCTATTATATAACTACAGAGGTTGAGAAGTAGAATTGATAGGGTTTGGCCAATATTAAAGGATCAAAAGGGTGTAAAGAGGAGAGGGAGGAGGTTCCCTTTTATAAGGGAGGAGAGGGGCACCTTTGGAAAGTGTGAAAATATTATTTTATTATAAACTTAGATTCAGTTTCAAAAGGTCAACATATCATTAAAGATGAAGATAAGATTACTCATGGTAGAAATAAAATCATCAAATCATAATTGGACATGTTATGTATAATATTTTAATCATTACAATTTTATTTATTTAAATCATTTATTAATGAGGTAAATACTGCATCATTATTGTGTCATAAATAATTTACTTTATTTGATGTCTAAAAATTATAAAAAAATAACCACCATGTAGGAAATAGTTTTATGTTTCCAATTAATATTCATATTTGAAAAGATAATTTATAAAACCCCTTATAAAAATTAATTACTAAAAGATTTTTTGTTAATGTCAATTTTATCTTTACATTAAATTAATTAATCCAAATTGTCATTATCACTACCACGTTGCTCAATGGGGTCCCAAAATCTATCCAATGATGCCCATGGTCGGCCACTATGAATCCAATAATGTTTGGTAAAGTTTTAAGGAAATTTTGAATTTTTATTATATTCTTTTAACCTTGAATTACCCTATTTATCTTTAACATCGGTAAATAAAAGTCAAAACATACTATTCACTAAAAATTATTTTCATCTTATTGAAAAAAAATTTACTTCTTGATAACAACCATGTATGTTTTATTTTTGAAATTCAATTCACAGAAGTGGTAAAATTTCATTTAAATGAAAGAGTCTGTTTTTAACTATCACTAAGTGGTTTCACTATTCATAAAAAATTGATGTTTTTCAGAAAAATACCAAAAATTCAGCTTAATCTATATTTGATATTCCGAATTCAAAAATGTTGTCTATTTTTCCAAATTGAAAACATAGAAGTGGCATTAATTAATTTTAAAAGTAATTACCGTTATCAAAACAAATAGTGTGTTCTTAAGAAACAATAACTATTCAATGATCGACACTTGTTTATGTCAAATTTCAAAGTGAACTTTATTCCAATGAACAACATTGGATTAAATGGTAAAAATATATTCTAATTAAACTTTAAAACTAATTAAAAATATAATATAACCATATAAATTATTGCGATGAAAAAGTTGATTTTAATTTAAATATATCGTGTTTTTATTATTCATTAAAATAGGATTGTTATCAAAATAATAAGAAAAATTTATCCAAATTAAATTTTTATATCCGTATTCCAAGGAAGATTTTATTTTCTCAAATTTAACTTATAAAAATGTCAAAAAATATATTTAATGTGGGTGCGCCATCAAAAGGCGGCAAAACTACAATTTTTTAAAAATACATATTTTACCCAAAACATTTATTTTGTTCTCATACAATGTTCTATAAAATGTGTAATATGTATTATAATGTCATAAAATTCAAAATGTAGATTCTAATTTTATTAACGGCTAGTTCATAATAATATTATAACATCATATCGTTGTTTAGTGAAACTCGGTATTGCGTACAACACATGCTATCGAGGAAGGTCGCGATTGCGTGTAATGCATGCCAAGTTAGGGTGGTGTGTAGTGCATGACTCTTTTGTTGTTGCGTTTAACAAAATACAACCATATTTCCTTTATAAATTGATTATATTTATATATATACATATACAATCAATGTTGCGTAGAATAACAACTATCAAACAAACTTTAAATTGTGTGTATCACGATCCAAGAATAGTGTTGCATATAGTGCGAGATAATACAATGTTTTGTATAGTGCAAGATAATCACGGTGTAGCGTAAAACAGAAGATAAGAAAGAAATTAAAATGTATATATCTTATAAATTCTCAGGGTGTTATATTCTACCCCCTTAAAATAAATTTCTCCCTCTAAATTCATCGGGGTTATAAATGATTTACTACATGAATGTTTCCCTAATAGAAACCCGCACTGTAAAAAGGAATACCAAAACATAACTTTAAAAACTAAATTATGAAACGTAAAGGTTACCCAAATTAACTAATCATTGGGTTTCCACATATGAGAACATAGGAAAAAATATGGATATGGAAGAGAAACATAACCATCAAGTTCTGATGGAGAGTGGTAGAGAACATGGCTATGAAAAAACTAACAATCACAAAGCCATAAATTTGTGATGATCTAAGGTACCATCTGATTCATCAGATATAAGAGTACTAGGACAATATTATCGGTTTTCAATATCATTTTCCTAATGTTGAAAAATTTGAATTAGAAGAAATAAATACTTGATTTTGGTACAATCTCACTATTGTTTGTGCCTTGAACAATTTCCACTTCATCTCTAAAAGAAATGAAGTTGAATTTTTCTTCCATTAAGTGTTAGCAGATTATGCGATAGAATGATAGGTCATTCAATCTATCTTAAACAAAAGGTTAGAAAAAGTTATATACATAAGTCCATCTATGGTGAGATATATGGGTCCTAAAATGGACTTATATTTCATCTATCGTACCTATTAATAAAATAAAACTAGTTTCTACTAACCAAGGACTTCCTGTAGGCCAGTGGTAGGTGATAAAGGCCTGTCACACTTCATTTGTGTGTTCGATTCCCACACCATTGTCCGATGCGACGGGTTGTCACCCGTCCTGTAGGTTGTCCTTTTTCTAAAACTAAATTATTATAACATTCGTACAATAATATAGAAAAAACTTCTATCCTTAAACAATACAATCTTATGTCTAACTTAATTCATTCCAATATTTAGGCTTATCCAAAATACTTCAGTCCAAGCTCATAGTATAAAGAAAAAAATTACTTGAAATGTCACATGAATAGCACGTGAATACCATCATTTATCCCCCATATATCATACGATATATCTTGTTGGTCACATTCCAAACATGTGAATACCTTAATCATGTATTATCTTGAAAAATGAATATCCATTGAACCTTAGTGATAACATGAATGCTGTCAAAAGTTAACTCTTTTCACATACCAAAATCCCAAAATTTCTATATACTCAAACATTGATATCACATTTTCCTTATATCAGTCATGAGCTCATGAATACTATCAAAAATTCCATTTTCTTCTTGTCCCTTCATTATACGCATATCACCTGATTTCAAAAATATTTCAATCAACTGTTATGGTTACCGGTACCATTAAATTATTGAAAACCACAATAGACTAATAAAAAAATATTCCAATATACCTTAAAAGTACCTCAAACTCATTATTCGTGAATAGCAATACATAAACACTTAAATCCGCCATTTTCAATTATTGTCATTGAATACGTACTTCCTTGATTTAGAAGTAACCTCTTAGGTCAGGGCATTGAGTTGGGTAATGCCCATGTTCTCCACAAATAATACATTGGACTTCATAAAAGTCTGTCACTCTATGACCCTGTTCGCCACACAAATAACATCTTCCCCACCATTTGAGGTATTCCTCAAGGTTCTTCTTCCCTTCCTTATAAATCTCAATATTCTTTTCTCTATGCTCCTCACCATGAGAACATGCATAAAATTCCATATTTCTCTTATTTGATGACTTAGGAATACAGCCAAAGTTCACCTTGTTAATCATATATTATGATGACTGATTCGGCATAATCACAATATCATTTTATCTAGGCATTACACAATTTTGTTGATCACGGTCTCCAATTTTTCCATCAGAATCAAAGTTAGCTGAATTCCTTCCCGTTCCCTCCATTGATTAAAACTAGGAACCATAGTGTAATGAATAGTTAGAATAACGAGGAACCACAGAATCATTAAAAGTCACTTATGGGATGTCTAACTTATCACACATTCTTTAATCAATGACACCTTAGGTTATTCACGATCGTCACCATAATTCTAGGACTGTAACCTATAGTTATACTAAACGTTAGGGACATCCCTAGAAATACAATAGAAATATCTTTAAGGATCTCCCTAATGTTTTCGCATCCTGGTTTCCAATGGTTGACTAAACCTTTACTCTAATACCAACTATAGAGACCTGAAGCATGATGTACATGGACATCAAATTACTTTTTTCAGAATACTTAATACATAAAAAAATAGACACACAAGGATCGTAATAGTTTAGTGTCTTTGGAAACTCAAAATATAATCTTTTAATCGTGGTGAAGATCTTAAAAGTCTCCAATAAAGATATTCCCCTTTTGTTTTCTTACCTAAGATCATTCATTAAATCATGGGAAAATGAAAACATATAAAGGGTGATCTAAAATGATCAGTAAGGGTAAGCATGTAGAAAATAATGAAAATCATATACATTTGTACTTATTAACATGAACATTAGTTTATACCTAAAAAAATATTCAGTAATGACATAAAACATGGAAGTACGTAATGCATAGATCATAATGGAACATCAATCATGATAAAATATCAGGGGAATAAAACATGTAATTTTGGAAACCATTAAGCACATGTTATGATTTCCATAGTAGCCAAGGAATTTTTTCCAAGACTATCTTAGTGGACAAAGTCCCTTTCTGAATCGAGTTCACCCCTTGTTACAATACTATAACACTGAACCAGAATAACTTACCATTCCAGCCATGTCTATCTCATTAGATATAAATATTTACCTAATGCATTGGAGGGAGATATAGGTCCCACCCATTTTATTTTGAAATCATTCTTACTTGTGCCACAAAACAATCATACATCATTCATCATAACCCAAATAATAAAATGGGTTTCATAAACAACATCCCATCATAATGTAATCCATATAAAACAAATGGATATCATTTAATCACTAGAAGAATCAAACCATGTAAATAATATATAAATTATACTTGCAACATAATCATACTAAATAATGTCATCTTAAATGGAGAATAGTTTTGATAAAACACTTGAAATGAATTCTTGAGGAAAATACCCCTTCTTTTTCAAAATCATTATCTTTTGAGAAAATTCCATGCAATTTTTAAAGAAAATGATTTTTTTAAAAATAATAATGAAATCTTATAGAGGAATATTCTTGAAAATAAGGCTTTATGAAACCGTAAAAAAATACTTTCATGCCGTATAAGTTAAAAAACATTATCTTCGTACTTTTGTCGGAGAAGTCAAAATGTAACTCGTATGGTAAACAAAAGAAATATTACTTACATACCATATTGTAAAAGTCAAAAATGGGTAAAAAGGACTTTAAACACACATGATACCATTTTTATAAAACGGTTACATGGATGATAAATATAACCCCATTAAATACTTATGAATAAAAAATCTCGAAAAAAAAACGAGATTGGAAAAGTTATCCCGTACCTTATGTCTGATATACTTCATATGTATCCGGACCTCTTGTATAATAATTTAAATAATGTCATTGACTTATTACAGAATTATATTAATTGTTATGATATCACAGATGGTTCACTAATGAGTTTATATTACACGTTCTTTTCTAAATTCATGTTAAAGTAGCGTTTTGGGTAAAATCGTTTCATTTATCGTACATGTTTTGACTTGTTGTTCTTGATATCATTACTTATATCCTGACTTACATAATTAATGAATTTAATAGATGATTTTTATATAATATATATTCAGCATATAAATATATATGATAGATCAATAATGGAATGAAATACACCGTTCATGGAGAAGGTAGGCCGTATGTACGCATGAACAATGTTTTCGTTTCTTATTGAATTAAATGGAATTAAGTAAATGAAACATATATGTACATAAATATAGTAGCATTATTATTTAATATATAATTATTATTAATTTTAAATACTTTATAATCATTCTTGAATGGTTGACATGGAGAATCTCATCGCATCGTGGAGACTGTAATCCATACGTACGCACAAGCGATGATATTGTTCCCATAATTATTGAATGGAAATGGGGTGGATAATATAATAGAATCATGTAAGATGTTATAATCACCATAAATAGTTATTATTTACACCATTATACCCATCCAAGTAAGGTGGTGGTGGAATAATAGATTACACCACGACGTGGAGACGGTATTCCGTACGTACGCACACGCGGTGATTTCGTTTTCCGTAGGATGGATAGAAGGTAAAATGGGGTTGTTTAATATTTATAAAAACATATAAGTATATAAGTAATACTAATATTATTACATTATAATGAAACAACTAAAGATGATGATGTAGAAGAAGAATGAAACTTGAAAGAGTCGGTAGAAGAAATTTCCTATTTCTCGACGCACCTCCTTTAATCTTCTTCTTACGACACTAGAGTTGGTCTTTTGAGAAGACCAGAACCTCTATGATATAACTAGAGAGGATGAGAAGATGAATTGATAGGGTTTGGACAAGCTTCAAGGCTCAAAAGGGTGTAAAGATGAGAGGGAGGAGGTTCCCTTTTATAAGGGTGGAGAGGGGCACCTTTGAAAACTGTGAAAATATTATTTTATTATAGACTTATCATTGGTTTCAAAAGGTCCAAAAATCATTGACGATTAAGATAAGTTGACTCATGGTTGAAATAAAATAATCTAACAATATTTGGACATGTTTTGGATAAAATTTTAATCATTATAATCTTATTTATTTAAATCATTTATTAATGAGGTAAATACTGCATCATTATTGTGTCATAAATAATTTAATTTATTTGATGTCTAAAAATTATAAAACAATTACCACAATGTAGGAAATCTATTTATCTTTCCAATTAATATTTATAGTCTAAACGATAATTTATATAATCCTTTAAAAAAAATTATTACTAAAAGAATTTTTTGTTAATGTCAATTTTGTCTTTACATTAAATTAATTAATCCAAATTGTCATTATCAATACCAAGTTGCTAATTGGGGTCCCAAAATCGTCCCAAATATGTCCATGGTCGGCCACTACTCATCCAATAAGGTTAGGACAAATTTTAAGGTAATTTTGAATTATTATAATATTCTTTTAACCTTGAATTACCCTATTTGCCTTTAATCGCAGTAAATAAAAGTCAAAAGTTACTATTCACCAAAAATTATTTTCATGTTATTGAACCACATTTTACTTATTTATAACAACCATGTATTTAATATTTTTTAAATTCAATTCACAGTAGTGGTAAAATTTCATTTAAATGATAAAGTTTGTTTTTTAACTACAACTAAGTGGTTTTCACTATTCATCAAAAATTGATGTTTTTCAGAAAAATACCAAAAATTCAGCTTAAGTGATATTTGATATTCCAAATTAAAGAATGATGTCTATTTTTTCAAATTCAAAACATATAATTCGAATTAATTAATTTTAAAAGTAATTCCCGTTATCAAAATAAATAGCGTGTTTTTAAGAAACAATAACTATCAAAGGAATGACACTTGTTTATGTGTGATTTCAAAGTGAAATTAATTCCAATGAAAAAAATTGGATTAAATGGTAAAAATATATTCTAATTAAACTTTAAAACCGATTAAAATGATAATCTAACCATATAAATTATTGTGATGAAAAATGTTGTTTTTAATTAAAATATAGCGTGTTTTTACTATTCATTAAAATATGAAAGTTATCAAAATAATATGAAAAATTTATCCAAAATAAATTTTTATATCCTGATTCCAAGGAAGAATTTTATTTTATCAAATTGAACTTATAAAAATGTCAAAAACTATATTTAATGTGGGCGCGCCATCAAAAGGCGGCAAAACTGCAAATTTTTAAAAATACATATTTTACATGAAAAAATTATTTGGTTCTCATACCATGTTCTATAAAATGTTTAAGATGAAATATAATGTTATAAAATTAAAAATATAGATACTACTAACCATAACGGCTAGTTCATAATAATATTATAACAATATATCGTCTTTTAGTGAAACTCGGTATTGCGTACAACACACGCTATCGAGGAAGGTCGCGATTGCGTGTAATGCAAGCCAATATAGAGTGGCGTGTAGTGAAACACTCCTTTGTTATTGAATATAACAAAATACAACCGTATTTCCTTTATAAATGTAATATATATATATATTTATATATATATATATACACATATACACTCAATGTTGCGTAGAATAACAACTATCAAACAAACATTTAATTGTGTGTAACATGATCAAGAATAGTGTTGTGTATACTACAAGCTAATACAGTGTTGCGTATAGTGAAAGATAATCTTGGTGTAGCGTAAAACAGAAGATATGAATGAAATTAAAACGAATAAATCTTATAAAATATCAGGGTGTTACAAAGTCCCTATTCTTTTTCAAAACCCTTTGAATATTTTCATGTTAAGCTATTTGGTCAAGAGGTTTCAATTATCTCTTACTCAAAGTGATAAATGTTGTCACCATTTTTATCATTATATTTGTGTTGATGTGGATTTTTCTAAACATATAATAGAGTGGGTATAGATTATGGTTGGGAGAGATCTGTGAAACAAGCAAGAACTAATCTTCATTTCTTGGAAGGATTTTTTTCTTCATGCAACTGTCCAGGTCATAAATTCTATTCATGTTTACGTGGTCACATAGAGAATCACATGAAGTGGGAGATTACTATATCACATCACACAAGTTGATCTTGTTATAGATAGAGAAGTGACACTATTGTTTCTCTTAAAAAGGACCCGAGTCCTGTGCATCTCCATCCAATGGTCGATGACATATTTTCGAGTCTAATAAACAATTTTCTGGATCATGTGTCATCTGTGAAGGATGCATGGGTTTCTATATCTCCCCCTATAAAGGGCTCACCTCTTTTTTTGAAACAATTAAGAGTGGATGTAAGGGAAACCAACATGAGGAGCCCCATCAACCATATTCCATTATGTACATTTGCTGTAAATCTACTAATGATTCACACATACTCTCTCTAATTATGAATTTTATCAGAAAAAATGACTCATCTTCTCTATAGATGATTTCATCTTGGTAGCATGTGACCATCTCATTACATATCCAGAATAGCTTCCTGATATATAATGGAATTGAAAAGTAGAATCTTGAACCTTAAGGCTGGTATAAATTTTATCCATGATGGAAATGGAAGAGGTTGGGTCACGGTATCTTGATGAGCGTGATCTATGCGACTTGGAAATCAACACCCAACTTATGACTGATTAATAATAGGATCTACACTAAAAAAATATTATTGGGACTGGTTTGAGAAAATGAATGAATTGAAATGTTCTTCATAGAAATTTCTTGGACAAAATGAGACGAAAGTAAGAACCCCAAAAAATACTCTAGCTTATCTAAAACCATATATACCCATTCCCCCGGTAAAGAAAATAAATCTAGAAAAGGGACTCATCGTGGTGAATCAAGACTTGAAGAAGATGGTACTCAGTACCACGGTATGTCCAGATAGAATGTTTCCAATTCCAGAAATAATGTTGAAATGAAAAAAGTGGATTGGGTATGGATATGGAACCATTGGTTAATATAATCCTATTTATGATTTCCCATCAAACCCCATGTTTTCCTCAAAAGCAATAGTTATAAAAGGTATAGATATGGTAAAAAGTAAAAGTCCCACAAATCAAGGGATTATCCTTTGATCGAAAGAATATATGCTGGCGGATCCATTCCCAATTAATATCTCAAAAGAAAAAATTCATTGAATGAAGGGAAGACTGCTGAAATTTGACCTTACCAAAGAACATTCTAATTGGATTGAAAAAAAATTATTTTTGGCTCCAATAAGGGGAAAATGAGCTTGGAGGAACACACACAGACTTTTTCAATGTTGGCCTTCCATTTTTTGCATCTCAATGAAGATAATCTGACATGGAGGCTTCATCCATTGATTGGTTTCTTTTCTAGTAAAATAACTCTAATTCTCTTAATTTTCTTTTTAATGACCAGATTATCCTTATTGGGTTTTGATACATTATATTTGTGACCTTTTCGTATCCCACTTTTCATTAAATAAACTTTTTGAAATAAAAATACTTATTAATAGTATTATTCACCACATTTCATGATCACTAAAAAGGTTATTAATATAGCATCTGTTTCATTTCATAATTTCCTCATACATAAAATGGAACATCCTTATTTATTTTTCATGTGCTGAACAATATCTAAATATCTGAATTTTTATCTCTAACTCCATCCAATATATATATTTATCTTTCTTCATTCGTAGTATGTAATGAATGCTACACCTTCTAAAAAATAGGATATTTAGCCACACTAATTTATTTATTCATCTCTCTATGAGAAATGCGATATGGAACATTAATATCCTAAATAATGAAAAGGTGTAAGGATTTAAACTTCTCTTGTTTCAAGATTAATTTAATATGAATACCCTATAAAAAGGGTATTAATGGAAGATTTTATTTATTTATCAGTGGATTAAACCTCCAGTAAATGATGCGCAAAGATTTCTAAAATTATAGTTAATACACGTGACATAAATATTTTCATAGAATCTTTTTTAGTGGTGATCTATTTATCGAAAAACCCTAACATAATATTTAGCCTCAATTATTGATTTTATATTACTTTTTTGTAATTTAATATAATTTATTATTTACTATGAATTTTTTGATATTAATTTTCCCACCCCAGCTTAGCTACCATACTAGCCTTATAAAATTATGCATATATATATGTGCAGGGTTAGATTTGAATAGCTTACCTCTTATTTATTCTCCAAAGCCATTACCCCCCACCCCATGTCCTTCATGTGGTGAAAAACATACTTTAAAATAGTTATATATATATACAGGTAAATACATATAAATATATTATTATATTTCTATATATTTATTCATAATATAGAAATGCATACATATAAAAATACAATTACTTATAAATAGATGTATACATATATATCAAAATACTAAATATCTATGTTTATAATTATACATAAATAGATATAAATATCTAAAAAATATTTAGAAATTTAAATAAAATATAATCAAAATATATAAATACATACATATATATATTATTAAAGATAATTATATATAATGACAATTATATATATATATATATAATTATATATATAGACACATAATATATATATATATACAAGTATATAAACATAAATGTTAGTACATATAAATTTGCATAAATACATATAAATACTTCTATATATATATATATATGAATTTATGTATATAATTATATATAAATTCATATATATATATATATATGTAATTATTAATAATTTATATAATTATAAATATATATATATATATATTATAAATAAACAAAAACATAAATATAAATATATATATTTATATGAAAACAATATATATAAATATACAAAAATATATATAGATTTATATATATATATATCACTATAAATAAATATAGATATATATATTATTAAATTTAATTTTATATAAATCTATATATACACACATATTAACATATATAAACAAACATACATACAATTATCTTTATATATACCTACAAATTATATATAACTATACCTAAATATTTAAATATATATAACTAATATATAATATTTACTAAATAGATACTAATTAATAATTTTTTTAAAGGATTGAGGATTGAAGGGGTCATTATTAAGATAATAAAAATAGTATGAGAAACACACAGAGTAGCAAAAAAATCACATGGGCCATAAGAAACAGATGAAACAACATTTCACCCATTCTATAGTGAGTTCTAATATTGTGATGTGCGAGGCCTCTTCCCATACCTCAAGGAAGTTGGCCCCTCCTCCATTTCCTAACATGCTTCCATGGGACTTCTCTATCCTCTGAATAATCTTCCATTGAAGCCTTCTTTATAAGTTCATCTACATCATCGTGCTTTGTACCATTATCCTCTCTAATATAATTTGCAAGCATATCTAATTAATTTTGTAATATGAAATTTATTTTCACCATTTCGATTTGGGAATGGGAGCTTCAAATTGGAACCATCTCATCTTTATTAATGTTGTCATCAATACCACTTATTCGATATCCATCAAGGGTAAAAGTCACTATTCTTTGAGAACCTGTAGAGACAATATATCTAGAATTTTTTCTACTTCCACTATTGTTCCCAAGAGGGGATCTCCGATCTGCAATTAAAAAATCTTTTTGGACATCAGGGGTAATTTTCACTATGCTTTGAGAATCCATATGTCAAACATTTTTTCTAATGCCATTATCAATCCGAATAGGGGGTACCTTTTGAGAACCTACATCAGGAGGGATCTACAACCATGTTATAGTAACAACATTTGTTAAAAACTCATGCTGGAGTGCGCATCCAACATCAAAGGGGGTTAAAGTAAATTGTGAACCTCAATAGGGGAAACCTGTATTCAAGTGGTTTCATGGGGAAGTGGAATCCTATGTTAGTTCCCGTGTGTTTTAGGTGAGGAATGTGTAGTGCCAGAGAGGTAGGGAACACCAAATGGAAACCCCTGTTGGTGCCCGGATGTAGCATGATAGGCTTGTCTCTATCCAGTTTTTGATGTAGGCATGCCCAATATGTTAGAGTTTCTAGTAAGATGATAGGGAGAATGATAGCCAAGCATAGAATCCAAAACCCCTTTATGACATTATAAAATATCATTATAGTGATAAGAGGACTCAATCCCCTTATCAGAATTAGATTCCATAAGCACAATATTATTTTTGATCTTCATTGAGGCAGCATCCTCCATCTCGATCTTTCTTTTACAGCATGATGCCACGAGTTGTTCATGTCTATTTGTGTGATCACCCTTAGTGTCTGCAGAAACCTCTTCCTCTAATTGACTATCATATGATTCATATTCACTTTTTAAATTTTCTTAGTCCCCAATTATTTCCTCCTTGATGGGAAGGTCTACAACAGTTGTAATGGTCAATTCATTCAAATATTCCCATGAAACAAAGGTATTTTCATTCAATTGATGTGTGAAAGAATCCATTGGGGTGGTTTGAAAAAAATTAATTTCTAGGTTTCTGATCAACCTTATTATTTGACAATCATTGATCCATCTTCTCATCATGTACATCCGTAGAGGCTAATATCCTAGTGTGAGATATAAGATAATATTCTTTCCTAAATGTGATCATTAGTTTGAGAAATAATACATTTCAATGGATTTGTACAATATTTCCTCATGTAGTGAATCTACTCATGTCCTTTCAATTGGAATCTACCACAAATAAAGCTTTCTCGATAGTTGGATCTCATGTGTCTAATGATTTAACAAGAATCACAGTACAATGGCATTTTTTTCTATAAAATTCTATGATTGATTTTATCATGCGGAGTTGATAAGAAAAACTTTTCAATCATGGAAGAAATAAAATCAACCTCAACTAGTATTATAATAAAGTGACCAAAAATGACATTTTTAGCGGCTAAGTCCATCCGAATGGGAATCCCTATTGTAACGTTAATGTTATACAATATTTATGAATGCCTTAGAACACTGTTTAAACCATATAATTTAATCCAAAACTAAGAAAAGGAATCTTTAAATTCATAATGGTTGAAATTTAAGTTCTATTCATGGATTCTAACAGTTCATAACCTTAAATTTACTGATCCCTAACTCCATGCCCTACCCTTTAACTCGGTAGATGGGAAGTGAGAATCAAACAAATCATATTCCTAAAGAGAGATATTTGAAATCATGAAAACCCCAAATGGTTGCATGTCAAGAAACAAAATCTGACACTTTCCAAAGTTGCATGCCCTTAGATAAAAAATTATAGAAGATGAATGAGATCTTACAGGGATCTAGCCTTTCTAAAATTTTTCCATCTGATGCTGAATCATGGGCCATAGACACATTTCGGATGATTCGTTGTGCAACAAAATTTTCTGGGAAAATGTCTGCTTTGCATGAAGCGCTAGTGATCTATGAGAGTACCATTAAATACTTCTCTTCATTAACCTTCTTCTTCATTGAGCTATCCAAAATATGGTTATAATCACGATGAATCAAATCATTAGAAAAGGGATTCAAACCTTGAGGGTGGTTTAGGTCAAGCCCGTCACTCAGGAGATCCGAGATCTCCTTATCACATTCCTCCATCAACCTCTAATAAATACTAATTAATAAATAGTAAATAATAATTTAAAATTAACAATTAACAATTAGCAATTGTATAAAATTTTAAATAATAAATATAAAATAATTACATATAATTAATAATAATAATTAAACAATTTATAAAAACATAAATTATATAATATATAATATATATTATTTATCATATAATATACATATTTTCATATAAGTATTTATATATAACCCCTACATATATAAAAATTTAAAATTATATATTTAAAATTATTTTAAATTTAAATTTAAATTAAATTATCAATAAAAATTATATAATTAATAATCAATTTTAATGAAAATAATCATTAATAAATAAATTTTAATTACCAAATAATAAATAATTTTAAAAAAATCAAAACCATGTGGGGTCACAAAACATTGTGAAATGAAGAATTGATAAATAAAAATCCACTGATAAATGGTAGTGTTTTTTAATAATTTGTCACAAATTAGAGGATGTTTTAGAAAACCAATGTAATTTAAATAAAAAATAAAAAATTAATGGTTGATTTAAAGCAACCACATAAATTCTATATCTAAAATCCATTTTCTTGTTGGGAAATTCTCTTTCCACACAAAGAATTGTTTTCAATTAGGATAAAATCCTCTAGATACTAGTATTATAGACTTACATATGTTCAGAAAATATTCAGACACCTCATTCCACATTTAATCATCTTTACTTTGAACATCCAAACCAATAAATTTTTATGTCAAATTTTTTTCTCATTATTATTTGATAACAGTGTTGTATTTAGATGGGAATAAATCATTAATAGATAATTCTACAATAAGAGGGTCTTATCCTCATCTCTGATCTTTACAGTAAAAAATTTCAAATATGAAATTATTTTATTAAATCTATGTACATTCTCAATCATGGACATTGATTTATCATAAATAATGAAAAATAATTCATTTTTCATGTTGAAGTAGTTTTTTAATTGTATTGGCATGCTATTTATTCGCTGAAATATTGAATAAGAATTTTGTAGTGGTATCTCACATTATACATTGTTTATTATCTTTTTGGGAATAATGTGGAATCATGACATAGGTTTGGTGATTCAGTCTCCTCTTATCACTATTAGATATGTTGGATTGATTTACCTCCATAGTGTTATCTTACCCATACTAGTTCGGCACATAAAAAACATCTCATTTCTATATGCATATGTTTTTCATCCTTTCAATTTTCTCATACTCAAATCTGATATTGGACATCATACTACTATTCCAACTATAACACCCCACGATTTCATAGTACGTTATTTTTTTCAAAGAAATTTAATAAATTGCACTACATGAAACACCGAGTTCAAGCACAACACGACTTACCAAACCAGCCATTAGAAAGCAATTATGAATAGTATTAAATAAATTTTGAACTATATATATAATCCTTATAATTTTAGAATCCATATTATGAGTTTCTTAGACATAATGTAAGAACTAATTCATTTTTCTGAAATAAAATAAGTATTTTTCAAAAAATGAAATTTTACTGCCTTTTGATGGAGAACCCTTTTTAAATACAATATTTGACACTTTTATATATTTAATTTGACAGAATAAACTTCTTCTTTAGAATGAGGACATAAAATTTTAGTTTTGATAACTTTTTTGTATTTTTCTGATAACATTCATTTTTTGGTGAATAGTGAAAAATACTAAATTTTAATTAAAAACAAAATTTTTAATCCAAATAATTTATAGAGTTAAATTATGAATTTGATTTTTTATAAAATATAATTAGATTATATTTGTACCATTTAATACAATTTATGTCATTATAATTAATTTCACTTTGAAATTGGACATAAAAAAGTGTCAATCTTTTGATAGATATTGTTGCTTAAAAACACGCTATTTGTTTTGACAACGGGAATTAAATTTAAATAAATTAATGAAACTTATATTTTTTGAATTTGGTAAAATAGACATCATTTTTTAATTCGGAATATGAAATATAGGTTAGGCTAAATGTTTGGTAATTTTCTGAGAAACTTCAAATTTTGATGAATAGTAAAAAACACAGATTTATTGGTTAAAACAGAATTTTTAATTAAATATTTTTTTATTTTATTTAAATTTATTTTAGGTAAAAATAGATACATAATACCTATATAAGGTCAAAAAAAATTATTGTAGTCTTTTTATAATATGTTTAGATATATAAAAAGTTTATTGAACTTTATACCGTCTTTTACCCACCTCCTAGGAGAATTTTCAAATTCCCTTAAAACATAATTTTACCACTTCTATGAGTTGAATTTCAAAAATACAAGATAAATGGTTAATATCAAGGAGTAAAATGTGTTCAATAGGATAAAAATAATTTTTGGTGAATAGTAACCTTTTACTTTTATTTACCACGATTAAAAGTAAATAGGGTAATTAAGTGTAAAAATGATATTATTATTACACTAACACATTTTCTAATTATATTGGTTTAGTGTAATTCGACCAAAAACAACCATATACATAAAATACATCCCTTTAGATCTACATGGATTAGATTAAGACATCTGTTATTATTTTATTTAAAGTAGAGTTAAAAGAGTTAAAATCAAAGTTCAATAACTAAACCATTTTTAATATAGGCTTATCCATAATATAAATTCTACTAAAAATATTCATTAAAAATCTAAAATTATTTCCTACATAATGGTATTTTATTTATTGTTTTTAGAGATTATATAATTAAATTTATTAATGACCCAATGATGATGCAATAATTACATTATTAATGAACGAATAAAATAAATGGTATTATAAACAATAAAATAAAAATAATTTCAAAGTTTTTATGACATCCCCGAATTTTATAAGTGAATATGACATGTTAGGATTAATTCAATGTATTTTTTTTGAAGTAATCATGCTGTTATTATTTTATCAAAAAACAAATACCAAAGAGTGTCAAAATTGAAAAAGATTGTTTTTAAAACAAATATTATATTATTAATTGATATAATAGTCATAAAAATAAAAGGATTGTAGAAAATATGAAAAAATATCCTCCCAAATATCCTACCTTAATTTTAGAGGCCTTTGTTTGGTCATAAAGCCAACCTAGGAAGCCCTTTTGATCAAATCCAAAGGAAGAACCCAAAGAAGAGGTAATGATTTCACCACCCTCTTTCAAGTTCTATTATTTTTTCACTTACTCATTGTTTGTTGTTTCCATTATAAAATGATAAATCTAGTATCTTCTACATACTGTGACATTGTTATAAATATGGAATAACTATATTCATTATTCTATCCATGTTATGAATGATAATGTCATCATGCGTGCGTACGTACGACTTACCGTCCACACGCCGTGGTGTAATTTGTTATTCAACACTATGTTAATTGGATGGATATAATGATGATTAATATGTATATGAATAACGAAAATAACAAGATAATGTCACTTTAAAACTAATATACCATCCAATTCCACACCTTCAAGGAAATGATATTGTCGCTCGTGCGTACCTACGGATTACCGTCTCCACGATGCGGTGGGATTCATTTCTACGTTCACCATTCATCAACGATTATAAAAATATATATTACTAATAAGTATGTACTATATGACATAATAATGCTACTATATATATATATATATATACATGCACTTACATATATCTTATTCACTTAGTTCCGTTCAATACGATATGAAAACGGAAACACCGTTTATGCGTACGTATAGACTACCGTCTCCATAAACAATTTTTTTCATTTAATATATATATTTTTATTATACATATTTATATTATTAATATATATGATATATAGATCATTTTTTATATTATGGAAGTATTTAAATCTTGATCTAAGAGATACAATCAAGAGTGACACGTTAAAACACGTACGATTAAGAAAGCGAGTATTACCTGAAATGTTGACTTAACATAGAAATTATTATTAAATGGGTAGTATAAAGTCATAAATGAATCATGTATGATATTATAAATATTAATATGGTTCTGGTATATTTTAATAACATACTATCATCTTCATACAAGAGGTTAAACGTACCCTCGACTAACTGAAAGTTCAAGGTAAAGGGTTTTCATCTCACTCCTTATTTCCATGAGTTTCATGCTATATTGCCACACTTTTCTTTTGTGTGGTGTATGTACATCCCATAATTGTATTATTTGTGTAATACACATTAATTTATGTTTATTTATATCTTCATTATATAATAAATCTTTCATGGGGTGTATGTTTCATATGTTACCAAATTGGTAAGGGTTTATTTCACAATCTCTTCATTATCTGAGGTTGTTTATACGTAATTATCTACTGGGACCTCTTTATCATCCACGTCAATGTTTCTATAAAATGTATTTCAAAACATTTTTAATATTTTATAGACTATGGGTTAATGTCAGTTATATCATTGTTTTATCTTTTATAATATTTTTATTAAGGAATCATTACGTCGTTTTCCAAAAAAGGTCCCTTTTAACCTTTTCGACAAAATTAAGGTAAGAATGACTTTTTTAACTTATACGGCGGGTGTAGCTATTTTTTACCGTTATAAAATCATCGAAGCATACATTAAAATATTATAAGAATATTTTCAAAGTAAATTCTTTATTTTATAATTAGGTGACTTTTAAATGATTTAAAAAAAAGAGATATTTCTCTCAAATAGTTTGGATTTCATCTATGTCGACATCCTTTGATGGATTTTAAGATTATTTGAAATTGATTTTTTCTGATACAAAATTCCATATTGTATTAAATATTTTGTGATATGTTTGATGGTGATGAGTTATTTTTATACCATTCATGGTTTATGGATTCAGTATTGACATTTCGTATGCTAATTTTTATACGAATGTTTATGTTATGTTTAAACCTGTTCATATGAGGAATGCATTGGACATAGTAAGTGATGGGTTGAGCACACTCTAGCTCCTCGATGCATCAGTAGGTCTCATGAGACAAACTAGTGTCCTGGAACAGGGCTTTGAAAAAAAATTTATTTGTAGTCATGTCACAAGGCCTTGACTATGTGGTAATGATGTCCGACGTTAGGCATTCCCTCATTGTGAAATTAGTTATTACATGTGATTATTAGACTAGTAGAATATACATTTGCATGTTTATATGGTAATTTTTGATTTTTTTTTCATATTATGTTTATGTTTATGTTTAAAAAGTTTTTTTAAATCACAAATCTTGCGTTAAAATTTTATATCTTCCGCTAAATTATTTACCCTTACTAGGCATCAGAGATCACCCCTTTCTTATTTTTTATTTCTCCAGGATTCAAAGAAGTGTATTATGATTGATATGCCAGGATTAGCTAAAGGGAATAATGGAATTCTCAAAGAACTATCTATTCTATGTTTTATGTTCGAAATTGCAATGTATAGTTAATGTATGTAATCTATTTTCCAAGACTGCCAAACTAATCTTTCCTTTAGGACTTGATTCCTTGTAATCATGCCAATGAATTAAAATAATGCACGGGCTCAGGGTAACTGGGGTCAGGGTGTTACACCCAAAAGTACAGGTTAACATTTTATGTCCTTCTGGAACTTACTCATTATGTTTATGGGAATCATTGTAAACTACTTTGGATTCATACATACTCAGTGCTCGAAATGGGCATTATCAATGCTAAAAAGTGAACACAACTTAAGTAGTCTAAAAATAGGGAAACCATTGTCTATTATAGGAAAAGTTATGATAAAGGGTAACAATATGAGTTAAAAAGACATCAAATAATGAATACATTTATCATATTTTTAGTGTTGTTAAAATCTAACTTCATCAGCCTTGTATACTGCAGACACAATTTGACTTTTTCTATACTAAAAAAATTAATATAAAAATAAAATTAATGAACCTTCCCCTCGACTACACTATAACCAAACACCCCCACCCCATTTAACTACACATTCTGCACCACCAACCATTGTATTAGTTATTTTTACCCCCATTTATTTATATTTTACATTGTGTCCACCTGCCTACACTAGGATGGTATCGAACCACTGACATCCATATCCAAATTTAGGTCTATATCAATACACTATCCTATTTTTTCCTATATTTTATAATATATTTAATTATATATATATATAATCACTTATTGTATATACATGTATTTAGTTATATAATAATATATATATTTAAAATTATTTATAAATAAATTTGGAAAATATGGTTATATATATATATATATATTTAAATATAATTTTTTATCTATACACAATGTTTTTATAATGTTTTTATAAATATCTTAATTTTTGTAAAAATATTAATAAAATATATTTGTGTTATATGTATATAAATATTAATTTTTTGGTATGATATAATAATTTTTTATATTTATTTTTTATAATTAAAGATATATTTATATAATTACATTTATATGTTGTATTTACATAATATGATTACACACAAGCGTATATTTATATATAAATATATAGATATATATATATATATGTCAACGTTATATTTGTGTGGCCCATGCAAATTTTTACCACATCACAATGGAGTTTTGATTCCCCACCAGCACATACAAGAGTGTTTAATCCGCAAAATTTCCATGTAATTGTGTAGACGTCGATTTAGTCCATTTAAAGTAGGTGATGTACGATTGATGAGATTTGGAGGTAAGACAATAGTCTATACACATATATGGGGTGCATTAATAGTAATACATAGTGGTAATGGTGTTGATCAATAATGGGGTGTAGCTTCAGTCAGTTGATCTCAGCATGGAAGAGTGACATCTGATAACATGGATGGACAATAATATGATGGTCAATAAAGGTGGAGGCTACATAGACAGTTCTGGGGGGATGAATGTTGTCTGATTTTAGTCCGATATTGGAATGGGTCATATTCTAGGACTGGGGGTCGGTTTGGACAAACCAGAGGGTACGGGATTTCATGTCAGAATTGTACCTATGGGTCAATTGTCAAAGGATTTGTAGCCACGGGGCATACAAGCCATGTAATGGGTTCCCTCATCTAGAATAATAAGAATGTTTTAAAAACACATCCTCATATTTAAAGCTAAATATATATTTAAGAATAAATATTATAATATTAATGAAATAATAAATGAGTAAATTAAATATTATTTATTATTAAATAAAATCATAGTATATATAAAATCGAGAAATAGATATTTTCCATGTGGTTTTTTTATTTATATTTGGATATATTTTACATGTAAATATGATTAAATATTTATTTATACAGTTATATTTTTATACCAAAATATTCAATATATGTATATTTTTAGTTATGTGTAGATTTAATTACAAATTAAAGAACAATGTGATATATAATAAAATTTAAACAACATAATAAAAAAGATAAATGTAATCACTAGTAAAAAAATCCAGTATCCACTGAAAAAGGAAATGAATACCCCTTTATATAAGTATAAAATTACATCAAATGTTAAAAAATTAGGGTACCCATTCTAAAAACACTTTTTTGGAGGACCTTCATGCCTTTTTTGATATAAAAAAACACTAATCTATGTTTCCATGATCACAAAGATATAGATCATTTTCATTAATTAATTTCAAATAATGTAGAGATCAAAAAAAACATTCAGATCAAAAGTTATGGATCTTTGATGTTAATGTAATGTTTTGAAATTATTTTATAGCATTGATTAATTTATTTAATTTTTATGTCATCTGATTGTTATAAAATTTCTATTACCAAATATTATTTTGTAAATAATTTTTAATATTACTTTATAATTATATAATATTTATTTTTTTAGAAAATATCCTATATAATATGTTTAAATGTATATAATTCTGGTATAAATCATAATTAATAAAATATATAATTTTTATATCAATATAAATATATTTAGAACTTAATATACTATTTTTAATGATATATTATTTTTTTAATTAATTTTTATGAGTGATAAAAAGTGATGAAAAATGAATTCTTTATCAACACTGAAAAGTACTGAAAAGGGGAGATGTTATTAGCATTTTTTCCTTAATAAATGTTGCACATATCAATGATATTAAATTAAACACCTTTATTAATGATTTTAGATCGAAATGAAAAAGGGTAGTGTTGAATATTGTGTGATCTATAATAATAGTTCAAATTTTAGTTTGGGGATTCATCTAAATATTAATGTGACCTAATGCAAGTGAACATCTTATTTTTTATGATGGAATCATTGAACACACATCGAAAGGCAATGCTAGTGTTTGTGGAGGCACATACACCAGTATTGAATGTATAGAAAATAGGCACAATGAGAGGTTGTTGTGGTGTGGAAAGAATTGTTCTTATACTAGGAACATGGCTCAATTGGAATGGATGTCAGATAGGTTTTATGACCATTCAATGATACTAGTTTGTTTTTCCAAGTCCACTCTCACTCAAAAGTAGGCACACAAGATGAATATACACATATAAATTATGTAGTTTGGTCATATTAACTACATCATTGGGGAATTCATCATGTTTTTTAATCCTATGAGATATTGAACATTATTGTATTTTTTGATAGTTATTACCAAGATTTGTAATCATTGATACAAAATAGCTAATTTACATGTTCAAAATAGTAATTTTCTAAGCTAAAAAGATTTTAAATGATAACCATCCTAAATACATAGTGGCCTTTATCATAATTTTATTTTAGAAAAAATAAATGGGGTATAATCAGGGACATTAGTAGGGATGAAAAGGAATAATAGATATTACAGATCTAAAACTGAGATAATTCCTATATATAAACAACTAATTAATAAGGAGAAATAATTTAATCATTACAATTACACACAAATACAATATAAAAATTACATTGATCCTTAATTTCAATTCAAAAATTACAATTAAAATTTTTATTCAAAATAATAACAATGTTGTAATATTAACTATAAATCAAAAAAATTACAACCCAATTCCAAATAAAAATGTCATATTGTAAGTTTTTTTCCTTGATCAACGAATCTCTATACTAATGTGAGTCCCTTAAAAAAACCAGTATTTTATTTATTAGTAGTGCATAAAAATTGTAATTATAATTTTATATAATCAACATATGAGATATTAAGTTATTTTAACAATATATTAATGACATTATCAGTTATAGTAATAATGATATTATTAATAGGATATCATGGAATATGATAAATCTTTGTTTGTTGTTTTTGTTTTTTCGTTCTTCCTTGAAGGTAGCCTTGGTTCTATGTTCAACATCCTTTACTTCATATACTATTTTTTCAATAAATGGATTGGTCCCTCAGGTCCTATTGACCTCATTTGAAACTTTTATTATTAATGATTATGTTGTTAATTTTATTATTAATTATTAATTATACTATTAATTACTAATTATACTGTGAATTATCAATTACATTGTCTAGTAATAATTCATATTAATTATATTGTTTTGTTCGGAATATATTAGGTATAATATAACTTATTATTTATTTTCATTACTTTAATAGTTTTTATTAATTATATCTATAATTACTAACATCTGAATTACATTTTTAATTTGTAATTATTTTATTATGTTTATAATTATTTATCAGTTATATTAATTAGTTATATTTTATTCCCAATTTTTTATATAATCAATAATATTAATTATATTAATTATATTATTAGTTATTACACCTTGTATTCTAGAAATTATTGTGCTTATTGCATTATAATTGGCTATCTATTCAAAGTTATTGAGATTCTTCTTGCAGAATATCATTAATTTTTAAGAACATAAAACAAAGAATGAATTTAGTATTGGTTTTGATAATGCCACAACCATTTTAATCGAAAATGAATCATTTATATTGTAAATTTTCAAATTGAGTCCTAACAGCCACATCTTATTTCAATTTAATGTTATATTGATTATTACACATCAAAAAAGAATTATACATTATTTAATGAAATATTAAAGACAACCAGAGCTTATTTTCTCAGTTTTTTCTATTTGAATCACATTTGAGATTAAAATTAACATTTTATATTTTGAACCTTCACTTTGATTCATATCGACCACATTGTATCATCAATGCTTCAATTGTATTTTATCTCATTAAAGTAATTTAATTTCTTATATAGCATGCAACACCGAGTTGGCTTGCGTTATACACACGATTGTGTTTATGTGAAATAAATCATTAGAATTTTAATAATTTAAATGATATATTTTTTATCAATTAAATATTGTCATATGAATAGTATGAAATAATTTTCAAATGTTATTTATATTTTTAATAATTTAATCTATATGTTTTGATAAAATAGTTATATTTTTTAGAAAACTATTTTCTTAAAATAACTAGTTTTTTTGTCCTTTTGTGAAAAATGATTAAATTAATTTTAGACACTCCTAATAATTGAATTTGGTAAAAAGATATAATTTTTTAATTCATTATGTCAAAATTACCTTAGGCTAAATGTTTAATATTTTTCTTAAAATAGTCAATTTTTTATGAATAGTGAAAAATACTGCATTGTACATAAAAAGTAAATTTTTTTATTTAAATATATTATTTAATTTATTTTATTTTAAAATAAAAATAGATACATAATATATATACTAGTGTAATTTAAGTCATCGGAGTCATTTTATAAGTAGATTATATAAATACAATTTTATTGAACTCATTAACGTCATTTACCCACCTTCTAGGCACATTTGCAAATTTTCATAAAATGTAATTTTACCACTTTTGAATATTAAATTTCAAAAATATGAGAGAAAATGTTCAAATAATTAAGTAAAACATGGTTCAATATGATGAAAATAATTTTTTGTGAATAATAACATATGAAGTTTTTACCACTGTTACAAGTAAATAGGGTAACTAAAGGTGAAAATAATATTATAAAAATATAAAATTACCCCCCAAAAATTCATAATTTTATTGGATAAGATTTTTTGACAAAAATAAACATTATGGAAAAAATTTGGTCCTTTTTTATTCACTTGGATATGATTAGGACATTTATTATATTTTATATAAAGAAGAGTTAAAAGTGTTAAATTCAAATTTTAAAAACTAAATAATTTTTAATATAGGGTTATACATAAGATAAATTCGACTATAAATATTCATTAGAAAGATAAAAATATTTACAACATAATAGTAGTTTATTTATAATTTTTAGACAATAAATAATTAAATTTATTTATGACACAATGATGATGCTGTAATTACCTTATTAACGAAATATTAATATAAATGATAATATAAATATTAAAATAATTTTAAATTGAAACATATGATTACATAAACTAATTTTATATTTTCATATTAAATTTTAGGTTTGATACAATTTATATTTTTCTATGTAATAAATTTTTTATGACATTGACCAAAACAAATACAAAATAGTGTCCAAATTGAAATAAATACATTTTTAAAAGAAATCCTTATTATTAAATGATAAAATATTCCTAGAAAACTAAAATTCGGTAAAATTACTTTAATAATATTAGTTATGTCATTTATGGACAACTTGTAGATCTCCTGAAATTTTATAGTATGTTAATCAACTATATACTATAAGAATACAAGAAGACATGGTAAGAGTTAAACAATTTTACTAAGGGTTAGAACTAAATGATAAGGTTCATATGGTAAGATAAACATGTCTAAATCCTATTGGTTGAGATTATTAAAACCTATAACCACTTTATACTCTAAATAAATATATTTGGAGCCACTAGAAATAGAAAATGATTTTTTAATGAAATAATATTTCAATCTCTTCCGAATGTCCACCTCACTTCTATTATAAAAGGTTTCTTCCCCTTCTCTCAATTTCACACGTCCAAAGACATTTGGCATGGCCAAAACCAACTAAAATATTATCCCTAATACCATAACATCATTCTAGAGGCTATAATTTTATCATAAATCCTACCTATGGAGACCTTTTTTTCAAATCAAAAGGATGAACCTGAAGAAGAGAAATTTATTTTATCACCTCTCAGAAAGTTAATTTCTTCTTCTACTTCCTCTTTCATTGTTATTTCCATAATAAAATAATAACTAAACCCCATTATACATACTTATATGATATTATTAATATATTACAACCATATTAATTATTCTATCCATCCTAATAATTATAATGTCACCATATGTGCGTACATACGTCTTACCGTCTCCACGTTGTGGTGTAGTTTGTTATTCAACACATAAATATTTGTTTGGGTATAATGATGAGTATAATTGATGTAAATAATAAAAATAAAATTTTAATGATTATTTATATATAATATACCATCCAGCTACATATGATTTCACCATCAATAAAATGATATTGTCAGTTGTGTGTACGTACGACTTACCTTTTGAACAATGTGATATGATTTAATTCCCCATCATAACCATAGAACAATAATTTTCACTTGATGTTTAAAAATAATGTTTTAGAACATAATATAATTTCTATATGCTTCCAATACATCATATCTATAACAATAATTAATTATGTAACATAACATATAATGGGAAACAAATCGGTTACCACCCGAAACAATGATACAACCAAAATATTATTAACAAGTTAATACTAGAGGATCATATATGATATCATATTTATGTTTGTGGTTCTGGTATAATTTACGAACAATTATTTAACCATTATATAGTAGGTCAACATACCCTTGAATATGTTAAAGTACATGTTAAGGGTTAATTTTAAAATCTCTTCATTATCCGAGGTTGTTTATACATAAGTATCTACTGGACATTTTTTATCATCCACATCCATATTTCTTAAAAATGTATTTCGAAATTTTTTTACCATTTCCTAGAATATGGTTTAATGTAATTTATTGTAACACACCAACCCCAGTTGCTAATATTTGGTGCATTATTACATAACATTGGCATGATGACAAGGGATCAAATCCTGAAAGAACGATATGTTTAGTAGCTTTGGAAGTAATAGATACATTCATCTGTTTTAAATTATAATATAAAATGAAAAACAACATAAAAAATGTCTCCATTGAACACATTCATATTAATTACACTATCCCTTAAAGTCATTCATAATATACATCTTCGTATCCTGGGAAATATAAAATATAGAAAGGGGTAAGCTCAGATGCTCAGTAAGGACAACAATATAGCAGAAAAATTCATAAATAATCATAAAATTTAAGAAAATGTATAATACTAAAACAAAATACTTTTAAACATAAACATCTACATAATATGGAAAAGATAAATCATCTAATTCCATTTACTTAATCACATGGATATTCTACTAGTCGAATAATCACATGTAATATCAATATCGAATTTTATAATGATGTAATGCATAATGCTAGACTTCACAACTACATATTCAAGGCCTTGTGCCATGATTACAAACAAGATTTTATCAAGGCTTTATTCCAAGACATTAGTTTGTCTCATGAGCCGTACCGAATCATCTAGGAGCTACATGGGGCTCCACTGATCACTTACTAAGTCCAATGCAATACTAATATTAAAAGGTTGAAACATAACATAAAAATTCGTATTAAAACAAGAATATGAAATGTTAAAACATTAAACATAGACCATGAATAGTATAAAATATGACATACACAATCAAACATATCAAAAAACCTTAAATTCAATATAGAATATTTGTGTCAAAATAAATCAACTTCGAACAAGTATAAAATTTACTAAAGGATGTTGCCATTAATGAAATCCAAAATATTTGAGGGAAATATATCTTTCTATTTTTTAATCATTTAAAATTCATGTAAATATAAAGTAAAACATTAATTTTGAGAATATTCTTATAAGATTATATGTGAAGCTTTAAAGGTGTTATAACATCGGTGAATAACCGCACCCGCTGTATAAGTAAAAAAACATTCTTACATTAATTTGTCGTAAAGGTCATAAAGTAGCTCGTTTGGAAAACAATTGAAAGATTCCTTTCAAACTATTTTATAAAAAAATAAAAAGGGTATAAATGAATTTAAACCATAGTATATTAAATAGTAAATGTGTTTTGAAACAAATTTTTAAGAAACACAGATGTGGATGATAAATAGTTTTAGTAGACACTTACGTAAAAATAACCTCGGATAAAAAAGTGATTGTGAAATTAACCCTTAGCTTGTACATTTCCTTATTTGATGTTATGTTAATCTTCTATATAATAGTTAACAAATTGTTATTAAATTACAGAAGAGCTATATACATAAATATTATATCATAAATGATCGTCTAATATTGCTTTGTTAATAATATTTCAGTTGTATCATTGTTTCAGGTGTTAATTGATTCGTTTTCCTATATATTATTCATTACATAATCCATGTTTGTAATAGATAGGATGTATTTAATTCATATAAATAATTATATTATGTTCATAAATATTATTTTTAATCACAAAATGAAAATTATTATCGATGGTGAATGAATCACATCACGTTCATGGAGAAAGTAATCCATACTAAACACGAGTGACAATATCATTATATTGATGGTTAAATCATATGTAATTGGATGGTATATAATATATACAGAATCATTAACATGTTATATTTATTATTCACATCATTAATACTCATTAGTAAACCCATCAAAATAATGAAGTGTTTGAATAACAAAATACACAAGGATGTGGAGACGGTAAGCCGTACGTATGCACGTATGGTGAATTTGTCATTTATAGGATGGATAGAATAACGAATATGGTTTTAGCATATTTATAATAACATCAAAGTAAGTAAAAGGTGCTCAATTTATTATTTTGGTATGGAAAAAAATAATGTGGACATAGAAGAAGAAAATAACTTGAATGAGGGTGGTGAAATTATTACCTCTTATTCGTGTGTTTCCTTTTGAGTTGATCAAATGGGATCCTTAGGTAGGATTTCTGATCAATGTAGGGACTCTAGATTTAAGTGAGGGATGCTGGGAGGGTATTTGGGTAGGGGTTGGCCGAGCCAAATGGATTAGGAGATGTGAAATTAATAAAAGGGGACGTAGCATTTTATAAGAGAGGTGAGGCTCACTTTATGGAAAGCATGAAACATTATTTTATAATAAAATCATTTTCAGTTTCTAATAGCTCCAAAATGAATTATTTTTAGGTTATGGTGGGGTTGGGTCGAAAACTATTCAAACAATAGGTTTTATACCAGATTAGGTCATCATATTAACTTTATCTTTTATATGTAACTTTTAGTAAAATAGATCAACTTTTACTATGTCTCTCAGATTTTAGAAATTCAACTCACAAAAGTGGTAAAATTTTGTTTTATGTAAATTTGAAAATTCTCCGAGAAGGTGGGTAAGAGACAGTAAAAAATTCAATATAAATTTTGACATCTAATTTTATATAAAATGACTCCAATTAATTACATTGAACATATATAGGTATTATATATCTATTTTGACGTTAATTAAATTTAAATAAAATAATTATTTAAATTAAAAGTCGGTTTTAAAAAATAACACATCATTTTTCACTATTCATCACAAATTGAATGTTTTTAGAAAAATACAAAAAATTCACCCTAAACTAATTTTTATATTTCAAAATGAAAAATTAATTCTATTTTACCAATGTAAAAATATAATAGTTGCACAATTACTTAAAAATTAATTTCCATTGTCAAAACCAAAAAGTGGGTTTTTTAAAAAGAAAAAACTATCAAAAGATTGACATGTGCTTCTGCCAAATTTAAATAAGAAATTACTTATAATTAACTAAATTGTATTAAATGATAAAATATTATCCAAATATACATCCAAATCATTCAAATTCAAAATTTAACACTATAAATTATTTCAATTAAAAAGTTGTTTTCTATTAAAATTTAGTATTTTAAACTATTCATCATAATATAAAAGTTATCAGAATAGTACTAAATATTTATCAAAACTAAAATTTTATGTCCTTATTCTAAAAAATAATTTAATTTCATTAAAATTAATATATAAAAGTGTCAAATATTTTTTTAAGGGGATTTTCCATTAAAATGTTATAAAATTGCATTTTTAAAAAAATACTTCTTTTATCTGAAAAAAGGAATTTGTTCTTTTATTATGTCTAATAAACACATAATATGAATGTTAAAATTATATATAGTATATAAGATTCAAGATACAGTTAATACTATTCATAACTACTTTTTGAATGGCTAGTTTATTAAGTTTTGGTACGCTCGAACTCGATGTTGTGTGTAGCCCAAGCTATTGAATTACTTTGAAGAAATAAAATAATCTAAAATAATGGTGTTTTACATTTATACCCTTGTTTTAATATTAGTAAATTTTTTGAAAAGAATTTTTCCATCTTTTTCCATCAAAAGTACTTTATGAAATTTATGAAAAATTAAGGGAGTAATGTTTTTTAACTTATACGGTGGGTCTGGCTATTTTCTGCAATTATAACACCTTTGAAAATTCCCTTAAAAGCATATAAAAATATTTTCAAAATAAATGACCCTTTTTATAATTATCAAACTTTTAAATGATTTAATAGTATAAAGAGATATTTCTCTCAAATATTTTTTTATTGATTTCGTCTATGTCAACATCCTTTGTTGGATTTTAGGTTTGTTTGATGTTGATTTATTATGATACAGTCTTCTATATTTTTTGAAGGTTTTTTGATATGTTTGTCTATGGATGTGATATTTTTATATCATTCATTGTTTATTGTTAAAGTATTACCATTTCATATACTATTTTTATCACAAATTATTATGGTATGTTTCAAAATTTTTATACAAGGAATGAATTGGTCGTAGTATGTGATGGGAATGACCCGCTATTTCCATTAGAAGCATCAGTAGGTATCATGAGACAAACTAATATCTTGGAACAATGCTTTGACAACATTATTATTTTTATTCTTGGGATGAGGCCTGGACTATGTGGTTATGATGTTCGGTATTAGGAATTACATCATTATGAAATTAGCTATTGATATTAATGCGATTATTCAACTAGTAGAATATCCATGTGAATAAGTATATGGAATTATTTGATTTATATTTTCATATTATTCAGAATTTTATGATTAAAATTATTGTGTTTTAGTTTATATATAACATTAAATGTTTATATTAATTTATGATTGTTTATTTTATGTTTTTATCCTTACTTAGCATCTGAGCACACCGCTTTCTTCTGTTTTATTTTCCCAGGATGCAATGAAGAATATTATTATTGACTTGTAGGGGTTTGTTAAAGGATATGAGTGAGTCAAAATGAGACACCATGTTGTTTTTTTCATTTCATAATGTAATGTGAAAGTTTTTTCCTGTATCTATTACGTCCAAGGATACTAAAAAGATCAGTATTTTGAGACATGATCTCTTGTGATCACGCTGATGTTATATAACAATGCACTGACTTTGGGTAACTAGGGTTGGGGCATTATAGTTGTAATCCGAGAATTGTAAGCCATAACCTTTGAAATATATTTAGATAAAATCTGATTAAGAAACATTACCATAAGATAGAATTTGAGGATTAGTATAGAATAAAATCAAAATTTATTGGTAATGTAGATATTATGTTGGTCTTCCAAGATATATGTCCCTCTCTTGAAACTAAAATTTGATTTAGTTCAAGAACTGATCTACCTAGGAGTGAAAACTCCAACAAGGTGTTTTTGGCTTAACCATGGGTATCCTGGTACACGACAACGGGCCTTAATGTGCACTAGGTTTGAAACTCTTGGGGGATATTCTAAAGATAATTCCCATTTTATTTACATACCATTAAGAAGGATTGATGAGTAAATATGTAAGCCAAGAAACCATTTTTTTATTATGACACTTGATATGTGAAAATATACAAATAATATAGATATTTTTTCAAGTTCTTAGACTATAAATTATGATATGATCTATCCTAATGGATGCCATCATTTTGAAATGGCACCCAGTAGAAGGAATGATAACTCCGGTAATACACATGATCCATAGAGTATGAAGGAGCATATATTTCATTGAATTAATTAAAAATTTAGAAGGGAAATAGTCTTTCAGGTTTTCTCATCATATGACGAAATAATATCACGTGTTAATAAGATAAGTAATGAATTTATTGAGACCTATGGATTTGAAAAAAATAAAGAGAAGAAGAGGATAGTAAAGAAAATGTTGGATAAAGGGAAGAAGGGAAAGAAGGACTTCCCACATGTAATAATTATGGAAAGAATCACAATGGTAAATGCTTTAAGTGAATGTGAGTTTTTTATGTGTGTGAAAAAAGGACACAAAGTGCGTGATTGTAAGGGTAAGAAAAAGTTTTCAAATTTACAATTCTTCATCTAAAAGTAGTTGATTCACTATGCGAATCAATTTCCAAATCATCAGATTATAGAACAAATGAATTAATTAGATAATAATCACGTTATGTTGCTACCATAGATGAAGAGTAATGATTAGTGTAATTATGTTGGTATTAAATAATTGTGTCATTTGAGTATTGTATTAATGAAATACATTTTATAAGAATTATATAGTATATAAGGATTTTAATATAGTACACTTTTTATGGATTTGAGATTGTTTGGTACCAAGAAAAGTAACTCAATATCAGGTTAAACATTTTGGAAAATATAGGGTTGATAGAAAGATAATCCTTAAAATAGCCCAGAGGCTTAGGTAATGATTTTGGAATAAGAGATAATTGAGTTGGATAATGTATATTGGATATGATTTACTACCTTGTAACTAATTTAGGATTTTATAATTCCATCAATGATTGATATTAAAATATTTTTGGATTAACGGAGTATATCTAGTATTCTATGTTTTACAGATGGAATAAGGGACAACATACCTATTCAAATAAGGTTTTACGGAAATTCAGATTATTAGAATTTTTTAATACAATAAACGATAAAGGTATTAACATGTCTTTATGTGATAAAAGAGGTATTCATTATCTTTTTTTACCTTATAAATGATTTAACTGTGAGTTTTGAAAAAAATACTTAGGATAAGTGTAAATGATGGAATGGATTAAGTTGGTCATTGAATGACAATGTTTATGGTTAAAAAATTTCTTAATATCATTTTTGGTTTATGATAAAAAGGAAAACTCAGAGGTTGAACGACAAACCATCATGTTCAGCAAGGCCTCAAGACTTGTACCCACAACATAAGGGATATACGGGTGCATAACCTATGACTAGCCTATGTGATGTCCTGGTTGGTATAATTTATTTTTTTACTATTCATACAAATGAATTATGAATTCATTTTTTTGGAACAAAATACAATTAGGTTAAATAGAGTATTTTTTATTTCTATTATCATTTGAAGTGAAAGATGAGTTTGATGTAGAAATTAGTTAATGGATGAAACTCTACTTGTTGAGTATTCTTTTTTCACTTAAATATTAGGTAAATGGTATTAAAATAAAAAATGTGATATCCTAATACCATAAGTTTTTTTTGAACCGATGATATTTTAAATCATCTCAGTAAATTTATGGATTTGAGGCCCTGAATTCTCCATTTATTGTTTACATGTTTTTGATTGGGGTGCTCAATCACTCCCTAAAAATATTTATATTTTTCTTCCAATTACATGTCTCTGATTTCCACCAATGTTACTATATTCGAAATCCTAATTTTTTGGGGACTTTTTCATTTCCCTTTCCCTCTTATTAAGAATAAAATTTACTAACCATAATTCGGATGTGAGTTTTCCACAAAGGTATTTTCTGTTTGCAACCTTTTATTTTTGAGGAACAATTTCAAATTACAAGGAAACACTTTATTAAATGAGGGGATAATGTGACACACCCTGATTTCATAATACATTATCTCTTTATAGAAATTTAATAGCTTATATTGCACGCAACACCGACTAGTCTTGCGTTATATACAGGATTGAGTTTCTATAAAACAATACATTTGTATTATAATTATATAAATGATATATTTATATATAAATTAAATATTGTGATATGAATAGTAACAAAAAAATTTAAATGTTATTTATAGTGTTTATAATTAAATGCATATGTTTTGTTAAGGTAGTTATATATTTGGAAAAACTATTTTCTTAAAATAACTTCTTTTCTATATACTTTTTTGAACATTATTAAAATTAACTTTAGACACTCTTAAGAATTGAAACTGGTAAAATAGAATTAATTTTTGAATTTATAATATCAAAATTATCTTAGGCTGACTATTTTGAATTTTTTTTGGCAAACATTCAATTTATAATGAATTGTGAAAAGTACAACATAGTACATAAAACCAACTTTTTTATTCAAACAATTATTTTTAATTTAAATGAATTTTAAATTAAAAATAAATACATAATACCTATTTTAGTCCACTTGAATCAATTGGAGTCACATGATAATGTAAAGACCCGTAAATTTCAAGGAAATTTTTTTCTTAATTTTCTTTGGAATTTTACAAGAGCGCAGTTTCTGACGGCACCTGATTCCGAGGCCCAGTGTGCCCGGAATCATTTTCCGAAGATTGGCTCGGGTACGTTCAGTGAACGGGCGAGCGAGTTTTTCTAACTTTTGAACCCGTGCCCAGAATCGAATTCTGAGGGCACCAATGAAATCGTAGCGCCGGTTTTCTCTTAGAAACGCCTCTTCCGGAGTTGCGTTTGCTCGGGTGTGGTTTTTAATTTTCGGGCTTAAAGTTAAGAAATAAAATAATTTTCCGACAACTTTATTTTATTTCACTTAAGCCACTTGGAAGCCACTTGAAACCACTTAAAGGCGGCTTGAACTGAGTTGAACTGGATAGGATGCTATCCATAAATATCCTACCCCCTTGGTAGGATATTTGTGAGGTGGGGCCTGCACGAGACCCACCGTTTCTTTCCGCTAAGAAATGCACCTGCGAAAACCCATCTTAATGAAAGTCAACCGACGCGTTTTCTAAATTCTTAACAGACCATTTAATTGGGCGGTTTATTACGTGAATTAAATGGCCTGTTTCTTTCGTTGAATTAATTCAACGAATTAATTCAGTCATTTCTTAACCTGTTTTCGTGTGTTGGCATATTAATAAAATAAGACCAACCCAAAATCTTTTGAGAAGATTTGAGAGGATTCTTGTTTCTTCTTCTCCGTCGCGAATAACGCGAAGAACGCGAAGAACACCGAACCCGGAAATCAACGACGCTTCCGTCCGAGACTTCCTTCTCCGCCCCGATCTCCGATAACCGACCGTTGAGGTGAGTGATTTCGGATTTCCTCACAAGGTTCCTTCCTTTTTGGTTTTAAACAATGATTTAATTATTTATAATTTAAATCTATTGTTCTTGGTCCGTTGAGCTCGCCGACTCAACGCCGGATTCCGTGACGACGCGATGCCTCCCCGCGACGACGCGACGATCCCTCTCTTCTGCGACGAGCTTTTCCGCGAAGAACGCCCACGCGCGACGATCAACGAGGTAGGGATTTTATAATTTTGGAATACCCCTCTTATATTCCCGTGAACGTTCTTTAAAAATTAAAGAGACGGTTTCAAATGAACAATTTTAATTTATTACAATTGTCGGTTCATGTGTTGAAAAATTTCTCCCGTTGTTTTTTTTATTATCTAACGCGGAGGGTGCGGGTCAAACGAACACGACCCGACAACCCTCCGTCATTCTTTGTGTTTTGCGGATTTGGCGGGCGACGACGGAACGTGCCACAATGGGTGTTTGATGATCCCGAAGTAAAGAACGGAACCCGGGAGGAACAACGGCGCAGACGGGAAGAAAAACGGGCCACCGGAGCGACTCCGGCGGCCGGAGGCGGCGGCACCCCGCGGGTGCCGCGGGGTTGTCACGCGGCACCCCGCGGGTGCCTCGGGAGTGTCACGCGGGGCGGCGACTTTCCCCCGCGTCGGCTGCTCGACCGCTCGGCCGAGCTGAGCCGGACCGGCCCTGGCCGGGTCGGGCCGGGCCAATCGGGTCGGACTCGACCCGGTTCGGGCCAACCAGGGGGGGTCGGGCCGGGTCGGCCCGGGCCCGGACCCCCCGTCTTCAGACAGACTTCGTTCAAATGGCCGTATCATGAACTACGGGCCTCCAAACGACCCACCGTCAGTGGCAACGTGATCCTTTGATCGAGACGGTCGTTTCGGTATATCGCACTCAATGTTTTGGAATACTTTGAGTTCGGCCGGGTTGGTTCGTACACGAAACCAACCGGGCCCTCGGAGCGGAAACACTCATATCTTGAGCCACAGACGTCCGATTGACGTACCGTCAACTTTGTTGAGTTCCTCTTTGTGAGACGGATCTTTTGGCACCCTCCACCCGAGGTTTGGACGCAGGTGGAGTATGTTTGGGTTGGTTTGTCCTTAAAAACCAACCAGGCCCCTGGGACGAAAAAGCCAATAACTCTCAGACCGGGCGTCCGATCGACACACCGTATGTTGCGTTGAGTTCTTGTTGACGATGCTGAACTCTTGGATACATCAACTCTGGACTTCGTGACAGTTGAAGTATCAGCCTCTCGGCTCGTGGAGCGGACCCTCCCGAACGAGCTTGCTGTGTGCGGGAACCCTAGTGCTGGCTGCGACTACTTCCTCGACGACGACGATTGTGCAGAGATCCTCCATGGACTCCGACGACGACCGTGCAGAGATCCTCAGTGGACTGCGGCGACGACTGTGCAGAGATCCTCAGCGGACTGCGACGACTACTGCACTCAGTGATCCTACGTGGATCAGTGCTACAGGTCCTGCGTGGGCCCGGTCCTGCGTGGGCCCGATCCTGTACGGATCCGATCCTGTGTGGGTCAACACTCAGCGGTTCTGTGTGAGCCAACTCCTACAGGTCCTGCGTGGGCCTGATCCTGTGTGGGTCCGATCCTGTGTGGGTCACTGCAGAGATTAGTTACCTATCGATCCTTTGTGGGTCCGACGTCTTATATGGATCAGAGATCATCTTTTCGTCATCTGAAGAAGTATACCGGTGTGAGCTGAATCTTGTGTTTCTCTCCTTTGTGGATTGTGTTGAGCTATCCTGTGTGGATTTACTGTTTACTCTCCTTTGTGGATTGTGTTGTTCTATCCTGCGTGGTTATGCGTTTTGCTTTCCTGTGTGGACTGGGTTGTGCTAGGGCTCGGACGTTGGAGCTGATCGGGGAATTGATGACTTAGGTATATGTATGGGCATATACCTAAGCCGTGTCGGATGTTACTTCGTGATTGTATCTCTCCTTCGTGGCTTATCCTTTGTGGATTTTAGGAGACCTTCGGGGGTCTCGGGGTCCCTATTGAGTAGCTTATACTCAGCCCTGCACGGGCTATGCCCGCACTTCGTGGTGTTGGTTGCAGACGACAGACAGCGCTGATCGTGGAGGAGGCGTGCGGAGCAGGACAATACCTGGAGGTGGACCACTGGGCGGGACGTACTCGGAGCGGTTAGGTGGACCCGAGGAGCAGTGGAGGCTATCTGTACCCACCCTTCAGGTGGGACTTCCAGAGGACGGCTCGATGCTGCAGTTTTTCCTTTCAGTTGCTGTTTTTCCCTTCAGTTGTACTTTACAGTTGGGCTTGTATTTCCGGCCCCTTTTACTTTCAGCACAGCTTGTACAGTTTTTACTTAGTGTTTACTTTTCCACTTTCTTACTCTGTGGTGCTTGTTTACTTTTCAAAGGCAATGCCTTCCCTTTTTGTTGGGATTTACGCCTTGGTGCTAGTCGCCAGCCCCTGGCCTATGGAAGGCGGGCTTGGGGTAGTCCCGGCACGGGCCTCGAGGACGGGTCGTGACAAATTGGTATTAGAGGCGGTCAGTTCTACCGCAGACTCTGATCTTTCTTCTATGTGAAGCAATAGAGTTTAGCGTATTAGGTGTGGTTATCAGTCCAGGGAGTCCAGTGTTGGTGCGGCGGCCGACGTATCCATACACCAGGACCCTGACTTCTGGTTTCCGACTTAATGTACGAAAACATTGATTGCATGTGTGTTTCAAGTTTTCTTTGTGATTACTTGTGTCAGCTCACCAGGTATACTGTTATGACCATGGTGCACTTGTTTCCTTTTCAAGATGGCATGACGACAACAACTAGCTAGGGTTCCTAGAGTAGTGCGCGACGACAGCCCGCCGAGCGACGAGGCCTCGGTACAGGGCCCGTTCACAGCAGAGGCACCGGCGGTACCTTTACCCGCCGAGCCCCCGATGCTTCCAGCACTGGCAGCTGACGACGCACGACGCCTCAGAGCTCTGCACGAGTTCCAGCACCAGCGACCACCCAGGTTCCGTGGGGAGTCGGACACCCAGGCAGCTGAGGACTGGCTGGAGGCGGTCGTCCGAGTTTTCATGCTAGTGAGGACACCAGCAGACCTCATGGTGATCCTCGCGGCGAGCCTACTGCACGCAGCAGCCGGACGATGGTGGAGCCTGATGCTCCAGGTACACGATGAGGCCACCCTCATCTGGACGGACTTCAAGGGTCTCTTCCGCTAAGAGTTCGTCCCGGCCACCCTCCGTGCGGTGCGCATTCAGGAGCTTCTTCAGCTGCGGCAGGGCAGCTTGACAGTAGCTCAGTACGCGGCGAGGTTCACCGACCTTTCTCGGTACTCGACAGACATGGTACGGGACCCCTTCTTCCGGGCCCGGACCTTCGAGCAGGGTTTGAGACACGAGATCAGGGCATCGTTGATCTCGCTCAGCATCCCAACTCAGGCAGGAGTACTGGAGCGAGCCCTCCTGATCAAGAGCTTCCTGGCTGAGTCCACAGCGAGACCTACCACAGGGCGGCAGATAGCGGAGTCTTCGGCAGCTGGTAGCTGGCGGATGACTCAGGGCTCCAGGTGGACCAGACCTTCCGGTAGGCGACCTCGGGACACTGGCTTAGCAGTGCAGGGCTCCCAGCCCGGAGCCAGTCTTCCGAGAGGCAGGCAGTGCTACGAGTGCGGCGGGCGGGGCCACATGGCTCGTGACTGCCCGACCCGTCGTACCGAGGGTCAGAAGATGGCGGAGGGACCACCCAGGCAGAGGCAGAGGGTCAACCGTGGCGGTCCGCAGGGAGGAGGCGGACGAGGCAGAGGAGATGGCCGAGCAGTAGGTGGTGGGCGACGCTTTGAGGCTCTGCCACCACCACCACCAGGAGGCCCGCCCCGACCACAGGGAGCTAGCGGGCAGAGACAGGCTCAGCTCCAAGCAGCGGAGGCCTACGACCACGGTGCGCCAAAGATGATTCGAGGTATGATCTGTGTCTATTCCACCCTTGCTGCAGTTCTGATAGACACAGGAGCGAGTCACTCTTTCATAGCCACTGCCCTTGTTCGGAGCTCGGAGATTCCGACAGAGCCGTTGGCTCGATCCTTACAGCTAGAGACTCCTACGGGAGCAGACTCGACGATTACGCACTGGTGCCGGCAGTGTGAGCTTACTCTAGGAGGTGAGAACTTCGGCTGGGATCTTCTTGTAGCGGCATCGAGGCCTTACGACGTCATCTTGGGCATGGATTGGTTATCTACGGTCCATGCTCAGATTGACTGCATTAGGCACATGGTGCGATGTGTGCGCACCGACGGGAGCAGGTTCACCTTCACCAGCGAGAAGGGAGCCTTAGCAGCACAGGATGGACTCACGCAGAGGAGAGGTCAGCCCATCACTCATCAGTTGGCTAGACTCATCCTGGGAGCAGTTGACGTGCGGAGTCCCAGTTTTCATACAGTGGTGGATCAGTACGCGAACGTCTTTCCCGACGACGTTCCAGGACTACCTGCTCGCAGAGAGGTAGACTTTTATACTGACCTGTATCCTGGGACAACCCCGATATCCACTCCAGCATATCGGATGGCCCCCACTGAGCTTCGAGAGCTGCGGGTACATTTGGAGGACTTGCAGGGCAAGGGGTTCATCCGACCCAGTGTTTCGCCCTGGGCTTCCCCGATTTTGTTCTCCAAGAAGGCGGACGGGAGCTTGCGACTGTGTGTCGATTATCATCACCTGAATCAGGTGACAGTGAGGAACAAGTATCCGCTACCCAGGATTGATGACCTCTTCGACCAGCTCAAGGGAGCACGATGGTTCTCGAAGATAGACCTCAGGTCAGGCTATCATCAGCTTAGAGTTCGAGACGAGGATGTGCAGAAGACGACCTTCAGGTGTTGGTATGGGCACTATGAGTTCTTGGTTATGCCTTTCGGCGTGACCAATGCTCCAGCAGTGTTCATGCTCCTCATGAACAAGATCTTCCAGCCATACCTCGATCGATTTGTCGTGGTCTTCATCGAAGACATTTTGGTGTACTCGACGACGGAGGAGGAGCACGCCTACCACCTGCGTGTTGTGCTAGACACACTCCGAGAGCACCAGCTTTATGGAAAGCTCTTGAAGTGTCAGTTCTGGTTACGTGAGGTCCACTTCTTGGGGAACGTCATTTCTGAGGCGGGAGTTGCAGTGGATCCCGCGAAGATCGAGGCAGTGCTAGCTTGGGAGACACCCAAGAGCGTGACAGAGGTGCAGAGTTTCATGGGCCTAGCCGGATACTATCATAGATTTGTGCCGGACTTCTCCAGAGTTGCGGCCCCACTCTCAGCGTTGACGAAGAAGGGGAAACCCTTCGTGTGGTCAGACAGATGTCAGCAGAGCTTCCAGGAGCTGAGGCAGAGGTTGACCAGCGCACCTATCTTGAGGTTGCCTGAGGAGGGAGTTGGATACGTAGTCTACTGCGATGCATCAGGGACCGGACTCGGGTGTGTCCTGATGCAGGAGCGGGCCGTTATTGCCTAAAAATCTTGTCAGTTGAGGCCTCATGAGCAGAACTACGCTACCCATGACTTGGAGTTGGCAGCAGTGGTCTTTGCCCTGAAGACATGGCAACACTATCTGATGGGCGAGCGCTTCACAGTCTTTTCTGACCACCAGAGTCTCAGGTGCATCTTCTCTCAGAAGGACCTGAACCTGAGACATCGGCGATGGCTCGAGTTCCTCCAGGACTATGACTTTGAGATAGTCTATACTCCTGGGAAGGGGAACGTGGTGGCTGATGCCCTCAGTAGGAGGAAGGGCATCCAGCTACTTGAGGAGGCGACAGAGCAGCTAGCCGCTTTGCAGATATCCTTCGTGGATAGAGACGGAGCAACCTTCCTTCAGTCTCTCAAAGTCTCTCCTTCACTTCTTCAGCGGGTCAGAGAGGCACAGCGTGGGGACGTTGACTATGAGACACAGTGTGCACAGATATCCTCGGGACAGGCACTTGATGGTTTCTCCCTTGGAGCAGAGCACGATGTCCTTTTTAGAGGACGTACCTTGGTACCAGTCGCTTTACGAGAGGAGGTGCTGAGAGAGTATCACACTTCTCCTTTGGCGGTACATCCTGGAGTGGCGAAGATGTACCAGGATCTCAGACGACATCACTGGTGTCCGGGCATGAAGAAGGCTGTGGCAGAGTTCGTTTCATGGTGCCTCACCTGCCAGCAGTTGAAGGCAGAGCATCAGGTACCAGCAGGCTTGGTACAGCCCTTGGAGGTCCCGAAGTGGAAGTGGGACGGGATATCTATGGACTTTGTGACCGGACTTCCACACACTTCCAGAGGTCATGACTCCATTTGGGTGATTTTTGACCGACTCACCAAGTCGGCACACTTCCTACCCATCCGAGAGCAGGGCTCAGTAGAGAGATTGGGGCGTCTCTACGTTCAGGAGATTGTACGACTTCACGGTGTGCCATCGACTATCGTCTCTGATTGGGATGCTCGTTCTACTTCCCTACTTTGGAAGGGGTTGCATGAGGTGTTCGGGACGCGACTACGTCTGAGCACCACCTTTCACCCTCAGACGGATGGTCAGACGGAGAGGACTATTCAGACTCTCGAGGACATGCTCCGCGCATGTGTCCTCGACTTTGGTCGTAGCTGGGAGGACCACCTACCCTTGGCAGAGTTTGCGTACAACAACAGCTACCACTCCACCATCGGGATGACACCCTACGAGGCGTTGTACGGCATGCCTTGGATATCCCCTTTGTGCTGGACAGACCCTGGGGAGTCAGCACTTGTGGGACCAGAGATGGTCCGGGCCACGACAGAGAAGGTCCAGGTCATCCAGGAGCGGATGAGGACAGCACAGAGCCGGCAGAAGTCATATGCTGACAGGAGGCGGAGGCCACTAGAGTTCGAGGATGGCGACCACGTCTTCTTGCGGGTCTCACCTCGACGTGGTTTGAGGAGATTTGGCCGAGGCGGCAAGTTGTCTCCACGCTTCATCAGACCCTTCCAGGTCCTCAGCAGGGTTGGCGAGGTGGCTTATCGTCTGGCTCTGCCACCTCAGTTGCACCGGGTGCACGACATCTTCAACGTATCCCAGCTGAGGAGATACGTTCACGACCCGACACACATCATTGACTATGGGGAACTAGACGTGGATGATGGAGCGACTTTTGTGGAGGTCCCAGTGGAGATAGAGTATCGACAGGAGTGGGTCCTATGTGGGCGATCGATTCATTTTGTGCGCATCAGATGGCAGCACGAGAACCTCCAGGAGAGCACTTGGGAGCGGGAGGCTCAGATGCGTGCTCAGTACCCACATTTGTTTCCCTAGTTTTTGATGTATCTTTACGAGGACGTATAGTCCTGAGGTGGGAGTAATGTAAAGACCCGTAAATTTCAAGGAAATTTTTTTCTTAATTTTATTTGGAATTTTACAAGAGCACAGTTTCTGACGGCACCCGATTCCGAGGCCCGGTGTGCCCGGAATCATTTTCCGAAGATTGGCTCGGGTACGTTCAGTGAACGGGCGAGCGAGTTTTTCTAACTTTTGAACCGATGCCCGGAATCGAATTCTGAGGGCACCAATGAAATTGCAACGCCGGTTTTCACTTAGAAACACCTCTTCCGGAGTTGCGTTTGCTCGGGTGTGGTTTTTAATTTTCGGGCTTAAAGTTAAGAAATAAAATAATTTTGCGAAAACTTTATTTTATTTCAGTTAAGCCACTTGGAAGCCACTTGAAGCCACTTAAAGGCGGCTTGAACTGAGTTGAACTGGATAGGATGCTATCCAGAAATATCCTACCCCCTTGGTATGATATTTGTGAGGTAGGGCCCGCACGAGCCCCGCCGTTTCTTTCCGCTACGAAACGCACCCGCGAAAACCCGTCTTAATGAAAGTCAACCGACGCGTTTTCTAAATTCTTAACAGACCATTTAATTGGGCGGTTTATTTCGTGAATTAAATGGCCTGTTTCTTTCGTTGAATTAATTCAAAGAATTAATTCAATCGTTTCTTAACCTGTTTTCGTGTTTTGGAATATTAATAAAATAAGACCAACCCAAAATCTTTTGAGAAGATTTGAAAGGATTCTTGTTTCTTCTTCTCCCTCGCGAAGAACGCGAAGAACGCGAAGAACGCGAAGAACGCGAAGAACGCGAAGAACGCCGAACCCGGAAATCGACGACGCTTCCGTCCGAGACGTCCTTCTCCGCCCCGATCTCCGATCACCGACCGTTGAGGTGAGTGATTTCGGATTTCCTCACAAGGTTCCTTCCTTTTTGGTTTTAAACACAGATTTAATTATTTATAATTTAAATCTGTTGTTCTTGGTCCGTTGAGGTCGCCGACTCAACGCCGGATTCCGTGACGACGCGACGCCTCCCCGCGACGACGCGATGATCCCTCTCTTCTGCGACGAGCTTTTCCGCGAAGAACGCCTCCGCACGACGATCAACGAGGTAGAGATTTTATAATTTTGGAATACCCCTCTTATATTCCCGTGAACGTTCTTTAAAAATGAGCCAGTTTCAAATGAACAATTTTATTTTATTAAAATTGTCGGTTCATGTGTTGAACAATTTCTCCCGTTGTTTTTTTTATTATCTAACGCGGAGGGTGCGGGTCAAACGAACACGACCCGACAACCCTCCGTCGTTCTTCGTGTTTTGCGGATTTGGCAGGCGACGACGGAACGTGCCGCAACGGGTGTTTGATGATCCCACAGTAAAGAACGGAACCCGGGAGGAACAACGGCGCAGACGGGAAGGAAAACGGGCCACCGGAGCGACTCCGGCGGCCCGCAGAAGCCGGTGGTGGCGCGGGTCGCCGGCGCGGCAGCGCCGGCGGCCGGAGGCGGCGGCACCCCGCGGGTGTCCAGCGCGACACCCCGCGGGTGCCGTGGGTGTCCAGCGCGACACCCCGCGGGTGCCGTGGGTGTCCAGCGCGACACCCCGCGGGTGTCCAGCGCGACACCCCGTGGGTGCCGCGGGTGTCCAGCGCGACACCCCGCGGGTGCCGGGGGTGTCCAGCGTGACACCCCGCGGGTGCCGCGGGGTTGTCCCGCGGCACCCCGCGGGTGTCTAGGGCGACACCCCGCGGGTGTCTGGCCGACACCCCGCGGGTGCCATGGGAGTGTCACGCGGGGCGGCGGCTTTCCCCCGCGTCGGCCGCTCGGCCGAGCCGAGCCGGACCCGCCCTGGCCGGGCCGGGCCAGGCCAACTGGGTCGGACCTGACCCGGTTCGGGCCAACCAGGGGGGGGGGGTCGGGCCGGGTCGGCCCGGGCCCGGACCCCCCATCTTCGGACAGACTTCGTTCAAATGGCCGTATCTTGAACTACGAGCCTCCAAATGACCCGCCGTCAGCGGCAACGTGATCCTTGGATCGAGACGGTCGTTTCGGTATATCGCACTCAAAGTTTTGGAATACTTTGAGTTCGGCCGGGTTGGTTCGTACACGAAACCAACCGGGCCCTCGGAGCGGAAACGCTCATATCTTGAGCCACGGACGTCCGATTGACGTACCGTCAGCTTTGTTGAGTTCCGCTTTGTGAGACGGATCATTTGGCACCCTCCGCCCGAGGTTTGGATGCAGGTGGAGTACGGTTGGGTTGGTTTGTCCTTAAAAACCAACCGGGCCCCTGGGACGAAAAAGCCAATAACTCTCAGACCGGGCGTCCGATCGACGCGCCGTCTGTTGCGTTGAGTTCCTGTTGACGATGCAGAACTTTTGGATACATCAACTCTGGACTTCGTGACAGTTGATGTATCAGCCTCTCGGCTCGTGGAGCGGACCCTCCCGAACGAGCTTGCTGTGTGCGGGAACCCTAGTGCTGGCTGCGACTGCTTCATCGACGGCGACGACTGTGCAGAGATCCTCCGTGGACTCCGACGACGACCGTGCAGAGATCCTCCGGGGACTCCGACGACGACCGTGCAGAGATCCTCAGCGGACTGCGACGACTACTGCACTCAGCGATCCTACTTGGATCAGTGCTACAGGTCCTTCGTGGGCCCGGTCCTGTGTGGGCCCGATCCTGTACGGATCTGATCCTGTGTGGGTCAACACTCAGCGGTTCTGTGTGAGCCAACTCCTATAGGTCCTGCGTGGGCCCGATCCTGTGTGGGTCCGATCCTATGTGGGTCACTGCAGATATTAGTTACCTATCGATCCTTCGTGGGTCCGACGACTTATATGGATCAGAGATCATCTTTTCGTCATCCGAAGAAGTATACCTGTGTGAGCTGAATCTTGTGTTTCTCTCCTTTGTGGATTGTGTTGAGCTATCCTGTGTGGATTTACTGTTTACTCTCCTTTGTGGATTGTGTTGTTCTATCCTGCGTGGGTATGCGTTTTGCTTTCGGGTGTGGACTGGGTTGTGCTAGGGCTCGGACGTTGGAGCCGATCGGGGAATTGATGACTTAGGTATATGTATGGGCATATACCTAAGCCGTGTCAGATGTTACTTCGTGATTGTATCTCTCCTTCGTGGCTTATCCTTTGTGGATTTCGGGAGACCATCGGGGGTCTCGGGGTCCCTATTGAGTAGCTTATACTCACCCCTGCACGGGCTATGCCCACACTTCGTGGTGTTGGTTGCAGACAACAGACAGCGCTGATCGTGGAGGAGGCGTGCGAAGCAGGATAGTACCTGGAGGTGGACCACTGGGCGGGACGTACTCGGAGCGGTTAGGAGGACCCGAGGAGCAGTGGAGGCTATCTGTACCCACCCTTCAGGTGGGAATTCCAGAGGACGGCTCGACGCTGCAGTTTTCCTTTCAGTTGCTGTTTTTCCCTTCAGTTGTACTTTACAGTTGGGCTTGTATTTCCGGCCCCTTTTACTTTCAGCACAGCTTGTACAGTTTTTACTTAGTGTTTACTTTTCCGCTTGCTTACTCTGTGGTGCTTGTTTACTTTTCAAAGGCAATGACTTCCCTTTTTGTTGGGATTTACACCTTGGTGCTAGTCGCCAGCCCCTGGAGTATGGAAGGTGGGCTTGGGGTAGTCACGGCACGGGCCCCGAGGACGGGTCGTGACAGATAATAAGAATAGGTATATAAAATTTTTTTGAACTCTTTAACGTCTTTTACCCACATTCTAGGAACATTTGAAAATTTTCATAAATCATAACTTTACAACTTCAGTTAATTGAATTTCAAAAATCTAGGAGAAACAGTTGACGTAAGTTAGTAAAATTTGGCTCAATAAGATGAAAATAATTTTTTAGGTTGAATAGTAACTTTTGATTTTTATTTACTACGATTAAAAGTAAACTGACTTATTAAAGGTAAAAATAATATTATAATAATATAAAATTACCCCAACACATGTTCTAATTATATTGGATATTTGTTTTTTCTCAAAAAATAAACCTTAGGACAAAATTGTGATCCTTATTAATTCACTTGGGAATGATTTGGACATTAATTATATCATATTTAAAGAAAATATAAAAGTGTTAAATTCAAATTTTAATAAATAAAAAAAAATTAATATAATTTTATATATAAGATAAATTTGACAATTAATATTAATTATAAATATAAAAATACTTCCCACATAATTGTATTTTAATAATAATTTTTATACATTAACAAATTAAATTCATTTATGACACAATAATGATGCAGTAATTATCTTATTAATGAATGATTAAAAGAACTTATATTAAAAATATTAAAATAAATGTAAATTGAATCTTATGATAAAATATAAGAATTTTCTAGTAGAATATTACATGATAGGTTTTATTAAATGTATTTATTCAAAGTAATAAATTTGTTATGACTTTCACAAAAACAAAATACTAAACAGTTTTAGAAATGACTTTAATGAGTTTTTAAAACAAATAATATTTTATTAATTGAAATTATATTCCTAAAAATATAAAATTATTCCAAAAGGACATAAATAATTTTAGTTATGTCATTAATGAACCACTTAAGGTTCTCTTTTCATTTTTTTATTTTTTATTAACTATATAGTGTAAGCATTCAAGAAGACATTATAAGAGTAAAACTATTTAACAAATGGTTAGATAAAAAAGATAAGGTTAATATGGCGACCTAAACATGTCTAAAAGATATTGGTTGAGAGGATATAGACCCATAAAAACCTTATCCATGAAATAAATCAATTTCGAGCCATTTGAAACTGATACCAATTTTATAATAAAATAATATTTCAAACTCCTCCTAATGATCCCCTCACCTCTCTTATAAAAGGGTACTTCCCCTTCTATTAAAGTCACACCTCCAAAGCCATTTGTATTAGTAAAACCCTACTAAAATTTCATTAAAACTACTCTCAAGTTAACATATAGGCCTTAAATTTACCATAAATCTAACATAAGGATACCTTTTTTCAAATAAAAAAGAAGAACCCGACGAAAAGGTAATTATTTTACCACCTCTTGGAATTTTTCTTCTTCTTCTACATCCTATTTATTTTTTATTTCCAAAATAAAATAATAATTCCAGTACCTTATACATACATAGATATTATTATAAATATCTTACCTCATATTAATTACTCTATCCATTCTATGTATGACAATGTCACCATACATGTGTATGTACGGCTTATAGTCACCATGTTGTGGTGTAGTTTGTTATTCAACACATCATTATTTGGATGTGTATAATAATGAATATAATTGATTTAAATAATAAATATAACATGATAATGATTATGAATATATAATATACAATCCAATTACATATAATTTCACCATCAATAAAATGATATTTTCACTTTTACATTCGTACGTATTACCATTTCCATGGCGCGATAAGATTTAATTATCCATCATAACCAATAAAGAATAATTTTAATTTTAAGATAAAGAATAAAGTTTAATAATATAATATCCTTATTAATATGAATCAAATAATCCTATCCATAACTAACATGACTTACATAACAAAACAAATAAAGAAAAACGAATCAGTTATCACCTAAAACAATGATAATACTGAAATATTATTAACAATTCAATATTAGAGGATTATAAATGATATCATATTTATGTATGTGTTTTTTGTATATTTTAATAACAATGATTTAACAATTATACAAGAGGTTAATGTAACATCGACTAAGGAAAAGTACAAGGGAAGGGTTAATTCCAAAATCTCTTCATTATCCGTGGTTGTTTGTACGTAAGTATCTACTAGGCATTCATTATCATCCACATCCATGTTTTTTTAAAAATGTTTTCCAAAACATTTTTACCATTTCCATGATTGTGGGTTAAAGTCATTTATATCATTTATTTAATTTTTTTGAAATATTGTGACAGTAATCTTTACTTTTTTTCCAAACAAGGTACTTTATGTTCTTTTCGACAAATTAAGGAAAGAATGTTTTTTCACTAATACGGCTGATGAGGATATTTTCCACCATGATAACACTACTGAAGCTTACCATACATGCTTATATAAATATTTTCAAAATAAATGTTTTATTTTATAATTATAAATCTTTTATATGATTTCAATGTAGAAAGAGATATTTATCTCTAATTGTTTTTTGATAGATTTTATATATGTCAACATCCATTGTTAGATTATATGCATGTTCGAAGTTGATTTATTATGATACAATCTTCCATATTGTATTGAATGTTTCGTGATATGCTGGACTATTGATGTGCTTTTATTATACAATTAATGGTTTATTGTTAATGATGTAAATATTTTAATTCTAGTTTTAATACCAATGTTTATGTTATGTTTCAACCTTTTAATACGGTGAATACATTGGACGTAGTATGTGACGTGCGAGGCACACTATAGCATCTCTATGCATTGGTAGGTCTCGTTAGACAAACTAGTGTTTTAGAAGAAGGCCTTGATAACATTTTTATTCTTAGTCTTGGCATGTGTAGAGACCATAAGCTTGACGTACATGGACATTACATTACATTTGTGGAATACTTCATACATAACAAAAACAGACACACAAGGACCGTAATAGTTTAGTGTATTTGGAAACTTAGAGCGCAATCTTCTAATCATGGTGAAAGATCATCATCATCTCCCATAAAGATCCTCCAATTTTTGTTTCCTGACCTAAAACCTTTCTTTTGATCCTAGGGGAAAATAAAACATAAAAAGGGTGAGCTCAAATGTTTAGTAAGGGTAAGCATGGATAAAATAAAACACACCATATACATTGGAACTTAAAAACATGAACATAATGTTTAAACATTAAAATATTGAGCAACGACATAAAACATGGAAGTACATAAGTCATAGATCATAATGGAACATAAACCATGATAAAATAGCATGGGAATAAAACATGTAATTGTGGCATCCATTAAGCACATGTAATGATTTCCATAGTAGCCAAGGCATTCCTACCAAAACCATCTTAGTGGACAAAGTCCCATTCTAAATCTAGTTCACTCCTCGTTTCAGTCCTGTAACATTGAACCAGATTAACTTACCATTCCAGCCATGTCTATCTCATGAGATATAAAATATTTACCAAATGCATTAGAGGGAGATATAGGTCTCACCCATCTCATAATGAAATCATTCTTACTTGTGCCACAAAATATACATACACCATTCATAAAAACCAAATAAATAAAATGGGTTTCATAAACATCATCCCATCATCAAATAATCCATATAAAAAAATGGATATCATTTCATAATATGAAAAGTGAAACCATGTAAATAATAGAGACATTATACTTGAAACCTACAAATATGAAATAATGTTATTTTAGATGAAAATTGGTTTTTGATAAAACACTTGAAATGAATTCTTGAGGAAAATATCCTTTCCTCTTCAAAATCATTTTCTTTTCACAAAATACCATTCAATTTTAAAAGAATATGATTTTTTTTTAAATAGTCATGAAATTTTTTGTAGGAAGCTTCATGAAAACAAGGCTTTATAAAACCGTAAAAATCCTTTCAGGTCGTATACGTTAAAAAACATTCTTCTCGTACTTTTGTCGGAAAAGTAAAAAAGTACCTCGTAACATAAACTAAAGAAATATTCCTCACATACCATGTAGTAAAAGTAAAAATGGGTAAAAAGGACTTTAAACATACATGAATACACTTTTATAAAACATGGACATGGATGATAGCAATAACCCTAGTAAATACTTACGAATAAGCAATCTCAGATAAAAATGAGATTTGAAAAATTATCCCTTACCTTATGTCTCATATGCTTCGTATGTATCCGAACCTCCAATATAATGATTTAAATAATTTCATTGACTTATTACAGAATCATATTCATTGTTAAGATATCATATATGGTTCACTTATTACTTTATATTACCCATTCTTTTGTAAATTCCATGTTAAAGAGTGTTTTGGGTAAAATCGTTTCATTTGTCGTCTGTGTTTTGACTTGTAATTATTCATATGATTACTTAGATAAAGATTACATAATTATAGAATATAAAAAATTATTTATATATAATATAATGATAAATGGAATGAAATACACCATTCATGGAGATAGTAGGCCGTACGTACGCATGAACGCTGTTTTCGTTTACTTATTGATTTGAATGGAATTTAGTAGATGAAATACATATATACATAAATCCAGAAGATTTATAATGTTATATATTTCATTATCATTGCTTATATATACTTTATAATCATTCTTAAATTGTTAACATGGAGAATGAATCTCATCGCGTCGTGGAGACGGTAGTCCGTACGTACGCACGAGCGATGATATCGTTTCCATAATTATTCAATTGAATTGGAGTGGATGATACAATATATCAAAAATAGTATGATGTTATAATAACTATTTATAGTTATTATTTACACCATTATACCCATCCATGTAAGGTGTTGGTGGAAAAACAGATTACACCACAGCGTGGAGACGGTATTCCGTACGTACGCACGCACGGTGATTTTGTTTTCCGTAGGATGGATACAAGGTGAAATGGGTTTGTTTAAAATAAGTATATTAGTTATACTTATGTTATTACTTTATAATGAAACAACTAAAGAAGAAGAAGTTGAATAAGAAAGATGCTTGAAAGAACCAAGAGAAGAAATTACCTCTTCTTCGATACGCCTCTTTGAAACCTCCTCTTAGGGCACTAAGATTTGTCTTTAAAGTAGACCTGAACCTCTAGGATGTTTCTAAGAAAGTGGAGAAGATAATTTGGCAGGGGTTGGCCCAGCTTGAAGGCTCATATTGGTGTGTGGAGGAGAGGGAGGAGGTGCCCTTTTATAAGGGAGGAGAGGGGCACCTTTGGAATTCTAAAAAATATTAATTTATAATAAATCTAACCCCATTTAAAAAGCTCCAAAAATGACTCATAATCGAAGATTAGATTAGATAGGGTTGTAATCGCATCAACAAATCAAATTTAGACATGTTTAGATCTTATTTTAAACCTTATCATTTTGATTTATCCTTATTTAATCTATTTAAGTTTATTTGTGGTAAAAAAATTCTACATTTTAAATTATAACAAATAATTACTTATTTGTTGTGAATATTCCATAATTGTTTACTTTATAACATTATAGACCATATAAATTTAAATTTATAATTTTTAAATATTTTTGAGATTTTTAAAAAAAATTATAATATATTATTTTTATAAAATAACAAGTGTCAATTTTGACACTATTTATTTATTTGAATTTAAATAAAATTTATACAGAAGATATGTTCAAAATAAAATCTTTCATAGATTAATAAAAGGTCATGTGTATCTATAAAATTAGTGGATCACATTAAATAGTTCATATAATATTTTTTTTATTATTTTTAAAACCATTTATTTGGATTATCTCTTAATAAAATAATTACTACAACATTTTTGTATAATTATTTAATATACTGATTTATTGCATATATATTTAAAATAAAATCCTATGATTAAGATAAATCTATTACCGTTAACAATAATACTTTTACTCGAATTTATCATCTTAAAATCACAATATTTAAATTTTTATATTTATTAAATTATGAAGGTGACAACTTTGGCATCATTTAGAATAAAATAATATAAGTGTCGTAATTGATTGTATAAGACTCCAAATGGTCAAATATTATACCATTGGATGATTATAGTTTAAATTTACATGACCAATAAGTTTTGGTCTGGTTTTTGTGCCTTTTATGGTCACTATTAGTTTAATAAAAACTTTATTCTTGATTTTTCACTAGATAAATAATTTTTGCATCACTATTGTGTCACAATTAATGATAATTATTTAATCCCAAAAAATTATAAATAAATTCTCATGATGTAGATAATTTTTTTATCTTTATTTAGACTATTAATGTTTGAAGTTTCATGAAGTTTATCACTAACTTAAAATTATTATACTTATAGTATTTAAGAGAGTGACATGTTGTCACTTTCTGTGGTTTTAATAATAATTAAATTATTTTCATGGAACAAAAGTCCATTAAATTAATATAATCCGACCCTTAGGTGATATGGGTCGACTTTTAGTCATCCAATAGTATTTTTCCAAGTGTTAGGGTAATTTTATAATATTATATTTACCCTTAATTACCTGATTTACCTTTAACTATGGTAAATAAAATTTACCGTAGTTACTATTCATAATTCCCAAAAATAAAAAGTAGCCTATTAACATAATTTTTACCCACTGATTCCAAATATGGAATCCATTGTTTCAAATTCAATACACAGAAGTTGTAGAAATTAAATTAAAATTAATCCCGTTGTCGAATGAAAACGGGTTTTTGTTTAAAACATTTCAAAAGATTGAATTGATTTAACCTACGAGTTCAATGTAAAATCGATGATAATGACATAAATTATATTAAATGGTAAAAATATATTCTATTTATACTTTAAAACAATTAATATTATAATTTATCCATATAAATTATTATGATGAAAAAAGTTGTTTTCATTAAAATATAGCTTGTTTTTACTATGCAACAAAATATGAAAGTTACCCGAATAATACGAAAAATTTATCCAAAGTAATTTTTTATTTCTTGATTCCAAAGAATAATTTTATATTGTCAAATTTAACTTATAAACATGTCAAAACTAGATTTAAAGTGGGTGCACCATCAAAAGGCGGCAAAACTGCATTTTTTGAAAAATACTTATTTTACCCGAAATATTTATTTTGTTCTTGTACCATGTTCTAGAAAATGTGTAATATGAATAATAATGTTATAAAATTAAAAATTTAGTTAATAATATTCATAACGGCTAGTTTATAAAAATATTATAATAATATATTGTTGTTTAGTAAAACCCGATATTGCGTACAACACACGCTATCGAGGAAGGTCGCGATTGCGTGTAATGCAAGCCAAGTCAGGGTTGCGTGTTGTGAAAGAACCCTTCATTGTTTTTTATAACATAATACAACCATATTTCATTTATACATTGAATATATATATATACTCAATGTTGCGTAGAATAACTATTATCAAAATTGTGTGTAACACGATCCAATAATAGTGATGTTTATACTGCAAGCTAATACAGTGTTGCATATAGCACAAGGTAATCTTGGTGTAGCATAAAACACAAGATATTAATGAAATTAAAAGAATATTTTTCATAAAATCTCGGGGTGTTACATTCTACCCCCCTTAAAATCAATTTCTTCCTCGAAATTCGTCGAGGTTATAAATGGTTTACTACTCGAAAGTTTGTTTAATCGAAACCCACATCGTAAAAAGGAATACCAAAACATGGCTTTTAAAAACTAATGTATGAAATGGGACGGTTACCCAAATTAACTCATCACAGGGTTTCCACGTAGGAGAACATAGGTGAAAATATGGATATGGATGAAAAATCTAACCATCATGTTCTGATGGAGAGTGGTAGAGAACATGGCTATGAAAAAGCCAACAATCACAAAGCTATTGATTTGTGATGATTTAAGGTACCATCCGATTAATCAGATATAAGGGAACTAGGACAACATTTTTGGTTTTCAAGATCATTTCCCTAAAGTTGATGAATTAAAAGAAATACTTTCATGATTTTGGTACAATATCACCATTGATCGTGAATTGAACAATTTCCACTTCATCCCTTAACGAATTGAAGTTGAATTTGTTATTCGTGATGTGTTAGTAGATCATGTGATAGAATGATGGGTTATTCCATCTCTTTCAAACAAAAGGTTAGCAAAAGTTATAAGTCCATCTTATGGTTAGATTAATCGTATATGGTTCCAAAAATGAACTTATACTTCATATATCATACCGCTTAATAAAATAAAACTAGTTTCTACTAACCAGGGACTTCCTGTAGGCCAGTGGTAGGCGATAAAGGCCAATCGCACTTCAGTTGTGGGTTCGATTCCCACATCCTTGTCTGACGCGATGGGCTGTCGCCCGTCCAGCAGGTTTTCCTTTTTCTAAAACTATATTACTATATCATCTCATCAATAATATCGAAAAAGGTTCTATCCATAAACAATACTAACTTATGTCCAACATAATCCATTCCAATCTTTAGGCTTATCCATAATATTGAAGTCCACTATTATAATATAGTGAAAATGATTAACAGAGATATAATACCATCGTTGATCCCCATATATCATAAGATCTGTCTTGTTGGTCACATTACAAATGTTCGAAGGCCTAAATCATGTATTCTCTTGAAAAATGAATACCCATTGAACCTTAGTGAAAACATGAATGCAGTTAAAAGTTAACACTTTCCACATACCAAAATCCTCAAAATTCTATATACTCAAACCATGATATCACTTAGTCCTTATATCAATCATGAGCACATGAATACAATCAAACATCTTATTATCTTCTTATTCCTTCATTATTCACATATTAACTACTTTACAAAAATATCTGAATAACCTTCCATGGTTGCTGGTACCATTCAACATATACTTTCAAATAATTTTAGAAAAGAACAATAGTTTAACAATCCTTAGATGATTCTTTATTCCATATTACCACTAACTATACAACATAACTCTCGATAAACATACAATCATTCCACTACCTTCTAAAACAACCGACTGAGCTTCAACACTTCTTTCAGCTCATATATCATTTGTAGTCTCCTCATCATCATCCACATAAATACTACACATTTGACCATGCTAATTCTCTTCATGAGATTTTACATTAGGGAATTGGTTTGTATAATGCCAGTACATTCCACATTTAAAACATCTAATCATTGTTGATGTCGTAGCAATAACATTATCCTTGTCCATGGTGTTAACTGCACCTTTTCCTTTGCACTTACTGGCTTTGTGTCCCTCTTTTACGCACCCAAAGCATCTACCAGTTCCTTTGAAACAATCTCTCTGATGCCTCTTCCCACATTATTTACATGAGGGAAATTGATCTTTCTTTCCTCTATGATCATCATGAAACTCCATCTTTCTCTTATTATCTGAGTCGGGAAACTTACCAAAGTTGAGATTACTGATCATATTATGAGATTTCTGATTAGGCATAATAATGATGTTTGGACTTCCAGACCCCGTTTCATTTGGTTTCTCATGAAGAAAATCATTCCATTGTCCGTCATATCCTCCATTATCACGAATCTTCCTGTTTCCAGCCGTTTTATAAAGCCCAAAAAGAACAGTGTGAGAGGCAAAAATCATGCTAGGGAAAACAACATAGTAAAAGGGGGAGAACCCTCAATATCTAACATCTTAGGTTAAATTATATGATCGTTACCGTAGTTCTAGGACTACATCCTATACGTATTTTTATCCTTAGGTACATCCCTAGGCATACCTTAGAAATATCTCTAGGGATCTCACTAATGTTTTCGCATCCTAGATTCCAATGGTTGACTAAACCTTTCCTCTGATACCAACTGTAGAGAACCTAAGCTTGACGTACATGTACATTACATTACTTTTGCGGAATACTTAATACATAACAAAAACAACCACACAAGGACCATAATAGTTTAGTGTCTCTGGAAACTTGGAGCGTAATCTTCTAATCGTGGTGAAAGATCTTCAACATCTCCCATAAAGATCTTCCACTTTTTGTTTCCTGACCTAAAACCATTCTTTTGATCCTGGGGGAAAATAAAACATAAAAAGGGTGAGCTCAAATTCTCAGTAATGGTAAGCATGGTTAAAATAAAACATACCATATACATTGGAACTTAAAAACATGAACATAATTTTGAAACATTAAAATCTTGAGCAATGACATAAAACATGGAAGTACATAAGGTATAGATCATAATGGAACATAAACCATGATAAAATAGAATGGGAATAAAACATGTAATTGTGGAATCCCTTAAGCACATGTAATGATTTCCATAGTAGCCAAGGCATTGCTTCCAAGACCCTCTTAGTGGACAAAGTCCCATTCTGAATCGAGTTCACTCCTCATTTCAGTCCTGTAACACTGAACCAGATTAACTTACCGTTCCAGCCATGTATATCTCATGAGATATAAAATCTTTACCCAATGAATTGGAGGGAGATATAGGTCCCACCCATCTCATAATTATTTCATTCTTACTTGTGCCACAAAATAAACATACATCATTCATAAAAACACAATAAATAAAATGGGTTTCATAAACATCATCCCATCATCAAATAATACATATAAAAAATGGATATAATTTCATAATAAGAAAAGTGAAACCATGTAAATAATAGAGACATTATACTTGAAACATACACATATGAAATAATTTTATTTTAGATGAAAATTGGTTTTCGATAAAACACTTGAAATGAATTCTTGAGGAAAATATCCTTTCTTCTTCAAAATAATTTTCTTTTCTCAAAATGCAATGAAATTTTAAAAGAATAGGAATTTTTTAAAATAGTCATGAAATCTTTTGGAGGAATATTCATTAAAACAAGGCTTTATAAAACCGTAAAAATCCTTTCATGTCGTATACGTTAAAAAAACATTCTTCTCGTACTTTTGTCGGAAAAGTCAAAAAGTACCTCGTAACATAAACTAATGAAATATTCCTTACATACCATGTAGTAAAAGTCAAAAATGGGTAAAAAGGACTTTAAACATAAATGAATACACTTTTATAAAACATGGGCATGTATGATAGCAATAACCCCAGTAAATACTTAGGAATAAGCAATCTCAGATAAAAATGAGATTTGCAAAATAATCCCTTACCTTATGTCCGATATGATTCGTATGTATCTAAACCTCCTATATAATTATTTAAATAATGTAATTGACTTATTAAAAAATCATATTCATTGTTATGATATCATATATGGTTCACTTATGACTTTATATTACCCGTTCTTTTGTAAATTCCATGTTAAAGAGTGTTTTGGGTAAAATCGTTTCATTTGTTGTTCGTGTTTTGATTTGTAATTATTAATATGATTACTTAGATCACGATTACATAATTCCAGAATATAAAACATAATTTATATATAATATATATTCAGAATATACATATATATAATAGATCGTTAAATGGAAAGAAATACATCGTTCATGGAGACGGTAGGCCGTATGTAGGCATGAACGCTGTTTTCATTTCCTTATTGAGTTGAATGGAATTAATTAGATGAAATACATATATAAATAAATCCAGTAGCTTTATAATGTCATATATTTCATTATTATTTCTTATATGTACTTTATAATAATTCTTAAATGGTTAACATGGAGAATGAATCTCATCGCGTCGTGGAGACGGTAGTCCGTACGTACGTACGAGCGATGATATCGTTTCCATAATTATTGAATTGAATTGGAGTGGATGATACAATATATAATAATCAGTATGATGTTATAATAACTATTTATAGTTATTATTTACACCATTATACCCATCCATGTAAGGTGTTGGTGGAAAAACAGATTACACCATAGCGTGGAGACGGTATTCCGTACGTACGCACGCGCGGTGATTTTGTTTTCCGTAGGATGGATAGGAGGTGAAATGTGGTTGTCTTAAATCATTATATTAGTTATACTGATGTTATTACTTTATAATGAAACAACTAAATAAGAAGAAGTTGAAGAATAAAGAAGCTTGAAACCTCCTCATAGAGCACTAAGATTGGTCTTTAAAGTAGACAAGAACCTCTAGGATGTTTTTAGGGAAGTGGAGAAGATAATTTTTCAGGGGTTGGCTGAGCTTGAAGGCTCAAATTGGTGTGTGTAGGAGAGGGAGGAGGTTCCCTTTTATAAGGGAGGAGAGGGGCACCTTTGGAATTCTTAAATATATTAATTTATAATAAATCTAACCCCACTTAAAAACCTCAACAAAATGACTCATAATAGAAGATTAGATTATATAGGGTTGTAATCTCATCAACCAATCAAATTTAGACATGTTTGGATCTTATTTTAAACCTTATCATTTTGATTTATCCTTATTTAATCTATTTAAGTTTATTTGTGGTAATAAAATTCTAAATTTTAAATTATAACAAATAATTACTTTTGTGTTGTGGATTTTCAATAATTGTTTAATTTATAACATTATAGACCATATAAATTTAAATTTATAATTTTTAAATATTTTTGTGATTTTTAAACAATTTTATAATATATTATTTTTATAAAATAACAATAGTGTCAATTTTGACACTATTCATTTATTTGAATTTAAATAAAATATATACAAAAGATATGTTAAAATTAAAAGCTTTAATATATTCATAAAAGGTCATGTGTATCTATGAAATTAGTGGATCATGTTAAATAGTTCATATAATATTTATTTTATTATTTTTAAAACCATTTATTTGGTTTATCTCTTAATAAAATAATTACTACAACATTTTTGTATAATTATTTAATATACTGATTTGTTGCATAAAAATTTCAAATAAAATACTATGATGAAGATAAATCTATTAACTTTATCAATAATACTTTTACTCGAATTTATCATCTTAAAATCAAATATTTAAATTGTTATATTTATTAAATTATGAAGGTGACAACTTTGGCATCATTTAAAATAAAATAATATAAGTGTCATAATTGATTGTATAAGACTCCAAATGGTCAAATATTCGACCTTTTGATGATTATAGTTTAAATGTACATTACCAATAAGTTTTGGTCAGGGTTTTGTGCCTTTTAGGGTCACTATTAGTTTAATAAAAACTATATTCTTGATTTTTCACAAGATAAATAATTTCTGCGTCACTATTGTGTCACAATTAATGATAATTATTTAATCCCAAAAAATTCAAAATAAATTCTCATGATGTAGATAATTTTGTTATATTTCTGTAGACTATTAATTTTCGACGTTTCATGAAGTTTATCACTAACTTAAAATTGTTATACTTATAGTATTTAAGAGAGTGACATGTTGTCACGTTCTTTGGTTTTAATAATAATTAAATTCTTTTCATGGAAAAAAAGTCCATTAAATGAATCTAATCCGACCCATAGGTGATATGGTTCGACTCTTAGTCATCCAATATGATTTTTCCAAGTGTTAGGGATATTTTATAATATTATATTTACCCTTAATTACCTGATTTACCTTTAACTATGGTAAATAAAATTTACCGTAGTTACTATTCATAATTCCCAAAAATAAAATGTAGCCTATTAACTTAATTTGGACCCACTGATTCCAAATATGGAATCCATTTTTTCAAATTCAATACACAGAAGATGCAGAAATTAAATTAAAATTAATCCCGTTGTCGAATGAAAAAGATTTTTTGTTTAAAACATTGCAAAAGAATGAATTGATTTAACCTACAAATTCAATGTAAAATAAATGATAATGACATACATTTTATTAAATGGTAAAAATATATTCTATTTATAATTTAAAACCGTTAATATTATAATTTAACCATATAAATTATTACGATGAAAAAGTTGTTTTTCATTAAAATATAGCGTGTTTTTACTATTCATCAAAATATGAAAGTTACCAGAATAATACGAAAAATTTATCCAAAGTAAATTTTTATTTCATTATTCCAAAGTAGAATTTTATTTTGTCAAATTTAACTTATAAACATGTAAAAAACTAGATTTAAAGTTGGTGCGCCATCAAAAGGTGGAAAACTGCATTTTTTGAAAAATACTTATTTTACCCGAAAAATTTATTTTGTTCTTATACCATGTTCTAGAAAATGTGTAAGATGAATTATAATGTTATAAAATTCAAAATTTAGTTAATACTATTCATAACGTCTAGTTCATAATAATATTATAATAATATATCGTTGTTTAGTAAAACCCGGTATTGCGTACAACACACGCTATCGAGGAAGGTCGCGATTGCGTATAATGCAAGCCAAGTCAGGGTTGCGTGTTTGAAAGAATCCTTCGTTGTTTCGTATAACATAATCCAACCATATCGCATTTATACATTGAATATATATATATATAAATATATATACTCAATGTTGCGTTGAATAACTATTATCAAAATTGTGTGTAACACGATCCAAGAATAGTGTTGTGTATACTACAAGCTAATACGGTGTTTCCTATAGCGCAAGGTAATTATGGTGTAGAATACAACACAAGACATTAATGAAACTAAAAGAATATTTTTCATAAAATCTCAGGGTGTTACAGCATGAGTCCTTGAATATGTGTTTTTGATGTCCAACATTATGCATTATATCATTATGAAATTAGCTATTGGCGTTACATGTGATTATTCGACTAGTAGAATATCTAGGTGAATAAGTGAATGTAATTATTATATTTTTATTTTCCATATTATGATGTTTTTTTGGTTTAAAAGGCCTGTGTTTTAGTCTTATACATCGCTTTAAAAGTTTATTCTTTTTTATGATAGTTTCTGATATGTTGTTATCCTTACTATGCATCTAATCTCACCCCTTTGGGTTGTTTTAGTTTTCTAAAGATGTGAAGAAGTATACTATGATTGACCTCTAGGGATAGGATAAGGTATATGAGTGTGTAAATTAGAGAAATATTGTTTTTTTTTCATTTCATAATGTAATGTAACACTCATGTATGTATCTAGTACTTACAAGGATACTAAACTGATCAGCCTTCGGGACTTGATCTCTGGTGATCATGCCAACGTTATGTAATAAGGCACCGACTCTGGGTAACTAGGGTTGGGGCGTTAAAACATCACGTGTCATATTTAAGTATTGTCAACTAGAAAACTTCATAAATATATTATGGATCATTATCCTAAAATATAAATATAATTCGAGCTATTTTAATCAATTTTTAATTTGTGAAGAGCATTTAATAATAAAAATCAAAATTTGTACTTAAATATCACAATGATTCACACTAGAAACATCACTTATTGGATTGATGTGTACTCAATTCCTACATTTCAAAAATTAACTATTGATATTTTTTATAATTTATGATTGCAAGTCGCTCTTATTTTCTTGGTTTTGGTTATATAAAAAGAGTTTAAGATAAAAATGTTTCATTAATATTTAATATAAACACATTAAGTCATACTTGCCACATATTGTGTTTGATTGACAAAAGCCCAAATTTATAATAATTTATTTTTTAATTTTGGATCATTTTCCAAATTATTCAATATAATAAAATATTTTTTTATTATTGTTGTTTAAATGACATGTGTTTTAAAGTAAAATGAAAATTTTAATGTGAAAACATACAGTTTAATTCATACATTCCACCTCATGCGCATGTTTAACATGCTGTCGATTCTAACTAATCAAAACTGAATAATAGATATTTTTTCTCAATTTTAAAGATAATAATATCCCATTTTTTCAATTATGGATATATGAATCATGTTTTATACAAGAATTACACTTATAATAAAAACATTCACATTCAGTCATTCAAGTAATGTGATATATTAAAATGATTGATTGTAAATTAATACATATCATAGATGAATTATGGATATTTTTATTAAATTATCATGATAATATGAGTATGGTTTCATTATATTGGATGTGTGATTCTTGTTGTAGTGTAAAATGTTACTTTTAATTTCAAAACACAGACATTTATTCATATAGGAAAATTCAAGTGTCTAGTTGATATATAGTCTATTATTAGATGTAAAAAAGGAATTATACATCATTTTCTAAAATTATTAAGCAAATTGTCACACCCGAACTTTTAAGATAATATTATCTTATTATTTTATCAGATTTTGAAAATTTCTACTGAGCTGCGACCAAGCCTGTTTGAAATTTTTGTATTTTGTTGATGAACGAATGCTTTTCCCTTGACAGCATCCGGTGCATGGGCATGGCAAGTTCAAAGCCGTGCGGCTTTGCTCGGGTCACCACGCGGCGTGCCTCTTGTACAAGGCGAATAGATAAAATGCGTTTTCATGAGTTGGATCAATATTATAATAATGTCGATTAATTTTATTATTAGTATGGTTAATAGATATAATTATTAACAAGTTCATTATAATTTTTTTTCTAATTATTATTAATAATAATATTATGGTTTAGTTTATAATAATTATTATGAAGTTATTATTATTATTATTATTATTATTGGGGTTTATTAAAATCTTTATTAAGGTTATTATTATTGTTAATTATTAAAGTTTTATTTGTTTTATTTTATTTTATTTATTTTTATTTATTTATTATCTTATTTATTTATTTTCTGTTATTCTTTTATTTTCTTGTTTTTTTCTTTCCTCCCTGCTTTCCTGTGTGTCGTGCATAGCCCCCTCCTTTTTTTTCTTCTCGCGTTACCCCCCCCCCCCACTTGAAGCCCTATTCATCCGGCGTCCCCCTCCCTCTCACTCTCTCGCTCGCAGCCGTCCTCCCTCGCCGTCCCGACCCCCCCGCTTCGTCCCGGACTCTCTCTGTCCGACCTCCCTTGCTGTCCCAACCCCCCCCCTCTCCTTCCCAGCCACAACCTGCTCGCCTGGCCTCCCCCTCTCGACCCTCGGCCGGCCACCCCAGCTCCCTACCACGACCGCCGCGACTCCGGCCTCCCCCTCCCGCTGGACCTCTGGTGCGACCACCAGGGTAGACCTTTCTTCCTCCTTGTTTATGTTTTCGTCCTTGTTTCTTTGTGTTTTTAGGTTTCCAGCAGTTAGGGTGTCAATTTGGGGTCTTAATTTGTGGTTTACATTTTCATTCTTATTAATCAGAGTATATTTTGGTTCTCTTGTGGTGCGGATTGGACATGGTTGACGCTTCGCGCTGAGTTTTGGAGTTTTCGACACATGTTGTAGGTAATTTCAGGCTAATCCTTTGGGTGGTGCGAAAATGATTTGTGAATGGAATTGATGTGGTTTTGTTTTAAAGTGTTGATTTTATGTTAAACGTTGTTTTCTGAAACAATTTTCTTGTCCAATTAATTTACCATGTACTACAATTAATTTGTTTTGTGCGAACTTTGTTTTGAAGAAAATTCAGTATGCTTTGATTTATTAGTTTTGTAAAAGGTATTGTGATATCAAGTGTGTTTATTGATAAAAACCCACAATGTGTCATTTACTGGTGTTTTATGAACTGTGCACTTAGTTTATTAAATGATGCAAGGGCTGTGTTTTATTTTGTTGGAGTCTGTTTCGGTATGCTTTTGGCCTTAGAAGAGGTTTTCGGGTGTGTTGTTGTTTTATGTTGTGTTATGTCTTTTTAAAATGTTTTATAAGTGGTGCAGATGGCTTATTTAATCTGTATAAATTACGAGATTCATGTTTTGAAATGATTTTGACGTGCGAGTGTTTTTGAAGTGGCGCTATGATATAGTTTGGGTGTGTTTCGTTTGTGTAAATTTTGTGGTACTAATTTTGATGTATTGCATAATTTGTTCTTTTAATTTATTACATGTTTTGTGGAGTGCACAGGACCCCGCTACGATGGTTTTGGGCCACGGGTGTCGAGGTACCCCGCATGCACACGCATAAAGTAAAGCATATATATATATATATATATGTGCAATGCACCTATGGGTGTGTATATGTATATATATATATATAAATGCATGTGCGCGTATGCGCCAAGTGTCAGTGTGAGTGATCGTCGACAAGTAGCGACATGTTTGAGGTAGGTCCTCTATGCCTATGCCTTTAATTTGAGATTTATAATTGCTTGCTTGTTTTAAAAATATGTTTTACATTTACGCTATATCCACATGCTATGAAATTAGGTTACGGTTGCTAGAAATGATTACGCCTTTGATTTGGAAATTTAAATGTATTTTTAATGCTATCGGTCTTAAGTGACCTTTTATTGAAAAATTGATTTCTTAAGTGGTTCTGAATTAGTAATGTGTATTTCCAAAGGTGTTTGGACTTTTCGCTGATTGATTTTAAAAAGTGTTCCCTTTATGTAATTAAGCATGTTTGGCAACTTAAGAATGTTTTCTGAAAGGCCGGGTTGGCACTTTAAGATTTGGTTTGCGAAAATAGAAAACCCATTTTTAGTCATTCCCCCTAAATTTGAAAATAAAATGTGATGCAAGTGTTAATGAGTGGTTTGTGATATGTGCCTAGTGTAAAGGCTTGTGTGTAATTATGTGATGTAAAGAGGGGGAATGCACTTAAGTAGGGAGTGCGGTGGTGAAAGGTTGAATGAATTTTAGATAAATAAAGTGTAATGTACTTGTTTGATTGTTTGATAAAGAAAACTCACCACCATTTGAAATAGAGCACAATGGGAAAACCCGAGTATCTAGGTGGGTGACCAGGACTAGTACGCTAGATGACACGACAGGGGTTCGTCCCAGTTTGTCTAGCAGGATTGACGCGACAACACTAACTGAACATATGAATTTCTGAGGGTCGTGGCGTTCTAAGCCACGTTTTCTGAGGGTCGTTGCCTTCTAAGCCACGTTTTCTGAGGGTCGTGGTCTTCTAAGCCACGTTTCACTAAGGTAAGAGGTCTTTAGGTTCCCACTTGTTTTAGCTTCCTATAGGGATTACCCATGGTGCTCATTTTTGTCATGCTACTAACGGTGTAACTTTCTTTTCAGCTGTTTCATACTTGATGCCTTGTTTGTGAAAATCATATTTTAATCCAAACTGGTTTCTTTCCATTTTGAAATGTTAATGCATGCTTGAAACCTATTTTGAAAATGTAGTGGGAGTAAAAGGCTTTACCTGAAAATGCAAACTCGTTACTTGAATTTGAAAAGGAGAAACACTATTTTATTATATCTTATTTTCAAACTGGCATAGTTGGATTTCTTAATAAAGGCGGAGGCATAGGATGTGGTTGTTTTTGACTTTCTTACTGAGCATCTCGGTGCTCACGCCTACATTAATTTTTAGTTGCAGGTTTCAGTCTTGGATTGCTTTTGGGAGTGAGTGTGGTTGTCGTACCGTGGTGATCCACGGGGTCACCTGAGGTATGTCACGTTTCTTTGTTTATTTCTTTTTCCGTTGCCACGTTGTTCAGTTTATTTTCTTTTATTTATATGCTTGTTCAGTTTATGTTTATTCATCTTGTTATGGGCTAAACCGTTCCCAACTAGTTTGTTTTGATGCCCGGCACTAGTTGCCATCCCGGGGAGATCGAGAACGCCCCTCGGGACATGCCGTGGATCAGCTCGGGTGACCGGTTTAGGGTCGACCTGGGTTGGTTCGTGACAAAATGGTATCAGAGGTGCCCTTTTTATTTGGGGTGTCGAGTAGCTTGGTGATTAGGTGTGTTGGGACTCGAGAGGTAGGTGCGGGAAGGACGTCATGAACCCTTGCCCGTCCCGAGACTCGAGTTGCCAGGGGTAGTTCGGGATTTGAATTTTTCTTCTTTGGATTGGTAGGTGTGGGTGAGGGATGACCAAGGAAGTGAGACACTGTTATGCGGCGGACTTGCATGGAGTAGCGACCCATGTACAGCCCGAGTGCACGGTTCAAGATACTTCCTGTGGTGGATGCCCACTCGGAGCATGGTCTGCTAAGCCATCTTACAGGGTTGGTATAACCACAAGTCCCTTATTTTTGGATATTTTAATGTGAGTTATGTTTGACCATAATTTTGGTTGGTGTGAGTACATCTCAAAAATGAAAATGGATTTTTGTGAAGGTGGTTTCAAATGGGAATGTGGTTTTAGAGTGGAAAAGTGGTTTTGAAATGGAAATTGTTTTCCTTTAACAAATGTGTGGTTTCAAAATGCAAAATGGGAGGTGTTTTGGAAATTGTTTTGGAATCTCAGTTACACTTTTTGGAATGTGAATTGGAAAATGTTTTGGAAATTTGAAATGTATTGCTTTGATGATATGTTATTTTTTTTCAAATTGGTTGGGAATTTGTGCTTTATGCTGAATGATCTATTTTGAAAATGAGAAGTGTCTTGAATTGACCCTTGGTATTCCAATGAGTGATCACATACATTGAGGTGCGCATGTGGAAAGTGGAGGAATTGGTGATGTGAGTGGATGGGTGCTTGAGCTAGCACATAGATATGTATGTGTGAGACTCCATGGGATATCAATGGTGGATATCTAAGTTGTTTTGTTTACTGAAAAATGGTTTTCAAAAGGGGTTTTTCAAACATTTATAAAGGTGAGTGAGAAATTGTTTAGCGTTCTCTTTTCGTGTTGGGTATTCCTTTTCGTGAGTTCTTGGTTTTGACGTACTGAATTGTGGTTGGAATAGTGATTTGAGTTTGAGCTTTCGTTTGTGATTGAGGTGTGAAATTTTGATTTATGATAACTTTTGATTCGAATTTGTGCCTCTTGTTTTGAGTATGCTGCCCAGAAAAGTCACAGAAGTTCCTAGTGAGCCTCTTCTAGTTGTTGGTTCTACCTAGAATCTTAGCAGAGTGGTGGAATTGAATTCTTTTCGGTTGTTGTCCAGCATGTGTAGTGATAGTGATCTATCGAAGGTAGCGGACTGGCTTGGTGAAATCGTGGGTGTTTTCAGGTTATTGGAAACTCCCAAAGCTAAGAGAGTCTGTGTTGGTTCAGGTCCGTTTGAAGGTGCAACTTTGGATTGGTGGAGGAGATAATCCCAGCGTCATTGCATGATGGTATGTCTTGGAAGGTGTTTAAGACAACTCTCGTCAGATGGTTCATACCCAAGGAAGTGAAGGCAAGGAAAGTGGCAGAGCCAGTGGGTGTCGAGTAAGGCCAACGAGTAGCGAAGGCCTACATGGGGCATTCCAAGGGGTTGATTCCATTTCCTCCGGAGGTAGCATCTTGGAATTAGTTAAAGTTTATCTTGTGTGGGGTCTTCGTCTATTGTTCAAGGACCAGTTTCCTTTGGTGTTTGGGATGGTTCCCCATTCTGTGAGAGCGAGCTGGAGGAACCCATCTCAGACAAGTCTTCTTGTCAATTCCATCTCCTATTAGTTGGACCACCTCCTTGTTTGCTTCTAGTGTGCTCAGTTTGGGTACTTTAAGCAGCCTTGTCATCATCATCCATTGAAGACTTGCTGTCGGTGTGGCCATTTGGGAAACTTAGAGAGGCTCCGCTAGCGGCTTCGTCAAGAGGAGTCTCGACAGGAGAATGTCAGCTCCTGACTGCGGGGCAGCAGATGATTCAAGACATCAGAGCTCCAAACACAGGTCTTGGATCGAAGCCTTTCACGTAGTCAGGAATCATTGGGTGTGGGGAACCTTGGTTTAATTTTTGTCTCCAATTCTGAAACGGGGACGGTATGAATTTCCTTGTTGTAGCTCTCCCGTCTTTGAAGGTTCTGTCCTGATGTAGGTGGCGTAGAGGCCTCGTTGCCTCGTTGTGGTCTTTGTTCCCTGAATACCCCACTTTGGCAGCAAGGAGGTGTGGTGGTATCTTTTTCTTGTAATTTTAGTAGTTGCGCCTCCTCAAATATGAGCTTTGAAGTTTGTCTCTCTCATGTGGCTAGCTCCATTGGTAACCCGTACTTGTTTTGGGATGCGCTCGTTTTCGAGACATATGCGTATTAGGAGATAATGAATAGGGGTTTGGTCCGCTACTTGGTTTGGGGTCTTTCAGCGATGACCCCATGTGGTGGGGGTCTGGTTTATGAAGAGAGTTCATGGGTCGGTTTGTGCTGGGTTTCTCGTATTATTCTGTGCTAATTGGCGTCAGATGGTTAGTTCTTAAATGGTGGGGAGACCCACCATGAATCCTGAAGTTCTCTTTTTCGAGGTTTGGTCTGTGTGGTGGTTCCCTCTTGGATCAAGTAAGCAGTTCCAGAGTCAGTTCATGCTAAGAGCCTCAATGTCAGTTGTGTAAGTCGGGTTCTTGAGGTGGGGAGAACCCTCCTCGTTTCCTGATGGTTCTTTTCTTTTCAGTTCCCCTAAGTGTTGGTCGGGTGTGACTGATGGAGTGAAAAGTCACACTGAGTTGTGATTTTGTTGGCCATGTTTAGTTTCAAACTTGAGTTTGATTCCTCGTTCGACTGGGCGACTTTCTGGGGGCAGAAAGTTTTTTGTGGTGGGGAGAATTGTCACACCCGAACTTTTAAGATAATATTATCTTATTATTTTATCAGATTTTGAAAATTTCTACCGAGCTGCGACCAATCCTGTTTGAAATTTTTGTATTTTGTTGATGAACGAATGCTTTGCCCTTGACAGCATCTGGTGCCTGGGAATGGCAAGTTCAATGCTGCGCGGCTTTGCTCGGGTCACCGCGCGGCGTGCCTCTTGTACAAGGCGAATAAATAAAATGCGTTTTCATGAGTTGGATCAATATTATAATAATGTCGATTAATGTTATTATTAGTATGGTTAATAGATATAATTATTAACAAGTTCATTATAATTTTTCTTCAAATTATTAATAATAATAATATTATGGTTTAGTTTATAATAATTATTATGAAGTTATTATTATTATTATTATTATTATTATTATTGGGGTTTATTAAAATCTTTATTAAGGTTATTATTATTGTTAATTATTAAATTTTTATTTGTTTTATTTTATTTTATTTATTTTTATTTATTTCTTATCTTATATATTTATTTTCTATTATTCTTTTCTTTTCTTGTTTTTTTCTTTCCTCCCTGCTTTCCTGTGTGTCGTGCACAGCCCCCCTCCTTTTTTTCTTCTCGCGTTACCCCCCCCCCCACTTGAAGCCCTATTCATCCGGCGGCCCCCTCCCTCTCACTCTCCCGCTCGCAGCATGCCTCCCTCGCCGTCCCGACCCCCCCGCTCCATCCCGGCCTCTCTCCGTCTGACCTCCCTCGCCGTCCCAACCCCCCCCCCTCTCCGTCCCAGCCACAGCCTGCTCGCCTGGCCTCCCCCTCTCGACCCTCGGCCGGCTGCCCCAGCTCCCTACCACGACCGCCGCGACTCCGGCCTCCCCCTCCCGCTGGACCTCCGGCGCGACCACCAGGGTAGACCTTTCTTCCTCCTTGTTTATGTTTTCGTCCTTGTTTCTTTGGTTTTTTAGGTTTCCAGCAGTTAGGGTGTCAATTTGGGGTCTTAATTTGTGGTTTACATTTTCAATCTTATTAATCAGAGTATATTTTGGTTCTCTTGTGGTGCAGATTGGACATGTTTGACGCTTCACACCGAGTTTTGGAGTTTTCGACACATGTTGTAGGTAATTTCATGCTAATCCTTTGAGTGGTGCGAAAATGATTTGTGAATGGAATTGAGGTGGATTTGTTTTAAAGTGGTGATTTTATGTTAAACGTTGTTTTTTGAAACAATTTTCTTGTCCAATTAATTTACCATGTACTACAATTAATTTGTTTTGTGCGAACTTTGTTTTGAAGAAAATTTAGTATGCTTTGATTTATTAGTTTTGTAATAGGTATTGTGATATCGAGTGTGTTTATTGATAAAAACCCACAATATGTCATTTACTTGTGTTTTATGAACTGTGCACTTAGTTTATTAAATGATGCAAGGGCTGCATTTTATTTTGTTGGAGTCTGTTTCGGTATGCTTTTGGCCTTAGAAGAGGTTTTCGGGTGTGTTGTTGTTTTATGTTGTGTTATGTCTTTTTAAAATGTTTTATAAGTTGTGCAGATGGATTATTTAATCTGTATAAATTATGAGATTCATGTTTTGCAATGATTTTGACGTGCGAGTGTTTTTGAAGTGGCGCTATGATATAGTTTGGGTGTGTTTCGTTTGTGTAAATTTTGTGGTACTAATTTTAATGTATTGCATAATTTGTTCTTTTAATTTATTACATGTTTTGTGGAGTGCACAGGACCCCGCTACGATGGTTTTGGGCCGCGGGTGTCGAGGTACCCCGCATGCACATGCATAAAGTAAAGCATATATATATATATATATAAAAAAAAAATTTCAATACACCTATGGGTGTGTATATGTATATATATATATAAATGCATGTGCGTGTATGCGCCAAGTGTCAGTGTGAGTGATCGTCGACAAGTAGCGACATGTTTGATGTAGGTCCTCTATGCCTATGCCTTTAATTTGAGATTCATAATTGCTTGCTTGTTTTAAAAATATGTTTTACATTTACGCTATATCCACATGCTATGA